>JAJQWJ010000003.1:57592745-58965745 GCA_023637945.1 Phaethornis superciliosus
TAAACCAGAACAGTACAGAGGCTGTTATGTGAGTTTCTTCTACAACTGCAAGGTACTGAACAAAGAAGCAACTTTGCCAACAACCTCTCTTTAGCACTACTTACCACCATCAGAAAATGTGCATCAACACAGAGAAATAGCAGCCACAGAGTACAAATGTTTTCTTTACACCACATTTAGGAGAGGGTTGAGAGAGTGAGGAGAGGCTACTATTCTACATCTTTCCCGACTGCTAAGTTCAAACATCTTTCCTTGGTTTTTTGTTTTTTTGTTTTTTTTCTCCAGGATTTTACATGCTAAGTCTCTCCATGTTTTCTGTTGAAATCAAGTAGATTTTAGTTCTCATGAAATTATGTCATCTAATCAATAGTGGAGGACAGTGCTATGAGAACTTTTTTATAAATATTAACATTACATACTGTAAAAATAAACATACTGAAAAGCCTCTCCTACACCATAAGGCATATTCAAATATCTTCAGAAGGTTTCATATCCTACTCCTTGCAGGATATTTTCCCTCACCAAAATGGGCTTACATGTTTGATAGATTCTGAGAAGAAATTCTCTAACAATCTTAATTCTCTGATCTTAACAGAAGTAATAAATAGGACAGGTGGTAGAAAAATATTCATTTTGCTGAAAGTTATTCTGCACATCTGAGAATGCTTCATCTCTATCCATTCTTCAAAGGCTTTCTTATTTCCTAGAGTACAATAAAGTTGCGGTAAGACCTTGTGTTTTACTATCACATGTATGAATTCTTATGCCACATGTTGAACATGAGGGGTTTTCTCCCAGTGTAATTTTTTTTTTCAAAACAGCGGGCACTGGACAGTTCAAATTTATCATAATTTTATACTCAAAGGTGGCCGTTGAGATGTGTTTGCTATTCTATTGTTTTTAAGAGGGAAAGCTGGTTTGTATAAGCAGCCATACATCACCTGCCTGGTAAGCTATCCACTCCATCTGTGAGTGACCCTTTAGTTTGGAGGTTCCTGACTAACTGCTACAGATGGATGTTTCACTGCAGCTGAATGCTGTGGAGGCTCCTGCCATGTTATTAACCAGCTTAAACACATTCCTTAATTCAAAAGCCTAAAACCCCTTACTCACAGCAGAAATGCAAATTCCCACCTTACCTCCAAAGCCACATTTTTCTAAATATAGTGTTTCTATATATCGCCTCTAGTTGCTCAGTGCCATTTTCTTTGCCAAGAGACCTCTAGATAATCCCTACTTGTTATTTTATACATCGTATAACTTTTCTAGTATTAAGTGAAATTCGTCCCCCCACCATCAATCCACGTTGCTCCAGGTATATGTACCTAACATGTTACTAGTCTGTAAATACCAGCAAGAACTAGTCAATTCACATGAATGAAATAACACATAGATGACAAGCAGTCTCTTCTTTTATTTGCTTCAAATGCATTGCAAATACCTTTACAGCCTTCTAGGAGGAAGGAGTTTCTACTCCTTAAATGCAGTGATTAAACAAGCCTTGTAATGAGTTTGCTAAATTTTCTGTATGCTGCTTTGTGTAGCTATCAGTCATCTTGATTGATCAAGGGCTAGACTTGTAACCTGTCTACTGCCATTTCCCCCAGCACAGCCAGCTCAGGAAATATTTCCCCCCATACCTGGGGAAAAGCAGCAGTCCTCATGTTCTCAAATACCTCCTTCAGACTGTTTCATAAAAGCATACCTTATAATGGCACAATAATATATCTGTCTTTGCTTCACATAAAAAAAAGGCTTTTAATCATTTTAACAGCTACTGAAATAATTTTTATTGGCTGATCTTTTTCACTGCAATTTACTAAGCCTCTACCCTTCTATTCTCTTTGTCTTCAAGACATAAATTCCCCTTCTCAATAAACAAATGTAGCCAATACTTTTATAAACCTCTTGAATATCACCAACTCTAGTAGAAAACACACTGATGAAAACTGCCTTAATTTCTGTGATGTAAGAGGGAATCATCACCCAGGTTACTTTTCCAGTCTCTTTCAAAAGGCCTTATTTTCTACTTCTCCTTTATGTTTTTTCCTTAAAATGTTCTATAGCAAGGAAGACTCAGCCAGCTCCCACCTTCGTTAACCACTCAGTTGTACATCTCAACCTCCTGATCTCTTCCTCTTTTCTTTTTTTTTTACCAACACATGGAAATTCAGCCTGGCTTGGTGACAAAGGTGTTTAACCTCTCTTCACCCAAGCAGTGATCTCCTTTTCAGGTGGTTTTGGGCACCTACTCTGAGAAACCAGCACTGTACTATACTTGCCAGAAACTACTTTTAACTAAAGTAGCCTGGGGCAATGCCTCAAACACACACTCTCACACAAGTCAGAAGATTTTTGTTCTCTCTTGAAAACCTCTTGAATTCAAGGAGAGGTTCCCCACTAAGGCCGTGCCATGTCCATCCTTGGAAGTTCCTAAAACCTGGCTGGAAAAAGCCCTGACAGCCCATTCTGAGCTCATGTCTGAGCTGGCTTGGACCTGTGAAAGTCCCTTCTACCTGTGCACTTCTGTGGATTTAACTCCATGCCATGCATGACTCAGGGCTTGCTTGAGAGCAAGGGGTGGCAGAGTTGCAGGCAGCTCTGTGCAATTACTTACTACCACAGCTGTTCCTGTTTCTGGAAAGGAAAAAATGTCTTGCTTTTAACATTAACAGGGTCTTCCTGCTCCACCTCGGGAGATTTTGAAGTTACTGTTTTCTTTCATGGACCTGTATATCCCCCATAGAGTTCTGCTCTCAATGTTTATCTGTTATTCTCCAGGTCACTGGCCCCACTAATCATTCTTTCTACATCACATTTAATCCCACCAAATCTCATTTCCGCTGAAGATTTTGAGAGAGTTCATTTCTGAGATTAACCTATTGAGACTATCTCTGGCAGCAATGTCAATTTATTTTTCATCTTTGCTTTGGCAGGAAGCAAAACAACATCCGGGTTCCGGCAGTACTTAAAAATGCCACTTTAATATTGATCCAGCTGCATGAGGAATGGGGTAGGCCAGAAATCCTGCAAGAATTCTTGCTTAAGTGTTAACCTCTGTTAAGAGCCATTGAACAGTTAGGCTGCCAAATTCCTGACACGAATATGGCTGTTACTAAAACCTTATCTTCTCATCTACAAGAACTTACTTGAAGTTCTGTAATTGCTAGTTTTGGGGTCACATTTCACACCACAATTTAGCCACATATTTTCTGAGCCAACGAACATTTATTTTTGGCTCTGTAAGGTGTCAGGCCTTCAGCAAAGTGCAGGTGGGTGGGTGATGGTTTTCTAAATCTAAGCCCCTGTTACTCTCTAATTGCTCAGCTTTTATTTATGTTTTGATTTTGTAGTACTTTCCCACAGACTCTTTCATGCACTCCTCAAAATGCTGAGGCACATGAAAAATCTTGCTGTATAGGGTGCACGCATCTTGTTTCCCAGATATTTCTCACCTAGAGGTGTCTAAAGAGCAACCCCTCACCAGTGGGACAAAGTTTTGAGCAACAGTTTTCTTAGACACAAAAACTACCAAAATTCACTCCATATGTTTGCAGAAATAATTCCAATCTTGTGAGCTAAGTGCCTTCTCCTCCTCCCTCATCTCAGCTGCAAGACACTATATCAATATTTCATAACTGAAGCTATACAGTTAGGCAGAATTACACCAGCAATTTGTAAGACTTTGAAGGATAAAACATTCTCAGGTTCTACTTGGGCATTCGGCATCTTTCAGACAACATGCTATCAGTAAGCCATTACACTATGCTTTGATCTGTGAAGTTTCCTATGCATTAAATGATTTTTAGAATGCAATTGCTTCAGAGCACACAACTATTTTCTTTTTTTTTTTTTTTTAAATCCTACAGCTAAAAATATATGCTTTAAAACCCTGAAATAGATAAAACATGTGATTTAGACTAGTAAAGATGACTACACTAGTCTCATCATAGGGTAGATGTCAAAGAAAATTCAAGCAGCTAGAGAGAACAGTACTGAAATACCATGTATGTTACTCATCTGGGCCAAGTCATCTCTCCTCTATGCCATCTGAAAGTTCCTGCCTTTGAACTGCCTCCAGTGTTTTAGTGCTGCAAATATTTGTGTTTCAGCCATGATGAAAACTGATCCATCTGGAAAGGAACAAAACCAGTCCAGTACAAATTTGGTTCTCTCAGTCACATCAGTTTCCCAGTTATCACTTGGCACCAGCACAGCAATGAGTGGACATCACCACTGGAAACATTTACAGAGCAATTTTGCTCAGGAGTAAAGCCTTGTCTGTGTTTTGTTTCATTTTGTTGTTGTTGTTTTTCATTTGGTTTGTTTTTTAAACTACAGGTTAAATTTCACACATTAATTTATTCTAAGGACAAAATAATAATGCACAAAATGGTCCACGGCTTCTCTAAAGGCTATACTGGTAAAAGAGTAAGTGGCAAAGCTGTCCACGAATAAATCAAATTTATATAGTATTTGCACAGTCAGGTGCCTAAACAATCCTCCAACAGGAAGAAAAGCACAAAGAAAAGTGAATTATAAATATATATATTTAAAAACATTTAAAATACATATTTACTTATATATTTATATATTTAAACACATTTTGGAAATTTGTAAGCTCTGTTGTCTCCCACAGCAGTGAATTGGTGAAAAAGTCAAAATAGTTTCACTGTTAATTTTTTTACCAAAGGAAAAAAATATTTAAATACTGCAAGTATTTCAGGACCATGCTTCCTTCCCAAAACTTTATTTTACAGTGCAATTCTAAGATGAAAGAGTTTGACAAAAGATTTAAATCATAAAAACAAACTGTCCTCTCACTCCCTTGTTTACACTTTATTTCACTGGGAAAACAGATGTTTGAGGATAAACTGAAAGACAATACACATGCCCCGACCCTGTTATGTCTACAAGAGACACCAAAAATTTTGTATGTGACTAGTGATTAAGATCACAAAATATGCAGCTTTTCCAACTAGTCTTATTAGGGGTTGCTTTCTTTCCCAAAGCCTTCCACAAATGGTCAAATGGATCCTGGCCAGTCCAAAAAACAGGAAGAAAACCAGCCTCTTCCAGTTAATGCAAACAAGGCATGAGTGTAATCTAGGCTCAGTTCGTTCTCACGTAGCTATAAAATATAAAATCCATTTCACAGATGGGAAACTGATGCTGGAAACAGAAACGGACTTCTGAGAACCCAAGGTTTTTAAACTATCAAGTCCACACTCTTTCAGATCAAACATCTGAAAAATACCTAACTATTAATCAAATGATTTAGTTTAAGCTGAGATGTTGCCATTTCAGAGAAACTTCTGCAGTTCAGGACAAAGGTGGAGAACACCTTTTAGTACCTGTCATCCCTACAACAGGCAAGTGAGTAATGTGCCCAAATGATTGCTACAGATAAACAAATGAAAAACACCATGATATCCAAATGTGACTTGTTTTTTAAGCAAAAAAATGTTGACATTGAAAAGGTCATGTATTTATACTCAAGATCCTACAACATAGCTCTGAGTTTCCACGACACAAAAAGTCACTACAACATACAAAGCAAGGTGCAGGGATGGACTAGAATTTGGGGATTCTCTTAAATGCAGTCCAGTGCAGCTCCTGGCTCTGGGCTTTGGTCCACAAATAGGCGGAATAAGTCCCATGTCCTAGTGTCACTTTCTTTTTCCACTTGGATGCAATAAAAGGTGAGCCTAATTGCAGGTGGAATTAAAGCTTTCCATCTACCAGGTCAATGCACACTGCCCTACAGTAAATCTTCCCGATCTGTAAGGCAAAGGTAAGAGACAAGTGGCATTAACTAAAAACCACTCATAACTAAGTGCTTATACAGAGAACTGAAAAATCAGATGAAAATTAATAGAATAGACCAGAAGCAAATAGCGCTATGTCCTTGAAACAAGGGAGCATTCAAACAGCATCTACTCCATCTTCATAAGCTATGGATAATTATATCTCTCTAGAGTTCTTAAACTCAAGTTACTTAATTTCATTAAACCTTCTCAGACATCAGTATAAATACCACTGTAGAAAGAGGATGTCTTTCCTCTGAGGGAGGAGGTCACATTGCCAAGCAGCAGTCATTTTGAGAAAGAACTCATGTGCTGGCTGAGGCAGGACAAGAGGCAGCAGCCAGTACACATAGCACAGATCCTAAATGACTGCAGGGTACCCAAGTAACAGGTTACTGAACAACTGTGCAAAATGAAAATGGTAATGTACACGCACACCCAAAATACGTAGGAGGGACCAAAATGCTGTGTTACTGATGGCTGCTCTAAAAGATGTAAATGCAAGCAAAACACTCCACTGCCTAGAACATGATGTTCTTGAGCATGTCACGGGTAGTGCGACATCTTTAAAAATATCTAATTTGTTAGGTACAAAAGATGATAAGCAACTGCTTCTTCACAGCTCTATAGTAGGTCCAACATCCTTCCTCCTTTGTGTGAAAAATCTATTACAGTCGACTCTGAGCTCCATAATTGTTCTCCATTAGTAATGATTTACATGATAGTACAGCTGTCACTGAATGTCAAGATAATTTCCCTGTTTTCTTTCTGTGAATCCTTTTAGAAATTCTACTTTTAAAGAGTACCTAGTGTAAACACCTTTAGCAGAGGAGACTGCTAAAGAGGAAAAAAAAAACAACAAAAGGACTTGAGACAGTAATTTAGAAATATCTTGTCATTACAGAATTGACATTAATCAGTTCTAGCTATGAAGACTTTGTATTTCTTTTTGCATCTAAGAAAACAACATGAGGAGTGAAGAATTCAGTTTTCTTATCTGACACTAGCACAGGAAAGGGTGGAACAATCTGTCATTCCACTTGGTAAGTCAGTGAAGTGATGTTTTCCAATGCTTCTTTAAAACCCCAAAAGTTTACTTTCACAAAAGGCACTTCTAAGGATGACATGCCAAAACTGGCTTTATGTTGTGCAAGCCTGAAAACTGCCAGAGAGAGGACAGGCCATGAGTTGCCTCCAATTTCCAGCTGCAGGCAATAGAAAAGCAGGCTGCCTTGCACACCAGTCCTGTTGGTCCATGACATGGCAAGCTGGCAGAGCAGCATGGAGCTAAGATGTCCTGGCTGACCCCCGGAGATGTAGCATAAGCATCGTCTCACCAAGTGGCTGTTCTAGATTACAGGAGACATGAACGTGGTAGGTACAACAATCCAGACTGCAAATACAGTTTCTCTGTGGGTGAGAGTGATGAGGTTTTTTTATGGTGGTGGTTGCAACAGATTTGTTAGGAGTGTCTTTGAAAATGCTAGGGACACAGGCTACGTCCTGCATTTCTTCTTGGCAAGTTTAGCCAAAGACATCACTGACTTTAATTGGGAAGATTAAGATTTTGAAATAAATGCATATGGCAGTGATTTATAATGCCATTTAGATATGGAAACTGGACAGTATGGAAATTCATAAAAGGTTCTTTAATTTACACATACCAAACATCATTCAGGAACTACTTATGAAAGCATAACTGAACATAAAAAGGAGCAAGATCCATTGGAAAACTGCCCAGGGCAGATTTTATTTCATTTTGAATAATCCATCTTTCTTCCAAACAGAAGTCCCATTGATTATCACTATGGAGGAAATCTGTTTTCTTTTAAAAAGTAATTAAGAATAAGTTGGTTTGTGTTCACTTCTCTGTAGCCAAGTCTCCATGCCATAAAAAAACTCCTACGATTTACACTACTGGGTGAATTTCTTAGGGAGATTAATAGGGAGTTTTGAGGGCTCTGCTGGCACAGAGGATGATGGTCTCTGATATTCCTCAGGACTGAATGCCAGATGATGACAGAGTCATGTAGAGGGAATTAAAAAGGAGCAACTGCAGCCACCACTGGCCATGCAGTGACTGAACAAAGCAATTCACTCCTAACTGTCCATCCTGTCCGTAACAACCTATGAAGAGTAGCACATCCTCCTTGGAAAAAAGACAAAAAACTTCTCAAGTAGGAACTTTTCAAACAAAATACACAGTTCTCAGAAGCTTCAGACTACAAACAATGTTTACCTCTAACAATCAAAGAAAGTGGAAAGAATACTGTGACGCTATTCTGTGCTGAGGAGGAAGGACCAAGAGAAAAGCTGGAGCTAGAACTGTTTGAAGCTATACTTTATCACAGATTAGAACAAAACAACAGCCTCTCCCAACCACAAAAATTAAAAACTATAAGCCTTCAACACAGTAGAGATATTTCCTTAATGCTTTAGCACATAGAAGGAGAACACCATTTATCCAGAACCATGAAACTGTCCAAAATCGTGGTCAACAGGTACACAGATTAAATATTTTAGAGAGAGATCCAAATCATGTGTTAATTGCTAATGATTACTTCATGAGAAGTTAAGTGACAGACAGAAGTAACTCAGGGCATTTTCTTTTGTTCTTTTCCTTTTTTTTCTATTCTTATTTTTTAAACACCACACCAAATGAAGGATAGTTGCACAAGTCAAGAAATATGAGCACTTGCCAAGCAGCAGTTCTCCAGATCCTGTGGACTTTACCAAAAATGAGTTTGGAAAAAAATTCTTAAAAACTTCATAAACTTTTAGGCAGAAGTGGGGCAAGCGAGTTAAGGTCCATCCAGGCAAAGTAGCTGTATGGTGTGTTGGGTCCCTCTGAGGGCTGGGTCCTACTGTATCAGCTTCTCCTCAGAGATGGAGGAGAAAGATTTTTCCCTGCAGCTTTTCCCTTTCCCTGCAGCTGAAATGAGAAGGAACTGGGGTAAGCAGCAAGAGCTACATTTCCTTTCCTTCTGCCTGTTTTATGTATGCTGATGGAGCTGCTAGTGTAGGCTAAAGACCAGGCCTGTCATGTGTGTTGTGCCTGTGGGTATGAGAATACTCCTGGCTGCTTACTCTGGCAACATAACAAATAAAGGCAGCTTTGGGAAAAGAGGGGACTTATGCATCTGATTCCCACCTCATACTGCCACTGAAATAAGACCCCTGAGGGACCATTCACAGCCTTTCAATAAAATCTGAAGAAGAGAGATACTTCCTCACACAGCCCCTACATCCCTCTGAGCATTCCCAGATTGTTTGTCTACATCCCAATCTGCTTCTCTTAGAGTTTACATGCCTCTGCATTGCTGCATGGCAGCCTTTCTCAGCCTGCTGTGTCTAGCAGCTGAAATACTGAGCTCTAATGCCATTAAAGGTAAGGACAAAATACATATACTTGTGTCTTTTTCCCTGGAGTGGCCAATCCAGTTGTGCTTTCTCCATTGAGAAACCTTGAGCTGGCTTTAGATCAGATTATCATAAACTAACCTCACTGGACTGTAGCAAAACATAAAGGTTGAGAGAAACTTATTTCTCTACTTCAAATATTTAAATGGAAGTATTTGCACATGACCTACAGGTCTCAGGTCCCATCACAGTCAAAGCCATAGGTCAGCAATCCACAGAGAAGGATTCACCTGACTCAATCTCCACTGGCTACAGCAGAAACTTAGATACAGCAGGAACTTGCATAATGTAGTTTCAGTACTTTGAAGCATCTTAGAGCTGAATAAATTAATTCTCCAGAAGAACAACTCCAGGACAAGCTGTATAGAAATGCAATAACTGTGGTAAATGTAGGGGGTAATTTAGAATAATGTGTAAAATCCTGCTACGTTCAACCTACTTTTCTGCAGCAGGGATGCGATGAAGTATTTTCAAATGTTATCTGACACACAACTAATTGGATTTCAACGCTATTCATTAAACAGTGCACCAAGGAAAAAAACAAAAACAAACAAACAAAAAACTTAGTAGGTTTTCAGCAAAAACCTTTATTCTGGATATCGCCCCAAAATACTTCAGCTTTCACTGTACCTTCTCATTGTAAATTTGTATTTGCTCAGTCTTAATTCAGGAAAACCATGGCATACTGAAACATTTTGCTTTTCATAGCAAGCCATGTTTAAACTTGACTAATTAAACTAAACCCCAAGCAACCAACTAACAACAGTACACAACCATGGTCTGTTAAGTCAAAACTCAGAAACCAGTCATTACCACAGTAATTACATAATAATTGTGGTCAAATTCATTGAGCTACATACTACGGTGCTCATATCTGATTATTAACTAACTTATAGCTTACCCCAGCTTGCTAGCTACCTTCTCAAACATTCTTGAATAGCAGTATATAAGATGCTTTCAGGCTGTACAAACTCACTGCAGGACAGGAAAACATCTCTTGTCAGCTTGCCTAAATCCATAAATCTTTGCTACCTGAATCTAGTGACTAATTTAAGGATACAGTTGTCTTTCCAAATTCAGTCCCACAACGTAAATGTACACATCACAACTCCTGTGAATTATCTAAGTCCTACTTCACCGTACCCACACAGCAGCTATATGAAACAAGAGAAAATGGGGATTTTCAGCAATAAGGGAGTAAAAAAAGGATCTTTGAAACGTATGTCTGTGGAAAATGCAATTTGAGTCAAAATGAGAGTTTGCAGCAAAGTGAGGAACACTATGATCACCTAGATGATGTTCAGTGCATTTTTAGATGTAGATGAAATTCTGTTTGCTTCATAGAATTAACGTCAGAATGAACAGCTTCCATTGCTGAAGATGCGGGTTTGCTTTTATATCTTGTTTTTAGGCTAATGGAAAGACAATTTCTTGGCCTCAAAAAGTCAGAAAGTTAAATCACATTTTGGTTGGATTTGAAATACTGAGAGAATAGTCCATCTTGCAGTCTTTTTGTTCAGTTTCCAACAGATTTTCAGTATGGAACATTAATGGACTACGAAAAAAATTAACCAAACCATCTTCAGGTCAGGAGCTAAAATACTTTAAGACATTTCTCTAAAAGCACACTGAAGCACATCTATATCTGTTACTATCCCCTGTACATAAGGAAGACTGCTAAGGCAGACCACTTATTTTGGCCCAAATCCAACCAAGGATCTATTAAACAGCCCTTACACAATTCACAGCCTTCATGTCCTCAAAATCATATTGATAAGACTTCTTTGCAGGCTTTTCTGTTAGCATACATTTCAACTTGTTTGGGCCAAACCCATAAAGTGTTGGGAGAAACAATTAAAGCACTAGAAAAATCAAAAAGCAAAGAAAATTTTCTTCTGTATCTCAGAAGACAATGTTGTCAGGGTGTGGTTTATCTGTCTTATGGGGTTCTGTCCTGCATTTTCTAAGAAACAGGTCTAAAAAAAGTGATGCTAAAACAGAATATAACTGAGCCACAGGCATGCCTGCAACAGGAAACTGCATTTCAATACAAGTTTTGCATAGGCACCACTTGCAACAGCAAGCAATTCCATTCCTCTGCTTTTCTAGATTTTTCTGAAACTCTGTGGCAGAAGTGAGAGATATTAAAAAACATTGACATACTGACATATTATCTCCAGTTATATTACAATCACTAACATCTCTGCTATTTGTAATTCTGAGTAAAGTGTTATGGAAATAGTAAGCAAATGAACAGAAGTCCTTTAACTCCTAAGTTTCTTTATTGCGTGTTTCATTCTTTATAGTGTATCAGGATGAGAGAAATAAGTCAGAACTGCAGGGAAGGAAAGCTTAAGTTGTTACGTGACTATTTTCTGTGATTCTCACCTTCACACTCACAAGAACTCTATGGAGAAGATGATATTCTCATCAGTGCTGCAAAGACAGACTGGTACATGCTGTGCTCTTCTAGAGAGATTTTTTCACTCTTCCTGCTCTTGTTTTTCATCTAAAGCAAATTCTACACTTAGTAGACCTAGACCTATGACCACTCATCATTATTTTCTGAAGTTCACGGGTCAGTGACAAAACCTTGCCTTGAAGGAATTTTTTATCCCTCATCAGGCTGTTTTTCAGCCTCTGGCCATCTGATTTCTTTCATTCACCTACGTCTCTTTTTGGATAAAGTCAAAAATACATAGCACCGGACACTCTGCAATCGGAGATGTATTAAGCCCTGGATGCTCACTAATTCTGCAATCTATTTAGAAGTTCCAGACATTTTAGTGAACAAGTTCTGCATCCCAGCATTGGCAGCACGTGAGATGGCAGGGAGCTGCTACCCCCCAACAGGCTGTGCAAGCCTGGGTCTACTGTGCAGGTGACAAAGTTTTCAGCAGCTCAGAAAAGACTGAAATCTCCAAGAACCTGGAAGGTACCTTGGTTTAAGCAGAAGGAAAATGGTGGGTAAGTAAAGCAAATTCATGCTTACCACTTAGCAACAGCTTTTCTCTCTTCATGATTTCAATTTTTGTAATCTTCCTGTCAAAAGCTCTTTATTTCATACCAGATACTGCTGTGCAAAGCCCTGATAATCTGCCCTTGCTTCCTCCTCCTGTGCTTCAAATATAACAAAAGGTCATTTTCTTTCCATATTTGTGTGCAACTGATTAATGGGAAGGATGTCTACTTTTCATTTAGAGAATTCTTTATACAAGTCTGAAATATATCTTAGATATAAGCATTAATTATTAACTAGATATAAACAAAAGTACTGTGAAAATGGACACTTGAGACAAGAATTCTCTGTTCCCTGACACTTTGTTCTCCAACCTACTGTATTATTTGCTGCACTGAGCTTCTGACCATAACAGACCCTTCATGCTGGTAAAATACAGCATACGTTTCCAAATCTGTTACCATCCAGCACATCTGCTTGCCTGAAAGCTTTCCTCTTACTGTATTTCATTAAACACAGAATCATGCAACGAGGTGAAACAGATTTGGAAATAGCTCATGCTTTCAGGTTGGGTATATCAGTCAGAGCATGATGAGAGGCTACAGCTGCACTTTCAGAATTTCAGGACAGAAATAAGAGTTAATTGGGTAGGACTGGCTCTCTCATGCACCCAGCCATTCTTCGGTGATGCTCTGTAACTGGCTTTCTCCAGCTTTTTCTCCCTAAGAGCTGCCACCTCACATCCCAGTCACTGTAAACTGTTGGACAGTCAGGAACCAACCAAAATAAACTTGCTTGAACTGACATTTTGAAAACTGAAACCCATGGAAAGTATTCACAGCTCAGAGTGACCAACAGTTGGAAACACTATGAAAATGCATCCGAATGCTTTTCTGTGCCAGTCCTGGTTTAATCCCATTGCACCCTAAAAACATCTTCATGCCCAAACCCAGTCTAGTCCTCGATCTGCAGGACAGGCAGGACTGAAATGCATAGGAACTCACCAGCCATAGAGGAGAATAAGTCTGAATTTTGACCAAGCAAATGTATTTCCGGAATTAATTTTTTTTTTTTAATCCTACCGCATAGGATAAGTCAGATTTACAACAGGGTGCTATAGCTAAGAATTTGTTATCTGAGCTATCAATTTTCATAATTTTTTTTTCATTTGGACATCTGTTCATAAGAATCACTCCTTCCTGCTCCCAACAACTTACTGTTGTGCTCAGTGACAAAATATATAACCTTGAAAAGCCTCACCAACCCTGCATTTCAAAGGCATTTCATAATTGTTTACCTCTTGGCCTGAACAGTGGTACTGTGTGTACAAGGCCCCCTTAACTTGTGTAACTTAAAACTGCTTAGAAACTTTTCCTCAAATGATTCTAATTTCTTCAGGAAAAAAACCTAAACCCCCCCCAAAACCTAATAGTAATGATAACACATTCAAATAAAAGATTTTTGTTAGGGCTTTTTGTAAAAATAAAAATTTCCTTTTTCTTTTACCCCAGAAAAGCATTTCATTCCTCCTTATTTCAAAGGAATGCCTGCAATTTTGTGGTATTATGCAAACCCCAATTAGCAGTCCACAAGGTGTTTTGAAAAACAGTGCCTAATGTGTTACAGACACATTTAGTGGCCAACTTCCAGCAGCCTGAAAAAATGCCTTTTTCAGAAAGAAAGCAAGCGAATTAAGTCACTTCAAATTTGCAGGGAAATACTGATAGAAATAATTCTTCCAACAGTTAATAAATTTTTTATATATATATTAGTTGTTGGTTTATGTTCTCTCACAGGAACAGAGTAGGATATTTGTGGCAGTTGAGCAATTTGGTTTCCTTCAGTCTTTCCTTAAAATTCAGTTCTCCAACTACTTAGTTCTGAGCAAAGTGCTTAGTCTTACAGATCACAGTCATTATCTGAGAACAGTTGCAAAATTTCATCCATTGATTAAATTTATTTAGATTTTCTGTTTTGTTTTCTGGAACCCAATAACTGTGTTTTGTTTTTTTTTTCACCTATACAGCACCTAGCATGATAGGGCATGAGTATCTAGGTTGCACATCATGTTTTACAAAGTATTGGGAGCACTGTTTATTTTGGGAGTTATCCTGAGCTATCAAGACTATGACTGAGCAGAATACCCTGTCTGACACAGCTTACCTGCACTGAAGAAAAAAAGGCCCCACCAGATTTAAAATAGCCGAAGCAGTGCTGATACGCACAAGGAACAGTGAAGTTACCACTCACTACCACTTCTGAGGTTTTATACTTCCCTTCCTCACCAGAACTGTGGAAATATTTTATGAATGAAAAGTTCAAAGGATGTTGCAAATGCTCATGACTATATTATTCCATGTATTTTATATTCCTTAATTTCTTTTTCCTGCAAGAGGAAAAAAGCCCCATCCTGTTGTTAGTAATGCTTTACAAGTGATCACACACTAGCCAACTCCAATAAGTATGTTTTATTGCTCAATTAGTTCTTTATTTCTATCATGTCTAAGAACAGAACCTAGATCTTCAATCGTTTAAAACTTTTTTTTTTTTTGGCTCAAGTTCCACAGACACTGTTTCTAAAACTCTCATTCTTTCTCATTGACACATAAAGGTTCCTGGTCTCTCCTTTTTCCAGTTTCTAAGCATGTCTCAGCTCCTCACAAAACTCCAAAAGGCCCTGACAGGCTCAGCTCCTTGCTCCCATTCATTTGCTAGCATGACATGGAGCAGAATGGGTCTTACTGGATAGAAGGAAGAAAGCTTTATTGAAGTCATACTTGAAAGATTTTAATTATCATCAGCATAAACATTAGGGGAGTTAGTATCTTAAACTTTGATAATTTTGTCTGAACTCATAAAATAACGTGCATCGTAAATTACAGGCATCAGTCTAGAGATACTGTAAGTATTTGACAGGTTGAATTAGACATACTGATGAAGTTGTAGAGGTGAGTATCATTTAATTCCTTCAACAGCACATCAAAACTGATTTTGAGGTTGGTTTACCCAAGAAGTTAGCTTTGCCAGCCAACTGCCATTTTACTCTTCTTTGTTTTAAAACTAGCAAAATGAAAATATGTATTTTAAAACATGAAAATTAGAAATCAGTAAATTAAAATGCTTCTAAGGAAAGATCGGAGCTTCAGCTGAGTGATTCTTACAACATTGGCTGCACTTTATGATTTACTGAGCCTCAGGCAGCCAAAATGGGGGCAGATGGTGAAAAGCTTTCCCTTCTGGTTCAGTCTGGGAAACTGGGAAGGACTGCATCAGTTACGAAGTATGGGGGCCAGTCTGTTCTGATATAACCATACCAGTAGGTGGTCTTGCTAACAGGCCACCACTTTCAACAATGCTGCCTTCCAGGCACAGTCACCAACCTTCAAGTCTAAAGGAGCTCAAGTGATGGTACTTGAAGGCTGTATTCCTTTATGAAGCAACTGCCATGCTGCTGAAGGTACCATCCATCCCTCTATCTCTGTGATGTGTGATGAGCATGCACTCTGAGTGCCCCTGAAGGCCAAGAAAGCTATTTAACCTGACCGATGGACTTTTGGGGCAATAACTTTAATCTACTACCCCTGTGGTTTCCAAAGTTATCATCCATCTATACCCACATTCTGCAGGTGGGTTTTAGAGGCAAGCTGTATAGGATACTATGAGGCAAACTCTGGTTTCACCTCACTAGAAGGCATAATGTTCTATGTACCGGAGATCAGCACTGATGGCAAAGTAAATCCAGAATGAGAAGAGGGCTCGGCCCTCATCTTACATGGTAACTAACATGAAGGCTCTCCAAGTCCATCAAGTTTCAGATTTAGAAACTCAAAAACAAGATTATAACTTTTTTTTTTTTTTTTTTCCTTGTTGAATTGCAGCAGTAAGAAAGGCTGACACTCTGAGCCTAAACAAAGTGCATTTAGGGCCTGGGCTCTATCTCAAGTACTTATTAGCTCCTGGAAAAGTGCCACAGCAGCTCAAAATCTCCCCTGCCTGAAACTGCTTAACTCTGCTATACAAAGAGGTCTGCATCTGTATGGAAAGATGATAACTCCTTTTAATCCCACATTTGTGGTCCCGCTTAGCACCGTACAACCATATTCTCAATGAGCTGAGCAGCCTGAGCCAGAGGTGCAGGTCTGCTTTCAATCTCCCTGTGTTCCTCCAGCCCAGGAAACAAGCCCCCCTGCCACACAGCAAGAAGGCACCACCAGACCACCACTGATCCCATGCACAGGTCACCTTTGACATGTCAACTCAGTTAGCCCTGAGCAACTTCTGAATGCCTCATGCATAATTCATGCTTCCTTAAAGTGGTTTCTGTGTGCATTTTGAAGCCTGACACACCAGGCTCATTTCTGATCTGTTGCACACTGGAATCTAAGAGCTCTGGACGCTAGTTGACTTCCTCCAGAAGGCATTAAGTTACACACAGAGTCTTTGTTCTCCACTCTTCCCCCCAAAAAAAACCTCAAAACCTTAGCACCTTTCCTGAAAACCAGTTCATGCCTTCAGTAGCTAAAAAGGAAACAGAAGTCAGTCAATTCCCTTCTCTACCCTGCATTTTACAACAGACTCATACAGAAAACCCATCACAGTCATCACCCATCATCCTCCTGCATCTCCTAGATAGCTTTTCAAGCAGCAGAGACCACTCTTTGAAAGCCATCTCCTGTGGTATCAGTCTGTAGGTTGCATTTTCAGAGCCTGTCACTGATGATTTAGGATAATCACAATCTGTGGCTCCAGGAGCTTGACTTCTTGCCTCTCTCAGCTGGTCAAACTTTCAGGTGTGGCTTTCCACTCAAACTTAACAGGAAGATACACCATCTGAAGCACAAGAACAGGAGAACAACAGCTAGCAGCTCCTTATTTATTATTATTGTTTTATATTTTTTTCATTTTCCCCATAACTTCCCTCATGTTCTTAATTTGTGGAAACATCTTGTAAACAGACATCAAAATTAAATGTTTGCCCAGCATTTCCCTGCTTCCACTGAAAAATCTGTGTTTGCAGATTTTACATAGTAACAGAGGGAGAGATCTACCAGGGGAAACAATTGTAATTCTTCCATCTCCCCTCCAAAAAACAAGGATTACTGTCCCAAAAGGACAGAATGGCACCTCATTTGTACATTGCTGCCTCCTGCTTACTGGCCAACTTCCACCACCCCCTGTTTCTATAAGGTATTTGTCCACAAACACCTATTCACCCATATCAAGCCTTAAAGAAAGCATTTTCTTATTTCATCCTCAAGGATGACAGGTTGCAGTGGAAGTGATATAAATTCTTGCTTCCAAAGAAGTTCTTGATTTATACGGCACTCAAATTAAATAGCCTATTTAGATTTGTGATGTCCTATGGCACACACAAGTAATGTCTAAGAAGCCATTCTTGCCTCATTTTAGTGCCTTCTCCTTATCTAGTCTCATTAAATTTGTTTTCTTCATTTAAAAAATTTTAAAACAGTCATCCAGCTGTTCTGATTTCCCATGGATTAGTTGAACTCCCCCCCTCCCAAAACATCTGTCTGGTATTTTTACATGCTTTTCTTTTTACTATCATGCTGTTTCATATTATTTGATCCCAGCTCCTTCCACTTCTGCCTCTGTGTGTGGTTCAGACAGTTCTGTGTTATTTTATCAACCTCCAACTGCAAGAGAAACATGGGACGGATACCAGGTTTTGCTGTTGTATTTCCTACTTGTCCTTGCCCACAAAAGGCGGAGGCCCTTCTCTTCATAAAAACATGATGCTGGGAACAGGAACAGAACTTTTGATCAACAGTATTAAAGCCAAACAAGCTTCTACTGGCAGGGCTTCACCGGTTCACCTGGAAAAGGAAAGCTGCTTACTCCTAACAAGTCATATCGTTTTGGTGGTTGCAGTGTTTGGAATCCAGAATATAATGAGGTTTTCATAGAAAATGAAGTTTCAGTACCTACTCTTTCCTTCTGGACAAAAGTGAAAGAGAAGCTTTCCCATGGCAAAGAATATATACATCCTGGATGGGGCACATTATTTAAAAAGTTGCTGGTTGGTAGCATGAGTGTATTTGCATGGAGACAGTTGCCCCAGGAGCTTTGTCAACCCTGACTAACACAAGGTGTGGGGTGATATCTGGGAAAAAACAGTTCAACTGTCTTGAGATGGTGACTAGATATTTATGAGGCATTTCACAAGTCATTCAGTGACAGTGTCAATGAGAGTTGTACTGGAATGGGAGATTAAGAGTCTGCAGATGCCAACAGGACAGTCTTTTCTCTACCATGTGCTGTCCTTTGGTAAAGGAAAGGAGCAGTAACTAAATATCTGCCTGTAACAAGAAGGAGAAGGATGGCAAGAGACGGGATGACAATCTTGGGTTGAAAGAAGCATTGGTGAAAATCTGTGGCACAGAGAGGTGAAGCCTGCAGGAGGGGAAGATGTAAAGGGCTATCTAAACTAGAAAAGAGGTAAATAAGACTGCAAGTGTAGGAGTCAATTCAGTTGAAGACAGAGATGTACCTTGCAACAGAAGAGAATTAATTTGCAGTGAGGTAGTCAGTCTGATCACAGTAATTTGGAAAGGTGCTCAAAGGCATGGCACCTGGGGAGTATGCCAGATAGACTTCGCAGCAGGAAAGGAACAAATGACTGTTAAGAGAAAGGAGGACTTGAGAGGGATGATGATGATAAAAAAAAACAAAACAAAACAAAACACAAAACCTGTATCAAAACTGGTGTTCTGCCTTTCTAACACAGAGGACAACCAAACCAGGAGACTGGACTAACCAGCCATCTTATTTTCTCACCCTCATCTCGTCATCTGAACTAGAGTCAGCATGAAAACTGAAGTCACTAAGTGGGAGAACAGATTAAAAAAAAGTGACCAGAAAACCACAGATTCTCAATTATGATCTAAGCTTTGATAGCTCTGCTTCTGTTTTGGAGTGTTGCTCCTAAGTCAGGCTGTTAACAAGGTCACATGCAAAACATTTTTCTGTCTGTATGACAAGACAGCTAAGTATAGAGTACTTTCTCCTTGTAGTCATTTGATCCTATTCAAAACATATAATCTCACAGGTCTCCAGTCTGTGCAAAGCCAGACATCAGCACATTTTTGGCTATAGGGCACCTACAAAAGATTAGTGACAGTCTTGTGAGGCTTGTGTTGCAGATCCTGTCAAGAAGCCAACATTTAAATAAGGTGCCTTTCATTTTCATTATGAGAATTCCAGACCATTATTAGCCAAGTTAGCTTAACTTTTAGTCTATTTTGCCAGCTACTAAAGACATATTTAATGATGTGCATTGCTGGCAATGGGGGAAGGGAAGATCTATTCTATTGCTATTCCACTGGGAAACTAAATGAGCGTGCATAGTCTGCCTAGTTAGAGGTTATTCAGAATTCCAACTCATTAATGTAATTATGATTTAATAGCTATGCACCATCAGCAGATCATCACATTTTACTGATCTCACCTGACAACTCAGAAAATCAGAACACTGGATTCTATAGGTGAGTTAAGCACTTATTTAATCAGGAAGCTTCTTAGACAGATAAAGACAAACCTGCATCTTAATGACCCAGAACTTCAGAGCCAATTATAAGTAAAGATCTGAGCATCCAGGTCCTACCAAGGACCTGTGAAATCTTGTCAAATTCACATATTTCTCATGAGTACACCAAGTGAATAAACCATGCAGCCCACCTTGTCAACCCACCCTATTTTAGTTGAGAAGAAAATCCCTTCCTCCCAATTCCCTCATTTTTCTCCCCAGGTGAAGTAGGGTCTCTAAGCACACTTCTGTCTTACCATACTGAATATTATTATTTGCTACACTTCACTTTGCATGCAGTATGCTACTGCCCAAGGCAGTTAAGCACTACTATCCCTTTCATTTCTACCATGGGTAAGCTAACTATCACCAAGGAAGAAACAGAAAATACCATACTGAAACTTTCTCATTACTCATGAAGCTAGTGTAGTCCTGAATCAGCTTCTCTACCCCCATGCCTGCAGCATGTCTTCAACTTCAGCCCCCACACTGCCATAACTCAAGTTGCTATCCTTGCTATTTTTTGTCACTTTGGCTGAGATGCACAAAACCCAGGAAAAACTGACAATTCACAACACACAAAACGCTTCTTAAAATAATAAAAAAAAAAGGCTCAGAGAGTCAATGCACACCTGCAGCACTGCATCGAGCTGAGCTTATCTGTGTCACCATGTCCTTGATCCACATCTGGTAAAAAACAACTCTTATGGTTTCCAGTAAGAGAGTAGGACTACTTGACAGAAAATAGGTGGGAAAAAGCTGTGCCAGCACTGATACGCAGCTGTGATTGTTGCCTTATTTGTGACTGTCAAGGAGAGAACTCCTGATAAAACTTAAGGTTTTTTTTTCACATGCTAGTGAAATGAACAACACTACAGAAATTCTCCTTCTCTCCTTCCAACTCCTTATCCTGTGCTAGTCTCTTGTAAGTGCCCACCAGTTCTTTGTTGCTCTCCTTTCTTCAGAGCTTTCAGCTTCTTCACTCTATGCAAGATGTTCAAATTTACCCTACCTGGAAGCATGTGCTGACACCATCTCACCTAAAAGCCTTGCTCCTCAGCCATTTTAGTTCATAGCTGTGCAATAGATTCTTCCCTGTTTAGCCTGTTTTCCACTGGTCACAGAAAGCAACACACCTCTTACACATACTGAACTGTTGTTCAAGAAAAGCCCTGAGCTATTGCCAGTATTAATGTATTCAGTTTGCTTTAGTTCCCAAATGTGAGCATGAAAAGTATGCTCACTAGAGCTTCCAGGAAGAAAATAAAGCAAGTGTAATAACTATGCAGCATGTATAAAGTTCAGAATCTCTCACACACATTCTTATGTTTCTCGCTGTTAATGTGCTTGAACATCATCTGATTTGTTAAAGTAATCTGCTCCCCACCCCCTTCTTTTAATGAGACAAACCTGCATGCACAACCCAAGATGGATCAAGTAATTCTTCTCAACATTTCACAGGAGCTCAGTCTCTCTCACCCCTTTACTATCTCAGTTCCATTTGGAATTAGAAATGCAACTGCTGAACTACTGTGAAGACAGCTGTCCCCGCAGCATACCCACTCAGGCTGGAAACAGGAAATAAGAAATCTTCCATGAAAGCCTGTAATTATGAGATTTGCAGCTAAAGTTTTGCACACATGAACTGTTTGGATAAGCAAACTTCGGAACACACAGTTATTTGGATAAGCACCTGGCTGCCTCACTGAACAAGGTCTCCTGATAATCCAGATACATGCACAGATAACCCCCCAAAGACTGCTTCTAACCTTAACTAACGGAAAGCTTGTAGAGAGACATACTTCTTACAAGAGGAAAAATTCAGCCAACAACTATTAAAAACAGACTAGTGGGCTGCACACTTAAGGTATTTTCTGCACCTGTCGAAGTTTTGATGGCTTAAGAAATGTTCTGTGCCTGCATTTTCCAATTATCCTGTGTAATTTTTAATTTAATAGTCTCCTGGCACATCTATGCAACACACTAGTTTTTGAACACTTTGGATCATAGCTCTACCGAGCTTAGAACTAATTCCTTCTACTTAGCTGAACCTCCGTTACAATTTAACTTTCAAACACTACTGTGTAGTACTTAGAGTTATTCAGGCTGATCTGGAATTCCAGCAGCTGAAAACAAAACATTCAATCTCAAAGCAGTGCTTAAGCAATAGGGAATGAACAAATGCCTACCACAGCACAGTGTGTTCTAAAAACCCTCCAGGATAGTGCTTCAGTTCTAACTGCACCTGCACAGAGCATCTGTTAAGTAGCCCTTAATAGTTAATAGAATAGAATCAGAATAATTTGGGTTGGAAGTGACCTCTAAAGGTCACCTAGTCCAACATCCCTGCAGTAAGCAGGGACACCCTCAACTAGTTCAGGTTGCTTAGAGCCTCGGCAAGCCTCACCTTGAATATCTCCAGGAGAAGGATATCAGTTGGATTCAACTCCCTCCCTGTGTCACCTGTTCCATTTTTCCACTACCCTCACAGTAAAGAACTAGTTCCTAACATCCAGCCTAAATCTACCCTTCTCTAATTTAGTCTCATCCTACTACTCAAGGCCATTGCAGACAGTCTCTGTCCAGCCTTCTTGAGACCCTCTTCAGATACTGAAGGTCACTATTAGATCTCCCCAGAGCCTTCTTTTCTCTGGGCTGAACAACCCCAGCTCCCTCAGTCTGCCTCCATAAGAGAGGTGTTCCAGCCCTCTGATCATTTCTGTGGCCTTCCTCTGGACCCAATCCATCAGGTCCATGTCCTTTCTGTATTGAGTCCTCCAGAGATGGAAGCAGTACTCCAGGTGAGGTCTTACCAGGACAGAGCAATAGTTTGCCCTTACATCAGGGATATCAGGAGAACAATGAGATAACAATATGCAAAGGGCATTTCCTCCACACAAGTTGGAGCTGGCTACAGACAAAAGGATTTCATACTCTCCCAAGGGAAGCTTTACACGCTTCCCTTTCAGAAAGGATCAGAGCTGGGGACATTTACAACAACTTCTCCAAATGGTCTCCTGTGTATGAAAAGACATTTAAGAGCACACCTTCCACAGGGTTTCACCCAGAAGTACCCATGAACATCCCAAATTCAGAACAAAGCCTATCCATGTCCACAGAAACACTGTCCCTGGCTTCAGTGCAATTCAAGCCAGGTCGTCAGATCCCCAGACTAAGGGTGCTCCCAGAGGGTGGCACTCATAAGGATTTTCTGCAATCTCTGCTAAATGATTCAAAAATTTTCATTTTCTGAGAGAACTTTGCAGGATACCTGAATTTCAGGATATTCTGTTCACAAGCAATGGAAGGAGTTTGCCCCTTCATTGCTACTGTGACAAAGGGCAGATCTAACAGCAATATTCTCCTTGACAAGCCTACTAAACCCTTGTTGTCTTTGACCTTCCTCTTCCTATAAACTTTGGACTACCCTATTTTCAGCTTTGCAGCACCAGGAACTTTCACAGGCTGATGCCTCTTTCTAGAAGGTGACAGGCTAAGACAAGGAACTTTTAGAATCTTAACAGTTGTTTGAGGAGGAAAGAGGAAAAACCATAGTTGGCTGTCCACAGAACAGCCAAAAGCTTTAACCAGGGAGTTAATAAGGATTTATTCCTTCTCTCTTACTGTGTTTTTTTGTAGCCATAACAGTGACTACAGAGAAATTTTATGTCACAAGCCAAGGAAAAATGAAAAGCTGTGATATTTTTGTCTTGTGTTTGAAAGTCTACACAAAGAACCAGTCAAGTACTGAAAAGTTACTGTACTTTATCCCATAAAGCAGACTAAAATGCTCTTTCTGAACAAGGTTAAGATGACTTACAAGAAGTTTTTAACAAATGTCAAAGAGTGTTTCAAGGTGGAAGTCGCAAGAGGGTTTTTTTTTAAGTACTTGCAACTTTCAGTTGAGGCCAACAGAAGACAGAAGGACTAGCATGTTTTATGGCATCATGGCCAGAACCAGGTACATAATTGTGAAGAAACAGTATACGGTCCATCAAGTTTAAGACATCCTAAAGAACCTGATACCAGGGAGTTCCTTCAGGACAATTCCAATTCACACGATTTTGTCCATTTGTAAAGATGCCCCTTGGAAACACAACAGCAGCTAAGGAGCATCTGAGCAGTCACACATAACAGGGTTTAGCACGTTCTGAATGCTGAGCTCTAGGGACAGGGTCAGGATAGATCATAGTGGAGAAAATGGTGACAAAGACACCCTTTTCCTTGTGTTCCCTGGGAAGCCAAACTCACACTTCATAAAGCAAGACAACAGCAAGCTGTCTGAGATGCAAGTCTCCAAACAAACAGTCTGAAGAAGTATGACAGACCACAAGTTGTAACTTTGTTATAAAAGAGCACTGAAACAGCAAACACATGGCATACTTCTCCTGTTCTAGCAGCATTGCAAGATAGATGCAGTATCAAGCCTTCCACGGTACATTTTAAACATTTATCTCACAACATTTAAGCAATATAGAAAATTATCATCATTAGGCAGGCGTGGAAAATAGCACTACTGATTTGTCTTGGTAGTCATTTATCAGTTTAATTCTTCAGAGAGTATAAAGCACTTAAGACCAAATATACCAAAGATAAAAGAAAACTACTAGCTTTAACCTGAGTGAAATAAACATACAAGCATATGAAGAAAACCAAAACAACACAAAAATCAGAAAGCCTGTTCATAATATAGTGCAGTAGCTTTTTCTTTGCGAAGACCACTTTTCTATATAAAGCTACATCTTTGGCTCCTGAAATCTAGAAAATCTTCACGGAAAGCAACAGATCTTGCCACTATTTTACAACCCACCAGATTTTGCTCTGTTTGTGTTTCTAGTTATTAGCAGAGTGCCAGTTTGTCTCGGAATTGACATATCAATAAAATCAGTGTCACTTTCCTAGCACACCAGTAGCATTAACTTCTGCATGCTGGCCAACACCCAAACTGGCAACTACGTTTCATCTGCTAACTATATCCTGAAGTCTTAATTCCATACTATCATCTTTTCTTTCTGTTGAGGCTGTACATAGTTGAACAGCTGCTAAAAAAGCTTCTCCAAGTATTTCTACAGACAAATTTTGTTTTCCAACATTCACAATAAAGCAAACAAAAAACGTGCCAAGAAGGCTGACCTGAAAAATCATTCAGAAATTGTTGAGACATTCAGATAATTTATTCTGCAATGTTTATCTCTGGTCTAACTCTTATTTTCAAGTATCCCAAAACCTAAGGAAATACACAACAGAAAATTTACACAAGAACAAAGTGGAAGTAAAAATTTTCACCCACAAAATAAACAAAGGGTTTGGTTGACAAAAACATAAGCTCATTTTTACGTGTTCAAAATCAAAGACTACTAATATCCAGTTCAATTTCTCAATCTGTATCTCATTTTCAAAATACTTCTAAAGAGTTAGGTGCTAAAGAAGGCTCTGAATTTGAACAGTAACCATAATTTAATGTCTCAGAATGATTTTTTTAAAAAAAAAACTTTGAGGCCAATTCTTTAAGTAGAAAGGTATTTCAGAAAAAAAGTAACTCCAAATCACATGTACTATTAACTCATGTACAGCCAGCAAACTGGAGAATAAAGTCTTTTTATCACTTGGTGCATAATACACAAACTATATAAGTGGTATGCATACAATCAAATTTCACTGTTCTTAACAAGAGCATCATACACAGTTCCACTGATTTAACCATCTCTTCACAGGAATATGGAAGAGCATATTTCCTGTTCTCAGGAGCTGGAGTTTCAACGCAACATTCAGAAAGCAATCAAAGTTGCCACAGGTAGCTTCAATTCTATCAAATTCACATTCTTCATCCCTAGTAAGTGTGATGGATTTAACAAGTCTCAACATAAACTTTAAATGAAAAAAAAAAAAAAAAAAAAAGAAAAAAAGAAAAAAAGAAAAAAAGAAAAAAAGCAAACCTAACTTCAGAAAGATAAAGAAAACTGCCCTTCTGCCTGCTATGCATCTCTCAGCAGGACACAAATGAAGCTATTTTCAAGCAAAGGAAGAACACAAGAGACTGGTCAGATGCTAAGACAATGCATTTGGTAGCTCCTGTGTTTTATGTACCATTAGGATCTACACATACATGTAGCACCTATGTGCTCAACATCAACCACACAAAATTATGAACTTTCTATACTGTTAGCCAAAACCCCATTTGGTTCTCAGTAATTCACAGATTCAGATGTTTAGCATCTTAAAATTCTTAATTATGGCAGTGGGACTACAAAGCATGCATGAGTTTCAAGATGTTGCAACTAAATATGATTCAGCAAGTACACACTGGAACAGGATGCCCAGGGAAGTTGTGGATGACCAGTCAGTCATTTGAAGTGTTCTAGGTCAGGCTGGATGGGGCTTTGAGCTACCTGGTCTCATGGAAGGTGTCCCTGCCCATGGCAGGGCACGTGGAACATGATCTTTAAAAGTCTCTCTGACTCAAATAATTCTGTGATTCTATAAATAATGATGGGAAGCGGAAGCATGAAGTTTGTTTTAACATGAGCAGCAAAGCTACTGCACAGCATGATAAATGTTGTTCATCACAAAAGAAAAATGAAGTAGAAGGTGTTTTTCCTTGGATATCACAGAAGAACTGAGTCTTGTGAGGTTTTGTGAATAATTTTAGGGAAGACCATCAAGCCACCACTAAAGAAGCACACACGATTCAACTCTCACCTCTCTACCAAGTATATCACAAGATTGCTCAGCACACAGCTTTAAGGTTTGGAAGAACAGTCAGTTTGGACAACGGCAAAATGTGTGAATGAATTACTGAGATGGAAAGGAAACTATGTTGATTGAAGAGAAGAAGTAAAAGGACACACCAATAATTGGGGGGAAATTTTCTCAGCACCGGACTGTAATAGGAGTAATATGTGGTACTGCCTGCTTTTTCTTCTCATGGCAAAGGGACTCATCAGTTAACAATGAACATGATGCATGCATGAATCAGAACCTACATTTCTGAGAAAACATCTACAGACAGAAAGAGGTAGGCAGAAAAAAAACATTCAATTATTTCAAAAAACCCACAGAGATCAGTGTCTCAAAGGACTTTGATAATTCTAAGTATAACTGCACCTTCTCTGAAAGTCTTGCATGCCTGCACATGTGCAAGACTCAAACAGTACAGAAAGTCTCACTGGAGTTATCTGGATGATCACTGTAAAAGATTGCTAATACTCATAAGGAAGACTCTTGGAGGCAGACCTATACTTGTTCTCCAACAACCTTTGTTTAATCAGCAGAACTGCTGGTGCTGAACTCCAGGAGAAGGTGATAAGAAAGTTAGGGTTATAAACAGAACACAGTTCCTTCCCAGTGATCAACATATTTCAGCTAAGAATTATTCAAATTAATCAACTATAATAATATCAACACATGCTGTCACTTTATTCAAGTAAAAAGCACTGACTTCCAAATAATCTATTTGAAACACTGTAAGGAATGACATTGAATTATACCCATGTCTCTCCCAGGGCTTTTCAAATGATTAAGTTCCATTATTGCACTTTTTTGCTATCAAATGGCCAGTTTTAGTATGTGAAATGGCTTCCGTCCCAGTCATAGAGAGCCTTCACCAAACCACAGTTTTGTGCTGATTTGGTCAGGAATTGAAACAGGGAAAAAAAAAAAAAAAAAGAAAAAGAAAAAAAAGAAAAGTTACTAAGCAACAACAGGGCAGGAGCAGGAGAAAGGTCTGCAGTCTTAATTGGTACTAACTTTAGAAAACGGTGCAGCCATAAGAGGGTTTGAGATGTGAATGTTACTGCTTTGGAAGGAAAACAAAATCACTAGAAACCCTGGGCAGGCACTCTCTCCAAGTTCTCAGTTCTTCATTCATACCAGCTGTATGCTGCATGATGGATTGCAAACACTTTTTTGTGGAGAGATTGAGGAGTTTATTCTCAGTACTGAACTAGAAGATGAAAGACCCAGATATAGCTCTTACATTTGAGAGCCCAGGACACACAGGCAGCTTTGCTTTGTAGCAGCTCTCTACTCCTACCTCAGGAAAGAGGAATGTGGTATGAATTACAGCTATATAGGTCCCCAACACATTGCCATCCACAGAACTGACATCACGCTCAGATATAGCTATCCTTCCCCTTCACCACCTATGGTTAAGAGGGTTTTTTCTTCCTAGAAAGCCAGCCCAGACCAGAGTCCAACCTCTCAGATTAGGACAAGGGAATTTGCTTAGCTAATTCTCTATTAACATGATCATGCGAGGCAGAAATCCTGACAGTTTCCATCCAGAATCCGTAGCTATTTCCTCCTCGTCTACTGTAAGCAAAGTAGCTTCATGAGGCTGTGATAACAGAACATGAGTTGTCACATGAACATTTACAAATTTAAATGAATAATCCCTTGATGTACAAATTGCTGCAAACTCTGCTACTGAACAATCAACCTTTATTTGCCTAGCTAGGAGCACCCTGAGCAGAAGTTATTTCCTTTAGTTTCACCTGAAGAAAAACAGATTTCCTATCAAAGTACTGACTTTTTGCAAGATGCAAGTCATATATGTTTGGTTTTTTTAAGGAGCCAAACACATACAAAATGCCACATAACACAGGCTGAGTATTCATACTACTGATCCTTCCAAATGATTATCTTTTCTTCCCACTTCTGCATTGTTTTTTTCTTTGTTTGTTTGTTTTGCACTTACTTAAATATACTAGATTTCAGCATTTACTGGTTTTCCCACATACTCCAATGTAGCATAAGTGACTGAAATGAAACCACAGGAGGGAAAACTCCTAGGATGACTGTTGCTGAGGAGGAAAAACCAGCAACCCGGGTCTGGTTCAAACTGTCTGATGATTCGTACTTAAAGTGCGGAGAGCTAATACCGACTCTGCTTTGAATGGTACTGGTGAAAGTCAGCTAAGCTCATGAAATATGACCTAGCACCACGAAGAGGACTGTCCCTTCACAGGATACGAGTAATAGCTACTTGAGTAAATTCATCTTACTCATATCCTGCTAGTGGACTAATCTGTCTCCGTACATTCATGCATGTTTTTAGTTGCCTCCAGGAATCTGAAGGTAAATCTCATTTGTTACCTAATGAAATTAATTTCACCAAGATATAACACAAGCATACTGAAAAACCACTGCTACTCATACATGAGGTGTAACCAATGCAGCATTCCTTATGTTCTGTTTGATTTGTGTCCATCGCTGAACAATCACCATTCACCACACAAACCTCAATCTCCCTGGTTGGCTACAGTATATTCCCAGCTGAGTTGCTCCAAGTCTTAAAGAGCAACTTGACCTCTCCTTTCTTGATCCACAACACTCCTACATATTATTCTTTTAAACCAAAGTAACTCCCAAAGAGTGGTATGGCAGGCTGTACCTTATTATTGGAGCCTGAGAATTTATCTTCTCTTTTTTAAAATAGAACTGAACCATGAATTTCTTAGTTTAGCTGCAAACATCTGAAATAGTGCACACAATGATCTTGGTAAGTATTCAAAAGCAATACACAGATACTTACCTACTATTTAAGTTTCTATATATTGTTACACACACACAGGACACGGACATACACCCACATGTACTTTGAAATACCTGAAACCAGATTATACCATATAAGAAATTAAATTATTCTGGTAAAAAATACTGTAAATTATAGGTCTTGACAAAGGGTACAGCAAAGGAAGATGAAGACATAATCTTTGAAGAAGGAGTGCACAGGAACAGTTTAGTGACCAAGTTGCAGAGGAGAAGCCAGAGTTGTCAGGTACACACCACACAGGTTCAATAAGTTTTTTAAATCTCTGTGGTATGATGACAGTAGACTAAAAAAGTTACCAACTGATAGTGAGAGACTCATAGGCCTGTGAGCCTGACTTTGACATAAGAGGTTTTGGAGGCAAGAGATTCCCTCCAAGAGAAGGCAAGAGGTTATGAACCATGAGTGATGTGCAGCATGGGATAAAATACGGTATCAACTCAACTGAATTAAGAAGTACCATGCCCACATGACAGCTCATTCCACACAATGAAAATGCAAGAAGTCCACCCTGGACTTCAAGATGTGTTTGATATGGTCCTGGTATGGCTCCATGACTGTTAGGAAAAAAAACCTTGGCATCCAAGATTTATACATTTAGTAAAAAATCATGTGCTCTTTTGCCAGTAATATACCACATTCCAAGAGAAAGTAGTGGGATGGGGCAGTCTGACTCCAAGAATGGGACTCAAGCTTTTAAAACTAGTAGCAAACAAGTCGTAAGGGTGTCACGCCGCTTTGCAGATGGGAAGCACGGGAAGATCATGTGAAAGGAGCCAAGCACGCTCAGAGCCGAGGGTGAAGTCTGGCGGCGAAAGAGGAGAGGCCATGCACATCAGCCGCAGCGAAACGAAGCGGGAAGCCCTCGGCGATGGGGCAGGCGAAGCCACCCCCGCTCCCCCAGCTGCCTGGCGGCCCCGTATCGCCCCTCCGCCCTCCTCACCCTCCCCCCATAACCTCGATGGTGCGGCCGCCTCTGTGGAACTCCGTGCGGGCCAGGGAGAAGCTCCCCCGAGCCGGCACCAAGCCCAGCTGCCCCGGCTAAGGTCATCCTCAAAGCCGCGGAGCTACTTGCTCTACTTTTTGGCTCAGCTTTTACCACCCCGCTTATAAAAGCGCGCAACAGATTGCCGGGGAGAGCGCCATCAGCAAATGGACCTGGCTTCAGATCCAGCACAAACTCTGCGTGTGCGTGTCCGAAGGGGGAGAGCTGCCAAAACACGTTCTTAAATCTCGACGCCCGTAGGGCAGCGCTCCCCGGCCCCGCGCCTTCCAGCCCGCACCGCTCCAGCGGACCCAGGTCCCGGCGGCTCTACCCCAGGTCGGGACGAACCGGCTCCGGTCGCGGCTCCCCGTCAGCCCCAGCCCCAGCCGCTTTTTCTCCCCGGCTCCCCCGAACAGCGGGGCTGGGGGAAACCTACCTGCCGAACCGCCCAGGGCATCCTCGCTCTCCAAAACCCCTCTGTGCTTCGCCCCGCAGAGCTCCCCCTTGGATTTCCAAACGAACTTTACCATCTTGATCATCTCGGGCAAGTCCCAGGCCAGGGTTCCCTGCTGATAACCGGGCAGGCTGCCCATGGGAAAGGGCACCGGCTCTTCCCCCGTCCTCCTCCGCCTGCCCGGCTCTGCCGCGGGGAAGAAGAGCTCCAGCACCGGCATCCTGACCCGCGCCCCCCGCCGGGGAGCTGCAGCCACCCTCCGGCCCGAGCAGTCGCGATCGGCATCCAGAGCGGGGCGGGGGTTCCCGGACGCCCCCCCGCCACCCCGCACAGGGGGCGCGCCCCGGTCCCGCTCCCGGTCCCGGTCCCGGTCCCGGCAGGAAGGAGCGCCGGGCCCCAGCCGCCGCACTCGCCGCCCTCTGCTCGCCCTTAGCCCGCCGCCAGGCGCCGGCAGCCGGGGCGAAGCGGCTGGCGGGCAGGCGCGGAGCAGCCGCTCATGCCGGTGCGGCCCCGGGGGCGGGGGCTGGGGCCGATGCTGCCGGCGGCGAGGCGTGGGGGCTGGCGCAGCCCGGCAGCGGCAGTCGTGGGGCAGCGGGGCTGGGCGGGCTGAGCTCCCCCCTCACACCCTTCGGTGCGGCCAGGAGGTGGGGAGGGAGGAGGCGGTTTGACTTTATCCGCGCCGTGATGAGGTGGGGCAGCCCCCGCCCGCTACCACCCCCATCCCCACCCCCCGCTTTCCTCATCGCCAGGCTGGTTACGGAGCCGGTGGGGGTTTTGGCCTCTTAGTCAAAGGCCGCGGTAACCTCGGTTGCCCTTCGGCCGGGGGGAGGCGGTGATTCACGCCCCGCCGCTCGCTGCGAGGGCCGGGAGGGAGTCCGCTGGCGGCTTGCGGTGCCCCCGGCTGCTCCGCTGTCGGGCAGCAACCCCAGGGAAAGTGCCCAAAACGAGCACTCAGAAGGGCGGCCAAGGTGCCGGCGTTTGGCGGAGTCAGAGAGGAACAAGTTGGTGAACTTAAGGGTTTGGGGAGGAGGGCGCAGGGACTGCCCTGAGTCCTCTCATCTCTTTGGCTGCAAAGCTCCACCTGAGTTGGGTTCACGTTAGGACACGGCCTGGTGGCAGCGATCGCTCAGAGACTCCAAGGAGAAGACAATTATTCCTCGCTAATCTTTAAAAAACACAAGGCAAGGCTGCCCGGGCCAGTGCTCTGCCTGACGCAGAGGTGAGGCGGGGTGCCGGGGCTCGGCAGGCGGTGGCAGGGCCCGGGCAGCGCTTCCCGGAGCTCCCGGGGCGCCTTCGGGCGGGCAGCTCTGCAGAACCACCCTGGCCCTGCTGGTCTGACGGCGAAGGGTCTTGCACTCTTCAAAGTTTTTGTTTTGCCTTGATACATCATATCCTCTTTAGACTGTTGTTGGTACTGGTTTGTCCTCTAGCTGCCAGAGCCTACAGCAGAGGGGTGGAGGGTGGTCTCTTGCCCCAGCACTCAGTTTTCAGTGAAATGGCAGAAGCCTTGTTAGACGGGATTTTAATGGGCATGATAATAATTTCTAGCAGGCATCATTTATACATGTTTTACTTTTCTGTTACATTCGATATTCTTCAACTTCTCAAACTGGCAAACAAGCAGATGATCTTCCTTCACAGGTGAAAAGGAGCCAGGAGAACAGACTTGAAATTTACCAATCACCTTTACATTTAGGAGAGAGAGTGCACACACCTTTCCTCCTCAGGAGAGGAAAGTCGGGAAGCTTGCTCTTTCCCCTGTTCTATGATCCTATGCTATGCTTATCTTAATGATACCACCTCAGATTGATGACTTTAATGCTTGCCAAATATTGGCCCTACTTTGACTGTAAGCTGTAGTGCCACAATGTTAGCATACTATGCTTTCAGGTTTCTCTGTCTTTAAAATTGTGAAGTGCTTCCAAAGTATTATACTATTGTTGTTGTACTGTTATTTTGCAGAGTCCTTAGCATCAGGATATCCTCATGCTTGGAACAAAGAGATTAAGAACAAAGAAAAGATGATGTGCAGTACAGCTCATTAACACAGGAGTACAACGGTTATAATTTTGTGAAAAGGAAATTTTTACTGGTTTTAAGTTTATATGTATTCTTGTGATATTTTAGGTTTTCATATTAGTGTGTGTTGTGCAATTGCTTTTTAAAGCAATATTATTCCTCTTAGACATGGATAAATTAGGCAACCAAAGTCCAAAAGACTTAGAAAATTAAGACTTGCTTACTGGGCAAGTTAAACCTGACAACCCAACTTCTTTATTTTTTGAAGTTTTCAGCTACAAGGAATTGTACTTTTTTTTTTTTTTTTTTTTTTTTTTTTTTTCCCGGTTACTGTTTTTCTTCTTTCTTTACCTCTACATTTCCTTCTTCCCATCAACCTTCTGTTTTCAAAATCTACACTGCCTCTTCATGTCTTTTAAACAGAAAAGTTTTATGCCAACTGTAGTTGGGTCACTTGGATATGTACCTGCCTTCTGGATAAGATCAAGCAGTCAGAGTTGAAGCATTATTTTATCTGTTTTCACTGACAGTTCTACAGGTGCAAAGCAAAGCAGGAGGCAAGTCAAAAAACCAAACTGGAACTGTGATCTGTTGTTACAGTTTTAGTGTGCCAAGAAGCTATGTATTAAACCTAACAGACAGTATGTTTTTTTTTTTTCTTGGAAAATTAGTGTCAAATGAAAGCAACTCTGTCTCCACTATTCAATAGTGTGGAGTTTCCTTCCTCCTCCCTCTCCCCGCCTCCTCTATTTTCTGGACAGTTTCGGGATCAGCAGTTTTTAATGAGAAAAAATTGTGTAAAAAATGTTTCCTGGCATTAATGTAAATTAACAAATATTAGTACTACAAAACTTGTGCTTCACAATCATACTATGATTCAGTGATTACTTATCTGTAATTCATTGAAGATTTTATGTTACTGATTAGCTTTTGTCTTTTTTTTTTTTTTTTTTTTTTTTTTGTTATAAGATTGGATCCAGATAAGAGCTACTCACAGCAGAGCCTGGAAGATACATATTTGTATCATTCTCAGAGACTTTTAAGAGGCAAAATTGTTAGATTTTGTAAATTGTTTCTCTGACTTTAGTTGTGCTGTGATGATTTACACAACTTAAAGATGTGAACTCAATGCTTTCCATTGCACTTGATAAAAGCCATCACAATTAAAACATGACATACTCCTACACAGCAATGTACCCAGACATTTGTCACTGCATTTTAAACAGTCCTTGGGCAAGCTCAGCCTCCCTAAAGCTCCTCTTTAGCATGCTCACTTCCAGCCAGACTTGAAGGAAGTCTTTCAGCAGGGATGGATGGCTTTACTGCTACAAAATACATTTCTCTCCAACTCCGAGTCAAAGAAGCTTAAGTGATTACAAGAGAAATATAAATGTATTAGCTCTGGCCTTCATTCATCCTGAGAAGCAATGCCAAGGAAAAGGAGAACAGAGTCGGATCTGAAAACCTGGCAAGGCAGTGTGTATTTTCACAGGTAGACATGAGAACAGGAAAAGACTTGAGGAAAAAGTACTGTGGTGGGAGAAAAGGTAAGGGAGTAAGCTGACAGATTAATAGCTGGTGTTTCATAATTGGTGTCTCTTAAAAAGTTTAACTTGTTTGCTTATTCACTCCAAAGTTATGTACTCAGAGCTGCAGCAGCAGAATTGCATGCCAGATGGTAGAGGAAGTGCCTCGTGTATCTTTCCAGTCTACTGAAGCCTGCAAGGCTGTCATTAACCCACTGCTCTGGTTTCCATTGCAAGTTACTTTATTCCCCTTTTTTCTTTTCCTTCCTTCAAAGAAAAAGAAGGAAGGAGGAGAGAGAAAAATAAAAAGAAAAGCCATGGTTTAAACTGGCAACAGCACCATCCTTTTGGCTTTGAGCTACCCTGTCCTGTGCCAAATATACTGCCTCCAGCAGCTCTCCCACAACAAATCAGTCCAGACACACAAAAGCTGTAAAAAAAGAATGGTGCAGAAAGATCCTTGATTCTCCCCCTCCACCCTCCCAGTCTTTTCCTTTTGCTTCTCTCCCCAAGCTTCATTCCCAAGCAATGACCTCCTGCCTGCCAGTACTGTTAAGTGATACTGGGACCTCCAGTCTGCAATTCTGCTGACAGCTTCCTTAGAGTACAGGCGACTTTGCCTTTCTGTATTAACAGTGCATTGTAAAGAGGAATTTATATTCTATTATTCCTCTCACTTCTATCTAATAGCCGATGTTTGAAATAATAGCTCATAAATTAGTAGAGTGGCAGATTCATTACTATTGGAAAATTTGTCTATTCTTTCAGCTAACCCACATTGTATGACAGCTTACTAAGAGAACATTCCTAAACAGAAACCCAAAAAGATTTTATCTTGTCTATTTGTGTAGTATATTATAAAAAAAAATAATAAAAAAAGTGATAGCAAACAGTAAGTACTCCAAATGTAGACACTAGTTTCAAAGACTGTCAGGTACTGATTTTTAGAAAGTGTAAAGCATGTATCTTTAGAAGGCACTTAAGAGTGAAATCATCATAGTTCAGTAGTCATGTATGGAAAATATGCCTTCAACTCTGTCCTAGAAGTTGCAGAGTCATTCAGAGACAGTAGGCTGGGTCATTGCCCACGGTCAGAACCAAATTAATGACACCATCATATAGGATCAAGTTTTAGAAGGTTTCAGGGATGTGATGTTTTTAAGATAAGATTGTGAGTGGTGGGGTACAGTTGTTAAACATGAAGTAAAAAAATTAAATGTGTTGCACATTTGCAGGGCAGCCTTTAAAGGGAGCAGCAGAGAAAACAAGTATGCAAGTTAGTAACTTTCAGGAGGGACAAGGGAGATGAGTTCCTAAGAGGCTTGGAGAGTATGACAGAAGAAACATAAGCAGGCAGAGTTATGTGAGCTTGCAAAAATTTTTCTAGTGACCTCCTGCAATATTTCTTTCACTGCTTTAAAGTCTTAGTAAAATTTTCTTATTCTTTACATCACATTCAACTCATTCCAAATGTCTAATTTTTAATTTAATTTTTACTAATGAGAAAAATTACTCCTAGTTATCTATATGATAGCCATTACTTTATTAAATGTGAATAATTTTGCATTTATTTGGGGAAAATTTCTATGTATTTGCTCTAGACTGGAGATACTACATTCTACAAATTATCTCAGAACTTTCTGTTCCCAACTCTAACATTGTTTTTGTATAATTACTTTGAATTCTCAACTATTTACTCAAGGTACAGAGTAGGAGATTTTTTTAAGCTACTACCATCACTATCAAGAGTAATGAAATGAATTTCTGAAGGAATGTTAGGATGAACTATTTATTATGGCCTGATCTGTGCACAGCATCACTTCTTGAAAGCCTCACCAACTGGGAAATGGTGAAGACAGATAGTGGTGTTCTCTGGGCTGGCAGTGATCTTTTGGTTGCTGTCAGTCAGACTACTTGGAAAAAGGTTCTGGAAATGGAGGAGTGAGGATTGCTTGAGCTCTGGAGGGCAAGGAGCCAGCTGCTTTTTCATTCTTAGCACATGTGAGATAGCACATTTTTATGATTAACAATTTGTACTACTAAGTAAGCAAAAATGCTTGTGGTAAAGGAATAAACAGAAGTCCGTAAGTAATTGGAAACAGTGAGGTTGTGTAATTTTTCAGTTGCCTGCTTTGGAAAGTTCAGCATATGGAGCCTGATGTTTAAAAATCTCCCACAGTACGTGGTAAAATTCTGTGTGGCTTTAACGGAAATAAGAGATAACTGAGTTATCTCACCATTAGTTTATTTCTTCCCTTGACTCTCACATGCAACTGAGATTTACCTGAGCCAAGGTAGAGACAAGAGATTTAGGCAAAATTCAGTAGCATTCCAAAAGAAGCTGTTACAAAGTGATCATTGCAATGGTTTTGCAATAGATGCTTAATAATGAACTATGGTAATGGATTGGGAGCTTAAGAACACTGTATGTAATTGAAAATTTATATAGAGGTCAGGTAGGCAGACAATAATATCCTATTTAAAATACAGTGGAAATGCTGGTCATCAGCTTTATATAATGCCTCTGTAACTAGAATAGCAGCAGCATCCTGCAGAATTTCTTTTTGTGAAGAGGTAAAAAAAAGACTGAGTTGAAAAATATGAGAGAGGCACATCCTTTAAATATATAATTAGTATTAAGTGACTGAACATTCTCAATGAATTCAGAAGTGTTACTGCCATCTTTAAAGCTGAGCATGTGCATACATATTGTCTCAGTTGGGACATAAGTATTTAAAAATACGGCAGCAGTTCAAAAGATGAGTGATGTGCCACATTTGAAATGTTTCTTCTTTCACCTATAGTCTTAATAAGATGCATTAGAGGCTGTATGGCCTATGGTATATTTCCCTCTTATAACAGAAAAAAAAATCTTGCAACTATAATTTTGTTTTTTCCTACATATGGAAATTATAAAAAGAAGTGAGTAGATGAACAATCTGCATTAAGTGATATCTGATTTATATTTGGGTCAAAGAAAGCATATTACAGTAAGAATAAATGGGAGATAAATATGATAAATACACAGAATTAATAGGGCTTGCTCATTTACTTGTAAATCAGATATCACGAGATCTAATAACTTAGTTTTTCTCTGTAGCTTTCAAAATGGAGAGGAAAAAATAATTTACCAGGAAAAAAATTATTTAAAATAAAATTAATACATATTTCTTAACTTTTAAAAGTTGTAAGATATTTGATGGCCATTCGTATTAATACTGCAGAGTAACTACTCCCCATTATTCAGTTTTTGTCTGGTGAATTTAACAACTACTGATGAGTTTATCTATGAGCACAATGTAACCTAGACCCTATGATAAGCTTTAGGATGGCATAAGTCTTGTGCAGACCTCACTCAGATTTATTCCTGTTTGCAGTGCGAGTGTAAATTAATGCAACTGAATTATATTTTCCTTGATGCCATACACATTCTGATTGCGGTGTTAAATACACTTGATACTTTGGTCAGGTTGAATAGCTTGGCCACTAAATTATAGCAGGAGAAATATTTTGGATGAAATATCTGTGGCATTTAAGTACCATTGCTACATTTCTGTTCATGTAATTACACTTTGTCTTTATTCTCTCTGCACATCAGCTTTCTGATGATGTCCATACCCCAAAGCTGAGGTTATTTGCCTTCCCACAGAAGTGCTGTGGCTTCATTTCCCTCTGCATTTGCACGACAGCAGTGGAGTTTGCTGCAGAGCTGGACAAGAGATACAGCTGGGAAGTCGTGGGAAAGGTCTAACAATGATGCACAAACACCCTAGTGACAAACTAAGCTCCCTCTGACCTAGTTTCTCATGACTGCAAAATCAGGCTATATTTACAGTAATCAAGCTCCTTGCACTTCTTACAAACACATTTGTGTAAATAAAGTCCCACCGGTGTCAGCAGCCCTGGAGCTCTGCTGTCACCACTGTGCTGGCATTTTATTACTGGGCTATCTATCAAGCCCCACTGATAACCACACAAACACACCAGTTCCTTTCTTCACTATACCCAAAATGTAGACTTGCTGATGATGCTGCAGAAAGGGAAAAAAATCTGAGTAGACAGACTAGGAGGAAAAGCTATCTCTAACCAGTTAAAGACATCCACTAGACATGCAGATGGAGAGGAGGCTTTCTGGAAAAGCTGTTTCTCTCAAATATATTTGGGCAGGCTGCTCTCAGTAATGCAGTTCCAGCTGCACTACACTTTCCAAGATACTCTGACCATATGTAAAACTATAAATGTTTTCCAATGTTTCCTAAGATATCTGTTATGACATGTGTTTTACTTTGTTTTCAGTCCAGGCAATCACACTTTATTTTGCAGGGCTCTGCACAGCTCTTATGATAGCAATAGTCATTTAGGTACATAGTATTTTAAAGATACGTTATCGTAAAAAATTCCTAATAGATCAAGATCTTTGTAAAAGAGGAAAACATTCAGGTGATTTTGATAAAATTGTCTTTCAAATACTGTGCTTTATACAGATTTTTTTTTCCCCAGACCTTAACCACACATCAAAATATGAGCTTCGGTCATGGTACAGACATCGCAAAAAAACTTTTCTATCAGTAGCAATGTAGTTTTGGATAGTCAAGGCAAAATTTCTATCTCCCTTTCCCTATCTGTCCAATACTAGGGACTCCATTTGCCTGTGCTTGATATGGTTTTCTGAGATCTGCATTATAATATGCCAAGTCAGTTACAAGAGACCACTGGTTACTTAACCTCACAATTTAGACTTTTGGGTTACTTTCTTTAGCTTGCCTTCTGCTGACAGAGATCCTCTAGAAACAACAGCAAAATTATTTTTAGACACCTTTGGGTGGGATGAAAGAGCTAAATATAGGAGTGATTGCTCCCACCACCATTTTTTGCCATGTTCAATTGCAGTCTGAAGATGCTTAATCCAGAATCCAAGCTCAGCTCCTTAGAATGACTGGTAGCTTCTTCTCTCTATAAGGAACTGGAGAAATTAGCCAATTTTCTTGGCTAATGGAGACACACAGCAATCTCCTTCAGTCAGTTTCTCTGAATGTGACCAGAATTTTGAGTGTGACACTTTGCCAAGCCACAACTTCCTTGGGCAACCTGTTCCAGTGTCTCACCACCCTGCTAGGAAAGAATTTTTTCCTAATGTCTAACCTAAGTTTCCCCTCTTCAAGTTTGAAACCATTTCCCCTTGTTCTCTCACTACACACCTGTGTATAAAGCCCTAAAATATCTATGAACCAACAGTGGTAAAGAAACAGCTTTAGCAACTCTGCAGTTAATGCCCTTTCCTGTGGCTGGGATCAATGGAACATGATGTACTGTGGTAAGAAGACCTGGCAGAAGTTTCCCTGTTGAAGCAATTATGTTAAACTATTACGCTGAACTATTACACAGAGATGAATAGGAATCAAAGAATGGTAAAAGAGAACTTTTATATACATTCAGTACAGCTATTTACTATGGTTAGCTATTTACTATGGTTAATTACTTTTATTTTATTAAACAGTGCAAGCAGCAACATTTATTAAGCAGGTGATAGCTGATTGAGATAAGATGAAAAATACTAATTTCATAGATTATATATTTAAATCTTAAAGACAAATAGAAGTTTTCTTTAACATGTACATTGATTTTAGGCTATTTTTGTCAGTTACCTGCAGCATAAAGCTAAATATAACTTTCCCAATTCCTTTTAAAAATTTGATTACTAGAAGCCATCTTACCTCAGTGTGTGTGGGGTCTAATCATTTTGGATTAGATCAATTTGGTTACAGACGTCTGTGTGGCTGGAGCCTTGTTTTACTAGTTATTATGCAGACAGGTTCTAATTATCATTCAAAGGTCAGTGTTAGAAGCAGGGAAACTTTCACAGTGCTGACTTTAGATACCCAGCTTGGCCACTGACTTAAATAGGAATGAGACAGTCACCAGGGTACAGTTAAAAGTAACTCAATTAGCTGCTACTCTGAGTCACTGTATCACAGAGCCTGTGTTTTCCATTTGACTCAAAGAGGAGCCATGGGAAAACAGCGAGATAATTTAAACAGTTGAGTTCTAAGCTGATGTTTGGATAGGCTGCTTACTCCCTCGATTATAATAAAGCACACTGGCAAAGCATTGGCAGAAACCAAGTGCTCTAAATGATTACAATTGCCGTTTTACAATTGTTTAGTAGAATTCAGCACATCTTTGGCAGAAAGCCAAGCAAACTTCCCTTCTTTTTGTTTTAAATGTTCAAAACGTTCCATTGCTTTCTAAAAAAAAAATAAATATTGGAGTCAGCTGTATGCCTCAGTTTCTGCTGAGATTAGAAGTGGAAGGATGAGAACAGTGCAGAAGGTGATATCCCTTGGTTGTTTACAGGGAGGAGAATCTCATGAGAAAACTCTGATCTCAGGCTTTCTGTTGGATTTCCAAGATGGTATGATAAATTGAAACAGACATTCAGAATTCTAAGAATTTATTTTTTAAATAAAATGACCTCACTAAAGATTTTAGGTTTGCCTGTAACCTACATAAACCTATCAGCATTATTGCTTGAAAGGTATAGCTTTTGCAAAGTCAGACTCTGAAGCTCTAGGAAACAGCAACAGTAATGGCTATATGAATATTCATAAGTTGAGAGTACAACCAAACCATTTTTTCCTATCAGTTTTCACAATATCTAGTCTTATTCATATTCATACATTCAATGTATTAATGGCATTCAGTCCCTGCCCCTCTCCTTTATTCAGTCCTTATGGGAACATAAAGGAAGATGAACTGTCCCTTTGTAATGGTCTTATATTTCTACACGTCAGCTCAGTAGTATCCAAGACATCTGCTACACACTGCAGACACACTTGACAAGCAATGTACTTTTCTTTTGAGCAGATTCAAATTCAGCTCCTTGGTTTATCAACTTGCCTGTGTAATACTGAGAAATTAGCTTTAATCAGTTTGGTTATATCTAAGCTGGCTGAACTCAGGAGTTCCTCCTGGTTCCAGGGCTGGCGATATGAGACAACTCAGGGCTGAGATGAAATCTGGAACCTATTTCTCCTCTGTCTTACCCCTGTTTTCTCTGGGAAGGAGTCCAGGTATGTAAGCTGTAAAAGCACCAGGAGCTGCACTGGAGAATGTTGGTTAATTAGGAAACCGAAACTACCTGGCTTGTAGTATCTTATGCTTGCCACACTTTATAGTTGTAACCATTTTCTTATGGCTAATATGGAAATTATGTTACCTATCTTCAAAGGAAGAAAGCAAGCATAAACATTAGGACTAATGATCTTTTAGCATACTGTACTGTCAGAGGCATTCTACCTCTGTTTAGGTACTTAGATGTATTTTTAAGAAGCTGGTCTTAAACACAGTTATTCTAGACTATCAAGTTTTATAACTATCTGGTCACCCTCAGGGCTCAAGTGAAACCGGCAAGACAGTACAAATAAAAATACATGTTGAAATGTAACACTGTTAGCCAAGTTCAGAAATGGTGATTTTTTTTTTTTTTTTCCAGGGAGTTGAGTAGGAGTTCATCATTTTGCAAAGCCTATGAGTCACACCAGATAAAGCTGGCAGCCCTGTATGACCTTGCAAAGTCCTGTATCCCTAGCTGATCTCCAGGCCTCAGGTTCTTGGTTTGCAGGATGTGTAAGCAGCCTTCCCTTGGGCCAGGTGTGGGCACTTGCAACCACCTTTGAAGTCTTAAGCAGGTGCAGCATTCAAAAGGTTTTAGATATGTCCAGGTATCTTTTTGTCCACTCCACTTATTATTAAGAAAGTATGTCTTGCATATTGCAGATGCTTGTATTCTGAAGACATGTTTAAAAGGTTGTGTTTGGTTTTCTTTCCACATACATCTAGACTTTTTTCTTTCTTTTATTATTCATGTTGATTTGCCAATAACATCTGGGCTATTAGATGAGAGGACAGCTGCAAACTACAGTAATAGCTGTAAGCTCTGCTGTTCACCCATGGCTGAACTGTGAATGCCAGTGAAAAAGACTGGATATAAACAGTGTTCATATCTGTGTAACTTAAGTACATTATGAGGGATCATTTAAAATAGTGTTGTGGTCAAAGCAATATTTTGGTCATCAACATGGGACAAAGACCAACTCTACGAATCATCTTTCACAGCCACAAATAACAAAAGCCTCAGTTAACAGATCAACTATATTGTTTGTGACAAGTAGTTTCCCTTAATTTAATATGGGGAACAGTGTTTACCTAATTCATCTTTTATTTCAGCCCTGCTGCATCTGATGGATCAACTGAATGGTTACAGCTGGCAGCCATAGCCCACACTTGCAGCCTGGCCCATTTAAGGTAAAACCCTGGGTTTGGCTGGAGACTGAGATGCTGTAGAAGTGAGACGTGTTCATGCTCTCAAAAATTGCCCTCCCTGGTCTATTGCCAGCACTGCATGCTGTGGCACTGAAATCAGCTGCAACAGATCCTTGCCTTTCCACCTAAATACCAAAAAAGTGCTGTTGGTGTTGAGGCAAGCCACTTTGCTCTGCATGCTAAGTGAAGTGCATCTCAGAAAGAGCTGGAGCTTAAGTCTTTTTGTGCATAAGCTAAATAGTATGAAGAACTGTGAAAAAATAAGATAGAGGGGGATGAAAATCCAATGTGTGATTTTTCTCCTCCACCTGTGTGTGGCCTTGGGAGGGAAGAAAGTCTTCCCATCCCATCTGGAAGTAATGGTGTCTCGTTCCTGAGCAGAAGTGATGTGCAGTAATAGAATTTGGAAAGTTATTATTATGGATATCTGTGATCTCAATAAATTTCTTTCTTATATACTATTTTCCATATTACAGAAGATACTTTTTAAATTCTGTTGTTAAATTTTGCCAAGAATTTACATAAAACTCCTGCAATTGTACTACACAAAAAAGTATTTAAATTTATTAAGTTCCTTTTCATTATGAATTGGCAGATTTTAAAAACTAAATTCCAGATAATCAGTTAGAAGCATTCAAAATTAACTGATTTTTTGGAACTAATGAATAAGTATCATCTGGCTATGGAGGATACCTTTTTAATATGTTGCACATTGATAGCAGAGAATTGTAGCCTGAGGCTTTAAGTTATGTTGGAAGAGATATAAGAGCTGAGTAAAAGGTATCATTGTTCCTTAAAGAGCCAAATTTCCTTTTTAATATGTTGTATCATGTTTCTTGGCTGGACTAATTCCTCCCATGTCATGAATATTCTCTGCATTGGCAAAGCATGTCCAATTTAGCAATTTTTCTCTATTATACCATATAAAAGGTTTGTTTAGTACTGCCCAATGAGCATTATATGTTTTCTAGGGAACATCCACTCCCACTAATGCTCATGTATGTGGAGTATGCATGCATGCAGGCATAGAAAGACAAGGCAAATACACTGACTCCCATACATACATACACCTGTGGGATACTGAGAATTAAAACCAAAAATATCAGGCAATATGCAATCCCCTTTCTATGCCTCTGGCTGAATCACCTGTGATAATTAAAAAAAAAAAAATACAAAAATAGATGGGACAGCAGTTGCAATCAAGTGTTTTAAAATTCCCTTAATTTTTCTATAATCAAAACTTTCTGTTTTTAAGCATGACTCCTCCGTAGAAAGGTATCAGAAGATTTTGAGCAGACAAGTGTTGTGTCCTGGAATGTCTGATTCTTCATACATATGAGCCCTCTCAAAGTCTCATTTCCCTCTCTTATTATTATTATTCCTCTTCATAGAGAAGGAAACTCTTGAGCTTGTCATCCTTGGCTCCCTTCTATTTAACCAGCAGAAACAGTTAATTTGATTCATGTGAGGTATTTACTTTCCAGTCCTGTGAGCTGAAAAGAGCTTGCAAAATGTCTGTGTTTGTGGACTGTCAGGAAGCCTCAGATATAAACATTCTTATTATGGATTTATAAAGGTACAAAAGAGGTGAGAAGAAAGCACACTGCTCCCCTGACAGTGCCATGTGTTATCTGTGAAGAGAATTTACCACTCTCAGTATTGTGCAATATAAATTACTCGCTTAGAGCTGAGACTCTCATTTGTACTCTTCAGCAATTTCTTCTAATACTTTTCTTTTACCTATTGCTTTCTGCTGCTTTTTCCTAGATGAAATTCCTTCTTAAGCAGTGATTTAATGGAGTAAGATAATACAGTCGAAAGCTTCAGAATTAGGAGATCCTTTTTTCTGAAAAAGTTCCATAATTTCTTTTGTAAATTGATTATGTTGTATCTGTGCATGAAAATATGTCAGATCTATGCATAAAACAGGACTAAACAAGCCTAGGATCTATATGAGTCTTGATATTTTGGCCCAATACCAGTCTCTTACAAACTTTTTCCCTCTTCACTCATCAAAACCAATGTAGAACTTCAGGCAGGGTTATCTTTCCACATGGTTATGCTTTGAAAAGAGCTTACAAACAATAACAACTATCCCATAATGATAAGACAAGGAAATGAAGTATCTCCAAAGCACTCGGGTAGAATTTCTTCCCCTATGTAAGCCTAAGGAACTGCATCAAATGCTATTTAGATAGCCCAAGTTTCAGAGGACAATTAATGACAGAAACAGTAATTACAGGAAAGGCTACCTCAAAGAGCCTGAGTTCCACATCAGTAACGAACTGTTACTGATGGATCAAGAAGATAAGGATACCTTTACGGAAAACCGGGAAAGGGTCTAAAAACAGATATTCCTGCTAACAATGGGAAAATATCTGGAGAAAAGCCAAAGCCTCATTTATTTTTGCAGTCTTTAGGGAAGAAGGTATTGTAATGTATGGTTGCCATACTAAGAACTTAAAAAAACAAATGGGAGACCGAGAGGCTGTTCAAATAGAAATCTGTCTTTAAAAGTAGCACATAGCATTCGCATGAAGGTTTTGTAATGCTTGTTTATACTGAGTATAAAGTAGGGAAAAGTATAAAGTAGGGAATCTGACTTCCTATCACATGATGGAGCAAAGCATGGAAGGAGGAAAAATATATCAGTTTTCTGGTGCCAGGAGGTTTGAGGCTGCTGGGATCTGTAGCTGGCCCGAGGCAAAAGAATTACTTTGTTTGGTAGAACTTTCTGAGCTTTCATGTGTTTGTTTCCTTGGGGGCAGGAGCTAAAACCCGTTGTGATGTGTTAGTCCTTGACTTCCTGGAAGCAGGAGGTAGCCCACCAGATGACCGATTGCCTCAGCACACTGGGGCAGTCAAGCCAGGCACTTCCTAGAGTCTCCTGGGGCAGTCAATGGGCGATGTGTTTAAAACTCCCACTACAATTCCAAGAGGATGATTATGGCTTCCAGGATCTGACTCTAACACAATTTCATCAGAGAGACAGCTGAGCAGCTGGAGAGCAGAAATGGGGACATGAGGTAGGTGAGGACAGGAGGAGCAGACTCCCTGGGTCTTGTGTGGTTTCCCATCATTGAAAAGCCACCTGAGAAAGTGGCAAATTCAAGTACAATCAACAATAAACCCCACCTGTATGTCAGATGGAATTCTTATTGCACTTATCACCTGAAATAGGTATGCAGATGGAAATAGCAGGGATTAACTACAGCTGCTCTCTGCTGGCTGGAGCTAGACCTAGATCTAGACCTCTACCTCTGTATCTACCAGGAATGTATCTGTTCCTCAGGTTTTGTCAACTGGGAACTTCCTGGACTTCTGAATCAGAAGAGTTTAAGTTTTACCCTGCCATAGCAATGAAATTCCAGGTCTGTAATTTAACAAGAATCATGAAGCCAGTAAGTCACAAATTTATTTAAGTAAGACCTGGTTAGGTCACATCTCTTACAAGTATATAAATAGGAAAGATTAAAGTAGATTCAGCCACAAATTATTATCTTTGACCACGTATTATCAACTAGATGGCCTTATGCCTTTAAATTTGGGGTAATTACGGTTTTCTCCAACAATATCCAATTACATGATGAATAACCTTGGCGTCTGAGGCAGGAACCTCTGATATGCGTCACTTCTTACCTCAAGAAGACTGTTTATCAGAGTTATCAGTGCTGGCTGCTGAAAAATCAGCCTGCTATTGTTACATTCCCATTCAGAGCACGTTGTCTTCCAAAACATCCGAGCAGACCTGACAGACTGACGGCTGGGAGTACTTTGACATATTCTACCAGAGGGAACTCTTGGGGGGATTAAACCAACTGCATTCATTGCACTTCCTCCTTTATGGTGTGGGATAATGTAGCTGGGGAATGCAGGGACAGCCTTTCCTGTGAGAGACAAAGCAGCAAATACATATCAGAAATCTTCAGTGCCTATTTCTGATTTGCACTGAAGGTTTCCAGGTTCTTGTTAATGCCAGGAGTTGCAAAGTACAAAGACAGAGCTATCTTGCACTGGGAAAAAAAAAAAATCTTTTATATGCTGAGATCAGTCACTCTCAAGTACAGTGAAACATCACATTTCTGATTAGCCTTAGATCTCATAAGCAATAAAGACTGAAAATTGTTATTAGAACAACAGGTGTTACCATTAAAATGCTTCCTGATAGTAGATTAGAAGGTAATATGAATCAAGTTAGTACAGTATCATCTTGTACTGTGTTAGAATAAGAACAATCTCTATAAAAGAAAAAAAACCAAAACCCAACCAAGGCATGATTTTCATTACAGAGTTGTTTGGGTTATTCTTTTAAGGAAATGCTTGTTAGATATATTATGTATTTTGCCTTGTGGATATATAATGTGCTAATTATCTGAGGATTTGTATTTAACATTTTAAAATCTGGTTTAGCTTTTAGGTTATTGCTTTAAAAACATCTACTGATAAAATGAAAAAATTATCTTCCCAGCCCTTTGCCAGAAAAAGAGAAGATTCTGACTCATGGTTAATAAAATTCTTATTAATAATTAAATAATGTTGCTGTTTAGTAGCACCCTACTGCTGCTGGGCATAAATATTACAGATGAGATTTATCAATCAGTGTCTCTGAGTATAAGAACATGGCAGAAGTCATCCAGATGTTAAGGACTAGATTAAAAAAATGTTCCTGAATCAGGATTTAGGAATTCCAAATAGGATTTGTTTGTAAATCCAAGGGTAAAACCCTGAAGACTCCCACTTCACTTTTGTTTGACATTGGAAATGTCAAACTGTGCCACTTCAACACTGTGCCAGTCCAAGTTTCTCGCTTTGCTTTCTTGCCTTTAACCTTAAAAGCCCCAGCCACTTGGAAAGACCTGAGTGTGAGAATGTTCAAAAGCACCTTGGATTGGGGCAAAGCTTTGAAACCACTGTTGCTTTCATATTTCTACCCTATTTGCATCCAGATATGAACCATTCATTCACTGGAGTCCCCTCACGTCCACTCCAGTCAGCATTCTCAGCCTATGCCAGGTACAGACCATGCCTCATTGCAAGCTCTTGTTGGTGACCATGAAAAAATAGGGCAAGGAATAAAAAAGATGCCTTTTCTTTATATTACAATAAAACTGTACATGGAATTTATAGACCAGTTTAGCATTTACGTATGTTACCCATAAAGTGGGGTGTGGCAGATTAAATTTCGTTGTCTGCTGGGGGAATGCTTCTTCCACAGCTTGTAGCTCCCAGGAGAATGCCTTGCCTGCAGCATTAGGTGTGCTGAGCAGGTATAGCCTGACTATGCAGAAAGGAATTTAAGGCTCATTGCATATGTGTGTGCAAGAGTGGAATGGCTTTGTAGTGAAGGGGTGATGACATCCACCCGGGATGAGGAAGAATAGGGATCTTGCCTGTGCTTCACAGTTGTGCCGCTCCTGCATTTTGTCACATGATTTTCATGGAGACTCGATTCAGAGACCACACTATAGGAACACTTCTTCAGTAGTGTGGGATTTTAATTGAAGCAGACTGTGTGGTAATTTTAAAATTTAGTTTATTTTTTCCTTTTAAGGTTAGTCTTCTAAATTTTTTGAATTTTTGTTTCTTTTTTTTTATTTTTATTTTTATTTATTTAAACTAGTTTTACAGTAGCTGTCTGTGGTTTAACAGTTGGTCATGTACTTGTGAGCCAAATGAAATGCAGGAGTGAGAGTGCTCAAGAGAACAGGGACTGTTTGTCATTAGTTTGTTCATATTCTTTTCCTAATTGGCGATAATATATATCCAGATGCTTTCAAAGCCCCACTGAGACTGGAGTGACTGCTTCAATACCTCATAACTATAGAGGACAGAACCTGCCAATTCCCTTTTCCAGTGCTGCTACTTTATTTGGTGGATACATATTTGAGTAACCCCTTTGAACTGACATTTGCACTTCTCACGCACACTGAGACTCAGACACAAATTGCTGTGATACTTTGCCCAGGAGCAATTGCAAGTAACTTGCCACAAAGCCTTGCATTACACACCAACCAATACTTTAGGGTGGCTTTATGAAGACAAGGAAAATGTAGACAAAAAGCTGTTCTGCCAGGACAGATGCACTCCTTTTGATTGTCTGGGTTTAGGAAACTGGATTAAAACCAACCCCTTTTAAAATTGTAGTCAAAGAATAAGTGGCAGGTGGCTGTGCACTGGATCATTCTTGGGCAAAACCAGCCTGGAACAGAGGAGTAGAAGCTTCACTGGGTAACCTGAAATGGAGGGAGGATCACTAAATCCCTCCTTCATTCTCCTCCCTTGCCCAATCAAATCCAATTTAGAACAGTGTGTTCCTACACATGGCACCCACAATTAGAGGGAATAAAAGATCAACTGACTTATTTTATAACTGAAGAAGACCTCTCTTAAAGTCTTGTAATAAACTGCTCTTACAAAAGACATGTCAGAGGATCATCAGTGAGTCAAGCAGAGTTTTAATAGCAGAGTTTCATATCTTGTTGGGCAGACAGCTCCTGTGAGACAACGCTCTCACAAGCTTCGCAAGAGCACAGATCTGCAGTTGATGTAAGCACTTTCTACTTCAGTTCCATCACTCCTATTATGTCATCCACATCCATCCAATAACCCAACTCTGTCTTACTTTATGTCAGATAACTTACTACCACAAAGAAGGGGCACTGCAGTTAGGTAGAGATCTTACTAGCTCTAAGTGTCTAAGCTTAATCAAGAAATATGGTAGAAAACTGGGCTTCTGGCCACAAAATATTTTTACCAAAAAATTCCTGAGTTCCACAATATTTTGTTTTCTATTTGTCAGAATTTAATACTAATTTTTTTCCACACATTTTTTCTGCCTGGAAATATTTGTTTCAGAGGCTCTGCTGAGATTCCTCGGGTGAGTCTCAGTGTGTCTGTCTCATTATCTCATTTTCCTCTATGACTAAGGTTACTCAGCCAAGCTGAACCTGCTGTGGGGTGTCACCAAGAACTCCTGTCATACTCTGGAGTAACTCTGTGAGAGACACAGTAATACACATCTTACGTAAGACTAAAGTGTACAGGCCTTCAAGGACCATGCCTATAAATGCCACAGCAGCTTTTCTGAATTTAAAGCTTATTACCAGACAAATGATTCTTACTAAAAATTACAGGATTTGGGACTCAAATTTTAATCTTCTACTGAAACGTAAGTGAAGGATCTAATTTCAGGAAGGCAATTTTTGTCAAACATTTCTGGAAAGATTCTTCCTCCACACTGTGTAGATGCATCCTTGTTACTAGAGGTAGACAAGGGGTTTTTTGTGTAGAAGAGAAACCAGCATAGCAGCAGAAGAAATAGTGACAGGACCTGAATGATGGGCCCTGCCTATGTGAACTTGTACTTCTGGTGTTTCTCCTACTGAGGGAGTTTAAATGTGTCCATAACATGAGATCTTGCAGCACATCTTGTTACTCTTCAGGCAGCTTCAGGAAGAATATGAAAAACAGATGGACAAAGATGCTAGTAGTTCAGTAGTTTGTGCAGATGATCTTTCCATGTCAAGGAATAAACTTTCTGGCAGGACAGTGTTAGAGGGATTTATGCTGTTCTCTCTTCAGAGGAAAGCCTTGAGGCTGCACAGCTGCCAGCCTAAAACCATTTGAGATTTACTACTGGAAATTCACTGAAACATCAGTGACACTACGCACCACCCCCCAGCAAAGATTAAGAAGAAAAAAAGTCAAGTAGGAAACATTCTGGATGAAGAGAGAATTGCGGTACTTCTGATTAAAATCAAAATCAAACTCTCAACCATCCCATCCTAGGATTTCAGAAGGCTTTCCAGCACACATCTGCCTCCAGTTTCCTCTTTGTTTATTCAATCATCAATTATCAAGAGACTTTTTGTTCTGTCTCAATGAGCTGCACAATTTGAAGCCACTGTGGTATCTCAGATAGTTCTCCATAAACTAATCACAGATTCCTTTGTGGTGCACACAAACTGTATTGGATTAAAATAAAAATCCCTGAAACCAACAAAATTTTTCTCTAATCTCTTCTGAGGATTATTATAATGTCATTTCCCCCTGTGAATCAAATAATATACAGACTTTGAAAGCCCTTAGTGTTGTTCTCAAAAAACCCCAGAAAATAAATGAGATTACACATAATGATTTATGATGCTTCCAACCCTTTTTACAAAAAGGGAAATATGTTAATAATTAAAGTCACATGAGTTCAAATTCTTTTGGGTCCTAAGATATTATGGCATGCACTTGCCTAAAGAGCCCTCCAGGACAAATGTACAATGACAGCAATTGCACTTGTGTCTTGCAAGTGGTAGGTCCCTTGACATATAATTACCTCTGTTTAAAGTAGTGGAGTACTGCCTGTTGTTATACTCTCTGCTGATAGCAACAAATGACAATAGAGCATCAGCCATTCATCTTCCCTTTCCAGCAGAGCTTTGTCAGTGGCTGCTATTGTTGCTACATCATGTAGTTACTAACTGGGGGCTTGAATGATTTATGCTACTCCTTAGCTTACTTTCACATCCTCACAACTCTTTCCATAGAAGCAATCTTGTGGCAAGTTTAACTGAATATTCATGCAATGGCTGGGTGTACTGGCAATTTTGAGGTTTCCCAAAGCAAAGCAAAATAATACCAGCTTTACAATGATTTTGTTATATGGCAGATACTGACCTGCGTCTGTAAATATAAAATGCTGGAAACCTATATATAAAGAAATTAAGTTCCACTAGAAAATCTTTGCAGGGCAGTTAGAGATGAGGGAGATAAATTTTCTTTTTCTTAGACAAGCACTGAACTGTCTCTTGACAAATGCTTGCCTCAATAATCAAAGTGCCAGAGCACATTCTGAGACTTGACAAAGTACCTGGTCATGTATCTTAACTATAAATTTGTCTTCCCACTTCCTGGAATACAGCTCATGGAGTGAAAACACACAGGCTTCCTTTTAAAATATTGTTCAAGATTTTGTATATTATTTAGAAACAACAATAAGACAAAGTACTCACACGTTTGTGGGCTATGTTCACATCCACACCTAACTGTCTGAAAGACACTGAAAATAACTCTCTTCTGTCAGCATGATAATGTGTTCCTTGTTATGATATTATACAATTCTGATGTTGGTTTGCTGCACTATTTTCACATGAAGAAGCAAATTCTAGGCCACTAGTCCTTGCTTTCTTCTAAGAAATGACTACTAAAAAAGTGCATGATGACTGTATTTCTGAGTTCCTTTCATTAGCACTCTGTTAAAAAATGCAAAGATATTATACTATTAATTTGTATTGTGTGTGCATGAAAAACATGTGACGCTCTCACTATTGTATGCCAATAAACAAAGCTCTGGAATATTAATAATTCCCTTGAATCAAGTGTTAAATTAATTTTACTCTGTATTCATCTATAAACTCAGAGTGAAAACCAGACCTAGATTTAAAAGACAATTTACCTTAAATTTCAAAAGGACATTTTTTTCACATTGGGCTAAATCATGTTTGACATTCCTCATAAACCTGTCCTCATGTCAGTGTATTAGATGAATGCCTGATAAAGTTTTAGGTTGGAGAGCAGATTGGTTGAGTTAAAAAGCCACTGCTGGGAACCTAATGTCTGCACTGTGTATGCTTTGTCCGAACTGGCTTGGACTGCTTCTGACTTTTCTCCATGGAGTAAATGCCTACTAGCAGCTAGAGTGCCCTAAGCACTCTAGAGAACACGCCTTGCTCTGTTTCATGTGATAGTAATCCACTTGGTCTGTTCTGAGAATCACAGAATTGTCACAGTTGGAAAAGACCTCTAAGATCACCATGTCCAACTGTCAACATCTCCCCCCTTCTGGAAAAAAAGTAAATTATCAACATCTCCCCCCTTCTGGAAAAAAAAAATTAAAAATTATCAATCTCTATCACCTACTACAACATGTCCTGAAGTGCCTCATCTGCATGTTTTTTAAATACTTCTGGGGGTGGTGATTCCACCACTTCCCTGGGCAGCCCATTCCAGTGCCTCGATAAAGATATTCTTCCTCGAATATAGTCTAATCCCCCCTGTGGTGCAACTTCAGGCCATTTCCTCTGGTCCTGTCATTGTAATTGTAGAGAGCAATAAGGTCTCTTCAGCCTCCTCTTTTCCAAACTAAACATTCCCACTTCCCTCAGCCTCTCCTCACAGGGTTTTTCTCCAGACCCTTCACCAGCCTGGTTGCCCTTCTCTGAGCTTGCTCCAGCAACTCGGTGTCTTCCTTGTAGTGAGGGGCCCAGAACTGAGCACAGTACTTGAGGTAAAGTCTCACCAATGCCAAGCACATGATCACTTCCCATCTCCTGCTCGCCACACCATTCCTGATTCAAGACAGGATGCTGTTGGCTTTTTTGGCCACCTAGACACACTGCTGGCTCATATTCCGCCAGGTATCGACCAGCGTTCCCAGGTCCTTCTCCGCCTGGCATCTTTCCAGCCACTCCTTCCCAAGCTTGTAGCATTGTGTGGGGTTGTTGTGACCAAAGTGCAGGACCAGACTCGGCCTTGTTAACCTCACTTTAATGGCCTTGGCCCACTGGTTCAGCCTGTCCAGATGCCTTAGCAGAGCCTTCCTACCCTCAAGGAGATCAACACTCCCACCCAACCTGGCGTCATCTGCAAAATTAGTAAGAAAGCCCTCAATCCCCTCATCTAGATCATTAATGAAGATGTTGAACAGGACCAGTCCCAAAACTGAGCCCTGGGGAACACCAGTGGTGACCAGTCACCAACTGGATTAACTCCACTGAATTAATCCATCCATACATCTCTCTGGTCCCTGCCACATAATAAGCCACATATGGTCCCTGCCTTAATTTTCAACCCAGTGAAGAGTATAGGTTTCTATGCTATGAGCTGCCAGCTTCTCTAGGAAAATGCTGTTGGAGATGATGTCAGAGGCTTTACTAAAGTTTAGGTAGACAATGTCCACAGCCTTCTCCTTGTCCACTAGGTGGGTCACCTGGTCATACTATGGGACCAGGTTGGCCAAGCAGGACCTCCCTCTCCAGAACCTGTGGTTGCTGGGCTTGATCCCTTGGCTGTCCTGCACTTGCCGTATGAGTGCACTCAATATGAACCTCTCCATAATTTTTCTGGGCATGGAGGTCAGGCTGACAGGACTGCAGTTCACTGGATATTCCTTCTGGCCCTTCCATAATGGAAAAGTCTGCAGTAACATTGGGATAGAACTCCTGGTCTGACCTAAAATACTAATGGAGACGTACTCTTTACAAGGAGAGGCATAGCGTACCCTCCTTAAAAATTCACCCAGGGATGAAACGCATATTTCAAATGTTATTGTCATGGTTTAATTCTGGGCCAGTAAGTAACTGAGTGACAGATGCTCTCTATTTATCCCCCTTCCTTCCCTGATAAAGAAAGGAGGGGGAATAAGGGAGAGAGGCTTATGGGTTAGAAACTAAACTACACAGCTTTAATGAAACAGTAATGATAAAAAGGAAAAAATGTCAAATATAAAGAAATATACAGAAAAATGATACCGTGTTCCTCCCTCATCTCCCCCAGTAATGCTCACGTCACCACCGAGGCTGCAGGGAAGCCCTGAGAAACTCCAGGCTGGACTCTTGGAGTCAGCAGCAGTCGGGAGCTGGAGGCAGGAGCACACAGGTTCAGAATGGCAGGGATCAGGACCACAGGCAGACAAATGGACAGAATCCTCCCAGGGTGCCAAAGCAAACAGAAACAGGAGAAGAATGGCCAAAGAAGCTTGACCCTTGCAATCCTCAGATTCATACCAAGTATGACATGTTTGGGATGGAATACTCTGGTCAATTTTGGTCACCTGTGTTGTCTGCTCCTCCCTATACGAGGGTTGCAGGTGTGACCTCTTTACTCCTTTTCTCTTTCCAGAGCATAATATATACCTCAGAAATGACCAGTGTCCTTGGTTCTGCATACCATTCTCTTGCGATAACTATAAACATCACACGTTATCAGTCTTAGAAGCAGACACTGACTGAGAAACTTGCTGTTAACTTCAGCGAGTACAGCTACTTAGAAGAGAGTCAACTGAAAGCAAAATTAGAAGACAGAAAATCAGCTCTATCTTGGCCCAAGCTAGGAAAAAAATCAAGACCATGCTTCACATACTAATGGCTGAATTTAGTCTTCATATCCAAACATTTCATGACATAGTCAAATCTTCAACCCGTAGGACATGGTGAGCATCAGGCCAATCTGGACCCCTTTAGCATGTGAAAAATCTTTTATCACACTTTCAATTTACTTTATTCAACTAAAATTCAGGAGCTATTCACATGTCAGAAAAGGTCCTGTAGCTATGTCTCAGGGTGAGAGAGAAATAGAAATTAAGAATTCATAAAGGCAATGAGCAAAATAAATCAATTAATAAGAACAATTTGCTATCTACAGTTCTATTAATATGCAGAAAACTTAGAAGTTGCTCCAAGATTAAGAAACCAATAGATTCTCTTACAGATGAGGTTGATAAGCTTGATTTTCCATTATTTCCTATAATCTAAAGCTGAGAGCTTTGAACACCATGAAAAACAATATCTGTACTCCAGGAGTAAGATTATTCTTCTCCAACTCCTTGCATCCACACTTCAGCTTCCTTAGCAGTCAACAGAGAGTAGAAAGGATTCTCAGAGTAGGGTTCCTCAGACCATTTTTAGACATCTCTTTTGCAATGACCTGAGGCTTACAGAAGTATCTCTTTCTCATGCTTTTTAATTACAAGAGGGAAGATTAGATTATGGCTTTAGATTTAAAATCCAATTTTTTTAAACGGGTGTTTACACACATTCTGTCAGATGAATCACATTCCAGATATCTTTGGCATTATTTAATTTGCTTCCTGAGAGGAATGCCCTACAAGGCAAATCCAGTAAGAGCACTCTTAGAACTTTTCTGTAAGAAATACATTAACTTATTGACATGGCTATTTCAGATTCAGAAATTCTATTTCTTTTTGCTACCTCAAGTTCCCATCCTTTACTACCAATATGCATAGTCACACTCTGTGATTTCCTAATCCCAGAGCCTCAAGTATTTGGACCAGATCACGGTCTGAGTGTGCACAGTGCTAAACACTGCTAACAACCCTGTCACAGGAATGTATTTTAGCCTATGCATTTTTTGGCCCCAGTGAAAATATATAAATACAAGCTTAAGTAGTTTGGTGGTCAAGGGATAATCTAAGAGATAACTTAAAGCTCTAAGAAGAATGAAACATACCATACAGCAATAGATTATCAGTAGAAATGACAATTTATAAAAATAATTAAAAAAAAAAAAAATAATAATTAAAAAAAGGAAATACATGGACATGTATAAAGGACATATATAGCCAGGAACAGAGCACTTTGTAGCACAGGAATTCCATGGTTTTGTCTGACAAGTTGCTCTTAGTGAACTTCAAGAAATTGCAGATACTGTGAAATTGCAAGGTATTACCATGGAACAATTAAGGAAAAAAAGATTAATTGATAGACGGAAGCCCAAACAACAAAATATAAATTTGAAACATTTAAACCTAAATTTGGAAATTTTACATATGTAGATTTTATAATACTATCATGAAAGCATATCTGGCTGTAAAATGGTGGGTAAGTTTCCTTTTCCAATTCAGTCCTGTTAATAGATCTAATAATTGCTTCTTTCTCTCCTTCACATTTTTTAAGAGAGTGCTATTACAGCAGTATGGTTAGTCACAGCAATTTTCTGTACAGCAAGTACTTAGGGTAAACACCTCCCACTCATAACTGTTTGGACAAAGAAGATGGGAAATTATGTGAATGCAATCCATGTTAAGGCACGAGGTTTAACATGAGGCAAAATCAAACTGTGAAGCAGCAGACTGAATAGGCACTTGAAATCTTTTTTCCAACAGGGGATCAGCAATTACTCATGTGACAAATACCATGAAATAAGATATGAGATCATCTTCAGTAAATCAATCAAGCAACTGTTTCTCTGTTTCATCTAAAAAGTGCAAAGTTAAGTAAAAAAAAAAAAAAAAAAAAAGAAAAGAAAGGAAAAGAAAAAAAAAAAATGAAATTCAGAAATGTCTGGGAAACAAAACTCAGGGTTAATCCTTGTCTTATATGTGTGTTTTCCCCCAGACCAGGTACAAGTCATATGTCTCTGTTATCTTCCTGGAGCCATACCCAGCAATCTTCCTTGTGCAGGGTCAGTAGGTGTTAACAGAGAGCACCTAATTGCAACCTGCATTGCCTTTAGTTTGGTAGGTATGAAAAAAGTGGGTGCCATGGGTTTTAATTATTTAAGGGTGAGGAAAGGCCAAAATTCAAAGTTTAAACTTTTACTAGATGATTACAGGAATGGGCAGCAGAGTGCAATGCTTCTGTCTGCAGCATGCTTTGGACAAAAGGAAGGGTATTTCTTGACTGCACTCAGTTTGCAAATATTTGTAGTCATGCTATGAGTGCAGCTGCTGGATAGGACTTACAAACCTATATTTTTTTCTAAATGTGGTATGTGGTGATACTCTTAGACAAGTCAAAAAGCCTTTAAGATAGAAAGGGAAGGTGAAGAGTCAGGGTTTTGGTTTTTTTTTATTTGGGGCCTTTTTAAGGCACATGTCTTGGGCTCTGGCATGTCAACTGGACATCGGTGGCAATGAAGGGCTTCTACAGATGTGGACAACACAGTAAATCTTCCTTGTAGTGAAAGACATCATGGCGTGTTTACATTGTATTGACTGTGTCAATTTCTCACTAATACAATCCCTCCAACACCCCAATTTCTCACTAATACAGTCCCCCTAACACCCCCCTTTCTTTTCTGCAACAAGCTCAGACACAGGATAAAACTATATATGTGTCAAGTTAACATTTAAGCAATAGAAAAAGAAGAAACCAACCCAAAATTACACTTAGAAAGGTGTTTTATAGATGACTATTCAAAATGCCAAGGCCACTTTTTAAATCTTCTTTATCAGCCTTCTGAAAGGTGCCTGCTGCAAGACAAGTGGTTTCAGTCTGACCTGATCTACAGGACAGAACACGATAAACAGGTGGTCACTGTCACTCAGCTACCAGGCTACATAATTACCTAAAATAGTAATTAAACCAAAATCACTTCATTAATAAGATGGCGTAAGAGAACTGCTCTTTAAAATATTCTAAAGGCACCAGCACTTTGTCGACTCAGTTGGGGAAGAACTACAGTTCTGGAAATCTACATGATGCTGTTTTCATAATTACAAATTGTTGGCAGAGACTTTCATTAGCAGTTACCCCGTCAAATATGCATTAGGAGCTTGTAGCATGGGCTTATATGTTTAGATTTGAATTTATCTACATTAACAAGATATCAGAAAGAGGCATAATGTTTATCTTTCTGCATGCATTCAGACAATTACTATATAGTGGAAAAAAGCCTGCTTCCTTTCATACTGTGTTGCAAGGTGCACATAGAAAAGAAGCCTATCTTCTTGTAGCAGGCATCCCAGGCTTCCCATCTCCCATTGCTCTCCTGACAGTCAGAACAGCAATGAGTATAGATTTCTTGCTAGTCAGTGAAGACTACAGACCTTTTCCCCCATAAACATATTGCTTAATTTTACAAAGATTAAGTCATGTGCTTATTTTCATGTCATTTGCACAGAGAGAATACTTATTCTGCATAAGGTCAAGTGAATGTGTAAGTCTTCGAATGACTGGGATATAAATAGTTTGTGTATTTGGCTATTTAGAACACCATTGCTCATACATGCCTATCAGTTTCAGTAGAAGTTTTGCATGTGCAAGAGATAATGGGTCACATTTCAGCTGATGTCAGTGAAGGTTCCAAAAAGCTTTGCAAAGCTGCAGAGCTTGACCAGTGCAGAACTGCTTTACTAGCTGCCTCATTTCTTTTTCTGCCTCCACCTCAGGGCAAATTCACATATTTAACTGTTCTTAAATATTTTTTTTTCCCCACTGAGTTATATTTACCTGATTAGGTTTTCCAAAGTAATTTTAATAGATTTCTTTTTGTTTTGTTTTTTATTTTTCTCCCCAAGTGAAGGTGGTTCAGTGGTTATGTAAGGCAGATTCTGGCCAGCCAGAGCCTCACCAGTGCCCCTCAGTCCTGGCTTTTGACATAGTTGTTATCCCTGTAATGCCTCTCCCTCTTAAGCTGCAGCTGCCAACTCTGTTTAAATGTGCAGTGGTTTTCTGCTGTGGGCAAAGAGCCACCAAGACTGAAGCTGGATCCATGAAACTCATTTCAGGGCTAAATGCTGATTCCTTTAACCGTAACTCTCCATAGGTAATAAAAGGTGAAAGTATGCCATGAAGCAGATTTTTCTGGGGTGAAGAGGGAGGTAGACACCTCTCTGTGCTGGAGTATGAAAAGGTTTGTTGCCCCAGAGCAACAAAGATATGCTCTAGTAATCTGGGTAAGAAAAAAAAAATGGTGTCAGCTCTGACCTTCTTCTTTTTAGATTTCTTTTTTCTTGGTTGAATTTCTAATGTCTGTTTGTGAGGAAACTTCTCTTATTCCAAGCAACAATTCATCTGTCTGCTTTTGCAAGGATTAAGTCTACACCAAAAGGGAAACAAAACTTACATTATTTCTGTCTGCGTGGAATCTACAATAATGAAAAGAAAGCACCTCAGCCATTTGCCATGGGGCATATGGAAGGCTTGTGTTTTCATCTTACTAACTAGCTCCCTAAGGGAGGCAATTCATGTTTTCCCTGGAAAAATCTCTGCAGATAGCAGGGTTGGCCAGCAAGAAATGTGACCTCTTCAAAATCTACCCATCATTTCAATACAAAGTGTTCCACCACAAATCTGGTGGTGGGAGACTGGTTACTGGAATAACAAACTAGATAATTTGTTTTTATCATCCATTTATCTCCAGGATAAATTCACACAACTCAGTGCTCTGCCAGGTAGAGGTTACTCAGCTGTGGATGAGCTAGTTAAGATGTGAGAACTAGTTAAGTTGCAATTGCTTTGGACTCTTCCAAGCTAGGATGTAATTCTTCACAACTGAGTTAATTAGTTTAAGCATCCAACCAGCAATTTTCACAACAAACTAACCCAATTATCTCTGCATGATATGACATTGTGTTGTGTCTGAGCCCAGAATATGTCTGTCTATATATGGGAAAAATTAACCACAGGTTGTGCCACTGAAAATAGCAGTGGGTGCTCTATGGAGAGGGACAGTTCTCTTCTGCCCTTCATAATATGAATATCTGGACTAAAAACCACAGTGAGTACCTTCCTATATGCTCAATTTTTACGCCAACTGAAGTATTTTAAAGTTAAAATCACAATTAGTAAAGGGCATGTGGAGCTCAGAATTTTAATTTCCAGAATGCATCAGAAACCAAATTTTTTTCACATCCATCTCAGTGTTATCCAGTAATTCTGTCAGAGTTGGATGCTCTCTCTAAGCTGATAACAGCTTGAGTTTAAGCAGAACAGTGCAGATCTACCTTGCACTGGAAATGCTGACAAGCTACTGGTGGCTCCTGTTGCCCAGGAAACCTCTGACAACACAGTTTTATCATAAGGGCAGTATTTTTATGACCTGCATTACTATAGTATTTCAGCTTCTCCTTTTACTTAAAAAGTTATTCTTCTTCCTAAGAAGTGAGGAAGCACATCTCTCCCCTTAAAAGGCTAAGGTGGGCCATGGACTTGCTTTCTGCTGTGACAGTTACAAAAGTGCATTGATTTAACCAGCATAACATACGGAATCATAAAGAAACAATCACAAGATAAAGCATAAGAGGAAGAGCATAATTTTCTCTAAGAAATGTAGTATGCATAATTACACTGATGCTAAGCATATCTGGGCAGAGCACAGTTATTTTCTATTTTTTTCTCAGGAAGCACTGCTAAGTGACCATTTAATTTAGTTGCTCAAGTTATTGTTCACTCCAATTTTAAAAGATGAGGCATTAAACTGATTGTTTTGCTCTTAACTTCAGGCTGAGTGATATCTAGTCAGTCCACTGAAAAGTTACCCACTTTCTATGTAGCCACTGTAAGCATTTAGGCATTTCTTTATCTATTATTTCCTGTTTTCCAGTAGGAAGACAGAAACGGAATAAGAATTTTGCTGCAAACCTCTCTTCCTCAGCCTTTGTAGAAAAATAATCTCATCCACATAATCCATGTTAACAATCCATGTTACTTTAAGGACTGGACTCATCGTAGCAATCCTATCGTTACTCCAAAAATAGTTACATTTGAAGCTAAACCAGAATTGGTAGCAAAATCCAGGTATGAATCTTTTTTGACAAAACCAGCTCTTACCATTTGAGAGTATTGCTTGATAATGTACAGTTCCAAGGACAGAATGGTCTTGCATCAAAGGCCCCATAAGAAATACAGACAGTGCTCCAAGCTCCTGTGTTTCTTTTCTTACTAAATAATTATCCACTTGCTGTTGCTGGGATCTGCCCTTTAGATTTCTGTCAGCACTGTCACAGTAAATGGCAGCATGACTGTTTCAGCGCATTTCAAAGTCAAGAAGGGTGCCCCTCTCAGAAGTCACGTTGTGCTTTTTTCACTAGTTACACCCCCAGTTGTTATAAAGGCAGCTTTGCATTGATCCACGACCCTCTGTGTCTTTCAGTCACTTAGAAATTCAGTTCCCTTGTAAAATATGAAACTGGACACTACATGACACATTCAGCGCAAAATCTTATAACATTTAGGCTGCATGATTTCTGGCTGCTGCTCTTCCGTTCAGAACTCAGTAGGAAAGAAGAGGCACAAGAATGGGCACCCTCTGGCTTTAGAGCTTTAGAGCACTACCAGAACCACACGTGTCTCTGTGATAAATTGAGACAGAGGAGTTTTCTCCAGTAGCTGCCCTCAGAGCAACCATGTAATGCTGGTTTCTACTGCCCGGTCCACTTACAGAGCCAGTTGTAAGATATCCACTTGCACTTAGAATAACCTCAGCTCTGTACAAGAATTGGGATACCTTGGGATCAAATGTAATATCTTGTATTATATATGACAGTACAGTCCTTAATTTGTCAGAGACACCAGTGAATAAGAATAGCACAGGAAATATTTTTAAATATAAGAAATGTAACCTCTGAGGGCTAGTCACACCTTTGGCATGACCCTTGGAGTCATTTTTACATTCCTAGCAGTTTCCTTACAGTGCAGAGCACATATTCTCATCCTTGCACATTCATACATTACAAGACATAGAAAAGAGTGGATGTAATGGAAACAAGATCTTGTTCTGCTCACTGTTCCTAAAGAATCATTTGCATCAAGGATGATCCCAAACTTCCAATTTTTAACTAACTTGCTATAAAAATGCCAAATCTAATGATGAACCAACCTGCACAGAAGACTTTCACCTTTTTTTTTTTAAACTAAACTTCCCCCCCTGCTTTTTTTTGCCTAATGAATAATAACATTTCTGTGGCTATAACTTCCTGAGGACTACAGTATTAGGAACTCAATGGTATTTAAGATGTAGATTATGACTGGCATGATAAAGGGTCACAAGTGTATCTTTTCTGTCAGCTTGTTCCATTAAGAACCTCTAACCATGGATCATTGATATAACAGACCAGTACAACCCATTGTGTCAGTTCATCTGTTGGGATCTGTGCACTATAACCATGACAGATTTACTCCACAGCAATTACACTCTATTGTGACAAGGGGATTTAATGAATATAAACAACAAACCACATAATCTGTTATTATAGAACACAGCTATGTACCCAGATGGAAATTAAGTTCCTAGACATTGCCAGTTGCACTTTTTAAAACTGTGACCCTTTCAGTCTTTGTGTTATTAGATGCAATACTCTAATTTTCAGCATACATTTATCTCAACCCTAGCAGGTAAAAGGTCTTCAGAATTTAATACCTAATCCTGCAACTGTTCTGTGATTTATTTTCTGAGTAGATATTATCTTTTAGGCTTCTAGATGTTTACTCCCTTTCATTGTGATACTAACTGCACTGTTATTGTTTCTGTACCAACACTGAAGATGAAACAAGGAAATACTATAAAATCGATCACATAAATTCACGAAACATAGCAGAACATTCTGATACTGTTTCCATAGACACTTCTGTTTAATACATTTTTTTGGTAAATGACGGGCAAAGTGCTATGCCACTGCAAATCTTACCAATCACTGTGATGGAAATTTTGTTGACTGATGCAGCTGAAGGTCTGGACTAGTGGGATTTGTGAAATTTATACTATTTTCAAAGTACACAAACACTCCCTTACAAATGTGTGCAATCTAAAAAAGTTCACATTTTCCACAGGCTTATTTTAAAAATCTGACTTAATTACAGAGATTTGCATATTTCCATTATGAGTTCTGGACTTGTGTTCCTCACAGATTACAATTACACTGTTGGTACATCTATATTTTCATCCATGTAGATGGACACTACTGGAATATATACACATACTTTGTTTAAATAATTGAAAATTCACCATAAATAATAAATTAATAAGGACTACACTTGGATAAGTTATGTAAATGCCATTGCAAATCACCACAGCCGTTATAATGTACTTTTGAGAAGAAACCCCCACTTAAACATACTTCCACATATTTGTATCAAAAGGGGAAAAGACTCTTATCCTTACCTAGCATGCGAACACATTTGGCATTCTGGTCAGGACTATCAAATGAGATTTCTCCACACCTCTGAAAAAAAGCAAACCAAAACAAAACAAGAAGGATATATTTAGTTGAAGACTTGGTGATAGTATCCCTATCCTTGTCTTCTGGTACCTCTGTTTATGCTTGCCACTGGAGATATTTAGAGACGCATTGTTAAAAATACCATAATCAAAAGATTTTCAAGTAGTCAAAGTCTGAGGGAGAAAGAACATCAACAATATGCAAGGACTGGTCAGCACTGTATTTCAGGACATCCAACCAGAAAAACTGAAGGTAACACCTATTACCTTTGTACCTATGGCTTAAGCCACTGTTTCATCCACATTACTGTTTGCTAGCATCAGACCTAATTATACAGAAGGCCTCATTTACCACTGGTTGCAGCCCTCTCCAGTATACAGATTTAGTTGTCACACTGCTTCACCCTAAACAGGATCTGTGAAATGACCTGGTTGAAAAAAAAACAACAGCTATGTTGATGCGATGATCTATGTTTCTGTAAAAAAAACTTACTAAAAAAAATCCCACTAGTTCTTAAGATATTATTAAGGAAAGTTGTCACTTCACAAAATTTGAACTTTGCATAACACATATGCATAAAATTGTTCTTTTGTAAAGTGCAGGTAAGTTACACCTCTATGCTAGCACGTTTTGTCATGAAAAATCATATTCACATGTACAGATATATTAGGAGGCTAATATTCTGTCCTCATACAAACCCAGTGAAGGAACCTCACTAGAATTAGGATCAGAATACAAAAGTGTTGGGTTGTTTTCAAAGAGAAGACATTAATTTTCAGTCCTTTATGCAGAGAGGCAAGTCAGTTTACCTGCCAGGAAAACTGGTGTGGCTCATGAGTCTGATCCAGCTCCAATTAAAGTCAGTGTACAGATCCCACTCACTTTAGTAGTGGTTGCTTCAGGTGCTACAAAACTGATTCAGTTTTGTGTTGCTATGCTCAGTGTTTGTCAGAGGAGCTTAAGTGGTCTGTACTTTTAAATCTTCATATTTATGATTTGGGTACCTATGACTATATGGGAATAAAAGCACAGCGGTTTAAGTCTGGAAAAATCACTGAGAGACCCCATTTCCCTTTCTCTTACATAAGTTCTTTTTTCATCACATTTTTCTCTATGTCAGACATAGCTGTTAGTTGTGTCTTTTTTTCTTTTGGTTTTTTTTGTTGTTTTTTTGTTTGTTTGTTTTTGCTTTGTTCATAACAGTGACATTTAAAGCAAATATTAAAATCTACAAAGAATCAGGTAAGTAAAAAACCCCAGAACTTCAAAGAGGATGAAACAGATAAAACGGTTTAATAAATGAGCAACACATTTGGAACTTACTATTTTTAAAATAGCCTTCACCTCCCTCACACTGAAATAAACACAAATAAACAAACAAAAGCCCATCTCCCACACAGAGTCTCTTCATATATCAGTACATCTAAAAAGAGCTAGCAGATGCCTGTATTAACCTTCCTAGGTGAGAGCACATACTATTGGAAGATTGCAAATGAAAAACAACACCCAGCATTTCAAAGTTAATTTTGTGAATGCTCTTATAGCAACTCCCTGTCAGGAGACACAGAAATTTGCTAATATATTTTTTGACATAGGATGTTAAGATATGTTCATCTTTGCTGGATCGTAAGTATACTTAGACAAACACAGATTTAGGAAAGCCCACCAAAATTCACTGCCTGCCTCACCCCTGAATTTGAGCTGCTCTTTGAAAACCCCCATGCTATTTTTGATTTAGTCTCTCAGATGTATTGTGTGTTCCAGACATATTTATATAAACAACACATTTCAGGCTGTGGCAAACTCTGTCTTACAATATCTAACAATACTCACCAGTCCTAGTGTTATGAAACTGGGAAAATGGCTAATGTTCCCCAGAGTCCCCTAACTTCCCCACTGGATCCATTATGATGATGGATGAACTTTGAAACTTTTCAAGTAAGAATCAGATAACTGTATACAAGGTCATAGTCTTATCTTAATTCCCTTAACTCCTGAAGCCCACAGAACTGGCTGAAAATCATGCTGCAACAGTCAGCCTAGGATCTTTTTCACTGCTACCACTGAAGCTGGAAATAGCAGGAGAAAAAATCTCCTGTAGCAATTTAATTTCTGATGCGAGTAAAAGTTCATAAGTACACCAAAATGGGGTGAAGAATAAACTGTTACCAAAATGTTCAGAATATCTCAAAAAGACTTAGTTGGATCCAGAATGTGTAAAGTGGCACAGAAATGCAACAGGAACTAATTTTTGCTCATCCAAAAAACAGAGCTGTTGGGACATTTTGCTGTTAGCAAATGTTTTCCATTAAAAAGAAGTAAGGAAAGACTGAAGGATTTAATATTCAGAATTAAACTGAGACTTTGCCATCACTGCAGCCAATTCCTACCAGGGATGGATAAGCTTCTCCTGTCCTTTTCCTGGCCCACCTTACTTCCCTTTCTGGTTTGGGTCTGTTCTACCTGCTTTTATACTGGTCTCGTACTGAGAGATGAGGCTAAGAGTTTCACCAGTCCCTATCACTTTTCAAACTAGTCCCAAAGCACCTGCTCATGCTCTTCTGAAGGTTTTTAAGTTGGCCTAGAGAGTCAGTAGTTGATTGATCAGAGAGCAAAAACAGGAATTTGAAACTAGATGCTAGTTTTCTACTTTTTAATTTCAATCAGTTAGAAAGCAGAGTAAGGAGTAAGAATAACCCTGGACATATCTGCTGGATATATGCAGACCTATCACACACTTTAAGATCACCACAAATGTCTGTTGAAGAAGCTGAGAAAGAAATATGACATCTATCTTGAAGACTGCATAAACAGCCTCTAGAAGCTGATGTTTATAACCAGCACTACAAATATTCATAGAAGTCAGGTCTGGAAAACAATACCATTTTAGAGAAGAACATCAAAGGCCAAATATACTATGAGAAAAGCGATTAACTCAAACAGAAGAGCTGCATCTGAACTTCATTTCTTGAAATCTATGATGAGGATGAATTCACAGTCCTGACCTATATTTGAAGGACGTAAGAGTTCCAAGATTTCACTCTAAAGAGATGATAAATCATATTATTGGGTCTAAATGATCACTGAGTTTTGGCTTCATGGTTAGGACTATTACAGCACTGAGAGAGGATTTGTTGTTGAAAACCTTAAAACACTGCTGTGTTTGGAAATGGTTAGACTTTAACAAAGTAGTGGATTAATACAAGTAAATTTGACCCTTCCAGATCTTCATTATACTTTCGTATCTCTTGAATCACTAAATACTGGATAGACTGGGAATTTTATGGTGGAACATATAATTCCTGTCAGTTAGTAATATTTTCAGTAACAGATGTAATTCCACATAGGAATGCAGTCTGCAATTTATTATGCATGTGAGAAAATACTTATATAAGAAAATAAATTCATCAATTATCATCTCTCTACTCCCTTTTCTGAGCTCAGATGCATGACATGATGTTGAGTCTGTTACACAAGCTGAAATGTGCTAAACTAAAATAGGACTTAGAAGTTCCCCAGGGGAAAAGAGACCAACTCAGAGCAGCTGAAAATGCAGTTTAAAAGCACTAAGATAAAAAAAGGAGTAGCAAGAGGAGAACAAGGATGAAAGGACATGATATTCAGGAGAAATGTGTCAGCAACTCTGGTCCTCTAATGAGATACATAAACTGGAGAGCTTAAAGCTAGTATGCTTGGCTTTGATGGTCCAGTACCACCTGTTGGAAAAGGGAAATACCATATTACATAGGCACCATCCTCCATAGCAAGAGACTCTGCTGAGGAAGGGTGCTGTCAGGCAAGATAACATCTTTGCAAGAAACTATGAGGAGTACACAGGACAATAGGAAGTCTTCTGCAAGGAGTCCTTATGCCAGAAGAGTGTACGTAAAACTGTAGAAAAATTTTTACCAGCACAACTGATAAGAAAAAGTTCATTCAGAGAACAGACAGAAAATACGTTCTAGTCAATTGTACCAATGCAGCAGTGCAACTCATATTACTTCTTTGGTATTATGTGATCATTCATAGGTTGGGTTTCCATTTCCAGCGTGTCTGGGCTCACACCACCTGCATCTGAGGATTTGAGATATGTAGCAATAAACAGGGTGTATATACCCTAGGCAGAATAAGTCCTTGGTTGGTTTTGTTGCTGATGTTGTTGGATTTCTTTTTTTAATGTTATGGAGAAAACTCTACCTATGAAAAAAATGTTTTTGAAGTCATTATATTCATCTTCTATCTTTATAGCAAATTAAAGCATTGCAAGAAGAGAGATGCAGATCAAGTAATTGAAATAAATAGGACTAAATTCTTCACTATGACAAAATTCAGCAAGTGAAGATCTGGAAGTGTTTGTCATGAGAGTTGCACTAAGTGATATATCAATTTTCTATCTATTAAATGCATATAATTAACATTTAGCTATTTTAATAATTTCAGACTGCATAGTCCTTTGAAAGTATAATAAAGGTTTTTCTGGCGTGAAATTTGAACGTGCACAATTTTGACCTTTTTATGCTGCAGACAACCAAGTTTTGAAAAGCCAGTTTAGTCTCCTAAAAGGTTATTGGAGTCAGAATCATACCTATAGGCTGCTTCACTCTGTTCTGTTCTGCACATTCTGAGTATGATGCTCTATGTGTATGTCTCTTCCAACATTGCAGTAATCATTGAGGTATTTGATACACAGGATCAGCCAAACATGACTGAAGTCTGGACAATTTTCTTATGGAGGAGGTGACAGGGGCTATTATAACTCCAAATCAAGATGTGTTAATCACCCATTGATTGTGTGCCAAATATTTTTTAAGAATCCATTTGATTTCTTTTTTTAAAAGTAACCTTAAGTTAATATGCTTCCAATAGCAGAAAGAAGTGGATTCTACATAACATATTTTGTTGTAGCTCTTTTTCAAAGTACTTCATATAATTTCTCACTCCTTTAGAAATCGGAGTTAAAAGATGCGCTCATAGACACAATTATTTAAAACAATTTAAGGCAGATCAAATAGCTTCTATGCTACTATGAAAAAATGTATGAACTCAGAAGCAAAAAGTTGCTAGTTATTCGTATTTCTGTTTCCCTATTGTGTTTCTTTCTCCATCACCTTTAAAATGTACTTGAATAAAGTCCTCTAGCATATAAAAAATCATTCTAATTGCCTAAGGATTGATAGATGGAGAGTCTGTTAGTGTGAAAAGCAACACTACTTTGTAAATCTTAGCAACCCTTTATGAGAAAAAACTGGCCACTCACATAAAGAGCTGAAAATTGAGAGCTATATTTCAGAAGGATTCAGGCCACATTCTCTTTGTCTTCAGATTGCCCGGGAGGAGATTTAAGGTGGATTCATCTGAAAAGCTGATGAAATATCAGAGTATAGGAACTGCGGGATTTCCAATGTCTTGTTACACTTGAGGTATTTCCAGTTCTGCCTCTCCTCTCTGACAGGGACAAAAGAAAGCACAGGAAACATCAGAGCAAACTGATGTATGTAATCTGTCCTGCCTGCACCCTTTTTACAAGTGCCCCCCCAAAATTGAAAGCCTTGTAGTACTATCTGTAAGTGATTCAATCAATGTTTATGTAAAACAAGAAAGTTCCCTACTAATACTCTGTGTAATCTTGAGATGCTAAAAATGTCAAATACTTCTGACTTTTGCTGAACCTTCACCCATGGCCTTTGTGGACCTTAGCAAAGGAAATTAAACATTGCTTTTTATTTGTTTAGGGAAAAAAAAACCCTTTTTCTTGGTATCACATCTTGTTTTAACAGGCATGCATCTGATCAATTTTCTGTGGGTTGAATGATTGCAGAATGTTCACCCTGTTGAGATGAACTTGAATTGCAACTCTGGATTCTTCATGAACTTTACTTAGATTTTCTTACCTGAAAATATGCGTCTAATGAATGCAACTTGAAACTCTCATATATAAACATTTCTATTGGTAGGGAATACTATTAGAGTCTTCCAGCTAATAAAATTGTCCAAGATCTATAAAAATTGTGATTTTTTAATATATTACCTCCCTGGGCATTCTTAACAGTTCCCATAATGAACTAATTTTATAGCTAAAATCTTATACTTATCTGAAAATTTAGACCTACTTTTGGCAAGTTAAGTGTTCCACTACATAGGGCTGTAAAAAAGTACACTTACTTTGAAATGGCATGTATTGTGTGTATGCCCACCCATTTATAAATATGGTCTAATCACAGCATAGTGACAATTGCCTATAAAATACTATTAGCAGCCAGACTGCTACATTTGCTGCTCTTACTATTATATTACAACTATTACACAGTAGCTGTATCATATTTAATGGGTCAAGTTTTCACCTTCCCTATTTAGTATCAGAATTGAGGCACAATTAAAGTGAAAATTCAGGTTCTATTAACATCTGGATTATTTTCTGTAGAGTAGAATAGTTATGTCTGGGCAGACTTGTTTTGAGAGTCCCTCCCTTTCCAAACTTTCCAGTGAAAGTTTCTCTTCCCTCCAGGCAGTTAGAACACGTTGCTCAAATAACCTCTCAGCACTGCCAGTGTCAATCTCCAGCAATACCTTGGCAATGGGTTTCATTCTGGAATTAACTATGCTGTAGACCCTCAGCTAGTCTGAACAGAAGACACAGCACAATAAGTAATTACAACTGAATTGAGCAATAATTCCCAACCAACCATTGTTGCTAGTAGTCAGCAACTTGTTTGTGGGCTAAATAGCCTGAGGTGAACTTATGGGCTGTTCATTTTCTCACAAACCTGTGATTTACTATGGTTAAGAGTGGTTTGAAATGGATTAATGTTGCTGGAAAATGGTTATAGCAGTTTAACTGCTCTGTTTTCTTCTTCAGTTAGGAAAAAAAAAAAAAAATTAACAGTGTGTGACTTCATTAGGGAGGCGCCAGTAGCCCTGACCCCCCTGAGGATCTGTCAGTGTTTCAATATGGAATCCCTACTTTTAAATGTTTATAATATGGGCACCAGGAGGTAAATCTAGAATTACAAAGCAATAAAAATGTTTGGCTTTAATAAGCAATAAGTCAGAGTTGAATGTGCATTAACAGGCGAGTCACAACTTGTAGGCATGTTCTGAGGGGGTGTCTTCATTCAAGGGATGTTAAAGAGCCAACTAATTTTTCACCCTCATGGGATGAATGTGTATTACAGTTAATTTTCTAGTTTACATTTTAAAGAATGTAAAACATCTGTAGATTACGTAACGGATACTCCCACTGCAAAACCAGCTCAAAGTGGGAGGGAAGATGGGGGGAAAATGTCAATACTAGGGAAAAGGCAAATTAATTGTCTCTATTTATTGTTGCTCTGATGTGAAACATCAAAGTTTTCTGTATTTAAACATTTTCTGAACCACAAAATTGTCTTTCCTCCTCCTCTAAGTTGCAGAGCTAGACTGCTCTCCTAGCTGCTTTTTACAGTTATGCCATTTTATCTTTCACATTGTATTGAAATAACGAATGGGAGGAAAACATAGGATTAATTTGTGTAAATTTAAGTCTCCACTTCAACCACATGTTTTTCTCACATATTTCTCACCATCTTCTGGATCAACAAAAGGCTCAAAGCCTCAGAAGTACTGCCTGACACACCATTCTTTCCAAGAAGCAAATCAAAGGAAGAACAAACCTCCTGAAGAGTTTCCCCAGGCTGTCCAGAGAAATGTGTGATGAATTTTCAGACCTGCTTATCGGTGCGTGCCCACTTTATACCATATGTTTGAAATACAAAAGCACAATCTCAGGAAGGACAGGTAGATACAAGCACCAGCTTCCCCCTGCCTAAGATTCTCTACCTGACCACTTTCTGAGCAGCAGCAAGTACCAGTGATCACTTGCTTCTCAAGAGCTGAGAGTTTTTGTTCTCTAAAACACTAGCATGCATATAGGCAGTCCTGTTCCAGCCTTTCCAGGACTTCATTTTTAAGGAATGAGAGCTGGTGAGAACAACCCATGTCAAAAATGATACTAACAACAGGTAATGTGTTCAAGAGTCCTTACTGCTTTCACTCACCTTCTGGAGTAGAAGCAGACTTAGGCAACAGAACTAGCACCAGACCTATAGACCAGGTAAGTGAGAGTCAGCAGTCATTTAAAAAACTTTGAGACATAAATGTGGAAGGTCTGGTCAAGCAGATAGCTTCAGCAGAAGTGAAAATAGAGCACTTAGAAGCAGAAGGCAGAAAAATACTTTACCCTACTCCCCCATTTGTGCACCACACACTCCTTGAGTGTGAAGGTAGTAGGGTCCCATGGACAACTATACAGTGCACAATTGGCCATTGTGTTAAAAGTGAGATCTTCCCTTTCTCTTTTCCCATTGTCTTTCTCTCCTTACTCTTTGTTCAAGGTAAATGCGTTTGCTCTCTGCCATCCATGAGGGACTGGGCAAATAAAACTTTGTATGAAGTAAGTGCTTTCTGTGACACCACGTTGCCACACAGTGCCCTAAGGAAATGTGGGCCTAACTGTTGTGCAGAGAGAACAGAACCAAAGAATGACCTCAGGCCTTGTTTTCATCAGCTGTGTACATTATTTCAATGTGTCACAACATGAAATCCTCACTTCAGGCTGTATCTTCTGAGCTTATCATCAACCACTTAGAGCTTTACTCCCAAATTATATTCTGGTTATCCTTCTCAAATATTCTCTTCTGCCTCGTACTTATTTTTTAACTCTTTCGCTACTATAAGCAATCTTAATGCATAAGCACTATCTTCAACTATTCTGTACCAATGGCCTGATACAAAATTTTATGGGCATCTGTCCAGCATGTTACCAAACACTGTAAATATGGACATTTATAGCAGCATTTAGCCTGTTAACACATGCTTCTACAATCATAACTATCAATTACAACTACTCTTATGTTAGCGCAGTTTAGAAAAGGAAATAAAACCAAAAACCTAAGTAAGCTTAGCACTGCAAAAACTACTTTTAAAACTTCAAATACTGCCTTCAACATGGTTCTACAAGCAGAACATACAGAGCTAAAAGCCAGCAAGTGTTGTTTTGATAGGAAAAAAAATGCATTTCTAAATTTGTCATATTAAACATTGAAGAGCATCTTCTGCATTAAAAGAAAATGTCACTGATATTAACATGTCTTTTTGACCACTTTTGAAGTGAGATTAATAACATACCTGCAGCCATACAAATGCTGTAATATCAAGGAAAAATTTAGATGTTACTGCAATAATCATTATGAATGTATTCCAGATATGGGGAAATCCATAGATTTTTTTGACACATTAGTTACATTTTCCAATGTTGCAGTGTTTGTGAGTAATGATAAAACCCCTAATACTCTCAGTGAAAGTAATTCCCAGAAGCAGAGACTTTCTTTGACAGTCTTTTTCATTTTTTTTTAATGTGTGAAAGCATCAGTTCAAAAATTATTTATATTGTTGGCAAGTGCTGCACAAAGGTGCTCTTTTTTCTCACTTTGCAACAGATTCTAGTTATAATCTCTTAGCCAAAACTACATATGCCTATCCTGGTGAAAGAAAAGGACAAAGCTCCTGCAAATGTTTATTTGTGGTAAAACACATTGCAGAAGTTTACGCAAGGAATGGATTGTCCAGGTAGCTTCCTTCTTCTCTTGCAGGCTCAGAGCCTTTGCAAATGTTGGTTATCTTGACTCAAAATTAAAATTCAAGAATTGTAAAAGCATTTCTTTTTAAAGAGGCTAATTTAGACTGCAGAAATGACTGGAATAAAACACAGCAAAAAGACTCCATGGGATCAAAATGTCCCTTAGGTTTACTTTCGGTCTTTACTTGAGCTGTCAATCACCAGTCTAGAGAAAATAAAGATATAGTTTCATTGCTATCTGCGATGACATAATCCTGTTTTGTGTTGAGATAGTCAAACAAGCTTGGAACGGCATTAGAGAGTTCACTTCCATGTATGATCCAAATAAGATCCTGAGCATATCAGTGGGTAAAAGACCTGCAAACACTTCACCTACCACACTTTGTTTTCTTAAGAAGTTTTCATCACTAAGGAACATGAAAGTGTTTTAGACTTGGTTACAAAGACCTGGATTTTTGCAGAAGAAAGATCATATGCACTTTAAATAAATAAGACATATGGTGAAGCACATTAATTAATTAATTATGAAGACTCATAATATTTAGTATGAAGAAGGGCACAAATTAATTTAATACTAATTAATACAATTAACTTAATATTAAACCAATTTCTTTCTAATAGAAACAAGAAAAAGGAAATAGTTACTAATCTTTCAGGCATTGTTAAGAAGAGAAAACACCCGATATTTAAGGAAGCTAAATGAAGGTTAGAAAAGGATTTGGTTGAATGTAGTTTCCTTTCTTCATCCAGATTTACCTTTTGAGGATAAATACTCTTGAAGAATGATGTCCTCCTTTAGTATGTACTAAACCTCAATATTTTTCAAAAATGGTAGTTTTTGAATTACCATTACTCCTGTTTTTCCCTTTCAACTAAATATTGCTTTTCTGGGGGGTAACTGAGAACTCTACTTCAGCTGAAGAAGAAAAAATGTTAAAATGTTAACCTCTTGTTGTCACGAGAATAATCTCACATTGCCTTTTTGCCCTGGTTTTCTCATATTTCCCAGTCTTGGCTGCCAAAATCTACACAGTGAACCGATTACTATTGCAGTTTCTACCATATATCCCCTAACTATCTGTACAAAACCAGACAAAGCCTTTTTTAGTGTTAACCAACTTGATTCTGACTAATGTGCACAGCATCATTTCTATTCAGTGTAACTAACCTTATCATCATGTCTGAACGCATTGCAGTGGGCATATTAAGTAATTTAATATCTCCATATACAATTTGTTATTTGTCTGGTGCTCCAAGAGGAAAACTGGGTGTACAGTGTAGCATTTTCTTTTCAATAGATTTCATTTAAGGATGTGGGTTGTTCTGTTTTGTTTTGGGTTTTTTTTGGCTTAAGTGTGACTATTATTATCATAGAATCATGGAATAGTTTGGGTTGGAAGGGACCTTAAGGATCATCTAGTTCCAACACCTACCACTAGACCAGGTTGCTCAAAGATCCATTCAGCCTGGCCTTGAACACTCCCAGGCATCCACACCTTCCCTGTGCAGCTTTTTCCAGTGCCTCTTTTATGATGCCTTTTTGGTAAAGATGTGATCGAAGAACAACTCCCAAGAGCTATTGTTTTTAAATTTTTTTCCTGAATTACCAGTTTTTACTTGACAGGCTTCAAGAAAAATCATTCTCCCTGTATATTTTCGGATAGCTGCTAAGATGTTGAAAATATTATCTAGTTATTTATCTAAATTAAGTCTGTTTTGGTAGAGCATCTGTTTTATAATGCTCTCAAATAATTAACACCCGTCTCATACTTAAAACTATGGTGGACATTTTTGTATCTCATTTGAGGGAACTGTCCTCTGTATTTCTAAGATTATAAAGGAAGAGAGATGTAGACTTCCAGAGGCTGATTTAGCTCACCTAAATACAGAGAAAACATGGATGCTCACCTCTTCATCAGTTAAAGTTAGAAGGATTTAGTTGATTCTAAGCCTACAAACATCTATTGTATATCTGCACCCTAGAATCAGTGTTAATCATGAATGTTAGAGGCTGCACATCAGAAGAAATGTTCCCCCGGTTGCCACACTGATAGGTGGCAAGGTGGCTGCCAAGGCAAGCAGAAATGAGGGAATTGTGAATGGTCTCACCAGGACACGTGTGATATCCAGAAGGCTTGGTTACAGAGGATGGTGCACATGGGCTGTTTAACAGCTTCAGATTAATTGCATTTTTGTGAAGGAATGAAAAAGATGTTTTTAATACTGCTTTGGTCATAGTTATTAGGATTAATTGACCACTTGGGAAGAGTACAAGATGAATAGCCCAGTACAGCTGTGAGGCTCACAAACAACTACAGAAAAAAATGCCATTTTCTTCACAGTAAACAGAATGCCTTTTCTGAAGCTAAGGGTAAACCCTGTTATTAACTCTTAGTTTAAAGAAATGATGAAGCAGTAGGGAAAATAATATTTCCAGTTTTCCTCTTTTATTTTGTTATATACCTTTGTATAGAACATGTAATGCTTATAATGAAGTATAAAAGCACAGCTGTAATTTGCTGGGGGTAATGATTGCTGAGTGAATTATACTTTGTAGGAAGCAGTGGTACATTTAGAAGGAGTACAGCACAGTGATTGAGCAAAAGGAGCAGAAGCACTTTCCATGTCAGAATCTGAAAGCACTTCTTATCAAGAATTCTCTTCTTAAAACTTTAATACATTATTATGGTGTCTGTGGTATTTACATGTGGCACTTGTCATTCTTCACAAATGAGTCATGGTTTCCCATTTATTTCAACAGATCTGAGCCATATGACTATTATAAAACTGTGTATATTACGACTGACATGTCAGTATCACATTACAAAGAAAGAATAATGAAGTTTTCTACAGCAGAAATAGAAACTTTGTTTAAACTTGCTACCAGAGAATCATAGAATCATCATGGAAAGGACCTTCCATGGAAAGTCCAACCATCAGTCTTACACCACCTTAACCACTAAATCAATGCCTGAAGAGCCACGTCTACCTGTTTTTATAACACCTCCAGTAACAGTGACTCCACCACTCCCTGGGTAACTCATTCCAATGCTTCACCACTCTTTCAGTGAATAAATTTTTCCTAATATCTAATCCGAGCCTCCCCTGGCACAACTTGAACCCATTACCTCTTGTCCTATCACAAGTCACTGGGGAGAAGAGGCCAACACCTGCCTCACTGCAGCCTCCCTGCAGGTAGCTGTAGAGAGCGATGAGGTCTCCCCTCAGCCTCCTCTGCTCCAGGCTGAACACCCCCAGCTCCTTCAGCCTTTCCTGGCAAGGCCTGTTCTCCAGACCCCTAATCAGCCTAGGATGTAAAAGAATTCTTTTGAAACAGAATTTATATAATACATAAATAATGGAGATACATCTTATTATCTTGGCTGACTTTATTTTAAAACTGACAAGTATTAATTTTATGCCACATGAACATGATTAATAACCTAGGTGAAAATATTGTTCAATGTAAACAAGATTTTCAGTGGAAATGTGCCGAGTTCCAATTAAAAAAATGTTATAAAGTACTTCCTGTTTATATGAAAACACACAAAATTTGCATTTGGATCTAAACTCCTCTTTATCAGACACATTTGTATTATGGATGCAGATGCATTTCTACTATTTGAATGTTGGTAATGCAATCCTAAACTACTGACTGAAGTCAGCTGCAGGAGATCTCATACTGAAACATGCAAATGATATAATGAGTTTTTAACAGGTTTCTGCATGTGGAAAACATTTGGTATCTTTGAGATTTCTAATTTTTTAAAGATCTTTCCATTTTTGTGTAAGTTACTGCTTAGAATAATATTTAAATACTACCCTTGAGACAGGCTAAATTTTGCAGTTATATACTATATAGATGAGAAACGGAGGAAAGGACTGATTACACAAACTTACTAAAGGTCACCAACCCACTGAAAGAGCAGGGAGTAACGTTCCAGTTCCCTCTAAATCTGTGTACTATTTCTTACATTAACAATATGACTACATTTATCTTGTTGAGTGATGGATGAGCAAACACAGGAACTACTAGTGCAGACTGATGAGCATTCTCACCTCATAAAGTCAACTGAGCAACTTAGACCAGAAAAATCAGCTTTGAGGGGAGGTACTTTGAAAATGTGTCACATTAGATCAGAAACACTGTTAAGATTTTTTTTCTGAAAGGCACTTCTGTGACTTAAAAGCACAAGTTATTATCCCTGTGTTTCCTGACCATTTGTTTTTTCCTTAGGAACCTATATGTAAGTAAATCCACCACATACGGGTAACACATTGAGAAAGCATATGAGAGGCTCCATTTTAATTTGATCTGTGTAGGGAATAAAGACCTCAGCTGGTACAACAGTGATTCTTTAGCTAAAGCTGATTACCACCCCTATTTCTCTCCCCTCAGCTGAAAGCCACTGGATGAATCCCAGGAATATCAGCAGGCATTACACAGCAAAAGGAACCAAGACGAAACATCTCAAGAAGAGGATGAGCAATACCAGCTCTGCATATCAGATGGTCTGTTCTGTGTTTAATATTGATAGATTTGGACAAAAATTTGAATGAGAATAGAGACAAAAACTGCCTTCTTGGGACTTCACTTCAAGAGGAAACACAGAGGGGTTTATCTGAATGAAATGTCTGCTTTCAGATTGATCAGACCTCATAAAAAATCATAAGACTGAAACCAAAGAGATTCTAATTTTGAAAGCAATCACCAAACAAAATTCCTTAAATTAAAAAAATCTCCAAGTTGGATTAATCTTCCTGTCTGAATATACAGTAATCTAAGAGAAGAATAACACAGTTATTGTGTGGGTTTTTCAATGTTTTTTTTGCATTCAGCACGGCATTTCACAACTGACTGAAGCCTCCTTCTTAGTACCTTGGGAAACATCTATTGCAGTATTAGATTCTATAAATGAAAGGAAAAAAAGGGTTGCCAGAAACCTAACTCCTGTAATATAAGAAGTTGGCTCTCTAAGCTCACTTTCCAGCCATTGCTAAATTAATCTACAGATGACAGGCCCCTTCAGCCACTGGAAATCATGCTCCGGCTGAACTAGATCTATTGACACTGGGCTGGTGGTGCTTAGAAACTACAGTTTCCACAGACAATAGTTGCCCTGGGAACTGATGTGGACAACACTTATCATTTGCCATGTGCAGATAAATCAGGTGGCAGCCGTCAACCCAAATCCCAAACAAGACTCACCTTGTCTTTCTAAATAGTAGAAGAGCAGCTTTCTTCTCTATGCCCTACTCCCAACACACCATCACTGATTAAAACTATTCTCTTCTGTTGATTTAACCATGTGCAAGCTAAATAATAGGTCCTGTTCATCACTGAATGCCCGCCAAAAATTGCAGTTGTCACACATAAGCAGCATTCTGGACTCCACTGTGATGACATAACCCCTCATTCCAGGATGCCTATTCACATCTACTAGACACTAGCTGTTTAGCTACTGCTAAACTGCTCTGGTGATGCTCACTAACAAAAATGTCTTTAAATATGACATAGGCCAGCCTAGTGAGAATTTTGAAGTATATTGTTTTTTCCACAATTACATTACTTCATGAGAGAAAGCTCTGCCCTAAGTCCACCTCCCTTCTCAACATGGAGATTCAACATTGGTTAGCCACACATTTATTTTTATCTAGAGACTGTATAAAGGGGATTTTAAAAGCCTATTGTAATAACACAGAAGCCTGGAAAAAGATTAAAAATGTTTCTGTCCCATGCAAAGGATGTTAATCCAGTATCAAAAAGTGTTTAGGCTGTGATATCTTTGGAAGCTTACGGATGTCACCTTACAATGGTGTGATAACTATGAAGGATCTGACCTGAACCAAACAAAACTGAAATTTAATGTCATCCTGCTTATCCTTTACATATTATATCACACTAAAGCAGGGAATTTCAAAACAGTAAATCCCTAGAGTCCCAATGGGAAATCAAGGATGGAGAATTTCCTGTCCTTTGATATTTAAAATCAGAAATGCTGATGTTTTCTTTCAACTTACTTTTATTGATTTTGCATAATACTTAAAACAATGCATAAAATAAATATTTTACAGTTTTGTTCCTGAACATTTCCACCAAACAAACACAAAATACTGCAACCTTGTATGCTCTATTAACCTTCACCACACGTGTCCAGGACATGAGTTTCTCCACCCACCAGACAGCTACAAAAAGGATTAATAAGGTATTTTAAAGGGAAAAATCAGGTCTATGCAAGGACTGATTGAGAACCCATAAGAAGACATTGTAGGGAAAATATGATCTTAGGAGGTTCTCCAACAGCTGTTACCAAAACTACAGGACATAATGAAAACTTGAGGCTTTTATAAAAAGGGGCAGTTATTGGAAAATTCTCAGGCCTCTGTAGCCAGACCAGGCACAGCACAGTAGTCACACAAGTATATCTCTGAAGATTTTGTAACCATCTTTGAAAATTTTTCTAACCATAGTTTTGAATTCTGACACTCTTACATCACCTTCTGCAGAGAAAACTAACACCATCATAAGCCTTCATACCAAACACTGGTACTTTCAAAGTCTACCAGAAATATTCTTTATCCTGTGCAACATCACAACAAAGCACCTTTACTCCCAGAGAGGAAAGACCATCAGCAGACCTTAGAACAAACCCTTCTCCTTGACCAGTTCAAAACCAATGGACTGTGCTTCCAAAACACTTAAATTACCAGACATGTTGACTTTCTTTCAAATCAGAAAGTGTTACTGTATTCCCAAACCTCATTACACCTCATTCAAAAGGAAATGAAAATGTTTTGCCCAGTATAAATGATGTACAAAAACAAGTGCAAATTTATATGTGAACACACAGACACGCTGCAGCCTCGGCTCTTCAGTCCATAATGTGTAACAATCCTTCTTAGAGAACAATATAAATGATGGAAAGAACCAGCTCTGATGTACAGCAGTAGTGGAGCACAGCATCTCAGTCTTTGGAGAGAATTTAATATAATTACAAGAACGTGAAACAAGAATTTAAATTAATGCTTTTGTGAACAGTATTTTCAAATATCTCAATAACAGATAACATACTTTGCAATATAGTCTTTTTTTTACATCAGGTTCTGGGAGCTTTTCAGTGCTTTCATCAGGAAGAAAGTGTTATCAGGAAAATTACTCTTAACACAGCTTTAGTAAAACATTGTTATTTTCTGGACTTTCCAATTTGGACATAGCAAGTTTGTCTCTATTAGCAAAGTAAAGAGATCAGGGACTGAACTCTGGCAGCAAGGCCATGAATTCTTTGGAAAAGTCCTAGAGAGCCCTGGCCAAAACACAGGTTTTTCTTATGTTTTAATGATAGAGTTGACAAACACTGGGACTTTCTCTACCACTGCTTTATTAGTAAGGGCACAGCCAAAAAGTGAGGGTTCTCTCACCCAGCTGTAGCTGCAGGGAGCTGGGCTGCTCCTGCAGTCTCCTTTATTAAAGAGGCTGCGGAGGTTCTGTTTGAAGTGCATACTTTAGGGCCTGATTGAGGATGAAATGGAGCACACAATGAGCCTCTGTTTCTCTCCTTAAAAGCAGCCCACAGTGACAAACTGAGACCAAACTCACCTAAAGATTATATGGCTGGGAATCAAATCATACCCCACCGATGAGCATGGTCCTCACAACTGCTTAAAGAAAGACCAAAGGGCAATGACTTAAACTGCCTGAAATTACAAGAGACTGCTTCTCCCTGTAAGCCTGGCAAGAAAGCCAAGTTCTGAACCTCCCTTTCCCTGTTTGCAGTGTGAGGTTTGGGTGTTTAATTACCTCAAAGAGATGTTGTGAGGCCCACCTACATAATGTTTGCAAAGTGATGTTTGTAGACTGCTGCACGGTACATGAAAAGTAGGAAGGTGAGCCAGGCATTGAGGTGGAGATAGAACAGGCAATCAAGATCTGGATTCCTATGATTTTGTTCACTCCTCTAGCAGCTTTTGCACTGTGGCTGCAGGCATGTAGACAGCTCAGCCTTGAAATAAATTATTTTCTTGATATAAACTGCACTGAGGGCCCCTGTGTATGACTGCTGTTCACAGATAGCTCACAAGTTGCTGCTTTTTTCTGCTGCATGTTCAGCCCTGGCATAGATTCTGCATTTATACACATAGAGGAACAGATTTTTCTGTGTGTGCTGGCTCTGGACAGTTTTTGCTCCCAAGGAGGCTGTTCCATAAATGCGTGTGAAAACAGCCCTATTAAGGGAAAGAATACCTACCTGAATTGTAACAAATCTTACTGGCGACTGGTATAGTGTTGTTTATGAAAATGAGTGGAGGAATTGACTGTGGGCTCACAGCAATCAGGGAAAGCCAGAGCATCTAGCATGAATGGTGGCTGTTTAAGCAGAGCACAATATTGCTACTGTTAGAGACAGCTGGGAGGAAGTCTTGGAGGGGCATCATGGTCCACTGACCGCACACTTCTGTCTGACAGCTTTGAAAGAGGCCAACAAGAAAAATCTACGCCTATTAAGCAGTGGCAAACCCTGCTCCTCCCTGGGGAGAAGTGAGAGCTGGAGAGAAAAATTCAGTTGCCTTAACTATTTTTCAGAAAAAAAAAAAAAAAAATCCTACAATTTAATGCTTCATTTTCCCCTCTCTACATTGGCTCAAATGCATTGAAAGAGCTGGGATTGCAGAAGGCTGGTCTCTGTGTTTTGAATCCTGAGGGTCTAAGCAGGTAGACACATAATCTGTGTATCTCCCATTCAGCTCAATGAGTCTCAGAACAAACTAGCCTGTTGCTGGCATCTGAGCACTTGCAAAATGCTGTCTGCACAGGAAAATAAGACTGAATACATGCAGTCCAGAAGGTGTGAACTCTCCTCCTTCACTTCATTATTACTTGCACTAGGCAGCTTTCTCTGTTATTTCTTGTGACATGTGCTGTTAAATGAAGGGCTTAAGTTAATGGATTGTGAATGTGCATATTGCCAACATATTGCTAAAAAGATGAAGTTCCTCTTCTGAATTCTTTATAGGTGCAATTTTTACTGTTGAAGAATGCATCCAGTGTTTTCCATGAATTAGTATTTAGTGGAAGGAAATGCTTGGCATCTCAGTCTGAATAAAGACTGAAGATTTGCACTTGGTAGGTGCATGGGGTCTGGAGGTGTTAGCAGGGGCAGGAAAGCTGGTGAAGGTCTCCTTGCAGCAGCTTTGTACATCTCAGAGTTGAGGACATAGAATGATAGAATTCGGTGGGTTGGAAGGGACCTCAGAAATCAAGTCCAACCCTTGACCCACAACCGCTGCGGTTACCAGACCATGGCACTGAGTGCCACATCCAGTCTCTTTTTAAATATCTCCAGGGATGGAGAATCCACTATTTCCCTGGGCAGCCCATGCCAATGCCTAATCACCCTCTCAGTAAAGAAATTCTTTCTAATATCTAACCTAAACTTCCCCTGGCACAACTTGAGACCATGCCCTCTTGTCTTACTGACAGCTGCCTGGGAGAAGAGCCCAACCCCCCCTGGCTCCAGCCTCCTTTCAGGGAGTTGTAGAGAGCGATGAGGTCTCCCCTGAGCCTCCTCTTCTCCAGGCTGAACACCCCCAGCTCCCTCAGCCTCTCCTCACAGGACTTGTGCTGGAGTCCCTTCACCAGCCTGGTTGCCCTCCTTTGGACCTGCTCCAGGACCTCAATCTCCTTCCTGAACTGAGGGGCCCAGAACTGGACACAGGACTCGAGCTGTGGCCTCACCAGGGCTGAGTACAGGGGCAGAATCACTTCCCTGGACCTGCTGGCCATGCTGTTCCTGATACATCACATGAGCAAGGTCAGTGTTCAAGCTCTGACATTTCAACACTGAAGTGTTAAAGCAGACTTCATGCAATTAGCCAGGAAGACACTTTCTATTAATATTTTACAGCTTCCAGCTGCAGGCAAATCCAAGATATTTCTCTGAATGCTTTCCCTTCTAAAAAAGGGAAGATTGACCTAACATGCAGCATGTTTTTGGCAATCCAACCTGTAAAGTTGAGGTTAGTGCCAAGCTGAAATCCCCAACTGATGATTGGGGAGATGAAATTTTGACACTATTTTCAGGGAAAAAAGTGAATGATACAGGAGAATAGCCCTGTTCCAACAAAGGGTGGCATACATAGAGTCTGCCAAACAGGACAGAACCTCTCAAGACTTTCTAGTTGAAGATAACCAGTAGAAAGGCTTCACTGAGAAAAGGTAGAAGGACTGGACATGATATAGGTGGAGACACAGCCTGAGTTCCATAGAGAAGAAATTGTGTAGCAAGACAAAAAAGTATGAAATCCTACAGAAACCTTTAATTATCAGTCAGGGAGAACAACAAAAAAATTATTCACTTCTGAGGTGAAAGAAAAAAATCCCTTGTAGTATCCTTTGAAGGTAAGTAGGGATGAGATGTTTGTTGAAGCTCTGACTTGAAAAGAAAACAGTGATGCTGATCAGAACTCACTAAAATACCATGGGTTGTTCTGATTTCTCTACTGCCAAGCAGTGGAGAAAGTCTTTTATGGCTGCGTCCAAAGCAGCAGAGTTTGAGGAGATGGACAAGACAATAAAAAAAAATCTCTAGTTAATGGTATTTAATTTGGTATATCCATACATTAATAATCAGTAGAAGAAAGACTGGGGAAAGAGATAAAAAAGAAATATAAAATCTGAAAATGCTGTAGGAAGTCATTAGAATATAGTTAGCTTTGAATAAAGAATCACAGTAAACTTATCTGATCATCTATGGAAAATACTTTATCCAGTACTACAAGCAGATTAATTTGAAGAAATTGTTTGCAATTTATAGATGTAATTTGTGGGGTTCAAGTATAAAATAAATATCTGTAAAACCATAAGCTCCATAACGCTTTCATAATCCCCTAGATGAAATATTTCATCTGCAAAGATTTTATTTTCAACGTTTTTTAATTTTTGCATAACAGGCCTGAGAAAAAAAGGAAGAAATTAATATTTCCTTTTGAAAATATCTAGACTGTTATTCCCTCAAATTCCCCATTTTTATTGTTGCTCTTGTGTTGTAGTGCCTAATTTATTTTCTTGCTTAGACTGAATTTAATATTACATCATATCAATTCTGATTTGAAAGGTTAATTAAACTGACCTTATAAATTTAATACAAAGAAGCAATTCAGGTCCTTTGTCTCTATAATTATCTGGGAATTTAATAGTTTTAGGTTTGGTTTTTTTTGTTTGTTTGTTTTTTTAATATTGCTGTTATTTAGTATAACCTTAAACATTTCATGCTTGTTCAGGGCTGAGTTTATTCTCCTGTTCCTCCAGAGCTTTGCAGTTTTTTCTGTTTTTTCCCTTCAGTCTCCTCTGTGTCTGCTGTATTTTTTCGTAGTCCTGCCATCCTCCATACTTTCCTTACTGTGTTTTTCCTGTAACTATTTCCACTACCTGAATCACTATTTTAACTTTTACCAACCCTGATATAAATTAACACAAATTGTTCCAGAAACTGATGTCTTGTCACTTACAGTTTAAAGAAATTGCATCAGACCACAAAAGTACAGAAGGTGCCCAGGCAGAACAGCTGAAATTCAGATGTTTGAATGTGCCACCATCAAAACCCTTGCTCTATAATTTTTTTACAGGAATTTTTTCTCTCTGCTTAAAGATGCACTTATGAGGATACTTATCATTGCTAAGAAGTTTGCTGTCTGTCTCCAAGGGTTTGATGAAATGTGCCCATCAGGATACTTATCATTGCTAAGAAGTTTGCTGTCTGTCTCCAAGGGTGTGATGAAATGTGCTCATCAACTTGACATGAACTTGAACCTTCCTCAAAGCTGAAGAGATTTCTATGTCTGAACAAGGAAGGGAAGGAGGAGAGAAGTTATCTGCTGAGCCAGTTTTGAATGGGGGTATTCCTGAGAGATGACAGTGGTGAAAAAGTATGAAACTTCCTGAAATTAACTTTTTAGAGTTCACTCACAAACTGGCTGGTGTTTCTGGATTAGATGGAGTTATGTCTGGAAAAACTCTGCCTCTCTCACTTGGGAATATCACATTTGAGAATTAGAATGGGCATTAAGGAACACATATTGTCTGAAAGATCTGTGCTTAGATCATATCTTAATATACCTATGTATCTTGCCCCAAAGCAATACAGATGCCTAGCATTTCATAGAAGTGGACAAAAAGATTTAAGTCTCTTACTGCAGAAATGTAGTAAGATTTCAGCTCAGGATATCAAAGAGTTCAGCTACTGAAGAGGACTGATGGTGAAGTAAAGAGTCAAGGACTGGTTTGCACAAACACCATTGCCCAAATCATAAAGAAAGAGAATTGTGCTCTGTCTCATTCCTGGTCCTAGGAAAAGAAAGTGTTCAAGAGGTCATATGGAGCATACCCATTCTCCAAACAGCCTGTGGTCTGGTGGTTAAGAAGGTGACAGATTTCAGCCTGTCCCACACCAAATCAGGGCTCTTAGTAGGCCCTTAACACTGTATTATATAGCACTGGCTATAAGACAGCAGCAATGCTGTCGCAGTTCTTTCACTGCCTGGAATATGGTTATTCAGTTTCTCCATAGAGGTAGAATTAACTAACAAGTAAAAGGAATTGCATCATGCACCTTGGACACAGGTATGTACATGAGCCTATGAACAGGGTGATGTTCAAGTGATATTTTTATTGTTATTTATCCTATTTGATAACTGGAAATGTTATTGTCTCAGTTTACTTAATAGGTCCATTCATGTAAAATTAAAAAAAAAATAATTGAAAAGGATTAACCTTTTTAGTAGCATTTTTAAGAGCTACATAGCAACCTTTAAGCTGCCACATTTGGGTAAATGGCTTAAGGAAGAGTTTGGTGAGGCAGATAGATAATTTAGAGAGCAACAAACAAGAGTTTACTAGAGTATAAAAAGCCCTGAATATTTGTTTATGGATAATGGGAAAGAACAATTGCATAATACATGGACACTCAGTTCCTATAAGCAACACAATCCATATGAAATAAATTTTGTAAAAACCAACTGTAAGAGTAATGGTGAATGCTGATGTTTTGAAGTATTCAGCAGCTGATCCTGTTGGTCAAATCAACTCTGTTATCCTCTGGAAAGATGCTGCTAAGGAACTCCCCTCAACAGACGTAAAATGTTGCTGCTAAAAACTTGCATTTTCCATACTGGATACATGTTACTGGGTAAAACATGGAAGAATATGTTTGCATGGCAGATACTCCACAAAATAAATCTGTACTGTACTTTTGTTTGCTGGTAACAATATCTTGGAAGTAGGTAGATATGCCAGTAACCATGAGGCAGTTATGTTGTTGAGATAAATAAACCACAAGAATTTGCAAGCTTCTGCTGTGTAATTTCTCTGCAATTGGAGTTAATTTCACTCCTATAGTAGTGTTTACTCATTCTTATCACAACAGTTGACCCTGATTTAGCACTCAAAAGAAATTTACACAAATAAGTAACAGTTAAGTGAAAGTTGTGGAGTTCCACACAAGCTGTGGGGAAGGAACAACCTGCATTTGGTCACCAGTGAGTTTTCACAAAACCCAAGACCTAGATAGGACCAGTGACTCCTACTCAGTACTTGGTTTTGGGGTTTCTTGTTTTGTTTTGTGGGTTTTTTGTTGGTTTTTTGTTTTGTTTTGTTTCTTTTGTCTATAATGTGATTGGAGTTTTTAAATTATTTCTCAGTTGGAAAACCTATGCTGTGCTCACTTCATCCACTGTTTGGCATCAAAGCATAACAATAAAAAAGTTATATTGTGGTTCTTAGAAAAGCTCTTCTATGGCTGCTGGCACCACAGTTTTGTTTTTTAGAACATAAAGTTCAACTGAAATCCCACATCTCATCAGACCCTTACTGGTGGAAGTTTCTTGCCATGGCTTTCTGGGATGGTTTCAAACAGCATGCATTAATTTCTTAGTAAAAGGCAGTGAAAGATGCTCACATCAATGACACACTGTATTCTTGAGCAGGTAACTATTATCTGTTAATAAAGAAGTAGGCAAAGGTTTTCTTTTTTCCAACAGAAATGCCAGTTGTCCAGGTGTAATATATGTGTCCATAAAGAAAACATCCAGGTCGAACAAGGGAAAAGCAACCTAATTTCCTTTGCTATAAAGGGATTATAATAAGAGGAAAGACAGAGGGAAGACACAGATGCTTAGAATCTGATTAAAATTGTGCAAGTTGTACACAATCAGAACAAATTCATGTCAAGAGCATGTAGGCCTTGTAATACATTCCCTTTTAAACATTGATTTGGAACCCATCCCTAAAATGTAAGCAAAATGGTTGTAAAAACCTTAGGCAAAATATTTCATACAACTTTTGGGGCTGTTTTCCATAGATGACAAAAATTTACCAAATTCCAATTTTGACTGAAATTTTTGTTCTTTCTATAGAAGAAAAAAAATTTTCTACAATAATTTTTTTTTTTTTCTACAATAAAACTTTCCTAAAATAATGTCAAAAAGTATGTAGTGCCATTATCGACTTAGTAATACTTATCCATGATGGAGTGGCATTAAGGCATCCTTAAACCTAATTATTTTTTAAGGAAATGTCATTGCTTTCAAGCTTGTCAAGTTTGTCATTGCCACAAAGTTTGAATCTTTGCCTTTATGATTTTAGTGCTTCTTAGCCTCATTTAAAAAACATTGAATGACACATGGAGGTTAAATATATGGTAGCAGGAAAAATGTTTAAAATTATATATATGGAAGAACATATGTGTATGTTGCTTCTGGACACAGTTGATGACAATATTAATTGGAACTGTGGAGCTGCAACTATTTAGATATAATCAGAACATGGAAGAGCAAAGGCAGTACAGTACATACTTCCAATCTAAGAGCAGGAGGCTCTGCTAATTATCAGCTCTGTCCTCATGTCTACACTTTGGGGGTGAAACTTCCTTCTCCAAGAAATGTTCTTGGTCTTAATTAATTACTTACAAAAACCTACCACAAATCTTAGATGAAAGCTACTTTGTAGATTCAAAATCCCCTTATTTCCTTCATCATCATGGGTTTCTAATCACTGATCGTTTACTGCTACAGTATCTAGAAGTGCACATCACACTGGATTAACCAAAAAGATACACATGAAATGTTTAGAGAATTGATCTGCCTCTAGGTAGAAATTTACCAGCTGTTAGTTGTACGGCTATTTTTCTTTTGTCCAGGTTCCTGTGTACTATTGCTACTGCCTGGACTATTTTACAGTGAGCTCTTTATAACAGGGAATAAAATTTCTATTCACATGATATGATGTTGTCTATCACTTTTCTTCTGCATAGGAGTTTATGCCTATTACCTTATAGATGAAGTAAAAACAGATTAAGACACTGGGCCTTGATTTGGATCCACTTTTTTCTGTCTGAACTGAAGCACAAAGTAACTTCAAGATTCAAACTCCAAATGAAACTTTGGGTGGAAAAAAAAGGTCTGGCAAAGGAGTTAACTATCATTGAAATCTCATCTAGATTTTTTAAAACATTATAGTTTGCATTTCAGCTTACAAGTAATCTCAGGAAGAATGAGAATTAATTTTTCCTTAAGAGACTCTGTCCAAAGAAGGTATGATTTTGGCAAATCACAAACCATTCAGCCCTGTCCTCCCAATTGCACCGTAGCAAGGCATTTGTTATCGTCTGCTTAAATAAATTATCTCTTCATCCATGATGTTGTCATCATCAATCTCTAAACTAGGTTTTACACTGGTGTGAGGCCCATGACAGCACTCCAGAGCCTTCTGAAATATGCTTAAGCAGTATATTTCTCTGCCTTGTTCGTAATTTGTAAGAACAAATTGCACTGTGGGTGTTACAGCTTCAGATCATGACCACACTGATTATTAGTCAAGGTTATAAGATAAAGAGCTAACTTACTTTATCACAGTAATTGTAAAGCACTTGTGTTATCTTTAAACAAGCTACTCCAGAGAAAATGACATGATGCACTGTACATCTGATACTTGTGTTCTATCTCTAGCAGGGCCCTCAGATGCCTTCTTGCAAGATCTCACCTGTCTAGGAGAACCAGAGATTTCCTTATCTGGCTGGCCAAGTTGCCAAAATGATGCTTTGTAAAAGAAATCATCAGGATATTGCACAGTGTGTGGCTATGGACTTAATTACCATAGCACACCTTATCTACCTCACCTTCTCTTTAAAATAGAAGTTGTAATCTTGATTTGTGGTCTGATGATTATACCTTCCCCATTGTGCCTAACAAAACTCTCTTTGCTTGATGCAGATGGAAGCACTGAAAACTGTCAGTCAAATTGGAAGAAAATATTATTCATTCAATTAAAAAGAATAGTGATACCCGATAATCCAGTTTTTAGAACATCCCCTATGAATTGTGAGTATAAAAACACACCAAGATTTAATTCACCTGCCATTTGCAATCTAATCCATTCTCCAACATCGTGCATTTGCAGAAACAACATATCATACATTTTAAATATGACTAGATGTATGAAGCACAATTTAACAATTTTCTGAACTCAGATCATGTCAAAAGTGTATAGAGCTCAACAGTATTATAAACAGGGCAAACTTGTAAGTGGGACATTAGATCAGTCTGTATCAGTTAAACACATTACTTGTCAGAGTTTGATGTTTTGTGAAATAATAAATAATTATTCTGCTTTTTGTTATGAATATCTTTGATAACTAAAATATGACAGAAGTAGAAAGGTGATCTAGAGATGTTAGTTTTGCCCCCACAGTATCTTCAGAAGACTTTTTACTTTTTTTAGGAAGTCATTTTAAATAACCTTACAAAAAGTGCTGTTCCCAGTTTTGCCTACTATGAACTACTCCCACAGCTGGTTGTCCTAGTCTTTTCTTCTTGTCAGACTAGTACTTTTGCTTTGTTGTAAATTGACCAATGTTGCTTTTTCAGCTCTAGAAAGTTTCAATAGTAAATATTTGCAGAATAAAGCATAAAACTTGCCAGAAAAGTTACTCATAACCACTTGCCACCTAAATGTAGCACAGCTTGGACATACTTATCTAGTTTCAAGTAGATATCAAGTAGTATCAATCATAGCATATGATTTCAAATTTGATCTTTCATTTTTCCTTGGCTACTAACCTTGACATAGGTTCTTTTTTCCTGATGGTAGAATTAGTATGCTACAGAAACAGTGTTTCTATGTTAAAGAATGAACATGGGGAGGGCTCAATAAGTGGATTGCACTTACATTTTATATTTGTGAACTGATTGTTTACCATAAAGCAATGTTAGTAGAAAAAGAATTGATGAAAAACCTTATTACCTAGTACATAGAGAGATTAAATGAAAACTTGTCCATCTTCATGCAAAAAGAGCATGTCTCTATGCAGAAGACAATCACTAAGTGTAAAATTTTGGTAAACAGTTACTAAACATTTCTTTTAGGCATCTTAATTGGCTAGTGTTCAAGTACAGCAGATGTCCTCAAGCAGCATAACTCGTAGGGTATAAAGCTAACTGTGCTGTTAATTTTAAAAATGTATAAGCTGAAATATTATTGCTGTTTTCCATTTAACTTTAGACTGTTTGCTGCAAGACATGCTCCAGTGTACTTTTGGTTTTAAATGTCTGATGCCATAGACTTTCTTTTTTTTATGATGAGTGTTCTGACAAAGATTGTGTGGTACCAAATATACCTGTATTCTAAGTATTTCTGATGCTAATATTTATCAGCCAAGTACCACTGCCCTTTTTTTTCACTATTCCACCACAGATGGTGGTGGATAGAAGTAGGTCTATGGGAAACATTTCTTACAGATGACATAGCCAAAAGTATGTATGAGCCTACTATTATAAGCACAGTAAAATCCTGTTTGGGTATAGAGAACCAACGCAGCTGAGTATAGCTATTTTTTTAGTACTTATTCTATTCATCTAACAATATTATCTTACTTTATGTGATGGAATGAACAATAGGGGAAAGCATTCACAACACCAGATCTCTGCTGAATCCCTGAACTGAAGGAAAACTGGCTCTGTGCAGCTTTATAGCAGCTGAGAAAAGCAGGGTAAAAGCATGAAGAAATGCTCTGCAGGGAAAAGACCTGCAAACAGAATTCAGTCAAACAGAATTCCAAGGAAGGAACCCGTAGGTGCTGTTACCAGATCTTCAAGGAGAGGCAAGGTAGTCATGAGGAAAATCATCCAGACTGCAGCAGGCCAAGTGATTCAAGAGCTTTCATGTAACTACTTCAGTTCAAGATTTTGTATGAAAATAATTCTGCCGCTTATATCTATAGATGGAGAACTTTCTGTAATTAAAACCACTAGAATTTATAAACTTCAAGTCAGTGGCGGTAAAGTCAGTGCAAAATATATTCTAGAAAAACACAATAGGGGGGAAAAAATAAAAAAGAGGAAACAATTGGAGTTCTTGTTCAAAACAGCAGTATTCTTTCGTGTCACTCTTCCTTTGTTAATCGGCAAAATAGCAAAACGACCCAACTTAACTTCACTCCAGAAAAGGGTGGAAAAACAATCCATCTGACATCCAGTCAGGCCTATAAACAAAGAAATCTAATTTTTATCATCACATTTGAATAACATATTCAGTAATGTATTTGCTCATGTCTGTATGGGCACATACATCCCCCCACACACCTTTTTATATAGAAACAGAGCGTCCCATTTGCAGTTTGAATATGACAAATCTCTAAAGTAATATAAAAAAATTACTGAATTTTTAAAGTAATACAATTGAGATTAAAACATAACGAGAGCTGCTCTTTGGCTTAGTATGTAAATAACAGTGATTACTGTAACCTACATGTTTTTTTTATATTATGGAAATTTTATAAGAAATTGCCATACTAAGCTTTGATAGTTAAACAACTGCAATAAAGTGGTACTGTGGCTTATGGTTTGGATCTTCAACTTTCTCGTTCTCCCCCAGTAGCACAAAGTGTTACATTTGGTTTCATCATGGTACAAATCTACTTAATTTTTAAATCTGCAGAAACCAACCTCTGTTAGCGTCCTAAAACCCATTGTCTATTAAGATTTTTCCATCTACTCCACCAAACAATTACAAACAAGGGTGATTTAAATGTGTTAAAATGGTTTCTTGCCTCTCAAACAAGTTTTGAAATTAATTTTCTTTAAGTAATTTTATATTAAAACGTGTTACCTGTCTTGTATGTTACATGTTACTTATTAAGAAAAAAGTATATTATTTTTTTTAAAAAATTAAGTTTCATTGATATTACTGTAATTTTTAAACAAGCATAAAACCTAATTTTTCACATATTCTTCCAAACATAACTGTGCACATGGAACCACGATTTCAGTATTTTTTTCTTGATTTATGACACTTTGCATTTTTCTCCTCTCTTTTTTCAGCTACCAAAGTGGGAAAAGGGAGACTATTGAAAATTTTAGAACATATTTACAGTAATTTCTTTTTTTAAAATAGCAGACTGTTTTCCTACAATGAATCTTGTGCAAAAGGCATATTTGCCCCAAACAACGATTTTGAAAGAAATAGTGGGAACATTAGACAACTCTCTACAGAGTACAACACCTCTTTATAGTTGTCTCCTTTTCTTATTTGGAAACAAGAGCTACACATTATTTCACACAAATATTTTATTTTGCTGGTGTTTTCTGTGTAAATCTGGTGCCCAAAGAGTTAATGAGTTTTTGGAAGGCTATGCTGGAGGGCACTGACCAGCTCAAAACTGCTCCAGGCAGCTGTGGCTTCATGGAGTTCCAAGGAATTGCAACCACTTACACCAGATCTAAATATATCTGCATTTGAAGAGTCTCTATTAACTAAAATAATCAGGCTAGAGACAAATGTGGAAGTTTGTAATGATTTCTGTTTCAGGACAGCTCAATTACAGCACTCCTCTGAGTTTTCCTAGAGAGGAGTCAAAATTAGTTAGGTCCCCACATGTGCCAGAAAATGTTTTAGTTTTTAGTTTTCTGATGAATGAAAAAAAAAAAAAAGCCTACAAAAGAATCAGAGGAAAGTGACCCTTCCCAGTAAAATCCTTCATCAAAATATTACAGTGAGCAGCTGGGCTGTGTGAAAATTGCACATTTCTATTGCAAGCTGCTTCAGAAACTTTTTATGTTACATAATGTGAACTATTTAGATACAGACATTAACATGAACATCCAGAACATTTAGTGACTGCCTACAGCATGTCATTATATGGAGTCCTGCAAACTAGCAGCTGATCACTGGGTATGCCTCTAGACTGAGCAGTAGTTACGCTATGCATGGGTCACAGACAGTGTCCTTTGCCTTCTTTCTACTTCTATCCACCTTCTTCATGTATATGACACACAAAAAAAATCAAAAAATAAAGTGATCTCCTTTTAAAAATTATTTGCCTTTTGTTACAAAATTCAGTCATGGGAAATTTTTGAATGCCCTACATGTAAAATGTCAACCCAAGCAGACATGTAAATATTTATAGGATATTACCATATTCTTCTGGGATGCCTCCATTAAAAAAGTAAAGGAAAGAAAGGCTTCAGGAAAGAAGAGTTATAACCAAAACATTCACTGAGACCCTGGTTTAGCTTAGGGCAGGAGACCATGGTTCCAGGGCTGCTCTGGACAGGAGTGTAGGGCAAATCCTGTAGGGCAGGCATGTTTGGGGTCCCCGAGGTTTACAATTGCATGGCAATTCATCTCTGCCTATCTCTGCATTTGAAGGTATAGCAGTATCTGAATCAGATCCTGGTCACAATTAACTAAAAAAAAAATATGGTATCTCGTCAGAGATCTTTCTGCTCTGTAACTTACTTTAACACTGACCAGAAAGAGACACTGAGTAAAGACCATAGGAAACAGAAAGCAGGGAGATAAACTCTCCCCTGGTATGTAGCTGTCCTGTTGCTGGAATTCAGCAATACTGGGATTTCCTGAGCATGTTGCAGCTGGGCCATCTTGTTTAGCAGCATTTAATAGATCTATTCAGCATGAATTTGCCTCGTCCCTCTTTGAACTCATTTGTACTTTTGGCCTCCTCAACATCCTGTGGAAATGAGTTCCATGATTTAATTACACATTGTGTGGAAAAGTACTTCCCTTTTGCTTGACTCTGCTGCCTGACGTCCCCATTTTGTGTTCCCTGATTCCTGTGATATAAAAAACAGTCAACCTCCATACCTTTTGAAGCTTACAAATGGCTGTTGAATCCTTCTCTCACTTATCACTCCTCCCCCCCTCCATTTCTTCTTCTTAAGTGGAATGTGAATCTTTTTACTCAGTAATGATCAGCAGACCACACACCACAACCAGAGCCTTCTGCCTGCCCTTGTCATGGCAATAAGGAATGAAGCCAGGGTGGCTATGCTATTTTACAAGCTTTTCTCTGAGGTACTAGAATGCCAAAATCCTTCACCATTTCTCTCCACAAAGGAAGGTTCATGTAGAAGGGGTTTCACATTTAAGCACTGGAGCACAGTTTGGTCCTTGGAAACTACTTCACCTTTATTTTTACTCTGCAATCTGGGGGTGTGGGTGAATGGAGCATTACCTTTCTCTCTCTAAAGTTACCGAATTCTAAGATAAGGGAAGACAAGCTCTAAAAAAGCCAAGGCTAAATTCCATCCTCAGTTATACTTTGATAATATCTTTGATGTCCACAAAGTTACAAACTCCTCGTCAGTGCCTAATTTTGTGTCAGGGGAAGGGAAGTACTTTCCTTTTTATTCTGAGGAAAAGAAGTCTTACTGGCAACTCCCTGTTTTGGCTTTGATTGCTTGGAATTACCATGGCAGTTCATTAATATAGGCTTGAAATGGTTTTCTGTAAGCAATATTTGTCTCTGGATTTACATGACATTTCTGGCATCAGCTATACAAGTGCACCATAAAACTGGTTTATTTACAGAACTTTTCACCCCTCTTGTCAACACACAGCTGAAACAGAACAGAAGACAGATGAATACAGTCTATTTGTGAGTCTCTGGAGAGAAGTACATTAATCACTAAGCCCCATATGAAAAGGTACAACAAACTTCTTAAGCAGTTTCTCTCCTGCAGTCTGTGTTTCATTTATGTTACTAATGTCTCTGAAATGTGTGTTCTCAGGAAAGAGGGTGAAATTGCCAACAAGTAGAAATCTTGAAGACATTTCTTCCTGGTTGCAATAGAAAAAAAAAAAAAAAAAAAAAAGAAAAAAGAAAGAGCTGAGTAATTAGCAACTGTTTCTGTCATCAATTTTAAAAAAAGCTACACTAAAGTAGATATGGATGCGGAAACTAAAGGTTTTCCTGAAACTAATTACAGCAGCACTTGGGGCTGAGAGGCTACTGTAAGCCAAGCTTTAGGAAGTTTCTGCTGTGATACTGAAAAAGGAGAAACCTGGAAGAGTAGCAGAAGAAACTTCCCACTTTCTGCTTCAACCACACAGCATCAGCTTATTACACTGCAAAATACATGAACATGACATCTCACTAAAGGAATGCAGAAAACAAAGAGAAAGAAGAAAACACTGAGGTCATGAAAAAAAAAAATAGCGTAAGAACTGAAAATATGGAAGAAATGTGAAGAATTAGCGTGATGGCGAAATGCTGCCACACAAATGAAGAGAGCTGTGTCAAAGCTTAGGCAGAGTATTTGTTGAAACTGGCTGAATTTGAGAATACCAGACCTAAAGGGAGAAAAAAACCCTATGCAATAACAAGAACACACAATGACTATAACACAGTACATAAGGTTGGTATTTGACACAGAAAATGAGAAACAGGAATTTGGGTAAATTTGAGGCTGCTGCAGAAACATCATAAATTCTACATTAAGAGAAGTAAAGGGGAGGTAGTTCCTAGAAGAGAAATGGAAAAGAGGAATGGGAAAAGAGGAAATCCCTAAATTTCTCAGAAAATCTGATTGGTAGTCACCTGCAGCCACTGGAAAGTAGAAAGATGAACAAACCTGAGGCAACATGCAGTGCAGCCATGCAAAAACTGGCCTCAAAAACAACAGGACAGAGATGAATGAAAGGGAAATGCAACTTTGCAAAAAACCTTTAAAAGTGGTGGGGATTAACTTTAATATTATCATAAACTATGCTGCTAAACACATAACCAGAATTTGGTTTTAATTCCTCTATTGCTAAGTACTTCAACTAGAGTACTTCAAGATTATTTAGGGAAATATCATTTATATTTTTAGCTTTGTTTCTCAAAATTTGTGACCCTTTCTTCATCAGAAATCCTTCCTCTACTTATGTAAAGTTTTGTCCACTTAAAGTGATTTGATTAATTAACTTTTTAATAATTTTTCTGATGAAAGTTATCATTAGAGCTTTGAAAATTCTATATGAAATATATCTGTATATATATTTCTACGGTCACTGTAGAAAACAATTTTAAATCAAAAAAATCATGGTCCAATTCCTTAATTTCAGTGGGTGTGACTGTTCATGCTATGTGAAGTGAATTGTTTGTGAATGAATGGTTTCCCTGTTAAGACAAAAAAAAAAAAAAAAGCAATAGAATTAACTGAAAGTTCCCTCTTGATCACTGGACAAGTCATTTAAGTTTTAGATAGCCATAGAAAAATATCACACTTAAACGACAATGAAAATACTTCCTTAATGCAACTTAGAGTTGTTTTCATGGTTAAATGCTATAGATAGTATAGTAGAGTAAATATGTTTATATGAAAAAAGATCAAAATGAAGACCTAGAAATTTAGTCCTGCTCAAATGACTTGAAGTTACAACAGCTTCAAATCAAATTTATGGCAAAGTATAAATTCATACTCTTCTGTTATACTTTCACAGTTTTAACTGGTCTTAGATTGTAGCCTTAGAATGGCAAAATATCAGTCGCAGGAATCAGATCAACACATCAAAAGCAAAGTCATAAATATCTGGTCATAGAGACATGGTGAAAGATTTCTTTCTACCCACATCAGTAAGTGAAGACTGGATATCCCTATTTGTGAACATCTGAGTAACAACTAAATGGACTGCCTGAGTCAGAAAATATTAGCTTCATCTTTTTGCCTGCATCTGTCCCTCATATACAGCAGCAACAGCATTTCAGCCTCATTCAGCTGTGCTTCAGTTAGTTTTCATGGAGACTTTGAGCACTAAGGTTGACAATCAAGGAGTAATGTGATTAGGAAGGCAAAATAAAGACAGTGCTGGATATCACTCACACTTTGCACCTTCTCATACAGCTCCCCTCAGGATCCCAGCAGATACTGAACAGAAAGGATGACAAGATGGATCTTGAATAATTTTACAGTATAATACTCTTCACAGAAGAAAAAAAGCCCCCTGTGACTCTCTGTAGATAGTATGGCAAGAAAAAACTTTCCTTCTTTAATAAAGAAACTGTTCATTATCAAAAGCATTTAGAACTTCTGTTAAATCAGTTTAGGAAGTGAGACTCAGTTTCATCATTGCTAGGAGAACCTTATCTGGTAATGCAATCAATGCCATTTCATTTGCAATCAGTGCCAAATCTGAGTGTAAAACTTGTGTATGCTGCAAGAAGTTGATGTTTCATCTACCTGTTCATCAACTTTGCTGCCTCATCCAATGACAGATCATTTCTAAGTGATGGAGAAGCAAAATTACATTTAACAAAGAGGCTCTTCAAATTCTTCACACAACTGTATTTCCCACGACAAGGTATTTAAATGTTAAACTAAGCAAGGATTATGCTATTTTAAAATTCTTTCTAATTTTGAATGACTGAGTGGCATGTAGGATGTGATTTCCTTTTAGTTATAGCCTGACTCTTCTTCTGGAACAGTGCATTAGGATCTCAGTGGATAAAGGAAGAACATGCTAATGAAATGATTTAAATATTTGTTCTTGGGTTTTGGTTTGGTTTTTTTTTTGTTTGTTTGTTGTTTTTTTTTTTTGTGAGGAGAAAATTGTATTTCTGATATGAAGACCTCCAAGCTTTTAGGTAAAAAATGTTGAGTACCTATTAATGGCCAAAAAATCTTGAGTATCTACTAATGGCACAGGCCCCTGAGGCCATCAAGAATGGCAGTACAGACATTCTGCCATTGAGCAGACAAATTCCTGCATGGTTAATGACAGTCACCTTCAACATGGCTAAGGCTGAGCTGGCAGAACAAAATCACTCTCAGCTGCAGCAAGTGCTATAGTCTAAGATTCTAGAAAACAAAATAAATTCTCCAGTGCCTTTTCCAATGAAGTCTACATTCCAGTGATGAATGCAGAGATACGTGCCACACATCCTTTTCAGAGGAATCTGTTTCCATTTCTCCGTCTGATTTCCAGAGGAAAAGATATCTTTGTCTCCAGTTGAACAATGAATAATGCACGTGTTCCCAGATTATTCCACTTTGTTCTTTGCTATTTCTTTCCCCTAAAAGAGCAGGAACTTTTCTTGTTTCTACAGAGGTATGTCTACCTCATTACTAAGTCTCTTTGTGTCACTCAGAGATGTGGTTAAACAGCAGTACCTGACTTCCCATCCTGTGTCCGAGTCACCTGTCTCTCCACTCTGTCACAAACAAGGAAGGTGACAACATTTCCTTTGACAGACAAGAGCAAAGTACTTTTAATGTGTATTTAAGGTTGCCAGTCACATTGATTGACACAGTGGACTGCCAGAAGCATTCACTTATACCTTTAAGAAGTGTAGGCTTCATTCTGGTTGTTCAAACTACAGTGGGACAAATATCACTGAACATGAATCATTTATGCTTACCCAGTATCCTGCAAATCAATAGTAAACTTCTCTGATCTGCTACTTTGAAATGGGTGAGTTCATAAAGCTGTACTCAGTCTAAATCCACAATGGACATTGTTTAGAGGCTACTTAAAACACCTATACAGCATTAACAAAATAAGGGAAAAAATGTTTTCCCTGGCATCTGAAGAATCATTGCCTGCCACTCATTCTAAGGGGTTTCTATACTTCTCCAGAAATTTCATACATCTTTAAGGAACATCCTATTAGCACTGAAACTGTTTTAATAAAACATTATTAACAGAGTTCTCCAACAAGCATTGCACACTGCAATACTTTATCCCATTGCTGCAACAAAATTTATAACGAAAAAACCTGTCAGATTTGAGAAAGAGAAGTTCTTTAACTGAAATAAAAGCACAGTAGTCTGTGAGACATGTTTTTGCCCTGAATTTGTAAGCAGACTACTATAATAAGTACCATATCTAGAAAGAGTGAAAAGTCCAACTAACCTAGAGTCAAGATAGTAGCAAAGGATGAAGCAATTAGACAAAAGTGAATTAGACCGGAGCCATTCTCAGAAAAATACTTGGCTAATTACTTTCATGAGAAAATGTTTAGATACATTTTCAAAGTGTCTGCAGCTTAAATCAGAAACTATTAATAAATCAAGCTCTTGAGAGATTTCTAGACCAGTTCTTTAGACAGCATAGACAGCAAACAAGATCCCACACTTCTGAGTTCATAACAAAGTTTAGCTATACGAATTTTCAGATTCTGCTTTCTTGAGTACATTTTTAAATGATAATACCTAGATATTTGTACTTACTCATAGCATCCATTTCCACTTATGCATTCTCTTTCCTAATTAATGGATACCAAAGGGCATCACAAGACTATGATAATCTTATGAAAAGAATCATATAGACCCCACAATTTCAGTAAAATTCTACCTGAATTTCCTGGAATAGTTCTTTTCGCAGGATTAGCTCTTCCATTTGCAACATGCATGATCAAATTATGGGAGCTGTATTATCTTTACCCCTTTAAACTAAACAGCACACACTTTCTCTACAGTAAGATCTTAGATTCTAATTTATTCCCACACATTAAAGGAAAAAAATAAGTATTGTGTGCAAACACTGTGTGTGTATGTATGTGTGGGTGGTATTTTGCAATGTAGATGCAGCTGTTGCTTTGTGAGCTGCAGCTAGTAAAACAAGAATTATGAGCTGAAGGTGTCCACTTTCAGGTTCCCCTTGTGGAATAAAAAGGCTTCCTTACATTTATGATCCTCCAACCAACAAATATTTTTTGAGCCTTCCAAAAATTATTTTTTTTTCCCTTGCAAGAGGAGAAGCCATTCTATTGGCTATATTAGAAACCTGGATATTGCTGTCTTCCTGAATCACATCCAGTACAGACAGACACACTCCTTCTTAAGTTTGTTGTTTGTTTGTTTTTTCTTTCAAAAATGCAGGTATCTATCCTTCTATTTCTGTTAAAAAAAAAAAAAAAAACATTAAGATTGTACAACCCAGCACGTAAGAGAAAAAAAAAAAAAAAAAAAGTTCAAATTATATCATTTTAAACAAGAATAAGCCCCCCACACACTCTCCTCTGAGGCTGTGTTCTGAGAAAAATCCTTCACAACCTCCTGCCTTTTTTCTACTGGATCCCTGCTTGATTTATCAAATAAGTGGCACTGCTGAAGAGTAACCATCATTCCGTGCCCTTTGCCCTCACAGTGTTCTGTGTTACACTTCTTAATTTAGGGACAGATTGTTATTTTGTTTAATAAAGATGCAAATAGGCACCAACAGGGATTTCAAGATGAGATATGCATTAGCTTTAGAAATGCCTCAAACATATTCTTTAAAGTTGGTTATGAATTTATATTTGTTACTTTCTCAGAGCTCAAATTCATCTGATGAGCCCTCATTTAAGTAGAAAGATTTTCTTCTAAAGTAGAAATCAATGGGAATTATTTTTTTAACATATAAATTTCTAAATAATACAAGTAATTTGGAAATTTAAGTCCTGAGAATTTAAAATCATGAAAATCAGACTAGAGGATGCTAAAATTTAGGAAACATGATTTCTTGTCATCTGTGAAGATTATGCATCTTGAGCCTTGCAAGGATTCACCTTTCACTGATCTGTTTACCCTTGAAACTAACCTGTCTCAGAAAACTACAAGCCAGGTTAGGCAAGTAAAAATTGACTACTTACACAGCTAAGAAATTGTAGAGGAAGTAGAAAAACAACAATTTCATAATAAAAATCAGGAAGAGAAAGTAATTTTACCTGCCCACTAAAAAAAAAAAATATGATAAGCACACTGAACAACTAAATCTCAGAGAAAATGCAGGTGAATGCTTTCATAAAATCCAAATAGAGAGTAAATTACTAAATGTCAAAGCAGTTAAAAGCATGAAGGAGATGAAGGCTGACATGTACCAGTTGCCATGTAGAAGTATTTGTTTTACACAATAAGAATCCACTGTGCTACCTTACTTTTGAGCATGTCTGGGAATATATCAGGTTAACATCCCTGCTGTTAGCATTAAGTAACTAGAAAATGCATATAAAATGTGCACATTCTCAAAGAACTCTCAGGCACATAGCAACAGAGAAATACAGTAAGCTGAGATAATTAATTCTGATAAAATATGAGACCATTACCCCTACCAGACAAAGTTCTCGTTCTAGTTTATGGCAAGGCATATAAAAATACACACAAAACTTCAAACACTGCCAGGCACTTAATGATATAGCAATAGAGATTTCTTCTGCCCTTTTGAAAGGCTTACTTTAAATAAAGAGTTAAATTGAAAAGTGACTGAAAGGAGAACGTACAGCAAACCTGGTAAGACCTTACAGGCCCAAACAATAGGTAAAGGGCCCATTCATTTCTGTATGGGCACTCTTTATGGTTCTTACATGGAAATATAAAAATGTTATGGAGCAACCATCGGTGTTAATGCAGCCACACATGGCAAATGAAATGGGTGTGCCTAGCAGAAAATGTTATTACTGTGTTGTGCAAATATGGTAAATGACAACATTCACTTGCCATTTACAAATGACAGCTATTAGTAAGAAGCAATATGAACACTGTGCAGGCAGTTTTCCCTACCAGGAACTTGTGAACTTGTGAAAAATGCTCATACAAGAGAACTCAAAGTTTACTGAAGTCAAAGAGACACTTTCCTCGTACTTCAATGGGCTTTGGATCCACTCTTAAATTACAAATCACGTTGCAGCTGAGAATAAGAACCTTACCCTAAAGAAAGAAGACTAGCTCATAGAATAACGCACTTAAAATTATTACCTGGAAAATTACAAAATACATTTCCTTATAAAGGAATTTTTTATTTATTTTTTTTTAATTTCACAAAATCATAGAATGGTCTGGAAGGGGACTTTTATAACATTACCGCATTCTTCTGTTTCCAGCAAACAAAGGAGATACCATTGTACTACATTGTCATCACAGGAGATTTCTTTATGTCAATGAACTAACCAGGAGCCAAATAAGAGTTTCCAAGTGCAGCATAATTAAAGATTCTTCAAAAAGACAAATACAGATGGGCAAGGACCACAAATATGACATGTGGGCCTTTTTATATCTCTAGTATTAAAAGTCTGGCTCATTAAGAACTAGTAAGTCTGCCACTGTTAGTGTTAAGACATAAAATAGTCACTGAATTCTCTTTTCTTAATCTAGTATGACTACAAGCCTGCTGCTACTGTGTTATTATACAACCACTAATACTTGCACTAGAAAAATGAAGGAAAAAAAATCTGTCATACTCTTATAGGAGCTTGATCAACACATTTGGAGTATTTTCAGTTTGTCAAACTGAAATATTTCACAAAGTCAGCATCCAAATCATCCGTTGACTACCTCAGAAAGCACTATTTCCACTGAACATTGTAAAACAACACAGCCTTGTGACTGATGAATTATTTTATTAAAAGCCTACGCAGTCACAGTTGGCACTCTATTGCCAAAAAAATGCTGTAGAACTTGGACAGAAAATATAAGTCAACAGTGCAAATTTACATGATTTGGATGATATTAATGATGAGGTTCCAATGTATGCCTGTGTTAAAGTAAAACTTCAGCATACAATATGCATAGAGACAACACATGAATCAGAACACTCATTCATTACTACTATATTGAATGCTGAACCACTTTTGGTTGATAAACAGAAAATAAACATGTTTACAGCTTCTGACTGACTGCATCCCCTGACGCTGTTACAAACAAAAAATACTCCTTTATTTTAGCACTAAAATCCAATACAATTATTGCCTTCAGGTGACCAAGAATTGCAAATGCAATTAATATGTACCTTGTAGTGAAGTTCAAGAGGTAAGTTAAGCAGTTAGCTCATAACCTAGCTATGTGATTTTTCTTCTGATATTTTATGTAGGTATATTTTTAGTGTACAGACACAAAAAATTACCATGCCACAACACAGAAGTGTCAGAATGCCACATTTTGATAATTTCCACAGACCTACTTTGTATTTATGCATGCATATTCTCAATTTCTTATGCTGGTAAGAAGTTTCTTGGCTGATTAGTCACACTGAATTCAAAGGAAGAGGTTCCTAATAGCAGGAATAAGCACAGTGTGCCAATCAGCTTAGAAAAGAGAAACTGTCTAAATGGAAAAATAATTTTTACTGAAGAACAGAAAAAATCCCACTCAGATACACCGAGATAATAGATGTAAAGCTCCACATTACCAGAGCGTAAAATAATCTTGTTGAAAGATTCTTTGCCCTTTCTTGATCAAGATGAATCACATGGGTGCTCATATTAATCAAACAGGGCAGATTGGGACATGTCAGGAAATTTAATAAGTTCTGCAGAGTTTTGGTTCCTGTTGTCGAGCTAGTTCCTCATGGTTATTGTGATATTCTGGCTCTGGTGCAGTCCACAGGAGATTTATTACAAAGCTCATTACGTTATTTTGATACACTTTAATTAAAATATTAATTAAAGATAACTGTAACAAGGGACCTGGAATGTGTTCTGTGAGATCAGCTTCACAGAATGACATGTTGCTTCTCATCTTAAATGTCGACTTTTAAGCAGGCTTTTGACTTTATCTGTTGATGGAGACAACATACCAGCTTTTCCAAAATTGTTCCTAAACTGAGAACCATTTGGGTTTTTTGCCTTATTTATAGTATATTTCCATATGATTAAGACTTCTAGAAGTTTTCAGGGATGTAAGTCTGAATTGTAAGTTATGATTCAAGATTAGTTATTAAAAAATTGCACTAGTAGGGTATTAGAGCAGAGCACATGCAGCTGATGCTTCTCATTCTCTCTTTTGTATAATCCTGTCCCTCTAATTCAAGATACTAATCAATGAGTTTAGAAATAGTCTTCCTTGTGAATAAATCTAGCAAACAAAGGCAGCAGACATACTCAAAAAGTGAGAAATTGTACAGGCCAGTTATGTACAAATTACAATGTGGCTTCCCTGTGGATTTCACTGTCTTTGGAAGCAATACAAGAGGCAATGCCTGGGCATGTGCACACACATATGCACACATAAACAACACCAGGCCTTCAAATTACCTGAAGTAGAAATTATTTGGAACATCATAAGAAAAGGAGCTCCTATGCATCTTCTAAAAGCATAAATACTGAATGAAAGGAAATGTTAGGTTTGAAACATTTATTATCATGTTCCTTTTGAACTCTAGTAGTATATTAATGGATGTGCTAGAAAATATCAAAGCACAGGCAACCCAGAAAGCCCACTGGAAAAGTAGCACCTTGTTGAATGTGACTTAATGGATAAGATGCAGTGTAACAGACTTTGATCCCAGCAATAAAAGCAGCAACAGCCGTATCACAGAAAATGCTCGAAACATTCTTAAACATAATAGAAACAAAGTGTCAGTCCTCTGCATTGTTCTGCTAAAGAACTAAATATATGAATTTCTACATTTCCTTGAAATGATTTGTCAGCTTGGCCCTCCCTGTTACAGAAAACTTGTTAATAGAGAAATGTTCCTCCTTTCCTCTTCCTAAATGATGTTGTTGGCATTTATGTTTACAGCTAGCGCCAACTGAGAGTCCTGTGACATCTGTGGAGCTTGGCAGTCTGCTGATTCTCTGTGTGTTATGTCATGCTCAGAGTCACAGGATCACTGAGGCTGATAGGGACCTCTGGAGATCTCTTGCTCTATAATCTGGCTCTGTCTTCCTAACACCCCCCATCAGCTATTTATACACGGAGATAAGATCTTTCCCAAGCCTTCTCTTCTCCAGGCAGAACAGCCCCAGTTCTCTCAGCCTCTCTCTGCCTGAAAGATTCTCCAAGTCCTTATTCACCTTTGTGGTGCTTCACTGGACTTGCTCCACTACCTCCGTGTCTTTCTTATACTGGGGAGCCCAGAACTGGATGAAATGCTCCGGATGTGGCTTCATAGCATGAACTGTTAATAAGGTAGTAATCTCTAAGAGATATTGAGACACTGGCACAGGTTGCCCAGGAAGGTTGTGGATGCCCCAACGCTGGAAATATTCAAAGGCAGGCTGGATGGGGCTTTAGCAACCTGATCTGGTGGGAGGTGGGCCTGCCCATGCAGGGAGGTTGAAATTAGGTAATCTCTAAGGTCACTTCTAACCCAAAACATTCCTCAGTACAAGTGAGCTCAGTAGAGTTTGTTGTTAAGGTTTGTGAATTAAGAAGGCCTACAAAGTTTTTGTTAAATCAGAGACTGACTCAAAGGCAGGCTCACAACTTAAGCTAACTCAGCAAGCACGCACCAAAAAGATTAATTTCTAATGAAGGCATAGTTTCAATTCCTCACAAATATCAATAATTTCAGTTATATTTTTGCTGTGAAGTAAATATAAAGAATAATATCTTGATCCCTGATAAATCTGTGTCATCTGAATAAGTTCTATGCTTCATTTTAATATACAAAAATTGAGATGAGACAGTTAACCTATGCAAATATATAGTCCTATTTTTGTATGTTTACACTGCTTCTTTTTCATTTGCTACACTTAACTTTTGTTTCAAATTATGTTTAATGAAATAAAATATTCCTTTGTCTTTCATGCAGGTCTGTCTTTAGTTTTGTACTTGAAAGGAAAGCCAGAGTTTGTTATGGTATCATAAAACAATTTAGAGACCACCTTTAACTAAATTTTGTGTAAAAAATGGAAAAAATATTTTGTCACAATAGAAAGGTTCTCCGGTCTACAAAAATGCTGATCAGATTATTTTTATTTTATTTTTACTTATGGACACAGGAAAAGTATGAGTTTACCTGACAAAGAGTTCCATATGTTAGAATTAAACCATTCAGTAGAGAAACAACTTCGCATTAAGAGAAGCTATAACAGATGAGAAAAATACCAAAATATGTATCTGATTGCCAGAAATAACTAATTCTGTCTTGTTCACATAAAGAAAGAAACCATCTATTTTTATTTTGATGCTGGTGATGGAAAATTTCTTCCTGATCCTGTGGCACACAAATTGATACTTTCAAATGTGAATATATCACCCTTACCTTTTGCCACCATCACAAATGTATTAGAAGTACCTTCTCACTCATTTGCAGTAGCAAATATGCCTTCAGATAATAATTACTTGGAATTTATATAGTTTTCTGCTAGTTCTCAAGCCCACCCTTTGCTTAAAAAAAGCTTGTTCGCAGTAAAATGAACAAATGAGCTTCCACACCTTAAAGATAACGAAGGAAATGAAGCAAGACAAAAATGCTCCCTGCAGAACCCAGATACTAGAGGGAAGAATTGCAGCTTTGAAATTGATGGTTCCTGTGGACTGGTCTTTTAGTAACCTGCTGAGGATGGCTGTGTGGCCACCTGTCAGTTGTGTTGGAATGAAGGAAAACAGCCTTCCCAAATAACTATGGGAAGTGCTAATATGCTACGGTTATGAAGTAAACAGAAAACCAAAGGTAACAAGGTATTATGGATACATCTCATTTTGTAATCTGTTTTTATTCTTTAGTGGGAAACCAGAAATGTAGGCTTTTTACATGTTGTACTAGAAGAGTATCTTACAGGTGAGTGATTTTTTCCTTGTAGTATTGAACCTATGCCTAGTGATACTCATCTTTACAAGAGTATTGCTGAGTTCATTCATGTAAAAAATTCCATTTGCATTCAAAATTATCTTTCTGCTGTAAGTAACACATCCATTTATAAGGATTTAATAGAAGATCTCTAAGTTGGCCTGGAAGGCTAGCTTAGCTAATCATAGGACTGACTTGAATATATATATATATTTTTAATGACAGTATTTTTATCTTTATATCTATACTTGCTCTAAATCTTTACTTCTTACAGACCGTTTCATACATTTTTTTAAAAATTTTGTATTTTAGAGAACAAACTCCTTTCTAAGTATTGCCACAAAGTGAAAGGAGCATATTTTTTTCCTTGTTAAAACCAGAGGAAATTAAGATTATGATCTGTGATTTTCTACCTAGAATTAAAGATCAATATCAAAGGATGAGTATGAGTCAAAATCTACTGAGTTTGTACTAAGATGAATCACCAGTATGATCTGAATTAATGGCACCATTTCAGTTTTTCTGTATCTATTCTGGCTTTTGATTTATTGATTCCTTTCTCCAAACTCATTGTAGTGACTAGTCATCTCTGAGGTTATGTGGTTCTTTAACTGACCATCCTAACTCACTGCTACAGGACTTGCCTCATCAGGACTCAAACCCTCTCAGTAATATTAAGCAGTAATACTACCTCGGTAACAAAGAACACTGATCTAGCCTGACATAGCTAGCAGAAGACCATATCATGGGCAGAACAGTCCTCAGGGACAGCCAGCATGGAGTAACAAAGGACATCAGTGGGACCAGCCAGTGCACTTGGTGACTTGTTACCTATCCTGTAAGGCTCAGCCAGGCAGACTTCTCACCCAGCAGGGGTCTGAAGGCAAGCACACCAGGGAACACCCTTCATTCACAAGCAGCCTTCAGAAATCTGTGGAAGGCATAGATAGCTAAATAGGTCTCTATGATGAACTTCCAGCAGGCAGAAAAACAGTTAGAACTTCACTATAAAAAAGTAAACTGTAGAAACTCAGCTACCTTCCTTTTTTTCCTGGCATCAGCTATATACATATATTTAGTCTGTGTATGTGTTGCTTCTTGATTGGATATTTCTGTCTCTGAAGAATGACAACTTTTGCTGTGTAAAAAAAAGCTGCTTCTTGTCTGCTTATGGAACAGCCAGTGTTAAGATACTAGAACAAAAAAGGCCTGGAACAGTCTAGGAATACAAATATCTGAACCTTATTGAGTATTTGGTTTGTTTCTTAGCAGTTAAACTATTTCCTAGCGTTTGAACTGTTCTGTGTCAAACTGCACCTTTTATCAGGACTTCCTATGCTGTAGGGTGATATTACAAGAATAATGTACAGGTAGTATTTCCACATGGCGGGTGTGAATGTAGGTACAAGAATAGGTGGAAAATAAAGAATGAGACAGACGAGAAAGCCTAGAGGCCCCGTGCATTGTTTGTTGTCAAACACTCATAGCCTAGTTTGATGTTTCTGAGAGCGATGTAAAACACAGGGTAACCTTTGCCCATTCCTTACTCTGGAATTCCCATATACCAATTGCTACTGAGGCAGAGCAGTTTCCCTGGGATGGCTGCCAGCACAGTGAGTACATCTTGCTGAAAATAACTTGGTGCCAAGAAGATGCAAAGGGCAATCACTTAAAGAGAAAGATGCCATCAGAGGATTTAGCACAAGCGCAAGGCGACTACAGCAACTGTGAGAGGGGAATATATATATTTCAAATAAGAACTAAGCAACAATTGCAAAGTAACCTTCTTTCATAAGTTACAATAATTTCAGGTGCCTGTAGGCAATTTTATTTTAAATTTGTACCGATTTCTTCAGAATGATTAAGAAGCTGGAATCCAGATAGAGGTGTAGCCTGATTACTGATGTGCTAGTGAGAAGATGATGCGATAATTTTGTCAAACTCATATATTTATGAACAAATGTTTGTTGGGAGTAGTAAGATACTACTTAACTGCAGTACTAACCTTGCCATAGCAGAATAAAAGATAGCAAGGGAAGACATAAGAATGAGGCAAACCTCAGAAAGATTTGAACTGTTGGTTTATCTCTTTGAAGTAAAATGCAGCTGCCAGGATATTAACATAGGACTTACGTAAAACACATAAACTAACAAGGCCAGGTTGATTATGCAGGAGAGCAGGATTTTGCTTATCAGATTCAGATAAAGACTGTATACAAAACCTGGAAAAAATACTACTTTCTTTATGTAACATATGCAACTCTCTTCCCTATATGGAACATTACAACAAACCCAAGTAGACTTCTCTTTGCACAGATAAGAAGGGAATTTATATCTATGAAATTTTCTGTAGTGTACAGTTTTTCAGGACCCCTTGATAGGTTAAACATCCATCTGTAGATCTGATCTTTCATCTTCCCTGTTTATGTTAAATCCTATTTTTTTCCCCACATCTGTATTCACAAAGTCATAACTAGAATCTTTTATACAGTCATTAAATTTAGAAGGATATAAAAATATTTCAAATCCCCATATCTCTTCATATCCCCATATATCTTCTGTCAGTTTTCAAAAATAACTATTGAATTAATATATTACAAAATTTCTAAAAATGTTATTATGATTAATCAGCTGCTGGTACTCTGAACTGACATTGTGAAAACCTGCACAGACATTTGACTTGTTATACAATTGTTATGTATTAATGTATGTAATACATTGTTATGTATTTAAAATAACCATTCTCCTTTTTAAATTGTCATTCTGGAACACATAATTTGCAGAAACTGCCATCATGATTTTTCCTTCACATATTAGGTAAAACTGACATAATAAATTCTCAAAGATGTGTGAATGGTCCAGGTATTGACACATAATGAGATGTTACTGGGTACACCAGTGAGGTTAATAAAAGGTCTGAAATAAATACATTATGATCTTCATTGCTTCTTGTTTCTAAAATCAACTCTAAGCTTCCAAACCTCTGCTCAGATTTTTTTAATTTTATCCCTCATCCTCAAGGGGGAATACTTTCCAGTACTAAATAAACTGGGACTATAGTATTTTTTATGTATGGTTGGACACCTCAGTTATTCTCTTGTAAACACATGATGATTTCTTTGGAAAATTGAAAGAAATATATCTTTCACTTGGAAAGGGAAGTGTTGAAGCGTGTCAAAATCCTCCGTTTCTTAGCAGCTAATTTTTAAATTTTACAGAGCTGTCTCCTAGACAAGCAGTCTTTATCCTGTTGCTGGAGACAGTCTTTATGTTACCAGAATTGTGCAGTAAACCATCGTAAAGAAATCCACGTACAGCTGGACACAAGCCCCCGAGTACCCTGATGGTCAACAGATCTCTACAGGCAACAAGTGCAGAAATACAGGAGGTCAAAAGCTTAAGACTTGATGGAAACAAGGAAAAGCAGTTATGAAATAGACAATATCAGCAGTTCTACAGTCAGCAGCAGATGTAGAGCGATGCATTCATTATTAAAGATTTAAGATAGCAAGATACAGGGCAATTTTCCCCCGTTGTTCTCTGTATCCACCCTTTCCCCTTTCTTCCTCCCCCGCCCTTTCACTCACTCTCTGCCCACGCCCTTCCCGCAGAACGCGACGCAGAGCCGCGGATTTTGGGGTGAGAGTCGACAAAATTGTCTGAGGGAGATTCTGGCTGGAGCCACGCAGCCTCGGACGCTGTGTTGCTGAGGGAAGGTGAGCTGTGAGCAGAGCTATAGGATCAGACAGCTTCTCTGTCTCTGCTGAGGAGGAGCCTACAGGGAGCACAGCTCCGGGGCTTGTGGGGTTTCCACCCCACCTGCTGATACGCATCCCTGACACGGTTCGGGTTCAGTGGGCGGCGGGCAGAGTTCCCGCTCGGTGAGCATCTGCCTGGTGAACCCAACCCTTAGTTTTTATAGAAAAAAATTAAAAAAAAAAATCAAATAGATGCTTGAAGTTATTCTATCCCCGGTTTAGGAAGCACTCCCCTAGGATACAGAGCAGTTTTCCAAAACAAATTACTTGTTTTATGAAATGGCAAGTTTCCACAGTAGAAGACTGTCAACATAAGCTGCTTGTTCTGCAGTCAAACAAATAGATTCATACCCAGAGAACAGAAGACCTAAGTATCATATTTAAACACTAAATAACTTCTGACTTAACTAAATTAATTTTCTGAGTTAAAAATCTGAAATGACAAAAGCTTGAATCTCCAACTCTTAAAAACTATTTATTTACAGATAGAAAGATTTCCAACAGTAGCCTTTAATACATTTACATCTTTCCTGACTTTCCATCTGTGGGTGATATAGATGTTTTACTAATCTAGCTAATGAGTTACATACACGTTCTTCGTACTCTGCTGGTACTGCAACACACTTTGCAACATAGAGCAATAGCCTTAAATAATCTCTTAGCTCAATACAAATTTTCCTGCGTTAGCATTTCATTTGGTATGACTCTGAACTCATATGATATCATGTTCCTATTTGGAATCTAAAGTCTCTGAGACCATCTCTGCTTGCCTTTCTCCCTTTCACTCTGTTATCACTCACAATCAGAAATGTGTCTCATGTTACGTGATAGCCAAGGTTGTATCTTCCTTCTATGCCAGCCTACAGTCTGCCTTAAGATGATGCATCAGCTTCCTGTAAGGATCTGCTTAGAGTTCAGAAGGAAAGTCCACAATCTGAAGAGAAGAGATTATCTTTCCTTTAATACTTCCATTTTTTTCAGTTTCAGTTTTCATTAATATATCCTGTTATACCAGGCTCTTCTAGACCAGTGCACATATGAAGAATGAAAAATGTCTTATTTTTTCTTATACCATACACAATAAAGTCACAACTTAGGCTGACTCTTCCAGCCCAGAGGGACTGCAGGAGTACTGCCTGAGGTTATTCATAGGCAAGATGCAGAGGATCATTAATTAATAAGCCACTTGTATGCTTAGCAGGTACTTGACTCTGAAAGGCAGTGAGGGCGATTTAAGGCAGCAGCTGAAAATCATACCACCACTGGTGATTTCAGCAGAAACATCTAGTTGTGGAATGACTCTTCATAAAAGCCTTCCTCATCTTGTCACTGAAATCTACAGGTATCCAACACCGCTGAACCAACCTATGCATCTCTACTGTGCAAATTTTTCATTACCAGCATTGACAAATCTGTAGTGTGTCAAATGTGAGGGTAGAATATGATGAATCTTATTTCCCAACAGGAACCTCAAGAGCAACTGTGTTGACAGTACTCATATCTGACTTTTTAATGCAAATTAACTAGAACAATTTTTTTCTCTCTGCTGCACTCAAGTGGCACTTCTCTGTAGAATTCAGTGGTATCACAATTCAGATCCCAGTTTGCCACAGAGGCTGATTTATAATAGTGCCTTTATAAACTGATTATTGTCTTGTATACTTGCAACATGGACAAGAACTCCCTGCTTTGTTCAAAGGCATTAGAGTTGCTTGTATTGAACTTAATAAAGTGTATAACCATTTAGGTAATGAAGAAGTTGTTAACATCAAATTGTGACTAATTTTCTACCTGCTCCGTGGAGAAACAGCATTAGTTCTCATGCCAGAACCTATAAATCACTGAGGCGAAAAGGTAATTTTTAGACAAGTGTTCTCAGGAGAAAGTGAGTTTAACAGAGTCAAAAAGGAGAAATGCCCCTTCAGTGTAATCGTTCACAAAATGTCTCTAGTAATTGAGAAAGTAGCTCAGAGGCTTTTGAAGTTCTCCTAAAATCAGAGCTGAAGAAAGTCAACTGTCAAAGTACTGCCAACAGGTAACAATGAAAGTGTGGCTACATAGCACCGAGACCTGTTAGCTAATTCTTTCCTATCTTTTAAATACCCAGACCTTCTGAGGCTTTTTAAAGATAATTGTTTGTTTATTTGCAAACTGATTTTCATCAGCTATCATTATAAGATGTAATGCCAAGCATAAATCCACATTAAATACTTCTGGTTTTATTAATTAATGAAACGTGAAATAGTTTTTACTAAGAAAACAACAGAAGTCAGCTCAGGCTTGTTCACATTAGTAGTAAACATAATTAAAAGTTTGAAAAGGATTAGCCAAGTGATGCTTTGTGGGTTTTTACACTAAACTGTGAATATTAATTTAAAAATTCCCAGGCAGTGAAACCAAGATGCAGTCAGTTATTAGGTGATCCAGATGAATGTGAGGCTGACCAGCTGACATGTTTAAACATTATAAAGCTGGCTTTCTCCTATTAGTGGATTTAAAATGTTTGCTATTTATAAATAAAATAAAATAAACAAAACCAAACAAACAGAATCCTACACTCCTTTACTCTGCTAGGGAAGCACTAAAGCGCTGAATTTGGGAGAAGAAGAATACATCTGTGGTGCACGTGCTAGCCTCTTTTTAAGGCCAGTGTGTTTCACACATGAGAAATTGTAACCACTGTAAGGAAATCTTTACATGAAATAATTTCTTCAACACTATGTACTTTATTGCATAAATAAAGCATGGAGTGCTCATGGATTTCTTTTCCCCTCACTTGTTTTCAAAATAAGGAACAAAAGCAGTACTAGGTCTGTTGGGAGGAGGGTGAGGATTGTTGAAATTCCAGGTTTCATTGACTGAGTTTCCAATTCAGGCACTACAAAATTAAAAAGATCAAAGTAGACTTTTCAAAATAGTCACTATGCTGGAACCAGATCCCCAGTAACCTCTGTCCACCAGCAGGCACCTAAAGCAAGTGAAATCTCTGTGCCCCTCAGTCCTCACAAGCAAGGTAAGAATATGGATTTGGGTTTTCCTCTTAAAATCAACAGTTTGCTAGAACAAAAGCTATTCAGGAGGAGGTGCTGTTTTGGAGGTAGCACCCATTGGAAAGATTTCTCAGCTTCAGGACAGAACACCTGGAGCTGCCTGGGGAGATCTGCCTGAAACAAGCTTTGTGTATTCACTTCAGCAGGGCACAAGCTCTGGTTTCACACCACTGGGGGTGACCACAGGGCACCAGGCTGTGGGCTCTGTCTGCCAGGCCCCATGAACACAGAGTTCAACCCTTGGGAGACACTGCAGTGGTAACCCACCCAAAACTGAAAGCCAACACAAGCAGAAAGGGAACTTCAATGTTTTTGTCCCATAGCCTCTAGAGAGCACTAACCACAGGCTGTTGGCTACTCCCGTCTGAGGTAGAATGGGAAAACATTTCCCAGGCAAGATATCATCATGCACAGCACTTTTTCAGATCTGGCCACTTTAAGATTTTTCAAAAGCTTGACCAATTCTATTAGCTTTGATGATGATATTTAGCACATACTTCCTTCGACAGCTTCATTTTGCATTGTTTTTTGTTACCATGCTACTGCAGAGGTAGCAGTAGTGGACATTATTATTACAAATACAGTTTTGTGGTTTAAAGAGAAAGGATCTCACAGCCTTACTACATGAAAAATATCTTGTGATACAGTCCAATAGAGGTTGGTCTCTAAACAAAATTACTGTTTTCCTATTATTCCTTAGCTTTTAAAATTATTGCTTACATGGTTGTGTCATCAAAGCAGATCATGGACTATAATGAAAACAAGTGAGATCAGACCCCTCTGTATTACAAATACATATTCTTTTCCAGATGCTAAATGTAATTGTTATTTCAAATACAATCTGGTAAACCTTTTTTTTTTTTTTTTTTTTTTTTCCTGTTAGAAAGGGAAGGAGAGAAGGGAAGTTTAGAGGGTCATAGAAAGGAAAGAAAAAAAAATCCAAAAAAAAGGAAAGTATTGCAGCTTCTGTAGAGCCTCCAAAAGCAGCCCAATGGTACTTCAGTGCTGAGGAAGTTTTTGAAAATTGTTATGAAACAGGTTTGGTGTAAGGTAATGAGCCTAAAATTCAATCTAACTGGTAAAGAGAAGGAGTTCTTCTAAGTCTTCAAGCCTCAATAGGTCTGAGCTTTCACAGATATAAATTGATCGGGTCCTATTCATCTCAGTGGAACAATGCCATTTTACACTCACACACCAATACAATTCATGTCTGCATTTTATCTTTCAGTAATTCTGCTTTTTAAAGCAGCCCTAAAAAGAAAACAAAACAACTGGCACCTGAGGAATTTGCTTGGTGAAGAAATACATTCCAGTTTTATCTTTCTAGCTGGCATTTATAGCTTGCTTCAAGAAAATGGAGGTTTTTTAATAACAGAATTTGAGTTTGGAAAATATACTTTCACTATAGTAGTTCTCTCTCTGCAGTATATTATTTTCCATTTTATTGAGTGCTGTAAGGGCATTTTTAAGAGGGTTTTTTAAAAACATTGCCCTTAGATTGGGTAAATCAGAAAGCAACTCACAAGCCTTGAATAGTAAAGCTCCCTCTTTTCCCTTGCCAATGCATGCAAGTTCTTCTTTATTAATCAGAACTAGTTATTGTTTTCCAGGCTGTCTGACAGTCCTCTAATGAACATATTGATTAAACTGGAGATACACCACCTAATTAAATTTATGATGGCCATTCTGATGCCACCTGAAGATTGTTATTAATAAAGACTCAGACATTATGGCAGTGAATGCAACGGAAATGCCTGTAGATAAGGAATATAGAGCCAAGTCATATCCCAACACTTGAAAGAGAAAGGGGCAGTAGTCTTTTGCAACATGGTTGGTTGCCAGTTAATACAAAGACAGAAGTGTGCTTTCTCCATAAAGACCTCATACATCTGCTTTCATCTCTTTCTGCATGTCTACGTGAGGTCTTCTCTCAACAGCTGGGTACGTAGCAAGCCCTCACTCTAACTATCTTCTCAGAGATTTATAGCCAGTTACAAGTGGTAAGTTGAGGGCTAGACCAGACATCAAACCTTGCCCGTATTTACTGTGCTTCCTGTGCAGATGTGTAACATAAGTGAAGCTCACAGCGCTGATGCATCCTCTGTTTCTTTTGGAAAATGGTGAACTACAGAAATATTAAGCAGATGCTGTCCTCTGGCATTGTCTACACAGAGGTCGCAGTTTTAATTCTATACCAGGACCATCACACATAAAGGTGAAAATAGCTACAACCCTTTGTATGACAGCTGAATTCTTGGGAAAGTACTAAGGCATTTCATCTCAATATGTTTTACTCTAAAGTACAGCAGCAACCCAGGAATCATCATCTCTCTTTCCAAGGGATGAATCCTTGCACATTAATAGTAGATCTGTCCACCCCCATTAGGACAAGCCCCAGAGCTTAGCCTGTCTTTACAAGCACTTTAGGAAGTATGCTATGGGGAAAAAAAGATTGGGTAAAGGGAAAGAAAGGGAATAAGAACATAAGAGTACAGATCCTTTCATTCCATGGTAGATCAGTAGCGTTCTCCAGGAGTTCTCTAGTTGAAGTGTTTTAATTTCATTTTTACAGATGTATATGTCTCTGAGCCATCTCTGAGTTGCTGCATGTTCAATCAAAACATGCCTGCGCCCCACTTTATTCCTGGAAGAGCAGTGATTGTCCTTTCCAAAATATCTTTACTGTATACAGATAGGTTAGCATCATAGATGGCGAAGAGCAATCATGTAGAAAATTATGTAGAGGTCCTGACAGCAGCTGCTCCACAAGTGTGTGTTTATACCTCTGTGCCAATTAGCTAAACTTAGTTTGACAGGAGATTCTGTGCTCTACTTTAAAAAATCTTACACTGCTGGCATTAACACACACCATACTAAGATATTAGTTGGTCAGTTTTCTCATACCAGGAATTTTTGTGGGGAAACCAGTATAAACCTAATAGCTACACAGAAAAAAAAAAAACCTCTGAAACTATCTTCTAAATATTTGTTCTCATTTCTAAAATAACCTACTCAGAGATAAATAAATCGTGCTGTTTGTGTCTACATGCATTTCTTTCTTAGCTAAATGATAACAAATTTGTCTCTATGTGTGACTGGGAGAATTCTAACTGCTCATCCCCATCTATGACAAGGGAGAGATCATCAGCTATGTTTATCCATCCAGGCAACCTGGATGTCTTATTTGGCTGGATAGTAAGTTAGCAGAACTGTATCATATACCACCATAAGACTATGTGGCTTAAATAAGTATCTCAACTGAGTTCTCATCCATTCTCACCCACAGGTCCCAGTGGGATGAAGAACAGTATAAGAAAAACAAACTCAATGGGGCCCTTTCATTAGGTTAATTTCTATAGTTCAACCCTGTTTACAGAATAAAATTATAGCTGTAGATTTTACTTTCTAAAAACAGACAGTGATTACATCACTGATATACTCCAGATACCACACTATTAAAGCTGTGCAAAAGAAATGCTCAAATCATTTAAATGTTTGTTTTTTAGAATTGTCTCTGCCCCAGGCTTTTCACTTACAGGTTTGCTACTGAACCCTGGCTTCTGGAACTGCTCTCTTCCATATGATCTGGCTCTTATTTGTTAATTTTCTATTTTAAAACTAGAAGCTCTAAAAGAGAGAACTATCACTAGCCCAGATCTTAGCCCTGAACCCTAGAAATATATCTCCTGAATCCCAGTCTGTTACAGGAAAAAAAGAAGTAAGTTCAGAGGTTCAGCTAGTGTTTTCTCATGCAATTCTCCTGGAAAGGTGCTGTTGTTAGAATAATATTAAAAATAAAATTTTAAAAGTATTTCCAGAAGATACAAAAGAACTCTTTTGGCTTGAAAAAATCTTTCAGAAGTTGACTTTCCATTTAAATTTTCCATAAATTAATTACATTTTCTTACATAAAACAAATATCTTCTATCCCCCTAGTATTTACGCAAAGCTAGTACTTCAGACCTGAAAAAATCCTACTAGTACTGGAAAATATTGTTTGATTTCTACCACAGAAACCACAGAAAAAGATTACCTACCTCCCTCACCTGACTGCATACGTGGTGCCTGGCTTTGTGGTCCAGCTTTTCAGCTACTATTGTTCACCTTTACCTGCCTAAATTGATGCACTTCGTGTTGGCCAGAAAAAGAAAAAAACATCACAACTTCTGAACAGCTTTTGACATAGTCTGCACATCTGTCTCACAGTGCCCCAGATTGTGACTGAAAAGTGCAATTTTCACACTAGATATGAAGCCAATATTTCACTGAAAGTAGAAAAACTGATGTCCTTGCAAAAATAAGCCTGATTCCTGACTGAGGAACATGGAAAATTAATGCTCTAATTCCAACATAGGCAGTCCCATCTCCCACCCAATATGAATGTGGGGGGAGGAATACTGAGCCATCATTTCATTACAAAACACTTGATTTTGTTCTGGCAGCTGGTAGGCCCCCAGCTGTCCCTTTCACTTTCACCCTGTGACAAACACATGGATCACTGTAATACTAGCAAACAAGAAAATAGAGAAAAGATGAAAAATAGCAAGTTGCTAAGAATGTTCATTTATATGGCATATCTTCATGACTGCCCCAAATGCCTTGTTTATCTGTTAGCCCAACTGCATCAAGAGCATTTGGCCTTGTATTTAGTATGATTACAGGACAGATTAAGTTTTAAACTTTTCTTAGGATTACATAAAGAGGTGCCAGATTTTAGTCTATTGACAGTAATGGCTTGGTTAGTAGCTGCGATTTCTGCTTCTTACAACTCTTAAAAAGGAAATTATCAGTTCAAGATGTTTCCCTATGAGACTGAAAAAATAAAAGAAAACCATATAAATGTCATAAAATATCAATCTTCACAATGTTTCCTATTAAAATATGCTTCAACTATTGGTAGAAGAACCATGGAGTAAGTGAAAAGGAATTATGTATGACTGAATGTCTTAATTATATTTGATAATTACAATGGAGATACTGGAAAATCACTCTGCTTCAACAACGTACCTAGAGGTCTGGTAAGGGCAAGCAGAGGGCTGGATTTTGGAAAGGAAAAGCACATAAACAGGAGGAAGATAAGGAATCAGCTGCTGTTATAATAGTACATTTATACACTAATTTACAGAATTAAGGATTTCTTCATTTTTAAAAATGATCTGCAATGCATTGGATCAGACTCAGCAGTGTATACCTTACTCAGCAGGAATCACTAGAACTTCACAAGTGACAACTCTTGTGTACCCAACAGAAACAGACTTAGAATGAGCAACCACTCATACCACATGAAATTCCTGCAATACAGAAATATTTTGGGGGACAATGTGTCAGTCAGCATTTCATCTGCTATGTCTCTGCAGAGAGGCCAGTCTCAGACTGTATTTTGTTCTTCATCCAAAATTGAGAAAGTTCTCAGATAAAATTTTCTTCCTAAAGTAGAAAAATTGTGTAATTTCCTCAGCTTAAGTTCCCTTGGCATATTTACTATTCGTATCACCAGTAGAAGTTGCTACGAAACACGCAGAAAAAATACAGATTACAGAGCTTAGAATCTAAGCTTCTCTAAAAATTGTTTATCAAAAGGAGCAAATAATTGAATTCCTGGAAATTGTTACAAATAAATGCCTTACTTATTGTCTTTTGGAAACTTGGATATCTTTATGTAGTCACAGGGTTGTACCTTACAGATCAGGCTGTTTCCCCTATAGACTGGGTCTTCCCCTCAGTACAATTTTCTAATTAATCATCTAATAAATACTATATTAACCTTTCTAAACCTGGGCCTACAGAAGCTGTGCTTTGGGTTCTGAAAACAGCTGGCAGTGCACATAGTACAACTGAGGAGGGCTGGGGAGGACAGGATGGCACAGAGATTACAGAATAACAGTTCAACTAGCAAAGCTGGATTTTGGGTTGTTGGTTGATACAAAGAAAAACAACCTCAAGTATCTCAAAAGAGATGGACACCAAAGAGTTTATCTGTGACAAGCCTCTTTTCTTCTGCAGTAGTCAGTGAAGATACAGCAAAGGAAATGGAGGAGCTGCAGTTATGCATTTGCAATACACAAAGTCCTTGTTTTCCCACTAGGCACTGCAGAATAGCAATTGTCCATTCACAGCACATATCACATCCTCTGCATTTCAGAGCTAATATTTTTGCAGTCCTTAAGCTAGCATGCTTCAGCCTAGTGTAGTTAATTTTTGTAACCCTTTGAGGTGCATTGCATGAGGTGGGTGTGCTCATGTTCTATTCCTTGTTATACAAATTGCTTTTTCAGGTGTTATTTTTAAAGTTAAAAGAAAGATTTTCAAATTGCAGATTGCTTATATTTACAGCAAGACCTCAAAAAGAACGGTAAGAATTCTTGTTTCATAAATTGGGAAATTGTGAAGATTTCTAGTCACCGAGCATACCTGTATATTAAATTAACAATAGAAATCATCAGTATTTTCTGAAATAATTTTTAAGATCACTCATAAACACAACACACAAGCTCTGACAAGTGGCTCCTCCTCTTGTATTTAGAATCACACTCCTGAAAACAATGTTAGTTTTATGCTGGCAGTTGCTTTCATTTCCTGCAGCACACTGTTTACTGTAATGCTGCAATACTCATTCAAAACAGATCACTGGCTCAAATACAAATCAAACCTATGTGCCATCAAACTTCAGGCTACATTGCTCCAACTTCCAAGTAAATTTCCACTTTTCTCTGTTAAAGTAGCAAGAGTTATCTGAAAACTGTGCTTGGTGTAAGATCATCAGCTCCCTCCCTTTCCACTGAGGATCTGCTTATAAATCAAAGTGCAGGCTGCTTCTCAATTTGGAACTTCTGAACCCAAATCAAGTAGAGCAATGTTAGCAGGTAGCAAAAAGAAATGATGTCTTACATGTAGTCCTAAAAATGAGGCTGATACTATTTTCTACTTGATTTGCCTATTTCCAACTCTTTCTGCAAACTCTGAGACAAACTCTCAGCTCCTTCAGGATTAGAGTTTCTGCTTTCTTTTCCCTTCATCTAAGCCAGCTGAATCCCAGGTCCCTCTCCTGCCACAGAACAGTAGGAAAACAAAGAAAAAGCAATCACAGTTTCCTCAGTGGGGTGAGAAAGGGCTAAAAAAACATTCTTTCTGCAATCTTCTTTTGCCATCAAATGGTTAAATCGACACAAGTTAAAATTTTCATCTAGTTTGAATAAAGAGAAAAAGGGAGGAAATTCAAAAAACGGTTGCTGTAGTAACAATCACCAGTGAAGATCTTTTCCACTAAATACTGGTATAATCTCCCTCTCCCCCTCACAATTTCAGTTCACCTTCAAAAATAATCATGCTGCCTCTTAGATTTACTGTACGTACCTCAACCATTAAACAAGACATTTAACCATAGTGGCAGTTCTGTGACCTCTGAATGCCGCGAAATCTCTAAGCGGTGCAGCTTGTTCATGAAGACTTGCACTGCAGAATCCAGTAACTGCATCCAGGATTAGGAGTAGAATTAAGTAACAACAGCAAGCAAAAAAAAAAAAAATAATAATAATAAAAAAAAAAAAAATTAAAAAAGGAAAGCAAAAGGGAAACAAAACAAAACAGGAATAAAAACAGAAAAGAAAAGCAAACCTCCCCCCCAGCTTCCCCACCCCAGCCAATAAAACCACCTTAAGAAGGAAAAAGACTCAGGAAGAGAGTGCACTTTTCTGCCAGTGTCAGGGCTGGGGTAGAGCTGAGCTTGCTGCAGTCTGCCTGCCTGTGTGAGCCAGCCAAGGCCGAGCAGGGCTGGGAGGTGCTGGTGCTGTCAAGCACCACGGGCGCGGGAGAGGAGACCAATCCACCGCCGCACTGCCGGAGCGCTGGAGTCAAGCCTTGGCTGTTTGTGTTTGCCTGTTTCAGGAGTGACGTCAAAGGGTTTAGTTTTTCCTCTGCATGTGCTATTAATTTTGAACGACTACTATGGGAAGAATGTGGCAGCGATTTAGGCAGCCTACCCGTCTCGAAGGGAACCAGAGGCATGATTTATCTGTCCTGGATTTAGCTTAGAAATTTTTTTTGTAAAGAGAGGTACCAGGAAGATCAAAAATATCCTTGCAAAATGGGGAAAGGCTGTAAGTATGCCTATATGTATTGAAGTATTTTTAAATACACACAAAATATTCTTCAATATACCCAAGATGTTTCCCAGTGAGAGCTGGTTAATATGTATGGGTTGTAATGCAAAATCAGAGCTGATTCTGCCCCTGCCCCGAAGTAAATAAGGAACTGCTTCTCTAAATTCAGAGGTGTCACACCAGTGTAAACATGATGGAAGAGATAAAACTGAAACAAACGTACACATCCCTTTATCAGTCAGTGCTGGCTAGATTGCAAATTAGCAAACTTCTTTTCTTTCCCCATCAGAATCACGGATGCAATCACCCTTTAGGTCTGCTGCTCTGGGTAAGCACCCATTCATTCCACTGCCAGATTGCAGCACAGCTGCAGTCACCTACCAGGTCTTCAAGGGACCACCACACAGGCTTTTCTTTCATACCAAAGTCCATGTCAAAAGGCAAGAGGCAATGATGGTTAAGCCCAGCTCCCTGTATCACTACATCATTATCAATGGAGAAGCAATACAGTTGAAGCTTAAAAAAATAAGTAATAATTTCCCTTGCCAATTAGCAAGGGCAACAAAGAAAGTCCAAGATAAGGAGGTCAGTTGACAATGATAACTGTTTTGTTATCTCCATCATTTTGGTTTTATCAATTTGCTATCTTAGGGATTCTTTACAAAGAGATTGGAGTTCTTTCCTAAAAAACTTAACAGCCTACCATTTATACTTTAGACACATACAAGTGCTTTCAAGAGAGGACAGGCTGACAGCTCTTGAGAAAGAAATTTCTCAATGATCCACAAAACAGGTACAAAAGCAGTAGAAGTAATAGGAGCTTCTCCATGACCACCAACTGATGCTATCAAAATGTTACTCCAGAGAGGCAAAAATATTTAATGATTTTTTAGTATTTTTTTTCTCACTGAAAAGTCCACCTGTGGAATCAAAGCTAATGTAATCAGCTTTAGTAGCAAACACAGAGGGTTATGGTTCTGTAAATGCTGGGATAACATATTAAAAATATTATAGAAGCTAGCGATTTACAGAATAAATTAGAACACTTTAAATTCATCCGGATGTGCTTAGAGAACTGTGTAAAGCAATAAACAATTCATAAATGGCTACATTATTTGTAGTACACAGAAAATCATCATGTGCATCTTCACTCAGCTTTGGTGAGGGGTCAGACAAGGCACTTTGGGAATTGCACTTCAGGTATCATTTTGGGGAATATCAGCTGAAAATTATATGGGTACCACTGAGAATAATCTGGAGTCTGTTCTGAGAAAGATCTGGAAAAAGGCTGAGATTGACATTGTTTAGTCCAAAAAAAAAGAAGAGTTGATAAGAATTCTTAACTGTATATTTATCAAGAAAGAAATAAACAGTACTAGAGTTTATTCTTTGGCCTGGAGACATTATCTGGCTTTCCAACGCTGTTACAGTCTTCATGACAACATAACTACAACAACTGGGAGAGTAATAGGTCTCAACCTGTGTTTGGCAATGCCCAAACTGTGTTTCAGTCCACCCTAGGAACAAGACATTGTAGATAATCAAGGTCCAAGGTTTGTGCCTGTGTTCTGTTTATTTTACCAGTATAGGTACAGACAATTTGCCAAGAAGGGAAATTTTTTTTCTCCATATCCATTGTGGTTAGAACAAGTAAACTGCAGCAGGGGAAAGTTGTTTGATGTAGGATAAACTAAAGATAGGAAAGTGAAGGACTGAAATAGATAGGCTGTGATAGTCTGCAGTGTCCTATTACTGGCTATTTTTAAAAGTATAGTTAGGCAACCATCATTCATGAGCAGTTCTAGTGTAGGTGATCCTACTTAGGAGTACAGAGATAAGAGCAGAAGATTTCTGAATGTCTATTCTGATCCTATTTTTTCCATTTTCTTCATGATAATGTCTTATAAATAACATTGCACACAGGGTCCTGGCACATTTAAGCTCTGCCCAATGTCTTAGACAGGTACTGTCTCTCTCCTGAAGAAGGTGAAGTTACTGCAGCCTCTGGGAATCATGTGTCCTTCTGACAACAAGTGGTCACTGTGGGTTTTGTGATGTAGATTATTCTTGGGTGAAAAATGGAGAGGACTAGAAGCACTTATGACTGCTGTTTCTACTTAGACAATCTCAAATAAGTATATGCATGTAAGGATGGGAAAGAGAATGCATGGCTGTGCAATGTTACAAGGAAGAATTTGGTTTTCTCAGCTTAAACATATGCTTCCATGATGGGATGGAAAGGACTGCTGAGCAGGAATTTGTTACATCTAATGAAGAAAGAAGGAAAAATCTAACATAGATTTGCTAATCTAATCAGATAGGCACTAAATGTCAGGCAGGTATCATGAGTCTCCAAATTAATGTGACCCACAGTGGCCTAGAGAAAAAGCTGAAAAAAAACCCCAACTATGATTCCTTAAAAAAATAGTCATTTGAGGAAGAAGAAAGCAAATTAACAGATACTCAGCCTGCATCTCTCTATACTGCTGTAAAATGTACCAAACATAATAGCAGGAGCTTGAAAACTTCATGCAAGATCAAAATTATAACTTAATTGACATAACAGAAATTTTGTAGGGTACAGTCATTTGAATATGTGATTGGAATATTAATACTGAAGAGCACAGCTTGTTCAGGAACAACAGGAGGGAAAAAGGTGAAGGAGATTATGCCAGATATCTCACTGAGGTGTTCAGAAGGCAGCAGGAAACATATACTGAAATTCTGAATAACAATACAAAATATATAGGCATTGTTGTGTGACCTGCTGCCAATGCAGGCAGATCAACTCTTTTTATTAGCAATTAAATGGATTTTCTGAAGCACAGAACTTGGCTGTTATGGGAGATTTTACCCACGCAGCTCTCAGGAAGCTCTTGCACGTGACAGAATGGCAGGGACCGTCCATGGACAGGCAAAAAGTGGAGTACCCTCCACTTTCTTACCGTCTCCTTAATTCTACCCTGTCCATCTCTAGGAAGGGCTCCAGCATGGAAGCAGCATATTGCTTTTCATATTGCTGCCAGTGACATCTGAGGTAGTATAGTAGGAGAGGATAAAGTTGTGTCCTTTTCGAGCTGCTGCCACTACTGAATGAGTTAATGTCTGACTTTTCTGTTCTACATCCCCCAGCTTCCTTTGACATTTCTCTGAGTTGCAAGGTTGTAGAGATTGTTGAGGCTGTAATTCTCAAAGCTATTGCTACCAATAAAGGAACATGCAGACTGATGATATGACTTTAGACCTCCTTTATTTGACCCGTAAAGCTAGTGTGTCATTCCATGGTTTAGAGTTCTGAGCTTGACTTCATGTGAACAAACTGTTGTCATAACAAAATTACACTGCTCCTGAGAAGGTTGTCTGCAACAAGGGTACCCTCTCCAGCTACCACAAGCTTATCTGTGCATAATTCTTAGTGGTTTTCTAGTCTTGACCCTTCCTACCTATTTTCAGACATCTTGTCCAATAGAATCTAGAGATTCAGCTGTTATTTATTGGCAACATTTTCCCAATCTCCTTGAATTCAGCATCTGCTCTAATATAAAATGCTGGGGTGGGGGTGGACAGAGAGGCGGTTTTGTACATACATGTAATACTTTAAGCTGTCTTTCTCCCTCACCATAGAGATTTCCCTGGCAAGGAGGAAGAGTCAGAACTGTGGGTTTGTGAACAGCCTCCCATTTAACAGGACAGGAAAGGAAAACTAGGAATGTACAGAGCTTTAGGTGCCCATGCATAGGTACCCTTAGGAATTAGGCAAGTAGTGTACTGAAGGACAAAGGAACTTTACAAGAGTACTTTCTCATATAGAGAAATTAAAGTCCCTAAGTAACAATAGATAGATAAGGCATGACTATCTTTGTATTACTGTTAAATTTTTTTTAAAAAATTCCAGAGAGGAAATGCACAGGTAAAAGGCCACTTTGGTGGATTATAAAGACTTAATACATAACATTACTGCTCTATAAAATCTATATTAGACAGTTTAATAAAATCTATAGAAATGAAGTAAAGTTCCAGAACTCTGTTTCAACCTAAGAATATTTGGAGTTTTATAACGTGACTAGATCTTAAAAGAACATTGAGAGGGTTTGGGTTGTTTGACCTGGAGAAGAGAACTGGCTTTCCAGTACCTGAAGGGGCCTACAGGAAAAATGGGAAGGGACATTTTAGAACGGCATGTAGTGACAGGACATGGGGTCGTGGCCTTAAACTGAAAGAGGGTAGATTTAGATTAGATAAAGAAGAAATTCTTTAGTGTGAAGGTGGTGAGACACTGGTACAGGTTGCCCAGAGATCTTGTGGATGCTCCCTGCCTGGAAGTGTTCAAGGCCAGGTTGGATGGGTCTTTGGGCAACCTGGTCTAGTGGGAGGAGTCCTCATCCATGCAGGTGGGTTGGAACTAGATGACCTTTAAGGTCCCTTCCAACCCAAACCATTCTATGATTCGGGGATCTCTACTTTCTATGCATGTATTCCTAGATTTTAGTGATGGGAAGGATCCCTAGTGAAACATTTTTTTCTGTCATAAACAGCATTGCATATGCTCAACAGGCATCATATAGGATGATGAAAGCATCAAGAAGAGCGTTTCAAATGCTCATTAATTTGGGGTGCTGATGTGGCACATAGTATGGACTTTTTCGCAATATTTTTTGCAAATTTCTGAATTAATGAAAAAATAACCGCATACATGAATATTATGAACTAATTTAAGGGTCAGTCATAGTCTCGTGTCTGTTTTAGACTGTTTACATGAGTTTGAAAGTGTGTTTGTTGGATTAATGGTGAAAAGGACCACAGCATGACCTGCTGTAAAAGTCAGGCTTCCTGGCCAGTAGTGCACAGAGAAGTGGTCAGATCCTCAAAATCAGAGTAGAGCCATACTGGCAGACATGTAGCTTGCACTGCCACTGCAGATACTGTATAGAGACACAAAGGGCTTCACTATCTGGGATGAAGAAGCTGACACACAGTTCCTAAGCATGGAAAAAGAGAGGTGAATGACTCATGTTTGTTTTAGTGATCAGACCATATGCAAAGCCATTTGTTTGCTTCCTAATATGACATTTCGTTTCAAACCCATGAAAATTCAGATCAGAAAGATGAAAAGCTTAATGTTTTCTCTTACCTGAAAGATGGCAAACTTTCTTTTATTTTGGCCAATGACGAGTACCTTTTTCTTCCATCTGGTAACTCATAAAGGCCGTGGGACAACTTGCCTCTAAAATCCAAACAGGTTCAGAGAAAAATTTCAGTTTTAGAAAGCAGCAATATCAGCAAATTTAAAAAGATTAAAATTAAATATTACTGTTACTGATATTTCTCCAAATTAATCCAGTACTAATTTGTGCAAGCAATTTTTAATATTTATCTGCTTCTTTTCAGCTAGTGAATTCTTTAAGGGGCTCCAGGTGTTTAGGACAGTTAAAAAATAAGATATAAACCAAAAGCAAAGTTTTTCTATGCCACAAATGAAGGTGAAACAATAGGGGGAAAAAACCCACACTCAATTCTGCACGGAAGGTTTAAAAGCAGTGTCAGAGAGCTTATTTTATGCACCTGTGAAAAAATAGAAGTGAAAAAATATTGCAAGATCATCCTTATCTGTTCAACTGAGTATATGATATTCTACGGCCAATAAGTAAGCAGAGGTAAGAAAAATAATGTTATGGTAATTTCCAGTTCAAAACTTCTTAAGATGTAAAAATTTGTACTCTATCACTCTTTATCACACAGATAAACACACAAGTAAATGTTTTCTTGAAAAATACTGTGGAAAACAACTCCTAGATTTTCATTTCAGCATACATAAACTATGAAGAGATTTGTTCTTATTTTTGATTTGTTTTTCCCTGCCTCCTATAAAATTTTAGATGCAAAAGTATCTGATTGTTGCTCAAGAAAATATCTGAGCAAAATTTGGAATTAGACCATGGAGAGGATTTTGTAGAATATAGTGATTTCCAAGCTATTTTATAAATTTCACCATTTAGGCATTTCACTATGTTTTTCAGAATTAGAAGATTTTTTTTTGCTTTTTCCACTTTATTTTCCATGAAATAGATATCACTTGAAATGTAGCTGAAGAGAACTTTTTTTTCCAAGATTATTTAGTCTGTCAAAAATTTTAGACTATTCAATTAGCATCAAAAGGAATTTCAGCTTTCACATGAAGCTAATAAAGCTTAATTTCTTATTCTGTTGGATTTGAAAGTGTTAGGGTGAACTAGCAGGTGTAGGCCTTAAAGATGTTTAGACGAGATATTAGGAAGAAGTCCTTTAGTACCAGTGTGGTGAGACTCAGGAACAGCCTTCCCTTCAGAATTTGTGGGTACCCCCTCCCTGGAGTTGTTCACGGCCATAATGGATGAGGCTTTGAGGAATGTGTCTAGATGAGAGCCATCCCAGCCCATGGCAAAGAGGTTGGAAGAGATGATCTCTAAGATCTCTTCCAGCCTAAGCTGTTATATGATTCTATGAAGAGCAAAGGTTGCTCCTAAGCCAAGCAAAAGGGACAAATTCTCTTAGAAACATACCGAAGTCAAATTCTCAGCAGATCTAATATCTCAAAGTTAATCTCCCCCAGATTGCAAGGTTTGAGTCTCACTTATTATTATTAACTATTATATTGAAATCACCTTAGTCCTATGCTGCCTGAAATGCAAGCCGAAACATAACTTCTATCCACAAGAGGAAGGACATTATTTGGGTCACAAAATTCCATTTCCTTAGCATCTTACACAATAACAACCCTAGTTACCATCATATACATGTAAAACAGTCTGCAGACCTAAAGCATATTCAATAATACTTATGCAGCAATAGACCTGTTTCTTTGAAACAACAGTAATGATTTGCCGTGTTTTTCTATGCAGTTTGAACCCCTAAAGAAATTATAATTATAATCGTTTTAAAAGAGGAAGTTGAAATTGATAAGAGTTCATTCAAATGCTAAAGATGAGAATGCTACTTAAGGTAGATAAGAGGCATGAATACAATTGAAATATATTGAAATATATATTCATAAACAAATGAATAAAAGCTTTGATTGAAGTCAATGGGAGATCACTGTTCACTTTAGGGGATGATACCTGCTATACTTTGTGATGCTATGCTTCAGTTATGGTAATCATCACATTTTCTTTACATAGATTCAGAATCTTGATAAACAAACAAAGAAAGGTGTTTTATGTACAACACAAAGCATGTACATACTGCTCAGCTCCTCTTCTAAGAGCAGACCCATTAAGGACAAATACAGGTTTCTTCGATGTTGTGCTAACCATCTGCAATTTTCTAAATTACAGATACAACATCTTGTGGGGTGATAGAAGTCATCATACTCTTAGCTCCTTAGCCTACCTATTTCCTGGAGGCTGCTTCCCTTGCAATGATGTGCTTTTTGGAGGTGTTTCATGTACAACTCAGTTGGTCTTGATGTGACAGCAGTGTGACCAGCTGGAGAAGAGTCTCTTCCAGAAAACTGACTTCATCTATTTCCTGCATCAACACACCATGTTGATTTAATACTTAAGATATCTAAGAAGCTGATTTACTGCAAATTATGAAGGACTGCATATAACACTGTAGTATATAGAAATACTTGCTTTAATGTCAGAGGTCTTTTGAAGACATGAATTATCTTACCAAATGCTTAAATGTTATTTATGTTTAATGCTATACAAAAAGGTGGTTCCTTTCCTATACAATGCTGTAAACATTAGGATCCACCTTTTCCATTTTTTTAATGTAGAGATATTTTTAGTGCATAATTCTAGCAGGACATTGGAAAAGCAGCCTCCAATAATTTGAAGGCAGGAAACAACAGGTACACTTTCTTCAGGACTATATGTGGAGCCTTATGCATTCAGTATAAACTTCTGGTGACACAAGTGTGGTTCCAGGCAGGATAGAATAACAATTACAACTGCAACACATTGATGTGACAGTATGAATATTTCTGTTAACTAGCAATAGAGGTATTTTTTAGCACAGCAATAATGACAAAGTTACTTTAGCATCCAGCCACTGAACTACATTAAAATAGGACATAGCTACCAAGGGCCCCTAGAGTTTGGAATAGAGGGCTCTCCTTTAGAGTGATTTAGGCTGAATTTTTAATGGTATCAAATGGGACCTCAAATCATGCTCCCTGTTACTGCACCTGAGCCACCCCTGCTACAATATACACACTTTTCTTTTATGACAGAACTCGTTCCCTGTGATCTCTGCATATTAAGCCCACAAATCAGGTGCTTGGTGTCCATGCTTTGTACTCTTAAAATAGGCAATCCCCTTCCCACATGTTTGGAATGCCAAGGTCCATACAGCGTTGCTCTGTTTAGTTGCTGTCTCTTGAGGTCCTTCTGTCTGAATTTCATTTTCAGAGCCACAGGGTTTACTAAGCATATGGAAAACTGGTTCTTCTGACTATTATCCAGGAATAACCATTGGGACAGACTGAATCCATCTCCTGAAGGCTAATAAATACACATCAATATAATATCTGAGAAAGACTTTTAAAAGTAATTGTTTTATGCAATTTTCAGCTATCGCTACATATCCTGTGCTTCTGCATTTTGGTTTGCATCTGAAACTCAGCTTATTGTATAATGAAAACACAGAATCAAAATGCTAGGAACTGTGCTGTCACACTTAAAGAACTTCAGCCACTTGCAATGAAATGCAATTACCCTTTATCTAAGATATTTTTCTAAGTGATATTTTTCTGTGATGACTAAGATCACTCAGTACTGCAAAATAAACTGATCTGTAATAAGGGCAAAACTGACATAAATGAAAACTACTAAAGAACAAAAATAAGCAGAAAAGAGAGAAAATTTTACAAAAACAACCAACCAACCAACCAAAAGTATTAAGAAGAGACATATTTTCACATGACACTAAATCCTTCCAGTATGCCTAACTTTAATCCTAAAGGCAAAATGATCCAGATTAAAGGTAAAAGCAAGCACATGGCCTGCACTGACACACATGGAAGGAGATGAGCTCAATGATACGCTGAGATTAACTCAGCTACACAATGAGGATCAGGAAAGATTTGAAAGCTGATGCCTTGCTGAAACAAAAACAGCATCACAGACTTCTCTCACACACTGATATATCTAGTTAATTGATATTAATTGATCAAGATGAAGAAACACACTTTGTCCTAATCAATCTAATTGGTCTCTTAATACAAACAGTGATTTTTATTTCAGAAGTCTCAACTTCAACTTCCCTACCTATATACAAAATCCTCTCTGGACTGCAGCTTTATGTACTCACAGACACATACATAAAGCCCATGTTTTTCTTACTCTTGTTCAAAATGTCAATATTTGCCAATATAAAATGCAAGCGATCTTTACATATTCCAAAAAGAAGACAACATGTTAGATGCTGATGAAAGTACCCTTTTTTTGCATTGGTTACTTATTCTATGAGAACACTGTTTTGTGAGAGTTTCCCTGTTTAGTTTTCAGTCAGCTATACCATCCCATCCCCAGAATTCCAAGGTCAGAGGAGATCAGGATAACTGCTCACAAATTCATCACACTTCTGAAGAGAATTATTGCAAAACTTCCTTTAAAAATATTTGACACTGACTGTAGGAGCAATTATTTAAAACAAGATGCTGTTATACTTTGTATGACAATGTGTCTTTATTTGTGCTTTGTCTTCACTGCTGTCTTGCTTAGATTCATTTGCAATTACAAGATAAACACTGATAGAGGCAATAAGTAATTGCAATAATTATTTGAAACATCATTAAACAGAAGTGGTACTGGATGAAATGCTAATATTAGAGAAGACAGTTGAAGATTGGGTAGGTAAAAACATGGGAATTATGACTCAGGGCATTACATTTTATTCAGAATGTGAAGCAAAACCAGACAGCTCATGTTTAGTATTTGCTGGGACTGAAGGGTTATGGAAAAGATTTTCCACTGTAACTGGGTACAGACAAATTAGAAATCTCCCAAGAAACCAACTTCTTCTCAAACATAACAACTCTGAGAGACTTGCCTTGATAAACTGGAATATAATATTATAAATAATTAGCATGTGTCCAAGAAACAATGCTGAATTCTGAGGCTCACTGTGTATCATTCAACTCTACTTCATTATAGAGCTATAGGAGCAAAAGGACCTGTCCAGAGTTCCATCCCTGGACCACAACTATATAAGAAATTCTTTTTATGCATTGTACTTGAACTCTTATTTGCATTGCATATGCTGAACCTCTTACACAGTTGCTGTTCTGTGAGAATGAATGTGTCTTTGCTCATTGTGGTAAATGGACAAAGTAGAAAATTATTAGCAAAGTAAAATTGCTATTAATAATAGCAAAGAGCAAGTAATAATAAAATTATAACTTAAAAAAATAGCAATTAATAACAGAGGAAGAGAAATATGGTTTGTGTGTAGGATTCAGCCCTTGGACATGAATTTGTCCATTATACTACTAAAGTGTTTGTTCTCTGTGCTGTTTTTCCCCTGCTCCTCATAGGTGTATCTATTCATATCACTTCTTTGTTCTCTTTCTTTGCATGCTATGGTGCTTTCACAGGCTTCCCATGCAGTGTAAAACAACTGGTGGGACACATCCCAAGTTCTTGGGGCACTGATGATCAAACCTGTTTGCATCATTTCATAACTACCTTCAGATGCAGAGCTCTATAAAAATGGTTTTGGCTAGAAAGAAATTTTAGGACAAATAGTAAATAATGGTGGGAAGAAACTATATACATCTGAAATCAGAGCTATCCTCTGCTATGTGAAATACAAATAGTTCTAGAGGTGTCTGAAAAAAACAGAGGCAATGTTTCCAAATCATCAGTTTGCCAAGCGTGGTGATTGCTGTCTCCTCCAACAGAGACCATATTTTCTGGTTGTCCCTGATTCCTGATCTAGAGTCAAGAGGAATTTACATGTTCCCACTGTTTGGAATGGGAGTGCTGTAGTGTGTGCTAGGCCATGCAAACACAGATAGATTCAGATACTCCACAGTGGTTTTGCCCATGTTTTGCACTGCTGATGAATGAGCCAGTTTAGGCATGAGAATCACAGAAATGCAACCAGGTAAATAATATACTCCACCTGAAGGGATTTGCTATGGTAAGTCAGAAAGCCACTAAGATCTTGGAACAGCACCATATAGCAGTTTATTAGAGTGAGCAGCTGTTTTTCTGACTGGTGGCACTAGCTGCAGCTTGGCAGGAGCCACTGTCTTCCTAATGCAAGATTCAGATTGGGAATCAGTGTCTCCTTTGATGTTCTTGCAGACAATGCATCCAAATTGACATAGACCACTACTTTCCAGAAAGGACTGTTGGACCCAGCAATAACTACACTCTGTGTACTAGTAGTGTCAAGAGGCTGGAAGTGAGGTATAATTTTTTGTCTACATTGTACTACTTTAAGAAGGAAGTATGTCCCATTACTTCCAACTTCCCCTACCAACAACATGAAACTGTATGGTGTCTCAGAGTCACCTGCTTCCTAGTGTTTGGTTAGGGAAGCTATCACTGTAAAATACTCTTCCATGACCAACAAAACGTCACCAGTAACAATCAGAAATTTATTCTTTCACCTCCCTACTTCTCAGCTCAACAGGGTGCTAAAGCATATCATATGAACAATAATAGAAGAGCTGGACCAGATGATCCCCAAGGTCCCTTCCAACCTGACATCCTATACTTCTTCCTCTTATTGCACTGTGAGCTTTCTGAGAGGATGAGGATTTCTTTACCTATTAGTAGGTAGAAAACATTTTGAAGTGTAGTAGGAGTGCACATCCAACACTTGATCAATTCTTTTTGCTGTTGAACATTTTACTGGATGTACCCATTAAGTAAAGCAGAGGTGCTCATGAAGTGAAGTGGCTGCAAGGCACAGAGAAATTCCTTATATATCAACTCAACAAAAGCGTGAACCTCTTTGATGGTGAGACACACTTCATTTTGGCTGATGTGCTAAGTACAGCTGAGTCACTTCCAACAGATCAACTGGAAGTTTATTCAGGACCATTGGAGTAAGCTAATGATTCACAAGGAGATGCATACAAGCATTATCTGGGAAGAGAGAAAGTATTTAAGCTTTTTCTAGTAAAACATGTTTTAAAAATCTGAAACTCTCTAAAGTGGGTATTGCTCTGGAAAAATAAAAGAGGATGATGTTAATTACTAAAGACTCCCATTACAGTAATCAAGAGTGGTAGAGGTCATGCAAATGAACATGGTTCAGAGAACAGGAGATGAGACGTGCTGACTTCTCTGGATAGAGGACAGGAAAAGTGTTGGGAGAAAATGCTAAAGGGGAGTGCAAAGGAAGGAAACTTGAGAGCAAAAAGAAGGCAAGTCCATATCACTAACATCAAAACTGCCTTAAAAAGAAGAAGCCAGGTAGATATTTCAGACTTTTTCCATTTCAATGGTACTGAAATAATTTATGTATGAAATTTGTAAAGAATCTTACAATAATTTGGTTTCAGAGTAAACCACGGATATTTGACAAACACATAGGACTTGATCATGAACAAGATGACACAATGGGAAACTGATGGGGACAAAATGAACCGAACTGATTTTGTCACTACAAGTCCCTGTGAATGAATATGCACATTATATCTCTCAGTCCTTCCAGGGACTTTGCATCAGTCTGGCTATAAACAAATGTGCTCGTCAGTTCGAGGAATCATCCTTGACATGCTCCAACAAAACTTTACTCAGTCCTCCCCTCTAGGCTCAAAGGGAATCCTTTTCTTTGCCAGTTCTCCCAAACAGGCCTGAAGGTCTCCCTCTTCTCGTAGCTCCTCAGCAGTTGCTAATCAGCAGGGCACAGCAGAGGCTCAGTACAGTGCTGAGCATGACATACCAAGGTTCTCCTCAATTCACCCACTGCTGCATGCAGAGAGGTCAGGGGGATGCCTCTGACTAGAAACTTCTATCAGGAGTGGATGTATGTTTTGATACATCCTGAAAAACAGCATTCACTATATGTTGATATGTAGCAATGATTTGCTGCTGGCACATGTATTACAGAAACTTCCTTGAAGTTTCCTTCGTGGCATTTTGTTTCCTCCTCTGTGTAGCAAGACCAAACACACAGATGTGTGGGCAAAGTAATGATTTAATTTGAAATTTCTTAGGCAGGAAGTCACAAGCATGATTTTTATTTCACTTACTCGATTCAGTGCAGTAGTTTCAGGAAAATAAAAAGCAGGAGATTTTTTTTTTTTAAATATTGTTTACTTTTTTGTTTGTTTGTTTCCCAGTTAGATTTTTGTTAGAAGACACTTCTTCAGGATGACCTCTACACTTTATATGAGGCTTAAACAATAGTTTTAACATTACTCTGTAAAAAGTTCTTGACTGATCCAGCCTTCCTCTTCATTAAGTGACAAATGAAGGAAATCAGTGAATTTGTCTTGGAAAACTACTGGCTCAGAAATAGGGAGAATATGCATGAGCACAGAAATGTCTGTGTTCTTACTGTTTCCAACACTAAGATCTCAGAGGTTTCTTTTGGTTTCCTTGTGCTTATGCTAATTCCTTTTATCTCTGTGCACCTAGCAAGTTACTGGTATGTTGTTTACTATTCTGCACACTAATCTTTACTGTCCTGCTTAGCACGTTCCTTTTCCCTTGTAACTCATCAGTAGACCATTCTTGGAGAAAAGCTTATGAAAAAAAAAAATTGTACACATTTGGCTCCTAAGACAGTTCAACTCTGAATCAGTTGAGAACAGCTACTACTGTGCAATGAACAGTAATGTAGATTTAAGAATAAATATTTCACCTGAATTCTGCCTTACCTATCCATAAGTACACATTAAAATATCTCATAAAACATTGACAGAAATTCATGTTCCAATGCTCTATTTCAATTGGTTCTCGAGATATATTACTCTCTTTAAAATACTAAGAGTTAGTAATATGTTAGTATTGTTTTCTACCACAAGAAACATGATTTGCTGTAATTAGGCAAGGCAGCAATACATACCATCACTTAACAAGCTGAACATCATTTGACTTTCACAATCATCTGCCAATCTTCAAGCATTAATGGGAATCCAACATCATTTCTTTTCTGTAATTTCTGTGCAGTTAATAGGGTGCCTGTGCAAATTTGATGGGCTTCATTAAAGCTTGCAGAGCAAGAGAAAAGGAAAAGATGGTGCAGTGTAATGGAGTGTAGCCTTGGGACATTGCATTCAGTGGCAGTAGAGTTGCCAGGGGAAACTGCAAGATGCAGATTCCAAACATGTTTTGTAAGGAACACAAACAGTGGAATAGTGTCCCTTCTCTCTCCCTTTTCTATGTGTGACTGCAGGATGCTCCCAGAGCTCATATCAAGTTCTCATACTATGCATTATGCATTGCTATGTCTTGAGACTGTCTGGTTCTAAATTAAGTGTTGTATGAAAGCCTTGCAGAAATTTGTTAATACCAAGCTAGTGCATAATTTGACTGACAGCAGCTTAACTTCTGAATGCAAAGCACCCATCTTCATGGGTGCCATGACTTACACTTGGCAGCATCGAGACAAGAATGAGTAGAGTCAACCAACCTTCCCTTCCTGTTCATCGGGGTTTTTAAACACTGTGTGATTAGATCAGCTGTTTCCCTCCAAGAAATGAAATAAAATTTCTGAGGTTGACTTACTAACTAATATGCACGCTAAATTCCATGTTTTACTGTGTACTATATTAAAGATACAATTTTCTTGTTCACTAGAACCATCTATTTTCAATGTACTGTGTACCTAAATCAGGTACTTTTCTTAATAAAAGTACAAATCAAATGTCAGGAATGCAACTGAAAGCTCTAAGTAGATCAAGCAACAAAGTCAGATAATAATCACAGCTTCTCTTTCTGTCCCTTATGATGTATCTAACTAGATCTAATAATTGCATCAGTGGAAGAAAAAAAAAAAAAAGCCCCCATTTCACTGGGAAACAAACTGGAGAGCACAGGGTGGTGTTCCCATTTTACTTGTACACCCTATATCTGGGTCAGCCTTTATGGTGGTTAGTAATATTATCTGAACCTAAAATCTATTTTCTGTGTGTATCCTGAGTAGTCATCTTCAAGAATGCAGCAACAAAACAGGAAGACTAGCTAGAATTTATATCACATTTCTTTCAAAGGAGGCAGCAATAAACTTGATGGTTTTGTGCAGAACTCTCTGAACATAACATACATATCATGCACTGGACGGGGCAAACTTCAAGTGCTCAGCAATAGTTAATAAGTGTAACAAAGCCAAAGCCAAACCTCTCTCTTCCTAAAAAAAAAAAACAACAAACAAACAAACCAAAAAACAAACCAAAAAACCCCCAACCAACCAAATAAATAAAATCACCCCTGAGTTTTTATGGTAGCATTGCATTCGTGAATAACCCCACAGCACTAGAGGAATCCTTCTTTGTAGTTTGCAACTCTGAACATAGCTTGTAGAGTACAACTACAAACTTTTTCATTTTATCCCATGTCTAAGGAAAATCATGAGGGAAAGTTTTCTTTCATTATCTCACAGCTTAAGCCATCTAGTCAACCTGAAACTCATGAGGTTATGGCTCCTGATGATAAGACATACTCTTATGTGGAAGTTAGATATATCAGATTCTGAACTGAGCTGAACTTTACAATGAGAACTAGTTAATCCTTTTTCATTAAATCAGCAAAGCTCATAGTGAAAAACAATGTGTTAGAGAGATAACTACAAAAAGAGTGAATTCTTAATACCTTAAATGCTCATTTCAACTTTCTTGTAAGAAAAAAACCAGTTCAACTAGGTAGGTACTCATGGCTGTTCATAGATCATTCCTAAATTTGGGGTGCTCTGTGGTGTTTTGGCTACCATGGTCCTGTTTTAAGTCCTTGTTTTTAATTAAGTCTATGCTCCTTTCCCCAATGCACGTATCTGCTTTTTATATAATGTTTTTATTCAGAGATGTTTATATCTAAACAGTGTATTTCTCACTGTCTTTGTGTTTTATAGACTGGGAAAGATGTACAGCACTGCAGTGGTTTAACTGAAACAGAGAACAAATGAGATACAGATGAGGGTTCTGCGTCGCAAAGTGATGCATTTCACAAAGAAATACATACTGAAATCAGAAATCAACCTGTCCACAAAATACTGATACAAAGCTAAAACACCATTATTAAAATAACCAGAATAACACATGTAAAAAGTCACAAAAACACCAGACCTATAGACAAGGCCTATCCCTAAATAAAAAAATGTTTCAAAATAAATAAATATTCATAAATAAAACCAGCTTCAAATTAAGTAAAAGGAATTTATCAAATTTCAGTCATATCACCTATAACACTATCAGGAGAATAGAAATATGAATTATTTCTAGTTATTGAAGTAGCATATATTGTTCAAACTACTCTGGTTTACTTCATCTGAGAACACATTTAATCAAAGGTTGGACCAGATTATCCATGAGATCCCTTTCAACCTGGTATTTTCTGATACTATCAGTCTCTTGGATTGTATTCTTACTGTGTACTACTCAAAGGCCTTTAATTGAAATAAAAGCCTCACAAATTGAATTATTTCAGATCTGTAAAGCCATGGCTCAAAAAGCCCAGTCTTCCCTATATCAGATGACTGGGTTAAGATGCAGTTTGTTCTTGATTGGCAAGTACCTCCACAGGGGAAATATTTCTGAAAGTAAAAGCCCAAACTGCTTCAGAAAAAGTTAAATTTAGTGGTTATCTGGATACAGCTTCCCATCTAGATGTGGTAAAGGTAGTTAGCTAGGTACATATAAGGTTCTCTATCATCTGAAACATTCAAATATGTATTAAATGGGTTTTCTCAAAAAAAACCCAAAACCAACAAACCCTAAATCAGACAGAATAGATGGAAGAGTGCTTCTTCAACTTTTGTTCCCCTGTCATGTAGAAGTTTTTAACAGATTATGAGAGCAGTGCTCAAATCATAGAATCATAGAATAATCTGGGTTGGAAGGGACCTCTAAAGGTCATCTAGTCCAATCTTGTAGGAGAATATTCTCCATGATCTTCCCAGGCATAGAGGTAAGGGTGACAGGTTGGTACTTTCCAGGGTCCTACATACCAGTTTTTAAAATGGGTGTAACATGTCCCTTCTTCCAGTCACTGAGGACTTCACCTGACTGCCATAACTTTTCAGATATCACGTAGAGTGGCTTGGTGACTACTCTGACAGTTCTCTCAAGGCCTTTGGGATGCATCTCATTAGGATCCATAGACTTATGTGTTCAGGATCCTCAGGTGGTCATGAACCTGATCTTCACATAAAGTGGGAGTGACTCCACCACTCTGGTCCCCACCTTGTGGTTTTTTAACTTGGGAGGTACCAGGAGAGAGGTTAAATGTAGCTCTACAATGGAGAAACCACCTTTACACTCAACATTTAAGGTTCAGGTTTCAGATTAAGGCCACTGGTATACTTGTAGATCAAGGAAGGGCAGAGCCCATTTTCCAGTGCAGACAGCCATCACAGCATCTGCTAACAGCAATGCTCTTTCCACTTCTTTCCTCTGCTAAATAACAGAATATGGTGTACACATGCCTCATGGAAGCAAGCTGAGGTCTTTGCCATCACCCCAAGAGTGTTTGTGTGTTGTAAATGGGAGTAGTAGATGCTGTGTGTCAGATCATGCTGGGGATTTTGCTCTTAGATAGCTAGCACAACCATTCCTAGGCCCTGCCCCAGTTCAATTTATTAGAACACCTGTAGCCCTGCATTCTGTAACAATGTAAGTACTAGTGTGAGCCACGGAAAAACATTTCTCAATAAAAACTTCCCTTGTGGCTGATAAGATCAAGACAGGATGGATTTTAAGGTAGAATTAGAATAGTCTACTCTGTGCTATACATCATGCTCATCTTTAAAAGTCTCTCTTTATCACTTTCACTTGGGAAGACATTTGTAACTGTTGAACTATCTTTGGATCATATATTACAGGACACAATAGAAACAATAAACTGTAATTTGAAGAAAATATTACTTTACATTTATTTTCCATTTATTTTAACACATGTCCATGCTTTTCTGAATAAACAGAGCCTTTGAGTACACCTATAGACAAAAAACAAGGAGTAAGGAAGAAGTTTTACATCTATTTTGACTTTAGTATAGGATTGGCCTTCATATTTGCAGGGTCAATATTTGCTAGCTTTTCATTGTTTAAAACTTCCTTATATGACTCTCAACTCAGTCTAGGAGAACAGTGGTGGTCCTCCTCATGACTTTCCAAATACCACAAATTCTTACAGTTATGCTGGCTCACTGGATGGATATATTCTGGGATATACCTACTTTCTGTGCCTCTGATTACCAACATTTTGGACAGAGAAAAACCATGACTTCTTTCTTACCCACTAAAGTGATTTAAGTGGAGCTTATTGGGCAATGCAATGACCTCAGAGGCCCATCCTTATTTGTCAGGAAAGCAACAATGGAGAAGTTACGGGGAAGAGGAACTAACTAAGCTTTTTTTTAAAAAAACAATGACAACAAAGCAAACCACCCTCCCCCGCCAAAAGAAAACTCCCAAAAGAACAGACCACAAAGCAAAACAAAAACAAAGAAAAGGAAGAAGTCCTAACTTCCTGGTGGCTTTTTTGATTATGAGGCTTGTTAGTGGCCCCTGTACTGGCCCCCAGCCATGCTGTGACAAAAGGTCAGACAAGATGCATCCTGGATGGTCACTGATTAGTAGGAATACAGCTCTGAATTATATTCAGTCTGTACAAAAACAAAACCTTGGGTAGTTGGGAAGTCCATTAATATTCAAGTGTTTTAGCTTGGAAGTTAAGCTTGTTTTCAGCCAGGTATAATTTTCTGAAAAGAATGAAACTTCAACAGCTAAGGTAGCTTCTCTATATCATCAAAATTCTGTTTTTTAAATTTTTCTAGTATTTTATAAACGGGCATATGCCCTAAAATAATTCCTCTTATTGATAGTGCATTGAAATTCTTAGAATGAATTAATCCATAACATTAAAACGACAGCTTTATAAATAGCCAAGCAGTTTCAGATGAATGTGCTATTTATTGAAAAGACTACATACCTGTATTTTTTTGGGAGCAACTAAATCACTGTCATCCGTGAGATGATGAAGCCAAAAAGCAGTTTGAAAGACAGCTTGCAAAAGATATCTAGCTAATGACAACTTCTTGTGAAGCTTCCTAAAGCACTTGCAAAAGGTGCTTGAGCAAATTTTTCTCTTTGAGTTCATTATAGAGAAGCTTGAAAGAGTTCCTATGCTGGAAAGCTTCTCTGGCAGACACATCAAAATACCTGATGCAACTTGTAAAGCTATTAAAGCAGATTACAGAACAAACTGTTAATGCTTATTTTGTTGATTCACAAGACTCAGGTGGTATTGTTTGAAGGTGAATTTTAAAGAAATTCAAGAAGCAGCTGCAACCAATTCTGTTATGTGACCTCCTGCTTAACACTACCTCTTCCCTGATGACTGGAAGGTAACCAGCATGGCAGCTGTGTAATGAGGTGGCTTCAGGTGTAACATGGGTGAAGGATACAACCTATTAAATAGATGCTGTGCATATCAGATGTTATTTTAAAGATCTAAGTAACTCAACATTTGAAGTAGAATGATATATGTGCTACTGGGTATTGTCTCTGGTTTTTGTTAACAAAAAAGTTTTGACAGGACAAAATGCATACTGCTGCTCACATGAAGGACACCTTTTTTGACTCCTAATGTCTGCAGAGCCCTGAATAACTTCATTACTGTTTCGCCAACATCAATCAACAAGCTACTTTCTGTTAGATTTCAAAATTTTAATTTAAATGAATGGCCATGTAGTCTAATCTAGAACAACTGTTCTTAGGAAAAAAAATGTTTTTCTGTCTTCCATTTGCATGTGAAATCAAACAAAATATATAATCTTAAAGCAGTTTTTTTTTGTTGTTGTTTTTTATTTTGCTTAACTTTGAGTTCTTCAGTATATTCTCAGATACTCATTGACAATATGGGCAGAACAATACTCTCAGTTAGGACTTTATTACTTCAACCTAGGTGATTTTTATGTCAATTAATTTCAACATAAAAAGTGGAACAAACAGATCACTTAGAACAGAGACTGAGAATAATGCGTTGTTCTGGGGATTAATAGTAATACCAAATTTTATAGCCAAGGATATGAGAAATTCTTAAGCTGCTTTATACGATTTAATACATCTTTAAGTTATATTTACCTGCTAATTTGTCACAAACAAATTTTTAAAGAAATTTTCTGTAGGTTGATTTGCATTTTAATTTTTTTTGTGTAGCATAAGTTACTACTTGAGCAGCATGAGGTTACAACTTATCTTGCTTAGTTCTTTGTTTTAAATATTTCTCTTCAGTTAACAAACATTCCAGACATGTGGTCTCATAGGGGGAATAATAAGGCTACTTTGTGACTACATAATATCATTTCTCCCCCTAAATGCTCCCCCTGTATTCCCATTATATCATAATGCTAGATATTGTTATTTCTCAGAGGAAAGTAAAATTCTATCATTATTGCTTCTTTTATTAACTGTAAGGTCTAGAAACTTCAGTCATCAAGTACTTGATAACACCTTATCAACCAACAGGCCTACACAAACCTACCTTATCCTTCTTTACTCTTTACAGAAAAAGAGTTTTTTTCCCCTTTATTTACTATTTTGACAACTGTGATTGATAAAATAAATGCTATTTTGATAATTGAGATTACAATAATTTTTTTGAAAGACATCCTTCTAGAAGTGGTAGATCTAATATGTTGTTGAATGCCAAATATGTCACTTCAGCCACAGATTCAGGTTTAAACAAAATTTATGAGCTATACACTTGTCTTTGTTAAAGATTTGTACAAAAAGTGTTATTATTTATCCAGAGCTCATTATTAAATAACCCATATATCTGAAGATCACAAATGTCTTTAGAGTTAAGAGTACAGTACTACCCTATTTAAAGCATTTTTTCCATCTTTGTTATTAGCCTTTTTTTTTTTTTTTTTTTTGTAGTTCAGCCTTTCCAACATTTCCAACATAACCAGCAGGGGTGTCCCAGCACTGGTTTCATCTTTCTGTTCAGTCCAGCAACTGCACCATAAATACTGTCAACAGTTTTGAGTCATTCTGATAGAGAAATGCACTGTTTTCTGAAGTGAAAATTAACCTGCTTACAAAGCAGTACCATGTAGAGCAAGACAAGCTTATTAGTTGAGCAAATGTATTTGATTACATTTGAACATTCCTCCACTGCCTGTCTACCAGATAAAATCTTGATATACATAACTTGGCTGGGCATCAGAGCTCTGCATGAATATTTCTTTGCTTAGGGGTTCTTGTTTTGAGTTGGCAGATAGGATTTGCCTTCAGCTTTTCCTGAACTGCAGCTGAAAATGAAATGTTGGTTAACAATTGGCAGGTCACCTGGCATTCTATGAATGTACTTCTGTATTAGCAAAATGTATAGATAGCTTTTGTTTGTTTGTTTCAACAGGCTTTTTAAAAAAATTTCCCAGTATTCCATGAAAGGTGTAAGGAAGATTGTTTGGCAAAGGAGAGAATGCTTATATATACAAGCCTTTTTTCTTCTCTATTTTCTCTGCTTTTTCTAATAAAAAAAAGTTTTTAGCTCTTGCATTTTCAAATTAAATACTTCCAATGTGACCCAAGTGCATCCAACATAACTAATTTCCTGAATATGCACAGAGATTTAAAAAAAAACTATGGTCTGAGACACGAACAGCCCCATTCATTGCAAGTTTGTTACCTCATGTAAATAGTATTTTAAAATATCAGCACTCTTTACTATTTTGTTACAGAGAGCATGTAAGAACAGATAGGGGATACAAAATGAAGAGTACTACAGTGAGCTCCAAGAACCACTCATTTGAGCAAGGCTTCTAGCAACCCATCGTAAGAATAAAAGGAGACTTAAAAAAAGATTAAAATCCTTCTTAAGAAATAACATCCACATTTCAAAATGTGTTCCTAGTGTGCTGCCTGTTTTCCAAAGGTGGCAAAAGCAGACTGTCCCAGGAGCTCAGGCAGTCAGGGTACCAGTGACCACGGGAGCTGCTGTGCCTGCCCCAGCTCTGCAATGGGAAGCGGGTGCCCTTCCAACCCCTGCACCACCTGAATGGAGCATCCATGCCTGCAGGGATGGATGACAATACTGCACCAAATGCCTCTTCCCATCCTTTTGGGCAAGGGCTGTGATAGACCGAGCACTGCAAACTCAGTGTCTGAAATCAGTTGTGAATAACATATGGGGATGCTTATCCATCTGAGACCTGGAACTGGCTCAGCTGGATCAAAAGAATGAGTCCATCACTGTCCTGACAGCTTAATTCTCTTCTTCAATCCTTTTTCCTGTTCAATACCTCCCAGAATCCAGCCTGGGTACAGATGAGTCTAGAACAACTACACCTTCACTGTTTTGGGAGAAATACAGGATTATGTCCCTTAGTGGTGTGCTGGTTTGCATGTTCAAGGCACTGACGGCAAACTGGGAACTTTGCAGCCCCTTCTATTTAAGCAATTCAGAATACAGGAATGTATTTAATCTCTTTGCATTTGAACTTTTCAACTCTTCATAAGCTTGGGCCTTTCTAACTAGGAAGCTACATTTCAAAGTCCTTAAATGGTAGCACTACAAATAAATCCACAGTGTGTGGTGGCCATTATATTTTTGTTCTGAAAAAATCAGCAACTCTCATTAGGCTTGTTACTTTTTTTAGTACTTATAATTTGATGGGTTTAAATTCTTTCATTTGACTTCTACATCCTAGCTGTTTTACCAGTTTATGTTTTACCTATTTTATGTTTTTAGGAAAAGGGTTAATACAGACCAATGGAACCAAACACATGTGAAAGGAAAAGGAAATACATAATGTGATACCTAAAGATACTGCAATAGATGATCAGTAATGCCAGAACAATCTTAATGCTTCACAAAAATGGGCTTAATGCAAAGCCAGACACCATGCAAAGCCTGGCTTAGGTCTAGCATGGTTTACCTTTGGCTTCACTGCAGTTATTGGCTAAATATAAGTTTCTCTGCATTCTGTGATGTGCATTGTGTAGATCTTTTCGAATATCATGCTGTGCTGTATAAGGTACAGTCAAGTCAACCTCACTGTGGAATGCAGAAGCTGTTGTACTGATGTACTTGCACACAGGCATTTTAAAAAAATCATTTCACATTTTATTTTCTACTATTTTGACTTCTGCTATTACTAAAGGATAGTTGCAGTCTTTTGCTTTCACTGAAAAGGGATGATTTGCAAATTTTCCAATACCAAATTTGTTCTTGCCTAGCTTATACTTCTTGTAATTACCTTCTGGAGTTTCATGCTGTGGTTTGAAGGAAAAAATAGCCCTTCAGTAAGTTGAACCCACTGACATTAAAGGAACATTATGAGGAAGATTTTCTGTTTTAGCTCTATCTCTTTAACTTATTTAATCATATCTCCTTAAATCTGTTTTATATATTCATCAGCCTGTAATAGTATTGAAGGAAATTTCAGAAGGACTAAGAGAGAAGACTGGGTTTAGATATTTTCAGTATATGTATTTATCTGCCATCCTAAGCAGTAACTATGGTGTCTTCTTTCTCTGAAACAGAAAAACTCAGGGATGAGCAACATTAGGACTGAACCAAATTATTTTGCATCACTCCTTTCATGCATTAATTAAGAAGTGGTAATTCTTTTTCACCCCTTATATAGAGGTGCATGGGTTTAGATGTATATTTTGGACACATCTGATGTACATATGATTGGAAGGGTGCCTGATGTACTGTAACAGGCATATAATCAAAAGCAGACATTCCAGGCCACATAGCTGTGGTGATCTGGACAGAAGGTCCTTTTGCTTTTTAAATTCATTCGTGGCTTTTGAATCGGATTTTTTAAAAATTGGTGTATGAAAAGGGCAGGTTTTGTAATTCCATTTTAACACACACCTATTACTCAGTTTTAATGCATGTAACATGCAAAACTTAATTTTATTATCATCCTAAATTCTTAGCAGACAGTGCTATTCTACATTAGGTCTCATGTTAAACAAAAACAGCAGCATAGTCAATCAACAGCATTACCTTTATAACCTAGACTTAACAGTTCATGAAAAAACGTAATTTGACAGGTCTTATCATCCAGATACTATTTTTATACAATTTATATAGTTTATAAAGTTTATATAATTTTATATAAGTTAATATAATATATATAAGCCTCTTCTAATTTGGTTTTGTATCAGCTCTTCCACTCTTTTTCCCACTACTGATGTTAGTCTGCCAGACCTAATCGTGCCTGAATTAGTTTTTTCTTTTCTCCTTTAAATGATAACATTTTTTTTCCTACTGTCTTTAGGTTCATTTGCATTCTAAGACAAGTTCTAGATTCTCTTTTTTGGTGTCTGCAACGGCCTTTTTCAGCCTATGACCAGCTTTTTTTTTTTTTATTATTAATCTCTGCTCAGTCAGGATACTAACAGAAACAGCTAGAAATTACCAGCAACAACAGTAATGAAAAAGTTGGACATTTCTATTCCATCAGCAGTGCAAAGTGACGTAAAAGGATCACCCTCCCTTCCCCAGTAATAAAAATAATGTTCCTTTCCATAACATTTCTCTCTCTTTTTCCTCTGCTACCATAGATGTCAGTTCCCACAAGCACAGAAATGAGTCACAGACCCTTGCCTCTGCCTCTTTATCTAACACTGAAAGCAAAATTTACTCAGGGTATTCTAGGAACTAGGCATTAGTCCACACATCCAAGCAGTTGGTAAATACTTCAGGGAAGGAAACAGAGCTGCTGCTTTTCCTGGAAATCAAAGGCTACAATGAAAGTGATTTTTGTTTGGTATGACATGCAAATAATTTTTTGTCTCAGAGGTAAAACTAGACAGAAAAAATGTGTGTATTGGATAACTTTGTAATTTATTGTCTGTCTTCAGATTTATTTTCACAGTGTCATTAATAATCACAGTACTTTAAAGACAAAGAAAAGATTCATCTCATGCTCCACTTGTGTGAAATGTTCATCTGAGGTAGACCATATCTTCTGAACTGTTGTTTTTTGAAGATCAGACCTTGACATGGCCTATTAGCTCTGACTGTTAGGATATCTATGTGAACTATGATTTGCTACTATGGGAGATGCATAAAAAAAAAAATAATAAAAATTACCTCATATTGGAGAAAGAAACTGTAGATCATTTATATTGTTTTAATAATTTGTTGCGGTTGGAGAGGCACAAATTCTTATACAGAAATTTTTTGCAATGTTGCTTTGATGTTTGAATAAATTCTGCTCCCTTCTGTCTATAATGATTTTTTTTTCCCCAGAAGATACCTTGCTTGTCTTTAACTCTCTACCTTGTGCTTAACTAGTTATTCAATTAATATAATTCCAACCTGACAGCTAAGTGGCCAAAGAACATGGAACAAGGTTTTTATTCATTGTAATTCAAAATTATAAGGTTATGCTTCCATAACTATTAAAAAGGAAGTATGAAAAACTTGCAAATGTTGTTTGGCAGTGGAAATGCCAACAGGCTACACAACCACCAAAGTGCTGATATGCCACTATGCTTACAGCATGTACCAATAACATGTAACGGTACTGATTAGGAATGCAAATGGAATTATAGAATGCCTGTAAAACTGGATTATGAACTATAAGGCTGGACTTTGTAAATAAAGTCCCATTAATTAAGTGTCAAGAGGTGGCAGGATTATATTGTCAAATATATATCCTGATTAGTTTTGACACATCCGATTAAATGAGCATAAAGTGGTGAAATCGATCCTGCAAGGACCAGACCACAGAAGTGAAGTTTCATGTCATAAATATACACAGTATTTGCCTTTTTCTCTGTTTTACATGTTGTGAGATTTCAATTCCTTTTACCATTGACTTATTGTACCAGTATAAAGGCTGGATCATTTTTAAAGGCTGGATCAGGAATACACATATTCTGATAATTTAAAAATTTACTAGTTAATAATGTAGTTAAACTGATTCTTTCACAGCATAATGAATCTTGAAACAAGGCGAGATTGTTATTAATAATATTCTTTGTCTCTCATAATCACTTTTCAAATTCACATATTTCTGATTTTGTGTAATCATAGTTCACATTTTTAGTATCACTGTTTGCTATAGTATTAATGTCAAGACACCTTTCATATGTAAGGACTAAATATGACTTGTTACTCATTGGGATCATGCCTAGATTGGAGTAACATCTTTTCTGATTGAATCAGCAGGATTAGTACCAACAGTACCAACAGTAAATTAGATTTGTTTTTGTTACAAAATCAAATACCTTTAAGATGCCACATAACCAGGTTGCAGAGGCTGAGACTTTCAGCAAGTATAAGAAAGTATCAGACATATTAATGGACAACAGATCTATAAGCAATATCAGAAAAAGGCAAAGACATGTCTAGTACTGAGGGTAATGGTGGAGGAGAAGGGGAACAGATGACTGAAACCAGCCAGGCTCTGGTGTTCTCCCTAAGCATCTGCTACTGCCATGAGAATATTAGGATAGGTAGATCACTGATCTGACCTACAAGGGCAATTGTTATGTTATTATTTATTTAAATCTGAATAAGGATGTTTAAAATTGATAAAGAACATTACCATACAATTAGCATAAAATAAGTCCAAAGTGATTTTGATGACAGAGAAAATAAAGCAAAACTTTTTACAGTGAACATTCAAGTACTATGATAATTGCAAGGACAGATAAATAATATATAGGGGCAGAGTAATTAAAAATACACAAATGCAAAGAAGGAGGAAATGACACAAAATTTTGAGACAAAAAAAGGAACATACCTAGAGGGAGAAACATGAAATATTACTGCTGGAAATAGTAAACAGCAGTACATAAGGACTTTATACAAAATGAACATCAAGGACAGTATGACTGTATTTCTGTGCTGCTATTAATCATAAGTGAATAGATGATCTAGATTAATCAAACAGATGATGTGAAACTGGTCTTAATTAAAAGTGTTCATCTTGACTTCACATTAGGTACTGGGATTGAAGATATAAGAAAGTATCTGAATCCAGTGTTCCAATAGACAGAAGTGTGGGGAATCTTTTTTTCCAATAGCTTCGGCAGTGCTAATACTCAATATTCCCTTAAACTAAACATTGTGAAAAGTAAAATGATCTAACACACTGGGCTACTTAAACATTGCTTCATTATAAGTATCTGAACAATTCCACATAGTTTAGTTAATTCATTTTTATTTAAAGTTATTATTATTCCATCCATTAATTTTGCTTTAAGTGTAGCTCTGGATACTTTGGTAAGCCAAGAGGTGAGGATTAGCAAAAGAGGATTTAGAGAACAGTGATTATGTATGAACTTGAAAGTTTGTTATATTGAAAGACTGAATGAGCTAGATACAGATCCAACTTCTGTTCTCAGTTACACTGGTGTAAATCCAGAACAATTCTACTGATGTCACTGGGCTCTGGGGTGAGACAGATAGAGAAGCACATGTTTCAGTACAAAAAGCTAAAAGGCCTTCATAGTTTTCTCAAAGGCTAGAAATCTTTTGATTGCAGGATTATAAATCCAGGATGATCTAATTTTTTATGTAGTCTAAATTCTCACCCAAGAGAAGATTAGACACATGCAACTGTCAGGAAGACTAATAGTAATTAAGAGGTGCATCAGGTACTGCCCAGCTTTCTATCTATACAGGATATAACTGGACGAAGTCACTGAATGTTTTTGCTCTAAAAAAACAAGCAGATACTTTTCTCTCCTTCCAAGTTTGTTCTAATACAAAAACAAAACCAAAACAAAACAAACAAAAAAAACCCCCAAATAAACAACCAAAAAACAAAAACAAACAACCAAAAAAACCAACAACAAAAAGAAAAAACAAACCCCAAAACTCTAAAAAATTCAAACCCCCCTCAAATAGGCAAATTAACCAACCAGCAAATTCCCAAATAATAAAACACGTGTCCCTGTGTCTATAGGCCATTTCCACCCTTTGGAAAGAAGTCATAAAGCTTTTACATGCAAAGGACACAAGTAAATACTAACCTCCCCCCTGAAATTCCATGACATATGTAACAGGATGAGATAGAAAGCTGGGCAGTACCTGATGCACCTCTTAATTACTATTAGTCTTCCTGACAGTTGCATGTGTCTAATCTTCTCTTGGGTGAGAATTTAGACTACATAAAAAATTAGATCATCCTGGATTTATAATCCTGCAATCAAAAGATTTCTAGCCTTTGAGAAAACTATGAAGTCGGCTATGACAAGGACTTAGAAACCATAGGCAGAGATATGAAAGAAAATATAGGATTTAGCGCAGAAAATAAAGCTGAGTGCCAGCTCTTTGGAAGCATTATTGAATAAAGACAATAGAAGGGCATAGAGATCATCAACAAGAGGAATTGTTTAGAGATAGAAGGAGAGAATGAAGTTCACAGTTAAAAAAAAAAAAGACAGATGCCTGATGAATAAAATGATAAATCTCTTTTATTTTAATGTGGATCACTCTCTATATCCAGTTCCTAGTGTGTCATTGCACACTTCCAAAATAGACTGGAGAAAACACTAGAAACAGTGAAAATAGGAATAACTGTGTTACCTACTGAAAAAACAAATGTTTAAAAGATGTGGGTTCACAGTTTATAGCAAATTGTATTTATCACATTTAAACAGTCACACCCTTTCCAATCATTTTATTTTTCCTCACTTACTCTATCAATAACCTGCTAAAAGGAGTAGATCAGACCCCAGAAAAGCAGTAGTGCTTTTTCCAAACAACTCCCACATGAAAATGACCTCTTGCCAGATATTTTCCCCAATGAAAAGTAGTTTTGCCATCACTATTGCTAGCAGTTCAGGCAGGGGAAAAATACTTCCAGGTTTGACCTAGACAGTGTGAGCACTGAGGTTTTTTCAGGTTCCTGGGGCAAAATACAAGCTGTACCATTAAAAATTGGTTACCCCTGACTCACAGCTTTTGCAGCTGAACATGTGCACAGGCCAAATGCTTTGCTCTGAATGTCACAGTGGCTCTGGGGGCACTTTTGGCTTGAACCAGCAAGGGAACATTTTCAAGCTCTGAGTGTCACCACAGAGTTGGCAGGAGCTAGGCTCACTGCAGTGATGTCTACAGAGCTGGAGAGAAGAGGATTCATGTTATCCTTGTTTTGGTCTGGACTGGTCCAGTAGATCTGTCTCAAGTTAACTTCTGAAGTTTTTAACTTCACATACTTTTCACTCTATTTCCCGCAAACTGATTTTTAGACAGTAAGTCTTGACGCAAGATTTTTAATACATTGGAGAGGCTTTGCAGATGAAATACAGCCTACCAGTTTCACCTTCTGTTCTTAACATGATTTAAAATAATAATTTTAACATTTAAAAAAAATCTGACTTTCCAAATTCTTTCCAAACACTTTTTGTTTAAGAATATCTGTGGTCTGATTTTATCTTCCTTATCTGTTACTGCATGACACTAACAATGAGTTAAATTCTTGTTTATTTGACTATAAGCACTCAGTCTGAAGACAAACTGCCTAAAGACTTTTCCAATTTTCTCTTTCCCCAAGCTTCTTATGGAAGTTATATCTTCTTGACCAAATGTTAAACCAATATGATAAATATATTGTAACCCCTAGATGTGAGAAGCTACTGTTATATAATGAAATTAGCCATTAAGGACAGTCCCACTGTGAGCTGAGAAGCTAAAATGACATTATAGGCATATGAATTCAGAGTCATAGAAGATCTTGAGTTGGAAGGGACCCACAAGGATCATTGAGTCCAACTCCCTGCACCTTACAGCACTACCTAAAATTAAACTATATGGCTATGAGCATCATCCAGAGGAGCAAGTCAGGAAAACAATGATTTAGGTGGTAAGACTTTCAGGAAAAAATCTCCAGTAGATCAAAAAACTCCAGGCATCTCTCTGCCCAAGTTTCCTGAAGAGTTCAGTTTGCTCTCCATGCTCAGAACATGCCTCATCATAGCCTGGAATTCCATTTAAAACATGTGAGTATTGTCACAGTATTCTATGTACTTGAGGAGCGACAAGGATTCCAGGACTCTTTTCTTGCCAGCTCAGACTGTGAGGTTGGAGTCAGGCTTTGGCATCAGCCACTTTCTTGCCAGACCCATTGTTTCTGAGTTCTGGCTCTACCACTGTGCAATTCAGAAAGAGTAGTATTTTGGCTCACAGCCTGGGCATGAAGGTGTTCTCCTGGAAAGTAGGATCTGTGAGTAAGGACCACAAAGAGCAAGATCCAAGCAAAATTCAGCTCACTCACTGTTCTAACTGCTGCTTCCTACACAGAACTCGGGCTGCTTCTGTATGCACCAGGAATCAGTCTGCCATTGCCATACAACCAGCCATTTTAATTGGTGTCACCCAAACCTAATACTGAGAATACAGAAAACCACTGTAGTGACAGGTAGGTTATATTAACAGATAATTTTCCATATAGTAAACAAGTACAAGTATATGAAGCATATTTACTATTGAGAAAAATATAATATTTTGATACATGCAGTGGTTCTGTAAGTTTGGTTAGTTTTCCACCTGGAAACGTGTGGTAATACAGATATCACTGGGCTTTTCTGACTTCACTGTGTGGGGGCAGAAGAGCCAAAGACAGAACCGGCTCCTGATGCTAGGGAGCGAGGACACACTGATTCTTGTCTTTATGTGAAATGTTTGTTTCTGCAGAGGGGGTGAGGTTCCATGTCAGTTGTTCCCAAACCATGTGATGGAATGGGGCACAGCTGTCAGCACTTACAGTATTAAAGAAGAGTGAACTGAGCTTCAAAGAAGAACCTGACTTGTCACTCTTTGATCTGGGCCACTTTTCCATTCTTGGCTGTGTGCTGCTGTTAGGAAAGCCCTGGGGCTTTGATTTAACTTAAATGTTAATCAAAGCCTCTTGGTAATTTATCTTATATTTCTTTAAAGAATGCTTACTTTGGTTTATGATTTTAAAGCTCAAATGGGAACATTTTAAAGTGCTTAGCTGTGTTACTCCTAAATCTGCAATAATATATAAAAAAACAGCTGAGCATTCCTCATAGAGTTTTGATGGGTTTTTGAAAGGCAGTCTCAGGTTAGATCTTTCTTTAGACTGAGATTTTGTCATTGTTAATAAAAGATAGTTAAGGACGTGAGCAATCCCATAAAGCTCTAGCTCCAGGTTGTCATTCAGAGGATCCAGACCTGTATATTGTTACCAATTTGGAACCAATTTTTTAAGGACTGTTAGCATATTCTTAAAAATATTAAAAATAAATGTTCATTAAAAATATTACAGCTAACATCATTGTGCTCTACTGTCAAACCATAAAAATCCAGTGAATCACAATGGCAGTACATTGGCAGAATGACAGCAAAAAACCTAGTGAATATTTTATGAATAACACTAGAAGCCTGAACTCTATGAAACTGATGAGAGTTTTACCATTCAGTGTGACAAGGTTTCAGTGAAACAGAATATTTAGTTGCTATTTATTTATTATTTATAATTTATTTATCATGTGATGCTATTCAGAGGATTGGTATCTTATTCATAGAAGAGCTGTGAGTTCCAAAATGAATTCAGAATTTACGCAACTGAGCACTGGTTGCATTTTGTCCTTTTATTCATTATTTAGTAAGGCTTTCTTGTAGCAAAGTCATGTATCCACTCAGGGGACAAAAACAGTAACGTGACTCACTGAATAATACCATATTTGATTTAAGTGAGCACAGCAAAAGCAATACAAAAACTGAAAATTGTTTGCATAAATTATTTGGTGAAAAAAGATGACTAACAAGAACATTACAACAACATCTGCAGATGATGGCAAATTAAAAAGCAGCCAAGAACAAGATAAATTAGTCCATGCAGAGCACTGTAGTGTCACAGCTGAGCTGCCACTAGTCTTCATGCTATGTCACCTCAAGCTAGCTTGAGTATTTCTTCAAGTTGCTGCTGTGTTGGTTTATTGTAAATAAACCATTTACAATAAATAATTCAAACAATTCTCAATCTCAGAATACATGAGTTTAATGATAAGTACTGACCCCAGTGGTTTCCAAATGTGTGTTACTCTTTACTATGCACTTTAAGTGTATTTTTTTATTAACACATTAAATCACATTAAGAAGATACAATGTTTTACACGTTTGAAACTATATAAAAAGAACTAAGCAAGCATCTGAGAATTGTTTGTTCTCTGTTACACTCTGGTTTGAAACATGCAAAGAAATATCAGTTTAAATATGCTCCTAGCAATTTCTCTGTTTTTCTTTTCTCATGCTGCCTAAGTTTTTCTGTGGATGAATGGCAGTTGTATAAAGCAACTTCAGAAGGAAGTACCACAGTTTTTAGCTGTGTGATGTTCTGATGAGTTTTCTATGTGAAATTGCTGCTCAACCAAACAGATCACTTACAGTCTAATAAAGCCAAATACATTCAAAATGTTCAGCCTGATTTCCATATTATTGGAGAGAAACTGTCATTTGCTTCTTCTGACTGAACTTAATTTAAAGGAGTAAGAAATATCTGTAGAAAATAAAGGCTCTTGCTGGTCCTACAGAGAGCAACCAACTCCCTTGTTTTCTGCCATTGAGTATCACCAGTTTTTTAACAGAAAGAAAATGCAGAAAACAGAAATCTTTATATTAATATCTAGATCCATGTGAAGTAGAGATAGAAACAAAACTCTGTGGGTGATGTTTCCTTAAACCAAACACAAAGCCAGAACATACCAAGTTTTTTCTCACATATTACTTAACTTTTTCTTTTATGGAATGTGAGCTTAACATAGCCTTTGGTCAGGATGAAAATATTACAGAATACATCTTCTGTTGAATATCTGCTTCCATTTGAGAAGGCCTCTTTTCCAGTAACAAATGCTGACAATTTGATCTGCTTTGGGATCCAATGAAGACTCTGCTTGCCCGGCTTTTCCTCTGAATTGTAACATCATGAACAACTAATTTATACTACAAAAGTGAATGATTTATGTTTGAGCTATAGTTTTTAGTTGCATTTTTTTTCACTTGTTGTTTTTTTGGTTTTGATTTTTGTTTGTTTAGTTGGTTATTTAAATGACAAAATCATAGTAGCCTTTGCCAAACAAAGTTTTGAATGAGAAAGTTTCATGCATTCTTAAAAACCAGGCCTTTTTCCTTAAATTACCCTAAGTGGTGCAATATTTCACTCACTCCATTTGGGATTTAGCTGATGCTGAGTGAACTTGCTGATCTACTACAAAACTATTGTAAAAACTCAGCAAGCCTGACTCTACAATGCTTCTGTTCCGTTATAATCAGATTATAAAACTATTTCTCTATCTCACAGGGGCTTCATAAAAATCAACAAATCAAAGAGCAGGGGTAATGCAAATTGCAGCAGAGAGAAGATAGACAGCATCCTGGCCAAAAAATAGAGGAGAAAAAAATCTATTTCTGTGGTAGTGCCAAAGGGCCTCAGTGGATTATATTCAGAAGTACATTGAACTTAATTTCTTTGTTTTAAAATCCTCCTGAGGATTTATGTAGCTTGCAGTGCTTGCCATCAAGTTTCAAGTGGCCATGTCCACCCAAACTGCTAGAAGGTTTTAGTCACACAAAAATCTTTATTTTCACAGTCTAAACCAGTCTGTACTGCCATAAACCTATTATTTTAAAAGGACAGAAACTTTCGTATGTACTTGAGGATTCCGTAAAAGTAAACTTCTGAAAAAACTTGCAATAATTATAAAATGTTTCCAAGATTTTTGTTTGTTTTTTCAAACACCAATGAGGTTCTGTATACATTATAGAAATATACAATGTAATAAAACAGTGGAAAAAACCTTAATCCAAACAGATTGAGAGTTACACATTTTTCTATGGTAAGTTTGTTCAGCTGCTGCCAATAAGGTCATTATTTAACTCTTTTCTCGATGGAGTCAGTTTTTCTTTTGAAATGGTTTTATTTTGTTTTTTAAAGGACATAGTTCAGCTTTGGCTTGGCTTCTGCAATGGAGCACAGCAAATCCTTTTTGTACAAACAAAATATTGTAATGTACTGCCCTCCATAATATCCCCAGACTTGCTTAAATTGTTTGAAGTGTTAGAGGTGTAAACCATGCCAAAAACTATACTAGAATAAATATTGCGTATATTTTCAATTTGTGGGTGAATGTAATGCAAAACAATTCAGGTTGTTAGGCACATTGCAAGCAGTCTCTGTGCAGGCTTCCCACACACATTGCTACCAAAGCACTTTCGTCCTGACACTTAACACCATATGACATTGCACTCTAGAATTACCTTATGAGCAGCAAATGCCAACTCAGTCTGCAAGTTTTGAAACATTTGAATCCTATAGACCTGATGACTTGTTGGGTTTTTGGTTTGTTTTCCTTAGCACTATGCTTTTAACACACAAATGGCATGAATATCCACTCACTGTGAATGGTTTCTGATGCATATTAACTTTGCCTCCAAGAAAGCCAATTTTCCTCAGCTTGCTTTCATTTAAAGTCACAGGCCACCTTCTTTCTAAATGAAACTACTGGATATTTTCCCCAACTTCTATTAATATAAAAATCTTGTGTCTTTCGAGAATTTGAATATGTAAGTTGGTCTTTATTCTCTTTTTATAATGTCTTAGAGCATAAGAAAATTGTTAAGTGTCTGGAAGTTGACTCACTTGATTTTAGAAAACATACACTCAGTACTTTGAAATGGGAATGACCTGAAAAGTGTTTCAGATAAACAAAAAATATTCTCCCTCCAACAGTACTGGAAAGAAAAAACAGCAGGTTGTGGAGAAAGAAAGAATAGCATGCCTGGTTTTATGCATTGACTTGAATTTATACTGGCTGATTCTGTAGACATTTTCCAGTTTTGTTCCAGAGTGGTCAGATGAAGAATTTTAGTGGATGGAGAAAACAGTAGGATTTGGAGAGGGTAGGCTTTGGAGAGACACTGAAGACCTGTAAACACTTCATTTTAATCTGCCTTGCACTCCATCATTTCTACTATGAGAGCTCAGCATTGCATGTTGCTTTGGAGCATTTGTCATAGCAACCGAACAAATCTGTACATGCCTAAGAAGACAAAGTGTTGTCCACTCATACTTCCTTCAGACTCTTTCTGTCAAAAAAGTGGTATAACAGACAGCTATGACTGTATTCTATCTACATATATTTCCTGTATTCTATCTACATATATTTCAGAGAAAAACTTAGAAAAATCATTATTAGTGCAAACTTTATCTGTTTTGGTAATGCAATATTCACAGCCGTAGATTGTTCATGTTAGAGAAAGTTATTGAATTAATGATGTCAGAAAGTCTACCTACCACCAACATACCAGTAAAATTTAAAAAACAGAAAAATATACCCAGATGAAGCAGCACAGAACTATCCTACTTGTATTCATTAGCTAAATGTTTGATCTTTACAGTTAAGTCAGAATGAAATAAGCTCACTAGGGGTTAAGGGTGTTTTCAGAAATAAATCCTATTACAAGGTGCCGCCAAGGGAATGCTGATTTTTGGGTGGGCATTCAAAGAAAATTTAAGTACATTATACCCTTTAGAATGCGACAGCTTTATAACTCATCCAGTTAGTTCATCTGTTATGGGTATGGCTTTTCCTCCCTCCTTTGGCTGGTGTCACTATGAGAACCTCCCTGATTTCCAGATTTGTTCCTCTCCTGGAGCCAGAGTAGGGCGATTTTCATACAGTTTAAGGTTTGACATCAGCACCTGTCCACTATGCTTAACTAGCATGTTGCTGGGTTCTGCTCTTTACACATGGTTTAGGGAGGCATGAAAGAGGTGAACATGGCAACTTCAGAGTCTTATCATTCAATGTTGCTCAAATATGTTTCATTTCTAAAAATAAAACAAGTATTTACAGGAAGACAATAAAGTAATTGCATGCTGGTTTTATTCCATCTCCAGGCAACCTGGTTTGATTTACGTTAGATTCCTCTAGTTGGTTCCTCAGTAAGAGAGATTATTTTCACCCAGCTGAAGCTCTCTACTCTGATTCATTCTCAGGTTTTGCCTCTGTTTGCCCAAACCCATTCACTGGGCTCACCAGGACACTGAGCCCAACCTTCTCAGCCCCACAATTATGTCATTATTATTAATGGCATTCATATGTTTGCTGAGATGTGACTGATCTTGAATATGTTTTTAGATTTAACTAAAAGAGTATGTTCAAAATAAACACTTACAAACCCAGACAACTTTGCTGCTTAGTTACTGCTCTTTTCTTCTCTTTGTGCCCTCCAACATGAAAACCTTTCTCAACTTTTCACCCTTTGCTAACTGATGCCTGTCTTCAGTTTTATGATATTTGGTCATCGTTTCAAAGGACAGTTTTTAATGTAAGAAATCCCTGCATGCAGGTGCAATCAGATGTCAGTAACACACCAGTATCATCCACCTGTGATGCCTCTTCTGAGCAGCAAGAGGAATGAAGTCAAATGGCAAAAATTTCTCTCCCTTTCTTGAAACTTCCTGTTCTCATTATAGGCCTGTGAAATTTCATCTTCACCCTGCCTCACTCTTGCCTTTTCTTCTGTCACAAATACTGATGGGAGATGCAGAAAAACTGTGCAACTCACACATTCACCACAAGTAGATACAGTAAGAGAAGAGTTCAATTATCCAGAGAAAATCATCCTGATGCATCTTGTTACAGGCACCAAAGGGAAGCAGCAGATATCTTAGCTGAGCAGACAGTACTGCCTTCACTCTGTCAGAAAGGGAGGAGGGGTGCAGGAGAATGTTGATTATGTCACAATTCAGGAGGCAAGAGGATGGATGTGTTGACATAGTTCAACAATCTTTACTGCACAGTGTGACAGCCATACTAATCCTCTGTGAGAATCTGACAGACTTATAGACCACATCCTGGCTTCCTGTATAAAAAAAATGACATGAAGATCCTGTATGAAATGTTTTGTTACCGGGTTGCTGTTTTGGGGCTCCATCATACCTAGACATCCATCCATAGGAAAATAAGGTGATATTCCAATACAGTAACTTGCCAAAGGGAATAGAATGAAGTATTCCTGTGGCAGTTCCCATGCTCGGCTATCAAGATAAAAGAATGTATCATATGGATGAGAAATAAAGTAAAATGCTGTTTAAGTATAAAAATTATTTTCAGTCACCATTCAGGGAACATAGGAAAAAAAAAAAAAAAAAACCATGACAAAAGGTTTTCTGTGCTGATCTGATTATATGTGGCAAGAGAACCCTATCTTTTCTTGGGTGGAGTGAAAAAGCAATGTAATGCAGTTGCAGACAACAGATGAACAGGAGAAAAAAAAATCCAAAAAGAAAATAATGCAATACATGAATCCTATTATTTATAGGATAATTCCTGTACTAATATTTAAGCATATTGATTTAGAAGAATGTATGAAACATATTTCAGCTGCAGCAAGATTCAGTATGTAAATTCCTCGGGGAAAATATCATGTGGGTTTTTTTGGTATTTCCACATACCCCAGCCCCCAGTGGAGTTTCTGGGCACAAGTATAATGCAAATATTATTGCTTCTAGTACTACTTCAGTTGTAGTAAATGCTACATTTATAAAAACATTTATAAGAAACAGAAAAATGATAAAAATCTTCTGTAAAGAAAAGTAAAATTTAAAAATGGCTGTAAATTACATGGGATATACTGAGATTACACCACCTGGAAGTTTATAGTTTCTCTCCTCTCTGGACCATTGCTGAATTAAGCTTAGAATGGCAGGCAAGGGGGCTGACACAAAGTTTTGATCTTGTTAACATGAGAGCTGCATCATCTATTTTTTTTAATGCAAAGAGGTTAAATAATAGCAAGTAGAAATCTAGTCAGCCCAGGCTAACATGCTACCTCTGGCATAGATGGCATAACAATCTTGCAATTGCCAGAGTAATCCTGGTTACTTCCTTTCAGCTTTACATAAAGCCTCAGGAGTGTGAGGGGAAAGGTGCCCCGTGTTTGGGACTACATAGATGTCTGTTTTTCAGTATAGCATTAGTTTGCTTGGGTTTTCAGAGTCTCCAAGAGGCTCAGCTTTGCAGCCTGTCATTGATCACCCATGCCACAAGTGATAGAGCAGAGTCCTAATCAGCCACAAAACTGGGGTAACTTTTTGTGCCTCCAGAGCTGAGTTTCCATCGTGCTGACAGTGGTCTCATCATTCAAACCAAGATGACAATGGACACAACTTCCAGCATCTATTTCTGTATTAGGGGACATTTCCTATGCCAGATCTGAATTCACAATGATTCTGGATTCATGGTATAATCTTCCCTACTGGGGGCATGACATCCTTCCCTGTTCCTGTGCTTTAGCAGGTCTTCTCACCAAGTGCTAGACCCAAACTCTAAAAGCTTTTCTCTCATTTGTGGCATTGAATCTTATTCCTTCCTGCTCTCTCCCTTCTGGACCAGTTAGCCCATCCAAGTATCAAGCGATATGATTCCCTCCAGGCATTACTTTCCCTCCTCTGTGTTTCATCTGGTGTTTATTGCATTCCCCACACTACCCTGGAAAGGGAGTGAGGTACTTTCCAGTGTGTACCATTCTCTCAAAGCTTTTCTGGATTAACAATATGCCAAATTTCCCTCCTCCGGTTTCCTTTTATCTTTTTGCCTTTTCTTCCCCCTCAAATAGCCCAGCTTCTTCAAGGTCCCCTGGCTAACATGCTGACATGAAACTTGGATGTCATGCTGACATGCTACTATCATGTAGAGGAGAAATGAAACTACATCTTAATATTTAGAAATTTAGAAGCATACTTTATTTCCATCCCCTTCCATATTTGTTTTGCTGGCTTCCAATTTGATTGTTAGCTTAGGTTTTTTTATCCTTCTTGCACACAACATTTTGCTGAAAGCTTCTGTGTACCTTTTTGGATGCAGAAAGCTGTAATGTTCCACCCACTGCATTGCAGTTGTGATTGAGAAATACTCTGTAAAACACAGTGGAACTCCCAGAAGATTGGAGACACTCAAATATATTTAAAGTTAAAAACCTGTGATCATGTTTGTTTAAGAATCATATATAATATTAAATATTGGCATTATTTCTCCCAATGAGGACTGTACTCTCCTCCTTCATTTGAAGAGGTTCACTATTTTCCACTTTCATTGCCATTTGAGTTTCATGAAAACAGCTTGCTGCTTATTCCTTAGAGACCACTGTCATACTGAATAAATTGTTGTGTAACAATATGCTTTATGCTTGAAAGGCAAAGCTAATCTTCAGTCTGAGCCCAAGTGAGAGAAATGCCCACCTGAGAACTGCCCTTTGCTCTTCTGGCAAGTCCAGTCTGTGGCAATCACTACACATGGTGTAGTGGAACTTACAAAAAATCTTGGAAACAACTACCCTAAAGCAAATCTCAAAGGGGCCTGAAAAGTAAAGCCCAGGCCATAACAAGAAGGTCAAGAAGGAGATATAGATAAATACTGGAGTGACTATAATGTCACAGTCTCAGGTTTTCTTCAAAACATGGGCTTACATAGCAGGAACCACCAAAGAAGTTTTCTAACTTAAGAGTGTTACAAACAGCTGAGATTTTCAACTTTCAGGCATTTCTTGTACTTCCGAAATATTTTTCTAAGGATATGAATATTATCGAAACAACTAACTGAGCTAGCCATTGTATGATAGGCTAGCTATCATTCAATGCTAGCTAGGCATTGGGGTTTTTTGGGGTTTTTTCAGTAGTTTAAAATGAAGGAGCTACAGTCCACAGAGGAACAGCACAGGTGTCTTGCCTGAAGGGGAGGGAAAGGAGAAGGGAAAGGAAGGAAAGGAGGTAAAAGAAGGCAGAGGGAGGCAAGGAGAGAGGAAACAGAACTTCCTTTCTGCTTTTTTTTTTTTTTTTTTCCTTCCCCTCAAAACACCTGAAACAGATTTTGCTTCCAAAAACTCGTGTAACAGGTATACACGGGACAGTGTTATCATAACAGCAGAATTCATGACCTGCTCTTCTTTCTATATTGTCTATTTGAAAAACTAGCCCTGCCAAGAACTGTTTTATTATGTGAAGAAAGTGCTCACTTTATTTTCTGGCTAGACACAATTCATTGTTTTCCTAGGGGTGATGACAGGTCTCCTCCCTGTTACAGTTGAGATCTGGCAAACAGCTATTTGATGCTGTTAGAAAAACATCTTTAAGACAAGTAAAGGAAATATAAGCCTGATTTGGAAACTCCTTTAGAAGGTGAAAGGCAGAAAGATGTCTGTTTACAGGTTAGAGGGGAACAACAAATCAATGTTAAGGAGAAGAGTATTTTAACATTCATCTGTTTCCTATTTAAACTAATAATTTTGGATGTGTCTTTGTACATGTCTGCTATGCAAATGTTTCAAAATGTAAAGCATAGCTTGAGCTTTGGTTTCTTAGGACTTATAGTCCCTTCTTGCAGGAAGATGGTAATTATCACTACGTGTATCATAGCAGTATTTGATATTAATTTGATACAGTACATTTTACATTTATTCGATATTTATATATATGTTCATCTAGGTAAAAGCCTCTAGGGAAGGCTAAGTATTACATTTCATGCTTTATATTTTTTTTAATAAACTTTAACACTACTTTCCTTCTCATTAGATGCTGAACTGTTCCTGGAAATATCTTGAAAAGCCAGGAAACAGTTACTGAGGGACTGAGGTAATGGTAATTGAGTTGTGATTCAAATTCAGTAAGGCTTTTATTATTTTATTTCTGTCCAAAACTAAGAACTATACATAGGCTAAGATGAAAAGTAAACTTTTGCTCTACAAAAAGATTATTTCCTTTGAATTAGAATGATAAAAAAAATGCATCTGAAGTGCCAGGGTGCTCTGTAATTGACAGATGAAGCATAATTCTAGGCCTTACTGTGTTCAGTACAAAAGCTAATGAAGGGCTCACAAATAAATTGGCAATACGTTGCATAAGATGCACCAAACAGTCTTTCTCAGGAATAATTTACTCGTTGAATTCAGTAGCTTCCTCCTTAAAAGAGAGGTGGTGTCACCTGTAGGTGCTAAACTGCCTTTAGGAGTTGTTTTCATTTTGAAAGATTGCAGAGTGATTGGAATAACAGCAGTGAAACTGCAACAGGATTTTCTTTGTATTCAGGTGGTGAAGCCAACATGCAGCACTTCTTTGAAACAGATTTCCCAGAATACTTGATAATCTTGCCAGGTAGTTATCATCTTGACCACACCCAGTACAATACATTAGGAAAAAAAAATAAAAAATCAATCTTTTGATTATCTTCCTCTTGAAGAAGGATTCTGGTCTGGGTAGCTTGACACCCCTTTTTCTGACATTTTCCTGTTGGGTTCTATGCTGCAGCTGGCTGCTACTTTAAAATTTAGTATACATCAATGAAGCAAAACCAGAACACCTGGGATGAAAAATCATTGAAAGTGTGGTAATGTAGACTGTGAGACCAAAAAAATAAAGGAGGTATATATTTGCTCCTATAATGTAATTTATATATAAAAAACCCGTTAATACTACCTGCTACATGTAACTGGAGCTGTAAATCCTATGGGAAAAGATGCTGTCTGACAAAAGAAAACAATATGTCTGTCATGATCTCTCCTAAGTATTCTGGCATAAAAATGGAACAACCATACCCCATCCCCTGAACTTGTTTCCCCTATCTTGTAAAATATGACACCTACAGTTGAACAAAAATACAGTTAAACTCTGTACCCAGATAATAAAGACCTAAGCAGAGTATTCTTTTTAGGAGTTGCTTGAGCCTTTTAAACACTAACTTCAGTAATGCTGTGTGCAGTATGGCTTTTTAATACATTCTTTGTCATAATCTCTCCAGCTTTAAGTGTCTGGGCTGAAATTGTCCCTGATGGGCACCATCTCTGGGCTGAGTTTTTAAGTTACAAAGTTATGTAGGAAATCAAATGTTATTTTAATTCCCATATTTAAAACTTCTTACTATAGTTTCGTTCATAATCTTTTTTGCCTCCACCCTTTGAAATGGGGGTGGTATATTAGTTCTCTTGGTGCCTTTTTTCTTCCTCAAGAAAGACCACATCAGATGGACAAGTTGTTAATATACGAAAAAGTGCAATTCATGGATGTTTCAAATAGACTTGACAGAGGTCTTTAGCTAAGTTTTATAAAACTTCTGCCTGCACTGAGCATAATCAAAGTAACACAGAGTTTTTCTGAATTTCTGCAGACTGTTGTAGGATGTGACTCTAGGACTGAGATCAAGGTAAACAGCCACGTCCTTAGACTGACTTTAGGTCTAGGCGAGTTGGAGGAAAAATTAACCTCTTTGGAGGAGAAGAAAAAGAAAGAATAGTGACCCTATAATTAAACATTTAGTGTAAACCATTTGCAAAAGTAAGCTAAATTATATGAAATCTCTACTACAGTGTTGTTCCTTAGCTTTGAGAATCTTTTCAAAAATCTTATGTTCTTTTGATATTTTTGGAATAGATGTTACTGGTCAGATTTATTTTCATTCTTCAGTCTACTGGCAAAATTTGTACTAGTTTCAGTCTGGAAGCATTATGGAGTACGGCCCTCTTCTGTCCATAGGTGAATTGTTCATATACATGAGCGCCTTAAAAAGTAAAGCATACAGATTTAAGTGCATATGACCTCATACAATCTACAAGTTATCTCTAAGTGCAGAAATCCAGGCTACCTTTGGCATCTTCTCTGTGACTCTGTATATCCCTAAAGGTAATGGATGATGACCAGTGGCTAAGTAAAAACCTTAGAAGGCACTGATACCAATTTTTTCTCACCCTTTTATTTTCCACTGTAGCCCCAGTGCTAGTCTCTGCAGCCACTGTTTTTTGCTCTTAGCTTTCCCATTTTTGCCCTAAAAAAGCAGAAGCATTAGGGGTTTTGTGTTTTTTGGGTTTTTTTGCTTGTTGTGTATGTGTGCATGTATGGTTGGACTCACTGGTCTCAGAGGTTCTTTCCAACTACAACCATTCTTCGATCCTGTGATTTATGTTTGCCCTTTACCTGAAATTATCGGTATAGAGCTACAATGTATTGTAAGCTTTAATAAGCCCCCAAAACACTTGACATTTCCACAGTGCTTGTTTCATTAATAAATGAATCTGGGGTCTCACATCACAATAGTTATTAGGCTGAACTTTTGGTCTTGTCCCGAGTCACATCTCTGTTCAAATAATTTTTCAGAAAACAACTTCTTCAATTTCAACTACAAAATATTAACACAAGGCACAGACACCAAAGAGCAATATCTCAGTGTTTTCTAAAAAACTTGTTTCCTGCACACATACACGAAGACTACAGATTTCCATTTTTAAAATATAAAACGTAGGCAGCAAAGTTTGCCAAAAATTATTTCAGATGTGTTTTAATATAAATAAAGTGGTTGAAGTGTGGCTTTCCAATTGCAGCCCCTTTAGGAACATCAACAGTAGCATACTTTCACAAAACAAGCATTTAAAAAAAATAAAACCAGCGCTGAGTTTAAAAAAAAATCTTATGAAAAATACAGTTGAAATTCACTTGTCAGTGCTTGGTAACAAAATACATCAGAAAAACACTAATTATGGTCAGATGTTAAGTATTTATCCTGATTAATTATAAAATTATTGTTGTCTTCTGTGTTATTTTTTGAACCTTGATTTAATACAGAGGGAGAGAGTGCGAGAGGGAAGAACCCGGTGCAGGATAAAAGAGCCTTATATGCAAATCAGCATTTAATGTTAATAAATATGCCATGTAAATGCCACAAATAAAAAGATAAACAAAACCAACAACAACAACAAAAAAACCCTAGCAGTACAAAAAAGCAGCAGACCAGCTTTCCATGGTTTTTGCTCTTTGCCTTTCACACCCGCCTCATCCACCAACTGGATCTATTTTGAAGGAGAGACCTTAAATTCCAGCAAGCAGACTGCAAGGCAGAGGCAGTAGCAGCAGTGTACTGACATTTGCTAAGCACCAGCGTCCCTCAAGTGACTGGGAGCAAAGCCATTGACGTCACTGAACAATAGGCAAAATATTTCCTCCTCCTCCATAGTCCTGAACTGTAAACACCCAGCTTGCACACAGCAGGCTGAACATTTGGGGAGAGGCGGAGAAGGAGAATGTGAAAAACTCTCAAGTGATGCTGCTGAAAACAAGCAGCTGTTCCTGCATAACCAGGCTCTCGTTATTCCTTCCATTTTGCTGTGAAGATTACTGTGTCCCCTTAGCGCAGGTCACATAGTATAGAAGATAAAGCAAAAATAAACTATAAATAAAACAGTCTACTGAACTCACAAGGAATTTCTGGAAGTAAAATGCAAAATAATCCTTATAAGAAAAAAGCACTCCCTTTCTCCCTCTTTCTTTCCTCTTTCTGTCTTTGTTATGGAGAACTACAGTGTTGTAGTAGTCAACCATGTATTTTGAGTGAGGTGTGGTGGACTGAATGCAAGTGAATTTCCATCTTGGTTACTGTCCCTCCAAGCACATACATTATTGTAAGCCAAAGAGAAAAAAAATAATTCAGAATTCTAATTACAAAATGACATAGCACATTGGGTGCTCTAGATTCAACATAAAGACTGTAACTCCTTGAGCTGGAGTGTTATTTTTACAGCATAGGCAGAAAACAAGAAGGCAGGGTTAATGCTGAGAAGGGAAATCTAACCACAGCTTCTTGTGACCATATCTTAAAATACTGATGCAGGGATTTTTTAGGAATTAACAGTTCTTTAACAGAATTTTTTATACCGGTATAAACTGTAAACAGTGCTAGCAAATGAAAGCAGGGAACTTAATTCACCTTTTTTCTGCAGCTTCTTGGAAGCAGCTACAATCCTATAATCATAAATCTTCTGTTTCCAGAGCATCCCTGGGAAGATCCCTGGGATGGATAAAAAGGAGACTACTAGAAATAGGGAGTAGGTGCAGGGCTGAACAGATCTCAGAAATGCTGTACATCTAAAAAGGCTCAAGGAAAGCACTGAATCAAGGAGCCTTGAAAGCTGAAGTAAGCTGCCTCAGGGAATACACTGGCTTCTTTGGTCCTTCAGTATAAGCCAGAGAAATCAATCTCAGTGGAGTCCTTGGCCTCAGATTCTAAAGCTATCATTTGAAGGAACCCTAAGAAAGAGATCCATAAAGATAGAAATTTTGTTTTTAAAGGTTTTTCTGAAAACATCTGGTTGATGTGCCTAGAGACAACCTTGGAGTGGTCTCACTTAGCAATCTCACTTGATTGCTAACTGAATAGTCATCTCCACAGAAGTCCAAGTGATCAGGGAACTGTAGTTTCTATCTTCCTCTTCCTTCATTTAGTTTTTGCTCACTTTGTCCAGAGAGGGTGGTGAATAACACCCCTTGCATAGTATTTGTTCTAACAAAAAAACCCAAGGAATCAGCCATTACCAGGCTGTGCAGAGGGCAGCATGTAGGAGACAGGGAGAGACACCATTTTTCCTGTCCAGTGCTGCACTCTGTTGAATGAAGCTGTGGGTGGCACATCACATTTGCAGAATATGTTAATTTATGATTTCAAAGTGCTCAAAATATATAACTCTTTTTTTTTTTTTTTTTTTTTTTTCCAAACAGACCACAACTAATTACCCTATCTCATATGCAGGAAAATCAGGAAATCAGGGAGGCAAATGATCTAGTTTGCTGTACGATTACTCTACTAGGCCACAATGCACTAAAGATGTTGCTTCATGTTCAGCTGCTCTGCCCATGCTGAATTAGATCCACTGTTCTAAGCATCCAACCAAAGGATAAGAATGAGCCTCATCACCTCTTCACATTTTAGGCATACCTTTAGGCAAACATTTGTGATTTAAGTTTTACTAGTACAAATATTCACAGAAGATACATCTTGGTTGCTTGCCCACATAGATATTAATACCATTTGACACCTAGTCCTGGTAACTTCCGAGGTTTTCCACCTTTTCGCTTTCACACAGATGAAAATATTTATTTCTCAGTAGATATTGAGTATAAGACACACAAACATTTTAGGTTGCTCCCTAAACATGTGTGTTGCAAGAGTAAGGATTGGAGAAAGGACTGAGAGAAAGAAAAGCAAATTAAAATTTTCCTAATTGAAGGAAACATGCCTTTTACATTTTTATAACTCAGAGTGTGTAGCTGAATGGGTTCTACAAAAATTAAACTTCAGGCAGAGCCTGTGAAAAGGAAATGTGGTAAAAGTACTGGAAAACTGTGAACTGTAAGTCTCCTACAATTTTAACTTCAGTGCATTTGAATCAAATTAAAAGCAAATAGAAGAAAACATCCTATTCCCTCTGAATCCCACCTGAGCTAAAATGGTAGAAAATGTAATGTGCTGCAAAGGATATAAGACGCATTTCACCTTCTGCTAATGGGATCTATGACAATCAGAAAAACCTAAGATGAAGCTAAACCATATGTGCAAAGCAAAACACAAGCAAGTTCTTTAGCTTATGCCCATAATGTCAGAAAATACTTTGGAAAATACCACTGTGATCCCAGGAAATAATAGCAGAGCAATTGCATATCTATATTTAGTTGCTGATGTATATAGAAGTCCATATATCTATATAACAACTACAGACTACAGTCTATAGAAATTTTTTATATAGATCATATATATGTTATACATGTTATATATATTTGGTTTAGGATTTACCATGTTGAAGTTATAGCAATCATATTGAACTAAGACTTTTTTTTTTTAATGAGTTCAGCAGTCGTGAGAGGGAAGCTCATTAATTAACAGGTTTCCACATGTCCAGGAGTTCTTGGCACCCATAGGTTAATTATGTAAGCACCTTCATTAGCATTTAGAAATGTAAACTGGAGACTCAGATTGTGAATTTTGGCAAATATGGTACAGCAAGAGCTCTAGACTGAAATGCAGTACGTGAAGCAGGTATTGCTAATTAATGTAGCTGAATCAAAAACTACCCTCTTCACAAGACAGAATTTTGATGTGGAAACCAAAGCAATACCAGAATAGTTTCTTGAACTTCTCAGGTTGTCACATTGATTTCATATGGCTGTTGATACACAAGAATTTGAGGACTGGGCAGTATTTCCAGACCTTAGATAACAGTTAGATATTTATTCCCAGCAAAATTATCTTTGTTCCAATCATCAAGTGGACACAGCAGGTAAAAAAACAAAACTTACATTCTATCAGAAGTGGTAGAAATGAGATCAACAATGATAAAAATCAAAGGATGACATTTTATAATTCTTACCTACAAATTTTTTAAGTAGTACTAATATGCTTGCCTCAAAAATTAGTGCCTTGGTTCAGAAAAACATCAAGCGCTGTGAAATTAAAGCAGTGTGATTTTTACTACTTGAATAATTTACTTCAGTAGAGAGACTGGGATAAACATCTTGGTTTTGCTGACCCACTGTTAAAGTCCAACAGCAACATGAGTGAATGCATACCTAGTAAAAGGTGTGCAGAAAAACTTAGTAAATTATAAAAGAAAAGCTGTATTCAGTTTTTCAGTGAACTTCTAAGTTATCAGTAGCTACTGAACTGTAGAAACTTGATTATACTTCTGTTGAAAGTATAGCTTTGACATGATAAAGAAATTAAGCACAGGTAGGTCTATTGTTCTCAGTCTAATTACAGGTTTAAAATTGGACATTAATTGAAGAACACTTAATTGAAGTACGGAACTGCAGTGGGAAGAAGATTAGTTCCCACAAAACTGTCATTATTCACTGCTCTGCACATAAGCAAAGCTTCTTTTCTGGCTTCGTGTCCTGAGTGGTAGGTCAGAGAATCTAAACTTTTATAGGAAATCTTATGCAGTATGAAAATAGTTGCTATTTTAAAAATTTTCCTAATACATAGGGAAAAAATGTAAACCCCTCCAAAATTCCATGCTTCATACAAATCAAATACTGATAAAAGCTAAGACACTGACATACATGTACAAGGTCATAGCAGCTGTGCTGAGACTTGGCTTACCCCCAAGGTTGTCCTGACATTCCTCATGATATTTATAATTCTCAAAGTTAAAAGCAGATTTATTTACTTAAAAGCAGTATCTATTGCTCCAGAATTACCTTAGTAGAATGGTTGATATACATCAAAGGCTGATGTTTATGGACAGTTGAAAATACCAGGCAAGCAAAACAAAACAGACTGAAAACTCACCAAGAGTTTTAAGATGTACTGGTAAGGAACAACATACTTCTTTTGGCTAGATATTTACTGTAGATTTAGACGAGGAACATGATTTCATCCAACATTTTTGTGGTTAATTTGCAGCCAGGATGTTTTTATAAAGCAAATAGCTGGAACTGGAAATTTGATTCTTTGCTTACCAGAAGTATCTCAAATCTGAAATGCATTTCATGAGCTTATCTCAGAACCTGATTAATACACAGCTAGAATTTTACATTCACATCTAGAACTCACTTAGTGTCTTTCTCCTGACTATTCACTGCCATCCATCTATTTTGCACAAATGCAAAGAAAATAGGAAAAGGTAATAAAATATTATGAAAATATAAAACATATTCATACACTTTTAAAAAAGTGCAGAAGACAGCCATGCACAATCATGAAAAGCAGTTTCATGTTGGTTAATTCTAGAGGAAATTACAGTATGAAATTACATCATAGTATATTTAGAAAGTAGTCTTTTGAGTTATAGCATTTTAGGAATGGACTAACACTGTGTATGACCCTAAACTAGCAACTGATTCAGCTGAGCAGTAAGAAACACAATTATTCTGTATGATATGAACCTGGAAAAAACAGACAATTCAATGCCATGCCAATATGTAGTTTTACCTCAGAGTAAAAGCTTGCATTTTATGCTACCCCTCTTCCTTCTTCAGGTTTGTTTTGCTTGTTTTTTTGATGGTTTCTGCACAGACTGTCTGGATAGAAATTTATCAATAAAAAGTGTTTAAAAAGAGCAGATTCTGGTTTTATAAAGCATTTTTATATTAAATCAGTCACCTGAAATCTAGATCCCCATCAAATACTGATACTGTTTGTAGCATTGCTTTACTTGAATGCTACTCCCGATTGCACTGAAAATTCTGCTGTTCCTTTGCTTTAAACTAAGGTACCTATAACTAAGAGCAGTTTCATTTAGCAGATTTCTAGAAGTTCTAAAACAACAGAATCTGAGCCTGCATGAAGGGAAGAAGCATCTTCATTTAGCATTTGCTGATGGCTTTAGGCATACATCACCCAAGCTGCTAAGCTTCAGAGGTCAAGCATCAGGCTCTCAGAGTGGATACTCTACACAAAACTGTGATGAAAAAGGCTAATTTGTAGCTATCAATAGTCTTTCAGTCTTAGTCATTCACTACCATGCAAGTGCTATCTGAAGCCACGTGATTTCCAACCTGCTACAGGTCTTATAGTTTTGAGAGCATTTTCAGCTTTGCAGAGGTCAGAAATCTGAACAGGAACATCATATCTCAGAAGAAGTATTTGAAGTCATGGCTCCATTATGAGTTTGCATGATTTTTTATTGCAAAAAATACTGTTTCTAATAACATAGCCAATGCCCTAATGGGTTGTATTCTTTTGACAGAAAATACTAATGTTTTCCTCAAAAGTACTTGTCAAAAAGATGCACCTTAAACTGAGTCATGCAACAATGAGATTTTTTGTGATTAAGAAATGCCGAAATTCATATTTTATTAATTCTTAAGCACTAGAGTGTTTTTCATAACATCTTTCCATTGTTGATCAAAAGGTCTCCTCTGTATTTCTTGAAATAAAGCCAAAATAGCATCACATTATGAAGGGCATTGCAAATCATCTCTCTTGCCTATCATATATTCAATTTCAAATTTTTTTCACTGAATATTTGAATTATGTCATTTAAATTACATTAAAATACTGTTTTATAGATGCACATCTACCATGCCACTGCCCTCTGCTGGAAGGAATATATCAAATAGCCTATTTATGAAAAAGAAGACAGTGTGGTAGAGAAGGGACTGGTATTGCTGTACCCACAAGCTGGGTGTTCCTTCTCTGGTGAAGCCTGGAAGCAGTTGCCTGGCACTTTTTTTGTGTATCCACAGGCAGATGTTTGATCAGTATCTGTCTCCAGCACAAATAAACATTCAATTCAAAAAAGCAAAAACACCAAGTTAAGAAAACATGAACACTGCACAGTTAACTACCCAAAAATCAGGAAATGCCAGAGTTAAGTTTCAGATGGAAACACATCTCTAATCCCATGTGCATATTTTTTTACAGTGCAGATATTCATCATATGAAGGAAAGACCTCATTTTTCTGCATGGTTTAGCGGTGCTCTCAGAATGAGGTAGTTTTCAGTACAGTTAGCCATAGGTAAGGGTTTATTTGAACATATTCTTTATATTAAGCTCCCCAAAATCATTTAAGATGCTTTAATACTTTTTTTATTGAAACCAGCCCATCTATAAACATAAGATGCAAATTAAATTAATTCCTAAACAGACTGAACACACAAAGTCAGATTGGATTGTTTGAATGCTCTGATTTTTAATTAATGAATTATTTTGTATAATAAGATATTTAGCCACCACTTACTACCAAGCCTAATAACCACTTCTAACTAGTGTTTTGCATAAGCAAAGAATAATTACATCAGGATTTGTCTTTCTCTGTAACCACCTAACTGCCTAAAGTAAATGAAGAGTGAGTTAAAATCAATCATATAAACAAGAAATGTGGAATGAAAATAAGCAGATCTCTCTGATGCACTATCATTGTCAAAAAATAAGGCAATGCTGATTGAATATTTATCTTGCTGCATTTCAAAATTTTTCCATGTTTTTGACTGGTGCGGATTCTCTCTGGAAAGTAAATTACTTTCAGGTCAAAAAGAACACTGGTATGTAAAAGAAGGCTGGCAAACAAGACTGGGAAACAAACTACACAGAAAAGAAAGTCTTCCTGTATTTCTTACTCTTGGTTTTGATTTAGCTTGCAATGACAGATGTGGAAACCACCTCTCCCATTCTGACTTAATTTTGATGAAGAGAAAATTAGTATCAAAGAGCTTACTGGTTTTAATTTGGGATATTCTCACTGATTAAGATTTATTTACAGATTAATTAAAGAAAATGTATGTGTACTTAAGGTAGTACATATCCTGTAGGTGACATTACTGTAAAATCTATTTTGAAAATAAATAATGTTTATTTCATCTACTCCTTTTGCTATAAGACAGCTGAAGTTAGGCACAAGCTACAAGTAAAAGAAAAAAAATTTAAATCATACCCAGCACCATACCCAGTCATTCAAGTTTTCATCAGAAACCAGTATTGTTCACTTGCAGCTGCTTTTTGTCAGACTAACTTTTATTTTACAGAGAATTACAGTAACACTAGTAAAGCCCTCCCTGCAGGAGTTTGTTACAGGCTGGAGAAGCCTTTCTACATTACCTGGAGGCAGCACAATGTTCAGCAAGCCCCTTGGATCCAAGTGGATGTGGTGGGAAAATTTAATGAAATGGATTTAGTTTTCTGGGGATGGTGGCTTTGCTTTGCTCTGGAGCAGAAATGTTAATAAAGCAGTGGTAGACCCAGAGTGTTTTGCTGTTGAATAGTCAGAGTACAGAGAGTACAAACACAACGTTCTCTCAAACCTCAGATGGGGAGGTGTGTGTAACCTGGTGCTACCAGCACAGTTAGCTGGGCAGGGTAACTTCTCTGCTTGAAGATCTCAATCACTGACTTTTAGGGTTTGTTCCTATAAATTAAACCCATGAAGGAAAACAAAACCATCCTGACTTCTTTCACTTAGGGAAATTCATGATTCGGGTACCTCTGTTTGACACATGCTTACTCCTCCTTGCAGGTCCCAGACCTTTCCAGAAAATGAGCCATAAAGCTATTCCCCATGTGTTCAGGCAGGAAAATCTCTTGGTACAAGAACATATTTTTCTTTCCCTTCAGTTGAACCTTTGCCCATCTTCATGTAGTGGGCCTCAATTTAATAGAAGGTTTATTCCATTTATGTTTAAATACATAGGAAAAAGGAAATTGTCTAGAAGTACAGAGTGATCTCATTGCTATATCACTTTTCCCACCAGCCTATTTTGGAGGCAAAGGCAGGATCCTGGGGCTTGCAGCTCAAAGCCACCCAACCTAAGAGACAGACCATCCTTGCATTCCCTCCCTTGGTTCTCAGTACAGTGCAAATGAATCAAGAAGCCTGTAAATGTTTTGAGTAATATAATATTTAAATGTTAATGTGCATGACGTTGCCTAATCAGTGATTTCCTTTTCAATTAGATGACAACAGGGAATTCAGTGGTGTGCAGTGACACTGATGAAATGTAACTATCTCAGTCCCAGTTCCAAATGAAGTTATGGTTAACACATATGCAGGGAAATAGCACTAATAGCTTAAAAAGTTGACAAAACACAGAGATAAACCTCAAGATAACTAGAGGGGACTGAGGAAGGAGTTATTTAAATAGAGACTTTAATTTCGAGAACCAATTTAAATCTTCACTGGTTAAGGCCAGGCATGATAGTATGAGGTCAGGTGTAGTCTAAGAACAGCAACTCACAAGCACTGACAGGGATAATAATAAATAAAATTTCTCACATTTATGTCTTTCAATAGAAGAAAAATGCACTAATTTCTAGAAGCTTTGGGAAAGACATTGGATTATGCTTTTACACATTCTTGCATCCTTATGTTAATAAGTTTTTTAAGGGAAGCAATGTTAAAGAAATGAGTATTAAGATATTTCGTCCTACAGTCATGAGACGTGAGGTAGGGAGGAGGAAGGGAATAAATTGCTCAGTGTTCTGCCATGAAAACTCACTTTTCCTCAGAAGCACCTGCTGGTTTATTGCTTACAAATATTCTACGAACTATAGCTTTTATGAGACTGTCTGCAAAAGAAGACTCCCTCACTGTAGCTTGAACTGGTCTAACAGATGTACTGATTCATAAACCAAAAACCTTCCAGTTGATTTGGAAGCTTGTACATGCAGCAGAACACCAGGCTGGTGAACTCTTTGCGGTCTGTGTTGCTAGGGACACCAGGAGCTGATTTTGGAGAGCAGTGTAAGTACATTTATGTAACAAGGAGTTGCAGGTTTCAGTGCTGTAAGAATAAAGATTTCTCTAGTAACACGCCTTGGATATATTTGAGAGGGTTGTTTTTATTCACTCCAAAACATATCTGGGAGAATAAATGCAGAAATATTTATACAACTTTAAGGGCACTCACGATCTATTCTTACTTATTTTTTCTTGCTTTCGTAGTATTTTAGGTAAGCAATGGTATCTGGATTGTCAAAAGATTCCGAAGAAAAGGTTTAATCTAAGCCAAGCCCAGAAAAAATACTGTCTGAAGGTTGTGTACCACTCCAGACTCATTTTTTTGGCCAGCCATGAGCTGACAGGCAGCAACCAGCTGCCCAGTGCAGTTTCATAGCTCTGATCCAAGTATGACACCTTCCTCACCCAGCAAGTAGCAAGGTAGGGCTGACTGGGACAGAACAACTGCAACCTAGTGCTGACTAGTTGAACCATTTGCTTTCCTATCCTGAATTTTCAGGTACATTGGATGACCAGGAGTGTTCAAGATAAATTTTCTAAAGTTTTCTCTCTCTTGCCCTGGTTCAATTTTATCTGTTTGGTGTTTTTTTTCCATTTCAGCTGTAAGTGATGAGAGGGTAGTGAAAAAGCTATACTTTTACCACCAATGTTGTCTCATCATTTTTGTAGTTAAATTGAGATCTTTGCTAAAGTACTTATTGAGGGGAAGTTACTTTGAAGAAATTAGTTTTGCATTTACTTCCAAAAATTACTGGCACTGTGGGATTAAAAAACTATTTGATCTAAAAGGCTTTTTGGGCACTTATTTCATATTGGAATGTCCTGGTAGTTGTATTAATACATCCATTAAAGAAATAGGTCTGACTAGTTCAATTTATTCACTTCACAGAGATACATAAGATTGCCATAAATATGAGATGTATAAATTTCTTACAACTGGCAACTAAATTTAAAATTAATAACAACATCTGCACAATAATATACAGCTTCCTGTGTTTGTTGTGGAAAAAATTCATTATTTTCTGCTCTCTAGAATCCAGATTTGAAAATAAAAGAAATCATAGTTCTGTCAAGATTCTGAAGTTGCAGAATAAGGTACTTCATACCTTATTCAGTTTTATTTTATTATCTTGTTATTTAAATAACCTAATGAAAGCAGGAGCCCTGCAGTGTAGAAGCACATGCAAAGTGACAAAGCCTGAATCAAAGAACTTAGAGACTAATGGTATCTCAGATGAAGAGTGGAAGAACTATGTCCAGTGGCAGGAACAGGAATTAGACTTTCTAATCCCTGAATGATTTAAAGTAATTAGAGACTATTAATAGAGAAAAACTGTTCAGATGTATATTGCTAGTTCTGTGTCCAAGGAGTTGCTCACATCAGAAAACAGAGAAAGGACATCCATCCTGCAAGAAACCTTGATTAGGGTTGAGTTTTTAATGCTTCCTTCACCCAGCATGTCTGATGTTCCCTTCTTTCTAAGACACCTTGTACTGTGTTTGCTTTTGTGCTAACATCACAAGTGGCATCAGAGTTTTGTTTATATCATAGCTCATATAAAAGTGTGACAGAAAGATAGTGAAATGGTTCTGCTTCAAGATTTTGGCAAAGTCAGTGTGCAGAGAGACATAACTACCAAGTAACCCCAGGCTGGAATGTCAAGTTCCCAGATATTCACTGCATTCTGCTGACACATTTGTTATGAAGCTGCTCTTCACCTGACAAGGATTGTTAGGGCTGGAAGAATAGGAAACAATGACACTGTGCAGTTCAAAGGGCAGGTGCATCCAACAGCAGGTATCACAAACTAAACTGAAGCTTTCCTATCATCAAAAGTCTAGAATTCTGAAATTCTTACAATTCACTCATCTGTACAGTGCTCAAAGCCATTTTTAGCATATTCAGTGTCACAAGTAACAGTGTTGTAGTGGCTGACTGGACCTTGCAAAGAGATCTTGAATATTTTCAAGTAGAGTTTCTGGACCACCCAGTATTTAATATGTGTGCATGATAAAGCCATTAGGTTTACATGCAGTCTGTTCTGACAGGTTATTGGGCTAAATTTTAAAAGATGCCAGATTTACATTTGTTTCCTTGGGAAAAAGGTAAAAAGATAAAAGACAGTTTATTTTTCATTAATTGAGTGAGTTTTTTAAATTTTCAACAGCTACTACATTTTTTTTGTTCCAAACAGACCACAGACAAAACTACCAAATAATTATTCCCAGTATGATTTCTTGCATTTAAATAAATCGTGTCAACCAAGAGAAGAAAGTTAGATACAAGCTCTGCATTATAAAGTGAATTAAAAAGTTTTCTGCAAGACATAAGTGATCAAGCCCAACTCCTTCAAAGATCTGTGAAGTAGCCTGAGGAAAGATATTTGATCCTTGCTCTTCAAGCTGACCTTTAATTTTGTTGTCCTAGGAATCAGATTGCTATTGGCCTCAGTCTGGCAAGATATTTCATCCTAATAAGAATATAGGAAGAAATCTTAATCAAAATAGAAATTTGTTCACCACTGTGCATTCTACTAAATTCTGTCTTGCAGGACTATAGAACCCAAGAAGAGATTAAATTCATGATTCATTTCATTTGCATCCCTAATGATTGCTGATCTCAGGAAGAGTGGTAGTACGATGATACTGGATTTTTACAGAAAAACAATCAATTCAACAATTTAAAAACAGCACCAAAAATTGTTCTTGCTATGAGTGCATTTTGCAGAAGAATATCTACATAATCATTTTGGTAAATAATTGATTCTAAAGTTTGCTTGCGTTTTCCAAAACAAGGACATTTAACAGATTTTTTTCTTTTGGAATCAAAGAAGATTTGGAATGAAGTTTTCAAGAGCACCTACATTATTTAATTTAAAAAATTAGCATGCAGATAATCAGAGGTTTACATGAAGTTATAAATTATCTTCCTGGTACTAAACCTTAATATTTGCTCATAGTTCTTTCAAACTAACCTTTATGCCTGGCAAAACATATCTCAGCCTCCAGCAGGTTGTTGCTCACACAGACAGTTTTACTGGAGTAGTTACTGTACAGATGAGTTCTTTTCATTGAGTTTTCTTTATCCAGATTTAGTCTTTCCAACAGAGAAGCTTAAAAGTGAAAACAAAAGTTTAAGCAAAGGCTTAAATTTTTTATTTGAAGACTGGAAAAGTTACAAAATGAAGGAAAGCAATAAAAAATAATTATAAATTATACTTGACAGTATTATACTTTGTGCCTTGATGGATGAAACCAAATATTCTTACTGAATGAATAGATTCAGTTCATAAAACTGTCATCCATACTAGTGCTCATTGTAAGGCTTAGCAGTAGTTAAAAGATCTAAATAGTTCATAGAAGTTCATGGAAGACTTTTGTGGTTCATTTTCTCCTTTATTCAGAACAGAATCTTTCCCCTCTTTCTCTTCTCTGGCATTGTTATTTTGTAGGAACACCTTCTGGATCTCCACAAAAATGTGGTGACCCCACTCCTCCCACATTGTCTTTCAGCAGAAGCTATAACAGGAGTTTTAACTTTAGTTAATTGGTGAGTATATGAATTGCATGGCATCACCCACAGTGTTAATGCATATGGATGAGTACTGAAGGAGAAAGAAAAGTTTCTTCCAATGACTGAAGTTCTTCTGCATTCTTCTGCACTCTCTCCAAGCCTCTCCTGCAGTCAAAGGGATCTGCCTCTTATGTACCTCACAAACAGAAAGAGAGGGACTATATATAGTGTCCCAGCACTGTGAGTTCAAAAAGTAGGTGCTGCTTCAATAAAAGACATTATCAGTCACTAAAAATCTTTCCTATATTATTCTTTCATCATATGTGCAACAACACTAATACAAACTGGCATTCTCTAGACAGTTTCACTGTACGTGCAATGATGCAACTGCAATTGATGTTGAAATTGTTGCTTAAACTCCGGTGGTGTGCATCTTTATCTCTTATAGAGATAAATTGCTTTGGTGGTCTTATAACTATTCCTAACACCACTCTCTTCATAGATGTGGCTATCAACATTTAATTTCCTGGCAGCTGAAACACACAGATATTAGAAAATGCCAACCAATGACTAAAACAAACTAGAATTTGAGAATCCTGGTTTTACTGAGTCTTCCTAGTGACCAAAGGCACCAAAGATCTCAACATTTCCAGCAAAACACAGTGAACACGCAAGAGTATTTTCGGTGTCAGTTTGGAAGACCTGATTCCCCCAGAGCTGGAATCATCAGTCTCCTCCAGCACTGACAGTGAAGATGGATTAGTAGTCACTATGAGTGCCAACACCTTCTGACTGCTTTAAAGCCTCTTGACTACCTTCAAAAAGAAGCTGCTGTCTAGCCAAGAAATACTGCTGCAATTCTTGCTGTTTGTGCCTACTAATTAAAAGAACAACTTCAATATGTGTTCATAATCTAACATATGGCAGAAATATGCTTGCTGAGAGATGGGCAGGCTATGAAACTACCTGTGAAACATGGCAGGGTCATCATAGGAATATGAAGGTAAAATGTTAGTTAACTGTAATGGAAGTCCCAAGGTCACAGGAGGAAGGGAACAAAAGGTACTGTGTGGTAGAAGCTGAGTGCAACTTTGTTTTACAGAGCCAGAGAAACAGAAGAAAGGAACCCTCCCCCAAAAGCTGTGAATAAAGTAATATACAAAGAGTTTTCTTTCAGCAAAAATGTTTCATTTCACTGGCTAAGTGTTCTGATCCATCTGATTAGCTGAGACAATGTAAAGGACATGGGCATGTGGAAGAACAGTTTCCAGGTGTACCTAAGGCAAAACAGTCTGTCTTAAGCATCTGCAGCAAAAAAAGCCCCGTCATAATGCAAATATACATGTAGACAACACCCAAAAGAGAAGTGTTTTACTGTGAATGTTTCAGCTGAGGAGGCTTATGGAATATTTCCAATTCGACTGGCAAAATATGGCCATCAAAGCCTAACTTTCAGCACAACTTAGTCTTTTAACTGCTGAAGTCTGTTCCAAAAATTATACTTATACTTACAGAGTCTTAGTAACTATTTCTCAATGCAAACATTGTTGGTTATAGTCTAGGTCCAACAGGACTGCTTTGCTAATTCAGATCTTCAGCAGTAATTGCTTACCCAGTCAGCAGGCATTACCACACAAGTAAATCCATTCTTTTAAAATTTAAAACAAGAAAAGAAGGTTGAGGGCAGCCCACAGCACTGATCAAGAAAACAAATTAAGTAACTGAATAAGAAAAAGAGGAGCTATTTGGCACAACTTTTCTTTCACAGTAACCCACACAGAGACTTGATTTCATTTTTGTACCAGAAGTTAAGTGGCTTTAAAATCTAGGTTATTCTAAGCTAAAAGGAGGTCTTAAGTTTATTCAGCCATTTTGGGTGAAAACCTAATAGGACCATTTCCAAAAGGCAAAGCTGGAAGATCTCCAACTTCCAGATAAGAGATGAAAGAGCAAACCTCTTTTGTTTGGAGATTTCCATTGTAGGTGAAAATGAAAAATGCAGGAGAGGACCCAAATGCTGGAAGTTCTACAGACGTGCAAGTCTAGCATGCCTGGAAAGTCAAACAACAACCCCAAAGTACATCAAATATCCCGTTCTTTTTTGCCTACTTGTAAAACTACCTGATTTTAAAATGACAAGAAAATTATTTTTATCCTGGCCCAAACCAGGACAATGTCCTTTCTAGCTTTATGCTTTCATGGTTCCATGGTTATGGAGTAACTATGACAGACTGTTTTACTTCAAACTGCTATCATGGTCTAGACAGCTGTTCTACCACCTAGCTCCACCTGGAAAGGAGGAAATGGGAAAAGGAAAGGAGAGACATGGGTTGAAGAGAACACAGATTTAATAGAATAGTAATAATGAACTAATATTAACCCCAATGCTAGTATAAGACACAAAATTAAACTAAGCTCCAGCTAGCAGCTGCAAGCTGTGCTCTTCTAGCAGTAAATGCTGAATGCCCAAACTGCCAGCACAACAGCTCCAGAGAAAATGTGACAGCCACAGCAAGCAGAGGAGCAGGGCCTCAGGCATGGGATGACCAATGAGATGGATGGGATCCTCTCAGAAAGTCAGCCATGGTAGAATTAAAGAATCATCACAGTTGAAAAAGACTTCTAAGATCACCAAGTCTAGACACCCACCCAGGAGGAAAAGAACAAAACAACAAACCACCAATCAAAAAAACAATTAAAAAATCACCATGCCCACTAGCGAATGTCCTGAAGTGCCATGTTTACATGGGTTTTGATAATTTTAGGGACAATGACTCCTCTACTTCCCTGGGCAGCCCATTCCAGTGCCTGATTTCTCTCTCAGTAAATAAATTCTTCCTAATATCTGGTCTAAATTTCTTCCGCTGCGACTTCAGGGCATTTCCTCTAGTCCTATCATGATTCTCTTGGGAGAAAAGGCCATAGCCCAACTCACTACAACCTCCTTTCTGCTAACTGTAAAGAACAATAACATCTCTTCTCAGCGTCCTCCCAGCTAAGCAATCCCAGTTCCCTCAGCCTCTCCACACAGGACTTATGCTCTAGACCTTTCACCAGCTTGGCTGCTCTTCTCTGGTCTCCCTCTAGTACCTAAATGTCCTTGTCATAGTGAGGGACCCAGAACTGAACACAGCACTTGAGATGTGACCTCACCAGCGCTGAGCAGAAGGGAAAAATCACTTCCTTTCTCTTGATGACCACAGTATTCCTGATGCAGGCCAGGATGCTGTTGGTTTTCTTGGCAGCCTGGTCACACTGCTGGCTTATGTTAGGTGGCTGTCAACCAGCACCTCCAGGTCCTTTTCTCTCTGCAGGCCCAGGTCTTTATGTCCATCTCTAGAAAGATATTGACCCATTCCAGTTTGGTTCATTCAAAATGCAATCTGTCACTCTGAACAAAATCCCACAATAGCAGTGTGATTAATCAGTGCTCTTCCACAGCAATTTGGCAAGAAAAGAACAAATTACCAAAACTTGAAGTTGTGGAGTTAATCAACAGAAATAAGTAAACCCAGAAAAACAGACTACAAGAGAATTCAGTGTCTATTTGGATAGGATGCTGTCCAAAAGAAAGGGATTAACACTCCTTCTTTGAATAATCACAGACTGGCAAATCACCCTGTCTTTTTATTCTGTGTGCCTGTGAAACTTGGTATAATGATGTCTGAGTCCAGGCCAAAATTTCATAGGTATTACAGTAACCCAAAGCATAAACATTTAAAATTATTGAATCATTCAGCAACAAGCTACAAGTGAAAGTAATTGAATAGCTCTCTTGATGTCTTGAAACCATGAGTGTCTTTTTAAGGACATATGCTTTACTGTAACACTGTAACACTCTCAGTACTGGAGTTAGAGAATGAAGTTGTATAGCTTATGTTATGAAGTCAAGCAAGATAGCTTATGTCAATAGCTGGTTTAAAAAACTGTTAAATGCAAGTCAGAAGTAAAAGATACCTATGAGCTACATATTGTCAGAAGCTAGGGATCACTGCAGTGGCTGCTATAATGTGAAAACATGAAAATCACCTTTGCTCAGAGCCTGGAAAATGTACTCATGCTTTGTGAGTCTTCTGATAAGCCAGTGATTATTAGCAAAATCTAAATTCAGCTACTTCTAAAGAAATATTAACTTCTCCATCATCCTAACCAACTTAATTACAGGCATCTGTCTCTTTGTTTTGAAATGGTACACACTTTTGCCTGGACTTAACACTTCTTTCTAGATGTGATTCTCCATTCACTTTGAAATAAACAAAAACTGTAAAAACACACCCAAAGGGAAAATGAAGGATACAGAAATGTGCACTGACACAGAAAGAGCAGAAAGTCCATGGTAATATCCTAATGAGCATATCACTGATGGTGGCTCCATCTCTCCTTCAGTCAAGATGGTGGCTGGTACCTACGTGTGCTTCCAGTGATGAAGGCAGAAGGCAAGGGAAATTGTGATGAACAGCTTGATTGCAGTTCTAGTGAGCTGTGGTGGACTCAGCATTGTATTCCAGCACTGCTGGTCTCCTGCAGCGTCTGAATGATGTGGTAAACCAAAGAACAGCCAAATAGCATCAGTTCTGTACTCTGCTGTCTTTTGGGAGTTTAGTAACGGTGATAAGGAAAAATTTTCATGGTTTAGAGAGAGTCAGTGTAATGAATAGATGTAGGCTGCATTACAGAGACCACACAAGCGCAGGGATTTTGCCAGTGAAATAAAGCAGATGAGCTGAGATGGTGTGACTCTTCTGTCTAAGGAAATAAGCATGTGTATTTGGTTTGGGAAACAAGATTTCACAGAATCAACTACCAAACTCACTCAATTAAAATCTCTTTTTCACTGAGTAATCCTGACCTTTCATTTGCTGACTTACTTCCACAGATAACCAGAAACATAGTCCTCATCTTCAGCTTCAGGCTTTCCTCCCAAGAATTCTTGATCAGAGAGCAATGAGACTTTGCAGCAAAATGTTTCCAGGTTTCTAAGTGCCCCATAGCAGAAGTTCACCTCAGGGAATTCAGATATATAACCTGATTTAAGGACTGTTTCAGGGTAAATTGCACATCTCAAAAATAACCAAAGGCATAGATGAGAATTGTGATTAACAGCATCCCAGAGTCATCTGGCACTGCCCTTGCCACTTTCCCCTTGTAGTTTCAGTGATTTATAGAACATGTCTCCCTATCACTAGATAGTAAACTATAAACCACTTCCTTAAATATGTTTTTCTATTTTGATATTGCATCAAGTGCTTCTGGAAGCTCAGATGGGTTTATTTGAACTGTTTTTTTCTTCCTTTTTTTTTTTTTTTTTTTTTTTTTTTTTTTTTTTTATTCTACCAAAACTAATGTCAGGTCATTGTAGATAGTGATGAAGGACGGTAAAATTTTTATAATTATGGAAATAATTCTAGAATAATTTCCTTAAGAAGTAGGACCAGTGACCCAGCACAGACAATAGTTACAAAGCAGTAGTCAGGTATTGTTCCAGTGAGACAGAAACCCTTGTGATTTCCAGATCAGAGAAATCTGCCTCAGCTACACTACAAAAAAGAAAGGAAAAAAAAAAAAAACAACAACAACAACAACAAAAAAAAAAAAAAAAACAGAAACAAAAGCACTAGGAAAGTGAAGTAGGCTAGGTGGCTTGGTAAACACTGAAAAGAACATGTGCATGCACATACTGTTTGTGCACGTGTGTGAGCTGGCACGTGCATGCAAGTCCATGGGTGGATGTCTCTTTTTCCACCCTATTGTGAAAGAGGAGTGAAAGGGCACTGCCCACGCTCCCCTCCCAGGACGTGACCCTGTGGCAAAAGCCTCACATTCCTCAGATGAGGAGTGCATCTGTTTGCTTGAGCTGAACCAGATGAAAGTAGCACTACCAGGCTCTCGCTTTGCCTCAGGCCCTTGCTTTTGAATGAGCCAGCCTTGCTGTTTCTCTTTGGGACTTACTACTGGTTTGAGATGACTTGGCTGAAAGGAGAATCATCAACTTTTCATCAACTAAGCCTTTGTAGCTTAGTAAGGAGAGTGCAGGTATTTTTCATTTGCAACTTATTTGTTTTAAATATAGCAAGAGTTTGAATTTTATGCTTGAAAAGCACTGTTAAACCCCCAAGCCAAATCAATGTTTTCATAAACTGAAACATGTGTTGCATAAGATAGCTTCTTAAAATTCCATTAATGAGGAAGAACAGGTTATAGTTCTACTGTTGGTCCCATATTGCAGTAGCTGGGGCATTAGAGAGTGGCTTTAGACAATTGCTTTCCTGGTGCTATCTGATCAGCTGCTTGGGCAAGTCCTGTTACTGAATCTGCATCCCTCCCAAGAAGTAAACATTTCTGTCCAAGTCATGCTGTGGATTGGGCAGGATGAGCCCAATTTGTCTTGCATCTACATTTTGTACTGTGTTCAGCATGGTTATAGTTAAAATATATTGAATTTTTTGTGCCAAATGATGGTATCATTTACTTGAAGAGACTATCACTGAAATATTCAACAGACTAACATCTTTCTTGAGACGAATACCCTCTCATGAAGAAGCCCATTTAGTTGAAGCCTCATGTCAGGTCTTGTGCTTGGGGTATGAGTCTGACCCATGAATACTCTCCCGACCAGACTTACATGTTACCATAATGCTGTGCAGTTCTGAAGTGTTTCTGGACTGTGTGCTCCGACTCACATCTTTTAGAAACAGTTGGCCAAGCAACCTGTTCAACAGATGAATCTAATGCTTCATGCCATGGTAGGAAGAGAGACAAGAGACAGTAATGCACAGCAAAGGTGCAGCTCTTCCTCTGTTACTTGTTCTGGTATATTCACCACGTGATCTGATGATGCCCTGGTGCACTTTGTATGATTTGCAGCACAGAGCTCACATCATACAAAGAGACAACTGTGGGAGATATTAACAGAGCTTTCCCCATGCAGAAGAGTGTACCACTATAGCATTTTTATATTTTTCTACATATTTTTCTCATAAGAGCTGATTGTAAAAACTTTAAAAAAAAAAAACAAAACAACAAACACAGACATTGCTATTTTCCACATGTATGCACACAAACAAAGCTTTTTCACTTAGCCTGTATTTTACACATCAGAGTCTCTGCTCATTCTCAAGTTTAATCCTGTTTCTGGGACCAGCTGGATCTTTTTTTTTTTTTTTTTTTTTTTTTTTCCCCTTCATTGGAAGAAACCAAGGCTGAGTCAAATAATTTCAGTGGCTTTTTGTTCTTTTCATATGTTGTCTGGAAGCAATTTTCTCAAGCTTTGTAATTTATTTGTCATCTTCCTCAAAATCCCCATGCAAGAAAGAATGAGAGCCTTTCTTTGGAATTAAAAACAAACAGAGGAAACCCTAACATTTGATTTTTATACATATCTTTCATATCCTGAGTGTAATAAATAGATGTTTCAAGTAATGATGCCTGGGATCTTGAGGAAAGAAGTAATGACTGAAGTCCTATCTTCTGGAGAACAGTAGGGATAGTTAGTTTCTCTAGGAATTCAGTCACACATTACTTAACGAAATGCAAGGATTTACATGTTTTTATGTCAAAAAATCTAACATAAAGGAAAAGAATATGTCCTTAAACTGATATTTAAATTTTGCTTGCACACTCTCAGTCAAACAAAATGACTCTACTAGAAAAATAAAAAACAGCAACATTGTCCTCTCTTAAAAATGGCATTTTTTTTCACAGTTTGTGTAAGGAAGTTAATAGTCTCTTGAGCACACAAGCAGATTAAATTTTGGTAACAGAAGACCAAACAAGAGACAGAACAATCTGTATACAAAGCTGAAAGTCCCTAGAAGAGAAAAAAACCCTTGTATATAGTAGTTCTTTCTTTTGCTTTTTCACTCATTTCATCTAATTCCCTGACCCAGCTCAAATGCTTGCACTGAGCAGAGCTGTGGCAGAACAATACAGGGAATAAAACTGTTTCTGAAACATGCAGGTTCAAAATCATTCTTGCAAAATAAACTGTATCTTCAATTGTATCTGGAAACTTGCACGCACACTTGTGAGAATTCAGTTTGGCCTGTATGCTGCCAAAACACATTGTTTAAAGTTTCAGGTGTCACATTCTGTACCAGCTATGGTTTCTGGATTGATTTAATGTACAGTTCCTCATAATATGTGCAAACAATCTAATCTGAAAATGGAAAAAAGACATGGTCTGTGTTCTAAGCAGACCAAGGCTGTTTGCGCACCAAAAATGGAAAATAATTTTCCTCAGCAATGCTGGAATATGATTATTTTATAGCAAGCTGGCATCAACACTATAGTATTTCATAAACTTTCTTTATGAAAACCAGAAAAACTGAACAAAAGGCACAGGTATATATCTATATTTAATTACCATGTATAGTTTACCAATCCTACCTCAGGCTTACTGGACTGAATGCAAGTCAATTATCTTATATCCATGCACAATTTGTTTTTAAGGACAGATACAATCACTCTTAAATGTTACAAATTGTGGCACTAAGCTAATTTCTTTCTACCTTAAACCACATTCCAGACAAATCCTAGATAAAACAATGATCATGATCTTCAGCCAGTTCATTACTTCATAATGACTCTCTCCTTGAAAATCAAGAGCAACAAACTGCATATTTCCCCCCTTAAAATTATGGTCATTCTCAAATTTTCCTCTGTTAACCAATCATGGATATTCTTGTCTCTCACTCGAAAGTAATTTTTATAATTGAAACTTAGATGGAATTATAATGTTGAATTTACATATCTGACAACATAAAAGCCTATCAATCTCTTGCTGTTCTATGTAATATAGCTCTTTTCATGAAGGAATCAAAAGTAGCTAAGATGCCTACCTACACTACTCCTACTGGGATCCTCTTTCAGACTCTTGTACCTTTGGTGGTTAGAAACATTATTCTATCTCCCACCTAAGCTTATGACAAATATAACAGCTATTCTGTTTTTCTTATATAAATGCACCTCCTCAGTACATTTATAGAGAACAATCATTATTACTTTGCTAGGGTAAACAAATCAAGCTCTTTTTATAATTTAGTGTAACAGTTTCTCAATTTACTTGATTGTCATTGCAGGCCTTCTTCACATCTCTATTCTATTTCATTCAACTGGACACAATTTTCTAGATGAAAACTTGCATGAGGTATCTGATCTTTTCTAGAAAATACTTCTCTGGATATATCTTGGGATTGTGTTTGTCTTTTCTTCACAGCCACAAGTAGGGAACTTGTGGTCACCTTCCAGTTAACCAACCTATGCTGATTTTTTTCTCTCTTTTCTTATTACCAGGTACTGAAGAGCCATCTGAAAAAAGACATTCTCATTATCAAGATTAGTAGCTTCTACTATTAAGTTTCATTCCATTTTACATTAACCTAATTCTTTCTCAATGGTTCCTCAAAGCTCTGCATCAGTTACAAAGACTAACTTTATAGAGAAACTGAAGTAAGGAAGCTGAATAACTTGACCACAAAATAGCATTAGAAACATCATTTGGGATTTAAAATTCACAGTTTCTTGCACTTTTTGTATTATATTATATTAATTATATCATATCATTTTTGCATTTTCATAGATTCACATTTTTAAATTAATTGGGTAGACAAAGAATATCCTTCATTAAAGGTGGACATGAAGGGGATTTGTGGAGGGGGACCTTTATATTTACTAGATAGTGCAGAAAAACTTTTGTTCATACCATCAAGTATGTAATATGTAGCACAAAGCATACTGAATGTGGAATTTACACCAAAATCTTGCACTTATTACTCTGATAATATTTTCTATAAATGGAGGTATTCTTACTGAATATCTGAAACTGAAAATCAGCCTGTTTAAAGTTCATGTTTCATTAATGCTGTTCTATAAAACAATGATGCAAACCAAAAGTTGATAACAAATTTTGCATCCTTTTTTCTGAAAGCATTCTGTTACTTTGACAGTTTTTTTCCCATTGTTTAGATGAAGGGACAGCAGAACCCAATAGTTGCCTGTAGAAGCCTCTGCTTCACTACAGACCACTTATTGTCACGGGATACTGCACAGATGTCTGTCAGTATTTACTGTGCCAGGTGTGGATATAAAAAGAATGAATAAATAAATAAACAACTGCGCATGTTAGAACTTCCTCAAGGGAATGTCAATAATGTTCAACACACAGGGTATTTCTTCTTTCTATCTAATATTTTTTGTAAGCATAAACAAATCTTTCTAAATTTCAAGGACACTTTTTCCTGGGCCACCAAGAGGAGTCTCCTGATTATTCAATCTGCATGTGGGACAATTCATGTGTCTGATATATTTCTATCTGAGCCCTCTATGAAGTATTTCTTGTCCCTGTCATGGGTTCTTGATTCTTAGAAAAATCCTAACATACCCTTTTCTTACAGTCTGTTTTTGTAGTGTCTCTGTATTCTTCCCATGTCGCCTGACCTAGCTTCCACTGGGCATACACCTTGCTTTTTTTGCCTGATTTTAGCCTTGAGTACTCCATGGGAGAAGAGAAACAATTTTTCATATTTGATGTACATCTTCTTTTGTTTCATTTCTCTATCATATGAAGTTATCCTATGGTTAAATCCATGTAAAATTTTTCCACAAGAAAAATCTTCTATAACAACAGAGTTCTTAATCTTATGAACATTCATGTATCTATTAATGACTTCAAACATGAATCCTAGTGATGATGAACATTTTGTAAGGTTTAAACATACCAAAGATTAAGTGGACAAAAACAACTGTTTAAATATGTAACCATTTTTTTCATATCATACATTGTTTTTATCTGCAAATGTCTGATCTTGAGTAAGTTTCCTGTGGTATGGAGTTTTAATGAAGCGAATATTCAAAACACCACTTCTATTTTATCACATTCCACAACAAATCATAAATTAAATTCTAGATCGAGGTCTGCTGTGACCTGGTATTTAATAATATCACTATTGCAAAAGCACTTCTCACCCAGTTAGCTCATTCAGCTCACCTTCTCACTCTAAGCTTCTCCTGCAGTCAGGAAGATAATAGTTATATATTACTGATATGAAAGTGTTCCGGTTTTGGTTGTGGACCTTGCCATAATGATTTAAGGATTATATTCATTCTGAGCCATTTCAGAAGTTTATTTCTCCTCCAGGAGTTTACGTTGCACTATGTTGTTCTCGGGAAACCTTTCATGGTTGAATTTTACTAAAATGCACATCAAGGTATAAAATAAACAAGTAATGTAGCAAATCTTTTCTCTAGATTATTTTCATACCAGAACACTGGTATGCTGTATGGTATTGACAATGAAGTTAAGTCTTCACATCAGATATTATGAATTGTGTCAACAAAGAACAAAAGCACAGAAATTATCAACAATGAAAGAAAAAAATAGGTAATTTGAACTATCAGTTTCCGTGTGTCACACAGCCTCCCTCTGGAAAATTATTCAGAATTTTGAGGGAGTTTAAAAAAGCTAATCTCCCTATTATGGCGGGATTTATACTGTTGTATGGATTGAACATTTCCATTTCTGTAACCAGTATATTTTATCTGTGTTATCTCAAATTCTAACACAGCTGTTGATAGTTTAATTTTTCTATTTTAAAGGTGAATAAACTGAGGCAGAGAAAAATTAAACCTTTTCAGGTACAGAAGATTCAGTGCTGAAGGTGGAGATACAGTCTGTTTCTCAGGGTCAGGTCCTACCTTCTAGAACACTGACTTGTTACCAAATGCTGGACCTTGATAAGGTTTGCTCAATATTATTGGAAATATCTAGAGAGGCAAAGGCAGTATTGTAACAACAGTTCTAAAACGAATGGGGGAAAATTGCTTGTCTTACAGAGACACATTTTTTGACCACATTCAGGAAATGAATACCAGCCCTGACCAGGTATTTTTCTCTCAGATATTCTTGCTAGAATTTTGCAATGACAAATACCCTACGTGCAGTAAAAAATATAAACAATTTGGGATGGAAAGGAAATCCTGAGGGTAAAGAGAACAAAAAGAACTTGCTGGAAGATTAACAGCATAAGAGGATGGAAAGCAAAATCGTCATTGAATTACTTATAAATTCTGTGAACTTTGAATCCACACCTCCCTTCAGACCTCTCAGGCAAGATTGTGTATGGGGCAAACTCCTCTTCAAAACTGTCAGCATTCTAGTGTAAGAATCCTCATCTAGAACTGCAGCAAAAGACAAAATCTTTTATTTCCACAGCAGAGGAAAAACAGTGTGGCAAAAGAGTGAAGATGCTGCAGTTACAGGAATTTTAGGCATGGGGAAATCATCTATAATCCAGATTATGGAAACCATTGCATAAAAATAATAAATAAATTTTAATATCTGCACTCTTCTCTCTTTGTTATATTTTATGATTTAGGCATATAGTCAACGCTGGCATTTCTTGAAAGGCATATACTTCATTAACCTGACAAGGAAGTCAAGAGGACTCTTTGTAGACTTGTCTGTGTGAGGAAATTTATGCAAAGTGGGTTATCTTGTGAATTTTCAGCATTAATTTCTCAATTAAAGACACTTAGATATTGATTCATCATAACTTCATTTGTTATTAGGATCCTCATCTGAGTCAAAAAGTTTCAATTTATTCATCTTCAGAACAGATGGAAATACCTTTTGGAAGAGCTCATCCCTATCCATTGATTATAAAGGACCTAGACTAGGAGACTAGCATTCAGATATTTCTCATAAAATGAGATTACAGTCAGCATAACTACTCAATAAAGATGAGATTGTTTCCTCCTGATTACAGAGTCAGATTTCAAGAAGTGTAGCATAAATAGCAAAAGCACTGTAAATCCCATCCAAATTTACTGTGTAATGCAATCCTACTATAATGATATTCAAATATGTTAACTTTAGACATTAAAAGAATATTTAGATTTCAAAATCCTACCCTTTTTCCATACTGGCATCATATCATCACACTTTCCCTCACTGAAAAATAGATTTTTTAATTTCAGGATCTAAATTAGAACTTAACTTTACCTCTCAGTCACTTTGTATTTATAAAAGCTACAGAAAAAGGCAACTCATACATAAAGCAAAATAATCTCAAAGTAATTACAGAAAAGTATTTAGTAGCTGAAATATGATCATAACAATGTGCTATAATTTCATTGTTAAAATTTTCCATATCTTTACATTCTATGGCAAAGGCATCTAAATACAGTCCTCTGCTGATGTGTTGGTACTTAAACTACAGCTTCTGTGTGATACCCATACCTCTGCTGATGTGTTGGAACCTATACTTTTTGCCAAGCAAAATCTGTTACTGCATGGTTCGTCTGGTCCTGTGATCTCCCTGATTCAGTATCTTTCATATGTTTGTTTCAGGTGTCATTCAATTGCTTTGTTTAACAACCCATATTTGACTTGTGTGGTCGGTTATATAGCAATTTAATGAAGAATTTACCCTGTTCAGTAAGCTTGGCACCCATTATATTTTCTTTTTATTCTACTGAATATGGTACCATTAGGTGAATTTATTTATATCAGCTCAATTGTATGTTTAATCTTCTTCTTCGTGACTTATATCCTTCTTGGAACATGTAATATAGAAGCTTGATATTTTCCCCACTCACTGGTTTTATAACTTTCAATATGCTGCGCATCCTACAGCATGTTTATCTGTAGCTTGCCACATTCTTTCTCTGCTGTGAATGAATTTTATCAGCTTTCCATCTAAAAGGAAGCTAAATAGCTTTTTGATGAACAAGTCGTTGTGCATTTTTTAAACAGCTGTGGTCCGAATCAAAAGTTTTGAATCTTTTTTTTTTAAAAGAAGCAATTTGTTAATGTAGCTCTAGCACCAAGACTGCTTTCTTTTAATGTTATATTTACAAAATAAAAGAAGTAGAGGACTGGGAAAGGGAGATGAGTACCTGTAAATGTATCAAATTCAGGAGCCCAAAGGACCTCACTCTGAGATCAGCAGATGCTCCGTCAAGAGTGTTTGACAGCTGAAAGTCTGAAACACTTCTTAGGGGTGTCTGTCATACAAAACTTCCCTGCAATAATCTCAAATATCTTAGTTTAATATTTGCTGCCCTTGTCCTGATATACCTGTGCTTCCTGAATCTATTTAGAAGATGCCTTCAGGGAAGCAGACGAGCAGACTAACCGGTAATCTCAATTTCCTCCAGGCTGTTGAGAATTCAGGACTGCTGCCTAAGTAGGGAAAACAGCCTTCCCAGACAGCAGCATCTGACAGAAAGTAGGTAAACCAGGATGTGGCATGTGAGATTTCACAGAGGTTACTGCTGCTGATAAACAATTTCATGGTAATTGCTTGGAGAGAATTAACTTGTTTAAGTATAGCAACCATGTCAAATGCTGTGGGAATTTTCTATCTTTTGATATAAAGGGTGGCTCTAACAAAGGACCAGTGAGTTGGTCCACAATAGAACAGGTCCAGTTGCTTACAAATTTAGTGAGTACTGATTTTACTGATCTTATACAAGTTGGTTTTCTTGTCCTTATTGCATGACCCTTGATTTTTTTTCCCATTAAAAAAAAAAAAAAAAAAAAAAAAAAAAAAGTGTGGCGCTTTCATCCTGCATAATTGAATAAATATTGAATTCTAATCCTTTCAGACTTCAGACCACAAAAATAAACTTTGGCAGAACAATCTTCCAGGAGTCAGGGATTCGAATATAATTTCTATTATCAAATTGTAATACAGTCAAATATTCTAACAAAAAAATGCTAAACTGATCAATCTAGACTTCACACACACACAAAAAAAGATATCTAAAGATCCTCTCGTGATTTGGACAACCCTACTACTGCTCTTTCTAGTTACTAATGACCCTTTGGAGCTCTTAGCACTTTCAGAGAACCCAGGGAGAGCCCTGACATGAACTTCATTAAATCAAAGCTTCTACTTAAAAAAAAGAAAAAAAAAAAACAAAAACAAAACCAAAAAACCCCCCAAAAACGGGCTTTATAATTTTTTAAAAGGGGATGCTGCAGCAAATGAGCAAATGCTGGTTAAATATATGTGAAGTCTAAAAGTATGTGCAGCCCTGGTTTGCATTGCCCACAAAGCTTTGATATTGTTGGCTCATTTAGAAGAGTACCCTTGAGGAAGTACAGCATGTCCTGCATAGCTGTGGTCCAATCTGATGGGATAAACTAGGGAATGCATATTGCCAAAGCACTTTATGAAAGTCATTCCCTCTTGTATTTGGGTTTCCAAGAAATGGAGAGCGTGCATATATTTTAGGTTTTATTAAGGTTAGCAATTAATGGTGACACCACAAACTGAAGGTGGTGGCCAGAGTCCAGTGCAGAAAGCCCCCCTCCACCAGAAGAGCACCTAATGAAATCAGGGTCACATACTTTGGGTATGTGGAGTTTCCATGGGCAGGGCTTACAAAGGCAAAGTTTCATATGTGGTATCAGTTCATGACAAATGAAAATTTCTTCCTTCAAAAAAGCACTTGGACTCTCATCACAAGACCTAAATACAACTTTTTTTTTTTTTTTTATTTTGCAGAATTCACAGTGGATAGAACTGCAACACATACCAGTGAAAGTTGCCTGTCTAATTCGGGCTCTTCTTGTATTTTCCCTGGAGAGGATATTGAGGATTAATTTCCTCACTCTAGAAGAAATCTGCCATCTCTCCTGGGTACTGAAGGAACTGAAGGGCCACATCTGCCAGAGTGAACGTGCAGAAGTTAGAATCCTTTTGCAAGTTTTTGTGATTGCCTAAAGAGACCTTTCACCGTATTGGAGGGATCTACACATTTTTATCTGACATATTATCAACATCTTCTGCCATCTCTACCTTCCAAGTCTTTAGAGAATATTAGAAAATGTGATTTTGGGCCAGTGTTGTGATAAGGCGACCCTGAATCTAAGGCCATCCTTCCTTTTCAGGGAGCAGGAAAAAACAGCAGCACAGTGTATTCGATAGTTACATTTATACTTCTCTTCTAAAGGCTACTTTCAAACCTCACACACAGCCCTATCACCCCTCTTTCCCCAGCCAGGCTTTCTGTCCCATGACTTCTTTCTTCCACTGTTCACTTGCTAGAGCCTCTGCAGGTCTTAGCTCAGCCACTACACAGCCAACTGGAAAGCACAGGGACCCTTTAAACAGCGGAGGCTCCTGCCTAAAGCCAGCTCTAGAATCAGATAGCATTCGTTAACACCCTTTAAGGCCACTTTCCCTCCCTAAGCACTTGTAGAGCTAATGGAAAACTGAAGAGACTATAGTCCCCACTTGCAATCCTGAGCTGACAGCAGTGTCACCTACACAGTAGGTCCCAAAGACCCTGCCCTCACAGATGCTGCCTGTGCTGAGCTTGGGAACTCAGAAAGCAATCAGAAGAGAGCCTGCGGGAGCTCCTGGAGTAAATGTAGAAAATTAACTTAGACAATACACTTAAAAACTGCATTTTTTTCAGGTCCTAACTCCCGAAAAGCACCTCCCTAAAATGCGTACTAAACATAAATAACTCAAAGCCAAGACACCACTTTTTACCTGATTTTCACTCTCAGTTTATGGAGGGTGAAATATATCTGCTCCCCTAAAAACTCTGCTACATTTTTCAGGTATAAATTCTAAATTGCAACTATCAAAGCATGTTTTTACAAAATACACAGTCTGTAGTGACATGTTTTTGCTAAAATGGTGGACAAAAGATTAAATCAAACACTCCAGCAGAGAAAGCTGAATACTAAAAAAAAAGTCTGCAGTTATTCACTGACACTGGTTCTGCAATAATCCACATTACAAGCTTTATTCATGTTTCTGCCCCTTGCTTTTGATGCTATCCATGGATATCAAAGTCAGGATGATGTGGTTTAAACATTAATTGAAAACAAAATATTACACTAAATGTGTTAGGATTGAAAGCTGTTGGGTTGTACAACCATATAGCACAATATTTTGTTTGTTTGGTTTTATACTTAACCTGTTTGAAAGTGAAAATGAACCCATTTGACATCTGATATTAACAATGAAATAATATAGTGACATATATACTACATGCTCTGTAAAACTTTGATTTTGAATTATTTAGATGTTGCTTTTTGTTTTTTCTCACAAGATAACCAAAACTCCTGCTTTCCTCAAGTGCTTTTCAAAAGCATTCAAACATTCTGTGATAGAATTCAACTCTATTATTCATTTGGGTTTAATTTCAAGGCTAACATCATGGCGAATTTATCAGAGCTGAAATTTTCAAGAAAATATTTTAAGCATACCTTATAGCTCTATTCAAACTCATGGCATTTTTGAGAAAGCAAGTATTTTTGCCAAGGATCATACTGCAGACACTGACTTTTGACGAGGTTTATTCAAGCAATCAGTGCCTAGAACAAATAGCAAATTTTCCTGAGAACATTTCAAATGATGCCACATACCGTCTAGCAGCTGTTGTACTTGCAGTACCATAAAATAAATACCAACATCTTTCATAGTGATCTTCTTTCATGGATTTGAAAGTGTTCTGCAATGAAAGACGAGTGCTGGCTGCCAAATTTGCCCCCTGCTCATGTGCATAGACACTTCAGTGGTGGCTTATCTTGTCATTGCAGGAGACAGAGCAAACAGCAGGTGGAGGGAGACAGCACCGCAAGCAGCCCAGCTCTCGAGTTCTGCTTAGCCATTCCAGGCATCGATATGAACTGAATACTTGAGCCACCCTCACCCAGCTTGACTGCTGGAGTGCTGACTGGGAAAGGCATGTGAACTGTAAAGCTTGTCTGTTTTTCTCAGCTATCCAAGGAAACTGCATGTCTTTCCCTGTTAACTTGGCCTCTCACATATCCCTGAGCTTTCATGGCTGCTGCAGTGCTGATACCGTGACAGCTTTGATTCTATTAATGCAGAAAACAAAGTTTGCTTCTTCAGTTCTGCTAACATAAAAATCTGGTAGGAAGAGTGTCAGTAATTTCAAGGTAAATTGGTCAGTGCTGCAGGTAGCAAAAGTAGCAAGTGTTAACAATCTAGTTTGATAATCAGAGCTTCGTCTCAGTTTTAGGGCAACTTTGATATTAAATCTTAATCCTCATCCTATTTAAATATTAATTAATTTTCACAAGTAGTCAGTGTTTCTTTTTAACATTCTTACCAGTTTCTTGGTCTTTTATTCTCATGATAAGTCTTTCTACCTCTTCCTTGGAAAGTTATTAACTTCTTGTACAGCTGATGGCCAGCAGATAGAGGCTTTTTCTCCTATTCAACCATAATGTCTCCTGTTCATTGTCTTTCTGATTTTGTTTCCTTAAACTGGTAAGGACTGCCTCCTTAATCTTTGACTGCAGGCAGCTCTTCCTTTTCTATCCTTGTGGTTTATCTTTCCTGAAGGCTATAGCATTCTTCAGAGATTTAGTCAGATAGTGGTAATGAAGATGGGTCTTAGGAAATTAGGTCAGCTATCTGTAACTTTCAGGATTAGCATCACAGATGCCATCATGTGAGTTCATGCATAGGTACATGGCAGCTGATGACCTGCAAATCAGTATTGGATTTCCTGACATTAATATTCTCTTCTTGTTCCATAGTGTCCCAAGAATGCTGGTCTACGTATAGTCCTCCTCTAAACCTCCATGTCCTTGAGCAACTTGATAACCAGGGAGGTGGATAAGCAGCATGTCCTTAACAATTTTCTTGGGTTTCTGGAGGGTCAGGGCTGGTAACTGCCTGTGGAGGCTCAGACTCATTCTGAAACTGCCCTGACTTCGGAGGTCTGTCACAGGATATGCTCACCAGTATGATACACTCAAGGGAGAACTTGCCCAAAAGTTATGTGGTAAGTCCCTTTATGGAAGAAATGTTGCTTATAAAGACTTCACAAATGAAAGCCAGTTCATGGATAGCATACATCCAGCCCAGGGACCTGGCAGCCTTTTCCTCTACCTGCTTTTTCAAACAGTGGGGTATGAAGGCACGGCTTCTGTCAAAGCCAGTTAGCAGAATAATCCACTCTCTGAATCCCTGCAACAGTTCTTCCTGTTCATCCAAACACTTCCACAGCCTTTTAAAAGTCTTTTCTTACTCCCCCCTAAATGCCCCTATCAATGTACTTATGTTTCCATAGCACTTCCGCTGAACCCGCTGTTTTCTCAGCTTAGCATCTCCTAAGATCCTAATCTAATTCCAGTTCCTCTGAGCAAATATTTTTTCTACTGTGCCTGCCTGTTGGCTCATTCCCTACCTGGTTAAAAGAAAGTTAAGAGCTGAACAAATGGAAGCCCTGTGGCTTTTACGTCAATACATGAGCGTTTGCTCTAATTTCTAAATAAATCTCACTTTCAATTTGTGTGCATGGCTGAACTAGGTCTGTAAACTATAAGCAATGACTCCTCAGGTGTAGGCTGTGGATTATGACATTTTCAGGAGAGACCAATTAAAACATGAAAAGAGATAGCAAAATGGACTCGATGTGTATACAGTGCATATACAAGAGAGGAAACTTAAACAGCTTTGTCATAAACATTTTTTGTGTCTAAGACCCCTTATATACAGAATTTAATTCTTTGCAGGAAGGGGAGTCGAGAGAAAAGGAGTGAGACAGATGAATCTGATACTTAGAGTTTGGTTCCAGGTACAATTTTTCTGATGATGAAGCTATTTGTAAGAGATTATCTACTGTTCTTATCCCACCCTGCTTGTTCCTTCCTTTGCACAGCAATCTGTAACTACTGCAATAGTACTGATATACAACTTGCTTTGGTGTCAATTCATAAATTGCATCATGGAAATGATTGAACTAAATAAAAAACAACTTCAACTACTCGTTGCTGTCTGCCACTCTAAACTATGTAGATCTTGCCTTGTGATTTACATTAGGAGAAATGAATTTGATGGCCAAATTTTGCAGTTCCTGTCAGACAGCTCAGCTCAACCACCCGATGCTAGATTGGAAACAGAACTTGTGGGTGATGACCAGACTCTACTACATTTCTACTCTGCAAAACTACACAGGCACTGTTTTCACCAGCACTCTCTTCACTAGCAGGAACAGAAGGAGGGTAACAAAAAGACACAGTATTTTTCTTTATCACATTAATAACCAAAAGATGTAATTTTCTGTACTTGGCCTAATCTTTCTTTTGCTGCCTTCAGTCTTGAAGCTAGAATGTTGTTCAAGGCACACTTTCACTTAAAAAATAAATACTGCTGATTTCATTCACCATTGAATGAGATCTTTATCAGGCTAATCTTCTTTGTACTACTGATTTGGTGGTTCTCTTTTACATTAAAAAAAAAAAAGAAAAGAAAAGAAAAGAATTAGTGGAGTGCTGGCATACATAGCTAGCAGCTTAACCTAAGCTTGGCTTCCCAATTGTGGTGTGAGGATTGGAATATGAATGAAATAATTACCCAGAACATGCAATCAGAATAGGATTCCTGCCACAAAGCATCATTTAGGTCTAGAGTCCAGCAAGAATCAAAAAGTGGTATGGTATGTGGATAACAAGAACATCCAAAATAAGCATTACTTAAAGTCCACAGGAGTTTGTGGAGGGACTTAGGCTTCAAGGAAGGTATTAACATCGAACTAACATGGGTCAAGGAGAACATTTCTGTGGCCAGTTCATTCTGTAACATTTTATGAAACAGCTGATAGAGTTCCCTGTCAGAAACAGCATGCTGAATAGCTACTGGCAATTGGCATGACTGTATATGCCACTCTCAGGTTTCTCATTGCAAAGGGAAGATCTGTTTTCAAATGTCCCAAAATCCAAATTAAACATTTCTGATGGTTTTGAAGCTAGAAAAACTATTTCTAAAGGGCTACCTGGTGAATGTGAGTATTTCTCAATGCCAATGGACTGCTATATCACATTAAAAAACCTACAAACAAATAAACAAAAAACCCCACCTAAAATACAGCTGTTTCCCATCTATAAACAGTTTCATTCCTGCCAGAGAAATGTATGATGATGAGGCTCATGAGATGGCCCCAGGGATCATGTTGAAAATAAGATCATGAGGCACTGTCTGCACTGGGACTTTATGTAGTCTATGTTTTGGGGAACCCTGTGATAGAATATTGATAGCAAACAAAACCACAAGCATCAAGCAAACAGCTAGGACCTTCCCAACCACCTGATAGCAGCAGGGTCTAAAGCTTTAGTATACAAAGTAAATAAAATGCGTGTTGTTACTAACAAAAACTTAGACTATAGTTAAACTACTTTTAAATGGTTTAAGAATGACATAAATCAGGTGCTATGCTAATTTTTCTGAAGTTTCTAGCTAAATATCTTGGGATGCAAATAAATTCTGTGGTGATGTCCACAATTAACCATCAGAAATATTTTCCTCTATTTATTTGCCTACTTGAGGGAGCATTTCTGTCCATCACTTGGTGGGGAGAGGTCACGCAGGAAACAGCAACACTGAGCCACAGCAGAGGATTTTTCAACACTTTTTTGCAGAGGCAGACAATCTTCCTTAAGAGTTAAGAAAATCTTTTACTTGGGATGCTTTTGTTTATTTTGCTGACAAAGGAAATGGACCAGTGTTTTAACGTCAGTATCTTTGTTTCATTTCTCAAAAAACAGTAATGTAACCATGATATATGTACAGATGGCTATTTTACAGGGAAAAAAACTCTCTAGAACGACAAAAGAAAACAAAAATTTAATCCTGTGCAGTACTTTTGAGATACCAGCTATCGATAGTGCTAACTAAGGAAAAATTAAAAATGGTAGGGATCCTGTCTTAAAGAAATTGAACCAATGTGAACATCCTGTGAACTCTGAAGGAGCAGTTCATTTAAATCTGGATGCTCTGGCTTAACTGGAATAGTACTCTGTGGGGTTCCATCAGCAAATGGTCATTTCCCATGTCCATGAGTTTCTCAAATATATTAAAAAATAAAAAAGTAATAAAATTTTGCATAAAAAGAATACTACAAATTTATTTCAAAGCACAAATCAAATTTGGCTCCTGGTGTAAATCCTTTTCCATCAAGTAACTTAGACTAGGATCTGTTTGGGCTTTTTCTCAGAAATAATAATTTTGTTTATTCTCCTTCTTTTTTTCTAACTTTAGTATGAAAAATGATCCTTTTGGTGGTTTTTGAAACATTTTGGAAAGAATGATTCAAAAGCTGTTTAAAGCTGGAGGGAACTGAAATTGGGCAACAGCTTGCAGAACTGTGATATTTAGCATGGGTAATACCAAGTTAAAACTCTGGTTTAAACTCAGCACTGACCAGTTCCATTTCTCCTGCTGGAATTTAATGCTCATGCCAGGTGTTGGATGAAGGGATTTCTGAAAAACCCACCCCCACAGATACAAATCTGTTAAAGATCATTTTCAATAGCATATAACATCTCTTATTAGTGCACTTCAGTGACAACAATAGGAAGTGTTGATGGCTCTGCCTATGCCTTCTACTTCATCATCTGGCCAATTTAACAAGCTAGGCATCTGAATAGGAAAAGTTGCTTTCACCATATACTTCCAAGTATCATACAGATTATATGGGTGATCCAAGCGTATGGGAAGGGATGAGCTTCTTACAGAGAACTAGAAGACCAAAGCACAGGCTTTGTTTTAGCACCTATATTTAATCACTGGTACGTGTTATAGAACTGCTGCCTAGGTTACTGGATCTATAGACAACTGGGAAGGAAAATGAATCTGTGGGAACTGTAAAATAAAGTTTTGAAAACATACTTTAAAGCTAAAACTAATAGTGAAGCCCATGTAGATTGCCTGACAACTCCTGTTTAATAGCCCTTTTTAAGGTACCTGTAGCATTGCCAAGCCATTTTAGACAAAATTTCCCATCTTAGGTGTCTCCATCGGACCAGTTTTGATTTTGCTGTTTGGGTTTTTTCAGGATTATTACAGCAAAAATAGCTCAGATGCTTTCAATGACGGGTCTATAGAAAAACAAGTTTTGACCATGTGCACTGACTCCGATGACCTTAAATGAGTATTCCAAGTTTCAGATTAAAACCTGGGGTTTTGGAGTAAGCACACATTGAATCAATGATGTGGTTTTTGCCAGCCCTCTGAGATCTGATTGCAGTTGATTCAATTACATACTGTTGGGAGGGTGAGGAAGTTCATACATGTTCAACAGATCAACAGTTTAATTCCCCAGACTTGGTTCCCAAAGGACTGAATGCGATATTCTTATGACTTGTGATCAACTAAAAGTAGAGCAGGAAAGAACTTAAGGAGAGGGAAGGGAGTAAACTGTGATGGGAGAAAGTCATAGAGTACTACTGAGTGGGATTGAAATAGTGAAAGGAATTATTATTTATTTAATGGAAATGTATTTTTCTTCCAAATTTGTATCTAATAGGACAACTGGAGGACAAGAAAAATAAAATAATCTCCTTTTTCAGTATTTTCCATTTGAAACTCTGCAACATTTGAAGAAAATAGGAGTAACAATGAACTAGTTAAACAAGCTTGTGACCACTCCCTTCATTCCTTGCTATATCTGCAAAAACATGGTTAGCCTAAATCAGACATCATGTATGGCATCAGTGCTGGTTACCAAAGTGGATGTAAGATGTAATTCAAAAACAATCAGCATGTTCATGTTCAGATATTCAGATAATGACATTGATACCAGTCTCTTATAAATTCAGTATTGCGTAAAACTGGGGCTAACACAGCAAAAAACCTAAATTATGCAAACATAATTTGCACTACAGATCAGTCCATTGTTTAGAACTTCAACTCCTTAAGAAAATTTGCATTAAAAGCTCTTGCTGTCAATTTAGTGTCTTGTGTTTTTTAATTTCATTTGTCAGTATGCTTCCATTAGTGATGAGGAACTCCACTTGTAAACTGTTTATTTAAAAATTATGTTTTCATGTCATTGATGCAGACAGGTGTCAAGGATGGAAAACTCATAAAAACATGAAAGCACCTTAGTGCATGTCCCACAGTCTGAGAGAATCATTGCACAGCTGACAACTGTGGTGTGTGCTTCCAATATGGCTCTTTACAAAGCTACATGGACTAAGTGAAAACCTGTCGTTTGATAACATAAAGTGCCTGAGTAAGTAGTAGGAATTGCTCTTACTGAATGCACTATCTCCAAGTCAGTTTAAACACATCTGTTTCTACACTTGTTACTAAGAGACATTCCTATCCTTGCTAAGTAAAAGCCTTACATCCTGAAAATCAGCACAGTATAAGTTAATTTTAAGATACTATGATGATTTATACGAACTGACCAGTGAGAAAATAAAGACAGATTTAAGATGCAGGAAACAGGTTTCAAGCAGTATCTGAATGCACTGTATATAATTCAGAGGAGAGTCATTCCAGAAAATGAAGTCTTTAAGGCTATCAATTTGTCTGGTCCTTTTCATGAGCATTATATTACCTGAAACAATCAGTAAAGACCTTTTTTTCCTGATTTTATATGTGAGTGATACAACCTTGACTGATCTAAGTCCAGAAATGTAACATAAGATGCATTTAAGAAAGAAAGAGAAAACAGGAATCAAGGAAAACAGGAATCTAAACCTTTAAACCCTCTAATCCTCTTTATTTTGAGGCTGTGGATATACTTTTAGTCATGCAATTATGCACAGGAACAGTGATTGCATTTAAGTAGGGTAACAAAAAGTTTTGCTCCGAGAGGTCACCAAATCCTATCTCACTTTATACATTTGCTCTTACTGGCCACCCTGCTCTCTGTGACACCTCCAGCACCAGGAAGCAGATGCAATTTCCTGTCCATCCGGTCGGCAAGCAGGAAATGTTTGACTCTTGGTCAAAGAAGAGACAGCCAAAAGCTGTGATGGAAGAAAGCAATGGGAGCTGACTGGCTCTCAGGCACTGAAGCGACTTCTGACTGGCGGGCCATCAAGATTGCACTGCAGTCTCCCATCCTACCCAAAACTGAGTGTTCTTGGAAAATTACAAGTGTTGACCTCAAATACAAATGCTGGAAATGGGGCTAATTAGTCTGGAAATCTATCTTGAGAAAAATCACTTGCTCACATCATCCAGATACTGGCTTTGCCAAGACCATACTTGCTCTAGACAACATGCTTCCTGTGGCTTTTGTTTCACAGTATTTTAGGATGCAAGTACATACTGCGTGTGCATTGTGTGGCCATCCATACTTACATGCATAAATTGATTTTACTGTCTGGCACATAAATACAGGGGGAGGCGTTTCTCATCAGAGTACAAAATAAACTGGGTGTCATTAATGTATGCATCTGTAAAGCATTCAGATTTAGAATGAGCTACTGTGCGTACTGAAATACGGGATATTTCTGGAGTCTAACATGAAACTGCATTATCCTGACTTTCCACCTTTCTTGCAATTAATTATAAGCAGAACTGCAATTACAAATAGTACTCCACCTTAAAATTACACTAATATCAACTAAGCATCGTGACAGAATAGTTAAAAAAATACATGAGACTGGAAGAAACCTCTAGCAATCATGTAGTACAAATTCCCTGCTCAAAACTACACAGGTTGGTCAGAGTCATGTCCAAATGGGTTTTGAGTATCTCCAAAGATAGAGATACCAGAGCATCTGTGGGGCAACCTCTTTCAGTGCTTCATCATCCCCAGTGTAAAGAAGTCTTTCTTATGTTCAGAAAACATAAGAAATGTTTTCCATATGTAAATGGAAGTTCTTGTGTTACAATTTGAGCCCATCGCCATCTGTGCATTCACTGGCTACCACTGAAAAATCAATAACAAAAATACATAGTTCTAATATAAACACGTGAAATATTAAGATCAAAGGAGATTAAGAAAAGAAAAGCCATGAGTCAAAAAAAGGGAGCTATTATAGCTAATGAAACGTATGGCACTCTATATTATATTAAGGACAAGAGATTTTTAGACCATTTTGTGTGTACCTATAAATAAGCTAAGAATTGTTTATGTATTTTTTTACTGAGACTTAATTTTGTGTTATTGAAAAGGGCATCTCATCTTGGCAGCACAGAAAGCAAAAACAGTTTCATATTGTATTAATTAGCATTCAAAAAACATTTCTATTTGCACACTACAATTTCTCCTCTTCACTCTGTATGGATGGAAGAAGGTCCACCTGGATTAGGTAGTTAATCTATTCATGCATTTATTTGCTAGTATATATTTTTATTTTTGAGGGTTTTTAAAAATTCCCGGACCCTGCATTGCATATTACAAACAAGGTAACAATCCTGCATGAGCACCCAGCTTACCCAGTTCTGTATCAGAGTGGTTGGAAGTCTGAGCACCATAAGGAGATCCTGCTGAAATTGTTTCAAAACCTGACTTTTCCACTTCTGACTGCTAACTTACTTGATATTCACAATCTGCCTTCTCTACACTACTTTGGGATGGGTTCTGTTTTGGTTTCAGCCTTCATGGCTGTTGGTGAAATCATGTATAATCTGTTTTGCATCTAAGCAGCTGGTCTCTTACCTTTGTGTAGACCAAGAAAAAGTGGCTGTCCATTCTCCTTCAGTATGGATAGCTATATTTTGGATGCCTAAGGAAGCATTTAATTTTCTCTCCAGTAAGGACAACAGAGTATTTTTCAGCATCACTGGAAGCAGTTCGGTTAGCCTAAGCTTAGGATGTTATTTAAGATGACTGGATCTCACCATTTATCTTCTAGGAAGGCTATGATTACTATGTGCCTGTGCAAGATTTTTTCTGTATTTCCAAACCATTGATTTACACTTTAGCATTATGTGGCTTAGTGACAACATTAATTTTATGATAAATTTTTTAGTCTGAAAGGTTTTCTCAGAACACTAAAATCAGTTATGCTCTACCATGACCTTATGTCTTTGCATGTGCCTTTTAATTGCTGAAAAATGATTTTCCACCGACATAACAAGCAGTAGGGACTCATCAATATAAAGCAAGCCAAAGCAGAATACAAAAATGGGCTCTAGAGCAGGTTGGTTGTCTTATCATTTGAAAAAAAACCCTTGAAATTATTTACTGACCACGTAATAATAGAAATGAAAGAACTAGGAAATTAATAGCCTCTATTTAGCCACATCATAACTATTTATGCTTTTCTGTATTGATAAAATATTCCCAACAGACCTGAGAGCCCGTAGCAAAAAAAGAACAATCAAGGATTAGTGTAAATTAATTCTTTGTCATTTGGCAAAAATTAAACCATATCATGCTGCTCAGGAGGTAAGTTATTATCTGACACTTGGGGCTATCATTGTATGAAGCATGCATAAGCTATTCTAGTTTTCACAAATAAATTTACATGTATTCCTAAAATGACCTATATAAACAAAGATCTGCTCCAAGGTGCTGACAAGGAATAAATATTAATTTTATGTGAATTATTGTTTATGCCCTCCCAAATCCCAGATAAAAATCTGGAATATTTCAAGCTATACAATACTGTAGAGCTAAATAAAGAGAAATGCATTCACCTATTGAGATTCCAGTTCACTTTTCTACTTTAAAAACACAGATATTTGCCAAAGAAACATCAAAACAGTGTGAAACCAGCTCTGTTTTCATGACTATTTGCATGGAGTGGGTAGAAGATTTCACCACTATCCAGAAACAGAGCTATTCAGAGCTCATATGATTTTGGTTTTGCTATTTTTGTCTTGAATTAACTCCGATGGCACTTTTATAATGCAGAATCACACTCATTAACTTGAACGCAGGTGTTAGATGTGATTGCATACCACCACTAGCTCTCTTGCATTATTATTTAGAAGAAATCTTAAGAGATCTGATGATGGAATCCAGCAGGCAGGGTTACCAGTTTATGTATGTAAAACTTGTGGTACTGAATAGATCGGGTTCTGGCCATTCAAGACAAAAGAAATTTTCTTAATGCAATTGAGCATTGAAAGAAGCAATTAGCCCAGAGATATCCATCAAATGACAATGATAATGATGACATCTAAGATACATTTATCTAAACCTAATATGATATTGAAATAACAGGAGCACCTCATATATCTCTGCTGCAAGTACCTAAATTAATGTGTTCTAGCTACCTCTTAGAAACTCAGCACTGATCTGGGTTTTTAACTTCTAGTACTGTAAGATTCAGTCACAATATTAATGTAAGTGTGGTAGATCTGCTTAGAGGAAACAGTCTTCTGATTTTCAGTGAAAATTCTTCAGAAAACTGCTGCATGTTATTTCTGACTCAAATAGTAATACGAAGACAAGTGCCCAAATTTACAGCCTAATTAGGGGGACAGTTGATATCATCATGAAAGTTTTAGTTTACAGATCATTTGATAGTTGATGAGCTGAGGAAGATCAATATTTAGTATTTCAGGGGCTAATTCTAGGAAGGGAGGGAACAAAGATTTTAATATGTCTATGGTTTCATAGCTCACTCTTCCTAAGGAAGAATACAAAATGTAGAGAAAAATTGTTGGGCTACGGTTGTATTTTCTACTCACCGTGACAGGACTTGGTGCTGTGTGGTGAAAGGTTAAGATAACTACTAATTATCTGAAAGAACAGTAGTCATCATTACTTACAATTTTCTTGTTCCGGTGAGAATCATTTCTGTTTCTATTGACAAGACAATCTGATGTTTAAACAACTATGAACAATTTATATTCCATTATAATCTAACGGAATTACATGTAATGTTAAGTGATTGAAAAGCAGTCTTCTGGTCACTTATCTGTCTTTTAGTATTTACCATAATGAACATTTGATTTTACATGACTTAGTCCAGATTGCTGAACAGTTATAGTGTATCTCTATTTCTATCTCTTCAGAGAAGATATTTTATATGATGATTTTGTGATTTAAGTGACACTTTGTCTAAAACTTTTCCAATTTGATTAATTATTCTGTTACCAAAAACTCACAGCAAAATTAAGCATTCTGGAACTGTATCTTGTTTGTCTGTTTTGGAAACACCACAAAATTAACTATAATATACCAATAAAAAGCCAAAGCCTTTTGAGTGGTTGAATTAGCTACACTCTCCTAATTTCAGTTTAGTACCTTTCCTAGTAAAAGCATTTTTAAATGGGATAAAAGTGATCACACAAATCACATTATAAATTTAACTTACTTTGTATACTTCTATAAAAATAATCTTTTCTTCACTGTTCTCTTCCCCAGCCTCTACCTACCTATTTCTATGGTGTAGTTACTCTCTATTCTGATTGTTTAAAATACTCATAAGGAATCAGGCATCATGAAGAATGAGTAATATGGTCAAAATTTTTGAAACAAAATGTTATATTGCTATTCAACTCTGAAAATTTTCATGCTAATTTTAAAAGCAACCATTCAACATAATCTAGTAATTCCACAATAGTTAGGCAGGTATTAGTGCAGGTATTATACAATACTTAGGTAGTGTGGTAGAGTGTGTTACAGAAAAAACATTTACCTGAACCATTGATTGTAGCTCCAGTTGAAGTACTACTGGCAGATATAACTAAGATTAAGTATTTCCATTTAAAATTAATTTTGTCAATTACAGTAACTCTGAAAATTTCAGTTCTTGAGCTGAGATTATGATTTCTCCTTGTAGATTTCTCCCTTTAGGACAAATAGAAATACTTGAAAGTTTGAGAACAAATGGTTCATATTTTTCTCTGCTTATAGCAAGTAGCTAGTTACACATAAAGTAATTCCTTTGGTTTTAAGAATAAAAGCCCAGTGGCTGAAGACTGGAAAATTAAACTTGGCTTACAGGTGTATCTTTGAATTTTCAAGAAAATACTTCTTCCATTTCATTTAGCTCCATTTTATTTTTTAACTGGTGTGAGACTTCTTGACAAATATTACAACAATAATTATACTTCTAACAAATCTGGGACACTATTTTGAAGAAGAAATAAGAAAGAATGTTCACTGTGCACAATCCAGTATGTATGTTCATGTGAAGAATAAATCAGCCATCTGGTCAAAAGTGTTTTAATAATTTCTACTAAATGATGTCAATTTCATCACAAGCTTTAGTTCAGACACAAATTACTCCCTCTTTTACAGAAATTAACATTCATTGCAATAAGCTATCTTCTCAGTGGAGAGCCTTTGTTTGAGTCTCTGCAAATACTTTAGATTTCATTTCAGTCAGTCTTTGGGTGCAATAGAAAGCACCCAAAACCCAACCCTGCTCTGTGATGTTGAATATTTATTGATAAGAAACTATAAAATATATGACATTGGATAATGCTACATTACTACTGCTTTTAGGCATCGATTAATACTCCATAATCTTCACCAATCACAGATCTGATTGTACACAATTAGTCATTTGATCCAAATAATGTGTCTGAATGTAAAAACATGGGTTGTTTCTTATATATAGTGCATATATTGAAAAGAAAATCAGACTAAAACGTTTCAGAACTACTGCTATAGTGTCCAATTTCTACTGGACACAGCAGACATTGCTGTTTTCTTTGCACGTTAACATTTGGTCAGCATGAAAAAAAGAAGACAAACAACTGGAAGTAACAGAGGCACCTGGAAATAACAAATGTGGGAGAAAACTGCTTTTTGTTTAATTCACTGCACTCATACCTAGTCTGAACCTGAAAAGCTTGAATAGGTTACTCTAAGCATCTCTAGTCTGTATAAGGTCACTAAGTTAAAACATGTCTCTATGTTTTGTCACTCTTCACACAGAAGGCAAAGCCTCACCCACAGACATATTTCAAATCAGATACAAGCCCAACCCCTACTATTCCTAATGTCATGATCAGCTACAAATTCTGCCACTAAATCCTATGATTTGTGTGCATCTTACCTAGCCAACTGATAGGGTATGGAAGCCTATGGTCCTGTGGAGACTGGAACATAGTTAAATAGTTTTCAGAGTTAAGACTTATAAACATTTTTTTGTGACATAAAAGGTCATTTACACATACTGATCAGCACAGAACTAGAAGGAAAATCACATAATATTTCCACAGATAGCAATGGCTCCATTTCTCTCTTAAATCTCCCCTTTCTATAGTATGTGATGAACAAACAACTTGATATGAAAGTATAAAAGCATGACTTTCATCTGACTGATTTTTAGTAAACAGGGCAGCATATCTGAACTCACTGAGCTCATTTTTTACATCCCTTATAATGAATTTTCTGAGCATTGGCCAAATTATCATCAGTGGTTATTTAAATAAAAAACCCAATTTCTTTAATTGTTTCAAATTGCAGTGTTGCATATGTATTTGCTGTGAGTTACTTATCATCTCAGTCTTGTCTTGCTTCTGTGAAAAATCATAATGACATCTACGTGAGGTCAGTTAACAGAGATAATAATCTATTTAGCAGGAATCTGATTTACCAGTTTAAGTATTCTCTGATCCATGCTATCTATGACTGTCAAAATGAAGAAGCCTGTTCAAGTGTCTTTGTTTCAGAGTGATTTTGTAAGTATTAGTAATTTTCTTGGTTATTTTGGAACGTGCTAAAGAACACTATTATTCCACTATTGTTTTCTTAAATTGTAACCAATAAACATACCTCCATCTGTGAGATCTCTCTCTTTGGAATCCTGAATGTATTGAAGTAAACTCCTCAGGGAAGTCAAGGTGACTTTTCAAGGTAGCACATTTAAAGATCAAGCATAATCCTTCTACAGGCCAAATCAAGATTATGTATATAAAAACACAGATGTCTTGATAGAGGAAGCCATGCAGTTTTGTCAGACCACAACATTTAGCAGTATGCTTGAGATTTCTCATCCTGTTGCTTTAACCTTATCACCCTAGAAAAGAAAACAAATATAAAAGAATGGAACTCAACCTCAACAAAGTAAACAAACACCTATCACACTGCAAGGCTGTTAACAGAGCTGCCAAGCTACACGAATGTAAAACCTTTCATTCTTGCACTGAAAACAGAGGTAAAAATACTCTTCCTACTATTTTTGCAAGAGATGAAAAGCTTTTGAGCCTGGGGAGGAATTGTGGTTCTTTTTTTTCTGTAACTAGTTTAACCACTTAATGTTTGTGAGAACATACAAGTTTTGAAGACTGATTCTCTCAAATAGTATTCTTGAATCAATAAACCACTGAAACACTTGTTGAAGCTATTTTCCTCTTCAAGACGACATATGCCTAGGTATTATCCAGAGAAAGGTTTACTAAACTGAAGCCCAGAACAGGTATTGTTGGTTCTTACACAAAGTTGATGTCTGTATATAAACTCCTCTGACTCTACAGGGAGGTTAAACATATATATCTGTTATTAATTCAATGTTACCATAGAGAAATTTTTAGCATCCAAAGGTGGTTTCTTTGTATTCACAATAGATTTTTTTTCTATTAGAATACAGTATGGCCAACAATGAAATATAAAAATTATTACTTAGTAGGTGTCTGTTATTTTAGATACCAAAAAATCCCTTAACATTGTCCCTTGATTATTCTACTTAAACTACTGGAAACATGCTTAATTCATGATCTACCAGTATATACTTCAAAAGTCCAAGTTTAAACCTAATGACTAAAAGGGTTGTTACAGTCAGAAGTTGCAGTCATTTTATGTTAACACACCAGCTGCATGTTTAGAATACCCTGGTAGCACCTATGTCTGTATTGGTAATGAACAGCAATCTACCTCTAGAAATTTCACTTAAAAACTGGAAGGCATTGTTTTGCACTTACTGTGGTGGGAAGGGAGGTAAAAAGTTAGAAGGTTAACAATTTTATATAAAAGTATTTTCTATTTAAATATGAATATATTTATGCCAATTTAACAGTTAAGTTATGAACACAAATATGGTTTGAAATCATCCCAGGTAAAGCTCGAAAAAGTTATTTCTCTTACATTTCCTGAAGTCATATCAGGACCTCATATAACCTGTACTCCATTCACAGTACTCTGGTAGAGATCTTCCTAAAATAGTGCATTCTAGCATGATGACATCTCTATGTATAGTAATGCTAAATCAGATTGGCAATAGGACCAACAGTAATCACAAGATGAAGACTATGGAAATTGTGAAAAAAAACTACAGCAATCACTGTTCCCAGGAAAAAAAAAAAAAAAAAAAAAAAAAGGTAGGAATCTATCAAGATTGCATCTGAGAGATATTATTTTTGTAATAGATATGCAAGCAAGCAAGCAAACAAACAAACCTGCCCATGAGAGCAATATGGTCTTACATAACTGCAGCAAAATAGCTAAAATTTACCTACATGTTTTTGAAGGACTCAGTTCCCAGGCATAGTATATCTCAAATTGAATAAACTGACTCAGAACATGATTTCTTTCAATACTATTTCCTAAGTAACTGAAATTATGGCATATGTACATAACAGAAGTAGTAAATCAATATAATTAAAATAGCAACAGTTAATTAATATAATGAATTTAATAGGAATAGTTAAGCACATGAAAAAAGGCTTTCTCTTCAGAGTGACAAACCTACAAAATGTCATCATCCAGTCAAGCAAGGCAAACCCCAAATAGTGTAATCAAAAGTACTGCAGAGATATAAATATCAAATGTCCAAAACTCAAGAGTATTACAGATATGTTAAAAATCCTATTTTCTGATGTCACAGACAAGTATTGTCAAATAATAGTGGATAAGGAAATCTTTCTTCATCTCATTTCAGTAGACAAAGATTCTAGAAATCTACAGTGGAAGAATAATGCTATGGTTGGTCTTATCTGTAACTACTAATTTAGTGACATTAACATCAGCTATTGTGGCTGTTTCTAACAGTAAGACACATCCTAACAGGGTTTTCAGAGATGGCTTTCACTTTCTGGTATAGGAACACAGAGATCTCATTTCTGCTTTTAAAAAGCAAGGAAATGAATCTCACCTGGAAAAGGGTAACTGTGGTATGGTACTTGCAGTCCCCTCAGAGAGATCAGCAAACAAAATGCAAAAGGAATACAGCACAGATTCATTCTTAGCGGGAGTAATTAATGAAAAGCCAATCAGAATTTGTAAAATCAGAGAAAAACAAATGCAATGGTGTTTACATATACTAAACACTTAAGCACTATGCTTAAGAAAAGATCATTAGTGGTTGGATCACCGAGATGACCAAGAGCCACACACCAGAACTCTGGCGCACTCTGATCTTACTATCAAAACTACACAGATGCAGTTTAGGGGAGTCACTGATGTGCACAGATGAATTTTAAGCTATCGCAGTCTTTGAGCATGAAAATAAGCCAAGTAAACATGATTCTCAACTCATTTGGAAGCAACAGCAAAGCTAGTTACAAGCCCATTTTAACAGCAGAACTGTGAAGAATCCTAAGCAATAATATACTGACAGATACTGCATATCTTCTGTTGAGATGGCCAGAAAATAGTGGAGATGTCACACAGACCTCACAAGAATGCAAGAATTACAAAGATGAGATAAGCATGTGCACTGGCAGAAGCAAAAAGATGCAAGACCCAGGGCATGAGAACAAAATTATCTCTGAAGTAGACATCTGTATCCAGAATATAAAAAAGCAATAAACTGTCCCAAAATTATAACTAAGACATGGAAGTAGGTGCACAACTGTTAGACATGTGCAGGCACATATCTAGCTACAAAGAGAGCAAAAAATAACTGCTTTTTTTTTTTTACAAACCTTTCAACAAAATCAAGGTGGACTTCTCACCGAACTAGGCAAATCTACCATTTCACAAGAACACTGGTCACACTTGTGGATGATAACCAAGGTACAAAATACTGCTGCAGTGGACATTGTAGCAAAAAGAACCATATCAATAAATGAAAAAAAAAAAAAAGATAAAATTTGAGACGAGATGGACCACTTTATATTCACTACCTAGCTGCATAACAAGTTACTGCTGTACTCAGATAAATGGTTATTCAAGTGCAAGGTATTTTTGTGAGGCTTTGACTCAAACATTTTTAATTGCAATGCAGTCAGAACTGATCCACTCCTGCAAAAACTTTTAATCATACTTACTGTTTATGATGAAAGATGCTCAAGTCAAAGTGTTTTCAACTGGTTCTGTACAATGACTAAGCTGTGTATATATTCTGCCTTATAAATACAGAAAGATTCCATAACACAGTTTAAAGAACTATCACATAAACAGCATTGTCATCTGTAGGGAGTCATGAAAGGCTAAGAAGAGACTCAAAAGACATGGAAAAATCTCATTTTGAAGACTAAGATATAAAGAAGATACCTAGAAATCTTGGGCCTTCCCTCTTCCATGCACCCCTCAAAGTCAAGTATTCCCTGTGAAGCCCTCAATACAAAAGCACAAGTCAGAAAACTGAGTTTTAATGGAACTGTCTGCTTTAGAAGGATAAGAAAAAACTGTGAAGAGTCAGAAAGCTATTTGCAATTTGAAAAACAGGTGATTAGCCTGTAAAGGTGGAGAAAAGATGGATTAAGGGCCCCATGCTACATATAAAACATGTATTTCCCCTTTTTCTCACTAAGGCTTTGTGGTCCTTACAACAAAGATATGTATAGACCATGGATGAACACATCTCACAGGATCAAGGTTATGTAAGACCGCAATCTAAAGAAGACAAATAATCGTATTTTGGTTTGTTTTGCTGGTATTTTGGTGGTGTTTTGTTTTGGTTTTTTGCTTGCTTTTGATTGTCTGATTTTATTGTGGGTTTTGCTTTGTTTTGGTTTTGGTTTTTTTTTGTTTTTTCGGGTTTTGTTTTTTCTGTTTAAAGCTAGAGAAATCTGAAATTAGGCAACAGACTGCAGAATTATGACATTTAACATGGGCAACACCAAGTTAAAACTATGGCTTAAACTCAGCAATGACCAGTTCCACTGTTCTTACTGGAATTTAATCCCCATGCCAGATGCTGGATGAAGGGATGTCTGAAAATTCAACCTCAGATCTCTTTCACATTGAATTGTTTACAATTGAGACATCCATCAGAACTAGCAAGTTAGAAAATTGAGAAAGGCTAAGAGATATACCAAAAAAAAAAAAAAAAAGAAAAAAGAAAAAAAGAAAAAAACAAACATAAAAATGACATAAAAATCTAGTGTTATATAACTTCTATTACTATAAAGTATCAGAACAGAGAGTCTAAAAATAAACTTACACTATAGAAAAAGTTGTGTAGGTTTTTTTAAAAAATAAAATCCATATATTTATATGGTTTTATTCCTATATTGTTTTCTCTAATAATAATTCTTCAGTATAAAGATATGCATGTGGCACATTAAAAGATAATATGCCAAAGAATCATAAAAACTCTCCAGCATTATTGCAGAAGAATGCCCAAATACAGCAGCAGTTTTAATTCTTTCATAGCTAGCAGTGAGAAGCTTCATTCAAAATTGTATATTATTCTGGTGTTAGCTTTCAGAGCTGTGAATTTGAATTGGGACCCTTATATCAGAGGTTGCCTAAACAATTAAGGGACACATGCTTTTGGTTTACTAAGATTCTATAGCAGCAGCTCATTGATAAAAAATTGAAGATACCCCTTCTGGCACACTAAGACAATACTTGAAAAAGAATAAATATTATCAATCAAAGAATTTGAGACTGTGGGACAAACTATGTACCAGAGTTTTATAAGGAAAAAATTATTCTGAACATAACATGCTCTAAGGATGTATCACTTAAGTTTAAAGAATTCCAATTCCACTGGCCAACAGAGGAAAAGGCTTTAGTGACTTTGTTTCAATGAATAATATTATGGGAGGTTTCCTTTTCAGCTATGAAGCTAAATGTAAAACAAGCGTCTCAGAAAATCTCTTAAAAAATTACCAAGGCTGACATAGTAGCTATTTGGTTTGTTTTAAAAATATGTATTTAAATAAAACATGCAGCAAAATACTAATCATATTACCTGATAACTTAAAATTATAGTATCTTATAATTTTATTGACAATTTAATCATATGCAGTATTTAAAAATTGCTTAAATTACTCTCTAATATAAAATATTTTCCCCAACTTTGCCTCATTTGCAGATCAGAGAGCAAGATCATACAGAGAGGTTGTGGGTAATGCAAAATGCTTCACTATATCTCAGGTTTATGTATTGTTTTTACAGTTCTAAGGAAAAGAAGCAGCTGCTAGCATGCAAGAAAAAGTACCAAGGAAGAAATTTCCACATCAGGGTAACTATGTCTGATACACTTGCATATTTTTTACTCGTAGAATGTAAGAAAACAAGCATTCATAGAGCAAAAATGCAAAGAATGCTGGTATCTCAGGTTCTTATCTAAATAGCTGAAATACTGAGGTGTGGGATGATCAGCTGTATTGCCCTTATACACCTGTATTGCCCTTATACACCTGTAAATGATAATCCTGTTTAGTCCATTGTTAACCTGTAGAATTCTTTATTCAACTTCTTTGAGAAAAAGCAAACCAGGAGGACTTTGTTGAAAATCCGGTAGCACAAAGTGACCTTGAAGTAGGACTGTATCACTTGCTGACCAGACTAATCAGCTGGTAACCAGCCCAGCACCTCTTATGGTTTTTTATGATCCACTGGCCACATATGTGTTTCTATTAGCACTGCCTTTGCCTTTTTCCCTCCTGCCTTTCAGGGATGATACCACACAATACTCAGAGATGGGTATTTTTTCTCCAGCAGGTAGGGCATCTGATGGTCAATACACTCTGATCCAAAGCAAAGGAAGATTTACTGATACTGCCAGATGAAATGCTTGGCTAAACTTCAGTCTGTCAGATGGTGGGTATGTCCCCATCAAAAGTAATATTAATCTCAGTACCATAACTGTACAAGTGACAGCCGCATGGAATAAAAATGAAATCTATGTTTTAAAGGAAAATACTTTGTAGCCTAAAAATGATTGCTGTAGTACAGCAGAAATCTAGCTATGTGGAATGAAATATTTCTATTACTGATTAAAGTTTCCTATAAAAGGCCAGGCACTCTTATAAAAATTTTTAAAAATTAAGTAATTATTTAAGGTAGTGTTAATCATCTTATCAGCCAGTACCCATGGTCTTAGTGTTTAAATATGATTGCTCATTGCAAAGCAGTTTTGATCAAAGTCCCATGCAAAAAAGAGAGGTGTCAGATGCATTTCAGTTTAGAAGTGGTAAGACAGTGAAATTTCTAAATTACATAAAGTTTGCTCAGTGAAACAGCAATTGCAAAAGGATTAAAAATGTATCTCTATCATGTGATAGAGCCCTGTCAATGCTTGTGCTAACCTGATCTAGATCATCCACATGACATAGAATGAGGCAGAGCTAAGGTTCTGAAACCATCTGGTAGTGGTAGATTGTTCCAGAAATAGTGCACTCATAAGGAAGTAGAGGAATCTCTGGCCTGTGCTTCCCTGTACCTGATACACTCCTAAATCTGACAAGCTCCCGGAATTAAATTCTCTTACTTCTATTCTCAAGTCAGTGTGCATGAAATTCAACTGCTAGGAAGGTCAAAGGCACATTGATCTTTAGAGTGTCCTATTTGAGGCCTATCACCCTAAGGTTATTTATTATTAATTTACAGAACAAAAAGCTCTTTCTTAACATTAGAATCTCTGAACCTCACAACCAAAATTCAGAAATAAGTTTCTGAATTCTAGTTCTAGAATTGAATAGATAAAAGCTTGGTTAGATAAACCCAAAGATGACAGTGATAAGTAAATTGCTGATGTGAAGACACTGAATGTATAAAGTCCTTCTGTTAAATGAGAGTACATTTAAGTACTTCCACTTATCATAATTACTATCTTATACTAAAGGAGAAAAGATGGTCTCTGAAGTCGATAGAAGCCAAGTGATTTAAACTTTCTTGGGTAAAAGCACTTGAAATATTAAATGTACCAGAAATGCTAGAAGTTAATGTCAGCAGAGACACAGATTTAAGACAATAATTACTCAAGCAAAAGAAAATGCTTCCTTCAAAGTAAAAGCATAATTCTCAGGTGAACCTGTTTTTAAGTTATGGTAATCTATTATTTACTACACAAAGGATGAACTCCTCATGCTGTCCACATGCTGCAGTTTCATGGCTGCTATTTATAAAGTAAATTATATTTTCTGTATGATTTAGTAAGCCAAGCATCACATTCTACATAAGTAAAATTTCTTCTTTGTCTTCTGATGTAATATATACCTTGATGTTGCAATAGTACAGAGGAACATGGCAAGCTGGGGAAAGGCTTGTGCCTAAAACAATGGATGGCAACTTCTTGCTTATGAACAGAGTGCAGAAAACCCAAATGATGAAGTAAATATCAGTATTAATCACTACTTGCAGATGGTTACCTGAAAGCAGGAGAAAGGTGACCTCTTAATTGAAAACAACATGACAGGTATAAATAATAACCTCCATTATATCTTGGATATTTCCCATAGCATGTAAACACTGGAGTTTTCCCCTCAGGGAGAGAACTAAAAAGCAATTTTATCATATGCCAGGAAATACAGGAATTTAAAAAAAAAATCTAAAAACGTAGGCTGCTTTACAGGATAAGGAGACTTTTCCTTATTCTAAGGTGGACTTGGGTTCTGTAACTAATAAAAGGGAATAAACCCAAGTGAAGGAGATACTGCTTTTAAACCCTTGTTGTTTTCCTAACTCCTTTCTTATCAGCATGTAAACCAGTATTTATTGTGTCTGTTCACAGTAATGACAAATACTGTTACCAGTTTTAGCTGGCCGAGTAGCTTATAGTATTAGTGAACTGATTACCAATAATGATAAGACTACTGACCTGAAACTACACAGGCTGAGTTTGGACTGTGTCTTTTCAAGCGTTACACCAGACTGAAAACTACAAGTATTTAACCATTATCCATTCTAGTTACTTTATTAACTTCTCTTGCATCACGACACTGTTACTGAAGTAACTTAAATAGGTTCTAAAATTATCAGCTTCTGGATTTAAAATTTCAAAAGGACCAGACTTTACTATAGTTGCCAGAGATTTTAGCATTTCTTTGTAAACCTCATTTTCACTTGGGCTTTGAGCCTTCCTTTTAGAGCGTAAGGGATCCTAAAAATGAAACCCTGGTTTAAAACTTGGTATGTATTAAAAACTTAATATATACTAAGCTCAGACATTGCACTATTTCCTTACAAAGAGTATCCATTACAAGAGCTGAGGTTACTAAATAAAATGAAGGTATTTATTTGTAAAACTGTTTAAAGAAAATGCCAGCCAGAAAGGCTGAGGCTATTTACACATTTCCACAGAGACTACTCATTAAAGTGATGTTTTGGTGCTTAAATGTTACAGTGGTAAGTATTTAGGAGAAACTCCATATCTAAAAACCCCTGTGCTTATTAATTCTTTCCACATATAAAGCTGTTTTATGTTTTATGAGTTGAAGTACTTTTAGGAGAGAGATTATGTTCAGCTTGGTTTTACATTAGCATGCACACAGATGCTAGAAGCAATTAGCAAGAAGGCACTGACAATTCCTGGGTAAAACAAAGATTTATTGCTTCAGAGATTAAGATTCTGTTATTTTCTCTTTCACTGACTTTTTTTGAGATGCTGAAACTCAATTATTAACCTTTCAAACTTTCCACACAATCTCATTTCTTCAATTGCATGCTTGTCACATGTAAAGGAAGTACATAACAATTAAACAGATCTCAGGACTTCTCCACCTTTCATTTAAAATTCCAATTCTGTTAATTTTTATGTACTCTGTTTTGAATTGCTTTTAATGGGACTTCAACTGGGGAATTTTTTAAATGTTTCTCACTCTTGGTTAACTTCAGGCTTCAGAATACAAACAAGTCCTTTTGAAAACAACAGTTTACCAAAGCATGATATTTACCTGGAGTGGTAGAAACCTATGTTTTGGAGATGTAGGATCAAGGATTAGTCTTTGCCCTAGTATTTGTAAGTTTACAGAGACATTACTTTTCTATACACCCATTCCTACTCCATACTAGTTACAGTTTAAATCCTATCTTAAAACGTGAATAAAGTAGATCCTACTGTAATGATGCATTTAATTTCACCTTAAGACATCAATTTATCTATTCAGTACTCAGTAAATCAGAAATTTTTCAGAAGGGCTTATGAAGAAAGTGATTTTCAAGGACAAGCAGAGCATAAGTTTTAAGAGTTTAACATGTGAGAATGGTTCAAAACCCAACTTTTGATCAGTTAGGGAATGAGAAGGGAAAAAAAAGGATGTCTTATATTTTCATTGCTGATTTTCTTTACCTTCTTTCTGTATTAATGCAACTTTTAAATCACTTCACACTATTTTCTAGGTATAGTTTTGTTTTGGTTTTTTATTTTCTGATATATAGATTTTCCCATGCATTATTTAACCTTATGTCTATAGGTGAGGGAAAACTTTGGACCTGTTGCTCAAACACAATGATTTGCAAGAATGGCATATTTAGAATTGCAGGAAATCCCGAAAATTAAAGGTGAACAAGCCCTAACTATAATTACAGGATCAGTAACTTCAGGCTTAAAATTACTTTCAAAATCCAGTTTAACTGAAGGCAAAAAGGAACCTGCCTCAGAAAGATATGCATAATATATTATTAACTGATCAATTCTATGAAAATTAAACAAAATGTATACAAAACTACAACTTTAAGATTTCATGTCTCTTTTCAAAAGCAAATATGCTTTATAAAATGGGAGACATGTTTCCATGTTTTTGTGTAATTTATTTTACTAATTTAAATCTCAGCTTATTATTCAAAGGTTTGATACAGTAACTGTGCTATATTTAACTATTGATCATTAAAATAAAGGAAATTTGATGCAGTGTTATGTTAACAGGTAGGTTGCTAACAACTGTGTTTAACAAATAGGTTGAAATAAACAGGTTCAGTGATGATAACGCATGACTTTGTATGTGACTATATTGAGACATATAAAAGAAATTAGAAATACATCCCGCTTTACTCAGTATAAACTGGATGAAAAATCAGAAAGCAAAATGGGTTGAAAAAATACAGCAAAAGCAAAAAGTGAGATAAAAAGGGTATCTCTTTCATGGTATCTACCAAGATTTATTTAGAATTATTTTTTCTTTTTTTTTCACATGGAATCTGTCAAACAGTCAAAGTAATCTATTTCATAATATTTTCTAGAACTAAATGTCCAAGACCTCAGGTGATGGAACACAGGAAAACATAGCTGATGATTAATTTTTGCTGGTCATGGGAAATGCTTTTCAGCAGCAGGAGAGATCTGATACTCTCCGAGCCTTTTTTTCCATTCTCAGCTATTCATCATCTGATTTCCCACTGCTGCCTTCCCACTCTCTTCCTGTAGTGCTTTTCTGTACAAAGATTTGGGATCCCTGCTCAAATTCCCCAGAGGAGCCAACCTTGGACTCTCCATCACAAATAACTAAACTCTTGGAATTGCTTCTAAGAAGGTTTTCAGAAGTTCATTACCATCTATCTCACATTACTCTAACCCCGTGATACAAATGTCAGCATGCTGATGAATAGGTCATGACCAACCCTTTCCTTCATCAAATGGCTGTGCAAAAAGGGCCTTACACAGTCACTCACTGTAAAGGTTTCTTCTACAGCTGAAGCAACCAGGATTGTGTATTTATAGTCTTTCTAATTATGTGTGTATTAAGTAGCACTGGCACTTAAGATGTGCTTTAGAATAACTTCCTTTTCCACTGACAGTGGTTTTTTTCAAGCTGGCTCCCATCATCTCAAGGAGCTGGACTTGATACACTGACATACCACTCATACATACACTTAGGATGGACTTGGGATGGTAATTTCACTCTGCCTAGAGACTAGCAACTTTAGAAGAGATGTTTTGGTATCAGTTCAGGTAACCTAGAGAAGTCATGATCATATGCAATGTAAATTTAATGTGATTGTCTGTCTTCTCTTTTTGCTTTGTTGTTCTACTGCAGGACAGCTAAAGTACTAGTAATACTACTCACTAGTACTACCACTGCTAGTAGTCTGGTTCCATTCAGACTTAATGTCACAATATTCTGTGGATCATTACATCTTGTATTTTCAATCATGCTGCAGACTAATGTGAAAGGTTTTTGACATAACCATAACAATCAAGACTGAATTTCCATAACAGATCAGGGGAAAAAAAGCAATTTCAAATGATGGTAGCAGGAGATTAAAAGAAAAAAGCTCCTTTGTAGAGGTAATAGTTACAAGGCCCAATATGCCACTTTTTATTTAAATTTATTTTCAAAAATTTAGTCAAGATAAACCAGTAATTGCATAAAGTGTGTTGAATTCTGTCATGTTACATAATTTTTATATCTATTGATTGAAATGCAATTGTAAAATTCCCTATGATTGATAATTCAGGACTTGATCCTCTGAATCCAATATTCTTTCATACATTTTGAAAATTCATCAATACCAATAGTAGCACGGTTGTTGCCATTTAGCCACTTTAAAAAGAAAATTTGATAAGCGAATTTTACTTAGAAAAATGGGATGGAAAGGAAAGAAAGCAGACAAGAAAAGTTCAACCTTCTCTTTCACAGTCAGCAATACAAAAAATTATTTAGTTTATATTTAACTATTTGGTAACTGTACCTTTAAACATTACAGTGACTTTCTTTGAACAGAGGATTCCCTCCAGAGTACTGAAGTGGAAAAATGTGTACATAAGTTCTTAAACCCTGAGGAACAGTTTTCTTTCATCAAAACACTTTTTGATGGCATCATTCTTCATACTGTTTCATTATTTCAGATAGACTTGCTCCCACTGTACATCAGCATCTGGTAAAGATATTTTCCTATTTTAGTGGAAACAGGCCAAGATGTGCAATAACAGCTAGTTACTGTAGTAATGGAGTAACCATTTCCTGGAAATTCAGAACTTTTAAAATTATTTAAAATAAATATCTAAAAAGCAATGTTACAATGTAGAAACGAGAGTTTATTGCCTTACTCCTTCAAAACAAAGGAACAGAAATGTGTGTACTGAAGGCCACGTATTATTTTGTAGATAGAGTCAATCTGACTATTTGCCCCTGTTTTTCTAATCCATCTGGCTACACAAACTGCAAGCAAGAAAAGGGATGGGTCTGTGATCATTCTCAGGCCTGCTGTGCACATTTTTTGGTATTAACAGCTGAGCATACATAGGGTTATTTCAGGGAATATTCACAAAGCAAGGAAATCAGGTTTATGCCACCCTTTCATGAGGACCTCAGCACAGGATTTTAGGATTGGGTTGGGCAGATGTGCCGTGCCATGCCATCTCTTAGGATTTCAGCTGCGCTGCAGAGATGCCACACTGGGGTAGGTTCCTTCCTTGAAGAGCCACAAGGCTGTCTGGTGCAGGGAGAAAATGGAATCATGGGGCAACCTGAAGCAAGGCTGTTTCTGTGGTTACACACATCCCTGCAGTTCAACAGGGTCAGTGTGAGCATTTGTGCTTGCTGACCACCGTAATAGCAGTACAGATATAGTTTATTCAGCATGAACTGTAAACAAGGTATCATAAGTACATGGGAAAAAAAAGTGGGGAAAAGTGAGAAAACCTTTTTACTTCTCAGTCTTTAATACCGATAATGATAAAGATGAGAGAGGTGGGAACCAATCCAGATCTATATCCCTAACTCCACACTAGATCAAACCCCTGCTCCCTTCTAGTTTTATCCTTTTTTTAACCCTGTGGTGGGTAGATTTGACTTAGAAATATCTTCAGCACTACTGCAGAACAAGCTGAGGCTAATGGACTACAGTGAAGTATTTTGTTTGAACTCTAGACCTTATTTTGGCACATCTTCCTTTTATTGTATTACTGTCTCCTTATTTACCATAAAAAGAATGAAAACATATATAAACTTTTAATTGGCTTACAGGGCTCATGATGACTTTTAAAACTGGGTATGTTTAATAACTACGTGGCAGTTATTCGTTAATGTTTTGATCAACACTTTTCCACACTTTATTCCAGGAAATCCTTCTATTCAATCCCAGTCTCCAGAAGTGGATGAGCTGGGTGTGGGTATAGTTTTCTGATTTTACCAAGGTTTTGCTTATGCTGCAAATGGATGTGTGAGAAAACTCTGCTGGGAATACTAAAAATATTACTCATCTTGTGCTTTTAGTTTCACTGGTTACTTGATGTTCTTGCTTCTCTCTCTGCTTTGGTCTTTTTCTCTCCTATAACAACTCTCTCTCTCTCTCTCTAGATATACACATAAATGCACAAACACCACTACCCACACTTACAGGGTTCCCTTATCTCATCTTTCCATACTTCTGCCTCCAAAAGTTCTGTGTTTTACTCCCAGAATGACATTTGACTTAATTCTGCCAAACCCTAAGATTAGTACCTACTGTCTCCCATGAATGTCAGTCTTTCTCCCTTTCTGTATACACAGAAAAGGGGTGAAGAACTGACAGAATGTAAAAAATAAACCCTTGCACACTGTGTATATCTTAAGGATAGCACAGCAGTCTTTACAGATGTTGCCATATTTCTCACCAGTGCCAGCCCTACATTCAGATAGAATACTGGAACATCATTTCAGGGGATCATTGTGAGATTTTTTTCTCACAAAACATGGTAAGCAACATTAGAAATTAAGCAATAACGTATCTATACATATGAACCTATCTATACATATGTGCCAGTGTATATAATGCTCAAATATATCCTGTCTTTATGCTAAAATTCTTGATCAGGGCTGAGAAAACTTTAAGACAAAATAGGATCTTGTGGAAACTTTTATCTTGAATTTAACATGGACAGTGTTTTACAAATTTATTTCAAAAAAAAGAAGTTATATTGTGTGGTTGTTTTCTTTTCATCTATCTTCACTTACAATTCTAGCCAGAAACAGAAAATACAGGATCAGAAGGAATAAAACAAAATAGGAAGTTTTCCTTTTTCCAATAATTAAGAGCATGACAGAACAAGGGGTAATAGCCTTAAAGTTGAAGAAGGTAGAATTAGGTTAAACATTAGGAAGAAATTCTCCAGTGCGAGGGTGGTGATACACTGGCACAGGCTGGCCAGGAAGCTTGTGGATACCCCATCCCTGGGAGTGTTCAAGGTCAGGTTGGATGGGGCTTTGGGCAATCTGATCTAGTGGGAGGAGTTCCTGCCCATAGCAGGGGATTGGAACTAGATGATCCTTTCCACTCAAACCATTCTATGATTGGCAACCTAACAGTTTAGTAAAAAAATAAAAATCACGTGTAATGTAGTAATTAATACAGGTTGTCCCTGCACATGGCCTACTTGTTACTTCTTCTATGTCCTGAGACACTTCACTAAAATAGGTTATATTATGCAGTTTAAAGAAGACACAAAATGCTGAGGTACCGAGTTTAGAATTATCAGCTAATCAGCAATCTGTTTTAGAGCATCTATATTCACATGAGAAAACTTACAGAGAATACTAGAAGTTTGGTTAAGAGGCATTAGAAACCATGAGGTTTTGCTCCTAAAGAAATGCAGTAAGTAGTAAACTACAAAGGATTCCTGATTCTTTGTAAATTTTCTTCCTGACTCAGTGATTCTTAAATTTTTCCTGCACACTCCCAATAAATGCTATGAAAAATATTCACCTTTACTCGTCTCCAGTCTGTGAATTGGGGTTTTATCACAGGCATGAAAGTTGTCGCTATACATTCCCTAAGTGGAGAAAATCACTGACTGAAACATTATACTTGCTGTAGAAGTGCTCTTAGTAAGTAATCCGTAACACAAAAGCTAGGGACCATCAGGTGTGCCTCTAACCATATCTTAAATTTTTAAAGCAAGGTCTTAGAGATGTGCTCCAAGTTTTGCACCTCCACAGAAAGGGGAAACATTGAAGAAAGTTGTCTACCCTCAGCAGTTCTTTATCTAGCATTCCTACCACTTTTTTAGTCTTAGGCTGATGCTTTTTGATTTTAGGCAGTTGCATTCTCAAAGTACTGAAAGTTTTGCATCTCATTTTCATGCACTCCATTCTAAGAAACATCAGAAGGATCTGTGATGCTAATTCAGTGTTCTGACTTTGCCAAGAGAAATGTACAGAAAAATTACCAGGTAACAGACAGGTCTAACCTGGGCCAATGCATACTCTACATTCACTAGAGAAGCAGCTTAAAGCAGTGGTAGGATCACCTCCAACTGGTCAAATACCTTCAACTGCTCTAGATACACCATGTTGTTTCCAGTTAACTTGTGCCTCAATGAATTAGCTCCTTCAAGCCAGAGTATTCTTACCATTGAGGCAACCAAGAGCAGCTTTCCTCAGTATGGTATGTGTGGTGACTGAATTGTGATTAGGAAGTACCTTCTTTCACACAGATTTGAAAATCTTCCCAGTACCAATTGTAAGTGGCAAAGAAAAATTTGCAATCTTGTAAAAATAGTGGAAAAAAAAAAAAAAACTAGAAATCTGAGGACATGTATACATCACTTAGGTTTTCTTTAAGAAAGGATCTTGAGTGGAATTTCTAAAAATTCTCAAATTAGAGGCAGCAGTAACAGTTTGTTTCTGCTACCGATTTATTCACAGGAAATGGTTTTCCAGCATAGCAACACACCACAGAAAGGATAATTAGGTACTGTGTTTGGGGCATTCACAGTAGGTTTTCCTCTAATATACCAGAAGAGGAATATTTTAAACAAAACATTTCAGAAGCCCCTACATCTCTTAACATCCGGAATAATAAACTGTCTTGCTACCTTTGAATAATCTCTAACTCCCTAGTATCTACAGGAAATCCACAAGAAAAACCTCACTTACGCACATACTCACCACAGCAAAATCACGTGGTCAGCAAGGTGAAAATAACAGCCAAAGCTTGATGCATCTGGAATATATTTGACATATAAAAATCCAAAACTTCATACTCCTCAGCATCATTTTTTACATATATAGTTACATTTTTTGTGTCCTATTATACATAGAAACAAAATCTATACACACACACACAAACAACAAGACATACAAAAATTAAAAAAGTAAAAAAGTTCCAAGCATTATATGAATTTTTAAAATTTTAGAAATGTACAATCTGTATGTGTATGTGCTGGAAGGACACCAACCCACATAGTCACTCATGTCAATAGTAATCTTCTTCCCTGTTTCTAACTTGACTACTTTGGAACCACCTGAAATCGATGTTTGACCTTTTGGGTTTACATATATCAATTCATATCCACAGTTGCACATTTTATAAAAGAAATCACTAGATGCCTTTCAAAAAAATCAATTAAACCCTACTTTGATGCATGACTCATTAAGAGATAACTTTAGACAAGTATTTTTCATCCTTAGAAGAAAATGCTACATTATGTTTAAGTGCTTTTGTACAATACCTACATCTTTACCATAAAAAATACTTATGTCAACACTTCATAGCAGATAGATTTACAAAAAGCATGTAGTTAACTTAAAAAAACTGCATATTGGTCCTTAAATCTTAACCAGAATATATGACAAAACCAGGGAGGGGTGAGCTGCTGCTGTCCAAACATATGCCAAATATGAACACCTTTTGGGGTTTCAAAAGGTTACACAAATTTGTTTGTTTGTTTTGTTTCAGTTTTATGCACTGTGGAACTTCCTAGATTCAGACAGAAGCACAAATTTCATACAGTGATAAGAGAAAAGCTTTTCCTCTGCTACTGTATTTCTGGTCTGATGAGAAACAGGAAATACTATCAGTCTCATGAGAGTATCTGTTCTCTGAAGATCTCCAGCTTGAATGGTGATCATTACACAAGCCCATGTGAGCCTGAAAATGTTTTGAAATTGGCCTATTTCTAAGTGGGACAGAAAAAATCCTAGCAGAATTCAGTAGCTTCATCACTTGAAGACACACATGATTTTTCTCCAAATCATGGCACCATCTAGCATATGGTCCTTGGCTGGCTCCAGGACGAGTGCATATCTCTGTATTTCTGACTTTCCTAAGCTTCCTGCCCAAGAATTCCACTGGGTAAACCAACACTAGGTTGACATGCTTCTGCAATGATGGCATGACATGCTCTGTACCCCATCTACCTTCTACTTACACAGCTGTTTGCAGACAGCCTGTGCCTTGTGCCAATTAACACAGGGAGGCATAGAACACCCTCCTGTAACCTCCACTGAATTTAACACTGCATTTGGAGGTCTGCTGTCCTCAATGACCAAACATACTGCCTTGATCACAACTCTCAAAAGACAGTGTAGAAAAAGCCTTTTCAGCTCTTCTCCAGACATCTGCTGGAGCTTGCCAGCAGTGTGGTTTTTAAGACTCAGCACTAGACTGTCATTTCTTTGTCTTACTTTCTGGGACATTTTCACATTCAAACCACCATCCCCAGCAGAGCTGTTCAAGAAGACTAACTTCCTAAAGGATGTGGCTATCTCACTGTTACAAGTCAGGACAACTCAAGGTTTTTCATCAGCTTGACACATCATTCAGTCAAATTTGAACACAGGTGGCAGAGCCACCACCCTGGGCTCCATATCTGACCCCGTCACCACTCTATTAGCCCACAAGCAACACAACCTCTCCTTCAAGCTGCAAGGAGTAGAGACGGGGTGCCTTGCATGCACATTGTAGAGCTACCAGTACCCACTAATGTGGATTTCAATTGAGCTGCTCAGTGAGATCCACGTCTGTGAGAACTGCTCTTCTCCTGTTATTACCTCGTAAAAATAACACTGCTTTAGAGTTGAACAGCAACTGGAAACAAAGAAGATAATAGTTCCTCTGAGACTTTTATTTAAGAAACTGATTTGGCCACTCCTCTTATTCTATCTATGCAGACACCAACTCTGATTTGACCATGCTTATTCCCAGAGTTTCAACATCCTCCCATCTGTGCCTGAGGGATCAAAGCCCAATGCAAGGCTCATTGCAACAGCACTTCTCACAACAGAAAAAATGTGAAATCCAGATCTGAAAGGATCAAGAGAGTGAGGAAAATGTTATTTACTATTTTATACAATACAAAGATGGTATTATACTGAGTATTATTAGTACTGCAATGAACTGAGTGGTAGGAAGAATGTGTGCTTAGGAAGAGAAAAAGTAGGCTTTAGAAGTTAAATACACTATATCTAAATCTGAATTTTAATCCCTGGAGCCCTTTCCTAAAGCAGAACAGTGGCCTCAGGTTTTGGTTTCTTGTCATTTTGTTTGCTTTGTGTTACTGCTTCTTTTAAAAATACAACACTAAAATTCAGATGGCAAAATAAAAATGTCAGTCTCAGTCTACAGAACCTTTCAACACTCCATATGTTTGCCTCTAAAAATACCTATTTAGCATCATCTTCTGTATTACATTGAGATCAAGGGATGATAATGACAAGACTAGAAAAATGGAGGCAATATTATCTGTAATTTATTTGGTGGATAAAAGATAGTCAGAAAAAATTACATGTGAACTGCACTTTCTTTACTTTTGCCTATCAACCCACTTACGGTCAGAAGGCTAAGGTTGGTGGAAAGTGCATTAAAAGCAATTTTGCAAAAAATCATAATTGCAACAACAGCTAACATTTCCAGAATAATACTGGGGACTCTTCAATACATTAAAATATCCACTAAGTGACATCTCTCATTAATAGATATAAAAAATGTCCTGCTCTTTATAATATATGTATGTGGCACATATGGAATTAGTTTCCTGTTACAGTATTATCTGGGCTATGAAAAAGAAGACATTCACCTGCAGGAGGCATGACTGACAACTTTCCTTGTATTTGCCAGCAGAACTAGATACTCTGAGGAATAGAGCTTTCTAGCCTATTTATCATCTCTTTAATAGGTATAGATTTGTAGCATGATGAAACATATTAGCATGGTTACTGCATTTCCCTAGCAGGAGACAAATACTGTTAACTGCAGCTACATATGTAACAGCCAACAATTTTATTCTTCAAAAGAACTTCTGTTAATGAATGTTAGTTGTTTTATATATGTATGATGTTTATTTTTTATAAATACACTTATTCTAGTTTGTAATGAATTGAACTGAGGTCATTTAAAGCAAAACATCAGCCAGAAAAATACTGGAGAGTTGTGATGTATCTCATGCTGACATAATTTTAAATAATGTCAGCCTTTAGGATCAGGTTGTACCTGCTGTTTTGCTTGTGCCACACTCTTTAAGAGAAACCAAAACCTGGAGACTAATAAAGTTCATCATATTGTGCTTTCAGACATCAGTACATAGAAGAAAAAGCAAGCTTCCCAGAAGGGAATTTACCTAATACGTGACATAAGATGTCTTAAAACAGTGTTTTAATCACATTTAATAGAGGTACTTGAAATTAACCACTTTATAAAAACACACAGCAGAAAAAACAGTAACTATTCTGAGAAAAAGCGAGGAGGTGGAGAGTTCCGACCACATCCCTGCTGCACTCCTGCTGCCCTGGCTCTCTCTCTCAAGTCAGTGGTTTGCAAACGCCTCAGCTGCAGCAGGCAGCAGTCTGGCTACAGATGCAGATACAGGGACAAACCTGGACCTGGGCTGGAAGATCCTACCTGACTGGAAGGGGGAGGTAAGCAGGACAGAGCACCAGGTGGAACAAAGAAATTCTGCATTCACATTCAGAGCTGCTAACATAGTATGTAGCTGCAAATCCAGATGAGATGATGCTTGTGCTTAGAAGGAATGGGAACAAAACAGTAACATTAAAGTACTACATATACCCTTAAAAGAAGGATATAGTTTGTAAAGGAGGTAGCTGAGCTTTCTAATTGGAAAGAAAGTGATTATATGCACTTAACCACTTCATAATAACAAGGTGAAGCAAAAACTACAGGACTTCAATAAAACACTGTGGTCTCTTATGTAAATGCCTTTACAAATTCTTAGATGGCATACAGATATGAAAGGAGGTAATCAAAGTTCTTATAAAAATCCACAAACATGCTAAGTCTAGGAAAGACTGTCTATAACACTGATAACAACCAAGTGGTATCACCTCGTCTCATAAACTTGGACAGAGTCAAATTTAGTTAATTATGAAATTAGATGCAAATGCAAAAGCATTTCAGTTTCTGAGAAATGTTTACATTTATTAATAAAAAAAAAAAAAAAAACACCCAAACCAACCAAACAAAAAATTAAAAAAAGAAAAAAAAAAAAAAAAAAAAAAAAAAAAAAAAAAAAAACCAGAAAAAAAGGAAGAGAAGAAAAAAAAAAGCATCATCTCCGGAGGTTCACTCCTAGCTTAGTTTCTGGTTTGTGTCAACTTGTTTATATCAGCTGCTGATTTGCGTCACTGGCTTGGCTTTGTGGTTGTATCTGGGGCCTGATGGACACCCTGGTGCATTAAGAAATTCACCACAACAGTACAGCATGTTAAGATCAGATAGCACAGCCTAATGTTGTTTTCTTAAGCACACACACCACTCAAAACCCTACTAAAAATTACTACAGCCAAGCAGCTAGGCAGCTAAGAGAGGCAGACTATCAGTTTGATCCAAACCAGGTTTAAATTCAGATAATGAGGAAATGTCCATGTAGGACCAAAAAACGCATGCCAAATATTTTAGGGATACCAAAAAGTTGCATGCATGTTTTTTAAAAGGTATGCGTTTCTAGGAATCAAGTTATCTTACATCTCTTCACTTCCTCTAAGTTTCCTAGTACAAGCATCTTGAACCATTTTTTACTTCGAGATGTAGAATATTATTTTAGCTATGGCTTTAATTAGGTCCTCAGAAATAAAATAAATAAAACAAAATAAAAATTAAAAAAACCACTAAACCCCCCCAAATGCTAAGTGTTTAAACTTGAACATATGATCTCAATATTGAGTACAACATAACTTAGATCCCCTGCTTAAAACAGACATATTTTATAACATATTCACACAAGATATGGTACCCCAATAGAAGTCAATATTACATTTTATGATATGTGCCCATGATGAGATGGCACATGTTCATGCATACAGAAATGCCTAATGAAAATGTCTAACTGAGCACTTCAGAAATGAGTAAAAGGTACATGCATAATGCTATAGCTAGAAATGCCGAGCTGGGACTACTAAAGTTCCAAAGGCTGATTTCAGTAAAGCTGGTAACCTTTTACTTCAGCTGATGATCTGCACATTTTCTGTCCAAGCTGCCACAACCAAGCCTTATAATTCTTTCTATTTTGTGGCAGTTCACAGAAGGTCTAGTGAATAAACAAAGAGAATACGTGTCTGTAATCCTATCAGACATATTTCATAAAAGTTTTCAAAACTATGTTTGCTTTATGCAAATTTCCTTTAAAAAACACTGAAAGCAGTTTCCAGAGCTTCAAAATATTCTATGAAGGTGTTCCTAAAACGTGGATTTTCTGTTTAAAAATTACAAATTTGGTCAAATTTCTGTAAAGATATTTTAATGTCTTTGAATAGAAATATTACAGTTCAAATGTTTTGATCAATCTGTTGTACTTCTCCTTTTCTTTCTGAGAATTTCAAAATACTTGGCTGTTGTTCAACTTGAAACTAAGATCTTGAAATCTCTAATTCCTGAGTAAAGTAAAATTATTTTCCCCTAGATTGTTCTGATAATATACCATGTTTTAGATGGAAAAGCTGAAGTTCCAGAGATTATGTGATGCATCCAGGAAGGCCCACTAAAGCAAAAAAATTACAAAGAACAATCATCCAATTTTTAATTTTGGGTTCAGGAATAACTCCTTCTGTAATGAGTATAATTTCATGGGGTGAAGTGTGCCACTGTGAAGTAAAAAAGCTGACATCCCCAGAACACAAAATGCTCATTCTCATCCTAAGGATCTTCCCTCTTTTCCCCTCCCCTGTGTCTTAATTTTAACACAAAGCATCATCTAGCATCTGAGTGGAAGGTATTAACCTACAGTCATCACTCTCATTGGATGTTGAGTGCTTCAAGAGGAGCTGCAACATGTGGTGTCAAAGAGAAACAAATCACTTGATACCCTGCTTTGCTGTGTTTGACCTGCATAGTAAAGAGCAGATTCTGTGCAGCGTTGTTGTGGTTCACTCTTTCAGAAGTATAACAAAAAACCAAATATTAGATACAATTTTTACATTTTTTTTTAAACTAGTAATATCTGTTAAAGCACGGTTGACAGAAGGCAAAGGATTTTTTACTTCTTTCAACACCTTTTGTAAACATTTCCACACCTATGTCTATATCAGGACTCTGCAGCTCTGGAACTGGGAGCTTCCGAAAACACTGTGAAGTGTTAACACTGCTGGTGGAGTTCACCACACCAGCTGGAAGAGGAACACTGAGGATATGGTGAGTAGAGTGAGCCAGAAAACCTGGCTGGAGTAGCTCTGTGGTTTCAGGGCTGTGGCACAGACCCTGAGCCTTAAGGTATTCTGGACCTGCTGGTTCCAGCGGAGGAGTGAAGAAAGGACCCAGCTATGAAGAAGCAATGAAGAGCAGTTTGCTCACAGCTCAGAGCATGAAGTTGGTACTCCCTGTATGCCCAGCTCCAGCATAGGCAGAAGAACACAGCAGGGAGGAGCAGTGGCCACCTCGCCAGATCTGTGCACCAAAGAGCACCATCAGCTCTTTCACGTGTAAGCTACTTCCCCTGGGGACTCCTCTACTCTCCACCACTACAATTAATCAGAAGTTTGCCTTCCCTGTGTTCAAGCCTCTTTTGCTCCTCAATCAGCCACCTCCGAGTGTTTTCCTGATTCCCAAATTCCGTCCTTTCAGACCTCCTTAAAAATAGCAGAAGGGCCCTGAAGTATGCCATTATGACACTCAGAGAAACTTGGAAAGGAGAGTTTGCAAAAATATTTACTATGTGAACTCACTTCTGCCTCTCTTCATAGGAACTGAACTAAGTGACCAAGGGCAAAATTTGAAACCAAAGCTTCTAACTGAACCCACAATTAAATAGAAAACCAACATGAACTGATAACTGAACAGCTATGTCAAAAGCACGATTTTTCAGTCTTTATAGCTCTGCAAATATATTTTTTCAATGTGTTTAAGTGTGTATTAATTGGCTAAGAAACACAGGATGATAACTCTCTGGTGCTTTGCTGACAGCTTAAACTATTTCTGTTTAGTTCAGAGGTTTGACTAACTGCTTATTGTAAATTCTGTTAGTCACTTTCTTTGATGCAGCAAAGCTGGAAAACAAGAAGTAAAGTAAGTTCTTTAGTTCAACAACTCTCTCTAGCTGAGACTATAAGAATAGGCAATTTTGGCTGTAGTGCTTATACTTCATTTCTTCAGTATGGGGAGATAATTATTTTAATCATGAAAAAGGTGTATAAGATTTTTTTTTTAATGGACAAGTAACCACCTTTGAAACAAATAAATGAACTGAAAAGTCTACATAAAGTTTTTTGAGTCTTTTAACTTAGTTTTTCATACTTTAATTTTATATAAGTGATATGATAAGAATAATACTATGGGTGAGGCACAGTTCGTAGAGTAAGATAATGTGATAGACATGGTAACAAATTACAGCTAGTACTTTTAAAAATACCATGCTTAATTACAGATTTATATACCAATAAATAGACACCCAATATATTTTTTTTTCCTTAACTCTATTAATAATGTGTGCCCACAACCTGAAGTTCCCACCATGCTGCACCATATGATCTAAAAGGAAGAGATTCTTCCTATGGTCACGGTGCTTCTCAGCCTCAGAACTAGAAAACTTCCAAATAATCCCAGTAAAACTCATAGAAGTATGGTTGTGAATGTACATATGAATGAAATATCTTAAAGATGATATATCTTAAAGATGATAGTGACCATCTTTTTCCCATAAGTACTTGTTTATAAGTATTTTCACACCATGTGATTCTATGAAAGACACCTTAAAAAATATTACTGACCTCAAGGATGATCCTGAACCTTGAAGTTGAATAAAATGTCTTCTGAAGACAAACCTCAGGGATGGAGATACTTTGCAGAGAGGTCAGTGATGGTCTAAGTCTAACAAAAAAGTCCTTGAGGGTTACAGGCGCACTAAAATATAAATAATTTTTTAATGTTGATATACCTATTCCATCTTTCTGCCACTTCTGTGAAGAAGGGAGATACCTATTAAACATCTTGACTGAGCAACATAAAAACCTTGCCAATCAACAAAGTTATAGAGGCAAAGCTTGGTTGTGACAAATGGTTGATTAGAAAATAATTACAGATCAACCTGTGATTTATCTTCTGATTCAAGGGAAATTGAAGTTGACCTCAGGAAGAAATTCATAACAGGTCTCTGTATACATAGAGATCTGCGCATAAGACAGCATTTCTTACTAAGGCCTTGGGAAGCATTCTTCATTAATAGCTGAGAAGGACTAATTAACTGCCCTTACAGCAAGCTCTTTCCCTATATGCAGATGCTTCATTGGTTCTCTCCAAAGGCTGAAGCAAAGAGTCGCTTCCAAACAGGAGTTCAAATAGCAAGACATGTGCTGTAGTGTCCAGTAAAGTTTGAAATGTTGAGGAAGGCAGCCTGTGTCAAGAGCAAAGTAACATCTTGGTGAAATTTGTGCAGATACATCCTGAAAAACGATAGCAGATGATGAAGTGCTCTATGGCAGCTACAGCAAAAAGGGCCAAGACTTTCAATATTTGCAACTACACCTGTACCAAGAGGAAGAATCACAAATATCAGACAATGATAATGTGTGAACTGCCAATACTGACCTCATTGGTGATGTCTATGTAATGGAAATCATGCTCAAGCCAGAGTACTTCAGGCTCAGGAAGTACAGTCTCTCTGAAACTGTTCTCTACAATGACAGAGATTGTTACAGAAACACAGGAGAAATAAATTCTCAGCCCAAGAAAGCCACTGCTTGGCACTAGTGACAACTGAAATCCCACTTAAGTGGTTGCAGGCACAAGGGTCATACCTAAGAATGAGTTTTAAGTATTATTTAGAAGAGAGTCCTGAGGCTAAACATTAGAAGGAGTAGCAGATGACTTCAAAGGGAACTAAAAAAACTTTCACCCAAAACAATGAATGATACAGATTTAAATGGTCATATTTTAAAGGCTGAGAATAAAAAATATGGAGTATTTTCACCTTCATTTCAAAGAGCAGAAAGTGGGGCAGAGCCGGCAGGGATGCCATATCATATAAAAAGTTGTCTCACAGCACATTTTTTTCCATATTTGCAAGGATAGTGTAAATATAGATGAGAGAGGGACAATATAAAGGAAAAGATGGTTTAGCTGAACAGTCTGCCAAAGGCTTGTCTTTCTATAGGGATATTTCTCCAAAATTTCATGGGTTTAAGCTGTTGTAAATCAGAGAGGATACAGTTTTGGGAGAAAATATGTAAACAGGTCAGCATTACATTCATCCTATTCATAGATAGCTCATCTTAAGACAGAGTCAAAAGATGTAATGCTGTTACTGCTCAACTTACATGTTTAACTGATAGCAGTATCACTGAATGAAAATACAGTTTAATTTATTGCAATATCAAGCTACTGGTTTATTGACCATGTTAGGTCAAGGATTCAGTTTACTTTCTTCCTGAAGTTTAACAGGTTTGAGGTTCAGAAGAGCAAAATTCTTTTCCTCAGTCTGCCGACTGACCTTTGACAAATAACTTAAGGGTGCCACAGTTTCCCTGCAAGTTAAATAAAGCACAATACTTGTGGTTCTTAGCAACATACTTTCAAAACAGCTAATCAAAGTTCTGGAAACTGTTAAAGTGCCGTTAGTTTCATATGCTTATTTGAATGCACCACTTGGCATATTAATATTATCAAGCCCATTATTTCTGTGTAAAGAGAATCATAGAATTGTTCTGGTTAGAAAAATCCATTAAGATCATGGAGTTCAACCATTAACCTAACTCTACCAAGTCCAGTTTAGACACCTCCAGGAACAGTTACTCAATTGTATCCCTGTTTCAGCATTTGATAATCCTTTCAGTGAAAAAGCTGCATCTAACATCGAAACTAAACATCCTCTGGCACAACTAGAGACCATTTCCTCTTGTCTCTTGTCCTATTGTTTGTTACTATGGAGAAGAGACTGACCCCCATCTCACCACAGTGTCCTTTCAGGTAGTTGTAGAGAGTGATAAGGTCAGCCTCCTCTTCTTGAGACTAAGCAGCCTCAGTACCCTCAGACACTTGTTATATAAGATTACTTGTTCTGTAGACCCTTTATCAGTCTCGTTGCCCGTCTCCAGACTCACTCCAGAACCTTGATGTCTTTCTTGTAAGTGAGGAGTCCAGAAATGAACTTAACATACAAGATGCAGCCTCACCAGTGCTGAGTACGGGGGACAATCACTTCTCCAGCCCCTCTGGCCACACTATTTCTGATACAACCCAGGATGCTATTGGCCTTCTTGGCCACCTGGGCACACTGGCTCATAGTCAGCCAGCTTTTGACCAACATCCACAGGTTCTTTTCCTCTGGGCAGATTTTCCAGCCACTCCTGCCTCAAAGCCTGTAACGTTGCATGGGGTTGTCGTGACCCAAATACAAGACCCAGCACTTGGCCTTGTTCAGTCCACTGGCCTCAGCCCATCCAGGTCCCTCTGCAGAGCCTTCCTACCCTCGAGCAGATTAACACGCCATCTCAACTTGGTGTCAACCACAAACTTGCTGAAGGTACGCTTTATCCCTCGTGCAGATCATTGATAAAGATACTAAAACTGGAGCCAGCACTGAGCACTGGGGAACATCACTTGTAACCAGCTGCCAGCTGTGTTTGACTCTATTCACCACAGCTCAGATTCTCCCTCACTGCTGTTAAACCCAAGACTCAAGGATGAATCTGAAAAGCTAATATCTTCATGTCTTGTTCTGTTAACTCTGCACCTAGATCTTCAGGGAAAACTAAGTCACAACATATAAATAGTACAGTGTTCGTCTGTGAATTTATTGGGGAGTTTTAAAATTATTATTATTATAGAATATTTATATTAAGACAGGATAACTCAGGCTGCAATGAACCCTAGGAGATTTCTACTCCAGCTTCCTGTTCAAAGCTGTGAGATTGGACAAGGTTTCTGGGCTTTATCTATTCAGGCTATCAAGAATGCACAGTCTCACTGGGAAAACCATTCCAGTTTCTTTTCCTCATAGTAAGAATGTTTTTCCTTACATTCAGTCTGAATGTCTTTTGCTCCACCCTACACCTGCTGTCTTTTGTCCTCCACCATGCATCACTGTGAAAGATCCTGGTTCCCTTTTCTTGATAATCTCATCATGGCTGGGACAAGGTTGCTGTTAGATCTCCCCAAAGTTTTCTCTCTTGAAGACTTAACAAGTCTAATTCCTTCAGCCTCCTTTGCAAGGCAAGTACTCTGGCCTATTGACCACTTTGGTTCTCCTCTGCTGAACTCATTCCAGTCTTTCCTAAAATGGTCAGGCTTGAAACTGGACACAGCCTTCCAGACATCATCTCACAAGTAGATATCTCATGAGTACTGAGCAAATTAGGATAGCTCCTTCTCTGGATCCTGTTAGCATAGCTCAGGAAGCAGTTGTTTCCTTGCTGCCCAGGCATGCTGCTAGTTCATGTTCTGCTTGTTGTCCCGTGCCATTTTCTACAGACACCATCTCTGTCTAGCAGTTCCTACTACCCAAAGCAGATCTTATATTCATAAATCTAAATTCCTGTCAACAACATCAAATGTGCAACCAGACTTTGGCCCATGGAAACTGTCTGGCTCCTCCCAAAACCTTTCCTCTGCACTGTCAGGACTCAAGAGAACAGTACATAGGCCTCCATGTCTTTGACCCTCATTGTTCAAGCCATCCAGACACTCATGACATACTCAAGGTTCCTGCCCCTGGAGTATTAATGCTGCCAATCTAATTAAGCAGCAAGAGAAATAGTATAAGGGACAGACAAGCCTTGGCAGTTTCTTTGCAACAAGTTGGATCCAAGTTCCAAGCAGGCAACCAGCCTCCCTAGACAGGAAGTCAGATCAGCAGACTGGGCCTTCTATTAAACCCCAGAAATGAGTTTCCAACTACTATCTCTTGCAACTTCCTTTTGGTGCTAGCACATGGCTCATAAGGTGGCTCTGTTGCTCCCCTGGGGATGGCTTTCTCTTCCTTGCCTGCTACCCACACACTGAACTAGCTCTGCTACTGCAGATCTGGCATCCTTCTCTTCCAAGAGACACAGGTTCCTGCCTTTCCCAGCCTATGACTCTCCAATTGCTGCACAACTGACCATGGTCTCTGGCTCACTTCCCTCTGTGCAGTCAGAGGTTCAGACATTTGCCTCTGCAGTATCTCTATAAAGATGCTGGCAACATCTTTATCAGCTTCCCTGATGCTATGCATTTTGCCCTCTTGCTCCCACATCTCCTACTCTTAGCAAAATATCTGCTCATCTAGTGCACACCTTCAGCAGTCAAGAACACTTTTTCCTCTTGCTCCAGCCTTTGAGAGACCCCAGGTACACCCTGCAGCTTCTGGAGAGCTTCATCCTCCCACTGAAGCTGGAACCGTGACTTGAGGAGAGGCCTCTGCTGTGTCAGCACTACTGTTGATGAGTCTCATACAGCCTTCAGCAGATTTATGGCCCCCTCCCACTTGCCTGTCTGAACAAAGTGCTCCTTCTGAGAGCTTTTCCCTGGGACCTACACTCAGAGACTGTTAACACTGGCTGAATAGGTGCTTGACCCTCCCTAATCAGATCAGCCTTCCCCAGCAGTAAGAGGATGAATCTGAGGATGCCAGAAAATAACCTCCCAGAAGATCTAGAAGAAAAGCCCAGAGCTGCTTAGCAAGTGTCAAGGACTGGCAGAGAACAGGAGCCTGAGAAGTCCAGCTGCTGGGCATGTGCCCAGTCCCATGAATTGTCACTCTGAGTGCCAAGTCCCTCTTCACAGCTCCTCGTGACTGCATTCCCTAAGAAACACTACTGCTGCAGGATTAGGCAGGATCCCTCCTCATGAAGCTAACAGCCCACTTGAGCACCTCCTGACACCAATTCAGTGTGTTTTTACACTCAGTCCCACTGCTTGCCCTGCCATCACAGGAGTGCGAAGCCCGTGACAGTCAACTGTGGCTCCAGGATGAGACTCTCCCCTCATCCCCCCTTGGAAGTCATCAAACCTGCCAGAGAGCACTGGTTTTTCAGAGAGGCCACCATCACTCAACCATGTCATCACCATAGAAAATGGAAACCCACCTGGCATGGTCTGGGCAGTTGCTCTATCACCCAACCCCACCTGAGAGAGGGAGTCAGGAAAAGGAAAGGAGATCAGTGGGTTGAATTGAGATTTAACAGTGATAATAATGAACTAATATTAACTCCAATACCAATATAAGACACAGTTATACTCGGCTCCAGACAGCGAGTGTGTGCAGTGAATGCTGAATGCCCACACTGCCAGCACAACAGCTCCAGTAAGAACATGACAGCCACAGCAAGGGGAGGAACAGACCTTGGGAGTGGGATGGCTGACATGAAGGACAGAGTCCTCTTGGGAAGGCAGCCATGGCAGGAGCCCCCACATAGCCTCACAAACGTCCCAATACGTAAGCATGGTGATGTTTATGGTATGAAGTACTTTGGTAGGCCAGTTTGGGTCAGCTGCCTTGGGCTTTGTCCCTCCTCACCCACTGCACATGCATGGTTCAGAACTACCCTCAATCTCGGTCACTACAGAAACCCGCACACCAGAGCTGGGTATAAAGAACACCAACACATCTTATCTCTTTTGTTGTCACAGAATTGGACTCTGTGGCCACTGAAATCTTGAATTTCTCTGAACAGAAAAATTATTTTATAATTCCATCCCAGCAAAACCGGGACACCACCACAGGCATCTTTTGCACGTTGCCAAGGTCCCCCACTAAAGCCTTTTGTCACACAACTGCCTAAATGCCATCTGAGAGGGGTTCACTTAGTTTATGGCTACAGCTGCCATCACTCACTCCTGCCATTGGTGCTGCCTTTGTAACATTGAAAGACAAAGGGATCCTGGTGGAGTCATAACAACACTTCATTCTCACATTCCTTGGACCCCTTGGGTGGAAAATGTAAAGGTCTAGATGTTGCTCACCTTTAATAATTAGTTTTATACCTGTACATCACTTTGGATGCTTCATTCACTGATGAATGCTTTATCTTACTATAATGAAAAGTGGAAAGTCCCTTAGAATGGAATTTTTCCTTTCTCTGGACTTAAAAAAAATCTCAGCCACCCAAACAAGGAACTATGCCATAAAAGTAAACAATTTACACATATAATGTCATGCTGTATCCTTCAATACACACATACTGCTCCCACAGAAATTGAAAGGTTCCATACACACTCAAGGGTTAAAAGACTGATAATCTGTTTAGACTTAGACAGATACCATCAGAAGAGATAGGGTAAAAATGTTGACCAAATGTTTTTCTTGTATCTTTTTACAATGTCTACGTAATTTTCCAGGCTGGGGGGTCAAAAATACTGCCAAACCCCCAGCATTTCAAAGCTCCACATAGGTTAATAAAATAAAATAAATGCCAACACTCATAAGTTGTAACAAACTGCTATTAAATGGAGAAAATCTTAGTGAGAGAAGTATCTCTAATCCAGAATTTCAAGCAGACTTTCACAAATGACAGGGAGGAAAAGACTTAAAGTACAAGGAAAACGTGCTTCAAAGTAAAGTTGAACAATAAACTGAAAGTTAGTAAAGCAAGTAAAGATTGACTAAACCAAGCCATGTGAAAGGTTACGAAGATTTTGAAAGAACAGCCTTTGCCAGAGGCATATGCAGTTTCATTACTACTGACAGAATTTGTATGCATCTATCAGACACAATGTACTTCATTCTATGTACGAGTTAGTAAAAAAATAGTTTTCTATAGAAGCTGAATTCTTTACTGAATTCAAGGAGATTCGTTAGGTACTGCTCCACACAACTGTTAGAAATGTTTGTACTTACCAACATCATTGGCTTTTTGGGCACTGTCAGCACCACAGAAGTTAAATACTTTCTATCTTCAGCCATGCATTTTCATGAAGCTTACTAACACCCAACTTTGGCTCAGGAGAATGAGGCAACTCCTTTATTGACGCTGAGTTCCCTAATAGGACTTGATGGCATTGATCAGCCTCACCTGGGGGCTCTGCCCACATTTTCTGCCCAAGAGCTCAGGAGTCCCATTAAGCTCAGGTGCTTTGGGCTCCTTCTCGCTAACTCTCTCCCGTCCTTCCCTCGAGGTGTCAGATGGTGTTTTTAAACTCTGCAGTTTAAAATATGTGTATATTTACTGTTACAGTTGCTTAGTAAGTCAACCTGAAAGAACTCACTGTAAAACTAGAAAATGGCAGCCTTGTGATGATTCAGACTCCAAGTAGCCTCTCAGAATAATTTTGTCAAGAAGCAAGTTTTGAGTGTAATAATACACTTCTGAGGATAAAGGTGGGTAGGTTAACAGAAACATAAATTGAGTAACAGAGCATTATGCAGCTTCAGTGCAATCCACCAAGTTTTCCTACTTTGTGACCTGTGAAGTTTCTTAAGTCAGCACATTAGCACGAGTACCGTAAGAAATGATGTGATACTGCCACTGGGTCTGGTTATTAAAGGCACGTTACAAAATATTAATGACTGGCTTTTTTTCATTCACCTAGTGCTCCTGGTTTGAAAGGTCAAGGTTAAAAGGTGCCTTCTGATCCAAAACTTTCTGGACCCCCCCTTTCTCCCCAGCCGGTTCAGGACAGTACCGGTGCCGGTGGGGAGGGGAGGGCGGGTCAGGTGACCCACAGGGACCAATCACAGCGCTCCTGCCCCTGGCCCTCAGTATAAAATGGCTCCTCAGGGACCCTTCCTCTGCTTGGGGTGCTGGTGGGCATCGGAACTAGGGGGTGTGTGTCCAAGTAGGACTGGCTTGGTCACTTCTAGGCTACCACTGGGACCCTGGGCTTGGGTACCCCATCTGCTGGGGGCTTTTCTGGGCAGGAAGTAATTGCCAACTGGGGAGTGTGGGTTTACTATTTACGTGTTTGTACAAATCTGCGATTCATCAGTTATCACGACTTACTCCTCTGGAGACATTCATAACCTGCGTGGGTGTGTTTCTGTGTCACCTACATTAGGTCATCTTGATCTGGGAGGCGGGGTTGGACTTGATCTCCAAAGGTCCCTTCCAACTCCTAACATTCTGTGATTCCATGAAACCTGTCCTAGGTTGTTGGATTTTTTTTCCCCAGTCTTGAAATCTCTTTCTTATTCCACTTTTTATCTTTCCCTGGGAGGGCACAGGGGGAATAACAGAGAGCAGCTGTCACCTAGTTATGGGCTAAAACCATGACACTGGTAAAGCAGGTTCTCCATATATCACTACTTAGAATATGAATTTTTTTTTTTTTAAGCTGGTTTTAAAGCTACTTGATCTATTTGTGATCCTGAGAATGCAGCTGAACAGTTTGCTTATAGGAGACAAAATACTTCACGGTGCTGATTTCTGTCACAAAGTAATTGGAAATAAGTAGTACTAATAATTAAAAATCCCAAATCGAGTATCTGTGTAGCTTGTTCTTTTTCAGTTCCTAAGCTACAATTACATAATCATTATGGACAGAAAGTCATGACTGGTCTCATGATTCTGAAGCAATTATCAGTTGGCACAAGAGAGGAACTTCAGCTTGTGCTTGTCAAATTCAATAATGAAATTTTGCAGAAAAGCAGCTTAGTAACTTACCATGACAATAAAACATGGATAAAGTACTAGCAGGATGCAGGATGCATCCTTTTCTGCTTCCATTCACTTTAAATGGGCAACACTATAGTTCAGTTAACAAAAATGCTTTTTCAACTTTGCTCACCAGGACTGCAGTTCCTTGAGAGCAAGAAATCCCAAGCTACCTGAAATTTCCTCTCAAATACATGCTTCCCAGTAAAGATCAGGCCTGCAAAGCTGGGCTTACTGCTAGATCCTGCAAGGCTGGGCAGGAGGTTGGGGCTGGAGAGGGTGCTCTGGAGCACAGTTCATCTGGCAGGGTGTATGGGTTGTTGGCCTGTGGTTACAGCCAGGGCTAAGGTCTGATTGTGTCAGGTTTTCCACAAAGAACAGTAGAGACTGAAGACCTATGTTTATCCTGGAAACTGCAAAGACTGTGGGTGCTGACGCAAGCAGCAGAAATGAAAGATTCATGGCAGATTATTTGGCATCTGGTGGTGATGGGGCTGCAGTTGACCATGATGAATTAGGATTTAAGGCAGCAGAGCTGTAAGAACTTGCTGCACTGTGTGACACTGAGAGAAGTAATGTAAGAGCTAACAGTGGCAAGGGTGAGTTTAGCATTGTATCAGCATTGTCTGGCCACAATTATACCTGGTTTGAATTAGGTTTAAGGTTACTGTTTGGTAGACTAAAGGTTGAAAATTAGTTTTAATGATGGATCCTTTATGGCCTAGGGAGAGATCTGATGCTGGATTGGAAAGACTAAGTTGCTTATGGAAGAGTCCAGGGAAGCATGGATTCTGCAGTTACAGTAAATTCTTATATTGGAGTTGAAGCTTGAACAGCACTGCGTACTGGGGTCTCATCTCCTTGCTGGGAGATATCATTTGCCTGCATTTGGGTTGGGAAATATTAGTGAGTATTACAGTATAAACAGTGCTTAAGTCTGAAAGATCGGTAGCAGTAGAAAATAACTAATACTGTGAGAAACAATAGGTTATGACTGGACAACTATGGACTGGCTATAATGAAATCTAGGAAAAAAAAAACCTTAATTTGCATTGCATTGAAGTCTTGTATGACACAAATATGTAAACAGGGAGTGACAAGAATTACAAATCTTTTAATTTAAATCTGTTGCAAAACACTCAGAAGCTTTGCCACTACTGTCATAATCATCTTGTTAACTTTAACCTAGAAGAACCAATTGGCTTAATGAAGTCAATTAGCATTAACATCTGTAACAGAATAACAAAGACACAAGTTATCTATGCTGGGGACCTCCTAGTGGTAAAATAGTACGGTATGTGCAACTTGTATGTAGACTACCCTCATTTTTGTACTGAGGATGTCCAGATATTATCTCCATTTATCTAATAATTATTAAATTATCTCCATTTATTTAAAAATGCCTGTGGTCTTCTTGTATCCAGCACCACCTTAAAAAAGGAGCTTGATGAAACCAGACAACTGCCTTCTTCCCCATTTTTGTAATTTCAGAACATCTGATCGTGCGAATTGCATGATGATATTTCAGAGGATAGATAATATTACATCTGTCACATGCATTTGTGCAAATGTTAGATATATTTCATGTCTTAATCAAAAAGGATCTTTAGATCTCTGTAGCAGTGTTCCTATTTTCAATTTTAAAAATTAGGGGTTTTGTCTTTCAGTCAGTAGAACTACAAAGTTGTCCCAAGTTGAAGAACATGGGAGCAAATACATCACTAGTGCATCTTAAGACACAGAGAACCTGTTTATTAAGCTTTTACAGAATAAAAAAATAGCTGAAATTGCATCTGCTTAATTTATTATTCGAGACCTATAGTGAAACTCAAAGGTGTAAGCAGATGAACAGTTTTATGATAGGTAATTAGAGAGTAATAATAGTAACTAGTAAGTTCCATGGCCACAAATGTCTCAGACAAGGCAGTCTACTGAAATACTTAAAAAGAGGTGTTTTGTTAACATCTAAACACACATATTATTTCATTACTTGGCCATGGTAATAGAGTCCTTTATGTTTCAATTTGATGCAAAATGGCACCTCAGAAAATAATTTTGCTTAAAAAAAATCAAAAGGAAACCAGAAAACTGATATTTTTTTTTGTCCTGTTTAACTAAGGCCTCAAATGTGGATTGATTTGCTCTTTAATGATCCAGCACATATTTAACTTGAGTATCTAGTTATATAGCAAGAATATTAATAGTGAATTTATCAAAGTGTTCCAAGAGCCACAATGCAAAATGAGAATTTCAGCATTCAATTAAAATTTTCTTGAACAAAACTATACATAGTACTCATCAGGGACTGCAAATTTCAAATATTAGTTTTATTATACTCAACTACTTCAGTAGGAAATAATTAAGTCTAAAAAAATTACTAATCCTCAGCACTTTTTTGTAAGTCATGACTTTACGTGTAGCCTCTTTTAAAAAGAAATACATAAAGTGAAAAAACTGATGAATTTAACAATTGCACCAAGCAGGATAGTATTGGATTGACTCATTAGTCATTAGTCAATTGCTCATTAGTCTTTGATATCAATTAAGATACAGTCCCACTTCATATTCAAAGTGTGCAGAAACAAAGTCATTATGACTATTTTTAAGCTGAAAGTATTTGATGCAGGTGTTAAATGTGCAGCACTTTTCCCAAGTTGTTAGGTTTCCTTAAGTTACCCCAGAAAAGAAAGGAGGGTGGAGAAGAAGAAATCAACCCAAAACACAAAGGAAAACCCACAGAAAATCAGCCACCTATAATCACTGTGTAAATCTCTGCTAGCTCCTGTCTACATTTTCTCTTTTTCTACATAATAATATAGAAGCCCACGATAAAATGTTTAAAAGAACAAAGTTTTACCTAAACTTTTATTCAACTTTTTTAACTTAATCCATTTGGAAAATGGTAAAAATTAATATCATAATCACACGAAAACAGGACATCAGTTTATTCCAGAACTTACTAAATTGATCAATACACATTTGTTCAGGAAATAATAATGTCGTACTCTGAGAGATGGGTTGCCATTAAAACAAAACCTGGATGCATAAGAATGAATGGTTTAAATTTATTAAAAAGTAGTAATATTTTTGGCTTGATTGCCACTCAGGGAAGTTGAAATGGCATTGTATTTTTAATTCTTGCTCATGCAGAACTCAGATACACAAAGTAGCAACCATAAGGTTTTTAGTTTACATTTAGAACATAATATTCAGACAGAATATTATTGGCATTTCCAACTCCTACATGAAGAGAAAAAAGAAAGATGAAGAAAATGAGTCACAGATTATGAAAGATAAGCAGAATTCCCTGAAGCAGATGGGCTTTCTACTTCTTCATTTCTGTCTTTAAGACCAATCCAGACTCCTGAAGGGGTAAGAAAAAAGCATAGCTTGTCTCCTGAGGCAGTGTTGCCACCACAGATGTACAAGAGAAGCCTGGCCAAGAGCTCAGGATGCTTTTTCAAGCAGGTTTAGAAGTCAGTGGCATAAGAACCAGTTTCAGTTGAAACCACTGATTCATGAAAATACTATGACAGTTAGCAGTACAGATAATAATAAACTGTGATCCCTCTCTCCCCTTGGACCAAAGCAAGGTTTGTACAGTCAAGAACAAATCCTATAAAATGCCTGACTAAATGTGAGAATTTTACCAATGAAATGAGTCTGAAACAAGGGCAAAAAACATCAATGCCTCTGTTATACAAGTTCCCTTATATCATAGCTGAGGAAAGAATGAAAAAGAAATACGTAGAAATTCTTCATAGTCTTTTTATTGAAGAGATTAACATGTAAAGATACAACCAAAGCAAATTTTAAAAGAACAAGGTGTATTTCAGTGAAAATCACTCCCTATATGGATATATATGTTTATATCTGTGTTAATAAAAAACAAGCACATTAATCAGAAGTCTGACTGACTTACTATTTTTTTAGTCAGAGAGAGAAACTTAAGCAAGCAGATATCATCTGGAAATCATGTGAGAGATGATTAAGGTCCATGGCAGGTGTGGGGCACTGGAACAATGGTGCATATTAGGGGACAACTCACTCTTCTTCTTTGTCTGATAAAGTAATATTTTGAGTATGCAGCGATAATTTTCTTTAACATGCTAAGAGAACTGTGAAATTGAACGGTCTTATTTTTAGCCATTTAGGGTTGACAGCTAATTTACTAACAAGATACAAAAATCAATATATTTTTCCATTTTTATGTAATTGATATGACATATTTTCCTTTTCAGGATACCTGTAAAGAAATAAGGCCATCTCTCTTACTCCACAAGCAGGGCTTTGTGTAGCTGCAGTGTGGTGGCTACAAGAAGGTGAAATATGCCTTTGAAGTTCTTTTTCCAGCAATTCTTACCAGGTTGTCTACTAAATAGTAAAAATAAGAATAGTACTCGTCTACCCTGAAAACATCATAGCATTCAGACTTTCTCTGTGTGTAAGGAACACTCATATTTTCTGAGTTAATATTACAATTAATTTAAGTCCATAATTGTGATTCAGCTGTATGTAAAAATTTGTTTTTTAGCATGTGAACATATAAAAGACTATTTGTATCTGCTTATTTGTAAAATAAGCAAGAAAGTTGACTTGAACCATCAGAAATCAATCTAAATTATTTGCCTCTAACAAGAATCTTGTGTTACTGAAGTGTATGAAAATAATTTCCAAATCAGCAACTCACAGATTATCATATGTGAATGTATGGCTTCCTATCAGAGCCTGCAATAAAGTGGTTTTACTCTGAAATATGAACTTCCCTCAGAAAACACAGAACTGCACAATAATATAAACTTGGAGTAAAATAATTAAAAGAGGCATATTTTTAGTGCCAGAAAAATAAAACAGAAAGTCTGAAGAATTTTTCTGTGATGGATTAGTTTTATACTTAATAATATTTGAGCTGAACAGACCATTAAATCATCTGATCAACCTGTGGAGGTAAGAGGCCATTAGATTTGTATCCAGGCACCTGTACATAAATCTTAAAAGACTTTTGTAAAATGTTTCCATTCGCAGATGGTTAAGCTGTATGACCCAAGCACAGACAACAGTTTGGCTCTCAGTAGGGACAGAATCTGGCTAAGTCAAGATGCTCGACAACAGCAGGCAAACCATACTGGTAACTGCTGAAGGCAGCAAGTTCTTGTCAACCCAAGCCAGAGACAAAAAACACAGTTCTAAAGGTAAGGAATAGTAGGAGCCTAGAAACCACCTCAGTCTTGAAAGAACCTCAGCATAGGCACCTACATCACCCCAACTTTCTTCCCAATAAACGGAATTTGTCCTGCTGTTGTGCTGTTCTGTTTTTGTGATTCTTCTTTTGACCATCTCCAGGAACATCCAAGGCTGGGTAAGGGCAAATACAAAAAGGTAGAATTGCTTGGAAATTACCTTGCAATCTGTTTAGCAGTGTTTGCTACTAAATAAAAAAAATTAAAATAAAAATAATTATGTAATGAATAATCAAACCACTACATGACTGAGGTAAGATTCATCATAGCTGTGTGGAAAATAAATTGTGTCAAATCATACAGTTTCTTTCTGTGAGAGGGTAACCTGCTTTGAGAGGGTAACAAGCTTTGTGCATAAGGAAGAAACCACTGCCCAGACTGTGTAGGTTTTGACATTGTCTCGTCCATCTATAGCTTACTTATGCAAATGTTACATCCTTCAGAAGAAATAAGCACACAGATGATGTAAAACTAGTGGAAAACCTATTTAGAAGTAGTTGTGATTAATTCACTATCAGTAAGGAAGTATCTGCCTTGGGTCTGATGCTATTTGATGCATTAGTTATTGAGCTGGGTTGTACAATAAAGATGAAGCTTTGTGAATCTGCTGTTACAGCAGTCTGTGAGGAACTGCAAGCATCTGGGACAGGAGATCTGTAATTCAAAGAGATCTTGACAAACAAGAAATAAATCTCTTAGGAAAAAGCATACACCATTACCATCCAGATGAGTGGTAAGGGCATTATTTTACCTTTTTCATCACTAAGGCCTTACCTGCAATACTGTGTTTACTTCAGGCACATTTTAAAAGATTTGGACCACTACAGTTGACAATTCTGGTCCTCACAAATCAAGAAAGATGCAGACATTCTGGAGAAGGTCTAAAGAAGGGCTACAGAGATGACCTAAGGCAGGAGGACCTGCCCTATGAGTAAAGACTGGAGGCATTAAAGGCTTTTCTTCCTGGAGAAGGCTCAAGGTACTTAAAGTACCTCTACAAGGAGGACAAAGACTTCACGGAGTCACATGGAGAAGACAGGGGGGAATAGGTACAAGTTGCACTAGGAAAGGTTTAATCGCAGTTGAAAACAACTGATCATTGGAACAACCTTGCAAGAGACACAGTAGAGTCCCCATCACTGGAGTTTTTCAAAACGTGACTGGACAGGATACCAGATATGCTTACCTATGCTCCCATTCACATCAAAAGTTGGACTAGATGATCTTTTGACAACTGTTCCAACTTGGGTTGTTTTATGGTTCTATGAGCTTTCTAAGGGCAACAGTAACAACACATGAGGGCAAAGTGGGCAAACAGGTTGTGAAACTACAGCTCTTTTAAGAACAGTCTGCAATGATATTGGTATAGTTTACCTTGCCTTAAGCAGCATAAGTAGACTGCATGTCACTTTAGAGTCATGTATTCTATGATTCTAGGGCAAATATGTCAAACAGAATTTTCTCTCCACAGATCATTTGATTAGTAACAGTTGCTGTCACTACAATGAGTGGTAAGTAAAATTATTCAATAAGATAGCCTGAGATAGGCAATCTCTATCAGGTCATAGAAAAATTCAAGTTTGGGCAGTGCAAAGAAAACCTGAGAGCTATGAAATACCAAAATTACATAATAATGTGAATTACACTGAATAACAAAGTGAGAAATGAAAGTAAATGTGGTACCCGTTCACTAGTAACTGGGCTTACATATGTTATATAGAAGTGACAATTCAAGTGTTCTCCAGCTTTATCCAATAACACAGAGAAGTGGGATGCAATGCAGAAATGAAACAAAAAACCATTTATACAAAGTAAGGTGATTCAATAAGCAGTATAAGAAAGCTTAATTAAGACTTGAAGAAATAAAAAAAATTCTAATCCTGCAAGGATCTGCAGGCTTAAGTCAGAGAAAACATTAAGACACCAGAGTAAAAGTAATAACTGAACCAAGAAGTATTATGCTGAAATAGATAAATATGGACTATTACTGCACCTGATAGGTAGAAAATGACTGCATATGCTTTTAAGAGATGACTGCTAATAATATAATGATCATTGACAAGAAATGGCTTGCAAGATCATAGAAACACCTAGCAAGAAACCATACCCATCAAAATCCCACAGAGATGTAAAAGTATCTATTAACTATAAGGAGTAAATCAATTAACATTGACTCTGCTATTTTCCAATACACTGGTATTATGCAAGGTAGATTTTCCATGTGACTGATTTATATAATGCATCTGATTTCTTTGCCTCTGATGTAGTCAGGTTGCTATGTCCTTGTTTCACAAAGTTTTGTTGCAGTGACAGGAAACAAGTGGGAAAACTCAGGTATTGTTCTACATCCTGAAGCAAGAGACTTAGTTCTATTCTCTTGCAGCAACAAGAAAGAGTAGCTGCCTTTAGATTACCTAGCTTAACAAACAAAAGGATATAGAAAGACCATAAGAAGAAGCTGTATGAGACAAGAAAAAGATGGTACAAGCACAGAGAGAGGAGGCAATACCACATTAAGTACAAATTCTGACTGTATTTTAAGAGTATCAAAGCGGGAGAGAAAAGTAGAGTTTAGATGAAAAAGAGGGAGCATCAAGGACAATTCCTAGGTTTCTGGTCTCAGAAACATGAGTTAAAATTGTACACTGAATTCAGCAACTGAAAAAACTGTTTGCTGCTAAATGAAGTCATGACTGTTCTCAGAAGTTAAAAGAATTAAGACAGACATGTAAGTAGGAGTTATAAAATGTAGAACTAAAAAAATGTACATGGAAACAATGGCTAAAATAGATACTCAATATGCATTGTGACAGGGTAAAGGTATATTAAAAACCTGTCAAGAGGGGATTCTTAAAGATTGCTAGAGATGGGGAGAGAAGGTTCTAGAGCAAGTCAACACTGAAAACTGAGCAGACAGAAAAGTATCTTTGGTCAGTTACTGATTTCTTGCTAAAAAGAACAGGAAGAAAAGAAAGAAGAGAGACTTAGATCTTGTCTATGCTGAGAATTCAAATTGCTGGTTTTTGGTTTTCTTTTAAACTACAAGCATCTTTGAAAGTAATCTGTGTTCTTGCTTTGCACATTACTTAAGGAGGAACTTTATATGAAAAATAAAGTGTTCTCTTCATTTTGCTTTCAACCATCACACCATTTGGATGTTTAATTAGCAATGTAATTTTGACAGAACGAAGTGTTTAAGTCAGACAAATGAAAGGTGAAGTTTTAATTTTTGTTGGGCAGGTACCAAAATCTGCCTATACCACAGTTCTGGTACCTCATCCCAGCAATGGTAGAACTACCCAGTAAGTCAGTGCCCATCACTGTAGAAATTAACTACTTGTTAGACTGAACACAAATTTCAGTACAAAGACGAGACTTTTTATGTTACTGGGTATCAGACTGTTTCCCAATGAAGTGAAAACCAATGAAAACTTACCACATCTTCCTTGGAGTTTGAATAAATTTTAAAAGTTGCTGCGAGATGTCTTACATTTGACTGCTATTTAGACACACCCAAACCCAAGCCGCCCTCTACAAAACCCACCTCCTGCATATGCACTGACCAAGTGCAACAGCCAATTGTACTCTTAAGATTCCACCTAAAAAAGTACTCTCGTACATAAGTACAAGTTTCATTATCCCTTTCCTAATCACCAAAGTATGAAAAAATGTTATGGCTTTGATATAAAAAATATGAAATGCAGAATACAGTAATTTTTTTAATAAATAGGTTTGCAAAATTGCCATGAAAGCAAGAAAAAAGCATTGTTTCATTTACCTGTCAGATACCCTCAATAAAGCTCCAGCAAGACTCCATCCAAAACAGAATGATGAGAAACAAGTAAAAACACAAATGCACAACAGTATATTTGCAATGGAACTAATGAAGTACTTTCCAAATTTAAAAATGGCAACTCCTTTTAGATAAGAATAGTGATTCTTACGGAAGCATGGAAAGAGATGAACCTTAATAAAATACTGAAGCATAAAAGATCCCAGTGAGGTAAATAATAATGATTAAAAACACAGGTTTGAAGGCTTTGAAAAGAGAGTTATGAGAACCTACCAAAGGACTATGAAATAAAATAACCAAACTGACCTGCTAAAAAAAATAAAACCCTTGAGAAGAAAGAAAAAATACCAGATGAAACACATCAGCAATTACATTTTGATACAAATCAACCATCACCTTTTAAAAAATAAATTACTTTTTCTTAAAAAAAAAAAAAAGACCGTGGCAAGTAGTCTACAAATAAAAGACTGCTAATCACAGGACATAATAGAAATTCAGGAGTTTCATTATTCTTTATTAGAGATTATTGTGCAGTTAATAAACAGCACAAAGGGAAAATAATACAATTAAAATGTATGCAATGTTGTACTAACCATACAGGGGGAACAATCGTATTTTGAAAAGTTAAAGAGCAATAATGCTGCATGTAGTTGCAGGCAAATTCCAGCTCCAATATTCTTTTTCCAAAACACTTTAGAAGTGTCCTGACGTGCTGTTACACTGCCATCCTGTGGCAAGGTACCTGCAGCTTTCTGTGAACAGTTTTCCAGATACTTTGCTTTCAAAAAGAAAAGATTTAGTGTTCTTGTTCCGAAGACAGGAAAACATCAGTAGAGATTTAGCTATACCTCCGGAAATAATGCTCAAGAAACACTAAATCTACGGAAATCACAATCAAATTTTCACTTCAGAGGGCTCATGACCTCATTGTCTGGAAAGACAATTTGAACCTATGGCTTCTGAAGCGTAATTTTCTGGCAGTTAAAGAAAACAAGTTAATCTTATGCTTTTCCTGACACTGTAAAAATGTAACACAGTATAATAAATAATTCAGTATGTTGAACATACTAGTACACAATCTGAAATACAAGGGAGTGTTGATATGACCCTCCAATTAACTTCAGCCCATTTACAATGAAAAACAAAACTCCTCTAATTAAAAATTTAGGAATCTTGCATTTCCTGTTAATCCCACATCCTAGGATTCTGCTGTTTCATAGTTCCAGCCCTGCCCCAAGTCTCTGCATTAATATGATAAGTAAGGCTTGACTTTCTTGTAACATTTCAAAATCACAAACTGCAAACATCTTCAAATAAAAAGAATAAAAAAGGAAGTTTCTTTAGATGTTTTTGATGAATTTTAATACAATAATTTTTTGCTCTTGGCCAACAAGTAAATACTGAAGTAAACTATGAGAGACGTCTTCTGTTAAACTGTTAAGATGTCTTCCATAAAATTTTAGCTTTGGGAGAACTGCCACCCACAATAAGGGAATAAAGCAGAAGAAAAAAATAATTCATGGCAATAATAACCTGAGTAGTTTCTTGTGCCTACTCAGGAAAACATTTTAAAAGAGTACTTGTGGCTCAACAAAGCCACAGAGAATAAAGGAAATTCTTAAACACATACAATAGATCTATCCTGAGCAAAGACTGAGTACATTACATGCTTAAGTATCCCCCTGAACTAAGGACACTCACTATAGAAACAGGAGGTGAGTCAAGGACTGAACTAACATGGAAATCTTTTCAGCTCAGAGTTGAAGCTTTCTGAGAGAAGGTCATAAAAATGTACACTGACAAATAAGCATGTACAGACATTTACATAGCCAATATCCATATATTTAGGGAACATCAGCTCTCCAGAATAGTTAGGCTAGAAAAGCACTAGAAACTTGGCATGAAAGATACAATAATCTCAGAATGCAGAATATTTTGCACAATTGTTCTCTAAATTTATTGAGTTGGTGACTTTTTTTTTAAGTGAATTTTGTGACTTACTAATATAATAATAACTTTTGTGACTTACTAATATAACTAAAAGTCTTCCGACTTGGCCCAATCAAATAATGAGGCTTCAGCTTTCTGTTGAAACCAAATCATTTGCTCAGAATACACTTTCAAAAGAAAACAACACGGTGATCAGTTAAAAAATTAAATTATGCCAGTGTCACTGCATCTTCAATGCTGTCTTAGTTGTCTTAGAAAATCCTGTTTCTATTTTGTACACTGAAGTGACACCTAGACGTTGACCTCTAGTGTACAATAGGGGGATACCCCCTGCAGGGGAATGATTTTACCCTTTTGATGAAGGTCAGGATGTGACAAGATCCTTGATCCATTCTTCATAATTCTGGAATTCCTGTGAGATTTTCAGGATACATCTGACATCTACAAACTTTCTACCAGTACACTACAAGATGTCATCATTGTGCACGTCACTTTCTACTTCCCATGCATAGCAAATATAAGGTAAGTAATGGGAAGCCTTATATATACAAGCCCTTGCAACTGAAAAATCAAGTGATCACAGTAAGCACATGCCTTTCAACCCATTGAAAAATGTCATGGATCCATACAATTTTTTTATCTTTTTCAAAATTTTAGTTTTTTTCCTCTCAGAAGAAAAGATTTGCACACATATGTATGATTTTGAGCAGCATATACTGTGTTTGGAATATGCTATCTTTTCTCTGGCCTGTTCCAATGTCTATCAAAGTACACACTAAACTCATCCTATTATTTGGGGGGCTATTTAAATTTCCTGGCTGGATTTCTTAAATGATGCTTCTGACTTCCACTGACTTTGCAATAAAGAGGAAAATCTCAATCTTAAAAAATATTTCACTGCCAGGAAATAGAAGGATATTCCTGACACTGCTGCTGGAATAGATATTTTCAACAATCCTAGTGGAAGTGACTAGTAACCTTAATAACCACTTAGTATCAGCAGATCATGTTATGCACCATGCAAAGTACAAAGGAAGTAAAAGAGAGAACCTCATAGGAAGGAACACGGGAAAAAAATTACTCTTGAGATCAGCATGTCAAATCTGCATTTATGGTAGCTTTGTATCTGGGACATTCTTAACTCCAGAATAGTTAACCCAGGCTGAAGGTACCAAATTTAACACAGACATGTGTTTATGTCTTTTCACAGAATCTAATCTTTATGACTAAGAGCTGCAGTGTTTCTTTCTCCTATTCCCTTCAATAAATCCAACTACACAAGTCATCTGAAGAAGTGAGATGGAAGAATTTTCCTTCAACATGAAAAATGGGCCTGACCAGTACCTGCTTATAGACCTCTGCAAAAATAACTCGGGTCTTTCAAATGAAACTACTTTTCTCATGAAATAACTGTTCCTTGAAACTTGACACAAGTTTGCACTAGGGAAACTTTTTGATGTCTAGTGACAGGTTTATTTACACAGCTTTGTATTCCACTACTGCTGCTGACAGATCAAATCTTAGTATCAGATCTGCTTTCTGTTGCAAAGTCTTAAAAGGACTGGTTTTGAATTAACCATAACTCAGTCTCCCAGCTGCCTTATGCCACTCACCCTGCCAGGCTCAGGTTTCTTCCGAGCTGGGGCGACTTGCATGATTTTACCTAGCAGATTTGAAAAGATATTTCTCCAGTGTTGTCATCATAAAATCTATTTGACAATAGTCCCATCACTTGCCTAAGAGTAACAACCTTACATACCCTGGGATGTTGCATGGTTGGCACCAAACCACATCTTAGTCCTGTGAGCCGTAGAGGATTCTCATTTAACCCCAATTCTAATCTTCACGGCACGCATAATTTCTAACTGATACCACTCTTCAGAATTTGCCATAAAAGTTTAATCACTTTTCATTTCAACCTGCCTCACTTTCCGTAAGTATTGTTGGTTTTCCATATCCAGCAATGGACTCTACAGTTCTTGCTGCCCCAGCTATTAGAAGAACTTAAATCATAAATTAAAAGCTTCGCTACAGCAAAGGGAACTCCATCTCCCATTTAATTAGCTATGAGTCTGAACCAGGAAGTCTTCCTCCTAAATTACTGGCATATAGGGCCCATGAATACCATTAGCTTTACAATTCCTTCCATCTCAATTATACACTAAGAAAAATAAGTGACTCAGCTTCCGAAAGTCCTGACTCAAAATTGCTCTCGCTGCAGATGTTACCTTCACTAGCCTCAGAGGACACACCACTTATTCAGCCCTTACTCTCCAAGAGCCTACATGCAACTTTAGACTCTTCCCTCATCTGTAACCAAGTGCTATGTATGGTATATACACTATACAATACCGTTAATACTCTCAAGCCCTGTCACTACAGCCCTCCCCCAGCAGTGTGGCCATTCAAGGGTCCAGCAGTGTAGTTCTTTTTTTTCTCCTTCTTAATATACCAATGACTGCTTTAGAGGAGAAAACGTGCTGAGCCATCAAAAAGTCCCATGCAGATCTCCATCTCCAATAGCCAGGAGGAAGACTCCACTGAGATGGCACTGAAGACTCTTCTAGAACATGTAGGCTTACGTTTATGGGGGAGGACAGTGCTTATGCAGCATTACACCAGGAACAGCGATGAGGCTGGTGAGGGGTTTGGAGGGCATGTCATGAAGGAGTGACTGAGGCAACGGAGCTATTTAATCTGTAAAAGGTCCAAGGGAGATCTTGTTGCCCTCTACAACTACCTGATGGGAGATTGTAAAGAGGTTGGTGTTGGTCTCCCACATAAGCAATAGGACAAGAGGAAACAGGCTTAAATTGTGCCAGGGGAGGTTTAGGTTGGAAATTACGGAAAGTTTCTTTACTGAAAGAGTGGTGAGGCATTGGAATGGGCTGCCAAGGGAAGTGGTGGAGTTGCCATCCCTGGAAGTATTCAAGAAGTGTTTAGATGTAGGCCTTCAGAGTACAGTTTAATCTTTGTGGTAGTTGCATTATGGTTGGACTCAATGATGTCGAAAGTCTTTTCTAACCTTAAGGATTCTATAATTCTTAGAGTGCTTAAATTATCTACTGAATCAAGAGAGGAAAAAGCAGCTTCTGGAGGACCTGCATACTTTCAGCATACCCATTTGCAATAGTACGGGCTGAGGATGACTGCACCCTGCCCCTTTCAGCACTAACACACCCCCCTCTCTGGGATGGATATCCAAGAAGTTTGGGGCTTTTTTGGCTCCGCGGCCCAGTTGCTCCGACAGACTTTGCCAGTTCTGCAACCCATTGCGGGCCAGACGGTGGGCAACACCACCAAGCCTCCCGGTCCCATTCAGAGGCCCCGGTGAAAGAAGGGCGGCATCGTTAGGAAGCGAAGTCGGTGGACGCGCAGATGGAGAGCCGACACAAGAGCCCCGGGACTCTCGTGGCCTCCTTCTCTCTTCCCATCGGCGGGCCCAGACCCGCTCCCCCCACCTCAGGGCGCCAAAGGCGAGGTGAACACCCGCCCCCAAATTCTAGCGCAGTAAAATGCCTGAGAGGAGCAGGAACCTCACATGCTGGTGAAGCTGGTGAGGGGACTCCAGCACAGACCCTGAGGAGAGGCTGAGGGAGCTGGGGGTGTTCAGCCTGGAGAAGAGGAGGCTCAGGGGAGACCTCATCGCTCTCTACAACTCCCTGAAAGGAGGCTGGAGCCAGGGGGGGGTTGGGCTCTTCTCCCAGGCAACTTTCAGCAAGACAAGAGGGCATGGTCTCAAGTTGTGCCAGGGGAGGTTTAGGTTAGATATTAGAAAGATTTTATTTATGGAGAGGGTGATCAGACATTGGAATGGGCTGCCCAGGGAAGTAGTGGATTCTCCATCCCTGGAGATATTTAAAAAGAGACTGGATGTGGCACTCAGTGCCATGGTTGGTAACCGCAGCGTTAGTGGATCAAGGGTTGGACTTGATGATCTCTGAGGTCCCTTCCAACCCAGCCAATTCTATAATTCCATGCGCAAAAGGCCCACACAACCCCGCCGCTCTCATGCTCCCTTCCTCCGGGCCATCCCCTGCTGCGCAGCCGCACTCTCTCGCTTTCCGGAGCCGCAGCTTTCCGGCGGGAGAAGAAATCGCCGAGGGGATGCGCTGCCGACACTGCCCCGGCGGGCAGCGCAGGTTCATCCATCCATCCTTCCTTCCTTCCCCTCCTCTCCACCGCCTCCTGCGCGCATGCGCCGCACACTCCGTTTCCTTGGCAGCTGTGGTTGTTTTCGGCCAAACCACAGGCACGGTGCTGCGGAGGGGAGGCGCGGGGCGAGGGAGAGACCACTGCCGGGGGGGAGGCAGCCGCTGTCCGGCCGCAGCGCTGCCCCCGAAGCGGACGGGGCCGACGTGAGTGATGCCGGGGGCGCGGCGGGACGGCGATGGGGAGCGGGGCCGCGTCTCGGGTTGGGAAGCTGCGTGCTGCCGGAGTCCCGCCGGGCGATGCCGCCGCGGGGCGGCAAGAGGCGGGTAGGCGGGGGGCACGCCTCCCGGCCGCCGGTCCCTCTCCCACCGCCGGGGGTGGCGGCGGCGGCTCAACCGGGGGCACTCGGCAGCGGTTCCGGGCGGCGGCGGTGTCGGTTGGCAGCCCGGGGACCGAGCAGTGGTGGGGCCGGCTGCAAACCGAACCGGGCCGGCCTGGTGTGCGGGGCACAGCGGCAGTTGGGTCCCGCAGCTGTTGTGGTTGCGCAGGTTTAACTCCGGGGGCTGGCTATAAGGGCGAGTGGCCCACAGAGAGGCCAGCGTGGCTTTCGTCTTCTGGGTCGGGTCCAGCGTAGTGTCACGAAGCAATGCTGCGTGAAGCCATAGTGCCTCGATGAGTTAATTTTTTCCTCCCTCTGCGTACAATCTTTGTAGTTTACGCAGCTGAGAATGCTGTGCTGAGTTTTTGGCCCCTCCCTACAAGGAAGAGGTCAGGGTGCTGGAGCGAAACAACGAAGGTGATGGAGGGTCTAGAGCACAGGTCTTGTAACAAGCATCTGGGAGAGTTGTGGTGGTTTAGACTGGAAGGAAAAGAGGCTGAGACCTTATTGCTCTCTACAACTAGCTGAAAGGAGGTTGTAGTGAAGTGGGAGTCAGTCTCCCCATTAGTAATTGATAGAACAGGAGGAAGGGACCTAAAGTTTTTTCAGGAGAGGTCTGGATTGGATATTGGACAAAACGTCTTCACCCAAAGGATTATCAGACACTGCAACAGGCTGCTCTGAGAGGTGGTTGAGTCACCATCCCTCGAGGTTTCTAAAAGGCACATAGATGTGGTGCTGAGGGACATAATTTAGTGGTAGGCTATGACAACTTGGCAGTGTTTTAGGTTAGAAGTTGGACTTGATCTTAAAGGTCTTTTCAGACCAAAATGAGCTTAAGATCCTATGGTCCGCTTGTATCCCACAGCACATGATGATACAACAGTGCTTCTCCGTGCCTGACATGCGAAGTCCCTCACATGAGGAATGTGCATCTACATGTTAAACACAACTAATCCCATTCATGTCCAGTTATGGCATGTGCTGGGGATGTTTGTCTTTATCTTTGTTGTTTACCATTATTCCTCTATGCAAAGCAAAATGCCACTAGAGAAATCTGAATACTAAAATTGATTTCTTGATGAGAACTCATTTTCACAATCATGAAATTATTTAAAGCAGAAGCTAAAATGTAGGAGACAGTAAAAGTCAGACGCATTTCCTTATGCAGAACTGAAATCCATAGTTTTGCCATCAGGACAGAGTTCAGCCTTCTCCTGACCAATGCGGGGTCTAGGAAAAAATGGCACTTACTCTTAAGCAAAAGCTTTCTGATGCATTACTGTTAGAAAATTCAGAAAACACCAGCATTTTAAACATCCTTGTAAGTTAGTATAAACAAGGTTTTTACAGGTACATCTGAACTGGTTGAAAGCTGCTGCGCTCTTAGTGGTGTTTATTTGTTTTAGACGAGTAGGTGTGTATTTACAAAGTAATAAAGTTGTCTGTCAGTTTTCTGGACTTAGAGAATGAATTTTTATTAAAAAAAATCTGGCTTTTGGTGTCACATTTATCACTAGCGAAGGGAAACAGATTAGACTCTTCTTTTATTGTATATTTCTGAGTTAAAGCTTTTTCAGATTCCAAGGTAGTGATACCTACAGATAGCTGAATTAGAAACTTACAAGTAAAACCCAAGATTTCCCACCATGATTGATATTATCTAAAAGACAAGAAGGAAAAAGGATTGATACTCTACCTGTTTCCAGCCACTGAAAATTACATTTGCTTTTTGAGATACAAGAAAAATGAGTTCACAAAAATCCTGAAGTGATACATAATTTGTCAACTCATTTTTCTAAGTGATCCTAATGTGTTGTTTGGTGGAGATTATTTCCCACATTATGGAAGCAGAATATAGCCACTCAGTGAGTGTTGTAAACTTTTGTAAAAAAAGCAAGAATTTAATATGATGACATTTATAAAATACAAATGCAATATTAGAGAAGAGTAAATCAGATTTTAAAGAAGGTATGTAGTAATTCTTCAAAGTTTGGGCTTTGATACTATTTTCGTTATTCGTGATGGCTGTAGCCTGTCACTGTTCCAAGTGTGTATTTTTGCCATTCCTGAGTTGCTTTATATTAACTAACCTGGAATAAATAAAATCTGATCAGGCAAAAGTACATTTTACAAGATTAATCTTAATGACATCAGAGATTATTCAGATTGGGGCACTATGGTTGCTGAAGTCTGATATACGATTAAGTCTCTCCTGCTTTAAGATGAGATTAAACTCAGTAAACAGCCTTGCTCTTACCCTGTTGATTAATGATCTATATTTATGCAAGTCTGATAGTTGCTTTAACATACCATGTCACAGGTCATGTAATTCTAAATTTCAAATGGGTATAAAATAATCATACTATCATCAGAGGACTTTATTTCTTAATTTTATTACCACAAGAGGATTGATGTCCTGAATTAATAGAAAATTATGCACTTGCAGACCAGAATTTGGCAAATCTGTGCATTTTGCAGAGTGCTGTAGTAGACACGAGGTGAGTCTAGCCTTTGGAAAGGTGTTTGTTCCATTATAAGCAACAGTGTCTGCAAAATTAATTTACCTATAGATTTTCTGTCCTGTGATTTCTTTAACCTTTGACTACAAAATTGCTTCCATACTTCAAGCAGATGTTCGCTTTACTTACTTTGCTGTTGACTTTTATATTGTCTTTCTGTCATATTTTTTTGTTTTAAATTTAGGAGTACTTCATTTCATTTGTTGTTTGTCATTAGTTTTTCTCAGAGGTGCTTGAAATGACTGAGCTGAAAAAGAAACTTTTCCATGTTTCTGCAGTCCTCAGTGATACATTACAGGGATCTGCTCTATTTTATAATTATGTTTAGTTTTCTGCTCTTTAAATTTGTATTTTCTGGCCAATTGTGAATTGACTACTTGAAAAGCAGCACTTAATGACTGAAGTCCTTTTAAAATGTCCTTTTGGACATTTTGCAAAAGCAGCTTTATTTTTCAATATTTTAAATTTTCATTTCTGAGTTTACTGTAAGGCTTTGCTTTATCAGTCAAAACAAATTTTAGTTAGTGAAAATATTTGTGTTTGGTCAGTGGCAGAATGAAACATATTCCAAAACATTTTTTTTTTCTTCCTATTAAGTCCCTTATGGTCATACTTGCTCATTTCAAACCACCTTAGTTTGTTGGTTATCTAATATAAAGGGCTTGCTAGATACACAAAATAAAGTGCTAACATGCTAACTGACTACTCATCACTCCTATAGTCCAAAACCAACCCTAACACTGCCTTTTTTTTTTAATTTGGTTTGGTTTGGCTAGTCAGAAGACAAAAGTACTTTAAGTACCAAATATTAGATGACTGGAAAATATGTAGACTGTAGGAGACAGGGAGAAGCAGTAACACTGTGAAAGAGGCATGAGAGGGATCTGAAGTCTTAGTAGTATAGATGCTTGGGGATGTAAGTGTAGCCTTTGTCTCTTTTCTATGCTAGTAAGGCACATGTTCCCAAAAGTGAGTTTTTGGTGTTGAAGCCAAGAGTTATGTTCTGCCCTCTTTAATGCTGTTAAATTCTCTTAGCCCCAACTCAAGAGTGGCTGCATGTAAACTGCCTATTAGTCCATACTAACTCCTAAACTGTACTTGGGTGAGTGGTGGGTGGTTTGGACCAAAATGGTGTCAAGGATAATGCAACCATATAGTCTGACAGTATTTAATGCTATGACTTAATTTATTAGTCAGGGTGCTCTGTGAATTAGTGATGTTTAACAGAAGATGTTACCTATGGGTATCAGGGAGGCAGGTACAGTAGTTCATAGCATGGAATGCTAAGGTGAATACAATCGTAGAATGTTAGGTTTCATTAGTTCCACTGTTTACAAAACAGCTTTTTGTATTAAAGTTTTTGTAAAGCATTCTGAATTTTTTTGATTAAAAGATAAAGCCATGTAATATTTTAATTTGCCTTGAAGCTTTGTTTGGATTTCATCTGTAGGCTTTTTTTTCCACAATCAGGAGGGCCAAAACTTTTTTCGTTGGTGAAACGATTTTCATGTCATTGCTTGTCTGCTTTATGTATCATAAAAATGCTTTTTGTAAATAAAAATATTTAGACATTTGTAATAAAGTTTGCTGGCAGATATTAATCTTTGCATTGAAAAATATCAGCTGGCTGCAGTGTGACTTCCTTGATAATGATGTCAGGATAGGAACGTGATTAGAAAGGCTTCGATATAAATGGTTTAGTGGGACATTATTATTTAAATAAACTGCAGGTTATTTTGGAAGACTGGAGATGACAGTGATGAAGTATTCGCCTACTGCCTGGAAATATTTAGCTAATTGAACTGCTGTGGTGTTGGGTTTTATTTACTAACAAATAATTAGTATCAGATAGACACTGAGAATCCTGAGCTGAGATCTGATGGCAAGGAGCTTGTAAAAATTTAGACAAGTAGTCTAGAAATAAATATTTTCCTAAAAGATCTGTAGTCGTCCTTGATATTAACTAAAATACAATCAGTTGTTAGCTTTAAGTCTATGGACCAGTTATGTTCACAAAAGTTGTTAATTACTTTAAATAGAATGCTGAATTCTGAGGAGGAAGCAGCTGGTGTGTTGAGCCACTTCTGAGGACTGAAAATGCCAGCAGGTAAGAATGTGTTTTGTTTGATTTTCCAATACCTATAGTCAGAACTAGATGAAAATGATCGGAGTTACTTCTGTTTAATGTTTAATGCTGTTGGTTCTGAGTCCATGTTACAGCTGGTTTTCAAAGTGTTGACTTTTAAAAAATTTATTTTAAATTTGCGAGCTTTTGGAAAAATTGTAATTACAGTGGTAAATATTCCATGGATGAGGGTTCAACAGCCTTTTTCAGTGGTGCACCAGACTGCATTTTTAATTCTTAACTGCAAGTTAAGCATTACCTTAAGGGATCTAGAACACCTGCTTCAAGGGCTGAAATGCTGCTGGTAGCAGTATCATGGTTCACAGAAAGGCAGAGGTTCTCAGCTGCAGCTCATTTCAGATTTGTGCTTCCTCCTGCCACTTGCAGATCTGTTTCAGGGTGGTGCTTCTCTTGGTTCCAGATCTGGTAAGAACTTGGAGCTGCTGCTTCTACTGGAGATGGTGTATCACATCTATTAGCACTGTGCTACTGTTCATCACCAGTAAAGGCAATAACCCGTCCTCTGCTTTTGCTAGCCAAAGTTTTGTATGGGCTCTTCAAAAGGTACTTCAGGAAAAAGAGTAGACAGAGCCATCTTCAGCTACAAGCAACAGCCTGGAGTATTTGTACAACATCGCTGAGTTATCCTTCTGTGGTTTATGTTATCAGTGGAAATTCCTAAGTGAATATCAAGCAAATTTCTTGGTAAAATTTCTGTGATAATGCTTATCTATTGTGATTTTAAAGGATGATTGCATGCTTCTTTAGTAGTGGTGATTATTGAGCTAGTGAATAATACTCTAGATTTCTTTTTGCAGTTGAGAGTGAGGCAAGGGCAAAAACCAAAGTTCGTTTTGAGGAAATTTTCAGAAGTCATGCTGGCCTAACAGACACAAAGAAATCAAAGAAAAAGAAGTTTACTCCTCAAGAGAACATCGCGGTGAGTTTGAACACATGCAAGTTCTGTTCTTTTGCTTAGTGGAAAAAAGATCAGAGTAATATATTTTAGAAAGGAGGTGTAAACATTTTTGTTAAAAAGGAGGAATATTTCTGCACATATCCTTTGTTCTGATGTGGGTTTTGTCATTGTTTATATACCAGCAATGCATCCTTATAGTTTTAAGGTATGCGAGAATTCTATAGTATTTAATTTTTGAAAAAAGGAAGTGGCACATGCAGGCATGCACTTATTTAAAGACTTCTTTTTTTATTCACATCCTTCTGAAAAGTTTTAAGATTTACAGATTCAGTATTGACTTTACTGGGAGCTTGATGGGCCAGTAGAAGTATGGCTCTAAAAGTATTTAATTGTGGCAGTATTGCACCTCTGTAATACACCTGTGAATTGAGAATGGATAAGAATTTATAATGATATAATAGATAATAATTAACTTTATCCCATCTCCTAAAAACTACTGTTAAAAGAAAAAGATTTTACATTATTAAACAACATTTAAAAGTTGTTGGTTTATTTCAATTTAAACTCATCAATCAGCATATTTCTCCATGTGCTAAGGATCGTGTCTGAGTAATCCTGTGTTTACATGTCTACTTAGGCAGTATACACAAATAAAGATTTGTTTTAAAGATTTTGGGTTAGCTTGTGACTTGCAAATTGGGAATGGTTTTATTACCTTGGCCTTATGGTTAGATGGCATTTTTGTGTAAAATCTCTCATTAAAGGACCCTCAAGAGATTCCTCTGAGTTACAGATCATATTGTAGCTTTTTTCCTGAACAGAAGAATAAATGTTTAATATGAGTCATATGTATCACAATTATTGACTTATGATATTTGGAATTTCAAAAGAAAGCAATTTCCTTGAGAGACTAATGTTCTGGTTTAATTATTTTCCACCTGTTGAGTTTTATTTTGTCAGTCTTTTTTGTACAGTTACATCCATACCAGATTCTTTAATAGTCAATTATGACAAAGGAGTGGTATTTTATATAATATCAGAATGTTGCATTGTATTTATGATAAATGAGTATATTTTTAATTTTAGTTTGTATATAGATCATTTATTATTTTATAGATTTTAATTTATTGAGGTATAGAACATGTATTTATTAATTGCCTGCTTGCCTGCTCTGCTGTGTGTGCCCATCACCTGGAGAGCCTGCCTGCAGAGAAGGGAAGCAGCTTGGCTTGTAGAAGAAGAAAGGCTGATGGCAGTGGGACAGGTTGAGTTTGGAGTCACGAGTGATAAGACAGAGGGGCTTGTAATGGAGATTGAGATAGGCATCAGCTGTGGCCAGTGAAAGGTCTGCTTTGTTGTTCAATAGCCACAGGTGCAATGAGGCCTAAAGGCAGGGCTGAAAAAAAGCAATCAATTGAAACACAGGGAGTGAATTTGCTAGTATCACTTCCAGGGCTAATGGTTACCATTTTTTTTACCATTTGTGCCTCCTATTATAAGATGCTACAATTGAGGAAAACGTCAGACCAGACAGTGCCCAGACTGTTTGGCCCAGATAGATTGATCTGTCTAAAGTGAGCAGGAAAATTATTGGAGTTTTACTTGGCTCAATCTAAATATCATGGTAGGAAAGAGACTGTTATACTCAGAAAATGTCACTGAGGTTTTCTTTCAGCTGAAAAGCAAGATCCCTTTATGGAGGCAAGAATTTCTTCCCTAGACCGTAGTCTGACCAGTTTTATAGTACTGGGATGGGCATGCATTGGCAACTAAAGTTTTGTGTTCAAGGCAGGACTGCAACAGATTTATCTATTTAAAGCTTTTTACTTCCTACCTCATTGAATCTGTTCCTTCCCTTGATAATACCCTGAATGGACAGGTTGGAACTTGGGGTTCCTTGAGGATATAGGTAATTGGAATCTACCTCTGGGCTTGAAAATTCTTTCATTCTTTTGGGTAAGATGAATGTTTTACAGGTTTCTTCTGACTACTTCAGTACTTTGCTTCTGTCTTGAAAGCTTTGAGGTTGTAGAGTTTTCCCAGACTCTATTTCATAGCTTTTTTTCCCACAAGCTAACAGGCACTGCTTAATTTTTTGAGTCTTTCACTGTTTTTTTTAGGAGACTGGGTAATAGTTGACTATATACTTGGCCTATACATTTTCTCAATGTTTTATGTTAAAATCAGGTGAAACTTCTCCAAGTACAACAAATTTCCTGTCTGTAAATTAAATTTCTTCTAGCTTTGAGAGTTTACATTTTCTAGTTTTATGTGAACAACAGCAGTAAAATCTTAAACATCCCACCCAACTAGTCAGTATCATGAGCATATTCATTACCAGCTCAGCTGTAAGAAAATGTTCTTTTATAACCAGTACAAAGCATCCCTTCGGTGAGCTGGAAACATCCATTCCAACTTTTTCAAGGTGTGCCTGTATTATGGGAACAAATTCAGGTATCTCTGTAGATCTGGCTGTAACACCTTCCAAATACCCTCAGCAAAATCACTTGATGGGTTTTCTGGTTCCACTCAACCACAGATGAGGGGCCTTTTTTATAAAGGAGTAAGATGGAGTGTTGCCCCTGCTGTCAGCTGTGGAACAAGAATGGGATGTGACATAACTTGGGCTGAGTTCATTGTCTTAAGAGCCTTGTGTGTCAGCCCACCCACAAGCTTCTTGGCTGATGCTTACCCTCTCATGTCTTATCAAGCCAGTAGTGCAAGTAGGTCTGTTCCTGATGTGGCCAGTAGAGCAGTTTTGAAAAGGAGCCTTCACATTTGATCCATGCTTTAAGCTGAGGAGGTCAGGTTCAGGTCAGCAACCTTCTGGAGTTACTCCAGAGACAGGCCTATCCTCTGAGCTGCTTTTCCAGCCTAACTGCTTCTTCTAATTCAAGTGTGTTTATATAGAAATGATTACTCTTAACTGATCCAGCTTGGCCCTGCATTTCAGACAGTCTATACCAGTGTCTATACCTTGGCCTGAGAACTAATTGGAAGGTTTTTATGAACATCTTGGCTTTTCCTTTATCTTTCTGTGACACCCTCCCATCTTTCCTCTCCTTTGATTGTATCATGTAGTTAAAATGTGGAAGAAGTAGCATGAGTTAGGATCACACAGGCTATGATCTGAAGAATTTGTTTGAACTGCTGAAGCAGTATTGTGCTGCCTGCAGTATCTATTAATGTTCCTGGAATTTGCTGTAGTTTGAAATTGGGTTTTATTTCATTATCAGGTTATTCTGTTTTTTTTTTTTTTATTGCCATGAGTGAATTTGCTATAATTGACTCTGTGCTGCTACTATTCGTGATGCATACTTCTGGATGTATGTTTTTGTTTGTTGACACAACAAATAACAAGTCCTAGTAAATATTTGAAGCAAGTTTTTGCAACAGCTTGGTTTCTTTGAGGAAATGGTTCTTGAATATCAACAGGCAATAGGCAAAAATCGGTATGACCTTAGCTATTGGTCATTATTGGGTCTTAATTGCTAGTGACTTTTAACCTTCATACCTTATATGAACTGTTCACATTAAACAGTTAAAGCTCTTCATAGAAATACAAATAAGGGAGTAGACAATGTTAGAAAGCATTATTTTGGGTTTGTTTGTTTTTAGTATATACCAGGCTTGTTGTTTTATTTATTTAATTTTTATTTCCTTTGTTCTGGTTTTCAAGTTAACTGTACTAAATTTCCCACATCCTCTTAAGTCATTGACTTATGAATAAAGAGGATGTTACTGGTTTATTTAAGCAAGCAAGAGATGGAGGTACAAAGATAGGAATTTTCATTATTTGATGTTGAGAAATTATTTTTAGATGCAGGATGCTAGAAATAGAGATACCTATCAAAAAGATATATGAGTGGCTTTAGATTTTTCTGATGTGTAAGGTAGGCACACTTGCATGAAATTCTAAACACTTTTTAACTTGTTCTTTATTAAGATATAATAATATGTCCCTTAATATGTTGTTTAATAGGTAGCATAAGTACGTCTAGTGAGTATGTTTTTAAGCTTTGTCTTGTTGTTTGTTTTTTTTTTTGTCTTGTTTAAGCTTTGAATTAGACATCAGGTAGATTGTGATGTAAGGCAACAAAGTGAATGAACCTCAATGACTTCAAAGTAGTTGCAAAGGAACAGAGATCTTGTGTGTTGATCTCCCTACAGAGTCAGGCCTTAGCACCTTGTGGTGTTTGGTATTATAATAGAATCACAGAATAGTTTGGATTGAAGGGGACCTTTAAAGGTCATCAAGTCCAAACCCTCTAGCAGGGATATTTTCAACTACATCAAGTTGCTCAGCCTGACCTTGAATGTTTCCAGGTATAGAGCATTATAACTTGGCATCCAGGAACAGAAAACTACTGAAGGAGAGAAGAAAGTTTACAACGTGTTTTCTGACAGAATGCATGCAGAGACAAATGCATTAGCTGAAATTTATCTTTTCTCTCTTTATTGGATTTTACTACACTAGTTTCAGTAGAGTAACAATTACTTGATCTAATGTGGTTTGTGTTTTTTTATTTGAACTTTATACTTTTTTAAAAGAGTCTCGTTGGGTTTCTTGTTTTCAGTTTTAACACTTTAAAATATGTTTTTATTTTCAAACTTTGGCAAGCAATTTTCAGAAAGAGAGACCTGAAACCTGTCTCGAACTTGCATTTTAAATAGGTGAAAGTACTTAATTTTGTGCGGAATGTAATCTTCAAGTCTGTTCATGGAGTAGACTTGTTGATTTCTTTCTGCCCAGACACAATATTTTGGGGCTTTTTTCTGTGTGAGTTTTCTGTTGCCTTTCAATCTGTCACTTGTTACTTTTAAACAAGAAAATAAATAAAACTTTGATTTCCTTCTACTTTATATAATGTTGCTAACAAAATAACAAAGTACTATGTTTATCCTGACAATGTAACTTTTAGTACAAGTATGTTTTATGTTTTTTCTTTTGTAGCTTGACACCTTTAGAAGTAATATTGATCTAGCTAAAGAAAGTGTGAATGATGAAGCAATTATAAACAACACCTATAATCCTGAAGAAGAGAGTCCCCGATTTACAAAAAATAAACTGAGAGAGAAAGCCTCAATTGCAAAGAAAATAAACAATGATATTGTTAGTGGAGAGGAGATCAAGCAACCCAAGTCTATCAAGAAAAAAAAGAAATCACTGTTACAAGAACAGTTTAACGAGGAGGAAAATTTATGTGAAGATAAATTGGAGAGTTTTGAGAAAAAGATTAATGATCTTCCAAAGAAAAAACCAAAAAGTAAATCACAAATAGATGTATCTCATCAAGGAGGTGATAGAAAGATTAAAAATTCCTTGACTGAAGAGAAATGTCTAACTGAGTTAGAAGAGGAAGAAGAGCTAATTCAAGCTTATCAGCTGCATGTGGCTGAGGATGAGGCAACTGCAATTAAAAAGAAAATAAGGATGAAACTTAAAGAACAAATGTCTGAATTTGCCTCCAGTGTTCAAAGCCAAGAAGTTGTATTGAACAATGAAGTGGGCAAAAAGAAGAAAAAGAAGAAAGAAATAGCAGTTTTACATGAAGCTGAAACAAGGTACCATGATAAAAAAATGTATACTATGTGTCTGTGAAACTTAAGTGAAATGCTTGATTTTGTTCTAACACAGGCTTTCTAGTAAACTGTACATGTTTTGTAAGTGAAGGTCTGGGTGATTCTGTTAGGAAAAATTACTAATTACTTTTTAAAAATGGTGTCGATTTTAACATTTAACTCTCAAATTCTGCTTAACTTTTTAAAGAAAATGACAGTTCCATTGCTATCTACTGTTATTCTCTGTTGAACTCGCTCTTAACTAAGATAATTTTGTGTATTTTTTTTTTTTTTTTAGTGAAAAGTAATGGCCCCGATTTATCAGAGGGTATTAGTTTATCATGGAATCATTGAATGGCTGGGAGTTGGAGGGACCTTAAAGATCACCCAGTTCCAACCCCCCTGCATGGGCAGGGACACCTCCCACTAGATCAGGTTGCTCAGAGCCCCATCCAACCTGGCCTTGAACACTTCCAGGAAGAGGCAACCACGGCTTCCTTGGACAGCCTGTTCCAGTGTCTCACCACCCTCAAATTAAATAATTTCTTCCTAATGTCTAACCTAAGTTTTCCTTCTTCAAGTTTGAAGCCATTTCCCCATGTCCTCTCACTACACACACATGTAAAAAGCCCTACCCCAGCTTTCCTGTAGGCCCCTTCAGATACTGGAAGGTTGCTGTAAGGTCACCTTGGAGCCTCCTCTTCTCGAGGCTGAACAACCCCAACTTCTTTAGCCTGTATTCATAGGGGAGGTGTTCCAGCTCTGATCATTTTAGTGGCTTTCTTCTGGCTGCTCTCAAGGAGCTCTGTGTCCTTCTTATGCTGGGGACTCCGGAATTGGATACAGTATTCCGGATGGGGTCTCACAAGAGCAGAGTTGATGGGGAGAATCCCCTCCCTTGACCAGCTCTCTGTGCTGCTTTTGATACAGATAAAAACCAAATCTTACGATGCGTTGCTCTCTTCACATGAATGGCTCTGAAATCATCTGAAAATCAGGGGTTAACCAAAGGTCAGAGAGAAATTAAAAAGGCAAGACACTAATGTTGAGGGTGTGTTACAATGAGCAATTGCATCCATATATGAAGCAGAATGCAATTGTTGACAATAATCCCTTATGCTGCAGTGCTATGTCCCTTTCTGAGCTACAGCATCATCCAGAAGAAGATGGCAATGAAAATCAGTCCTTGGAAAGACTGCTTACATCAAAAGGACAAAAACTGGAGGAAAGCATGGAAGAAAAGAAACCTAAAGCAAAGAAGGTTAAAAAGAAAACCAGAAAAGGTCTGCCAACGAAATGTTAGAATGTTGTACTGCTTTATCTAACCCCCTTTTTTTTTTTGTTTGCTTGTTTTTTTGTTGTTTAATGCACAACAGCAAAAGTATTTGTCCATAGTAGTAACAGAAAAGCGATTGAGCTGTTAATGTTACTTATGTTTCTTAAGTTACTTAATTCTATTTTTGTTCTTCCAATTCTGAGGCAAATTTGTAATGAAGTTAATCTGATGTATATATCTAAAATTTTAAATTCATCTATTGTAAATAGTTTTGAAATTGGTATAATTAAGAAGGGTTTTTATAGCGTAATATAATAATATTACCTGTGTGGTGTATTTTTAAGATGCATGTTCTAATTGTCACTATAATTTTTCTCATTTTTATTTACTTTATGCTATAAAGGGTGTATCACCACTAGATTAACTGGATGCTCAATTCAGGCATGTGGAATAGATTTTGTTGCAATATATAGCCAAATTGGTGAATTCATTTCCTCAAATGTTGTGGAGGCCAAAATGAGAAATTAGTTTTTAAAATGGAGATTACAGATACTGATGAGGAGTAGGTCCTAGGCTATCTGATAAGTATGGGCATCTCACCATAACCTCAAAAGAAGGAAGTTCTGAAAACAGCGTTTGGTAAATTCAGGGGAAATGCACATGGAGAGAGCATCAATTTCTGCTTACGTTTTTAATGTTTTCCTTAAAACAAACAAGCAAACATTACTCGAGGCAGTAGTTCAGAGAAGGCTATTGAACTGCGTGGATTTTACATCGTTGTAGCAAAGAAGAACCTATACCAACCAATAGGAAGACCTCTGATAAAAAATTAAGATGTTTGCTAGTAGGAATATATAATATATTATTATAAATTCATGTCAGTGCTCATAAATATTTAAAATGCTGCATATTTGTTTATTTTATTTTAACCCATTACATAAAGACCACTTTTAATATTAACACTTTTCTATAGGTTGCTAAAACAGCATAGAGCGTTTTAACTCCTTCAAACTGTCATGAGTGGAACACAGTAACCTCTATTTACTTTGTACCTAGTTCTAGAAGAAAACACTGAATTTGGTGCAGAAAATGATGAGGAAATGAGGAATTCAGACATTTCAACTCAGTCTAAACTTGGTTTTGATGATGATCTTGTGTTGGGAGTTTATATCCATCGATCAGACCGACTTAAAACTGATCTCCTGGTGTCTCATCCCGTAGTTAAAATCCATGTTGTTGATCAGAGAACTGGCTTATACATCAAGAAGGATAACAGGTGACTCCTAATACTTTTAATACTTTTTCTGTTATTAATTATAAGTATAAAAACATTGGTTCCCTTGAAAGTTATGGATGAAAATAAAAATAATGCTGAATTTTAAGCCTGCCAGGTCACTCATTGTTTTTTAAATCTACAAGAATGCATATATCTACCTACCATAAACTAGAGTGGTATTTTTCATTTCTTTTTGGCATTTTTAAATGCTCTCCACTGCTGTTTTGCTATTGAGGTCCACCCATTTATAGCACAGTACATTCTGCATTCTTTTCAAGGAGAAAATTTCCCAAGTCTCAAAAATAGGTAGAAGATTTGAACCAGTAAGCAAAACTATTGTATTCTATTGGTGTCTGCCTTTTCTTGTAAAAACTTTCAAAATAATGAAGTTTAGTCCTCCATATTTCTGATCACTTCAGTTACTGGTTTCTACTGCTATTATGCATAATTTTCCTGAAAATAAAATTTGAGCATTGTTTATTTAACCAGCAGACTTCAAATTTCCTTAAATTTTGAGTGGCTTTAGAATTTTGCCTCTAAAATCATACAAACAGTATCTTGATGTTTCTTTGCCCTCAGTAATTGAAAATACTTTTTTGTTTGAGTTTTTTGATTGTTTTTTTTTTTTTTCTGAGGAGCAATAACAGTTTTAACTTTCAAACAGCAGAAGGAAAGTTTCATCTTATGAAGAAGAACAAATAGAGGACATTCTTCCTAATATGACAAAACCCTATGACTTTAGACAATCTAAATCAACAATTCCAGAGTGGGAAGAGCAAGTCATATTTAATGAACGTTTTAATTATTTTATTCAAAATACTGAAGAAGGCCCTCGGGTAATCCTGTTTTTTGAGGTAAGGTTAAATATTTTACATCTAATTTTTGCACATTAGGATTTTTGTTTGTTTTTTCAACAGTATATATTTGACAGATTCAGATGTTTTATTTCAGTTACGAGTTAGCAGCATAGCTTTAGGATACAGAATGAAGTGGAGATAACAAAATGTGGTAGTGGTGATTGCTAGTAATAATAAACACTTTTAATAGGAAAAAAAATTCAAAACCAAAAACATTTTGAAAAGGCTGGTAAAATCATGTCAGATCAGAAGCGATGGCACCACATATAAAGGGTATAATTTTTTTATTTTCCACAATCACAGAATCATAGAATGGTAGGGGCTAGAAGGGCAAAGATGGAGTTTACCTGCTTGTAGCAACACTTACTTTCCCTTGTACCAGTGAGCAAGCTATTACATTGTTTTCCATTACCATTTTAGATATTGACTTCTCTCCCATTTTTCTCAAGTAATTATTAACTTGTTTTCAAATACAGTTATGTTGAAAGAAAAAATGTTGAGGTATGTATACAACATGATTTTGAGCTTAAGTATCTCAGTATTTGTAAAGAGAGACAGTAGTATTAGCCTGAAAATAGGTACCTAGTACAGTATATATTTTTTCATTCCTTTTTTTGATATTTCACTCCTTGTTTTTTTTTTTATAAATCAAGTATATTGTATGCACAATAGCACGGTATGTTTCTTTATTTTCTCCAATGCTTACAAATAAACATGTTTATAGAATTCAGAGTCCTTAGTTGCTTATCACAAAGGTGATTACATTTCTATGTAGGGATTACCAATGAAAATAGTGGGGACCAAAAGCATGACTGCACTGAAAGCATGCTGTTTGACTTCAGCATTGTTTATGAAATACCAGTTTGAAGATGGTGTGATTCCAGGTGATGGTGGTTGTTTTGGTCTTTTAGGGTTTGGGTTTTTTTTTTTTTTGTTGTGAGGTGTTTTGTTTGGGGGTTTTTTGTATATCAAATAAACCTAAGAATGGCTTAATGTAAGATTCTGGTCATTGACCAGAAAAATGAAGAATCTCATGGACATCATTGGAAGTATTCAAAGTCAGGTTGTGCAGCAGATTAAGCACCCTGCCCTATTGAAAGATGTCCCTGCCTGTGGCAGGCATGTGGGACTAGATGATCTCTAAAGGTCCCTTCCAACTCAAACTATTCTATGACTGATTCTGTGACACCAGTGATAAAGCTAGGAATAGAAAAATAACTTTTTCACTGCCCTTTTCAGGCTAGGCTAACAATCCAGCTAGCTTGGGCTGTCAGATTAGTGAATGATACAGGATTTATGATAATTACACAAACGTTTTCAGTTCTTACTGAAACAGAAGGGAAGCAAGAACAGATTTTTAAGACCAGGCTTGTGTTCTTTTTTTAAAGCAGGTGATTAACAGTCATCAGGTAAATGCATAAGGATCTTTTATATCTGATTGTGTACTTCTGTGCAAGTAATAAGTGTACTGGTTTTGTAATAGATTAAAACGGATATCTGCTAAATTTAGAGAATTGCATCTAGCATATGTTCATCAGTATTTTACTCTGAGGTGTATATTAATTACAAATTTCTTGATATTCCTACCAATACATTCAGATCCTTGATTTTCTAAGGATGGATGAAGTGAGAGCCAGCTCTGTACAGATTCCAGAAAGTGGTTTCCGAAAAATATGTTGGGCGTTTCTAAAGGTATTATAAATGTTTAAATAAGAAACAAAATTTATAAAGCTTATTGTGCAGTTATGTAAAAGACACAAGCCCTACTAAGTGGAAAAACATTTTTTTATATTTCCAGGCAACAGATAGGGAAGAAACAAATCCTTGTTTACTTGGCTGTTATCTCCTTTCCCTCTTCCTTTGCCCCATAACATTCACAGTAACAAGCTTAACAGTAAAGAAAGAATATGGGTATTTTAAGAAAGTGTCGAATGTGACATTTTTTTCTTTTGTTCATAAAATACAGAAGGTGTTGAGGGTTTGTCTGTCCATGAGAGTGTGTGTGGAAAGGATGCGAAAAATCCCCTAATTTCTGTACCTCAGCTGTTTTGTATCATAGTGGCATTTTCAGTTGGCCAGGCTTTGAAAAGACTTGCCAGCCTGATTATAATATGTCTGTCAGTTTTTAATTGTGATATTTGAAATGAGACAAATAATTTAGGCAGCATGTCATGTACCTTTTTACCCCTCTAGGAACTGCCAATTTGGCCTTTGAGAACTGGCAAGATATTACATGTGTTAATTTGCCCGAGATTTCCTCATTGACACCTACCCCCATGGATGGCAGATCTTGACAGCCACTGAGCAATCCACAACATAAGAAATACAGGAGAGGATAATGGACATTAGCCCAGGGGAAGGGGAGGGACCTCCATATCATTACATACAGAGTCTCTTCTGAGCTTTTCCCTAGATGAATCTATAGGAATGAGAAGATTTGTATCATGTGTCTGGTGTATAGTTGGTGGAAACTGTGCATCCAGTTACTTAGCACAGCCTACTTGTGAACAAAGAGAAGGGTGACATTTCCAACTCATAAATAAAAATAAAATTGTAGTCTGCTCTTCATGCCCACTGCATCTGGCTGCATTATCCTTTAGTCTGTATCAATCAAAGTAAAAGTGTGCTGATAAACAGTGGTCAGTGTTAATGACAGCAGGTACACATAAAATGAAGAGCGTAAGCACCAATTTCTATCTGAGTTCAGAGAGCTCAATGTCCTCTAAAGTTGGAATAGCTACTGCTTTGCTGTATCTTCTGGTCTGGGTCAAGACCTTACCAACATCCTTTGCTGCAATGTTCAAATGGTTGGATTTGGATGAGGCTTTTGGGGATTGATAGTCCTGTGGATGGTTACAGCAAGTACTAATTAAAAACCAAACAAAAGTGTTATTGTAGAGGTCTTTTCACATATGGGATATTACTGTTGTGTGTATGCAGCATGTTTCAAAACTAAGCTGCCATTTATTAAGTATTTGTGTCATTAACACTTTTTGGGATAGTGTATTTCCCCAATGGAAAGTGGATTTTAAGATACTAGAAGTAATCAGTGACTTTTATTACTTGTGTTAACACTTTTTCCCCTATTTTTAATCACACTTTAAGCTTGTAGGTGCAAATGGAGTTCTAAATGTTGATGGAAAGCTTCGTCTGCAATTATATTACCCACCTCCAAGGACAAAGTCCCATTCAAATGTTGTTGAGGTTTATGACTGGTGGGCAAAATGTCCTAGAAATCGTTACCCATCGACTTTATACGTAACTGTAAGAGGCATAAAATCGCCAGATCATGTAAGTTAAATTTATTATATATATAAATATATTTACAGATAAGCAGACTGTTCTGTAAAAGCTAGGAACAACCTACAATGTGTCTGTGTGTGCATGTATGTAAAAGCTGTACTTGTATACAGTACATAAAATAGCTAATACATAACTAGCTATTTTTAAAACTTTGTATGTGAAGATATGTCTTCCAAACTCTGCCTTTCTTAGCTTTCTTAGAAAAACAGGTGTACATATTTTGCCATTGACAGTCAGAAAACTTTTCTGAAGATTGGTAATCCCTTTTTATTAGGAGATATGCCTAAGTCACTTAAGTCACTAGATTCATGCAGGTGTGTGAATTCTTTAAGTGAGAGAAGATGTATATCACTTAACTCTGAGTCCCTGTACCCTGTATTATTTCTCAAATGAGAACTCCTTTAAAGGCAGGTTTATATTGCTTATGTGCCAAGATGTGTAAAGGTAAATAAGGCATTTATTGTTCTACAAATGCAAGTGCAATATTCTATTTTATTTTCCATGTATACTTACAATTGTCATAGATCTTCTGATCACTGTTGACAAAATCAAAGATGATTTGTGGAAGCCTGGTGAGATATGGTCTAAAACCAAGCTAAGATTTGGGACTATTTTTTGTGCATTTGGGACACTTTTCCAATCTGTATACTGAAACGACATCTGCAGATCTCTTGCTCATTTTAGCTGCTGAGGTAGTTAGGAATTCTGTGTGCTTTACTTGAATGATTTGCTGGTATGTCTAGGTGCTATCACTGGTTTACAGCTATCCCTGTTTTAACAGTCCTCTGTGAAGCTTAGGTGGTGTGATGGATTTTCATGGGCTTTCTGAGCTGTGCTTGACTTGGATGCATTGGCTGCTGCTATTTTGTTCTTGTTCTGATAAATGTCAGATTTGCAAATGCTGGAATTGAGCTCCATATAAGAACCATGCTATGATACAGTTTTCTATGCATAGATTTTTGCTTCCAGTTAAGGTCTGTTAAACATTCTGTGTAGTCTCCTCTCTCTCTGGAAGGACCCAGATGTTCCATACCTGGGAGTTACGAAAATGGATGTGTCTGATAAAGCAGGGCATCTTGCATGGAAGTAAACATCTATGAGTGGACAACTGATTTAAACTCTTAAATTGGTTTCTACTTGCATAGAATCATAGCATCATTAAGGTTGGACAGAACCTTCAAGGTCATCAAATCCATTGTATGTGTCCAACCTACCATGTTAGTCAGAGGAACCTAGAGAGCTAATCACCTGCCTGATACTCTGATGTGTCTCAGGACTTAGTGACACTGTTCAGAACTGCAGCCAGTGCTTAGCAGCCTCAGTGCCTCTCAGCCATGCTGCTGCCAGGCTCTTCACAACATTAAGGCTCTCTGTGTGCTCAAGCTTGGTGTAACTTTTAGGTAAGGTTCGGTAAATTTGCTTACAGAAGTTTGGAAAGCTGGTATGCTATATCTACAGTTAAAATGACAAATGTAGTCAGATCTCATTTTTCTTAGCAACACTTGTTCTATGTACAATGATGGTAATATCTTTTGATACCATAAATTGATTTTGTTTCCAAAGCAGTATCTTGATTTGAAGGTAGCATGTTAGTATCGCTGGGACATGATGATAAAAATAGAAAAGTATCAATTATTTGAAAAATCTTTAAAACCCTCTGATAGACACAACTCTGGAAACTGAGCTTATTTTCTGATTCGCAAGGCTCTTTAAATGACATTTTTCCTGTGCTTTTTTCATGTATTAAGCTTTTTCCATTTTTCATATGTAAAAATGAAATGCATTGTAAGTTAAAAGTACCTTTTAATATTTTCACATATTACACTGTTAATTAAAAAAATATTTCTTCCTGATACTTAGTTGTGTTTGCCTTGAGGTTGCTCCTTATTTCCGCTCTATGATAGCCATTCAGCAGGACCAAAGTAGTGCAACAAGTGAGGCCCAGGGAGAAGGATCTAAGAAATCATGTGAACCATTTGCAGAGAAGCAAAAGCAATCTTTTAGATGGACAAGACTACCTGGACAGGTGAAGTGGTTTTCTTCATTTTTTTAAAAAAAGGGTGTAAAGAAAATATTTTGTGAAAGGGGAAGGGTGGCTAAAATACCTGTGCATTTTTCTGAAATGTTTTCTCCCCAGTTTTGTTTTGTTTTGGGGGGGTTTTGGGGTTTTTTTTTGTTTGTTTTTTTAAATGAGAAATTGCAATACTGATGCAGAATGCTAAAGGTGATTTGAAAGACCAGAGGTGAGCGCCTGTTGTTAGTCTTCTGAGCTCATACTGCAATCATTAAATTACTGAAAGTTTTGCTTAGACTCCTTAAAGAAGCCTGACTTACTCTACATCTTGTATTATTGATAAAGTCATTACTAAGTACTTAAGAATAAGGAAATTATTTAAATTTTAAATTTTCTTAGATTTTTACAACTTGCTGTTTATCTGTAGCAATGGGGTATAAAAGAATATGCAAATTGAATGTGTTTTAAGCTATGCGGCAGAACTGTTTCGGTTGATAAGATTTACTAATTTATTAATTGATTCCCCTTTAAATTCCCTTAAGATGTTAGTAGCTTTTTAAAACTTATACATGACAGGAACTCGGAATGTGTTTTGAGCATTGGGTAGTTAATATTCCTAGCTGTGTAATCCCAATTCTTTCCTGAAAAGCTAGGCTTGCCGCATACCGAACAAGCATCTGCTTTCACTGCGAGGTGGAGATATGGGCTGTTTCTGTATACGTTTCTCTCATGATGGGAGAACACTGGCAGCAGCATGTGCAGGAAGGAATGGCTATCCCATTGTTTGTAAGTTTAAAATATGTTTGGGTTTTTTTTCCTAATAATTTGAGCATCTTAAAATTAAAGGAAAAAAGATGTATTTTTAAATTCTGGGTTTTTAGAGGTTTCGTATGGAAATGTGTTATGCAAATTGTTCTGCGCGTTAGAGAGCACCAAGGAAAATGCTTTTTCTCAGTGAGAGGGCTGGAACTGTCTTTGTGCATACATTGTAATGTGTATACAATTTAGTGCTACAAAATTGCAGTATTTTTGTGCAGCAGTTGAATGGAAATACTAAAACATACATTCTGATAATGAAGTTTTAAGTGAAATAACTTTTTTGGCCCCTACCCCCAAAATTTTTTGTTTAAGCTTTTCTCCTGACCTGTTGTAAAAGTTCAATAACTGCAATGCTGTCATCTCTGTACATAACTACTGGAGGCTGCAGTCTTCCATGGGTCCCCTTCAGTTGGAACTACAAATACCACTTATACTTGGGGGTTCTGCTTAACAGTATCATCAACTGCATAATTCTTAAGCCCTGCATAAGAGTTTTGAGTTTGGGAGATATAGATATTTTAAGTGTACACAAAGTAAATATCTAAACATGGAACAGTAAATCTAGATTACTGTATTGCATACTCCCAGAAAATTTTCTCTGTGTTAATATAGTTCAAAGATTTGTCAGGTAATCATCAAAATCCAAATAATCATTTAAAAAATTATAGTCCTGATCTGGATCCAAAAATTTAATGTGAGTGGGCTGTTTCTTAGGGGTTAAGACACTTATAATACCCATAAACCACTAGATGGAAGTATATGCTTGCTGTCTATACATACTAGCAGCTATTTAATCTTGTTCTCTGAAAATGAGAAATAAAGAAAATGAGTTGATTTATGCTAGCTGAACCTCAGCCTAAGATTAGACTGAATTTTACACTAACAATTGCATTAATTGATGGTAAATTCTTACAAATTTTTTATTTTTCTATTTAAACTTCACTAGTGTATGAAATTCCTTCTGGACAGTTTCTGAGAGAATTTTATGGTCACCTTAACATAGTATATGATCTTTGTTGGTCAAAAGACAATCAATATCTTCTTACTGCATCCTCTGATGGCACTGTCAGGTCAGTATGATGATGTTCTGGGAGATAGTATCAGAAGCATAAAGAAAAAAACCCAAAGTGGTCCATTTTTATTTCCAGTTTATTACAAACTGTGCTATAATATTTTAGTTAAAGATTGATTGCATTGTGACTTAATCTGGAATATAAAAAGTGTTATGAAGTTACTAACTTATGCTGTATTGGTTTCTAATGTATATGTATTTGAGACCAAAGCTTTTTCCTAAAACTACAGTATCTAAATGTGCAGTGCAGTAAAACCCAAGAGGCTTTATAATTCAAGAACTAGGACAGTTGAAAAATTCTGTCCTTTGAGAAATTGCCTCATTATGAATGCCATACTAAATTTTCAAATTTTATCATAAAGCAGAAAATTGAAAATTTAAGATTCAAGATATGAGTATAAATTTTCCACCCTGCATCTATATATGCAATTCTTTTAGGTTGGTTGTTTGGGGGTTTTTTTAATTTTTATTTATGCTTAATTAGAATTATTTATACATAGTTAAATAATTTAACTCAAATTGCTGTGAAATTTGATAGTATTATCTTCAAGGCTGAATATATACACATTTTCCACTGCAATTAGGAAGTGTGCTTCAGTGCAGTGTTAAAGTTAAAATCTCAATAGTGTTCAAGCCTTGAAAGCAAAATTCCCAAACCTGAAGAAAAATAAGAAAATACAGCTGGTGACACTGCATAGTGCTAATATGAACAACTTCATAAGGCTTTTTTTTTTTTTTTTTTTTTAGCTCTTCAGATGACTATCTGTTGTTATGCAATTCAGTAATGCTACAGGCAGTTACATAATTAAAGTGCCAGAAGAACTGTTAAACAGTATATTATATATTGTATGTCTAGAACTGTTTTTTGTTGATTTTCTGGTTTTGGTTGTTTTGTTTTGGGTTTTTTTGGCTGTTTGTATGTATGTATAAAAAGTGTTTTGAGAGCTTATCCCATATGCTCGTTCTTTGAAAAGCAGATTAAATGTGACTTTTTAAATATTTAATTTAATATCAATTTCACTCCTTTATGTTACCCATAAGAAGACCCAGCTGTTCCTCAATTCTTGAATTTGTGGCAGCAAGTTGAAACAGTAGTGGTCTTCCTCCTTTTTTGTGTAGTAACTGTGTAAGTTCTTTGTTCCTGTATTTACTACCTGTTCCCTTAAGTTCCTTAAAAAGTCTCAGTTTAGGCAAGTATTTTAATCTTTTTTCCTTTCATATTGGGAGTATTTTGCTGTTGAAACATAACAGAATTTATGGATGAGAACCAGAAGGCACTTCATAGCTTTCAAGTCATTATCAGTATACTACCTGGATCATCTCTCAGTCTGATTTTGAAGGGACTTTGAAGTAAAATTAGTGATGTTGTGTAAATTCTTTATATAATGTTTTATACGTTGCTCTTAAATCCTCCCAAGATTTAGTCCCACAATATTTGTGAGCAATAAATTAACCTTTTATGGTGTTAGAGCAAAACCATTCTAAAAGATAGGTTTACTTCTTGTGACCTTTGCATATTAATTTGCAGGTTAATCACTATACTGTAAGGGTTTATAGTTTTATAATGAGCTCACCTCAGAGTGAGCTAGAAATTCTTTGGTAGCCCCCAGAAGAAGTCCCCCCACCTGGAAAGGTGGCACTCAAGCAATTTAATACCACATTGTAACTAAGCATTCTCTGAAATATGCTGCCTACTTGTATTTCATGATCCAGGTACTATTACATTCTTTATGGACTCATATTTAGGCAAAGGTCCATAATAAAATGTATAGCATCAAACAAAAAATGCTTCCTAATAAAAATCTGATCTTACAGTTATGGGTGGTGAAGGGTAGAAAATAGATGAATAGTAAGAACTGAATTTGTTTGAAGGAAACATCCTTGAGATCACTGTCACTGTGTGGTATGTAATTGTACTTTTAAATTTTTTTAGGGTTTTATTTCTATTAAGTGTTCCAAAATGTTCCTTTGTAGGTTTTTTGTTCTGCCACCTCTTTGTACTTTTTCTGTAAATGAATGATACCCCAGAAGACCTTAGTAATTTAGTAAATAGTTTGTAATTTCTGAAAGAAAGAATACTGACTCATTCCATGATTTTTGTGTATTTTAAAGTGTGCCAAATACTGGTTAAGTGAGCGAGTGGTCGTGAATCTACTTTGAAGACAGAGTACTGTATAAAGTAGTAAATGTGTTTTCATTTTTGTTAGAAACTGCCATATTAAAGGATTAAAAATAGGTGGAACAAATTAATAAGATAAACAGGTTGTGCTAAATATTTGCCAGCATTTGCTTCTAGAACCACCAGCACAAAATGGAGCATCAGTTATACTTGTGCATGTGATTGCCTTATGCAGTAGATATCCTAATATCCTTTCCTTTCAGAATGTGGAAAATAGAAATTCAGGCAACATCTGCAGCACGACTTTTTCCTCATCCTTCATTTGTTTATGCTGCAAAGTACCATCCAATTGCTGACTCAGTGGTCGTGACAGGATGTTATGACTCAGTAATTAGAATCTGGAATGCAGATGTGGAAGAAATCCACGGGCAGCTGCTACAGGAGCTTGATGGTCACAGAAGTTTCATCAATACACTTTGTTTTGATGCAGAAGGTATTTTCTTAGTACTTTTTCAAGTAGTCTTCAGTTGAAGGCCAAGTTGAGTGCTACTAGGATGCTTTATTTCCTAGAGGCAATATGAAATCCTGTAATAGAGTAGAATAATTTTAGCTGTGTGTTTACAGTTTATATGTTAGTACGATGCCTTATATGGGCAAACACAAAGGGACATATAGTCCTTGATATAAATTGAGAGTAATCAGAAAATGTAAGTGTAAAAAGGCGCGGTGAATGAATGTGTAGTGATCATGCAGTGATGACTTGGCAAATTTTGGTCATATTTTAGTTGTCATTGTCCCTATAACTACCTATTATTAGCAAATCTTTTGTACATATTGCACCAAAAATTAGCAGAACATAGAGCACAGATGCTAATTTTCAAAGGAGACAAGGTGGAAAGCCTAGGATTTAGTGTAGAGAGGTAAGTTGGAAAAAAGGTTTGGCTAGAATTCTTCTAGGTGGAAGAACTATATACTAGCTTAAAAGCAGACGGTGGAAATCTAGAGAAGTGTCAGAACAGAACAGGAGAGATTGCATGATCACAAGAGTAGCAAAGGTGACTCCACTATATTGTCATTCAGTGTTATCAACACATTACAAAGATAAAATTATCATAAAATCATAGATTCAGCTGGGTTAGAAGGGACCTCTGAGATCATCAAGTCCAACCCGTGAAATGGACCAGTGGTTAATTAACCAGTGGTTAATTTTGAGAATTTTAATGGTACACTGAAGGAGTGGGAAGGTGATGAACTTTTCAACACTGACAACGAATATGGAAAAACTGAGAGAAAAGGACAGTTCTGACCACTGCAAATAATGTTAACTGGTAGATTAGCAGCTGGAAGCGAGTGAGAAAGTTATTCCCTTGTACAAGTGAAAGGTGGAAAGATTTGAAGATGAGTGAATGAGTTAGATACTTGGAAGTGTTTGACTTGTTCTGGTTCCTACAAAAAAGGAAGAATTGCATCTTTTTTTTTAAAAATAAGTATTTGTGCTTAAGTTAAGAACAACAGTGGTTTTGTTCAAAGTGCCCTCAGTGATTGTACACATAAGTATTACACTCTCATGTGAAAATCATTGAGCTATAAATGCTTGTTTTTAGATGGTTCTAGAATATGAGAAAAAAATGATAAAACTTAAAAGAATATTCACAGTATCTGATTCATTCTGAATCAGAATTGATGGTATCGTCTTCAGTAATGCAGTATAAGCAACATGCACTTTCAATGAGTGTATCATAGCACACATGAGAGCTGGTGTGCACCTATTTACAAAAGTATATAGAAAAAATTGTTTCTTGTTCATACATCCATTTCTGTATTTGATCTTTTTTGTGGTATTCTACTTACAAGAAGTTATTATTTCACAGGACTCCACATGTTTTCAGGAGATAGTTCAGGACTGATAATAGTTTGGGATGCATCTGTCAAAGGAAGTTCTCATCACCAGTTTCAGCACTGGAGGATTAATAAGGTAATCCTTATTAATTAACAAGTTGCTTAAACTAGCAGTGGGATTTTTATGTGAAGTGTTCCAAATACAGTAATTTGAAGTCAATTTTTTCTATACAATAATTTTAATTTAAATGAAAAGTTGTAATTTATTTAAATAAAGGTACAAAGGAGCTGATAGAGCATGCTGTGATTCACTGACTCAGAATTTTTAAATTGTTTGGCAACTTCAATTTTTGTATATATATAACACAAAAATGTCTTGTACTTAATACTTTTGTATTAACAGATAAAAGCTAGTGCATTAGATTTGTTAATTGAGATAACAATTTAATAGATCACAGGCTTTAAAATTCACTTTTTTTCATACCTTTGAGGCCTAATGTTCAATTATCATTTTTGTCTTCAACTTTATATCAGAATTTCAGTCACAGTGGAATCTGTCTGGTGCTTGTGAGAAGTTGATTGTCAGTATGTAATGCTGTTAGTATAGGAACAAACCTTTTCCTTAATCAAATAGAATGAAGTATGCAGAAAAATAGAAATGCAAGAGGAAAATTAATAATAATGTGTAAAAACATGACTTGTAAAACAAAAAGTTAGATTTTTAAAAATATATTTTCCTTCTTTCTGTAGGAAATAAAAGAAAATGATATTAAGGGAACTCCAATAAATCATTTGGAAGTCCATCCAAATGGAAGGCGTTTATTAATCCATGCCAAAGACAATACTCTGAGAATCATGGATCTCAGAATGTAAGTAGATTTTTTGTAACAAATGTGCATTTCCTTTTTGTTTTAAAATGTACTTGGGGAAAGAAAGTGCCATGTAACTATTAAATGTATAGTCGTGGAGAAGAAAGATGTCCTAATAATCAAGGATAGTAATATTAGGTTTAGAAAATTGTTTAAAGATCTGTAATATTAGGTAAATTGTTCAGAATAGAGTATCCAGAAATTAATAGATGACTTGGGAGTTTGAGGTGGCATGAACAAGGAAGATGCTAATCTCCTGAAGACTGAATTCACTTTTAAAAATTCAATATGGTTATGAAAGTAACTTGGAAATCATAATATTTACTTGTACATTAGTTAATTTTGGTGGAATGGAACAAAGATCATCATAAGTACCGAAATGTGCAGTGATGTTCATATTCTGCGATATTAAGCATCTGTTGAGATATTTTGAGCTTAGTTTTTGATTAATTTTTTTCGCATTTTTAATAGTTGCCCATGCAGAGGGTTTGAAAGTATATGACCTTTAAGTATCCTTCCAACCCAAACCATTCTGTGACTGTATGAAACTACAATAAAAACTGAGCAGAAGCACAAACTTACTTGAGTTGTTGAGGTCATTTTACTGGGTGAAGCTGAAAAGAGTCTTATATCCTATCAGTTACAAACCTTGATAAAAAGCATCAGAAAATTTGGTTCCAGAAAGTCACATTAAAAATATGAATACTCATCCTAAATGATTCATCCTGAATTTGATGGCTTTCCTCACCTTGTCATGCAGAAAACCAAAGGTCCCTGGTGTTCTACATGAATTTACCTGGGGGGAAATACCTCTTAAAGCTCTCATAGCATGAGAAACTACATTCTTTTAGGACATACTGTTGTACCTGTATGTACTCTCAGGAAATCTTCCATGTAAATATTGGATGTTTGACCTAGAGGAAGGCTTTCCAGTTTTATAGTGTATTCTTCATCTTTTACTATAAATGATAAATTATTATAAGCATGCTGGAAGGCTAAGCTATCCACTCAATCAAAAAATGGAGTTGGTGGATTAATAGGAAAGTAGTTTTTGAAGCAGATAGTGTTCTTCTGTAACTTCTAAAAAGTATGAAGATTCACTTTGAGAGAGAAAATTGGAGATTCATACTAATCTCTAAGAAATGGTTAATATGGTGTGCAATTTCACAATTTTAAAGCCAGATTATCAGTAGGACACACCATCTCCTCCTATCTCCTACACCTTTGGCCATGTATTCCTAGCATTTCTTTTTTATCAGCTCTAGAGATCTTTTGATGTAGCAAAAGTCAGGTCAGTGAACTGATCCGACTGAAAATCAGCCGGCAAATACAAATGATTAATTTTCATTTTAATCCACTATCTGATCTAACTCATCTGATAGCTCTCCAAACACTGGAGAAGAAATGAGGGAGAGCCTGGGAAAATAAGGGTGGAGAGGACAGCAGCTGGACGGGTGCTTTGACCGCAGCCCACAGTTACATTGGCTTAAGTCTTATCAATAAACCACAGGGTCAGATACCCAGCACTGATAATTTTACACGTCAGCATTATCTGTTCATTCCCTGCATGAGAAAAGAGGGGGTGGAGGTCACAGAGCAACACAATTCACTTTGATTGACAACTAGTTGGTCTTAACTTTCAACTTGCTTTTTTGATCTTTTTGGATAATGCTGTTGTCCTGTCACTCAGGTATGTGATCAGGGATTTGGTTTTAGTTCAGACCTTTCTTTAGGGCTTCACAAGCAGGTTAGTTTTACAACTTGCAGAGCTCTTCTTTGTGACATCTCAGAGATAGCATCTTTCTTATTCACGTAGCTAATGTTCTTATTTGGGCTAATATGGTCTTGCTCTGCAATCATTAAATTATCCTTTTCTCTTGCCTGACAAATAGAATTGTAGCTCAGCTATATTTATTCAGAATATTGTCAAAACTATTTTCTGTCATATTAACTGTATTGCACTTTTCTCAGCTTACCTCCACTGTTTCTGCAGTAACGCTTTTAAAAAATTACTTTTTATTGTCTTTGTGACCTTTTCTGGCCTTTTGACATTCTTCTTGCCTTGAATTTGGCATTATTATATTACTACTGTGTTAGTCTTCATTTTGCCTATCTTTTTCCAAGCTGTGCATGAAATTTGACAAGCTGGCTTATGCTTCTTGAAATCCTTTTTGTGGATTCTTTTTTCTTTGCCTACAAGTTGTTTGACATTACTTATTCATTAGTAGGTCATTATTACTATGCTGACGAGCAGTGTTTCACTGAAAAATCATTAGGATACCTAGGTAGCACAATAATACTACTAATGTTAAAGTTGATGTCTAAAATTTGTTGATTCTGCTGCTGGTATTCTAGCTAAGCAGACATTAGTCTGAAGAGCTAGAGAAAACTACTGGACAAACAGGGCACTACTGGGGTGTAACCGAGCTCAGGAAGCATAATGAAAACTTTTTTGGCAGAGCTTAGAGTAGTAGTGCCAATTTCCCCATTTATTTTTTTTTTTTTTAAGAAAATTTACATTGAAAAAAATGCAAATTACTACATCTATATCCATTCTCTAGATCTGAGTATTTTCATTTTCTATTGAAAAACAAAGTTGTACACTTGCATATATAATTTCAGATGTATTATGAAAGCCAGGGAAAAGGAAAGGTAAATACTGCACTATGCAAAAGTTTGTGTGCTTATATATCTATTTGTGATACAAGGTGTATTGATTTTTCTAAGGAACATAGAAAAGTACTGACATACAAAGTGTTAGATTGTCTATTCTGAAAGTATCTGATAAATTTTCAAACTGTTGTTGATCTTTAGCTTGGCTACAAAGAAATACATTGGTGCCACAAATTACAGAGAAAAGATTCACAGCACATTAACGCCATGTGGTACGTTCCTGTTTTCTGGAAGTGAAGATGGAAAGGCTTATGTTTGGAATCCAGAAACAGGTGACTAACTATTTTATGATCTTAAGTCAGGTTATCAAGACTGAGGGGGAAATGGTTTTGTAAGTTTTATTGATTCACTTATGATATGGAATGAAACTTCAATAAGATCCTGTTAAATCCTGAAGCCTTTTATATAGTTATTGTTAAGCTCTAAGATTAATTCTCTTGAAGAAATTAGTAGACTGAGTTACCATTTGTAATATTCAGCAGAAAATGCTGCCCTTTAAGTTCAGCTTTTTGTGTACTGCAGTTTTTTACATGTGGATGAGGGTCTTAAAACAGAATGCACAAAAATATTTCAAGTCAAATCAGTCTTTGTTTTAAATTTTTGGATTTCGGAATTAGCCCTTTATTGAAAACAGCTTCATCTGTTTCCCAAGAGTGATCAGAGACTGATTATTTTTAGCCTTCGGTACATAAAGTTTCTGTTTGATTTATTCCCCAATCCACGTAGTTGAAAAAAAGCTACCAAAGTCTTTCTGGAGAAGTGTTAAGCTAATGTAAGATAAAGAGTTTGCCATCTTCGTTGTACAATGAGATAAAAGTAACAAAAATAATAGTGAAAAGTAGCAGAATACACTTTTTTGTTCTGAAGACAAAATGCTCTGTCTCCAGTTAAAATCTAAATAATTTTTAAAGTGGAAAAAGTAAATATTTTAGAACTGGAAGCTGACAGTTCTTTTTTCAATTTTTTTGCTATATTTCCAACTATATTAGCTTGCATCTATGCCACTACATATTTTGTCCAAAACCTTAAAAAAAACTAAAAGAAGGGAGAAATTTTGTTAGCGTGTTTTCATTGGGCTTTGACTCTTGTTTACATAGGGTAATTGCATTCATAATGCAATCAGCTGGCAAGTGAATTTTATGTTGTTGGTTTTTTTAAATAATTTATTATCAACTTTCATAACTAGTGTCAGTATTATATAACTGAACTCCACAGCTAAGATGGATTGCTATTTGCAAACTGCAAGCACGAACACATACTGTGGAACGCCAGCTTTCCACAACTTAGGTATCAAAAGAGAACTCAACTAACCTGATGCATCACTCGGGGTTTCCTGCAGCTGTTACAAAAGCACTAACTTTTCTAACTTGTCACATAACTTCAAAGCATGCAATATTTTATAACTTATGTCAAATAGTAGTTTTCAATAAGGAAATGGACTGAAGAATATTTATTTACAATGGTAGTCACTGCACTGTTTTAACACATGCTCTAACCATCTGTTATTTTTAGTGTCAACAATGTTCCATGGTATTAATAAATGTATTTCACTCCTGTAGGAGATCAAGTGGCCATATATTCTGAACTTCCCTTTACGTGTCCACTTCGTGATGTTGCCTTTCATCCACATGAACACATGGTGTCATTTTGTGCCTTTGGTCAAAATCAACCAATACTTGTATACATCTATGATTATAAAGGTACATTACCAACTTTATTGATACAAGCCTGTGAATATTTTAGAAGCGATTTGCTAGTATTTGTACTTCTTTTGAAGGAAAAAGAAAATAGTAATTTAATTGTGATATGTGTATTTATCCTGCGGGATATCAAAACCCCACCAGACATGAACCAGAACAGCCTGTTCTAGGCGACCCTGCTTGAGAAGGGGCTTTGGCCTAGGCAGTTGCTGGAGGTTCCTTGCCACCTCAAGTTGAAATGTGGTGTTACATGTAGTCCTGAGGGATTCTTATAGCCCCTTAACATATATGGGAAGTGTCATAGAAACATTTAAAGCCCCTTTTACTGCCAAGGTGGATTATGGAGCCAGAAAATGTATCTTTATGAAAATTAATAAATAGCTAATGCTAAAATTCATTATTTTGTATTGTGTATGTTACAAACTACTATTAAGGAGCTGTAAAGGAATGTGTTTATATATATATCAGAACATCTATATGGGACAGTACACAGTTTTGTTAAACAGATGGTACACCTGTGGTGTGATTAGATGAGATACATGTTTATTCCCTATGTTGAAAATAATACTAGCTTTTAATTTTTAAGATACAAGTAAAATTTGGACTCTCCTTTGCAGACATTTGTTGTATTTTATTAGCTTTACCAGTATCATTTTTTTCGATTAAGGACGTAATTTCAGATGTCACATTGCATCTAGAAAGTAGATAATATGAATTATGCAATAGATTTTGCATATCTGTCAGGTTTTGATTTGGTTTATATTTGTAGAGAACATAGATTTGTAAAGCTAATCCTGTCTTTATACATTTGCATTTTAAATAATATGAACTAACAAGATTACTCATCTCAAATTTCAGTTTAGGTTATTTGTCTGTTGAACTGGTTGACTTGTACAGGAAAATAAAGTTGAATGACTTTACAGTCAATATTCAGTGCTAAACTTCAGCACAGTAAGATATTTGCATTCTCGAGAGCAGTGGAAAATACTCTGGGTGAAAGATTTGGGGTTTTGGTTTGTTTTTTTTTTACTCTTCAGACAAGGAGTCTTTCAAAAGCTAATAGGGTAGTTATATATATTATATGTGTATGTGTGTATTTAGAGTATTTATCATGCAGATATTACAAAGATATTACACCAGTAATTATTTGTATAATCTGACTGCTTAACTAAGTCACAGATAACCATAAATTTTTGCATAGGTTGTGGTCTCTTGTACATTGTATGTTACTAACATTTTTATTCCTTTTTTGGTTAAAATCAATCACACCCTTTGCTTTCAGATGATAGTTGTACTGCCTTAGTGTTGAAAGAGTTAATCATATAGTAATACTAATTTTAGTCACTGTCACAGTTTTTAAGTAAGCATTTTACATACCCCAATACTTTTATGTGTATCCTGTGCAAAACTTACATGAAGAATTATAACCTTCATTGGCTTGAGGCCACAGCACAAAAACCTGAAGTTAAGCAATTTGTTTAGGTGACAGTGAGCACAACTTTCATCAAAAGTACTCTATTCTGTAGCAGGCTACCTCTTAATAATGCCTCCTGTGTCTGTATAGATGCCTAGCAACCTCTGAAATTTTACTCAATAATAAGCTTACTTAAATGAGTTTAAAATAAATGTATATTTACCTAGTAAAATAGCTGAATTCAGTGGCAGATATGTAACTTAACTTGTGTTTGAAAACTCCTTTCTCTTTCCCCCTCATATTTCTGTATGAAGTATGCTATTGTGTATAAGCAATAAAAAATATCAGTTCTGTGTGATGGGAACTGAACACAAGATAATGGGGTAGAGAGGTTATGTGGGGGAAGTTAGGGGGAAACGGTGTAGTATGGGGAAAATTTCATGTGATTTTTAGATTTTCCCTCTAGCACCATTAGTACATATACTGATGGTGTTTGACTCAGGACACAGCTGTCAAAATGACAGTGATGATTCAATTATTTCTTTTTCTCATGGCAAAGTAAGGCTACATCTGATACATTAATATTGGTTATTTCTACAGCTGCACAACAGGAAGCTGAACTTGTAAAAGATCTCAGTTCATCGTTTAAAACAGCTTCACTAAGAGGGCCACAGTACTTTAGCAGTTTTTCTGAAATTCCTGTACAAAAAAATTCAGTGATGACTCCGGCAGATCAGTTTGTCAGTGTTGCAAGAGAATCAATGAGAATGCAAAAAGTGAAACAGAAACTTGATTCTGTTATGGTAAGTCAAATTAAATTATTTCCAGAAATATGTAGTTGACTCAGCCAAAATTCAAATTCTGGGACTGGTATATGTAACAAAACATATACTTATGGTCTTAGTAGCTGTTATTGAGAAATGCATTCATCTCTTACTAGTATTAATGTGTGTGTAGGTAGCTCTTTAGAAGAAATTAATTGCATAAAACTGTGTTATGTTTGTCAAGTACTGCTGACAAGGGATATTTTCTGCCAATATCCATTTATATGATTTATTCCATAGATCATTATGTCTGAGCTTTAGAAAATAATCTTTTTTTCTGTTTTTCCTCACATCTAGCATTGTGTTTTGCATAAATGGCAGGTGTTTGGTAGTGGGGAGGAGGGGTTGTGGCTGCAGAGCTGGTTTCTTTGGGAGGAGATCATGGACTGGACTGCTCTGTGCTGAGCACAGCTGCTTCCAGCCATCTCCAGAAAGGGAATTTTGAACCCACTGAGTGCACAACTGGCAGTGGAACCAAACAGAATAGCACATGGCACTGTGTGGAAACATTTAAGAATGGTCAATAGCTGCTAGGGACAGGAGACACCAGAGCAGAGGAGGAAACTTTGAGGAAAACATGTCAGGAAGCAGAAATGGAGATGCAGGAGATGTGAGGAGGCACTGAAGATGATACAAAAGGAGGCACAAAGCTGATGTAGGAGACACAAAACAGTGCACAAATGGAGATGCAGGGGAATATAACAGAGTAGGCATGAAAGGAAAGACAGGAGCAGACATGTGAGGACACACAAAAGAAAACACAGGAGGATGTGCACTTCTGAAGGGACTGCAACCCATGGAGGTATGCATGCTGGACAGGTACAGTCCCTGAGAGGATTTTGGCTGGTGAAGGACCCATACTAAAGCAGGAGAAAGGAGGAAGAAACAATGAAAGGCAAAAAGAGATCGCTACTCTGCACTAACCCTTTTTCCCTGCACCACCTGTCACCCTACTGAAAGGCCTGAGTATAACATAATGTCAAAACCAAGGAGAGTGAAGGACAAGAGAAGGGAAGTTGAGACTGACAAAAAAGAAGACATATGTTTTCTTTGGGTGGGTTTGTTTTGGTTTGTTGTCTTTTTTTTTTTTCTTTTTTTTTTTTTTTTTGACTATTGTTTCTCAGTACGTGAATCCATAATGAAAGCTTTTGTAATTGGGAATAAATTTAAGTAAAATTCCCCAACTTGAAAAATTTTGCCTGTGACAAGAATGCAGAAAATTCCTGTATAGTGCTGTGCAGTTATAATTACTGTTTACAGTGAAATGAAGTGCATTTGGGTTTGTACTTACTTTTTTTCATTTTTAAGTACTTTTGAGTGCATATAGAATTTTTTTTTTTTTTTTTTTTTGGCTTTGTCTGCATTAATAAGTAATGGAAGCAGGTGAGTAGATGAAAGAAGTTGTTGCTGAGGATGATGTAGCTACTCTCTTTGTGCTTTAGGAGTTTTCCTTTGGATTGGATCTAGTCTGATTCTCCAGCATGGACATCCCCATTAGGCCTGTGCTTTAAAACTACCCTTAACAAAGATATTGAACACTCCACTGATTTCTAGATGGAGTTCAAAGTGGACCCGTATGTGTAATACCACACTGTACCTTGCATGGATAATTTTAACACGCTGCTGTCCCTACAGTTACATGTGGTATCACATGAAGCAACCCTTGCTTTTGTTTTCTGATTATTTTTTCCTGCACATCTGCAAGTGAACTCTGGTGACGTCAAGTTGTTTACCAGTCAGAGAGAAGAGAGCGAAGCTATGTAATTGTTTGTCTGGAAGACATTCCAGAAGAAATTGGTTTTAGTCTTTTGCATGTCTTGTCATATGAGGAAGAGAACTGAATTTCTGTGGTATTGAATTTCTGTGGTATTGAATTTCTGTGGTATTGAATTTCTGTGGTATTGAATTTCTGTGGATCTTCATAATTCTAATTATTTTTGTGTATATATATATTTTGTGTATGTATAAAATAATTATTTAGTCCCCAATTAGGCAGGGATTCTGAGCCATGATAGACAAATCTCATTTAGCGGAACCATGGAACCACATACGTGAGTGAAATAGGTATGTCTACAGCTGTGTTTGAGAGAATGATATTCAGCTACTGGAGTTTGGTATGACCAGTTTGCAGCGAGTAAGTCCACTCTGAGCAGTCGTGATCAAGGTTTTGGAGAGCATCCACCAAACTCTTTACCTGTGGACCGTATGGGAGATGTCTGAAACATCACCTGAGTTTTCTCACTGTGTGAGTTCCCAAACAGTACAAGATAGCAGTTGAGAGTCCACATCCAGTCTGTTTTCTGTCACAGAGCAGATTATAAAAACTGAGGGTGCTTCCTTGCAGGGCTTTGTGAACCACTGAGAGCAGTGGTAGGAGAATTCTTTTCATTGGAAGAATTCTTGATAATTATCTTTTCAGTGGTCCGGCATGAGCCTCAGGGTAGAGTGGTACTTCCTTTCCAAGCAGGGATAGGATAATTTCTTGCATATAGGTGTAGGATTGCCTGCCTGCATTATCAGAGATTCTGGACAGTCCTGCAATATAATATATCAACACTAAAACTTAAAATTTCTACTAATTTGTAACGAGGATTTACAGTTTTGGATGTTTATATGTGAGCAGCTCCCTTTTGCGTTTAAAAAAATAACACACGTTCAAGTGCAGACTGTGCTGGAATGGTTATTAGAATAAAAGCTTTGGTAAGGCATCTTACATGTCAAAATAAGCATCATGAAAGTTGCCAGTCAGCTGTATTTGTGAGAATGTGCTAATACATCTGGGTACTGAGAAATAAAAAGAAAAAGGAGTGGAAGGCTGCCCTGTGAAAGGATTGGAATATGAAAATCCAAATGAGAACACAGCTGTTATCTTGTATGTATTTGTCAGGAAAAATAAAAGGGAACTGGAAACTATGTAGGCTTTTTTTGTGGTATTTTGGTCATGTTTGCATGCCAGTGTTTTGTCACAGACATGTACTTGGGCAAGCATGTTGGCAGCATACCCTGTAGATAGTAGACCTGGCCTGCTGTCATGCCAGGGATTGTGTTGATGAGACAAAGGTGCTGCTGAAACCTCCAAATAGTAGATCTGCCAGCACAGGATTTTCTGAGTTGAATGTGTGTGAACTTCACAGCAGTAATTAATGGATATGAAATTAATGGATATGAAATTAACTTGCAGACCTCCAAACTTAGCACTTACAATTTAGCTATATGATTTGAAAATGTAGTGTGAAAACATAAGAATTTGGTTCAAACTAGATAGAAATAGAAAAAAAAATAAAATCCTGATCCTCTATGAGCCTTTTATGTGTTGTGACCAGTGCCTTCTTTCCAGGTCTATTTAGAAGCAATGTTTTTTTTTCTTGGTTCTTTGCTACCTAAACAGGAAGTGTAATGAATTATAGAGTTTTTAAATTTCTTTCCTTTTCCTCTGTAACTTTACCATTCTTTTTATCCCACAAAATGTGTAATTAGATCCAAAAGTTGAATATCAGGCTAAAGCTGTACTAATTCACAAAAGCCAGGATGCTTTATTACAAAAAGTAAATACGAACTTCGCTATGAAACCAGAATGTGGAATTGGCTTCTTTACCACATAGAGAAATTACAGTATAGTGAATCTTGGCAGCAATAATAACTTATCTCTGCCTCAAGGAACTAATGTTAATGTGTATTTCTATTCACAGAAAATTTTAATAGGAAAACACTTAGCACATCTAGTTGTTGAAGGAACTTGGAAGTGCTTTTCATTCAGTGTTACTATTTTTGTTTGTTTATTTGAAATTTCACTTCTGTCTAGCCATCAAAATATCTGTCTGTTACTTTGTACGCAGGACATACAACAAATTGGTTATGTGTAGGTATGAGGAGAAGGGCTTTTAAAGGTCTAATAGTGTAGACTAACATCTAAAGTTTTTAGATGTTAGAAATTTTATGCTTTAATTTGAAGGAGAAAAAGCCTTTGTACCACTAAGGATAGCATTCAGATATAATCTGTAATACTAGTTCTGGAAGAAATTATGTGTTGGTTGTCTTGTCTCTTAATATGTGGATACCTCTAAGTTAATTAAAAGTATGTTTGGCTTTTCCAGTCTTTGCTTTGCAATGTATTTCTGAAAAGTGTTTTTAAAAGGTTACCGAAATTCTGATACTCAGAGTTTTAAGTGCAGTATTAGACAGGTAGAATGTAAAAGTGTTCTTTCCCATATACAGAAATAGTTAAAAGTGTATGAATTTCTTTTGTTGTTTGAGGGCATTCATTACTATGCTAGAATTCATTAAGGTAGTATGTACTGTGAGAAAAGCTGCCAATTTATACCTCCAATAGCATCAAATATGCTAACATTTATCACTAAGCTGTAGGAATACAAAGTATGGTCTTACATAGTGGGTTTTATAGTATATGTCAAATACTATACTGTGTAATCCTTCCAGATGGTATCATTTTACAGTTTAGTTGAGATGCAAAATGTATCTTGTGTGAAAATAGAAGCAAATTTAAAGCCATTGCTTTTCAGAAAAAAAAAATCTCAGAGGTCTTCTCAAGCCTCAGTCATTCTGTGATGTCCTGCAACAGAGGCAGAGCTGGATACCAAAGTGGTGTGGGGTTTTTTGTGCTACCACCATCAATATTGTAAGAATCTGTCTTCCAGGTCATCTTAGATTGGTAGAGGCTGAAATACCATTCGTGGCTGCTGGGTTTTAGTGCAGATTGGAGAGATACGTTCTGTAGTAACTTCGGTTTCTGCCTGGAGATTAAAAAATGGAGGACCTTAATATATTAAGTATCGAGGACTCTTGTTAAAGCATTGCCAGTTCTTTTAACTGTAGTTTTGTTCAACTACAAGGCAACACCATAATGTCTCTGCATGCTGAAATAGCTTTATCACTTTCTCATGCCTGCAATACAAATTTTTTTGTCTACACACTGTCAGATAAGGTACTGATATTCTGTAATTTAACCTATGATATATATAAGAAATTTGCAGTATTTTTTAAGCCTTCTTTACACTAAGTTCATAGAATTGTCTTACGTTTTTTCTGAAGAAAACTTGCAGTTTTTTATACTGTGCATACTATTGGGGGGGAAGCAAAATTTTCTTTCTTATAAAAAACCCTGTATCTGAATGTTTTTTAGGAAATCATTAAGTAAAATCCATCCAAACTGAGTATAAGAAGGGTGCTTGAGTTTCTACTTTGAAAATGCATGATCAGTCCATATATTCAACTCTGTTGAACACTTAGTGTTTTTATAAAAGCAGCAGAACATGGTTTTTTTTTTCAAATTCAGTCATGAACTTTTAAAACTTTTTTGAATCATGGTCTAATAGTGGTTTTTAGCTGTCATCTGGCCTCTAGGACACTCTTCTTAAAGCTTCAGAAAGGAAGGATAAAGCTAAATGAGTAAGTGGTAATACAGAGCTGGCCAACTGGACTTAATTTGCAAGTATATATGGAAGTTTAATTTACATGTTTTGCAAAGATAAAATTGCATTCTTAGGGGTAAAAAAGAAATTATTAGCTTGTCAAGCTGTTTTTTGTGTCATGCAATTCACTTTCAACGTGAAAACTAGTTCCACTGAAAATGTGTATTTGCATAATTTGCACAGAGCACCCTAATACGAAAAAGAAAATGCAAATCCACTTTGTTTAAACTTTGCAAAAATTATGTAGATGTCTGTTTTAAGTACAAAAACTCCAGGAATGTTAAAACGCTTATTTTTACACAATTCATGATAGTAGTAAATTGTGTCTTTGATAAAGATGCGGTCTGTGCATGAAGCAAGCAGAGTCTGTTGTGAAAAATAAGTAGATTGATGGTTGGCTTTCTTAGCCAACTTTGCTCGCTGTTGTAAAGATATTTAGCAATGCCTTCCCACAGCATGTATTTCAAAAAAGCTATTGCTTCACTCTTTTCTCTAGGTAGTCCTAAGTCTGTTGTAGGAAAATTAATTATTCTTCATAGGACAGTGTAGTTTACATGGGAACAGTTCTGCTGAATTAGTAGTCCACATTTATTAGATGAGGGGTTCCTTCTGACTTCAGAGCTAGTTGCAGAATGGCAAAAAACTCTAGTTTTGCAAGTGCTTTGGATGTGCAGTTTTTTATAGCTCAACTGTGTTGAGCTGCCATTAAGGGGAGAACTGAATCATTCCTGTAAATCAGCTTAAATTTAAACCTTTCTAATATCTGTTTTTTTATAAAAAGGCTTTTAATTTTGTTTGTAAGGACATGGAGAGGAAGAAAGGAATTTTAAGATAAAACTTGTTTTGGATTTTCTTAAATCTTCAGGAGCCTATACATACATATACATAAAAGACACAGAGTTTTATATGTACGTGTCAATTGCATTTGATTTCAAAGTGTGTAATTTGTCATGTCTAATCAATAATAATGGATTATTTAAGAAATATACCAGGAAGATTTGTGAATTAATTGCTCTACAGAAACAATTAACATACAGAGATCCAAATCTATTCTGTAATTTATTCAAGCACCACAATGAAGACAAATTTCTCCTAGTATCTTTTCCCCTCCAGGATGAACCAGGGAATTGTTCCTGTTAAGTGCTAGTTTTAAATAGTTTGCTCTGTTGTGTTTAGTTTTATTTCCAAAGGCTAATATATTCAAGCTGTCTTCATTGCCTGGTTGTATCTGAAACCAACTTTTTGATAGCTAATTTGAAAGAGAAAAGTTCCATGAGAATACTTGACTGGAAAACAAACATTTTTATCACTGATGGTGTAGTGTGCACTCAGCAAATATTTCATACAGGGAGGAGATCTCATTTTCTTATTGCAGAAGTGCATTCACTAGAGATAACAGTGGATAAAAGAAGATGAAACACTGGGAAGCTGAGCTCAACATATTTTCAGAACAAATTATTTTTTTGTTTTAATGGCTTTCCATAGTCTCTGTGTTTATCAGAGAAACCTTTATGTTACTGAAACTTAGCTACTTCCATATGTAAATGTAAGAAAACAGATTGAGTTTGTTGTTCAGAAAAACAGGCCTCTCCATTCTGCTTATATTTCACAACTAGTGTTTATTAACATTGGGTTATATTTGCACACTGCAATAAAATACAGCTTGTTCAGTGCCTCATGACAGTGGTTGAACTGATTTTGTGTCCTGCTTTTCTTTGTGGTCAGTTTTGGAATAAAGTCACTACAGTTGTGTGCAGTTGCTGAGGAACTGCTTGATTAGTAATGACAGTTGATTAGTAAATGACAGTTTATTATAAAAATGTCTAAGTAGAATTCAATCTGTATTGCTACACAAGAAAAAAGATACTCCAAGATGAAGGTCTATTGTAGAAATACAGAGGAGATGATAGCAGATACCCTCTATGCCCAAATCAAGTTGCTCAACACATGTTTTTTGGTGCCGTGTTACCTGCAGCCCAGTATACTTGCTAATGCATTACTGGAACCTCTCAAATTGTTTTCTATTTATTAAGTGTCAGAAATAGTAATTAAATTATAGTACTCATGAAAGTAAGCCACTCATTCACTTTGGTTTAGTTGTCTCAAGACAGAATTTTGAAACCAATAGACTGAAAATTTGCAAGATGGCATTGTTCTGGTTTGGGCCATAACTAAAGTTTTAGGATCTGATCTAAAGTTTACTGAGGCCACAGAAGTCCACTGGGTGTGGGTTTTCAGTTGGATTAAGTGACCATATATATTTTTTCTAGATTGTGATATATGCTTGACTTGAAAGGGTAAGGATTATGTTGTTTGATGTAAATAACTCTCAAAAATGGTACCATGCGAATCTATTTCCTGTGAAGAAAGTTACAAATATGTTATTTCAGGCATGTTTTCCCTCCCCTTTGCTTGTACTATCAAAGCAATCAATGAAAATATGTTTGACAAATAGTAATAGTCTAGGCTGGATCACATACAAAAACTAAGATTGCTATAATGTATTTTCTACCTAGGCAGTATTGCATAATATGTAAAGAGTAAAGTTTGGGAAAGGTTTTTTGCATTGTGACAGCTTCATATATATCAAGTACCTCCATAGCGAGCCAAATTTTAATTACATTGTCTTTGTTGCTGTGGAAATTAGGACTGCAGATATTTTTCGTGTAACTTTCATATAGGTATTGTCCAGTGTTTCGGTGTGTTTCTGATTTGCAGAAATCAGTTTTGTGTTGTGGTTGGTCTGACTTTTCCTCTAAGTCTAACATTGATGAATCTCTTCATCAAAAGTGAAAAGTTATTTTACATTTATCAGTTTATAACAATAAATGTAATTTTCCTTTATACAATGGAATATCAGTTCAAACAGCTCTGTTGTATTGTTTGCACTGCCTGAGATTTTTTTTGTCCATATGTAAAGGTGCAATTCAGTTTATAGCTATGTCAAGAATTTTTCTGATTCTGTGTCTCAGATAGTAAAAAAACCAAAACCAAACCCAAAATAAACAAACCCTCAAAAAGCCCCAACCAACAAAAATACCCATCAATTGAAGTTGTTATTTATCATCAACTTCAGTGTTATTTTTTTTCCTGGAATTCATCAGTTATTTAGAGTAAGCAAATTTTTCTCTTCTAGCTGTTGCATCAGTAAGAAACCCAGGAAATTACACTTCACTTTCTGATTTGTCTTTCCTATTACAGGCAAGCTCAAATCTCTTGCTTCCTGCACCATCATCACTGTCACCACACTCCAAGCAAGTGACAGGCACTCTGAGGACTCCACTAAATCCTCTGTATTCTTTCACTACTAAAAGTGGTAAGTTTCTTTACTTCTTCAGTCTCTGCAGGGAAAGGCTAATAACTTCCATGAGGATTTTTTTCTGCTTTTATAAATTTTCCTGTGCAGCTCTTTCAGGGGGTGTCCTTGTTGTTATATGTGATACAGTTTAAAGTGCAGTGTGATAAAATCCTTCCTTTGTAGTGCTGCTTTTTTAAGCTGTACACTTGTTTATTAGAGCTCTAAGTTCATAGAACACTATGAGACTTCCAGATTTTCGTATTTAATATTGATAATATTTTAGTACTTACTAGAGGACTGTAAAAACAATGGAAAACAATGAAATCCTATTTTTATGTATGTATACTGGTAAAAGAAAATTAGTAATAAGAAAAGTAGTTCACTTAAAAACTATGGTGCCCAGTACTCTATTTGCAGTTGTGTTAAATATATTTTTATGGGTTTGTTTCTGAAGACATTTTGTATTCAAAGATTTTGAGAAAAAGGTAAGCCATGCCTTTAGGTAATTATGTATTTATTTTGTATGTATGCATTTTTTTGTTCATTTTCGAGTAATATCTATTGCATTGCTAATCACAATATTTAGTAATAAAATAGATAATTTCATGCTTTTTGGTCTGTATTTGGCTTCTGTAAGATAAGACAGAAAATGTTTTCAAAGTGTTTTTGTTTTGTATCCTTGAGAAAAGTAAAAAGAAGTCCATGAGGAGGGTGGAATATATAATGAACTAAGTACAGGTAACATATGTAAAATGTAAATAGTAAAGATAAGAATAGTCTCTATAATTATGTAGTATAGTCTCCTAAGGGAGACAATTTACTTCGCAAATCAAATTATGATTACTTTTCCCGAGTGGTGAGGGAAAGATACCTTAGCATGGACTAAAAGATTGACCACTAGCATCAGAATTGCATTTAGACAATTCACAATTCAAATGGCCATACACCAAATAACTTCTTTTTATTCATTAACAAACGATTTTAAAGCCATAATAATATTAATCTATTGCACAACAGATCCTTATTGTTTCCACAGTGTGTAAATCTTAGTCTCAGTAGAATATATATGCTTTTTTACATATTGTGAATATTTAAAATACATGGACCCTTTAAAGAATGTTGCTGAAACCAGTGCGTTTTATTGTCTTGAATTTTACTTTATGTGAAAGCATGGATAGATGTTTTAGCTGTTCATGTGCATTTTCTGTGTAGTTATTTCCAAAACTGACTAATATTTCAAGATCATCCTCAGGTTATGCAAGGAAACTGTAGTAAGGAAGAGGTACATTTTAGTGGTCTTTCAACAGTCAATGAAAGCAACAAGCAAATGAAGATTCTTAGGGGAATAAGACCATAAAAATGCTACTGGGCCACTATTGAAATAGATTTTCTAGTAAGAAAGTACTTTAAAATCCTAAATTACTTCTCTGTTATTTTTGTGGCCTTCAAGTTATTCTGCTGTGATACCTTGTTTTCATTGAAACATATGAGATTTACTGATCTTTCCCCATTGGTTATAAATCATGAAGATAGGTGCTCATGTTCACCGCTCTTATCTGCCAGATTAATTTTGGTTTTAATATTACAATCTGTACTTAAACAGATCTATACATTCATGGATTGTACTGGTAGCAGAAAGCCTTTTAAAAATATTTCTATTTTTATTTACATATTCCTGAAGGTTATGTTGTCAGTTATTCCGTTTTCTCATTCTCACACTTTCCTGTCACCTTTTGCTGTGTAGTTCATTCTTCTTACAGCAAAATGTAGAATTCCCATTACAGTGAAATCCTTACAGGCAGTGTGGGTAAAACTCTGTTAGCAATCTTTTGTGAGTGCTGTATCAATTTAATGAAGTTAGAGCTCATGTCTTGTGATATGGACAACATAGCAGCCTGAACACATGCAGCATTTTCTTCTTTTAACAAAACAGTTATTTTGGTCTTATGTTAGGTAGAAACAGTGGAAAAACAGGTTATTCACCCTTGTGATTTATTGGCAGTAGCAATATTACTGCAGCTCTTTTAAATCTTTTTGTATCCAGATATATTTGCAGAAATAGCTATAAGTGATTTCGTAATACTTCAAATAAAAGTAACATTCACTACTATGCCTTTTAAACGTGCCTGTTCCTTTTGACAGATGGGGTTTTTATACTCTCAAATATATAGTATGTTTTGGCTTTTCTTCAAGTGCATACTTTCACATGTATATAAGCTTTCACGAAGCCCCAGTCTTTGTTCTGTTATTTACCTTTCTCATTTGTGTCAAGATCAGTTATCTCAGTCACTAAGGCAGGACTACCTTTTTCTCAGCCCAGTTCTTCCATATTCATTATTAGCATGCTCAGGGGTGCAGCCCCCTTAGTCAGTCTGTCCAATATCTACATCAAAAAGTTGTAACCAGTGCATTCCAGAAGTCTGAATTGCTTGTACCCTGTTTCAGTCTCTCTAACAGATACTGAGGTGGTAAAAAAGAGATTTAGGGCTTGTGATTGTGAGAGTTCCTGTTCTGTTCAAAGAAGGCTTTATCCACTTCCTCTTCTTGATCAGATAGTCTGTAGCAGGTGCCTCCAACAATGTCTGTATTTTTGACTTTCCTTCTTATTCTGACCCATGTGCTCGTGACAAGCCTGTCACCTGCTCTCTAGCTCTGCACATTTGAGCATCTCCTCCCTTTGCTACATTACTCTCCATTCTTATAGTCTTTACCAGGCCTTCCTGAAGAGCCTGGGTCCACAGGGTCTCACAATACTCTAATCAAATAATAAGAAACATAAATATATAAATGTTTTATTTGAAGGAAATAGTCATGAAACACTGAAAATAAGTGCCATTTATCATTCTCATATAGCCCCTTCCCTCAGCAACACTATTCTATGGAAACAAACTTGATTTGTTAGTTGTACACCACTTGGGTTCATACATCCTTGAATATTAGAGTGTGATAGCAAAGATACCTCTTAAGTAAGTCTTCCCTCTGTTCTAGAATGTTTTAGAGACTTTGCTGAACACTTCTTTCTGTTTATTTATAATTTATTTAAAACTTCCATTGTTATCCTTATGAGGTGGCTCCATAGTGAGAGAAACAGCTTGCTACTGTTTGGTTTTCTGTGTTCCGCTGCAGTAACATAATTGTAAACCAGTATCAGATCCTTCCTTGTCTCCTTAAAGACTTTGTTCAGTTATGGTTTTTTTTTATCCCTTTTCTTGAGTTTTATATGTGATGGTTAGGTATCCTAACTTACTTTGTTGGAAATTAAATAATTTGTTCTTTAATCATCAAATAGAGAGATTCAGTACCTTTCTCTAGCACTGAGTACTCTTTAAGTGAGATGAGTAAAGAAAAGATCATGGTATCATGGAGATGGTAAGACACCTGTGGAGACTCAAAGGAAACTCAAAGGTTTTCCTAGAGCAGGGGGCTCAGGACCATATCCAGTTGAGTATTGAATATCTCTGCAGATGAAAACTCTACAGCGTCTCTAGATAACCTGGTACGATATTTGACTGTTCTCACAGTAAAGGTTTTTTGGTTCTTTTTCTTATATTCCAATCATATTTTGCATGTTTCAGTTGTCATTGGTGCATGGGATTATTCATCCCCAAACTCAGGATTTTTCATTTCCCTGTAGTTTAACGTTGTGAGATACTTATTGGCCCATTGCTGCAGCCTGTCAAGGTCGCTCTTAATGGCAGGACATACCTCTGGTGTATTGGTCTGTATCCTCCATGTTTTTTATCAGCTGCAAACCTGCTGAGGGTGCACTGAATCCCATCATCCAGGTCATTAGTGAACACTGTTAAACAGTGTGGGCCTCAGTATTGACTCCTGAAATGCACCACTAGTGACTGGTCTCCAGTTAATTTCATGCAAGTGGTTACAAACCTCTGATCCCTGTAGCTTAGGCAATATTCAGTCTGCTGAGCTTGTCTGCTTTTCACACTCCATACTTCATCAGTCTGTCTATAAGAATGTTATGGGAGACTGTGATGAGTCTTTCTAAATTCAAGGTTAACAGTAACTACTGCTTACCCATCAATGCTATAGTGGCCAGTGCAAGAGAGGTATTTAAAGTTTTATCAAGAATATGGTTACAATTTAAAAAAAAGTTAATTTTGAAAAATTAACAAAGTAGATACAACAAAGCAGACATAAGACATGGATGAACTTATTTATTATGCATTATATAAAAAGCTCTTCATTGAAGAGATTTCTTATAATTTAACAAAATTAATTTCAATTTGTTGTGTGTTTTCCTCTCACAAAGTTCACATTAAATTGGAGAGGAAAACTCAAAACTTAGATTTTCTTGCTGCCCATCCTGCTAGCTTGTCAGTTGGAATTTCTCATTGAGTTTAACACATTTTGCCATATCATGGTTGGTTTGTATCTGCCTCAGTAAAGATGCAGCTGTTCTGGCAGCTATTCCAATAATTTGAAAAGTTTGATAGGTGTGTGTTTTTTGGAGAAAGCGGTCCCCTTTGGGTTTTATTTTCTAATTTACATTGAAGTCCTACAGCTAGTCCTACTTTTCACTCTACTCAGATATCTTCATGTTGAACACATAGCAGATTGATTTATTCTTGCTTAAGTATTGGTCAATACACTTCAGGGAATCTGTCCCTAGAAGTATATAATGCTCAAGACCTGTCTGATAGTCAGAATTAAGGTTTTACCTTCCTTGTGCTGTATAGCTCTGCTTATGCTCGTGCTTCAATGCTAATTTTATCACACCCATTCTGTGGTGCTATTCTAGCACTTCAGCGTAGCATTATCTAGGACTTTGTCTTAGACAGTCCTGTCTTGTCTTTGTCATGTTCTTGTCTTTGTGCTTTCTTCTAGGATAACTTCTTTCCTTGTTATTTTTTAAACTAATAAAGGAGTAACGTTAAAAGTCCCCCTGGTTTAATTTGCCTTCCCTCCTTAGGATTGTGAGTATCTTTGGACAGTAAAATCACCTTCCTACAGTTTTAGATTCTGTTTTGCAGATCTGTGGCATGCCATGAAAAAAATGGCCTCCATTTCTATGCTGTGTTCAACAGATACTCTTCAGTAACTCCCACTGTGTTCAGGGCATGTTTTCTAAAAGTTTTAGGTTTCAAGTAAGTGTAATTAGCTGTGACCCTAATTGTTAACTATGTGGGAGATTGAAGCTTGACTATAAATACCGCACAGATCTTTTTGCTAAAATGTTGACTTCAATAAAACCAGTTAATTAAACTTGCTCTTGAAAATTAATTACGTATGTGCTAGAAACGTGATGGTTCTTGTATCTTTAAAAAATGTCAAAAACAAAAAGCACAACGCTTTGGCAGGGTTGAGAACAATTAGAAATTTTCTCTCCATTAAGGAAACTGAAATTCAGAGGTGTTATTCACCTATACAGTGAAAGCTTCAAAGTGTTCTTTATCTCTCAAGATATTAACAAAACTGACTTTGCAAAGTCCTCTGTTATATTCGATAGATTATTTGAAACTTTTTTTTAGTCTGAAGCAAACAGTAGAATAGATTTTTGCATCAAAGGTAACACAAAGGTTCTGAATCAACTACATGCTTTTTTTGTTTCTTGTTTATTGGAAGCGGAAACATCAGTATATTAGGTAGCAATATTTTGTTTCTTGTTTATTGGAAGCGGAAACATCAGTATATTAGGTAGCAAAATCCACTTTTTTTCACAAGATACTCAGAAGCACTGTCACAAGTTACATCCTCATATGTATGTATTTAGGTATTTTTTATTACCTTTTTCAGTATTTCATATTTTCTCAACTCTATAACATACATCTTCAGTACTACAACTGGAAGTCCTGGAAGATTTTAAGGGTTTTGTTTAGTTGGTTTTGGTAGTATTTATCTTATTTCTGACTTAACTATGTGCTACTTAAGAAAAAAATGTCATACTGAGCTAGCTTTCTACACACATTCTTCCTTTTTGTCTCTTATTAAGAAGCTATTAGTAGAAAAAAGACTCATGCAAGTTATCACTGATAATTAATACATCAAATGACCAACGCAAATCAGTTTTACTGGATAGCTTAGAATAGCTTTGTTTTCTAATTTGACAGTAAGCAGTAACAAAATACTCTGGAGATGACAGAGTATATATTAATTGAAGCCTGGATGCCAGTGTACTGTAAGCACAACAAGTATAACATGGAATGCAATATTTTTTTGACATCTTTGGATACAGGCTGGTGGCATTTTCAAAGTGGACTGAAAGAACCAATTGACAGACAGCTGATGACAAAGAAGAAGCAAGGAGTTCAGCCATCAGTGCTGCTGGCTTTACCATACTGCTGTGCTGGTTACATAATGCTGACCTTGGGGGGGACCATTTTTGTTTAGTGGGAGTGCCAGCTGGAGAAATCTGTTTTCTGGGATCCATTCCATGCAGGCAAATTGAATGACACACAGATACTGCATACTTTCATTATTTAATTTCTTTTGCCCTAACATACTCTAAATACTGTATTTTATCAAATTTCGAGATGGGAATGAAATGTCTTCCTATTAATTTTTTTAAGAGAATGCTTGACTGTGCATAAAAGATTTCTTGTCAAGAAGATAAAGATAAGAACTCTCAATTTTGTCTTGAAAGATTCTGGGTATAGCTGTTCCCTGTTAAACTGTAATGTGTGTTTCCTCATTAGCTCACCCAGCAGCTTCATTTAAAATTGGTGTTACAGGAAAAGCAATTAAGCCTGCAGGGCTGAACAGATCACAGCTATGGAAATGGTGCAGCAATTTGCTATAATGTCTAAGTCACTTTGAGGTATTTCTTTTCAGCCCCTCATCTTCTTCAAATTGGAGCAGGAGCATATTGTAGTAAAGAGTACCAGATATGTACCAAAAAGTGGTTCAGTACCCACACTGAGTTAAGTGTTTTGAGTGTAATACCAAGGTGCTAGGAGGAATCAGTAGTGATGGGAAGTGTTTTCATTTCTTTTATGTATGAGAATTCTTACAAAAGGGAAGCAGGTAATGTTTCATAATCTCATTAAGACAGTCTCTCAAATCCATTATTATCAGTGAGTCTACTGAGTTGTTGGTTTTGCCTGCACATTTCAGCCTGCACAGATTTTAGCAGTTTCTTCCCTGGTGGCCTGAATATGTTTATCTTTTCCTGTTTTTCCTTTCTAATACAGCGGCAGAAATGCAAGTTACCTTTTCAGCACAGGATAGTCCTAATGGCCTCAATGTGATGAGGTGGTCCAGTGAGGGAAATGTCTGTGATTAATAGTCTGCTACCAGTTGTCTTTAGCTCTTAAATTGGGTAGAAATAAAGAACCCTATCAGTATGTCTTGCAGAGGTGCTGCCAAAATAGAAAATGGTCTTAGAGTAACAGAACATGAGAAGAACTGTTTAAAGAATTCTCAGCTTCCTACAAACTATAATCTGTTACAGTAGATTAACACATGAATTTGAAAGAGGTAAATATGCATTGTGATTGAAAGAAATACATGCCCAATAGTTGTCTCTCGTTTCTCAGTAATGTTTCTTTAGTTTTAAACAATTTGCTGCTTTTCTGCTATGTCGTATGTTTGAAGAACTTATCTGCCCTAAGACATTTTTCAGAAATTTAACTTTTTAAAAAAATTTAAAGAGACTTGTTCTTATGTTTTTATGGGGGTGCATTTCAAACTTTGAAATGTCCTTTTCATTTAATTACTTTACTGGGATAGTGATTCTAAAAAAATGGGATTTTTTGCCGATAATTTTCTTTTGCATTTCTAGGTGTAGAAACAGGGTTTACTTTTTGTTACTATAACAAGTATCTAATTAGAACTTTGCAGAATTCTGTCATTTTGATGTAATTTGTGGAACTATCATACTACATATCATAGAATCATAGAATGATTTAGGTTAGAAGGAACCTTAAAGATCATGTTTTCCTTCTTTTTGAAACTTAATTACTTTAAACACCTCCACAAGCCCAAGTCTGGATACCAATAGTATGTGAAAACTGTCATGAGACAGTGCAGAAAACTGTCACTTTTAAAGTGCACAAACTTGACTTATTTTAGTCTCCAGGGTTTTTTTATTATGTTTTTCTATTTCTATTATTTTCTTCTGTAAACAAAGGATAATACCTTTACATTCATTACCAGGCTTTATTTTAACTATAAATCACTGCATAATCACAGAGAAATTGAAATAATGGAGTAAGTTTTATATCCAATTACCAGAATTTTTCTTTATTTTTCTGAAGAGGATAAGAGAACTGAATAGGGACGAAGTACTTGCTAAACACCACAGATCTTTGGCAAGTGTGAACTGACTTAACTACAGGGAAGTTAGGTGAAAACATTTTTACCAAAAGCAGAACATTAGGTCCAAAATGTTTTTTATATATGTCTTTGTGTTAATTTCAATGGGAACTCCTTTGGGAAAAGTGGTCATTCATTCATATAATATATTCATGTATCTTGCTTTTACTTTGGGGAAATATATGAGAGAAGACAGACAAAATAAAACTTTATTATTATTATTTGCTCACAGCAGAATGAAAGAACTGGAAAGTTCAACTTAGTATTTTTTCAAAATTAGTTTTCTTTTAAATACTACAAACAACGATCTCAAGATTGTTGGGGGGGTTTATGCCTCTCTTGTTCTTTATAATCTCTTTTGCTTAACCATGGACATTTTGAAGGCAAGACACTTGAAAACTGTGTCTCAGTTTCTTCAGTGCAGATAGATTATGAAGTCTCAGTTGTCACCTGCAGCCAACCTTTGTGTGTACTTCCCTGATCTTATTTCTTCTTCTCAGTCACTACAGCCATCTCTGTGATGTTCCACCTTGGCAGTAAATAAAAATAAGGAGAGCCAAGACACAGCTGTGCCCTCACCATGGCTTACAGACTGCATAGGTGATTCTGAAAGGGAAAGGGACTTCCTCCATGTTCTGTGGCCTGACTGTGCTGCTAACATCAGTTACCACTGTCAGAGTTTTGGCTCAAGGCACAAATATGGGACCTTGTTGCAAAGCAGAAGAGTTGAGTGTTTACACTTATAAAATGAAGGGTAAAAATGAATTTTTAATTGGAAAACAAAAGGTGGATAGCTAGGTTCATCTAACCACAAAAATGTTTTAACAGAATAGTGAAGACATAGAGACAAAACCATTAACATTAATGACAATCTCGTTCTTCTGTTTTAAAAGGTTGGTTATCCAGTTTCCAGGATATCTGATTGATAAGATGTTATAAATGTCAGAAGAGTTTGTATTTTCTAATTAAACTTGCTAGAGTTGTTTATACGGAGATCAAAGATACACATGTTCCTTTATTATACGTTCTTTTTCATGTTTCTTCTGGGCAAGTTAATTAAAATATTTCACTCAAAATTACACTAAATACAGAGCACAATAACAGCAATCTTTGAAGATTCAAAAAACTTTATCAAAAGAACCCCATTTATATTTACTTGAAATTGGTGTATCTTAGGGTAATTACTGCTGTGCCTTCAGGGTAAAGGAAGTACTTGCAGCCAAGTTATACAAGGGTGTGGATTAAATGAAGCATTACTCTCTGTTTGGCAGAAGTGGGTATAGATTGCAAAATCAGGGTGTGACGTAGTACTGTGGAAAGGCTCTGCCAAAAGTGATTTGGCCTGAGTGTGCCCTTACTTTCTCAATTATGTGGATCCTAAAACAAGCAAATCTAATTAATTCCTAAGTAGAGAGGTCCTATTAACTGTTTTCAGTCTTGGCTTGTCTTTTTACATAGAGCTGGTTTGTAATTTTTGAGCTATTGAACCACAAGACAGCAAGTGTTGACAAAGTGCATGCTTAAAAGTAATTCTAGCTGGTTTGAGAGGTGGAAAAAATTCTTCTGTTCAAGGACAGTGTATCATCAATTCTCTGTCCATCAGAAAGTTCAAGTCAGCAAGGATGCTCTCTGTACAGCAATAAGCATGAGTAAGATGAGCAGATTGATGCCTCATTGTATTGCCCCAGTGCTTCTGTTCCTGTCTTTTCCAGAGGATCTGGGAGGACTGTGCAAAAGACCCAGAAGCAGCCATCGTGCACAGTGGAGAGGCATCTCCCAAGTCAGCAAAATCCATTTGTTTTTTAAATCCATATATTTAACATACATTGTCCATCATTTTTTGGTATACATACATACATTTTCATCTATTTTAAACATTCTTTTCAGTTTTGTAAATAAATTTTCTTGTGTGAAACAAACATTCATGGATTCATAATCCAGCTGCTGTTACCCTTGATGCTGAAGCGCTCTAAGTTCATTGAGACCAAGCTTCCCTCACATGATTCATTCTACTAATATAAAACTTTTTAAATTTACTGGGTATCTGTGATCCATGTTAAGCTCTTCAGTAGACCCATGGTACCAGTGTAGCTTGATACAGGTCATATTGGTCCTTTAGAAACTAATGACAGAGAATGGTGACTTGGGGAAGCATTAAGGCAGCATAATGCTTATACAGAGTGTCAAAGGCTTATGGGTGGGTAACTTACACATTGCTATTGTCACACAACCTGGTGACTCTGTTTTATTTACAAAGCTGCCCTTCGTGTGCTGCTTTGATCCAGATGAAAGTTTCACTGGAATCTGCCTTCTCACTGTTACCTTGCTTGCTTTCTCACTGAGGTTGGTAAGGAACATCATTGGTAAGTGGCTCACTGCTTGCTGGCTTTAAATGAGGTGGTAGAATTGCCTTACAAGTTGTCAGGGGCAGAGTTTTATTTGTGCCTTTTCTGCAACCCTGTAGCATGCTCCAATGAAGAAGCAGATTGCACGTGTTCCTTCCTCATCTTTCCCCCTCACCTGTAGGGCTCGAACTCCTGAGTTTTTACTTCCTTGTCCAGGGAGAAAGATCTGAATGACAGAAGTCAGTGAAACTCCTTAGAGTCTTTCCTGATCACTTGACTCCAGGCTTTGCTCTAGCATGCTGGGCAGTCCTTCTGCAGAAGATTGTTACTCAGACTGTGTAACTGATAGTATTCAAAATTGTAACTTTTTTCAGGTGAAAATTATAAATAGTCTGTTTTCCTACTACATTTTTTTGATTTTTGATAATCACATTTAATCAGAGTTCACCACTCTAATAAAAAGGATGGGCTTTTGTCCTTCGACGTGAGGTGGGGTTTTTTTGGGGGGGGGACTGTCTTGATTTAGAGGCTGTTTCAGTGAGGTGTGTCTCCTCCACTACTTCTTTATCAATTTGGCACTGCCTGTGCATGTATGATGATACGAAAAAAGCTCTCATGTTGTTTTATTAACTACCTCATAGAATTGTATGACATGATATTATAGAAAATATTTAGTCAAATGGTATTTCTATATTAATCCTGAATTTGATTTCCATTAATATTTTTGTTTACATCTTTAGACATGCTGTGCAAATACTCTTGCTTGAAAAATTTGTATACAAATAAGTTACAAATGTGCTGCGTTGGACTGCAATTTCTACTTCTTGGCTTAATGCTGAGATGGTGGAAAGTCTTACTTCTAGTACCAGTTGCAGTGATTTGGGATATAGATTGAAGCTTGGAGGGGAGGTCTGTTCTCTTCAGGACATCCAGAGTTCTGGAAAAGTCATCTTCACACAAAGTTTGGCACAGTCCCTCTTTATGAACCTGCCTCTCTTGGTTTTCTGCCTTTAATCTCTTCTTAGATCAGGTACCACTTTGTAAGGGAGTATTGCCTTCTAATGATGTTCTTTGCAGTTTCCTTTCCATGCTGAAGGATTTTTCAAATCCTTCACATAAGACAAAAGGTAAAATCTGTTTAGAACAGGTTGTTTTTCAGCTCTTTGTTGAGTGTTAATTCAAGCTTTCTGCCAGGGTCTCCTCTTCTAGAAGGTGGCCCTTAATAGCCACATCACCTCTAAAATAGCATTATGTTCGGTACCCATATATTTGTACAGTCAGTGTACCTTGTGCTAGATTACTTGCATTGTGGCCAAAATCTGAGAGTGTAGCAGTAGTGATACTTTTCTAGAAAGCATTCTAAGAATCCACTGCTATAAAAGTAGTAGCACTTTGCTATTGCATTCTAGAAAACTTTGCAGACCTTGCAGATAAAGAAAACTAAAAAATCAACATCATTGCCCAACTGAATCTGCAGTGTGTTGCTCTGATGTTGGACTTAACTTTCCAATATATTTTCTTTTGTAGTGGATGATACCACTTTTAGCCTTAACCCTTCATCATATGTATTTTACAAGGAAGCATACATATTCAGATTTTATTACTAAAGTTGCTACAGGCCATCATTTATTTCCATATACAGTTGAAAACAAATTAAAAAGGACTTACACTGAAATGTAGAAAATATCTTCTTGCGTTGTTCACCAATTGTATGAAAACTTGGAAGTGTGCTTGTACAAAACCTCACATGTAGGAGGTTGATTTCACTACACACCCATTCTCAAAATATCTGACCAATCTAGTTTCTGAACTGAAAAAATGGAAAGTAAACTTGGAAATGCATTTTAAAGACATAGCCTTCTAATTCAGGAAATAGAACAATAAGTGTTATCGCCTGTGAACTCATTCTTGCTCTTTTTATTTTATACCATATCAAAATTCTTATAAAAATGGTTTCCTGATTCAGTGTCTGTCAATGGTCCTGCATTTTACAGGTTTAATAATGTTTTAATTGTTTGCCAATGTCATGGAACTTTCTGGTAACATTTACTGAAAATTAATATTCAGTACTTACTGAAAGTGCTAATTTAATGAAGCCAGTAGGCAAGGTACAAACTAGTGGCTATTCTGGTCATGATTAAGACATGAAACACCAAGATGACTTATTTTTTCCAGCATACTCCATATGATGTTGCTGGTACTATGTTTCCTTGAACGCAAATATTTTAAAAATGCTGTGTATGTTCTTCAAGCAGTTACAAGATATTCTGGGGGGGGCAACACTTCATTTATTGTGGGCCTACTGGGTAACAAACTCAGTAATTCACTCAGTAAGTAGCTATTTTTTTTTAAACTGGGAAAACTTTGCATTGCAAGAATGGTAATGACTTATTTTTAAAAAAAGTATTTGTTGTATTCTAAGAATATTTTCTTACTTAAAGCTTTCCATTTGTAGAGCAACAGGCTAATTTGATTTGATTAACTGTAGGTAACCAGCCATTGCTGAATTTCAGTTGTGGAACAGTGTAAAATAAGTTACTTTGGTTTTCTTCCTTGTGTAGTTTTCTATATCTTTTATGGCTAGTGAAATATGGTTTTAAAAGAAACTTGTAGACCTCCCGAGATGTGTGGATACTTGGCTTCAGGACTTATAGGTACAGTTAAATTTGATTAAAACTGTATTACATAAAAATCATCTGTATTAATAAATAGAATTTAACTTTATTACATATTTTTAGGAAGCAGATAAGCATAAATCCTACTTAAGAGCTTCATTTCCTTTGATTTGAGGAGGGCAAGTTAATGCAGAAGCAAAAGTGTTACTGAGGCCAAAAGTGAAGTTTGCTATTTCAGTGCTGGGCATCTGCATCTCTAAAGGAACTGCAGTTTTGATATTTCATGAAGTATTTTGGTAGGGTAACACAGTCTTTATTTAACATAATGCAAAATAAGTTTCTTTTCAAATTCATTTTAGCATGCTTGCTTTTAAATAGTCCTGGTGATCTTAGCAAAGCTAATAATTAGTTTCTCAGGATATCTGCAACAATAGAAGAAAAATAACTATTATTAATACAAAGTATGTGTCATAGTCTGCATTTTCCTTAGATCTTTTTTATCTGCTATCTAGAACTTGTAAATAATATTGCCCATCAGATATCAAAATGCTGATGATATCTGTGCAGGCTTATTGATGTTTGCTGTAGAGTGACTTTATGTTCTCTGTGCTTTAGAAAGAAACAACTGGATACTAGAGCTCCTGATCATTTCAGTTGTATCTACTGCCATTATGATGTGACGTTAGAGATTGTCATAAATTAGCACGTTCCTGATTAGCATGAATTCAATAAATGTTCTTTGCTTCAAAAGAATGCTTGGGACACGTGCTACTACTTGCATTGTTTATATATGGTACTGTAGAAACTTAACATTTGCAAGAAAAATGTAAGATGATTTGATAAGATTACTCAGAAATAATTAGGTGGGTGTGTAGGCTGCTAAGTGTATTTGATTTTAATCTCTAATTAAAAAGTTGGATTTTTTAATTGTTTTTGTGATGCAATAGTTTTTACTTCATTAAGCCTTCTACAAATACAGCCAAATTCTGGCTTTTCATTGAGCCTTAGCACTAGATAAATGTATTCTCCTCACAGTATTCTCCTCAAAGCTAGCGGCAGACTATCTCCATAATTCTTTCTGGAGGATTATTTTAAAATTCAGAGTAAAGACGTGTTTGTGCCCTTGTACACCTTGATCCAGGAATGAAAATGACACTTAAACCCAAATGAATATCTCTGTGCATTCTTTAGGCTGATGATAGATAAAATTATCTTGAGGGACATGGCACTGCCAGAAGCATAGTGGTTTTTGTGTTAGTGCTGTCTGATTCTGAGGTCTTTTATATGAGGACTGGAATTAGTTGGTGTTACAGTGATGGTATCTCCTTGGGGATCTACAGGTGTGAAATCAAGCCTTGCTCCATTCCACTGCCCCAGTGTCCACTTAGGTCTGCTGTAAGTGCATGCTTGGTCATTTGCCTCAAACAGGCAAAGAGAGACAGCCAGACACAGTAGATGCAGACAACTGTACTGGTCCTTGGATCAGAAAGTTACAGTGTTTAAGCACATCAGATCAATTGTCTTTCTCAAGTTAGAAGAATAAAACTGACACGGTTTGAGAAGCCAGAGTTCCTCTAGTACCCAGAGCTGGGTCATCTACTAGAAAACTGTGCTGGTGTGAAAGAAACTGCGGCACTACATGTAGAACTGCATAACTCTCTAGAGTTACTTTTCTAGATAACTTGTTTTAATACCAGCATTCAGTAACCAGTTAGTTAAAAAGGTACATGTCACATACTTTTTTTATTGAAAGCTTGTCTTTCTGTGCATAATTTTCCATAGTGAATTTTGAATAGCAACCACAACCTGATCTGTTGGCTACAGTTCTCTAGTTTGTATTATTTTGTTTGCTTACAAGTTATCCTAGTATTAATGGGGATGAGGAGGGGAAACAAAGTTCTGCTTTGCCACCTCTCATCACAGCTCAGTTTTGTCTTAATTGTTGAAGTGTTGTTGGGATCTTTGACTTTGTTTGGGGTTTTTTTTGTCATTGCCATCTAGAACAATCTCTGCACTGAAGGAGTGATATCTAGCAGCAGTAGAGTTAAGGCTTTTCTCTCATTTCTTTAGTGTATATGGCATGAAAACAGCTCTCATCTCAGACTGGTAAAATAAATTAACAGAAGTTTCTCTGTATAACTTTGAGAAAGCAAGATGGTAAACAGAGAGGAATTTTGTCCTTTAGGTTTTCTTGTTTTGGTTTTAGGTTTCATTAGGAAATGAGAAAACAACATTGAGGAGGTAGTTCAGTCTTTTCCAGATGCTTTGACAAAGAAAAAAGACAAGACAAGGAGACAACTAGTAACAGCGTGGGCTCTCTTGACATTGAGTAGACTTTGAGTGCAGAACACATTACAAAAATCTTATGGTTGTTTGTAGAAGTCCTTTGTGTTTAGTAGTGATGTCATCACAGCACTTCTGTGCATACACTTAGACATAGCATGTGAAAGACATCTATTTTGAGAACATACTTTTTAAGTGGCTTGCAAGATACAGGCTCTTAAGAGGACTAACCATGGCCTCTCGTGGTGTAGTAGTTACAAATGGAACACTGTTGTGGAAAGAATTCTAAAAATACAGTTTCTGGTCTTACTTTGAACTTCTTTATGTAGTTTTCTTGTTCTACACCTTCAGCCAGATGTGTTCCAAAGTAGTTTTAGCAGGCATGGTACAGATCACATTTGATTTTAAGTACACTTTGGTCCTGTCCATTCTCCTTTTCAATGTGGAATATGTTCAAAATCTTAGGTACCCGACTAAGCAATGTAGAGCAGAATTTGAAGTGGATGTTCATTTATAGCATTGGATATTAGCAAAACATCTGTTTTGTTGGTAAACCAAAAAGGTGTGTATGTGTTAAGTGGGTGAATCCATTCCTTTAATTTGGTGTGAATGCATGTGAATGTGTTTGCAGTGGTTTTAGAAAGTATTTGTGATCCTGCCTTTACTAAATAAAGGAAAATAGGTTCTTATCCAATATATAAACAATCTTTTTATTTATTTAATTCTGTTTGATCTATGAAAGCATAATTGTTGGGAGGATAAGGCCTTTGAGGGAAGATTAATATATATTTAGATCATTACAAAATTATCTCTTTTTCTTACCTGGCTTGGAAAATAAAGCTACAGAAAAAATAACTGAGTAATACAGTTCTGATGGCTTTTACATTTCAAAAAAACCTCAAAAGTTTTCTTGTAAGCCTAAAGCAGAGATTATACTGCATACTAAAAGATATTTTGGTCACAACAGTGGTACTTTGAAATAGGTGACTGTGTTGAAAACATTATTCTGCTTACTCGGAACAGTTTTTAAGATGAGGAGGAAAAGGCCTGAGCACATACTCATGTCATATCTGAGTTGTCATTTTTCTCTTGTGTTTGTTGTTTGGGTATATTTTAACTATACCATGTTGCAAGAGGCCACAATATAAATAAGAATATCTTCAATAAGAAATACCATCTCCTTGAGGTATAGTTTATTTTCATGTCTTTTGGGGTTTGTTTGTGGTTTTTTAGACATTAATAGTACAAATTTTAAAGTAGTACTCAATTAAATATAGAATGATGTGGAACTGGAAATAGGTAAGATTTTTTTCTCTCCATATACTGTAGAGGAATTCATCACAAAAATATCTATATATTTTTCCTGTTTTCTTATTTATTTATTTGTTCATTGGTATTCTGTGGCTTCCTGGGGATTTTCCAGGATAAAGTTTTGGATTATTTTCATAACCGTAGATTCCATAGCACTGGAAACCTTCAAGATTTATGATACACAAATACTTTTATTAATAGAATTCATTTATTATGAAGGGGAGAAAAATTCTTCTTTTGAAAAGCTAATGGAAACACATTTTCTGTATGAAAGCCACTATTAGAAAATTAATTATTCACATCAGTATTTCATGTTAGGTGATTGTACTCGCTCCAGTAGGATAATAGAGGAGTTATATGACTCCCTAAAAGGACTTTTTTCCCTATTCTGTCTCTTCTTCTATTAATTTAAAACAAATAAAAGTTGTTGATATTTAAGAGGAAATATTCTTACTTATTACATGTGCTGTTTTGGGGCATTGTTGCTGTTACCATATAAATTTCCATATAAGTCTAATCTGTTTGGAAGTGAACTCATCTACTTCTGGTTCATTTCATCACAGCTATTTAGAATTTGATCATTTTACACTAATGTGCTGTCTATAGCAGCAGGTAGCTTTCAGTGAATGTATGCAATGAAGTTTGGAACTTGGTAGTACAGACATATTTTGGATGGGAGAGCAAATACTTGGTTTCTGTCTTTTGTCATTTCTCTTTAATTGTAATTACGCCAGCAGAGAATATATTGCCAGCAGTGACTCGGGGGCACTGAGGATACATTTGCAGTTCACTGTTCAAGTTATATAGGAAACTATCAGAGTTTCAGGCTCCCTCTCAAGGCAGGCAGCTACACTGTTTTTCAAAAGACACCAATTCTTTGAGAGGCATTTACCTAAATCAGCACATGCAGGCCATGGTGTCCTGTAAGCTTCAGTTTTAGATGAAGTGCAAATGTCTTCTGCAATCTTGACCTCAATTTCAATACCTTGCAATTCAGAGTCTGGATCAGAGATAACCAAAGCAAGCCCTGCTGAGGCTGTTAATCCCACCTACTCAGTGTCATGTGCATGCTTCATCAAGCATGGAACCATGTCAAGCCAATAACTGGGTAAAACTGCTTTAAAATCTACTGAATTGCTAGCAAAAGAAGGGATGGATATTCCCTTGTTTGCTGAATGCACCTTGTTTCATCCGTGAGGAAGATTTTTACAGTTTAAGAGGGGGGTTTTGTTTGGTTTGGTGTTTGGTTATGTTTTCGTGGTTTTGGGATGTTTTGGGGGTTTTTGTGTTTTTTTATTATGGCTGTTTGAATGTAGGAATACTTGATAGCTGAAAACAGCTAACAAGATAGCACTAACAGCTATTCTGGGATAACAAATAGGCATGATCAGTCTGAACAAATAGCATTGGCTATTTTTTGTCTTGTTTAAGAAGGCGGCTCTAGTCACAGAAAACAGCCAAAAAAGTGTGCCAGCTGCTAGAATTCAATACAGCACTCCCTATATCTGAGTAACACATCTGTCTCATTCCTGTGCTTGCTGCAGAACAGGTCTGCACTGCCCTTTACTCAGGCTTAATTAGGGATATCAGTCCAACCCTTAAGTTTTCACCTTACAAGCAGCTAAACATAAGACTGGACTTGCATACTCTGGAGTATTCACATACATAAACATACCAAACAGAAGTACTTGGGGGTAATAAATTTTTTTCTGTAGGAGAACAAGTATATTAATAAAAATACAGAATAGTTTTTTTAATTAAAGTTCAAAAACTTCTTCAAATGAGCTATTGTTTTCATCATGTGTTTTATATGGGTTTTCTGGGACAGGTTTGTGTGAACTACTACAATGCTTAAATAGAAAATCCTGTGCTAGAATGTTTAGCTATCTAAATAGGATTTTGGGTTTTTTTAATCAAGAAGAGATTTTATTGTTCTTGAGCTTGTTGTTTTGTTTTTTTAATTCAAAAAGTTGATCTGATTCTTACATCAATGGTATATCCATACCTAATATCTGTAGCAGCTCATTTTGTAATCATATAAGTAAATAGATAACAATATTAATAGTATTAATATGCCTGCTGATTTTTTGTGTTAATGCTGAACAAATGTTAGCAAATAGCTTATTTGGAAAAAACATGAGCTACAGGTCTACCATATTTGAGTATGCGTTGAATACAGAAATTTCTGTTCTTATCTCTTTCCTCTTCTGAAAAGAGAAAGAAAAAAGTCATAAAAATCAAATTAAGCCTTTCAAAATAAAGTGTTTCAGAACTTGTACAAGCTTTTTTGACATTATTAGGATAAGACAAATTTTAATTCATACACAAAATTGGAAAATCAATTTTTTCACTTATTTATGATTTCTCACAAGTACAAAATTGTTTATATGTAGACCTACAGAAGCATGGTTTAACTATGATTGTTGCAGCTTGCAGCTCTTATAATATTTAGAAATATCTAAATATCTTAATGATTAAACATTTATGACTAAATCTCCTGTGAAAGTCTAATCCACTAGACTTTAGAAAGTACACTGCAGGTGGAGTTGAGAGAGCTTCCTTGTGGAGCTGTGCCAGTGCATGGAAATCTGAATTTGAAAAGTCGTGTTTATTCAGATAGTGCACTCCTTAAGAGTAGGCTTTTGGAGTGGCAAATGAAAAAGTGTTTTCAGAATTTATTCCTCTTTGAAAACAAAACTTTTTTCAAACCTAGTGTCTTACAGAGAAAATCCAGTGAGCTTAACTCTGTGTTGCCAGGCATCTATATACTCGAGAAACGGTTCTCTAATGAAGCAGTAGCATTTTTCACTGTCGTGTTCAATTTTCAGATTTTTGTATCTTTTCTTTTATGATGTTTTCTTAAGTATACAACTGAGGAGCCCAATAACAAAAAGATAAATGCATAGATGATGAAAGGATTTTCCTGAGCTTAGTAGTTAACATAATAGTTTGAAAAGAATTTACAAGTACTTGTTCAGATGTACTATGTAGAGAGTGAATAAAATAAACAGCAAGATGTGTTGTGATAGTAACTCAGATGATCAAAGGGAACTACTGAATAGGCATAGTTATTTTTTTAGATAAAATAAGAAAGTAATTTCTTCAAGAGTTTTTGTGATCATTTCTGTTGGAAAACTTTGTATGCAGTACTCAGAAATTCAATGAAGAGAAAAGCAATGCAGCCTAGATAATAGTGTCAGCTTTGAGCACGAGGTGGCATGTGGACATAGCTTGAGTTATTTCTCCAAATCATTTGAATGGAAATATTGGATTAGTTAACCTTGTGTCAGGTCTGTTAGTTAAATAAACCCTCCAACTGTTCCTGACTGAAGGATTCATAGTTGTGACTGAAAGATGCTGCTGCTTTTCATTAGAATTTTGTCAAACGTCCTGCTAACATAATGATTTTTAAATTAAATGGTTTATTCGATGGAAAAGGATAACAAGCAGAAAATTCACAGCCTTTTCTTTTCACAGGGTGTTTCAGCCCAGTAGGAAATCCTCTTAGCCAAACACTATTGGGTAGACTACAGACGGTAAGGAATTCTATCTTTGCATTTTTTTACATTGATGTTTAACTATAAATGTCATTATTCACAAGTTCTCATTGTGGAAAAGGTTTTTTTTATCCTGTCTTTATTCACAAAAGAGGCATCTTCAAGCAAATTGTCTACATGGGCAAATAAGCTTTTGCAGCAGCAGCCAGCTGGTAGAGAGATCAGATATCTACAAATTAAAACTTTTATATTTTTTCATTATTTACTTTTTGTTGTTTAGAAATAAATAAGCTGAAGTCACAATCCTGTGATTTTGGTCAGAGATCTAAGAATACAGGCATTGATAAGTAGGGAGAGAAAGCTGAAACAGTAAGTTGAAATTTAATTCTATTTGCAGCACCATGTTTTCATTGTTTACTTATACATCATCTTTTTGTAACAAGTGAAATCACAGCTTATCCTTCATTTATTTGATTGCTTACCTGTTAAACAGTGATTAGTAAACAGTGATTCTAGTAATTCTTTGTTCCTTTCTGTTTTTCTGATAATTTCTAGTTTTCTCATCATGATGATGAAAATCCAACAGAATCCCTAAATGCCATTAATTCTAACTATACATTTGCTAAATCAGGATTAAACATGATTCCTATGAAGAGACTAGTGAAAGAAGAATAAGTGATGCCTTCGAACACTGAATGTATCTGTGGCTCTAGAAAGTTGGGCCTGTCATGCTTGAAGTGTTAATCCTCCTGCACCGATGGACAAGAATACCATAATTTAATAATCTGTCTTAATTGCATGCTAACTGTAATTTTTTTAAGTAGTTTTAGAAATGGATATAAATTAACTTGGATCATTTGCAGCTGTTAATACAGTTTAGATTTGGGGTTTTAGTTTGGTTTACTTTAGGGATTTTTTTTTTTTTTGGACCTACTTTATTTAACAGAACCTGTTTATAGAGGTGCGGAAGGCTCTTAAGATATATAGGTTTCACCAATAAATTTTGAAACTACAGTTTAAATTGCTGTTCATGGCTTTATTGGTCTTGTTTTTACATTTTTTATTTTTTAGCCACCAATATATAATTTTTAAGAAAAAAGCATATATTAATCAATTCAGTATTTTGATGTTCTTCACATCAAGCTCTAATATTTACAGGATCAACTGTTTTGGAAAATACTAAATAGCAGCTAATTTAAATTTTTCTCAGAGAATTCAGGTTTTGAATATTTTTATTACTTTTGTGTTATAAGTGCAGTAATATGTATAAGTTCAGGTAAACTGAACTTTATATCAAGAAAGTAGCATATTTACAAATTATGAAGTAGTTGAAGTTTTGAGTAATGCTCCTTTTCTTTTTTTATCTTTTTTGTCTCGTTGGGTTTTGTTTTCACACCCCTGTAGGCTTTACCGAAGCCTGCTGTGTTTGTATGTCTGTTTTCTGTTTGTACATGGCAGGTTTGAGTAAAATAACAGCCTGGCACTGTTTTGGTTTTTTTTCTTCTAGGCAGATTATAGGTTCCCATGCTCATTAAATATTGAAGGGCTGCAATAAAATAAGGATTCTGAAAGCTAACTTTACAGTGTGTCTACAGACAAATTAATTAACACTGAAGAAGAGTACACTATTCCTAGCAATTAGTACTTTTGAATAATTTTAACTTAGCTATTAATATTTTCCTTGTTACTTCTGTTTTCCATAGACTAAATTTGTACAGTTACATGTGTAGCTAGGAGTGTGTTCAAAATTAATTGGACCAGAGAACAAGAACAGAAATATGACAGTAAATATATGAAATATATTAATCTATCTTATGCTGTGTCTCATCTTATTTACTATTTCATTTAATAATTGCTGATGCAAATAGATTGCATGGCATTCTTAGGGAAGGAGAGTATTAAGTAAATTTCTAACTCAAAGATTTATAGGGAAAAGTGAAAACAATGTAGCAATTATGAAAGCTCAGATTGATCCTGTAGAATGTTTTTTATGTTTTCAATATGATCTCAGTTTCAAGCCACAGGGTTTTTTGAGCACTGTAAGTTTATTTTGTATTTTGTCTCCTTAAAAAAAAAAAAAAAATCAAAAACAACTACAGTAAACCAAACCGAAAACAAACAAACCAAAAAAAAAATTCACCAGTTCCAAAATTCATTGCTTGTGCAAGAAAAGTTTTAATCCTCATCTCTCTGTGTCTTGACTGGAGTGTTTGCACAAGGAACACTCCCAGGAATTACTCTTCCTTTCTGGCAAATAACAGGTGTAGGGAGGTGGAGCAGGGAGAAGCAGTGGCACTGTGCTGCATCCAAGAAATTGATGTTTGTCCTTCATGTCAGAGTCTGTCACTATCAGGAAAAGGAGGGAGGATGGATTTGGCCCTGTGTGCACACAGATTGGGGTTCCCCCTGGTATGTGTGGTGTCTGCCAAAGATTAATCTTAGACATGCTTTTTTCCCATGTGTTTTTTTATTAAGAGTTCATGAGTAATTAGAAATGGGACTTCATCTACAATGAAGAATGTGTTTATGTATGAGGAAGAAGCATATGAAGCCACTGGTAGACTTTACATTTTTCCATGTTTTTTTCTTTAAACTTTGATATTGTGATATTTGAAATATATAGAAATGCAATGCTGAGATTTTTACAGAAAAGGCACTAAAAACACATCACTTGTTCTTATTCAATACTGCTTCTCTTAGGAGAATGAATGCTAATGCCCAAATCCTGCTGGCTGCTAGCCATTTACATGAATAAAAGCAAAACCTCCAGTACTGAGGTTGAAACTGCCCAATTAGTAATGGTTAGTCATCGATAGCCGGGGTGATAGAACTCTGCATCAACTGCTGGATCTATTTATTTTGTTGTGAGGATGTTCATTAAGCTGAGAGCTCCTAACAGCTTTTTTCAATCAAAATCAATGTGACATAGCAGGCTTTTTCAGAAAAAAATTTGTTCCTTTTTCTCATAGATGGTCTGCCTCCCAAAAGTTTCATCTCCTCAGAGCATAACTATAGCTCCATGTCTGTTACGATGCAAGGAAATTATTAACTAGTTTCCAGCGTGCATTAAAAAAAAAAAAAAAAAAAGAGGTCAATATTGTAATTAAAACTGTGTATTCATACATTTCAGTATGTCAGTTACATTTTTGGAATCCTGGAAATGTGGCTTTTTTATTGTGACACAAGATTAAATGAAATTTATTCTAAACTGAAAGGCCAGTAGTTACTGGTGTTACTTGCAGCTGACACTGTTTGAGAAATGTCATGGCATGCCAGAGGCTGCTCTGCTGCCTTGCAGTATCTCCACTGCCATGGAGTGGCATTTGCCCTGTCCCACTGGAGGTAAGGCATGTGTGCAGCCTGTGACATACTGGGTCTGTCTCTTTAAGAGGGAACTCTTTGGATTGTTGTTGCCTTAGAAGTTTAACATGGTGTCTGAGAACATTCAACATAGTCTGAGGATGACTCACGGAATTCAGCTTGTTATTTCCAAACAGCTCACTCTCTTCAAGCTCTTCTTACGTTGAGTGTTTGAGGGCACATAAATACTTTATTAAAAAGAGAGACAGATTGAGACACTATAATGGGGCAATATGAGTAGCTGAACTAGATAACTAAATAATTCTGCTAATAATTCTGATGAATCATTTTTGAGCAACAGGAGGCACTCCCATCCCACAGGCTAAGCACGTTGGCCGCAGAGTTCTCTTACCCTTGAGAATGGAAAAGGAGAATTGGCTGGAACATGGAAGTCAGTGCTGACTACCAGTAGACCACTGAACAAGCCACACACTCTAAACTGCGACTCCTTCAGTCTTTGTTCAAAAGTTGGTATCAAATCAGGCAGTGACACACTACTGCAACAACACCAAAAAAATCTAGAGGCTGAATGGAACCCTTCTATTCAGGATCATCAGATCTCTTTCTCATTTATGATGAGGCTAGCTAAGTTAGGAAAATTGTGGTGAGGGTAAGAATCTCTCCAAGTGAATGCCATTTATTCGGCTGAGGATTCCAATAGTTATGTTTCTTGTATCACCCTTATAAAGAAAAAATAAAAATAAAAAATAAAATGAGCGATACATTTTAGGTACAGGTTTTTAAAAAGCGAGACAAGAGAAAAGTTAATTTAAAAAAAAACAACAAAAGCATTAAAGGAAGGGCTGTAAAATATAAAAAACGTGAAGTATGGTGGATAGCAGTTCTCAAATTTAACTTTTGTTTACAATGTGGTACAATCTGTTATGGATTGAAATGTTTTTACTTCACAAAGTTCACATTTCGTTCTTCTCCTCTAAAATACTTAATTGCTGTGTAATATTTCTGTCTCTATTGTAGCTTGTATCCTTTAACACACACAAAATCTACAGGAAACTGGTTTCCACTTTGTGAAAACAAGCCATTGGAAAAAATTAATTAACATCAGCAAAGGACTTCAGTCTCTTCATTTGTTCTAATTTGTTGTCTCTTAGCTGATTTTCATAATTTTTGTTTTAAATCTTCTTTCAACTGAAGAATTTGGTTGTTTGGCAAAAATCAACTTTTGTAGGTACAGGGACATCCTAGATATTGTGTTATATATCTGCTATTTCTTTGACTCCTTTGGAAATCTGAAGAGTAAGTGGTAAAGGCAGAATAATTAGAATTAAATTGAAAGTATTGGTTATTAAGACCAACCTGAAATTTTCTACTTTAGGAAAAAGTCATCTTTTGCGTACTGGTTCAGAGATGAGGTTCACTGCAACAACATCCTAAACATCCTAAATGCAAACAGGCTTAGACTGCGTAATCATCAATTCTCTATCTTAGCTGTGTTGTCTATAGAGTATACGTACTTGAAAAACTTAGTATCTTTTTCCAAATATCTACATAGTCAGTATTACTGTTGCTTAAAGGCACTTCTGCTTTTTTGGTTCTTAAGAAAAGCATTTAATTACAGTTAATTTTTGCTATTTAACAGCAGGAATTAAAATACTCAGTTATTGTTTATCAAAATACTTTATATTAAAATTTGAAAAAAAATTTTTATTCTAGAATGATGACTGCCTGACTGCACTGGGGGTCAGAGGAGGAAGCAGCTGTCCATTTGGGCAAGAGATTGTAAGTACTATGTAGTTTTTTGTCGTACCTTCTATCTTTGTATTTGTGCTTTTGAAAGCATCTTCTGTTCTTTTATGATGATCCTAGGGTTTTTTTTTGTGTGTTTTGTTTTTTCTACCCTGGATTTTGCAGTTCTTACAAATATATATAAATAACTGCTGGAGCCATGTTAGTGCTGGTTTTATATCAGTCTCAAAGAATCATTTTGTAAAATTTTTTATTAGTATAGATTTTTTCCTTTTGGGCCCAGACAGATCTTAATGTATGTCTGAATGTCACACCAGAAGAAATTCTGTTGCTTTGGACATAATTGTGAGCATTTTCTTCCTTGGTTCTGAGGTGGATTTCATGTATCCCCCTGCGGTCATTTTCAGATCGTATGTCTCCAGAGCATATAATGGCAATTTCCACGTTTTGTTTCAATTGTCAGGCTTGCTAAACCAGTTGAATTACAGGACGCATTACTATTTTGATTTTTTATTTCTGGGAGACACTGAAACTTGCTTGAATGGTTTCTATGTTACTGAATTCTTACCTTTATTTTCCCCAAACCAAAACATTTACACTAGGACTGTCTTACAAAAGATGCTGTAAAATGAAATATTTGTTTCTCTGCCTTTCATTGTTTTTAATGCTGCAAAGTAATTAGTATTTCCTTCTTTCTTTCTTTCTTATTTTTCCTACCTGAAGAGACCTCATGATTTTCATAGTACCATTGCTAAGGAAATCATTGCCACTTAGCTGAGGTGGGCTCTGTTAGAGCACCCCTTACTGGACATGATGATGCAAGCTTCCAGTTCTATTCTGTTTCTCTGTGGTGCTTATTATTGCATTTTAGTTTTATGTAATTTTCATATTTCTATACTGTCAATGTCACATGTAATTACTGCATTAGCTTCTCTAATGCAGGCTAAGAGAATTATTATAACAAATATTTCATAGTTTAGCTTCTTTATATAAGTTCAGGATTACTGAATGCATGGTTAAATAAAATTCCCATCTGATGAGAAGAATACTGATACTAATTCTTAGTTGCTGACCAGCTCACAAGGTACCACATAGACTTTACAATGTTAGAATAATTCAGAATCAGAATTTCCTCATTTTCCCATTCATAACTGATCTGTTTAATCGGTGACACAGAAGTATGAAAACACAGGCTATGGTTGCCTTATTTTTGCACATAATTCACAGGTGAACTTAAGATAGAAATAAAAATATAAAAACCACTGTGCAGGTCAGAAGTCTCAGGATTAAAATACATGCATGATTACTTAAATAAAGGAAGTATTTTCTCCAAATCCTATCTTCCTAACTTTACTGTCACTTTCAGTCCCCTATAATCTTCTGTCTCACTCCTAACAATCCCTGTTTCTGACCAGTGTACTTAAAATTTTGTAGAGGAATCTGAGGTGAAAATTATACGTAGGGAAAGTTTTTGTGTAAAATAGGTCATAATTTTTCTCTTCACTTATGATGAGAGAAGTGAAAAATTCCCTTATTTTTTCAGTTCACTTGTTTTCTCAGTCTTCTCTGCTCTGAATTCATCAGGACACATTTTTCTCCATAGGTGATAGTAAATAAGTAAGAAATTGTACTTGATATTTTCATATTCAGGGTAGAGAGCAGGCTGCATCTGGTAATGTGTTCCATGTATGGTGCTGACTACTTTTTGAACACTTTTTCTAGAAAAGTGTATATGCACTGTATTTTACTAGAAAATGGATTTATGTGTAATGGAATATAAGCTTTTTTTGGCAAATATTTATAAAATTGTATATCCAAATCTTTATTTTTTAACAAAAAACAAACAAAAAAGGGTGGGGTGATCAAAGCAAACTTTATAATAATATTTTGTACTAAATCTTTCCTTTGGTAAAACTGTTGTACAGTTGAAGTATTTATTCAAACACGTACAGTTCATGAGCACGCACAGAATGGGATCTGAAGGTGGTGTAACAGTTCTGAGAAAGTGAATGTATGAAGTGTATTTTTTTTTCCTTTTGCTGCACAAGTAAATTGCTTATAAAACTAACAGCTGCTGTTTTTAAGCTAATCTTGGTGAATTGAATGTTCTTAACCATTTCTACAATCCCACAGGCCTTTATCTTGCTTCTCCTGCTGCTTTCCCACCACCCCTGATCCCATTAGCAAAACTTGAGACAGCCTCAGCTTTTACCGAAGTGCAGCTTTGGTTTCAGCTGCTTTTCTGCAAGAGGAAGTGAATGTTGCGCTTTTTTCTCTGTGGCATGGTTGTGATAAGCTGTGGTGCTCTTATCTCTCTTTTAGGTAGTGGCTCTTTATGACTACACAGCGCATCGATCAGATGAGCTAACCATCCATCGCAGTGACATTATCCAAGTGTTATACAAAGATAATGATAACTGGTGGTTTGGCAGCCTAGCAAATGGACAGCAAGGCTATTTTCCAGCTAATTATGTGGTTGGTGAAAGTAAGTTTACTGCTGTCTTCCGGGTATACCGGTGTGGGTTTAACTGATGGTCCAAGATCTTACCATGCTGCATGGCTTATTGTTATGTAGCACAAAGGTGGCATAGTGGTGACTTATGATGATGTAAAAATTGTATACAGTTAGCTAACCACTGAGCAAATTGACACACCTAACTTAGGAAGGTATTGGCACTTACTTAAACATTCCATCTTGTATAGTACTGGCTTAATTATCGGTCAACTGGATTGATTCTTCATCTCTTCTTACATACAGCCACCTGGTTCATGCCCTGCCTTGGCAACAGTTTAGGATACATCAAAGCATTTCACAAACATCTTAAGGCTTTTTTAGGCAATCTCTGTTAGATTTAAGTAGTTGCTTTGGCAAAAACTGTCGATTTTCCCTTTATTGTGATATGGACAGTGCTTAGTTCCCAGGTAAGGGAATTTCAGTATGAAGTTTTAAAAGAACAGTAACGGTAAAATGTCATATCTGAACATGGAACTTGCTACCAGGTCTCAGTTATTAAAACAGTTTTGATTAAACTAATATAGACAAGCCTAAGTAAATCTGAACAAATAGTATGGGAAGCATCCTACTGAGTCAGCTGATGTCAAGATGCACAATGTCCTCACAGTTATTATTCAGCTTATAGACATAGTGGTAGTTGCATACTACAAGAAATTCACTTGCCTTCCTAAATTATCAAACTATCAGTTCTTCTGGTGTTTGGAAATCTTATAACCAAGCATCTCTCAAGAAATTTTCCCCCATTTTTAGCTAATCCCTATGTCTTTTCAGCGAAGTTGAGTATTTGTGCCTTTTTCCTAAAAAACAAAAACAAACAACACACACATACCCCAAAAAAAACAAATAAAAAAACCCAACACTGTGCTAACTTCATGATAGTACTTAAAATCAGCATAACTACTACCTATTTCATTTGTCCTCCTGTTGCACATCCTGTGCATTTTCTGCTTCATTTTTTCCTTGCAAAATAAGCCAGAGAGCAGTCTTTAGGAGGAGTCTTCAGTGATGGCCTGCTATTCTTAAATTTTTTTTCTTCTTTTCTGAGGCATTTTTAAAAATTATATATAATTGCCTTTATTAATTACCTATATGTAAATGACATTTAAATCTAAGCTTACTAATGTGAACAAGAGTTAATGGGAAGGTTTTGATAAATTCTTATACAAAATTTGTCTTCAAACATATTTCACCTGTTTCAGTTTGGATCTTGTTACTGGCTACACTGTGATTTTAAAGTTGTTCACATAAAATAGAAGCTTTCAGAATTCTTTCATGGTTCTCATAACGGTGAATTATGGATCATGTTTGCAGAAGAATATGAAGAACAACCTTCAGGATCAGCACCAGATTCTGCTCCTCTCCTACCTGAAGCACCAAAAGCAGAGGCAGGTTCTCCAGTACTACATAAGGTAATTTGGGAAGGAAGGATTCTATACGTAGTGGTGGAGTGTCTTGTGTGTGCCAGGTGGACTGTATTAATTTTCGTATTTCCTTGCAAAAATTTCTTGTGTAGATCTAGGCAAGCAGGTAGATTTTGAGCAATTGTCCAATATTTGTCTCGTGTTCCATCATGTGGGAATTAAATTTTCTGCCTACCTTTGCACTATTGTAATGAGTGGCCTATTTCCCATTGACTCAAAGGTTTGCAGGAGTATCTCTTGTAGCTACCTGATGTAAACAAGAGTTGAAGAAACAGATGAGTTTGTCATATCCTTACAGACATTCAGGCACCTGACTGTCATTCTTGGAACAGATTTTCTGCCATGAAATTTTCTTATCGGTTGCTTAGGAAAATCTCTTGTTTTTCTCTTGAGAGCTTTTCAGTCCATGTAATAATACCCTAATTAAACATACACAATGTGACCATAAAGCCTTATTACTAGACCAGGAGATAAGCTGCATCTAAACGTGCTTACTTGTCAATGATGTTTCTGTTTAAAAGCTTCTGCTGTGAATTACTGCACTCATCCTTGTAGGCTGCTCAGGAGGGTTGATTGTGGAGACTTCATAGTTTGGAGTAACAAAGGAAAGAAAGGCGAAAGGCTTTTGTCTTTACTATACCTGCTATATCTCCCACTATATACTTCTGTTGGGTTGTAATTGCATATAGCTTTATGTTGTTTACACATCACATACTATATTGTATGCAGCAGCATTCCTGTTTCTGTGATTTAGCTAGCAGTCATAATATAGTATGTACAGAAGAACAAAGAAACAGACACCATTTTTTAGTCAAGGGAAAGATAAGGATTTGATTTTTGAGATACTGCTATGTGCAAAGGGGGCTAGATGACTTTCACTTCTCCAGACAAATAAAACTAAGAAGCTTTGCATAGGTTATGTTCACCTTTTGTGAAGTAAGACTTGGTGATCATCTTAAAACACTGGATACTTTGTAAGCAGAAAAAAATCAAATAGAAATTGGTTCAATAACTGTTAGAATTTAAGGGGGGGGGGTGTTTCAAAAATATTTGTATTCTTCTTAAATGCGATTTCCACAACTATTTATTTAGCCAAATGTTATTAACGCAGATACTTTAAAAATTACTTCTAGTCAAATTTCTTTCACATTACTTGACTTCTCCATGTACTTTTCTAAAGTTGAGTGTAATATTTTGCATCTGATTTGCAAGACTCAAAGCATAGGCTGTGGTTCTTTGTGTTTTTAATTTTTTAGATTATTTTACTTGCTGCGTAATATAAATTGCAGTGTTCAGGGTTAAAACACTCAAAGCTATTTCTATTAACCTTTTTTATGTAGCTGTTGTTCCTAATAAGCAAATAGAGAGAGGTAGTATTTAATACACTATTGAGTACAGATTACTCACTTGGCAGTCTTGTTGCAGGCCAACTGCTATAAATCAAATTACCATGTGTTTAGTTTCTAACTATACTTGGAAGACAAAATTAATCACTACACCAAGTAGTAATAATTATTCTGAAGTGTGTTTTACCTCTTCATAACTGAGAAACTCATACCCAAACCATTGTGCAAGAAAGACAAGGATGCACTACTTCCAGATATTACAGTAAAGGCATACTGAAAATACAGGAGAAATTACTGGAGAACATAAAAACTTATTTCATCTGTTGTCTACATTGCTGGAGGCAATCTGTCCCCCAGAGGGAATATGCTGCTGTACTCACCAGTTTAATTCATACCCAGATTAGAAGAGGGGCAAGTGCTGAAATGCTTATTGTCATGGAATCAGTTTTATCCACATCTGTTTTAATCCAACAGTAATCTCCTTGATTTACTTGATCAAAATACTTTTATGTACAAAACTAATGTTACTAGTATTTGCAAACACTAATTATTATTCAACATTTGATTACTTTTGATGATTTATATTTTCTCAGTTCTATGGTTGACATTTTTTAAAATAGTTTTTGTGTTACAAGTAGCGCTTTTGTAGTAACACTCAGTTTTAGTAATATTTCATCAAAATATCTTAGATTATGCTGACACTTTGAATTAAATTGGCTACATATTTAATAATTAGATTATTACTAGTCTATGTTGTACATGCAGATATTCAAAAGATATAATTAATAAAGTGTAGAGTAGCAGTCAAAAACCAAGAAGATATGTTGCTTTTTATCTTGCACAGCATCCAAGGGCACCACAAAATCTTGAAGAACTAGTAACAAAACATTTACAAGTCCTGGAAAAATAGTATAAGAGGATATATATACTTACAAGAGTAAGCTAACAAAGAATGAGCATTGAAGAGCATATAAAATAATAAATTATGGAGACATGAACTGGATGCAATCTTTTTTCTTTTTCCTTTCTGTTAATAGAACATTAAACTGAAATGGAACCCAAACTAAGAAAGGTTGAAGGAAATTATTGTTTATGCCATGCTTATTTAGCCTCATGAACCTGCCTACTGCAAGACACTGTTAAACTTATATGCTCAGGGATATTTTTTTTTTTAATTAATAACATGTTAGGCTGGAGTAATGGTTGAGATTCCAAGAGCTTTAAAATTACTTGGAAACAGAAATCTGGCTGGTTTCCAGGTTTTTTTGTTGTGTTTTTTTTTTTGTTTTTGTTTTTTTGTCATTTCAAGTCACAGAAGTACCATATAAATCACCAAGAAGATTGTGAGTTGAATAAACACGAATCACATCTCTGTATAAGACTTGCTATCACTTGAAGTGTAATAGTTTTACAGAAGTTGCAATGTGCTGCACAGAAGCAGCAATTTTCATTCAGCTGTTTGTCATAAAGGAGGAAAGTTCTACTGTGCTTTGGCTTTAGGGCAATACCAGATACTTCTGAAAGAAAACTGCTAAGACGACCACTGAGGGGGCTGATCGGTTATAGCAGTTCCTGTGTTGCAGCAGTGACACAGCAACTTTTCTTCCTATTCCTTTCGGGTTTTTTTTCTTTCTTTTTTATTTTTTTTTCCCCAGTAAAATAGCAGATAACAAAAAAAAAGCCAATTTCTTTTACATGGGGGACAAGAAATATCATGACTTTGTAATACTTTATAGTTTGGGAAGGTTTTTTGCTTTCTCAGGAAATGAAATTATTTTTTAATCAAAAAAATATGTATCAAATAATTACATTTTTGCTGAAGTTGTTAGCACAGACAGGAAAATGTAACTGAATTTTTGGTTGTGTTTGGGTTTTAGGCCACAAGCATGTTTTCCCAAATACTTATAGCCAGGTTTTTATATCTATTATTCTTTCTGATTGTTTGGATGAAAAAGTCTGTTAAGACTGCAAAACACAGTTACAGTGAAAATCATGGTTAGTAGTTACTCCTGAGATGTTGCTACCATACAAGACTAAGTAGAGAGCAGAATATTTTAAATATAGAATACTACTATGGTTTTAATTATTGAGAATACTACATAGTCTTATTCAAAATGGTTTTCCAACTGCAGATGTTATAAATGCATATCTAGCCTAAGCATCAGAATTTTATGATGTGTGAATCAAATGGGATCATTACATTAGAAGAGGGCATAATAATCAAGATCCAATATTAACCTTTGCAAATAATAAAAAAAGTTGAGTTCAAAGAACCTGTTTTCAAAATGCTTTTTACCATCAGCTTTGCATTCATAGCATAATAATTTCATGCAAACCTTGTTTTCCTGCCATATGAGTTACTTAATTCCTGAGCCGCAAAGTTAGGTCATAATAATCTTTAATTACAACATACATCTAAACTGCCAATCGAAATTTCATGGAGTTTTCACTGCATTGCTGAAGAATCCCAAGAAATAGAGACAGATCTGTCCTCTGGCTGCTCCAATAAATGTCCTGTTATGGGATTCATTAAGATTAAGGCAGAAAAGACAGGAACTCGGGGTTCTATTAGACTCTAGAATTTTGGTTTTGCAAAATTTTGGCAAATCAGAGACATTTCAAAGTCCGTACAGTGTCTTTGGTCAGAAATGTTTGGCTGTCTGTAAAATCTTGTGAATAAGCTTTTATCATTTAAGGTGGTCTACTACTTATTTTTTAACATACATCTGGATTCTGAATGTTCAGTACTCAATTCTGTGTTATGTGAGAACAGTGGGAAGTGATGACAGACAAAAAAAGAAAGCTGTAATTTAGAATTCCTATTGGAAGTCTAAGAAAATTGTCTTTCTAGAATGTTTATCTCTAAAACATTATGTTAAAATATAAAATAATGGTCATGAGCATGAAAAGAATAGGGTTACCTTCAAGAACTACATTAGTATTGCACAGTTTGGCTAATCTGCCCCACAGATCATCAAAACTTGATTCCATGTATATTCAAACAAAGTTTGGGATTATCAATGTTCACATAAATAATTCATGTTCTTCCTCTAGAGTAGGTTGTTGTCAGACTTTCAGAATACTTAGCATAGGATGCCTGAAACTAACCTGCCAAGTACTTGATGCTTTTCTTCTGGGATTGAGCTCTTTCAGTTTGGGTGGTTTTGTGGGCTCAAAATTTATTTATTAGATCTAAAAATCTAAGAAGCAGAGAAAAGTTGCTCAAAAAATATTTCCAAAAATACAAGATGGACTACTTTCATTTTATAGTTTGTGCTGTTTCTGTTTTCTCCTTTAATCCTGCCTTTCTTCAGGTTACTGGGGAGCACTTCAGTGACTGATTCTCTTTTCTGTAGAGGAGGGACTAGGAAGATGTGATAATGCTAGTGAGGGAAAAATTAAAGAATTAATACAATGGAACTCTTGCATTGAATAGAGTTGAAGGTTTGGATATGTCATGAAGTGTGTTTATTTTCAAAGTTCAGAGACAATGTAGGCCCAACAAAGATTATATTCAATTGAATGTATTCTAGTGAAGTTTGAGATTCTGGGCTGCATTCATGCCAAGTATGAGTACAGGTCACTCTTTCTGAAGTCACTCACATCCGGGCTGAGAGAAACTGTGCTTTTTCTAGAATCAGTCTGCAAAGCTGCTGTGTGGTCTTCTAGGTAATCTGTTGAATAGATATTATAAAATAGATACATCTTTGCAAAAACCGCTTTTGAAAATAATAATTACATAGATGGTTATTGAAGAAATGCTTCTGAAAGAAATGTCACTATGGTACCATTTGTGAGGAATGGAACTTTTTCCGTAAACATTACCTGTTATTATCATTTTAGTTCTGTAGTTTCCTTTTTTTAGATATTTTGTTTTCTATTTGAAATGCTCTTCGTAGTCTTCAAGTTGAATTAGTCTATCTTAAGTATGTTTCATTCCATTGTATTTGTAAGCTAGTAGCTCCTCTTTTTTTAACTCCAAAAACACCTTTGTGATTCCTAATGGTTTCTGTCTCAAAAATAGTTCATGGCTGTGTCTGTATTATTATTATTTGAGTCACTGAAAAAAGGTATTTGGGTTATAAGAAAACTAATGTCTGTTGGGGGAAAAAAAAATTACATCCATAGTAATTTGCTGTTAATGACTGGTCTTTTTAAAGATAGGAAGAATCAGGCTGAGCCACCAAGCCGGTCAAGCAGAATCAAAAACACACTTACATAATTAAAATAGCACTCAGGAGCAAGGTAGCCTTTCTCTTCCCTGTGGTTTTCTCCTTGGGTTCTCACAGCCTCTTTCTGATCAGGATTGAACTATTTTTATGCAAATATTAATGCAAAGCTGTAACCACAGATAAATTCCCAGAGGCCAAGATTTGAAGACTAAAAACAGCTGCTCTAAACCAGTGCTTCAGTCTGAAGTATCTTCTCAAACTCTTCATCCTCTTTCTTTTATTGTCCCTCAAATCCAGTTGATTTGATTTCTGAAATGTAGTATTTGTCAGTGTTGAGCCATGGCTACAGTTTTCACTCACTGGATTTTCTGCTGGTCTCTCCTAGCCCTGAACAGGCCCAGGTTTCTGTAGTTTCAAAGACTAGAAAAGGCAAACTCCTCAGTCTGTAGCTCCAGCATCCATGAATGGAGAAGCCATTGAGTGTTGGCTTGGTCCTAAACACTTGAGTGGTTTGGCTTTCTTTTAAGATAAAATGTTGCATATGGAGCTACAGTTCTGCTAGATACTGACAACTAAGTTGGTAGTGTTAGGCATAAGGGGCATAGAGCAAAAAAGCAAATTTAAAGCAAATTTTAGTTAACTGCCTTTTAAATAAGGAGTTCATGGCAAAAGAAACATATGTAATTCTACTAGCAAAACTCCTTGTCAGTTGTTCATTTATTGGGGAAGTGTGTGGAGGGGTACAGAATAGCCCCTCAAAAAAATTATGATTGTGATGTGGTGTCACAACATTTCTCCCAAACTTGACCTGTCAGAACATTTTGACTGGAGGCATCAACATGGTTCTGGAGAGGTAGTGCATTGCTATAAATCTTTTATTCATGGACTGTGTAATAGAAAACAAAATACAAACTTAATACTCAGTTTGACACCGTGAAGACTAGACTGAGAAGACACAGACATGTTCATTCTTGCCATCTGTGATCCAGTTAATCTTTAATTAGATCAAGTTCTGTAGGAACAGTTTCTATGGGAGGGCTCATCTGTGGAACTTGGGCTGTAGGGAAAGTGCATTTACTTTCTTGGCTCCTATCACCTAACTAGATTGCCTGCCCCACTCCATTCTCTCAATCTACCCCTTAGTCTGTCAAAGACCTGTGCAGACCAGTTTTAGAGACAACTCTGCACAACCTAGAGGAAAGTACTACCAAAGATGTAGACTTGGGATGATGAGACTTTGTCACTAGTGTTGCCTTCAGGTTCCCTCTGCTTCAGGTTTTGCTAGGAAGTGTGTTCTGATACATCTGATTGTTTCCATGAGTTACACAGGAAGGATTTAGTGCTTAAATTACTGCTATGGATTTCATGGCAGTGATCAGGAACTGATAGGCTTTTGTGTATTTAGCCTTTAATTGTTTTCCCTTGGTTCCTTCTTGTGTGGCAACACTGATATATTAAGTATCAAAAATGAGCTGTAAAGCAAGCAGGACTTCTAGAAAAGGACAGCATATATTTTATTGCAATTTTTATTTCTATGATAGTAAACAAAGTAAAAAATTTCAGGAAATCTAAGCTTCTACAGTTGATAAGAAATGTAGAAGCCCAACTTCTCTCTTGGTGGGCTGTATCGTTCAAAGGGTGCAGAATTAGAACACAGCAACAAATGTTCATTGTTTCTTCTTGAGAACATACAAGTTCAAGATATTCTTAATTATCTGAAACATTAATATTTTTTCTTTTAAAGCAAACACAACCCTAATAATTCTGTATTTATATTTAAGCTCCGCAATACAGATACATTTCATAGTTAACACTGTATCTGTTACAATGCTAGATTTGCCAAATCTTAGTATAGACACAGTGCCAATAGTGCACAGCTGTTTGGAGCTTCCTGTGAGATCTACCCATGCATAACAAGTGGTTGAGAGGTTTAGAAAGGGGGGAAGAAGAGATCAGCATCCTCTTCAGCCCCTCCACACACTCGATTTCTGTCACTTGCTCCTTACATTAGCATGTCCTTGATGCATTCAAAGAGTTACCACTACCTCTTTCACCAAATACCTCCTGCCTGTTTGCCCAGCCTCCACTCACTCATTCACTGTGCTCCCCCTAATGCTTCATCTGCTTGGTGCACCAGCATCTGCACAGCCCTCTCCCATCTGCCACTGACCCCACTTTTTTCTTCAGTACTGCTACTGCTTACTCACATCACTGGGATGGGAAAAGTAGGTCAAGGATTGGGCAAAGAGGGACACAGAGGTATGTGGGATAGACAAGAGAAGGTAGTGACAATGAGATCTGCTTCAAAAAGATCTCGTATCTAGTTCCTGCCTTATCACATGCTTGGAAGTTTGTAGGATTGAGGGAGGGAGGCTGTCCTACTTGAACAGTTTCTCTCTCCAGACCCTAGGAATGCTTGTTAGTTGCCATATCAGGTGAACACAGTTATTTGGTTGACTCTAATTGTGTGCTTTTCTTTCCTTGGTGCTCATACTGAGATGGTGTGCTTGAATGTATGAAAGCCTATCTGAGTTATTTTTAAAAGAGATCATAGGAACCTTCAGTTAGGCAACTTAATTTAGTGAACCTTCTAACTTTAAAATAAGGATAACCTTGTGTTTTGATATCTGAAAGTATTACAGAGCTTTAAGTACTTTTTTTAATAAGAGAAGTCAGTGTTCTGTAGAGGCACTTAGGGGAGTTCAGCTTGACTGCTCTTTAGAAAGGTCCATATTTTATGGTATTAGTATAATATAGAGATTCTGTAGTATTTACTCAAAAAGGAGGGTAAAAAATCTAGTTCACAATCATTCATAGGACTTTCAGAAATAGATTTTGTTTGACTGCAAGCAAAGAGAATTCATGATTGCTTATGGCAAGGAAATACAAGGTAATAAATGCTGAAGGAAGTATTAGTTACTTGCAGTCATTCTCTTTACAATACTCCCTTGTTTTTCATATCAGTGGCGTTATATTTCCTCCTTTTATGTTTACTTATACCATTGTCTTAGTTTCAAGTTTATGACTGTATTAACAAGGTTTTTGTGTGTGAAGTTAAAGATTTTTCTTCATAGCCCTGCAAATGCTGCATTGTTATATTTTTATAGGTTGACTTCTGTCTAAACTAAACCAGCAATCTGTGTTTTTCAGCAAACTAATTCTAATGACTGAAGTTTGAACATCGTGGGCAGTGTGCTTATATGAATTCATTAAGCCAATGGGAGCTTGATCCTGCTTCTAAGTCAGCAGAAAAATAATATTAAACTGATAAAATAATACTAGGGAACCGTACCAAGACAAAAAAAGTTCAAACTTCATTCAACTACTAACCTTGACTAAATTATTTGTAATTAATTCCATTTAAAGTTTAAGAGAGTAATTAAACTGTTGAAGGCCTAGGACTATGTTTAGGACATGTAGGATCTGGTTCCAATATGATCTTCATTTGTGTGGGCTAAGGCAATTTTCATCTGTCTCACTTCACCCCAAATTAAAATTGAATGATAGTACTTGACAGGAGAATGTTAAGTTTTATTCGTTAGAGCTGTGAAATCCATCATGGCTTTCATCTGAAAACAAAGTATTTTCATTCTATTCTAAAATATCAAAACTAATGCTTGAGTGATAAAAAGAACTGCTGTGAAACCCTCTATTTTTTTCTCTGTTTAAGTTAAATATGGAGGTATCATGGTTCATCTTGCATCCTAAATCACACAACATTAAATGAACAAATGGCAGACCAGAGGGTCAAAAACTGTAATGTTTTTCTTCTCTGTTGCTTCCAGAAAGCTCTTCCTGGCTTCATGGTTACTTCTTTAGTTGCTGTGCTCTTGTTAGGTGCTCCAGAGCTGCTGAATGATACTCCCATCCTGAGACTGCTCATTTTCAAGTGGGAACAAGTACCCAGTCTCACTGTGGCTGCCTGGATATAACTTCTTCCATGCATTCCATACAAAAGGGACACTTGGGGAATATAGGTGTCCTGTCATCCTGACGCAGAGGTCCACAGCAGCTTTTCAGTGATAGCATTATGATACAAGGTGTAAATGTACAGTGTGCTGCACTGCTTTCAACAGCTTTTCTGCTTGGTCGTGGTGCTATGGTGGCCTTGAAGTTCATGGCTGGATGTGTAGTGTATGCCTTATTAGGGAAGAGCAAATTTTGAGTGAGCCATGAGGTTATGTTGGCTTCTGCCCTCCATGAAAATCAAACTACAGGGATAGTTACCAGATCTTTGAAAAGCCTACTGGAAGAAGATAGAGAAAATAATCTGTCCCTGCAGGCAGTAAACTCAGGAAGGGCAGTCACATTTCTTTATGGGAATTTTTGCCATAAATGTGTTAGGATTAGAAGGGTTTTGTTTACAGATGGAGCAAATTGTGTAGAGACCAATTAATTAGATTGGTAATTAGAGAATTAGCTTAAATTCTTCCAGATTATTTTAGGGTTTGGGGTTTTTTTGTTTTGTTTTTTTTTCCTTGGATTTCAGAGGGTTTCTTAGCCCTGAATTATAAAGTAACCTGGAGTGATTTGAACTGGTGGAGGCTGAAAAAATAGACACATTTGTCTTGTTTATGCAGGAAGATGGCATTGAATACATAACCTCCTATTGCTACACATACCTGTAAACTGTCTTTTATGTGAAAGTACCTTTTTTGTTTGTTTGTTTTTAAGCAGGATACTGTTTCCTCGTTTGTAACCACATAGGAGTTAACATTTTATGGCTGAAAGACATTCTTTTAGTAAGGAGGTATATTCTCTCCTCATTCAGGAAGCTGGTGGGTTTTCTATGTACATGTGTTGTCCCCATTGTCTGTCGTCTTTTTACCTTCCTATTTTTTTTTTCTTTTACAGATGTCACCAGTCACCAGTAAGGCAGAGGACATAAAATTCAGCTCAGAGCATGATGCAGACAGAGACTCACTTGTGACACAGTAAGCAAGAAATACATAAATCAGTTTGCACTGTTATTTCTGCAACTGCTGGTAGAAAACTTTGAGAAATGCTAGAAGGGTTGTTTTGTTTTAGCAAGCAAAAGAAGTTAGCTTTAGGGTCCTGCACTCAAGTCACAAAAACCCCATGCAATACTACAGGCTTGGGGAAAAATGGCTGGAAAGTGCCAGGCAGAACAAGACCTGTGGGTGTTAATCAAAAAAAAGCTGAACATGAGCCAGCAGTGTGCCCAGGTGGCCAAGAAGGCCAACAGCATCCTGGCCTGGATCAGAAATAGTGTGGCCAGCAGGACTAGGGAAGTGGCTGTTACCCTCAGCTTGGCATTGCTGAGGTACTGTGTTCAGTTTTGGGCCCCTCACTATAAAAAAAGACATCAGGGTGCTTGAGCAAGTCCAGAGAAGAGCAGCGAAGCTGGTGAGGAAAGTCTTCTGAGGAGCATCTGAGGGAACTTGGGCTGTTTAGTTTGGAGAAGAGGAGGCTGAGGGGAGACCTTACCACTCTTTACCTGAAAGGAGGTGGTAGGAATGTGGGTGCAGGCCTTTTCTCTTATGAGTGTTAGGATGAGTAGAAATGGCCTCAAGTTGCACCAAGAGAGCTTTATATTAGATATTAGAGGAAACTTTTTCACTGAACAGGTTGTCAAACACCTAACAGGCTGACCAGTGAGGTGGTTGAATCACTATCCATGAAGGTGTTTAAAAGACATATAGATGTGTTTAGGGACATGGTTTAGCACTGGACTGAGTAGAGCTAAGGTAATTTACCTTTAAATTTAAATTTTCTATCTCCAGCTGTGTCTTTATTTACAAATAAACTGTGAGTGTGAAGTTTAATCCTCATGTATGATGAGGAGTGGGCTGTATACCTGCATATTGACAGAATCCAGCATTGAATTTTTGGCATAACTATTCTAATAGGACATACCTTAAAGAAAGAAATGTCTTAAAAATACAGTTACTGTGATGGGTGATACTGACTGTTAAAAGCCCATATCAAAAATTTGGTATGACTCAACTTGGTTTGTAGAACTTCAGAGAACAATTATTCTGAGTGATGACCTTTCTAGGGCATCCATTGAAGAATGTGGAAGTACAGATGTTAAAGTGGAATGCCAAGCTGACTTAAACAAATTAAGGACTTTTGAGTCAGGTAAAATGTGAAATATTTATTTTAATGGAAACTAAGACTGTCCTGAGGTCAGGCTGAAGTGTCACACTGAAGAAACAGAGCCCCCAAACCACTTCGGTTACATTTCAAGAAGGTGAGAAAAGATACCTACATCCCTTCTCCTGAAATACAGGGAAGAGGAGGATCACGGAGATGTCAGTCTGAAGTCACACCTCATGTCATTGCCACCTGAACAAGCCATGTTGCAGAGCCTCATTCACAAGAATTCAGGGCACTAAGCAATGTGACCTGATCATTAGTGAGGGAGACTGAAAGATGCTAAGAGGTAATGTTTGATGCTCTACGTTGTCAGGGCAAAACTAATCTGAAAGGGAGGAACATGGACATATCAGTCCTACACAGTGCTGTGTATTTCCTTCCAGGTACAGGATTTTCTAAGCTTTTAAAACTTTGTTGCATTTTCCTCAGTTGTGTTTTGCATGCCATGGAGAAGCCAATTTTCACTGTGTTTTTAGATCAGAATACAAATTTAGTAATCTCTCTTCCTGATCCAAAGCTTGAATCTGAAAATATTGTATTTTGTGAGCTCTTCCATGAACTAGAACATGATGATGTGTGATTTACATGTGTCTTTGTTAATATAGAAGTGACTTCATATATTAGTATTTTTTCAGAAGTAACTTGCAAGTTTTTGCCCTTTTTTGAGACATAGAAGGATCCTCCAGTATTTCTGATACTGCTAGTTTGAAATACTACTCCATATTTCTGTCTATAGGTTATCTATATAGTACAGATCAGATAATAAAACATTTCAGAAACAAGGAGTCCCCTAATGAATAATTGCTGTTTTGCCTATTCGAATAGTATTCATTATGGCCATATTATTTGCTGTAACAGCCAGTGAATGGCAAGCCCCAATGACATGTCTTTCAGAATTTCCAGATGGAAGCAATGGTTTTGGAATAGAAAAAAAAAAGTTATTCAAGATAGCAGGAGATTTTTATCTTAGCCAAGCAGTTAATATCTCTTCTGCAGAGTCTAGAAGAAACAGAAATGTCCACATAGTAGATGCTAAGTGAACTAATGTTTTTATCTAAGTATCTTTAAGAGATATTCAAGTAATAAAAAGATTTAAATTACTTCTCAAGATTTGAGTAACCAAAAATCTGTGTAGAAAACTCATTCTTTGAATATTAATTATTAGATACTGTTTTTCACTAGAGATATTATCTCCTTACATATATTCCCATTATACAGTTTTGTTGTGCTACACTAGGTAGTGCTCTCTGCATAAATTTACAAGTGATTATGCATGAGACCCATCTGAACTGAACTCAGTTTGGCAGACTGGTACTTATATTACTGCTTAATTATAATTTTTTTTCCCTGGGTTCTTCCTGCAACAGCATTTTTCAAATTGCTCCAGAAGTCCTAACACAGAGAGTTATAAACTCCAGAACATTAGGATGTTCAGTGTTAGAGCTACAGCAATTCGTATATTCATTAATATGCAATTTATCTTAAAATTTAAACTATAGCAGAAAGTAATCAATCTGTTAGTAAGGCTGTGCAAAAATTTTCATCTATAAAACATGATTACATGACAAGAGTATCACCAAAAGTAACATCTTGCAGCATCATTATTGGTGAAACTGCACACATTTCATTACATTCTTTAGTCTTGATCCATTCACTTCCTTATGTGTTTCAGCAGTGTTCAGTAACAATTCTGGTCACAAACCAAGGCTTCTTCATGCTAGGCACAATACAAATTTTGAACGAAGACAATACTTGCCCTTGAAAAGCTGCAGTCCAAATATTATTACATACTTATAGTTCAATAAAGTTACAAGTTCTGACAAGAGTGGAAATGCATGGTCGAAGTGCTGTAACATCTATATAATCCCTGGCATCATCTGCAAACCCAGTCTAATTCCTTGTTAAAAGCATTAATTGGGAAAGATACAGAAATTTGACTGATGCATTTGGCATTGTATGAAGTCTGATAAGCATAAATAGATGTTATAGCATTTTCCAATTCTGTAAATCTGTCAAATTTCAGGTAAATTAAAATGGAAAAACTAATATTATGCACTTTGTCTTATTCTTGTTGAACAAATAAACCAGAGATCTCTCTTCAATTGCCAGTATTTTGGTGTTTGATCTTAGGAAATAAAAAAAAAAATTGCAATGGCTTTATTGATAGGAGGTGACTGGTAATTTATTTTTTTTTATTATATTGGCTGACCATTGATCAAGAGTAGCTGATTCTTAGCATTATGAGCAGTTCTTTCCAAAGCTATGCTATGGTATTTTAAAAAGCAGATTGGTGGACTGTTCTCATATTTTGTCTTAATTTTTTTCCTGTCTTTGTTCTGCTGTAGAACAGTAGTTTCTGTGGCTTTTTCAGCATTGTACTCAAGGGGGACAGGCAGACAATTGCTCTAACACATCAGCTGTGGGTGGAAAAAGCTCTGAATTTGGGCTAACTTTGTGTTTCTTTTACTCTTTTTATATCTGCCTTCCTCTAGAGGTGCAAAGAAAAAGAAGAAAAGAATACAGAGGAGTCAGAGAGAAAATCAGCACAACTTACTGGGTCTCGATACTCCTGTATCATCAGTTACAGCTAATGGTGCTGAAAATGAACCTACAGCCTGTGGGGCGGAATTGAAGAAGAAGAAAAAGGCAGTGAAAGGCTTAAGCACAAATGGAAAGACAAGTACTGCCTTTGAGCCCAAATACTGTGATGTGTAATTTAATTCCAAGTACTGATGTGATAGTCAGTTTACGTATTACAGGCTGCAACTATGAACTCATATTTAGGATTAACAAGAAACAAAAAAAATATTCATATACACAAAATGGTTCCAGTTGTGACTTACCAATGGTGTAAGGTTGTTTTGGGTTTTGTCCTGAGTTCCTTGAAATAACAGATCTTGAATTTTCAACTCCTCACGGGACTGGTAAAATCTGAAACTATCAAATACAATGTTAACCTGTTTATTGCCTGATTAACTTAGGCATTTATTTGGACTGTAGATACTCCACTAGGAAACAGAGAATTAAGTGAAAAAGTGTGATCTAAAGCAAACAAGTCCAACCACTACTTAAGTTATTAAATTAGCATTTTAAAATGTGTTGCAAGTTAAATAGAGGAGTGTTCCAAGTGGTGGAATTCCAAGGGAACACTGATATTACATTGTACCTGAAACCATAAACTTTAAAAATATATTCTCCTGACATCATATATTCACTTGGACTGCATTTTTGCAGTTCTGAAGTGAGTTTTCGAGTAACTACCTATGCAAAAACATTGTCTTCAGTGGGGACTATTCATGCTTAGCAATGTAAATAAGTGTTGCAAATTCCAGGCAGTTATATTTTTCAAATGAAGTTTTCTGCACATAATAAAGATCTATTGCGGTTTTGTCAGAGTTCCTGGCTGCTTTAGCAGCAGTCTTGCCAAATATACTTTCATTTGTGTGAATGAAATATTTCATATCCAGCTGTGCTGTTTGTTTTAATTGTAGTTTTTATTCTCTTATAAGTGTCAATCTATTTTTTTTACTGAAGTATTATGTTGTAAACTTTTACTAATGACTTCAATAATTATCTACAGTGCTAAATAATTTGGTTTATATTAAATGAAACACTACATATCATCTAGTCTTGGTATTTTTTCTGGCTGATGATGTCCAGTTTATTTTTACTCTGCTAGGAAATTCCTCCTCCTTCTCCTCCTCCCCCTCTGAAGCAATAAATAACATAAAATTAGAAAGCCCTTATTTAGAAGACAGGGCACTTGATTCCATTAAAAAAAGAAGTGAGAATAACAGTGTTGGGCACTGATGTGTGAAATGCATCCAGATGTAGAGGATGAGTTGTGGCATAGTTTAAAGCCAGAAAAATCTGTAAACTTGCTTGAGTAAAGCACAATAGCAAATACTCTTTTTTTTGTTGTTTTTTTTTGCTCCTCTGATAATTGCTTTTTGCTAAAAGTCCTAGTTTTGATTTGCATAGAGCATATATATGGAGTCCTCCCTTAAATGGGGCTTGCGTATGTGTACTGGAAAGTTTAATGTCTCTTTCCCCAGTCAGAGGTGGTATAAAATCTGGGACTGCCTGATTCTAGCAAGGCTTCTATCCTCTTATCTCTTTGCTTTTTCACTGTGTTCCAACTCAAAATTCTATGTGATATGTGGTCTTTAAAGGTTTTGTAAAAGCAAAAAATCTCAACATCTTCCATTTGTTCAAATGTCCTGAATCACATTTAAAATAAGGGCAGAGCATGACATCAGGCTCCACGTCAGGGAGAGGTGAGCAGTAGCCAAGATCTGGGAGCTCATTGGAAACCATTGTAAAATGTTAATTTGGCATTGTGGACACTGAAGACAGAAATAACACATCAGATAAACACCACAGAGAGATGGTAGTTCTAATCAAAGGCACGGCACCTCCTTTCATGCTTGCGAACTAGGGCTCCAATTATGTTCACTGCTCTGAAGCTGAATAGCGCTGCTTTGCCACACTTTCCAAATTGAGAGGAGAGGCAGCAGCAGTGTCTTCCAAGGCACAGTTCCAAATAACAATTAAGCAGAAGGAATCAGATAAGAGCCAAAGATGAAAATGCAGGGAGTTGAAAGTAAACTTTTCATAATGTTTTCTTGTAATTGCAGTAGCTTTTGTTTTTATAACTTTTCCTCCCTACCTCACGGTTGGTTGGATGCTTCTGTTCCTTTATACTGCGTCGCTGTGGTTCCCGAGTTTTCAGCATTCTATTAACAGAAAATAAACATAAAGATCTGCTTTTTTTTTTTTTTTTTTTTTTTTTAATATTGTAAGTGATCCTTCAGTAGTGAAAATAGAACCTTCAGTCTAAAATCTGCTAAATTACTAATGTAGCATAATTGTAAGAAAAACTGCTTTTCTCATCACTATGAGTAGATCCTTTATTCTTCAGACATTGTTGTTGGGATTTTAATCTTACCCTGGATTAGGGTAATGGTGTAAAAAAAAAATTAAATCGAACTTTTATATAATGCTTTCTATGTTAATGAAATCTAGACGTTTTTGAAAATCACTTTAAAATTAACATTGTGTACACTTGCCCAAAATTATATCTAAATTTCAGTGGAAAAAGGGAAATTCAGAAGGATTCTGGTTGCCTGTTGAAAATTTTCAGTCCTTATGATTGATCGTTGATTCTTTATGATTCACGTTAAGTGTCCTGAAACACAAGTGCCCTTCAAATTGTTCTCAGAGCTATGAATTAGCTCTCTATACAAAAGTTATAAAAGTCTATTTGAGGAATTTTTAGAGGGTTATACAATATAATTGCTGGAACAAAGCAGATAAAACCCTGTTTTAAAAAGGTTAATATTAGATTTATAGCTCTGGTGGTAACAGCATAGCAGATCTTCCATTGTTCTGGAGTTTCTAGGTATTGTGCATGTGGTTACAACATGCATTTCCTATTACATTTTTATGCTATGGCAGACACCGAGAACAATGCATAAACCAACAAAGTAGAAAAGAACGGATGGCACATTTTTCCTGTTTCCCAATAGGCATCAGATTGCATTTAGTTTTTCCCTTAAAAATAATTTGAGGAACAGACATCATAAAGCACAATAAGTGTATTCGTAGCATCACTTAATTCAGAAGGCAGTAGGGGATGGATCACAGTCAAACAAGGGCTAATGAGAACACAGAGGAACATGACAACTGAAAGTCTCTGTTGACTGGTGAACTAAATCTGCCGGCTGGACCCAATTGTCTGGGGGAGAATTGGATGTCAGGATCATTTAGGGTTAACAATGGCCCATTACAAGGAAAAGCAGACAGCTATGAAAAATAGCCGGCATGGTAGCCATTCTGCAGGGACCATGGATACAAACTTGATAATGAGGCACTTCATTCACTACATCCTTCTGCTCTAATTACTAAGGTGAATAGGAAATACTTCATTTAAGGCGGGAACACACTAAAGCAAAAACAAGTGTTTGGTAAACAGAAAGAGTGGTATGGGTTTTTTTAATGATCCTTTTCCAGCACATATGGAAGTAGCATGTATGCAGTGCAACCTATTTTATGGGTCTGGAAATGGGTGGGGATAGAAGTATTTTCTGAATAGTGGAGAGAGGCTAGAAAGGTTCCTGTACGAGTTTGTGCTCAGGGGTTTTCCCCTTAAGCATTCGGTCCAATGGCTATCCAGAATGTTTTGGACAAATCGATTTATGGATGTACACCTGCACTTGTTAAAACATACTGTGTTAGTTCAAGGAGTTTTATTGCTTGCAGTATAAAATATGCACATTAGGAACAAAACTGCACATAAGGAATAGAAACCAGAGGAAGTCTGAGGGAGGGGAATAAGTGACTTGAGAAGAAAACTACGTGTCTGGGGGAGACTTGCAAGAATGTGGCAATTAGAAATTGGAACTTAAGAAGAAGGAACAGAAGATAGTGGGAAGGCATGTTATAGCAGAACTTTGGTAACTTCAGTCATGTTTTTTAGACTTTAGAAATTAAGATATTTAACCACATCACTTTTTCGTGTATCTTTGTGCTATTTACCAATTTGTTCTATTTATTAATTTTTGGATAAATTCTTTGAAGCCACAAGGAATATTCTACAGAGTCTCTCCAGTAATTCGTAACTTGTTACTGTCCTAACTGAGCTACAGCCTAGAAAGGTCCCTGTCACCTGTGGGCTGCAGTGCTGCTGGGACAGTTGAAGCTTTGGTTACCTACTTTCTGGCACAGATCCTCAGAGGGCACCTTTATAGTCATTGTCTGTTGCAATACATACCTCTGCCCTGATTCAGTTAGCTCCAGCATCTTCATCCTGTGCAAAAAAAAGCTAGAGCCTAGATGAGAATTTCACAGCAAGCATCTAGCTGCTGTTTTGAGCATTAAATATCATATGATGCTTTTCATACATGTAGATGTGCTCCACTCATGGTTTTTGTCAGTTTTGTCCTTTGTTCAGTGTGTTGTATGCTTGCTTCTTCCTGCCTTCCCCTCCAGAGGAGTCTGTTTCCCAGCAGTGACATGGATGTGTTGAGTTCTAGTCTTGCAAGCTTCCCAGAGTAAACAGACCTCTATACTCAAAGCTCCATAAAGTCAGTAAGGATTAGTCTTTCAGGAGACACACCATAGCTATAGTTTTTGCATTAATGTACAATAACCTTGAAGACTGGAAAAATGCATTCTAGTTTACACTAATAAATGAAACTAATAGCTGTGGCTCGTCTAAAACTCTAGCCACCTGATTTTTTTTAGGTTTTTTTTTGTGTGTGTGAGGACTGTCAGGCCAAATGAATTTGCTCTGTTTTGCTGTGACAAGCAAGTTTAGAAGTCCTGTTTAATGCTCTAATGCAAGTACTAGGAAACTGCAGATGTGACTTTTAGCAGAAAAATGTTTCTACACCAGTAAAGTGGTATCAGTAAAATCTATGCTCTGAGAAGGCATCAATTTTTTGTTGCACTTACATGGGCTGCACAGGCGGGGAGTATAATAAACTAGTGTATAGCAGCTGTAAAATTTCTGAGGATTTATCTAACCACAAATACATCGAAATGGGGAAATAGGGCTATATTAAACTGTGCAAGATGCTGCTGGAACTCAGCCATTTCTGCAACATCCTGTAATTAATTTATTATGACAGGTCTGGCAAACTGAAACACCCAATACACTTGCGACAGACTGTTCTGATATAGCTGTTTGAAAACCCTCTAGTCACATAAAAATGCAGGTATAGCTGGGGGGAAAAAAAAATTAAATAACAGAGAGCCCAATATTACCACTATTTCTCTGAATCTAGAAATTTTTCCCAGACTGATATTCACCAACATCATGACTTGTCTTTGGCAAACTCAATGCAAACAGAGGTACCAACTGGAAAGGAAATTGTTGCAGAATACATTGGCCTAGATCCTGCTCTTCTGGGAGTGAGAAGGATAGTTAATGAAGTTCTGTGGCCATGTTCAACGGAGGAGCCTCTTTTCACACATTTTGTGAGTCAGTGCAGGCCCTATCCATGTGTTTTGGTGATGAAATTAGTAAGTGGAGCTGAAACATTCAATGCCAGTTTAGCTTGCTTTTTGATCAGTCTGTATTTTTCTTTCTCTGCCCTCACTAAAGACACTATCTTTTGTTAAATAAAAGTGAGAGAGTTCATTCAAATTGTCTGTGAGTTGAAAAAAGAAAAAGTACAAATTTCTTACCACTCTATTTTTAATGTCTCTTCCTGCTTAGTTCTTAAACAAAGGTGGCTGAAGTAGATCCTCCCTGCATTCAACTGGTTACCCTAGCTTCATTGCCTCAGCTCTGGGTTAAAATGAAGAAATACTGAATTTCATATTTTTTCTGTCAATACCTCCAATCTTGAATACCCTATTAGTCCACAGTGAAATATAACCAAATATGCAACTGTATAATTTGCAGAAAATTCCTTTCTGCCCTCTGAATTTTGATAAGTAAGACGTTTTGCTTCCTCACTTGCACTGCTTGTTTTGAAGTGCACCAGTTAAGCCTATGCATATCCAGTACTGCAGGTGAGCAGTGCTGTGTAAAGGGATTGTTATCGTCCCCAAGTGTTACATGGCAGTGTTTGTTTTTTTGATGGACTGTAACTCTTCCCTTGGTTCCACTTTGATGTTTTTATTTTGCTGTTGCATCATCAGCCATTTTTTTTTTCTGTTTACATCATGGGGATTTTGACACCTTTGTACAGATAGTGTACAAATCAACTTAATTTTATGTTCTGCATTAATTTAGTGCTTAATGGAGATATACATTAATGGGTGTCGTGGTGACATCAGCCTGAGGCTTATTAAAATAAATGCTATATAAAGCCAAGCTCTAGTAGGCTCCATAAGCCTGTAATAAGCTTGTACAGGGGTGGTTAATCCCCATTGTGATTTGGTATAATGTCATAATGAGAAAGTGACATCAGGGAAAGGGCAGAAGGGGCAGTAAATGCGCTCCACGGTGTGGCCAAGGGGTCCTGACATCCCTCCTGCTTGACCAACAGCATGACTGGAGCTGATGAGGAAACTTACTTTTGCTTACTTTTGCTTTTTCTTCAGTCTTTGAAGAAACCTCTTCCTAAGTGGTTTGAACTGTTGATATCTTTTTCTGGAACACAGACATCTTTTCCTAGAGCTAGAAACAGCAAAGTTTAGGTGTCTACTTTCACAGGACCTGACAACGGACCAACACAGCTTCCAAATTTGAAGTTGCATGTATTTCTGCCTGAAACTGTAGCTGAACAGTGGTTATCCTCACTTGCAGAGTTCCTTTGTGACTTGGAGTTTCTTGGCATGAGTACACCTTGCAGGGTCATTTTGAATCCTGCAAGTAAGTTAGAGAAAAAGAGACAAAGAGAATTTGCTTGTCATTTGAACCTGTGCAAAACCAGTGGAGAAGTGTTCAAGTGATCCACCAGTAGTCTCTTCACTGCATGGTGCAGCAGCATGGAAAACAGGCCTTGCTACACAAGGATTTGTAAGCAGTGGCAAATGTCACACGAAATTAAGGTCTCCTTGAAGGACATGTAATTTGCGGTGCTGCTCTCATTCTCCCTCCCAGCCACCCTCAGTTCCCTGCTGGCCTCCTGCCTCCTCTGTAAAACTCCAGCTGAAATGGAGAAATGGGATGGGTGGCAGTGTGCCAGATACCCGGGCATCAAATGCTGCTTATCTCTCTGAGGGACACCATGCCATCCATCCCCAGGGCAAATCACTTCTTCATGCACTCGTGCCTCGTGTAACTCAAAGAAATTATTCACTCCTGGGCAAATTTGTGCAAATATTGATTTAGCTGCCTCGTTTAGTATCGGCCTTTTTGAAGGCTGGCTTTTGTGTTTAGGTTGGTTGGCTAGTCATTTGTCACCATCATTATAACTTTCTTTGACTAAAAAGGTGTGAGCAATGGTGATTTTTCCTGCTTCTGTCCTAAGGTGGCAAAAGATCTTCTCTAGAGTGAAAAGCATTCAGCCACATGAAATTTAAAGCTTTGATCTGGAACTTTTTTGCTGTCTGGAAATGAAGAAAATTATCTTTCAAAAAGTGTTGAAATTAGCTTTTTTTCCCATTCTGTTTGGTTTAACTTACATCTGGTTTTGTGATTTTTAACTGAAATCAGATTAATTAACTTTAATCTAAAACTCTTGTCTAAATACTCAATGACTTAATTAATTACCCTAATTTATATTTTATCAGTATTTAATAAAAAATGCCATCAGTGATTTTTTACAATAATTTTGGAAAATATAGTCATTACATTGTCACAGAAAATGTTGACAATGTTGGAAGTTTGTCACAGATAACTACTGTACTTGTTTAAAGATAATTTCTTTAGGAAAAATCCTTGATGAATACTCAAACAAATCTGGTCCTTCAGCAGCATAACAGGGCTAAGATCATATATTAGGTGTTACGAATTTTGATTTTGGTAAGATTTTTTATACTGTCTTATAAACAAAGGGGGGAAATATGGCCTAGATGAAACTATCACAAGGAGTTGATGCGTAACTAATTAAAAAAGAAAAGCTGCATTCAAAAAAGAGTTACCCAAGTTTAGTTATCATACTAGGAAGATATTGCAAGTGAGGTCCCTGAGGTCAGTTGTCTGTCACTTCTATTCACAATTTCCATTAATGAGTTGGATGATGCAGTAGTATTTATAAAACTTGTGCGTGACACCAGGAGTTTGCAGGCTCCTTGCAGGACGTGATCAGAATTAAAAATTATTTTGGAAAATGGAAGTATTAGTGCAAGTCGGTAAAATATCAGCCAGTGAGATTTGTGCAAAGTAGAGGGGGAAGGAAACAGAGGCAGAAATATAAACTGCTTTTACAGTTTTATTGCAGAAAAGTGTTCAAGGCTAAAGGTTCAAATGCAAAATAAATGGATGAACAACACATTCTCTCGACTGGAAAAACATGTCATTTGTGTGTTGGTATTAGCAGGGATGAAATGTGTAGATCAGTAGATCATTATTTCTTCCCAAGGTATGCTGGTGAAGCTTCAACCAAAATTCTTTGCTTTAGTTTTTAGCACCACATAGTAGTAGACAAACTGAAGAGGGTCCAGGGCACAGCAGTGGGGTTAACAAGAAGTTTAGAAACTGATGTGCAAGGAATTTCCTATAGAAAGGAGATAAGGAATGGGAGACACGATAGCAGTGCTTAACTGTATGTAGATTTTTACAGAAAAAAGGAGGTTAGGCAACCCTGTTTGGTATGATCTATGTCCATGTGATTTCATTACAAAGCATTTTTTCTCTCCTGCTTGTGAACACATTTCCCTTTATCTGACAGCAGTGTGACAGAGCTAAAAGAAGTATTTCTGGAACCATTTAAATTAGATGGTCATATATTTCCTTTCTCTCTCTGTGTTTTCTCTGCCTACTATTATTAGTTGCCATTTTCTTTCTCTAAAATATCATCTGTAAGACCCACTAGATCAGTGTTGGTGCTTAACAACAGTTCTTTGAGAAAAAATTACAATGGAAGTGTTTTATTCATTATCTCTCCTGTTATAAATCTCTAACTGTAGCAAAAATCCTGACCCTGCATCTTTCTCCAGAAATCATGAGCCTATGGCTATTCAGTTTTAATCGTGCTGTTCTGATGATTTATGGCATGGCCTTGGGTAAATTGAACCTCCACCTCAATTTCCCTGTCTTTAGCTATAGATACTAATATTTCTGCTCTAGACAGCCTGAGAGCTAATCTGCTTTTGACAATGTACAGTCCTCAAGCCCTTGTCTATCAGAATCTTAAAAGTTTAGCTGTCACGTACCTATATGACTCAGTGAGTAGCTGAGTAGATAGTAGATAGTCCATACTTAAGGCCCTTCTAAGTTTTGATGTTTGGGGTTTCTTTAACTGACTTTTGTATACTCATGTTTTTCACTCTTGGCTTGGATAGGCAATTTTTATAATCTTATTTTGGGGGCTGGCAATATCAGACAAGAGATGAATAAGCTGTGAAAAACACCTTTGCTTGTAAGGGTAGATTATTCAGCTGTAGTTGGAGACTATAACATATTACAAGATACTCTACCCTGACAGCTATAATGGACTATAGAGCAATCCCCACTGGAGCTCAAAAAATCTAGGATGGGAATCTGGCCAGAAAAACTCAAAGCCTTGAAGTACATTCCATGGCAAGGAAAGAGAAGTTACTTTTCCCCTCAGGTTTCTTGCATTCATAAATGATAATTGCCATCAAAACAGAGAGAGAAGATAAATTCTGGAAAAGCTGGCAAGGAAAGGACCCAAGTTGCTGTGTCCCCCACAAGCAGGAATACCTGCCTAGCATATAGGATGGTGTGCCAATTTGATAACAGGACAGAAATGTGTTAAGAACTTATTGAGCAGACCATGCTTACTTTACAGTACATCAGATAATAATGCTGGATCAAGAGATCTGGAGGGTCATGCTGCAGTTCCAGTGTTCATTTCAAGTGTAAGCACACCCTCATTAAGAGGTGGATGTACCTTCAGATAGAAACAGAACTAATAAAGGCTGTAACCATGTAGGTGTTTGAAAAATATGCCTGTGGTAGGAGAAGAGTATTCCTGGTGGGTCCTAACCTATGCACCTTCAGTTCATTAATTCGGAAGGAATAAGTTTAAACTAAAATAAATACTGCAACCCTGTTGGAAATGTCTTGTTGGGGAACTGGCCTTTTTTTCATGTCCATTTTTCTTCTTCTGTGATCTTGGTCACTCATTGTTTTTTAATGGTCTCACATTTTTCCTCAATGGGGGAATCTTCCTCCCCAACTCAGAATTAACACTATTTCTGTCCAGGAAATTGTGTAGCCATTGAATACAGCTATTTGGCAGAAAAGAGGGAAATAAGAGGAAACTGACTATACCATGTTTTGGTTGGGTTATTCCTCCCTCCCCCTTTCCCATTCCCACATCACCCTGAAAGCACCAAATCTACTCCAAGCATTAGTCTGAGAAATCATTTTCTGCTTGGAAGTAAAATATATTCATTCCAGCTGTGTTTTAGTTTTATGCTGCACAGAGTACATATGGATTTTATGCCATTTAAGTTGAACAGCCCTACCAGTCATTAAAATAATTTGGCTTTTGGTGGCAAACAGAAGATGTACCTTTTTTTAAAGGGGCTACCGATGTACTGCTGAATGCACTTTATCAACATATTTTATTCTCCATAGTGTGCTGCACACTTGGCCCTGAGGAAGCTCCTCTACTGTTTGCTCCAAAGTCCTGGAGCTGCTTTAAGGATAGCTTCCATCTCACACTCTTTATCCAGGCCAAGCCCCTGTTAACTTTAAAATGTGGAAGTTCTGAAAGCATAAATATTTGCATGCTTTATTGCTGGGCAAATCCCATTGAAATCAGTGGAAGCTGCTTGGCTTAAGTGCTCTGAGATATCCTAACAAGGGCTTTGGAGAGTTTTAGCAGTGGCGTTTGTGGCAGGCAGAGCTTAAAAGATCTCAATTAGATAGAGGAGCCCAAGTAGGCTGGGCCTGAGTGGTGCCAGCCCCTTGCCCAAGTTTCTTCATGCCCAGTGCTTCCTGGGTGCCCCTGGGACACTGCCCTTGCAGGGTGCCCACAGTGGCAGAGGGAAACTCTAACTTCAGACTCTGGCTTCTCAGTTGCTGGTACCTCGTGTAGGTCATGTTGACAGCAAATATTGTTCTGAAGCATTTGAAGGGCATCCAAGTTTTGGCATCATTAGATAATTGCCATGGTGCTCGGGCTGCAGATCCCATATAATAAAGGAGTTATATTTTATGTTCAATCACTGAGCTGTTTGTTATCTGTGGCTTTCATCTTGTCTCCACTAATGAAAGAACAAATCATTCCATAGACTAAATAGATGTTTGACCACTCAAATACATGCAAAGTGATATGATTTATAAATGGGGGGAAGTAGTTTTGCAAGTCTAAGATTCCATTTGCTGCAGAATTTCAATTTAATCCAGTGAAATCACGAAATGTTAGATTTTAGAGCCCTTTACAACCAGAGAACAGATTTTGTCATGCTACATTACCAAGGTACACGGCCTTTCAGCTGAAGGCTCCTAATGACTGATATTTCTAAATATTACCCCATTTCATTAGAGGATGATTGTTAATTAATACTAACTATTAATATTGCTGAACAAGGAAGATAACAAACAATTCCTCGTGTATTTTGCCACACACAAAAAAAAGGATTGGCCTTCAACTGCAGCAAGGAAGACTTAGAGAAAGCATTGCATTAAAAACAGAGGGCTGGGGAAACTGGGCATCTCCATCCCTGGGAGACATTCAAGAAGAGGTGTTGCGATCCGTGCTATTATTTATATTTTGATTGTGAGGAAAAATCAGCCACTACTCATAGACGTTGCACAAATTTACAGAAATAACAGGCTTTATGATTTAAGCAAATTACAAAGATTTATTTTAGGGAAAGGAGACAATAATATACCTTTAAAAGAAAAAAATACAAGTTTAAAAGAGGAGAGAATTTACACAAATTAGTCACTTTGGGCACAGAGTTGTTAAGTAATAAAAGGAAAACAAGAGAGGCTTTATCACCATCATGGTCTCTGGCTGGAGGGATGTGTGGGACCTGCAGTTCCTGCTTGGTGCTGTTCTGCTGGTGCTGTCCCGTAGCTGAAGCCGAAGTGGAGAGCAAGCAGGGGGGGAAGAGAGAGCCCACACTCTCCTTTTCTCTTGGAGTTTTTATACAGCAAAAAGGGCTTCTGTCGTTGCATAAATCACTGGCACACAGACTTGCTAAAGATAACATAGATTTTGCCATCCCACGAACTTCTTTTTTATTTATTATCATCTTTCAGTTCTGGTTACCTTGCTAAATTTATTGTCTTTGTCTGGACCATGTACCAGGAGGTGACCTGACCAACAGTCTTATCTTTAGGTCCCTGTCAGGCATGATACAAAACAGAAGCTAGTTAAGTTTTGAGGTAAAAATCTGCTAATTGAGAATATGTTTGGTATATTTTAAAAGAGCAGAAAAAATACTGATTCGAGAGACATATTTTGTATTTTCAGAGCGTTTACATCAAGAGGTAAAAAAAATCTATTGCAGGACTGCTTCTTAGGCCTGATGCTGCCTAAAAGCATGAGGATGAACATAATAACCTCTTGAGATGCCTTCCAAGTGTATTTTTCTATTTTTATAGTCAACAAAATGTCCAAGACTTGCAGTTGAATTGTCTTGGCAAGGGAAATGTTTTCCTTTTCACTGACTCTGTGCGTGGCATCCTTCAAAGTGAGAGATGTGGAAGGAACAACTGGCACAGCTGTGTAAGCCTAACTGCAGCACAGCCAGCGACTGCCAAAGCATTGCATCATGTCCTGGCTTTCCAGCATTTCCAGCCCTGTGGCAGGCTTCCACATCTCTGGTCTGGAGGCATCGCTTTCCTTGACGTGGCTTCCGAGAAGTGGAGTGGGTGGTTTCATTGAGGGCCAGGAATATGACTGCAGCTCAGGAATCCCCAGCTCTGGGCTGGCAAGATGTTTGGAACTGGCTTGTTTAAAGTGAATCAAGTAGGGCTCATCAGCTCTGATGCCAGTGCTGAATTCCTGCTGAGCGTTTCTCCCTCTTGCAACCTCTCTTGTCCTTTTCATCCCAGACCTAGGCATTACTCTCTGTTTAGCAATACTGCCTCTTTCATAGCTACAGAGGCTCTGCCAGTTCTGAGTTTGGGTTTTGACACAGCTGGAGAGAAACACCAGAGTGTCCTTCCAAACACTCCACCCTGGAAACTGAGGCACTGACATGATGAAAGCAGAAAGCTTGGCAGAAATGCAGAGCACGGCAGCAAGCATCTTCCCTAATTTTTCATTTGTATTTCTGGCTCTCCTAAAGCTGTCACACCGGAGAATGAAAGTAAAACGAAGCCCAGACACTGTGTGCCAGTTTGGGCTTTTTGTTCTGCCATCACTCACCTTTTGGTCATGGATAGGAAGCTGGCAATGTATTATTTTCGTATGACAAATTGGAGATGTGGTTAGGTCTAATTCAAGTAGCTGTGGAAAAACTGATGCTGGGAGAAGCAGCACCCTGGACTGAATACACTTTCTACAAGGAAAGGCATCTTCTCTGCTGGTTACACATGTGCTCATCATGTGACTGAGGGAGGGGAAAAAAAGGCTACTGCATTTTGAAAGGACCATGTTGAAGTATCAGGTGGCTGAAGCAAGAAGCAAAGACCTTTCCCCTTCTGCAACAGCTGTGAGACAGGCCCTGGAGGGATGGGGGCTCTTCCATCTCCAGCTTGTGGCTTCCACAGAGGCTTGTCAGAGAACTAAATATAACCTGGTTAATGACAGCCATTTAGCTAGAGAGGATGTGAAAATGAGGTTAATACTTGAAACTTGAAAATAATAATGATGGCCATTTTTTTTTAAATGAGGGGGTAAAAATAGTGGGAATGAGATGAAAATAAGAAGCAAAACTAGGCTACATGTAAATGGAAAATCCAAATATTTGGAATGTGGGATCATCTCCCCCAGGGAACAGTGGAAACCTGTATTTTAGGACTTGAACAACCAGACAGATAAGAAGCATGAGGCACTGCATCTCAGGGAACAGTCCTGCCTTTTGCATGGATAATTTGGATTTCCCCTGGCTTCTTTGAAGAAGCAGCTTAAAAGTCATAAGGCTCCTTGGCCACCACTTCTCCTTGAGGATCCAAAGGAATGTTTAATGTTGACGGCTGATCCAAACTGCAGCTTTGGGAATTCTTATCTGTCTTCAAATTCTTATCTTTAGTTTCAGTTGTTTATATTTCCTGACTTCCTGTCTACAGTGCTTATCCAAGTTTATTGTTCAGTTTTACTATTCCTTGTTTAACAACTGCTCCTTTGCGCTCAGGAGTTGGCGGTGCTTCAGCAGTGGGTGATTTCTCTGTTTATCTTTACCACCTCATTCAGGTGTTAGAAGTAACACACTAACCTTGGAGCAATCTCAAGGATCCCAAGATGCAAAGTTTCTTTGTACTCTTACTGTCTCTTTTTTGCTTTTGTAGCAGCTTCTTTATTTGTGCCACAGTTCTTGGCTAGGCATGATTGTTGCATTCCTCTACTCATGTAATTTGAACCTTGGGTGGCAGGTTGGTGGGGGTTTTGGTGTTTTGTTTTGTTTTTCCTGATCCATGCTAGGCAGAAAAAGGGTTAATTAGTCTCAGTAAAACATTGACAGTCACTAGGGACTGCTGCGTCTGAGATGAAAAACAAGACTGCACCTGTATGCTGGCAATTTCAGATAGATTCTGGTCAACTATTTTTCTCTAGTGCTTTGTTCTGCCAGCTGCCTCAGCGCTTTGGATGCAGGTGGAAGGATGGACTTTGCTAGCTATAAAAAAATTTAATAGTGAAGACCAACTTCTGCCTCACCATCCCAGGGATCAAAGTTATTGCAGTGCCACATAGCATGGCAGAGCACAAAACAGGCAACAGGCTGCGCGTGCCTAGGCAGCACGTGGAGGTCTCAACTCAAAAGAAATAGCTTGAGATTTTTTTCCCTCCTTCCTTTCTTTCCTTTTTTTTTTTTTTTTTTTTCTTTTGAAAGAGACAATGAATGCATGGAAAGAATCCCAAACTGAGCAACCATACACAGAAGGCTACCAGAGTATAACACATACCATGCAATATCATTAGTGTAGCTCCTCTACAGAAAAGCTGTTGTAGCTCTTCCAATAAGCCAATGCAAGGCAAAGGGTCACGCGGGAGCTCCAACTGCATGGCTTTATGTATGCTCACAAAGGAAGTTCTCACAGAGATCCTATAGATTTATGTCATAATGTGCTAGTGTGTGATGAAAATAAACAGTCCCAGCTGCCCGTGAAGGTACCTTCACTGCCCGTCATGGAGCAGCAGATAATGCTCAGACTCTTTGAAGTGACGAGATCTATTCTCTCAACAATACAATACTATTAAATAAATCTTGTAACAGCAAATTCTGCTTGGCACAATGGGAATTTTCTGGGGTTGTTACACTGTGTCATACAATAAGACTCTCCTTGAAATTCCTGACTGCTGTTGTGATAGAAATAAACAATAGCTTAGTAGAAATATTAAGATCTGCGATATTTAAATGTGAGTGGAACATAAGGTTCATGGAATAACAGCCTCCATGAAAGGACTTTTAGCAGGGGGAAAGACACAAAAAATCCAACAGAAAAGTTAAAGGGCTGTGCACTGTATGTGCAGACTTTGAAAAAGCTATCAGAAGCAAAAGACATCTGATTTTCCCCTTGGTTTTCAGTAATACGAACAGATGCTTAATTTGTTTTGTTCTCTAAGGTTATTGTTTTACATCAGTGCTCTACAAACCCACACCTTCAAAGTGCCATAGAAAGAGGAAAAAAATACAGAAGTTGCTAAACGGAGATCAGTGAGTTACAGCGGCTGAAAATAACCTGTGTGCATGTTTCAATGAAGTATGTGGGAACTTTGGAGGAGATACCTGGGTTTTTTAAGAAAATTTTTTTTGAGCTGCCCATGACCTTCTGCTGCTAATCTGCCTTTAAGCAGTGTATATTTATGTGCATAACATGGGTAGCTGGCTACAAAATAACATTTGGTATTAAGAAAGATTAACAAAATCTCACGTCAAGACATGCAGTACTCCAAACAGCTTCCTCTCTTCTCCACCATTGCAGAAAATACTTTGCTGGTTTGCTGACACAACTCACCTGTTCCCACAGCAACAGGTACCACCATCTGTAAGGCAAAATAGGAAAATAGTTGGACTGAGAATCTTACCTAGACTAGTGTATATACGGTATGCTCCTACACATCTGTGCTGTTCAGATTTTCTACCAGATGGTGCTTATGCCACATATAACTTTGTGTAGGAAGTTCTTGCTGATGCTCACTTTGCTCCACTAGGTTCATATGTAATTGTGGGACATCACTTTGTCCCTTGTGTGCCATGTAATGAATGAGTGCTCTTGTGGCTATGATTGCCTAAGGGTTCAAGTGAGAGTCTGTTATCTGCTACGGAGAAAATCAAAGCCTGTAATATCTTTGCATTAGTTCAACCATTGGCCTAGGAAGCTGTATCAGGTAGTCTAATAAAAATATTGCTCTCCCTATAAACCTTGTCTTACTCCATTGTTAATGAGTCACTTCTGGTGATAGCTGATGAGATCTTACATGTTGCCTGGTGTTTGAATGGGTTTCTGAACTTTCTATCCACACTCTGCACTTTTATCTTATGTTTGTCGAAATATTCATATCCTTAAGATAAGTGACTCACTCTTTCTCTTTTGTTTGGAGAGTTATATGAAGCAGTTAAAATGCTAGACCAAAACATGTCCATTCAATCTTGGATCCCTGCACAAATCTATGCAAGACTTCTTGCATGACAAAATATTTATTGAGCTCATTTTGGTAGAACTCTGCTCAGTAATAACCCAGTCCTTGGTAATACATGAGTAGCACAATGCTGATTTCCAAAAGCAAAAATTACATAAAGAATCCTCACATTGACTCAAGATAAAGGGACTCACATAGTTATTGGGATGCCTAGACTAAGATCAAATGAAGGTGTTGATCATTTTGCCTGGAAAAGATTGATTTTTGACTGTCAGAAGACAGTCTTGCACAACCATTGCATTTTTTATTTTCAGCAGTACTTACCTCTGAGACTTTCCTTGGTGTGGGAAATGTATGCAAGTCTAAGTGGTATGAAGCTGTATTTTTTTCAGTCTGAAATTATAGGGGTTTCTGAAGTACTTAACAGTACAGAAGTTCTGAAAACACATAGGTGTTTCTGAAGAAGCTCCGCAGATCTCATCCCCACATTTGCTCTACCTGCAGTTCTCTTGTAATGCTATTCAACTATTCCTGTAGCCTTAATGTGTTCAGATATGAGTATGAGGAAAGAATGCTGATCCTTATGATGGACTAAGTGCCTGAAATATAAACAACAGTGTGGTTAGTGAAACTTTGCCTATATTAATATGCTTGTTCACTTTACCTGCGCTTAACTCAGAAGGGCATTCTGCATATCTGTTCATTAAAGACATTTGCATCTTTTCAATTACTTTGCTTGAATGTAAAGTGTTGGTATAAAATGCTGCCCATCTTTTGAATAATCAACAGGTAAATTATCATTTAAAGTATAAATTATAAGACCATTAAGGCTTGGGAGTGCAGCACTTCAAAGTTAGGGGAGTCAGAATTGAGGTTCTCCACACAATTAATTCACCCTCCCCTTACTCCCCACTTCTCTGTGTATGCATTATAATACTAATCTTAATTACACATATTTATGTGTGTGCACACAGTCATACACACATTTACATCTGGATCTTAGCCAATCATTCCAATTGCTTCCAGCTTGGTTTTGTACCCACTTTACTCAGTATTCCCCCTTCATTTGTGTCTGGTAACCTCCTCCTTCATCTGAAGGCTCAGCAAGGGGCAGCAGAAGGTCTCTTTAGAGACCCTGACAGCTGAGCTGAGATGCTGTGTGACCCCAACAGTGAGAAGCAGAGCCACAGATGGCCCACTGCAGCCCCCAAGCCTCAAATGGATGCTGCCTGCTGCCCAGGCGGTCTGCAAGGAACGGAGCTGCCAAACTGGGGTGAATCTCTGCTACTCCTGTGCTAAATGAAATGCTCAGAGAGCGTGACTTGGTCAAATTTATATGGAACTGAATATCATAGCTTAAGACAAGGTGACAGTGTGGGGACTAAATGGATTTTTAATCATGGGTATATGCAATGCAAAACAAGAAGTCAGTTAAAGTTCACGGATTTATGCTAGCAGCTATGCTAACCAGGCCTACCAGGGCAAGGAGAAACTAGTTTCCCTCAGCCTCATTCTCAGAAAGGGCTGAACCATTTTTATTGCAGGTTTTTTTTGGCTTTTTTTTTTTTTTTTATTTGACATTTGTCTTTATTTGTTTTCCAGCCTAGAGTGTGTGCTCTAGTCATTCTCCTACCTGTGGTTAGTGTTATTCAAAGAAGACACACTCTAACTGAAACTTTGAGTTCCCTGCAGCTAATCCAGCAGCACTTCGCTTGTCTGAGAATCCTGAGAATACTTTAAATAAACATATTTTTCAAGGTGGACATGGCTGCCTTTCTAAAGCCAATGGGAACAAGAAAAAGAAATCTTAGCTATGGAGAGTCTAGTTTTTCATTAAACTTTGAATATGGCCAACAACCCTGAAATGTCTTGACAATTTAAGTAGTTATTTTTCCACCAAAGATCACTCATCAGGTACAGTTTTGTCTGAATATCAGTGATTTTGCTGTGGGGGTTCACTCTTTCTTCTGTGTAGAAGGAACACATTGCTGAAGTGTCATGACTGAGTGCAAGTTCTGATTTTTTCAAATCTTAGAAGCAACTCAAGCAAGCCTACAATAACCAGGGCTTTGACTACCCAGATTTTGTAATATTCTTAGCAGCTAATAAGCAATCTCTGTGGGCTTTTTCACGCAACCTTGATGAACAATTCTGAAAAATAAAGCTGTGCAATAAATTACAGCAGTCCCAATGAAAATGCAACTGTTGTGCAGATCTGAAAACTGTGGATTCCCAGATACCCAAACCACGATGGGAGGCTAGACACTCACAGGATGTCCTGCAGCCCACAGTTTTTTTCAGTCAGACTTTCTAAAATCCTCCTGTAGAAGATGTCTGTGTCACCAGTTGACCAAGCATGTTGTCCTATCAGCATGGACAGCTGTGGCTTTAAACAATGACAGCCATTGTTAGGTCAATTTTAAAGTAGGTCCTTAAAGTTAATGTGATTATGCAAATGCTGCCCTAACTACCGTGGCTGTCTTATATCCTTCACAAACGACTGCACTGTCACTTTTCATTATGTGCATACAGTCCTGGTGGTTTGGTGGTATCATTATATCTCTTGGAAATGGACCATATAAAGGCCATTCACTGTTGGCATTGCATTGTGATTTTCCCCAAGTAGACCAACCTTGACCCACAAATGAGGGTGGTAGGGATTTTCAGGACCAAACCTGCGTGTGTTATTCACATGATTACTCCCATTGACTCGTCTGGAAGCTCTTGCATCAGGCATGCAAGAATTACATTAAAACATGGCAGTGAAATTAAATGCAGTCCACTCTAAATTGCAGTGTATCTGGAGAAACCTCCAACAACCTAACTTCTAATATAAATGGCTTTGTGTAAAATCACTTGGAGTATGAATTCAAACATTAATCCATTATGCACTGGGGAGAAGAGAACAACTCAGTGAACTTCTATGTATATTTTTCCCCACGGTGTTTTAATTATTATAATTAAGAATTTGGTTTTAATAATGAAGTACCCTTTAAGAGAAATCTGTAATCACAAATGAGGAAGCTGAGATATCTCAGGATCCATGTGTTCTGGAAGGTGGCAGATTGCAGTCAACTCATCAGTTGGGGTATATGACTGATTTCAGACTCTTGGTTGCTTTGCTTTCAATGAAAACCAGTGACTTGCAGTTTCAGTTCTCATCACAGAAGATGTTCTCACAGAAGCCTATTGCTTGGATTGTTTTCTCTTTTTCTGAGTGCTGAATCTGATGTTTGTCTGAATTCTGCCCTTTACAATTTTTGTCCTGGTGGCCAAGAGTTTCCATGACCCAAGCAGAGGATATACAGCCTGTGATGGTCAGACTGCTGGTGGGATTTGGGCCTCCTCAAGTAAAACATCCTTTCTTTAATTTAGTAGGGTAAGTAAGTATATATATATAGAGATACATGGATATACTTGCTTGTGCTTACTTATATAAATGAATGTGAATGAAAATCATCACCTCTTCTGGAAGTCAATTCTTCTCCTTTGCTGACTTTTGACAGCTCTTCTACAAACACAAACTTCCTCAGGACATTTAAGGACTTAGAAAGTGCAAGTGCAACACATTGTGTTGCTCAGTTGTGTTACTCTACATGCAACATATCATAACATTCTCATCACTAGCATCTAAACATTGCTCCAGAACCAGGGTGACCTGCACTTTTGCCAGCCTGTGTGCAAAACTAATAGAAAACCATTAAGTTAAAACCTACCTGTGCAGCAGTCAGGCTCCTCTTCACCAAAACTTGTTTGTACTGGAAGGTTTGCATTAGGGTATGAGAACCTGCTTTGGCACAGCAAGACTGAAGTTGTAGCACCTTCAGCATCAGCTTCAAGAGGGTACAGGATCATGTTTGTAACGTCAAGCCTTCTGGAAAATTTCATGTTCTTAAGACAAAAGATGATTCCTGTTATTGGAAATCCTTTGAAAAAAAATCAGTTCTGGGTGTCATAGAGAAGAGAAGAAGAGCTTGTACCACTCTGACAGTTAGAAAGACTTACCAAGGTATCATTTAAATTTTCACATTCAATCCATTCAAGCTGTCACATAAAAATCCAATTGTTCCATTGATCATTGCCAGAGTGAATGGTAACAGGTATTTTTTTGGATGTCAGGCAGATAGCCTAGCAAACCTCAGAAGTGACAACTTAACAGTGAGGAAGGAAAAAAATCCAACAGCTTATTTTAATCACAATGTCAGTGAGTTACAGCTTTGCCTATGGCAAAATCATGGGGCAGGTGTATGCCAGGTTGATTCCTCTCTTGTGGCAGTAGGGTTTTTCTTGAGATCCAAACAGCAGCTATGCCAATGGGATGCAATGACAGCCTGCCCTAGGAAGCAATAGTTTTTAGAGTGGTCATGGATGGGTGACTATCTCATCAGTTCTGTATCTTACCACTGTACAAACTGCATTTGTATTTGTTACGGGGTTTCTGTCAGAGGATGTGGACACAAATCAGAGGTTGCCAAGGAAAGGATTACTTTAACTTCTTTGATTAGAGAAACTTACGGGTGTGCCTGTGTCAGCCCTAACTCAGATCTCCCAGTGAGTCCCAGTGTGGCTCCTGGCCACAGCAGATCCTTCACAGGGCAGCAGGAGAACTTGTCCCCAACCTGGGAAAGGTGGAAAACTGCTGAGGGGGTGGCAAAGCTGAGTGTAACATGGCAGTGCAGGCAGGCAGCCTGTCTGGTTCAGTCCTGGTGAGCCTCTTAGCTTGGGAAGAGTCACACTGCCAGTGAGAGGCTTTTGTGCATGGATGAGGCTTGACTGGAGGAAGGTACTCAAGATAAGACCCAAGCTCAACTTTCAGCGAAGACGATCTAGAACCTGGGGATAAGAGGACCAGTGGCAGGAGAGTGTGAGGGCCTCTCCTCAGAGGGAGGGTGGCGGAGGTGTGTCAGCCATGGGCAGAGGAATGATCCATGTTCTTAGCCCTTGAGAAGTCTTGGCTTGGGCTTGCTGAGGTCTCAGAGACCAGCGATTTTTCTTAATCAATTATCATCAAGGTTTGGGCCAGAACTCATCAGGGTTCTGCACCTTGGTGACACAGAGCTGAGCCCACTCAAAACAGAGGATGGCCAGGAGGAGGAGCAGAGCCATCAAGAAAAGCAAAGCATCACCCTTTTTTCTTTATTATTTCTCTGAAAGATATTTTAGGCCTCTGACTGCAGCAAACCGTGGCTGTTCCTCTGTGTTATTTCTCAGCGCAGCGAGACGTGGCCGGGCAGGTAGGAGCTACAACCAGATTTCCATTTCCCTGCCGGCAGCACCAGCGCATTTATCTGCACAGGAAGGCTGAGGCGGCACCTCTGAGCTCTCCACCTCCAGCTCCTACGAACCCAGATACCGAGAACCCACCGCTTAAATACTCAGGGCCTCCCTTCACCTCCAGATAACTCCTGTGCTGCTGTAGGCTGATGAGAGAGTTAATGAAACATGAGAGGCAGTGGGGAGAGATAGGCAGGGGCAGGAAAGCACACCTGCAGCCGCCCTGGCAAGACTCTCTGGGGGCTGACAGGGAGGGCCAGGGCAGGCTGGCAGCTGGGCCGCAGGAACCGGGAGATGCAGAGGTGGGTTCTATGGTTAGTGTAGAAACCTGTCTGGGGAGAGCTTCCTGAAACTTTCTTCTTTGCCATTTGCAAGGGCTTTTCTGAGAGATGTGTGAGCAGAGAGCAGCTTGGAGCTGTGACGAGGAGTAGTAATTTACTCAGGTAGGAAAAGTTGGTTTCCCTCCTGGAATGAAATTTCCTCACATGCGGGTCGAGCTAGCCTGTAAATGCAGATCCGTGCAGTCTGAGAAGCAGAGGCTGTTTCAAAAATAAAATTTAAAAATCAGCGATTGTTCTGATACTCAGACTGGAAAAATGCCTTATAATATCATGCATCCGGGGGGATTGTGAAAAAAAAACCCAAAACAAAACAACAACCTGATCACAAATTATTTACGGGAAAATAATAGCAGAGCAAATACATTTTACAGCTGTTAGTGATGAGCTGCATAGCCACTGCCAGCTGGCAAACACAGCTGAAGGCAGAATTTGGGCCTCTATAGCCTATACTTCATTGCCTTACCAGCATCAGTCAGAGATTCAAAAAAGATTCAGAGAGATTCACAAAATGCAGTCAGAGATTCAAAAAAGTCGTGAACAAGTTTATGCTGGTAGTAGAGTCTTCAGTGAAAACTGCTGAGACATTGACTTCAAGTTCAGGGACAAGAGACAAAGGTAACAAGTGCACTTGCTCAGCAAAAGTGACTTTTTTTTTTTAATTAAATCATTAGCCTGGTTATTGAAAGATGTGGCCAGTGTCTTTCCTTGGCCACTCAGGCAAAATGCTGCCATTGCTCCTGAGCAATGTCTGGATTATTGACCGACTGCACAGGTGCTAGGGAACAAGGAGACAGGCAGAGCCTCCATATCCTTCTTTCCTGAACTGAAATATTTTTAACAAGCTCTTCCAAAACAACAACAACAAAAAAGCAACAAACATTTAAAATAGATATATAGGAACAAGGGATTTTTTTTGTCCTTTGCCATCACCTCTGTCTCAAATCGGGGTTGAGGTAGAAGCAGAATTAAATGTGGCAGGAATAAGGGGTGATGATTATGATGATCCAGTCACAATCCTATATAAACACCCTTTGCTTATGTGCCTGACTGTGTGGGCTTGAGGGAGGGTTAGTAGCCATTGAGTTAGCTGAACTGGATATGGATCAAGATTGCCAATACTGAGGAAAAAAACCTTTTCTTCTGGCGTTTATGAAGGATCACTCTGTGCTAAAGAATATTCAGTGCTGTCCTCTATGATTTACCCTCAGCAGACTTGTTATTTTTCCTCTTAACTACGAAGTCTGGCTCTTTCATTCAAGCTGTTATAATTATTCCTAAACCACTTCAGGCTCTGGCACTTCTTTCAGTTTAAGCTGATAGCTGTCATACAGGTCAGCCCTCTGGGATTTCAACCCTCTGAGACTCTGCATAGAGTATGTTTTACTAGGGAGAGCTACAGAATTACAAGGTCTTGCTGGGAAACACCTCACGCTCTGGTATTTTCCTTTATTTTTGCCCTGGCTCCTTTGCCTCTTCATTTTTAATTAGCAGCGCATGCTGAAATGATAATTGAAATTCTTTTCAGAAATCAAAAGAATTCCCACTGACAACATTATTAAGTTATAATTACAGTGAAGAAAAAGGTTAATAGGAATTCAAGCCAAATATCTACTCTCCATTAAATGAGAACTTGACTGAACCTGTTTTCCCTTCCTTTTGGTAGGTTACTCTAGGTTTAAATGGGTGCAGGATTGCTATACACCTGTGCAAAGAATCAACACAAGGACAAATAACAATCACCAAGACCATCTGCATCAACATATCTTAAGACAGATCTTGCCTCACCAATGATCATGATGGATTTCAACAGGCAGGTAGGACTTCTCATGGACCTCTGAAAGAAAGAAGTGTGCTTCAGATGGTAAGCACAACATGGATATGTGGCATGTGGGGGATATTTGTCTGAGAAAGACACATAGAAGGTGGCACTTCACTGCAAAGGAAACTTATGTATTGGTAGGGGAACAATACTCAGGTTCCTGGGCTAGATAGTCATACAAAGCCTCTTCCTTCACTCATGCTGAGCACCACATGCATACAGAAACATATGCAAATTTGCCTTAATCTATTGAGTGTTTTGCATTTTCAATTGAATGAGGGGGGGGAAAAGAAACATTTTTTTCTGTATTAGCTCTAATCATGCACGTCAACGAGACAATTGTTGCAATGGTTTTGCATGTGAAAAGTGGGTACTAAAGCAACTAAAGGTGTAGTGGAAAAAACCCCAGTCTTTATGCTGGACACCTGCAGGGTGAGCTTCCATGTTTCCCCAGTACTGCTCAGCACCAGGCACTAGATAGTGATCTGTTTAAACTCAGCCACACTTGGTGCAGTTACAGCTGGAACCCCACAAGGCAAGAAGAGCCTTGCCTCAAAGACCTGTTGTAAACTTGGTGTTTCTTTTCCCCCCCTTTTTTTTTTAATTTTTCTCTTAAGCTGTAACCCATTGCTTAAGCTGTGGCATGCCTCAAAGGCAGCCCTTTCCCTCTTCCCAAGTTGCACACCATTGAGTCCCGCAGTCCTCCCTCCCCTCTTGCACAAGTATTTTTATGGTGTGAGCCTGAAGCCTTTGCACAGGCAAATGCTCCTACACAGACTTCCCCTTCTCTGTCGTCTATACCCAGTGGATGTGCCCTGCCTATGGTAACCACTGCCTTGTAATATCATGCATCCAGGGGGATTGCGAAAAAAAACATAACAAAACAAAACAACAGTCTGATCACAAATTATTTACGGAAAAATAATAGCAGAGCAAATACATTTTACAGCCCTTAGCGATGAGCTGTATAGCCACTGCCAGCTGGCAAACACAGCTGAAGGCAGAATTTGGGCCTCTATGGCCTGTCTTCATTGTCTTACCTGCATTAGTCAGAGAGCAAAAAAGTTGTGAACAAGTTTATGCTGATCGGAGGGTCTTCAGTGAAAACTGCTGAGACATTGACTTCAAGTTCAGGGAAAAGAGACAAGGGCAACAAGTGCACTTGCTCAGCAAAAGTGACTTCTTTTTGAATTAATGTGTGTCACTTCATTAAGCGACTTCTTTTTTGCATTTTTGTTTTTATGGTGTGAGCCTGCAGCCTTTGCACAGGCAAGTGCTCCTACACAGACTTCCCCTTCTGTGTCACACATACCCGGTGGCCGGGTCCTCCCTGTGGTAACCACTGCTAAAATACCTCAGGGATGGCTTTCCCAGCATTTGATGAGAGCCCAAACCTCAACCCAGGGGCAGATGAGAAACACAGCCAAAACTTGGGAGGGGGCTGCACCAGTCCCTTCTTGAACTGAAGCCAAAAGGAGTGGCCTTGCAGAGGGTGGTGAAGGACTTTTTGCTCCTTTCCTGTGCACTGCACGGTGTGAGGGGCAGCGCTTGGCTTGTCCTGGAAGGACTGGGCAGGCTGGTGGGAGAGGAGTGCACAGGAAGGCACTTCCAGGGGCCCTTGTCCCACATGGGGTTGGCTACACAAGCTTGGAAATTGTAATTATTTCCTCCACAGAGCTGAAGCCTGCCCTCAAGTTTGCCTTTGAGGTGCTTACATCAACTTAAATTTCAGCAAAACAATTATTTTCAAACTACTAAATAAAAGGCAATTATTTTTCTGGTAGGTTGCCCTTGGGCTGAATGTCCTCAGTGCCTGTGCTGCACGAGGTTCTGCAGGTCGGCCCAGTTATTTCCTGCATAGGACAATGCACCAGGTTTCACACTATATTCCCACCTGCAGTTTCTTAAAGCCAAGCATAAAAAAAATCTGTCCTACAGTATAGCAACTCCACAGGACTTTGATCTTACCCATGTGATTCCTGATTTGATGGTCATGGATGAAGATACAAATTATCCAGTATTTTGGGAGAACAGTAACATTGCACAAAAAGTGCAGTAAGCTTCCCACCAGTCGACACTGATCTGGACTTTGGAGTCAGTAGAGGTGTGCTCTGAGTCTACAACATGCTAAATGCTTAATGTTTTGTGCTGTACTCCTTCCACATCCTGAACAATCAATGAGAACTGAGGATGTTAAGACTACCTATGGCATGCAAAACTCTACTCCTTACTTATCTAAGTGTGCTGGAAAAAAACCTTCCTGGCTTGATTGTTGCCTGTAACAACACTGCCAAAACACTGAAGACAAACAAGATTAGGACACCATGCCAGTGTAAGTAAAAAAGAACACACTTTATTTATCTACAAGGCAGTACATTTCGTATAAAAAAATTAAGTGCAGATGAAGCTGCACTAAATGCTATTAAGGCAGCAAAAAGGCTGTTATAAAAAAAACCCCAAACAATGAAAAAATAAAATAAAAATCAGTGTTTTGCCATATCAATAAAGATTTGGTATGGCAGTACAAAGAACCATATACTTCTAAGAACCTGATTCAGTACACAAGACCCAAATTAGGGAACAATTAGCTAGACATGGAACAAAACAGACAACATGACAAAGACAGTGGTCTCCCAAACATATGAAGGTGCAATGCATGCTGTTATAAACCAATGAGAAACAAAACGACATATTGAGACAAACTAAAATAAATCTCCCAGGAACAGTGTTCAAAAATATTGCTTACAAAAAAAAGGGGAAAATGTAAATGATATAAAAAAATTAAAATAAAAAGGTCTGAAATGCTAGTGCATAGTCAATTAGCTAACATCAACATTTGTTTTCTTTCCATATAAAGCACTACTGCTCCTTTTACACTAGCAGCATGTCTACACGCTAAGGTCTGTAGCAGCAAAACACAGTATTCATTTGGCATTTACAAAATTAAATTACTGAATAAAAATATAATTTTTCTCATAAATCTATGTTTCATACAGTAATATTTTTAAAGCAAGCTAGTTACCCCCCCCAACAGAAACACACAATGTTTAATGGTCTAGAACCACAATAACAGACTGAAAAAGTATTTTAAGGGGCACAGATGTTTGAGCATTTACAACCTTGACCAGTTTTCCCCTTTGCACAGACTAGCGTATGTAGTAATGCTTTTCACTCCAGTATTTTACACCAATGCATTTTGTTCAGTGATTTAAAATATATGTTTGAGTACCTGCTCTTTCATTATAAAAAAAATAAAATAAAAGAAACAAACAAAACCCCACCCCTGGCTAGCACATCACTGAAATAACAATACTGGTGTATTAGGTCTGCTTAATCTCAAAAAGTACAAAAAAATTATCTTTAGTATAAGTCTGCATAAGTATAAGATCATTAATTACTGATTCAAACTTAATACCTAATAATTTAGGCAAGTATCATTTATTAAAAAAAAAAATCTTCTTAAGTTGGGTGAAATCCAACAAGAATATATATGCTGAGTGACTAAATGCACTTTGTGCTGCTCCCAACTGTTGTACCACAACAAAGATAGGCTCTTCTCCCATTCATGAAAAGTTTTCGTGCAGAGGAACAGGAATTTCCCAGCAGAGGTGAAGTGTTCTCAAAACCATAATGCTTCTCTGGTCGTTGACCCTTTCACATCACCAGAGTCCGGGTAGGGAAGGTGGCCATGTACTTGCGTGCCTGATCTGTCAGGGCCAGCTGATCCTCGATCTTCCCACAGGACGCTGACTCCCAAGCATTGTTCAGGTGCTAAATTAAAACCAGAGAGATTTGGGGTGAGCATTATATAGTTCATTATTTGTAGCCAGTCAGGTCCCCAACACTCCTGCCCAAGCTGGGCCTGCTAGCGATTACGTGTTTCATGAACACGCAGTAGGATCTTGTCCCATCTCCAGAAAAATAGAAATCTCAACACAACAGGCAAAAGAAAAAAAACAAAAAAAAAAGCTTGTCCTGGCTTTTCAGTCAGCAACTGGCAGGGTGGGCAGACCAGATGCCCCACAGAGAGCCACAAAACAGCCAGGATCCAAACCTCCTCACACCTCTTGCAGATGGTGTCTTCTCTATAGGGCTGCATCTACAGCCTGGCTGCTAATCCTTACGTTCCACAAAAAGTTTGAAAGAATGTACTTGCAAGTGGACTTTACAGTCAACAGGGCACAGCCAGGCTACAGCCCAGCTCTAATGCTGAGTCCTCTGAGCATGCACAAACTGCTACCAAACCTCCATTCCAGAAATACAGCTGCATTCCCTCGATGAACCTGACAATCCTGACAGCCTGCCCACAGCCAACAGAGAAGCCCCACGCTCAAAGATGCTTTCACCTGCGCGCAGCGAGGAGCACGTGCCCGTCAGCAGAGCTCCTCCGGCAAGGGAGTAAAGAGGTGTGGGGTGGGGGGAACATGACTTTCTGCAGAAACAGCATTTTAATTATCGTGTAAGCCATTTCACTTCTTGTGGTATTTATGGAGGTTACAGACACCATTTAGGATAATGTTTAAGTGAGATAAACGTATCTGCACACGGCTGTGCGCACTGTATTTATTTACTCACTACACATGTGAGATGTTTCTCATTGCCTTGAGCTATAAGCAGTAAAGAAATTTCAAAGCTCCTGGAAATTACCATTACACACACACACACTTACAGACACTTTTTTTTTTTTCTATTGAACTTTTCCACTTACTCAGTGTGTCTGCTTTTCCACATTGAGATATTCCTTAAGCCCTGAATAAACTCTGTTATTATATAGAACTAGTTGTACAGATACCCTGCACTCCAAAACCACACACAACTGTCCTCAATGGAAAGCTGTCTGCCATCAAAAGGATCTCAGGACTGTTGAAAACTGAGAAGGCCTATGCCCAAGATCCACCAAAAAAGACAAGTCAGGAGAAACCCTTCTCCATTTTTCCCTGCTTTCAAAAGGGATCATCTTCACAGGTCGAGATCTACATTGCTCAACGAGATGGCCAAAGCCTTCTCAACATCTAGGACACTGGATGAAGCATAATTAGTGGACTTGCAAACCACCTGCTAAGAGCAGAAATGTCCTGGAGTGGCTGTGGCTCTTCATGCTGCACCTTCTAGTTGCTAACTGTGCAAGAAGATTCTTAAAACTATGGTCTACCCTAAATGTTTAGAGAATGCTTCTGGCTGTAAACTGTGTTAGCTGAGACAGAGATAGTAAAAGTCTGGTCAGCATAAGAATCACAGGTAATTTTTCATAACGTGCTCTAATCAGGGCACTGGTACAAACACAGGGACTGAGGTTCCCTGCTTACAGAATAAAAAGGACAAAACCAAAGAGTAAGTAAGCATCATGGTCAAGATGAGGGCAAGCACATTAGTCCTTTAGTTTGTCCCCTGTAAACTTCTGTTGGGCTCCTGTAGGCAGGGCTTTCTTCTCTGCAGCAATATCCAAATGTTGCTTCTTCACATGATGCCTTTTTGCAGGTTAAAATCCCTCTGAGCTTCAGTGGGAGTCCCCACATGAAGGAGAAGCAGGACAGGCATCAAATTATTAACTTTCTGCAGCTTTTTGTGACAATGCTGCATCTGTGAACTGAGCACACGTGCCATACACCTCTTTTCTAGAGTGGTTCAGCCTGGGCTGATGGTGTACCTTGTGCTGTGGCTCAGCCTAGGGCACACACCACAGCCAAAAAGCAGGTGTGACATACTTTCTGGATGCTGCAGACATGCATGTGAAACACCACAGCTTCTTTTATGTTTTGGTTAAACAGCTTCTAGGTTAACTTTTTCAAAGGCACCTCCATCAGCTAGGAACCTACAGGCTCCTATTGACTCTCAGTGGCACTCAGCCACCTGTAAATATTTTACCCTATTGTTTTAGAGGTTTTTGCAGCAGGGACTGAATTAGTGCCTGGTACAGTGCCACGAGTTTTTCTCAGCAGTCAGATTTGTTCCGTACACCTCAAAAGCAGTTGGTAGTTCTAGAATTTCCATCATTTCAAAGGACAAAAATAAGTGTCAAACTGTGATCTTCCAAACCTTCAGTGCACTGGACTAGAAAAGTGAGATGAGCAGTCCCCTTAATAACTGGAAATATGTAAGGAAAAGTCCCTCTGTGACTGGATGTCAATTTTTAAAAACCAGAAATAACTTCAGGCAAGGAGTGTCCCGATTTCATAAATTAGGCTTAATTGTTACAATCTACACTGAACTCTTTGTATTAACAGCCATGTGCTTAGAAAAGAAAAAAAAAAAAAAATAAATCTGTATCCTGATATCTCCAACATCTCAGCAGGCTGCTACATGTCACTCATTCCACCAAAAGCCTGGTCTTTGTTCAACCTGATGTCAGCGCAGCAGAAGCCGCTCAGGCAGGCAGTAACCCTCTGCCCTCCCTCCAGGCTCAGCCGCCCCGGGGAAGCAGCAGGCAGCAGACACAGCCAGGGACAGGAGGATGGGCTGGACCCCTGACCTGAGCCTGTGTGGAACAACTTACTCAAGTTTTGGCATGGAGACAGCAGGGGAGAATACGCCCGCAGACTTCGAAGCCTCGTATTGTTTCCCCAGAAATGCACCATACAATTATTTTTGCCTCTGATGGCAAATTTGTAAAAAGAGACTAACTTTGCAGTCTGAAGGTGGTGAGAGCTTTGCTCTGGTAAAGAAAGCGGAATTTGACCCGGAGCAGTATATTTACTAAGGCAGCGTATTTACTAAGACAACTTTCAATTCTATTCTGGGGATCTCAGATAACATTTAAAGTGGGTATTTTTAATAAACATTTTCTGTCTGAAGCCCTGGCTCTCGGCAGCCAACACCAAACAAAGCACAATGCAGCTGCCTTGCCAGCCCTGCAGCACAGTGCCGGGGGCACATGTGAAAGTCATCCCGGAGACAGAAGTTTTACTTCCCTCCTTGGCAGGGAACACTGGGTCCCACAACCCATGCTGAGCAACTTACTCGTTCTGCACGCATGCAGCTCCAGGATCCCTCAGTAAAAAGGGAAAAGGACAACACTTCCTTCCAGTGCAGTAAGTATTTGACAGGGTTCTGTTACAGGAGAGTGGCAGTGTCCCTCAGAAAGCAGTGCTTAGCTAACATTATACGAGAGAAGAGACCCAAGCAGAAAGCTAGAGGCAGGCAGGGAAACAGCACAGGAACCCAAGTCAGAGCACCCCCCCCTTTTGCAGAATGCTCAATGCATTGCCTCTATCACATATAAAAGTCCAAGTCTGCAAATCAGTGGATGGAAAAAAAAAGCTTTTTAACTGGAAGGCAAAAGGCCTAACCCAAAACTCAGTGAAATTGATGGGCATGATTTCATTCATTTAGTGGATTCACCTTACTTAAATTAAGGCATACAAGAGCGAGGTGTTCATTTTGGCACCTAAATCCCTAGCCAGTGAGGAAAGAAAAGAATTTCTGAACTACAGAAATTAGTTGTATTTTTTTTTTATTGCCTCAAAGAGCAAAACCTACTCTTGGTTTTGCTGTCAATTGGAAAGACTTTAAACCTTTTCAGCCAGTATTTCTAGCTCTAATTTTCTCTTCCACACACAGAAGTTTTGTCTTTTAGTTGAAGTAGGGCGTGGTGGGGAAAAGAAGGTATACCACAGAGTTCCCATAGGATAAAATTACAGACCCATGGTACAATTCCAGCAATGTCATTCTCCCTGGATCATTTTTTTTTTTTTTAACCTCAGTAATCCTACCAGCACATCCTTCTCCTGGCAGCAAAACTACCTCCCTTATCCTGTAACTTGCCTTCAACTGCCCTCAGGCAGATGTGAACTGTAAACAAAGTGTCAAACCTGTAACTGGGATATCCAGTTAAAGCACTTTAAATAAAAACTTGGACCATCTAGAGAAAACAGACTGGAATAAAGAAAGAGAAGACTGTGGAAAAGGAGCTTTGCTAACAGAACTAGTCCTTATGCACTTGGAGCCTGGACTGCCTTTTCATGTGCTGTCTGCATAGTGTAAGAAAGCTCCTGCATTACGACACCTTGCCTGTTTTGTGTGGATGCCAAAACCAAATGCTGCTGCAGTCCTGCAGTACTGAGCTCTTAATCTGGTGGAAGTGTAGTAAAAATCTCTGGGCAAAGAACTGTGTTAGATGACAGATTTTAAATCTCCACTGTGCTGGCAGGTATCTTCAGCAACTCCAACAAAGTCATTTGTGTTACATGCATACATTCCTATTATTTAGCCAAATTGTCCTTGCATTTAAAACAAAAAACAAAACAAAACAAAACAAAATCCCAAATTAAAAAAAACTATTTAGAAGGCTCAAGCTATTAAAGGGTATTCTACCCTGTTTCTCCACTGCAAAAAGCTGGATTTCTTGCCTGTTTACCCTTAGATTACAGAGGATGGATAATTTGCAGAACATGCCACTAAAAAGGCTTGCTCCAGAAATGCAGTACTCCTTCTGAAAAAGCAAAACAATCAAATCCCTAAAAAAAGCAATTTCTTAGCAGGATACAATGCATAGCATGTAGAATAGTATGGCTTTCTATTCTGTAAGGCTGCAGAACCAAGAGAAGCACTCTTCCTTATCAAGATCATACAGTAAAGACTAATTAAAAATTGAAGTGACCATAAATGAAGCTGTCATTTTTTTTCTTTCTGAGAGACCATTGCCTTCTTGGAGCAGCTGTAACTCCTGGCCTGGTTGCAACCTATATTCTGCTGCCCTGGGAGGAAAACCTGCAATGTCTGACCTGTAACTTCCAACCTCTTCCTGCTCCCTCAGCTGTGCCAAGCGCAGCTCCTGGTACACATCAGCCACTGGCAAGAGAAGGGACAACACAACTGAGGGAAACTTTCAGTGCAGATCCTACATCTCCCTGGCCTGGAGCACAGAGTGCTCCCTCCTTTCTGTGGATTAAGCAGAGGATGTAGATTTGGGCATCTTCTTACCCCCCAAAAAAGCCATGGAGGAAAACCAGAGAAACTGATGCTGCAGTGGAGTGTGCTGCCTCACCTATATATTTTGTCTAACAACCAGCTGCAAATGAAATTCCATGCTGCACTTTTTAAATGGAGAAAATTAAGGTTAGTGAGAGCTCACACTTTTGAAAAAAAGGTTAACTAAGCCGCTGTTTTAAAATCCTTTAAATTTACTCTTTAAAGAAAATGGTTACATAAACCGCTGAAAGTCAGGAAATTCGAGCTGAAATGTGTCAGTCTGTGGTTAAAAAATGGAAAGTGACAGGAGCTAGAGGTTGAAGAACATTCTCTTTAGCTTGCAGGGCTTCTATCTTGTGTTGTTTCCTTTGTTACTGGGGGAAGAAGATATCAAAGCAGCGCTATTTTCTTAAAAGGTTCCATTTCATGGTGTATTTTGATAGCCTGCAGGGTTAGGTGGATGGTCTATGATTTAGCCTACTTTTCTATCTGTTAAAATGTCTGTGCTAGGATAGTCTGTATTATGTACTGCTACTGCTGCAGAACATAATGTGAAATAAAACCTAACTTTTACATAAGAAAAGCCAAAAAAGGGTTTTTTTACTTAACCTCCTACAAGGCACTATTCAAGCAAATGCACAGTACAGAGCACTGGTTTGCCTCAGTCAGGGCTTCACATGTTACCCCAAAATCTTAACCCTAGGAATGGTTCCTAGTGAGGCCAAAATTTCCCTGCTGTGCAGCTGAGTATTGCTTGAATAACAAATATACAAGGCAAAAAAAAATATAGGTTGTAACCTACTTCACCAGTATAAAGCAGCACTATTTGGAATCTATGCAGTGGAGTGTAAGCAATTTCACCTCAAGGCAACACACAGGTTTGGTGAGACATCTCCTGTCCCCACCATTAAAAGAATACTGTGAGATCTGCCATGCAGGACAAAAAAGTTGTTCACACCTTATCAGAAGGTGTGTATCCTACACACTGCTGCCTTTACACCCAATGTTTTACAGGGACTTCACCAAGGAATCAAACGAGGATGAAGTCCAAACTCTTCTTGGGTCTAAGTGGGCTTTTAATCCCATTGCTCTAGTGCAACACTGATACCAGCATGTTACCAGGCCAGTTATATGCAGCTACCTGACCTCACATGCTAAATGATGCAACATGCCTGTTCCTCCTAAGCAATGGTGAAGCATATCTTCCTATCTCATATGCTCATCAACTATTATTCATTAAGTTGCGTATAATCAGTCATGTATCCAATATGCAGTAAAAAAATATCCTTAGGGATTGCTTTAAACATTTGTTGCTCCTGCCTTCTTTGGAACTGAACAGGAAAACAAGAAGTAATCAGGCATTTTTGATGAATTTATTACTAGCCAAATATCCTTTTCTTTATGTAAATGCAGTGCAAATTCGTAAAGCAATTAACAACACTGTGGGCTGGTAAACATACTACCTCCCTCTTGAGCAAGTTCAACTTTAAAAGAAAACGGAATTTTAAGAATCAAGCATATTAAAAAAAAAGTAATAATTTTAGTGCTCTCTCTCTTCCTCTCTTCCCTCTCCATGCACGTATCCCAAGGTGCAAAGAGCACCAGTTCTTACTTGGATTGAAGTCAGTGAGAATTTGCCTAAGTAAAAACAGTTGGATCAGGCCCAAAATATTAACAGCAGTAATATAAACATATGCAGACACAATTAAATTTCACCCAGATGCATTGCCTGGTCTTTCTTGTCTACCTGCATGTAATCAATGGATTTAGTCCAATGTTTGTGTACATGTATGTGTATAGTATACCAAATTATAAAGTAGATAGTATAGAAAAAGAACATTCTAAATACTGATAACATACAAAATGCTACCCATCAAAACCAAGTGCAAAGGCTAATAGTTTGAATAGCTTTGCACCCTTTACACATGCTGTGTCCTCATCACAGCCAAAGGGCTCCACTGGGACAGAGGGGGCGAAGTGACAGGGCAGGGCAGCAGCAATTTTTTGGTATGTAAGAAAGCCAGACCCCGTGTCCTTTCTAAGCTGTACAGGGCCAAATTCCCTGCTGCTATGAGGCCATGCAAGTCTTACCAGGGATGAAGCACGTTCTCCCTTTTCACCGTGACACTAAGTCAAATTCAGAGAGCATAGCTATCAGTAGACAAAACTGCATTGTTATAAAAAGCCTGCATTTTATTCTGAAAAAGCTTTCTCTGCTGCCATCTCAGAAACCTCTCATTTCAGATGAAACACTCACCGTTTCGTCATCAGCAGAGAGAGTAATTTTACCTTCATTCTGGTACTTCAAGAAGCTGCATACTAAGTGCTTGTTTTGGGGATTTTTACAACTGCTTTCTTTTAGTTCAACATGTTTTAAATACTCAGGTGAGCTGGGAAGTAATTTTTAACTTACTATGTATGGAAAACTGATCTTTATCCAAGCAATGAGAATACCTGACTTTTAACATGCAAAATTGAAGGTTTTTCCTGACTAAAGGCTGAAGAATGAGATCCAGAATGGCTCACAAATCGACTTGAATAAACTTCCTGAACAAAATCAGTATGTGTGAGGAGAGAAGGTTAAACAAGCCCTTTCATTTGCAGCAGCTTGCAAAGAAATTATTTTTAGATAGCAGGAAATGTAACACTGTTACTCCAAAGATCAAAAGATCCCATTTTACAGGCAGCTCAGATGCTTTGTTTTTACTACAGGCAGAGAGTGCAGGCAACTACCACTAACAGGACAACCCACGACATACACTGTTTAGCTACCTGAAAACATTGCCCTAAACCTACAGAGGTGCCCAGAGTTTGGCCAGGGAACCTGTCCAGGCATCAGTGCAGTGACAAGGCAGTGAGGCTGAGCACGTGGGGACCAGCAGCTGCCTCCCACACTCCAGCCAAGGAGCTCCAGTGAACTCCTGCAAAGCTGGAGGCCTGGGCTTCTTCACCATGAGCTGATGATCTGAATTCAGTCCCTGAATAACTGCCCTAACCCAGAGGAAGTGGGTCTTCAAACCTCCTGCTTAACCACCTACCTCGGTGCAGCTCAGAAGCACTGTTCAGGAGAAAAGTGCAAATAAGCAATAGGGAATGTGAGCCTCTGGACCCTATGGACACCCCCATGCAGAGGGGAGACACATTCTCTGCACTCCAAAGCTGCTTTTCACCAAATGATTCTGCAGAGCAACACAGAAACCTAATCCAAGGCAAACCGTGTGAAAAGGAGGTCACGTGTGGGATTTTAACATCTCACTTTATAATGCCTGGGTAGAGATGCTAAATCAAAACTAGATTTTGTTCATTCCCTCTGCTGTAAATAGCCTCTAATGTAAATTCTGGCAAAAGGGAGGAAAGAAAGGATTAACCATGTGGACTATGTGTCTCAGTCAGGAACAACACAGCTATGAATTCCTTTCTGGCAGTGACTCACCCTGGGGAACGAGACACTTTCCCTCAGTTTGCCCTTGTGGAGAAGGGATTTACAATCATGCAATTCATATGCCTCAAAAATACAGCCTGCGGTGGAAGGGTAATTAATCACTATCTACACTGTGTTTTGTTCTCTGGATGACTTGCTATGGGCCCAATCCAAAGTCCATACAAATTGAAAAAGAGGCTGCTAATGACTTTGGTGGACTTTGGATCAGGCCCTGTGCAACAGCTGTATTTTAATGTATAGCAAGTGTGTATGTTTGTTAACACTAGGAAAAAGCATAAATAATCAAAAGCCCAGCCTGACACCTGGCTTAAATTAAAACAAGCTCACATTGAATTCAGTTCAGAAATCCCAAGATGGTCATAAAGTTTGAGGAGCCTTCAGACTACCATTTACAACCACATTTGTGGTACAATCTCAGCTGAATGGGAAATAGTGGCTGCATCTGTGCTAGCCAGCTGGGCAGTGCCAGAGTCTCTGCTCCAGTCCCAAGGCCACAAGTTATGGCCACCACCACACCACTCAACTTGCCCACTCTCCAAAACAGCAAGAGCCACCTACAGGAAGTGTACAGAAAAAAGCCCCAAGGCTTTTTCTGTACATGGCCCCAAAAGGCCCATGTTCTCAATCCTACCATTTTAAGACTGGATGTAGCTGAGTAACAATGCCCCAGGAACAAGCTATGCCTTATTCAGTGTCCTGGCACAGCTGTAGCCTCCACATCCCTCACACCTCACAGGTAAATTGAGATACTCAACCACATTCATCTGAGCGTTTCACTCTTCCATACTCAAAATAATTCTGTGAGTAAGAAATATATATATATGGATTTTTATATACAAAGGGTATTTAAAAAAAAAATGGTTACCTGCAGAGGACTAGCCGGTGGTCTGTTCCTAGGTACTGCAAATGTTTTGTGAAAATTACCATCCTCTTCAGACACAGGCATCTTTAAAATGGAACTGGTAAGCAGATTCTGAACAGGAAGAGAAAAAACAAAACAGTTTTCAGTAAGTCAAGAGAACAACCTGAATTTGACTGTATTAAAAGCAAAGTCAGCCTGACAGCAGGGCATGGCCACAAACAGATCACTCAGCATGGGACCAGTCTCAGCCTGGGGTCCCTGGGACTTGGTTTTGCAGAAGCATTGTTATCTGCAAAGGTTTTTCATCCAGTGGAACTCACAAGTGCAAGAGTAACAGTATCACTGCATAGTCCCAGCAAAGCAAAGAGAATTGTCTTCATGCAAAGACTCCTTCCCACAAACCAAAACTGACTGTTTCTTTTGCTATGGAGTTTTTTTAACTCCATGACCTAGTCATTTCTATACACAGGTGCAGGCACCCTTCAAGTGCAGGCTCCTTGCAAAGTTTTTGGGCTGCAGAATGGCTGTAACTTCTGCTACCTTCCAAAGGCATTACAGTGACCTAATTAAGAGAGTGATTTTGTCTCTTATACTAATACAGATAAATGATGAGAAATACTGAGTAATGCCTACTTGTGAGGAAGGTCAGACAGAATATTTTCTCTCTTGCATTTAAGAACTTAACGGGGTGTAAACCAGGAAAATTATTTGGTAGTGTGAAAACTTGCACTTACTGGCACATCTTCCATAGTAGACGTGTGTGTAAAGAGCTGAGTGTTTAAGTTTTCCTCTTCCCAGTGATTTGAGCAAAAAAAATTTCCAGCTTTATCTGTTGGAGACTCCACCTGAAAGCAGGCAAAGCACCATGACAAAAATAAGTACCTAACTGATCAGAAGGATGTTTATCCGTATTATAAATTGAATAAATATTTTTCACAGCTGTGCATAATGCATGTTTATAGTCCTGTCTTTTACAGATCCCCTGCTCTTTGCAGAAGAAAAATGTTCAAAGTTCTCAAAAAAATCTCCACCTAATAAAACTTTGAATACTTGCACTTGGCACTCTGTCAGTATTCAGGAGTTTAATCCCCTATGAAGGACTGAGAATATATGTATTTTTAGAACTTTAGTGACAAAGTAATATAATGCAATGTCCTCAAATGTCCAGTTTTTTAAGTCACTCCATGGAGCTTGGTCCCTGTGGGGTTCTTCTATAATTTTCACCAATATTAGAAAGATTCAATCCAAATTCCTGTCTAATTTTTTTTTCTTTTTAAGTTTCAAACGAAAACTGCATTAGAACAGCCCAAGCAAACCCCTGCTGAAAACAGCAGAAAGACTTCTATGGAAATCAATGGGAGATGAATTAGGCATGCCTAGTATACTATATAGAACCGACACTAAGATCTTGGGGCTCACATGAAAGAAAAACAGACACAGCTATTTAACAGCAAAGGTATTGGTATAAGTTTCTCAGAAAAGAGTGCTGAATTAAATTGCCTCAGATAAGTTTGAGATTTACCTCTTGTTTGATTTTCTTCAGCAAAGGGGGTCCACTTTCATGTAGCCCAGCCACTATTGCAGATTCCTCCGATTCCTGCTTGATAACGTCCTGCAGATCTTCTACAAGATGAGTGGGAGTTTGAGGCTGAAAGGAAGAAACATTATAGCCAAGTCCCAGAACATCCCTCTGCACTAATATCAAAGCAACTTTTATCATTGTTTCCTTCTTACCAGCATCTTCAAAGGACCATATTTGATTTCCTGAGCTGCAAGCGCGTTTTTGAATGGAGTGGGTGTTCTTGGAGCGCTCTCTAATATCGACCTCTTGATTGCTGGAGTTCTGAAACTTTAAAAAGAGGGAGCAAAACTTTAAAGGAACATGCTTGGAAAAATTATCACTTTACAGAAATACGTGCATACAGGCAGTGGCTGCTGTAAGACTCAGACATATATTCTCCCGCAACCCTATAATCCATTTTGGTTTTCTGGCAGAACATCCATTTAACTGTGATAACGTGAAACGGCTTTATTTAAAAATTAGTGAGTCCATATGCATGATTTTTTTTGTATTAATAACTTACCTCCACAGTTTTGTAGTGAAAATTTTACTCTTTGCTAAGAAAAATCTCAACCTGTTAGCAAACAAATCAGCAGGGAGCATGAGGTAACCCAGCACTTTGGTTGCATGCAATCCTGAAGAAATGAACCCTTGTTTAATCCAAGAAGACAATGGGATAACAGACTTACACATGATTTTCCTTCTGAGCTTTGAAAGCCTGGTCCCTGTGGAATGGCATGGTAACAGCCATCTTATGGCCACACACCGGCGTAGAAGTTAGTGAAGGGTTGTCTAGGTTCATGTTTTCATGATTGGATGAGGTGTTTAAGAACTGCAGGTAGAGAAAAGAAAAATCAACAGAACATCCAGATTACAACCTTGACTTCTTAAGTTGACTTTATTGAACAAAGAAAAAAGAAATTCTTTCCTTCTGATTAACATAACTGATTCTCCTGACCCTACAGTGTGGGTAGGTGCATATGGGGTACCTGACTACATAGCTAAACAAGAATCAACAGTATGGTTGGAGCACTCAGGAAGCCAAAATGCACATTCTAGAGAGGGAAGTTATAAAGGAAATGACACTCTGTTCCAATGAGAAACACTCTCCACCATTTTATAAGACACATCGTAAAAGCCTTATTTGTTTTTTCTGCAAATAAATTTTAATTATTATTAAGAACAGTGTGCCCAAATAAGAACTGGGTGAAAATGAGTAAGAGAAGTTTCAGGAATAAACCCACAGGAAATGGGGCTGAATTCCACAAAGATTTATATAGCAAATCTAGGTGCTTTTAAGGCAGTAAATAAAGCGATTGTGTCAGGAAAATAAATTTCTGATCATCCCTCTCAAAACAAAGTGCTCTGTTTTAACAGCATAAAATGAAAACTGCCATCTGTGATGGGTGCGTGGAGTGGTTTGGAATGGAAATAACTGTCCAAAAATGAGGTGGCAATACCAGTTTGGAGAAAATTGCTTTTGCGTGATTTCGACCAAGTAACCCAAAATTTTATTTCCATTTCTAGTGTCCACAAATCTGTGAGTGCAGTGGTAACCTTTATTCTGCTGATTCACTGTATTGCCTTCTGGACTCAACTTGCACTGGATTAAAATACACTTTATAAAAATACTGCATGTAAGAAAATAGGCATTGCACCGGATAAATGATATATGTTTAAAATACCTATCAGGTGATGAGAGATACAGTGGGAAATGCATCTTTGCATTACATGCAATCTTTTAGTATCCTTCATGAAAGTGTTTCTCTGACTTCAAAGTCTAAAGCCAAACCAAGGCAAAACCAAGACAAACAGACAAAAAAAACCAAAACACTTTTAAATAGTGATACAGCTGTGAAACAAAGCAACCATCTACAGGAATTGGGCAGTGCACGCCAGGCCATTTTAAAAGGCCATTCTCCTCCACATTCCTATTCCTGTCCATCCCACATGGCCCAGGTTGAGGATGTTGAGCCATGATTTGAATTTTTTGGTTGTTGTCAGTTTGTCTCACAACCTGAATGCTATTTAAATGCAGTTTGGGGTTTTCTGGGTCAATGAATCATAGTGTAAGTGGACAGAGATGGAAAGTATTACAAATTATCACAAATGTTAAACTCTAGGAGTTGAAGGAGTTAACAGCAAGAGCAAAGCAAGCAATCGTGTCCCCCCACAAAAACGATCAAATGAAAAACACCAAACCCACGCCCCACAGATGAATTTAAAATAAAGAGGATCAACAGTTAGCTTGCTCATGATCTAAACTCAGCAGTGAAGACTACGAGCAGTGAGAAGATTCAAACATGGAGTGAAATCAACAAGCACAACAGTAATTAGTCATTTGCTCCAAAGGATTAGTTTCTAAATTGTTAAGGCTGGGGTGACTTTTGAGAATTAGTAACATCTGTGCAGAAGTCTTGATCTACCTGCGAAGGAGAGAAGGGCAGGCTTTTGACAGGGGAGCACTTAGGAGGAGTTGAGCTGCTGACGTCAGCTAGGACCAAGGTGCTACCGTGGCCACTGGCTAAGGGGCTGGAGTGCCCTCTCCTTTTGCGAAGAAGGACCCACGGAGCCGCGCTGCCCTGCGAGGCAGATAAGGACTTTGGTGAGCCAGGAGAGCCCTGACTCGGCATGATTTTGCTCGAGTTTGTTATGGGGTGTCCTGGAGGTCTACAACCACTGGCCCCTCTTTGCTGAAGCTGCACGATTTTCCCTGAGGTAGCTTTGCTAGCCGAAGTGTCTGTGTCTTCAAAGAATTCAAAGCTGCTGAGATCACCCCATGATGAAGGATCCTGAAACAATGTGGGAGGCACGGAGCTATAAGACAGTGTATGGTGCCACCTCATGAAAATACAGCGCTAGGATATGTCTGTAACCAACAACAACAACAACCAAGTTTCTCCCAGTTCAATTCACCGTGTTTATTGGAGTACTAACACTGTGAACCTTTATTTGTGTTTTCAATATATACCTTCATCACACCAAACTGTCTAGTGTGCTAGTAGCGTTGCTGGCAACTGAGTCCCAGACGAAACAATGAGTCGGATGATGTCCTTGTTATCTATTTGCCCAAGGTTTTCTGCTTGGTATGGAAACAGTGCTTTTTCCTACCAAAAATGTGTGCCTTGGGCTCTAAACCAAGACTAATCTCCCAAGCTGCACACCTGGCTCTGGATGTGCTGAATGTGACATGACACTGCATGAAGCAGACACCTCTGCTGCTGAAGAAGGGTGCCATCAACAAATGTATTTCAAGGTGCCAGTTCTGTTACAGGTAGTATCCCAAGAGACTACAATGAGAAAAGGCCATGTCAGTGTTTGCTAGATACTTGCATTTAAAATGCATGTTTCCAATTCTTCACAAATGCCAAGGCAAACTCCTTAAACTTTGAGAAGCAGCTGTTGAAGCTACAATAAAAACTTTTAGAAAATTATGCAGATTCGTGAGCACCCACACAAACCTGCAGCATGTGTCACTTTAAATATAAATAAGCATCATTTCATTGTTTCAAGTCTTTCACGGTGTCTCATTTTATTTTAAGGCAGACTTAGTGTCAAGGTATTGGTTCCAGCTCCCACTGTGCAGTTTGCTAAAATCATACTCCTATACCAAGATGTAGCAGGAAAGGGAGACACCAACAAAAAAGCACAGGCATCCACCCTGGAGGGCTTCATTCATGAGCAGACGCATTTTGTTATGTCAACAGCTAAGCTTCAGATCTTGTAGAAAAAAGAAGATACTCGCAAAAACAAACAAACAAACAAACAAACAAACAAAAAAAAAGAAAAGCATTTAGGACTGTCCCAGTTCCTCTCCCCTTACTCCTAGATCATGCATGAATCCACCTGAGGTGGCAAGTCTACTTACGGAGTCTATTAACTGGAGTGTTTCTGCAAATTCTAAGAGATTCTTAACATTATCCAGGATGTTGCTCTGGTGAACAATCATGCACCGTGCAGGGGATGCACTTTCCTCAGGTAAGCAACCGTGATCCACTGGTGGAGATGGAGTACAGTGCTGATGTTCCCCCAAACAGGAAACAGGTGCATTGTCACCACTGGTCCTGGTACTGTCAGCAATTGTGGTGCTGTGCCAGCCAGGGTAGTTTGATGTGTGGTTCTGTGTCTAAAGGAAGAAGGAAAAAAAAAAAAAAAAGGGGGGGGAGGAAAGGCAGAAGGAACTTAGCAATGAAATTGCACAAGGCGTCAGATGCCACTGGAGGAAAGATAAAAGTAGTTGCATCATAATCTAAAAGCCTATGCCTATGAAACAATTGTCAAGATGTTTCCTTTCATCAGTGCAAGACCTTGTTTTAAGTAACATTGGCATTGTATTTGTTATCCTAAAGTTACCTCATAATTTACTTCCAGGATTATGAGCAAATATCATTACTAACACATAATCAGTTCATACTGTGTTACTCCAAAAGTTTAAAAAGTGCCTGCAAGTCATTTTCTGTGAGAAGCAAAGAAATGGCAGGATTTCCCTACTGAGCGCTCAGCACTGTAGAAGGCTGAAGGGTTTAAGAGTTAGAGTTGCTTTTGTTTGCTTATCTCCTTTTCTTCTTCTATCCCTGTCTAATGCTACAGCTTACACCAATGCAATGAGGAGTCTGTCAAATCAACGTGGTTAGGAAAGCAGAAGAACAAATTAACAGAAGTTTCTTTCCAGTGTGATCATGCAACAGAAGAAATTGCAAAACACTAACTAAAGTTAAAAAGTGGCCAAACTAACGTAACATGCATGCAGTTGTTTTACTATTAATTTAAATATTACCCAAAAAAAGAATCTGCTGGCTATCACCTATCTTCAAAAACAATTTGGGGATTCTTGGCTTTGGTGATAGAGTTAACTAGTTATATAAGGGTTTTCACATACTAACATCCAATGGCAAATACAACAAAGTGTGAGAATTCAGTAATAGCCAGCATTTGCTCCACACATGCAGTTATGAAGAATCTAACATTATCTGGAGAATTAAAACAAACTGTCAAGCATGCACTAAGTTTGAAGCTTACGAGCGCATAAAACACAGCTGAAGGAAAGAATACAACAGAGAAGAAAATCTAATGTACAGGCACTACATTTTCATCACATGAACCAGTGCACACTTTCCGAAATGCAGATCCCATTGATTTAAGATATATGGGATTTTTTGTTTTGATAAAATCTTTGTGTTTCCAGTATTACATCGCATTACAGAGCCCAACCCTGCTCCCACTTTGTGAAGAAAAATACCTGCGAAGGGTTCGCTTTTGTTTTTTCAATAAAAGAATTTACAAGGCAAATACAAATTATACATGTGCTATGTTTCATCCTTTTAAAACGGAAATATAGAGCCTTGATTAGTATCGAAGGCAGAGGGGGAGTATAAGGTTAGAAAGACAAGCACTGGGGTAATGCTGCTATCCCTCCATCCAAGCACACAGTGACAATCTTACTGGTAATGCCTGCTGCCCTTTCAGTTCATTCTCAGTCGACATTAGTAGCAACTCTAATTCCTTTATTCGTTTTTCTTTCTCAGGGTCTTCATCATTATAGTGTCTCTGAAATTAAGAGTTAAGGGAAAAGAAAAGATAAAGGTCTGATGGGATGTAGCAACTAAAACGCTTATGGCTTGCCGTCCTGTGATTATAATAGCTAAATTAGACTCAAAGATGAAACAAATATCAATTGTGTTTTTTACTACCAAAGTCCCTACAGAATTTCAGTATAGACATTCGAAATGGAGAAAGTGAAAGCTATCACACCAGATGTCAACTATTGTGTTTTAAATCTACTTCAGAAGAAGTGATTACTAGCCATGTGAGCGCTCCCCCACCTTCCCCATTTTCTCTCTTCACCACACTTATTACATTAAAATGCTTCCTTAATGTGCCACATCTGCATTTTTACTTATCATATATTTAACAAATTGACTCTTCAAATGAGGTTCAAGTTATCTACCTGAATAGCTGCAGCAGCTGGCTGAGGAACATTGACAATATTTACATGCAGTGCTACTGGATATGGGATCTGACCAGGGACCTAGGCCAAAAAGCAAAAAATACTAAAAGTTATTATTTCTATCATATTGTCTGCCTGCATTGTTAATTTGTGATAACCATACTTTTGTTTTAGGTACTTAACATTTATAATCTATGAAGATGAAATAGCAGAAAAAGCAACAATATTTACAAGAAAAATGAACATTTTTTTTTGAATATGACAGTGAGCATTTCAAAGGGAAAAAGAAAACTTATAGACAAAGTGTCTACCCTTCCTGAATGAGAGAAAATAAATAATATATAGACACAATTGTAAGATTTTTCTAAATTGAAGTTAAGATGTAAAAGATGCAATTTACTATAACCTAAAACTGCACAAAGTAACTGTCTGAAGCAGCAGCCTGTTTTGTTACTAATCATTAACTAAAAAGGAATCAGATTAAAATTAATACTTTTTTACTTGGTTCTGACAGGCAACTCACAAACTGGATTACTAATGAAGGGAACATGGGAGATTTGACACAGGATTAACCAGGTTCAACAGACTTTGAAGAAATCTAATATTCACCACTGTAAGAAACAGTACTGGAAACATGTTCACTCCTTAAAAGATGTTAAAAATGCTGAGTCCAACTCCACCACTGGAATGCACACCATCAATTTGAAATGTACATATCTGCACCACTGAATGAAAATGAAGTCAAGAGAGCCCCTTCCTGACATCAAACACACGTGATTCCACCAAGACTGGGAGAAAACCCTTCATGCTTCCTGCAGTGAGGTATGGCTAAGTTGCACTCACCTCTTCCCCAAAGCAAAAAGAACACATCCCCCTCACACAGGCATTTGCAGGCACTTACATTTTGGGGCTCAGAGATGTGGTAGTAGGGGTAATCACTGCTCAGAGGGGGCTGGCTGGCTACTGGCAGCTGTGCAGAAGGGGGGTTGTGAGCAAAGGCCATCAAGTGGTTGCTCTTCTGAAAGCCAGCAGCTGCTGAGGAGTGACAAGCCTTGGAGGACTCCTGCAGGTAGCCTTCCTGCTCAACCTTTCGGCGCATGGTGGAATTCCAGTGGTTCTTGATAGCGTTATCAGTTCTGCAAGAGAAATACATAGGTCTGAGGAGTTTTAAAAAATGAGCGTTTCCAAGTCAGACAGATTAACGGGAGGGAAACTGCTGTTGGCATTTCTGTTTAAACCTTGAACTGTTCTCTAGCCTCCCTCCTGCCCCCATCTTCAAAAATGCTACTGTCAACTTCTCAGGAAAGATGCTTTGTATAAAAGACAAGGGAAAAGACAAACGGGCTGTCATTGAATGTGTACTTTTAAAAGCAATCTCTAAGCCTTAGGTCCTCAAACGGTAAGAAATTAGTAACTTTGGCTTCACCTCCCACAAGGTGAGGTGACAGCAAAGGCTAATACCCTTTTGAGGCCACCCTAAAAGACTCTCAACGTCATCTTCCTACACCTTAATAGCAGAGTGGAGTTTTATTGTATCTCACTGATGGAAAGAAAGACAGTGGTGAAAAGACTAACTTCCAAGCAACTTTCCAACTGGCCAACGAGAGAATGACAATATCATGGAACATACACAAATCTAGCAAATAAAGCTGTTGGTATTTTTCTCGGCTGCAGAAAAAGCGAGATTCAAATTCTCATGTACAGGAGTCAGAAAAAAAACAACCTTAAGTCTGTGAGAATTTTAAGAGTATGCTAAGAAACAGCTATTTGAAAAACATCACCACCACACAATATCTTTGAAAAGGGTGTCTATGATGTGTGGAAGTTACAAAACCAAAAAAAAATTAAAAGGGTTAATTCCTTTTTCTTCTAAGAGGTGAAAGCAGTCTAGGTAAAAAAAATAGCTTTTAAAGTGAAATGACATAAATTAAAAACTAGAGAGGATTTTTAACCTGATGTCAGTAGAATTGTGAGTATCTCCACCGTTTACTTCTGGAGTACTTTTTGGGTGTTTTCTCTAACAAGAAAATTGAATAAAAATGGAAAATTGTTGCAGTGAGTAAATGCATTCCAGGGAATGAGTAAAGAAAGGTGAAAGTGTGACTTACTGGAATTTCTCTGTGTCTTTTAGATGTCTTGATGTCCCTTGCTAACTACAGTCAAGATGGCAGCCTAGGTAATGTCTGCTTAGAAGGCTATGTGATCTTAAGCACTATGTTTAGATCTTGAAGATGTTTCACCAAACAGGAGGATAAAAATAGGAAAGGAAACCTCTCCCATGTACAGATCATTTGCTTAACTACAGTTTGTTGACTTTTCTACAGAGCAAGGAAGACATGGAACCTCTGAAATTATTTGCAAGCTGTGCATTAGCCTTCAATGAAACAAATATTTCCAGGACCACAGTTTGAGTAAGACAGCTTCTCCTGTTTTACACATGGATTTTTAACAGGTCAAAATCACCTGGATTATTCAGGAACAAAAACAAATGTTAAATCAGTCTTCTCTTAAATCATTTTGAATAAACAGTCTGGATTTCATGCTGAAGGTATACCCTTGGCTGAATGTAAATTATGTTCCACTTGTAGAGCCTGATCCTTCCCTGTTAAATCAATTTATACTTTGACAGTTATTGCAAGCACAAATAAGATTGCACAGGCATATGCACAGGCTGGATCAACTCTGCTATGAGGAGAGGTTGAAGGAGCTGGGATTGTTCAGCCAGAAGACTCCAGGGGAACCTTATAGCTGCCTTCCAATACCTCAAGGGAACCTACAGGAAGGCTGGAGAGGGTTTTCATAAGAGTGTCCAGCAATCAGACAAGGGAAAATGGTTTTAAACTGCAGTAGAATAGGTTTAGACTGAGTATTAGGAAGAAGTTCATTAGTACGGGGCTAGTGAGACTCTGGAACAACTCACCAAGGGAAACTGTGGATGCTCCCTCCCTGGCAGTGTTCAAAGCCAGGCTGGATGAGGCTTTGAGCAACCTTGTCTAGATGAGAGGCACCCCTGCCCATGGCAGGGTGGATGAAGTACATGATCTCTAAGGTCCCTTCCAACCTAAGCCATTCTATGATTGAGAGACTGTTATGGTCTTGCTCTAGTTACTGGGGTTTTTTTTACCTATGGCAAAGATTAAAAGCATGTAAAAATAGCATACTGTTCCAAGTACTTGCCAAACAGCACAGCTCCCCACTGAGAAAAACGCACATCAATGTCACTGGCTTTCCAGGTTTTTATTCCAAAATGTTTTGATTTATAAAGTGCAGCCTGAGACAACTGAAACAGACTGCTCAGACCTGCAGCTTTTTCCTTTTTTCCTATTTAAGAGCTAAAGGTATATGTCATTACCGTCCAGGCAGCAACTTTGCAATTTCTGCCCATCTGTTTCCCAGCCTCTTGTGTGCCTGGTAAATAATTCTATCTTCCTCTTCTGTCCAGGAGGTTTTCTTCACTTCTGGATTCAAATGGTTGTGCCACCTCTCCCTGCACTGTTTTCCAATCCTTCCCTTCAAATGCTTAGCAATGACAGACCAGCGCTTTGGACCGTATTTCTGCACGAGTTCTATTACCTTCAAAGAAGGACATAAAAACTGCCTGTATTTAATGATGCATAATGAATCAATGAAATCTTTCTGTGGTGGAGCAATATTTTCAACAACATTTCTCAAAATTGGCATGGTAAAACTAACACACAATTAAGGTCCCCCATTTATACTTTCACCCAAAAGGAAAAATCCGGTAATAGTTAAGGCACTTCTAGACTGTGATTCTGTTATACAGTGCTATAAAGCAACATTAATTAAGTAATTAATTTGCATTCTAACAAAACTTAGAAAGCAACACACAAATACTAACCAATGATACTGATAGCATGAGTCTGTCTCTGGCCATATTAGAGCTGAGACCACCAAAATCTCTAGTAGTTTTGCCCCAAAGCATGAAACCCACTATTAAAGAAACAAAAGGAAAACTACTTACCCTTTGGTCCTCCTCTTTAGTCCACGGACCTTTAATAAGTTCTGGGTTTAGTACCTTCTGCCATCGGTGCTGGCACTGAACATCTGTCCGATTCTAGTGAAATGTAAAATATGCAAAGAAGATCATTCTTCAGGCAAGATGAATGTAGAGTGATAATGCTCTTATCTAGGTACACTTGTTCCCAACATATTTCACTGCCAATTATGACTACTGAAAAACATAGACTGATATAGTAGGTCGGAGAAAAAAGTGCTCAGCTCTCAATTTGCTCACTGAAGTAGGTAAGATTTCCATAATTTCTGCAGTGATGACTCTGTCAACAAAACTACACAAACTGGATCTTCACCATCTGCACAGTGGCTGTCATGCTTTCACATGCACTATTTCTACAAAAGCCAAAGTTTTCACTAAGCAATTCTCTTCTAATCCCTACTTAGAATTCATCAAAGCTATTTTTAGTCTGTCCTGAGACACTCTGTTCCAGTGTCATATGGACCATCTACTTTGTAACACCTCATTTTTGTTCATTTGGTTTTTTTTTCCCAAATGTTTCTGAGAAATTAAAGGAAAATTAAAGGTAAGTGTTTGCACAATATTCTGAGGTCCCCAACTGTGAAGGTTTTGTATCTCCTGAAAAAATGTAACTATAAACCAACCACTCCCCTTTCCCTTACTTGGAAACCTCTGATAAAAAGTTGTCACTAGAACTGGAAACAAACCAATATCCACCTACAGGAAGGAAATTGGCAATGACCTTCCAGTCTTCTGTGCCATTCTGCTCCACAAGCTTCTTCAGTTTCTCATCCTGAATCATAAAAAAACCCAGACATAATTAATATTGCAGTATCTTATAATGCAAATGGCATACATTCAAAAAACCCAAAGTATACATCAATTTCTGTGCCCTAACAATAATGGAAGGTGGTCTGTAGAAAATCTTGAGATTTTTCTGCTCTCGTGAATTTTGGTAGGCTCTACTGTGATGAAGAAAAAAGGCCAATGCACTGTTCTTGCATTATACATTCCCATTTTACTTATCAGAGCAATGTAACTGTTATTCTTGTATTGAATTTACAGAAAAGCGTGGATGTTCAGTTGCCAGGCATCAGACGAATAATGAAATTCAGTAAACACTCAGGCACTTATCTGTTTGGGAACCTCCAAAAATCACAGCCTCAGTTTTATGTCATGCAAGTATGGGGAGTTCCAGTAATTTGCTCACTGCCTATCTGTACAGTGAATGCACAATAAAACTAATGGCTTGTTTTTGCTCCTGATCACCATGAGGGAGTTTTGCATGCAATTTCTTGAAAAAGCAAGAAATTTGGCTTAGTATTTTTAATTATAAGGCCAGAAATATAGATCCTAGAGACAAAAGAAACCAATCTCATGCAGTAGGCAAGACTGAGTGTAAGACAAAGAGAGAACTGCCTGGGGAGATAAGAGGAGGGCAGCAACCCTCCCTTTCCCTGATCAGTGCTGGACAGCACACTCCCAGTCCATGTGACAAGAGAGTGGCCATTGGGCTCCAGTGCCATCCCTTCCTCTCAGGCCACACCACATCCACCTCTGTAAGACCAGGCTTTGATTAAAAACAAACAAACAAACAAACACAAAACAACAAACAAAACAAATAAAAAAGAATCCTTGCAAGAAGTCACCTGCCATTGTTTATGTATACATCTTTAGAGTGGAGAAAGTCAAAACATAACTTAAGAAGAGTATTAATGTATTGCACAATAAACTCAAACTAGTTAAATGGCCACAGGATATCCATCTGGCAAAGGAGTTTGATACCACAATTTACCCAGAAAGTCAGCACAAGGGTACCGTGACTGAAACCTGTTCTGACCTTCATACGTCTTCAATGCTCAATTTTGGCACTGCTGGATTCTTTTCTTCCAGCTTTTTGTTTATTTCCACTCAGAGCCATAGTGCTGCAATTAAAGTGCAAATTTCAAATGGCATAAAAGGACTGCAGCAGTTTCTGCCAAAGTTGTTTGCTGCTGTGGGACACTGAACACACGTCAGTTCTCACATAGCAACCACTTTCAAACAAAAAGCAGCAGTAGAAACCATCAAGCATTGCTACAGGTGACTCTTAATTGGTTTCTCCAATAGGGATAACATGCAGACTCACGCATCTGTAATGCAGACTTTGGTGGACACAAAAAAATAGTGTTTGTACATGTTGTTTAAAAGATAAGAGCAATCCTCAGAGTTAAATAAAACACCGAACAAAGCGAGAGGGTCAGAAACTTTGTCCTTGTTCATACACATGGGACTGTCATTGAAGTTAGTTTGCGAATAAGCAACTCAGAGAAGAACTTAATCCATGCTCTGTCTTTTTACATGCAGAAGATGAATGAACTCAGATTTACCTCTTCACGGGTCCACCTGGTTTTCCCTAAGTGACGTTTTCCAGCCTTAGGAAGCAGACCATCATAATCATGATCATACATCTCAACATCTTCTTCATCATCATCACTGCTATATATACTGCAGAGGGAAAACACAGTGAGACAGAGTGGAACATGAGAACTTGAGCTACTTAATTACAAAGCACAAAAAACCCCACTACAAGCCTTACAAAGGTTACACAGATAAAAGTTTTAAAACTTGCACAACAAGATTTTGTTCTGCATTCTGTTGTTCTAGTATTCTGAACTGGTTCTGCTGTTTTTGGTATCCACAGATACAAGCAAAGGGCTGGCAACCTCAGTATTACTGTGCATGTTTAGACCTGCTCTTACTGTTAGATCAGTGGTGAATTACACATTTGGCAAACTTTCAACCAATGAAGGTTTCAAATTAAAATACAATGTTTGGGACAATAAAGAGAAGCTTGTCCATTACACAAGCACATGTTCAAAATCTTTAACTCGTGCCACACACTCTGAAAAGTACTAACGTTTTCATATGTTTAATAGAGCAGATAGTTACATCGTTCCCCAGTAAAACAGATTCTGTGTAAATACATAAAGTTAACCAATTATAACTTTGATAATATGGACCCTATATATGAAGGCAAAAGTTTCTATAATTAAGTAAAGCCAGTAAGTGATAGCACTACCATGCTCTAACACAAAATGTGCCTGCCATTTATGGCTCTGGACAGGCAAGAGCTGAGGACAATTACATTTAATATGTAACCAAAAAATGATTGAACCCTTTTATACTCTCCATTTCTCTAACTTAAGTCTTTATTACCTCTATTCTATTTCTAAATACCTCATACTGTTTTTGAAATACCCTACTACTCACCTAAGCCATGACTAAGGGATTTCCCCAGAGGCTATCTATGGGTAAAAAGGACTCTCACTCTTTTCACAAACAGCAATTGCTCTACCCAGTTAAATAAAACAAAAAGAGAGGCTTTTGCAACAGGAGCTGTCTTTATGGTGGGCAGCATTTTATTTTAAGATAGGAGCGGCAGTTCTGACACTTCAGCCAAGAAATGATAAACCACAAGTGCTAGAAAGGAGACAATATCCTGCTAGGAGACTAAAGCCTGTGATATATCTGATGGTATGGTATGCTGTGGCGTGTTAAGGTATGACTAAGGCATTAAAATAAAGTTATTTTGTAATAAAATTGTCAAGCACTGCTTATCCCATTAACTTGTTTTCAGGAGATCACTTTATAAATTAAGATGCAGTGAAGCACATAGACTGTTAGTCCAGATGCAAACACCTCCCAAATGCAAGATGTTAAACACATATTCCTTTAAAGAGCACTGGGCTAATCACACCTTAGATCTTTAACCCTGTTTTCTGGCCCGTGGCATGTGCCATGAGAACTACCCAACACGCAGGACGTTTTTCACGGCCTGCCGTGATTCCGGGGGCCTTCCCCGACCCCTCTGGTGGGTGGCCCCCGCCTCACCCCCCTGCCCATCGCCTCCAGGGCACCACTGTACTTCTCCAGACAGCCTGGCCCGGAGCTTCCCTCCCTACTCCCCGTCCCACCTAACCATTTGGGTGGGAAGAACGGGGCTTGCAGCTCCCACCCTTCAGGCCGAGGCTCCTTGAGCAAAGCAAAAGGAGATTCACCTTTTTTTTTTTTTTTTTTTTTTTTTTTTCCTGAAGTGACACACAGAGACAGCTGCGAGACTGCCCCGATGCCAAATGAAGTTTTGTGGCTCTGTTTCCAAGTATCATTTTGACAATGAGTTTCGCAGGCAGCAAAAGCCCCGGGTAGGCGTGTGCGGCGTGTCCCGGGCTGGGCAGGGAAACACCGCCCCGCACCACCCGCAGGACACCGGCGGCGAAGGGGTTAAAAATGACTGAAATGCTGTGCCAGTCATGTAACCGGTTTATTTAAATAACCGGAGCCTTGTTGGCACCGTAGAACTAAGCAAACCTCGCTGTATTACCTGTGATCTCTAGCAGGAGAAAAGGGCCCTGGGATTTCATAGAATCATAGAATTAGCCGGGTTGGAAGGGACCTCTGAGATCATCAAGTCCAACCCTTGATCCACTACCGCTGTGGTTACCAGACCATGGCACTGAGTGCCACATCCAGTCTCTTTTTAAATATCTCCAGGGACGGAGAATCCACTACTTCCCTGGGCAGCCCATTCCAATGTCTGATCACCCTCTTGGTAAAGAAATTCTTTCTCATATCCAACCTAAACTTCCCCCAGCACAACTTGAGACCATGCCCTCTTGTCTTGCTGATAGTTGCCTGGGAAAAGAGCCCAACCCCCCATGGCTCCAGCCTCCTTTCAGGGAGTTGTAGAGAGCGATGAGGTCTCCCCTGAGCCTCCTCTTCTCCAGGCTGAACACCCCCAGCTCCCTCAGTCTCTCTTCACAGGGCCTGTGCTCGAGTCCCTTCACCAGCCTGGTTGCCCAATATTTCGGGATATTCGGTAGCTCATTTTAGCCAACCGGGCCCCCAGCGGTATTCCTAACACTTCTGATTTGGCACCTCCAGCAGCAGCCCCAAATCGACCCTCCCTCCCCAACACCACCGCGCACCGCCCGGAGGGGGAGAGGGCAGCGGGTCGGAGCCCCGCACCTACCCCACTGCTCCCCCGGTAGCAGAGCTGCGCTGCTCGCCCCGCTTGTGCAACGACCCGCGGAGAGAGAAAGAAAGAAAGAAGAACGAGAGAAGAAAATAAAACGAGGGGCGGAGAGGAAACGACTCGCTGCTGCTACTGCGATTGAAGGAATTTGGGCACCGGCCCCGCGGGGCAGAGCCCGCCGCCCGCTGAGGCAGCCGCGCTCCCCGCCGCGCCCCACAGGACAGGCGGGCACCGAGCCGCCGCGGCGGGGCTACGGGCCGAGCCCCGGGGGTGGCGGAGCATCGTGTCCCTGCGGGAGGCGCCCGCGAGGCAGGCGGCGGCTGTCCCTCTCTTCCCTCTCTTTCGGGAGGGACGGGCCGGGTGATTCGGCGCCAGCCCCAGCGGCACCACTACCCTGACGACGGGGCCTTAAAGTACAGCCCGGTGCTCGCCCGGGGGCCCGCTGCTTCCTGCCGCACCGCAAGCTCCTCTCCGTTAAAAAAAAAGAGCCCTCCCCCCCCTCCGTGTACAGAGTCCCGCCGGACGGGGCCGACAGACGGGCAGGGAAAGGCAGGGCTGCGGCTTTCTCCTGTCACAGCCCAGCCAAAGAGGAGGGGATGCCGGGCTGCAAAGAGAAAGAGAAAAAAAGCCTCCACGTGTCCGACCCGCAGTCCCCGGCTAATTAGACAACAACCCCGCTCTGTCTGACAGCCCGGCAGCGGCGGCACGGGTGCGACCACGCGGTGTTGCCCCCCGTCCCGTCCAGTCCAGCCGGACAACCCCGGGGTGCCCCCGGCCCCCGCCCCCGGCGCGGCACGGCACGGCACAGAGCAGCGGAGATCGCCCTGGCCCCGGAGCGCGGCGGGTGGACGGGGGCACCGGTGACAGCTCCGGGCGGACGCCCCGTCGGACACCCGCAGCCCCCGCAACTGTCCGCCCGCTCTGACGTGCTCCGGCATGTGCCGAGCGGTGTGTGCGGGGAAAAGACAAGCCCCGCAGGGCGCAACTACTCCTGCAGGGGAGAGCCGCTTTCCCGAGGGCAAAGTGGCCGCCACTGCAAGAATAAATAAAATTAGGAAAAAAACAAAACCAAAACAAAACAAAACCCGAGAGAGCCACCTCAGCTCCCGAGCCTGCCGCCCACCTGCCGTCCCACCCGGACGGGCATGAATGAATGAATGAATGAATGACTCGCTACCTGCCGCCGCCGAGACAGCCGGACATTGCCCTGCCGTGCAGTTGCGGGGCGCGCAGCCCCGCAGGGCTTCTCACAGCCCCCGCGGGCAGCGAGCCCCCCGCGGTCCCGTCACGGAGCCCCGTCGGCGGTGGCTCTGCGGCAGGTCCCGCCGGCTGCCGCTCCCCCGGCGCCTCCGGAGGAGGGGAGAACTTCGCGCTGCCTTTGGGGGGCCGGGGGCGGAGTAGCGCAGGTACGCGGAGGACGGGTAGCTGCCCACCCTCCGGCTGCCCCGTCCACCGGGCAAGCCCGCCGCTGCCTCCCCTCTCTCCCGCCCTTCACCCAGTCTGACAGGAGCGGAGCAGAGCGGGGCCGGTCGCCCCCCCGCCTGCAGACAGCGGGTTACCTGTGCCGGGGTCTCCGGGCCATCCTCGCACCGGCCGCTGGGGGAGGAGGACGGGGGGGAGCCCTGGCTCGCCGCCGCGCCCTGCTGCCGGGCTGCGCCCAGGCGCTCCGCCGCCGCGCACAGGAGTGCCGAGGAGCCGCGGGAAGAGGAGGAGGAAACAGGTTGAGATTAAAGAGTAAACTCTGTAAACAGAGATGCCATCAAACAAAGGGCCCTTGGACACTCCCCCTCCCGCCAAATCTGGCGCCCCTACAGTGCGCAGGCGCCTGGCGCCGCTCGGCGGGACCGTGCCGCGGCGGCGGGGCGCGGGGCGGGCGAACCGGGGCCGCGCGCCCGACGGGGCTCTCCCGCCCCTCCCCGCCCCTCCCCTCCCCTCCCGGCCCCGCCCCGCCCGCCACGGCGGGACGCGCCGCGCCAGCACCTCAGACTCTCGACGGCGGGGCCGCGGCCCCTCAGCGTGACCCTCTCACTGAGGAGGCCGTCGAAGCTGGGGGCAGCCTCCCCCCGACCGACCCCCCCGTCCCCCCAGACGGCGGGTGGGAAGGGTGGGAGCCCCGCTGTGGGATAACGCGAAGCGACCTGCCCTCCCCACCGCGGGGGTATCGGCGACCACCTCCGGGTGGCGTAGGAGCCTCCTGCCGAGGGGGGGAGGATGTCCCTTTGCAGGTGCACCTGCTCCGGTTCTTGCGTGGCGTGCGGGTGCAGCGGCGGCGGCCCTCTGGGGGGGGGGGGGCGAGCACCCACACTTCTCCCCCTCCCCTCTCGCCCCCCCGCAGGAAATATAAACTAAAAAGGACGGCTGGGAAACGGGGGACGGGATCTGCCTGGTGCCTGCCGAGCCGCGGGGGATTTTTCTCTGGTTCCCCTTGCTGCTGCCGGGCGGTGGATGGTGCCTGCTGCCGCTGCGGCGGGAGAGGCGGCGGCTGTCCGATGAGCTCCAGAGAACACTTTTTTTTTTTTTTTTTTTTAATACAGAAATGAGTCAGGACGTGAAAAATGGCGAAACATGCAAAGTTCCCAGGCTGCGTTGCTGTTTGAAAAAAAAAAAAATAAAAATCGGGGCTTTGCAGCGGTTTCGGCGCACTCGCCCTGTCCTCAAAGTGCCGCGGCTCCTCAGTCAGCTGCCGACGGGGCGGGGCTGCTCCCGGAGAGCCGGGCGGGCTCGGGGCTGTCCCCTCTACCCCCCTCAGAGGCGGAGTGACCCTCGGAGGCAGGGCACAGGGCAGTTTTCAGGCGGCTGCCGCTATCGCCTTTTCTGATCTCCCGCTTCCCGTAGCCTCCGTCTTCAGAGCGGATTCACGGGCGCTGCCGGAGCTGCTTCCCTCGGCTCGGCAGATGCACCGCTTCCTGGGATCACACCTTGGCCCACAGTAGCCGGAGGGTGCTCGTCATTCCTGCTCTGCTGCTGCCCTCCATTCTCGGTTCTTTTGGACCACCTGTAAAACGGGGCTGCTGCACCCACTGGGGGAGCAGCGTTTGCAGTGCAGGGTGCGGGTGCTTTATACAGTGACATCTCTGCGTCTTTGCAAAGCATTTCTCTGCTAGGAAAGATGGGATTTTAGTGCTAACGGCAGTGGGAGAACTGGAATACTGGTTCTGCACCGGGTCAACTTTATATGAAGTGTATACCGGCATCAGCAGTAAACAAAGTTGCTCAGATTGATCAGATTCTTGACGTGTTGTTTTGGGGTTTTTTTTGTTTGTTTGTTTTTGGGTTTTTTTGTTTGTTTTCCTGGAATTTGGGTAGTGAAGAACGTCCGGCCAGCAAAGACATGGGAGGACACCTCAGCATCTGCACTGTAGCTAAACACACTTGCTGGGTGTTGGGGACATTACATGACATTCCTCTGGAAAAGAAACTGATGCAGATTCAAAGTTGCTATAATAGTCCACAAAAGTAAAACAGTGTGTGTGTATGTGTGTGTGTGTAAAATGTTGCCTTCATTACCGATCATGGGAACGATAGAAGTATCATCAGCCATCAGTATGGCTCTGTCAGAGTCCAGTCCTCAATCCTTTAACTATTTAAGATTTCTGAATGCTGCTCTGCTAGTGAGTATGGCTTCAGAAGGCTTGGAGCTGGGCCTGCAGTCAGTGCAGCTGTCAGTCTGTGACAGGATTCATTGGATCTGCTGGGAAGAGTGGCAGCAGTAGTCTTGGACAGAAAATGTTCATGTCACTGTAACAGTGTGTTTATGTTGCCTGTAGTTTCCCACAGAGGTACAAACAAAACTGTATAAGGTTCTCTCTTCCTGCTTCTGTAGGAAACATTTTCCCTTGTTGATTTTTGCAAATATTTCAAGGTTAACTGAAACAAATCCAACATCTTCCCCATTTGGATGTAAATTTGTGGAATAAATGCAAAGAATCTATTATTGCTCTCAAGGGAACTGTTAATATGCACAATTTTCTTCTGAAGGTTTTGTGTTAAACTGCATTTCTTCCCCAGTGACTCAAAAAAAAATTTTTTTCTTCCCACATTGACAAACATACTTGGTTTGTAAGAACGTTTAGAATTGCAAATAAAACATATTTTTATGCGTTCAAAATAGAGAAATGATACTTGCACTCCAATTTTAAAGATAAGTCTTCCCCAACTATACATATGTAAAACCCAGTAAAATCAGTAAGGTGTGCTTGTGCATTCCACTGCTGTTTATTTATTTTTAATGTTTAACTTTTAGCTAAAAATACACCACAAATTGGGTATTTTTTCTGCCCTGAGCATCTGTAGCCTGGTGCAGTTTAGAGTGCAAGGATTCTTCATAATACATCCTCACCAAAACCCTAAAGGACATCACCCTCCTGCATCTGAACATAGGGAGCATATACCCTAGATGTGCAGTAGGAGACTTCTTCTTATATTACCCTTACAACTTCATTAATTAGTGACGTGTTTGAGCCTATTTATAGTAATTGCATCAACTGACAGTAAACAGTGTAAATTCATTTTCTCATGATCTACTTACACAAATTATGTAAGTAATTTACGAAAAGTAATTATAGAAATGGTAAATACACAGCAAATTACTTGATTTCCTGCACCTCCACTACAAACATGGACCTCAAAATGGAGTTAAAAGCATGTAAAGAAAGTTTCAAGAATCCTAGTTTAACATCAAATCTATGTCTTCATCTTTAGTGTTGTCCTGTTGTGATGTGCTATTTAGCTGGTGTGACTTGAGCTGAATATTGCCAACATAAGTTAACCAGGCACAACCAAATAGAAAGGAATCATTAAAACAATTTATCTGGGAGAAGACGAACAGTAAGCCTGAACACTGGGATTTTCCAAAGAGATAGGAAGGAGCTGCATAAACTCTTAAGACTCTGGAAAATCCCACAAGCAATCTCTACCTATGCGATGTTGCTACTTTTGCTGAGCTTATCGCAGAATCTGGAAGGAATACTGTGAAATCATTGTGTAAGTACTCATGTGATCACACACACAGTTTTTCTTTTTGCTATCCCAAGCATTGCAAATAGCCACCTTTTTTCGCTTTGGTCTGAAGGCATCTTAGAACGCAAGAATTTTTATAAATGCATGTTAATATGTGCTTTTTTGTTTACTTTCTGCATTTATCTCAGATTGTGCAGTGAAAAACAACAATCAACTTTCACTTTTTTAGTTTCACTTTTAGACTCTAGTTACTGTAAAGTTTCACATGCATCTGTGGTAGTTTTATAATTGAAAATCAGATTTTTTTTATATTTTGGCCAGAAATATTTTCAATAAATATTGTTAGCACATTTGGAGCAAAATAGAAAGGTATGCTTTCCTTTAGTGAGACTCCCTAACATCAGCTCCTCGTAAGAAAAGATAATCTTGATTAAAAACTGTGGGGAGGGAGGCAGGTGACTGGGGTTTAAACACTTGCATCATATCCCATCACTTAGAGCCACATACTTCGACAGATTCCCCTGAGCTATATAAATGATGTCCAATTAAGTGCATCACTATTTTTATTCCAGTAACTGCAGTGTGTGAGCTCTAGGCTGGGGCTGCATTGCTGCCTTTCTGAGGGGTACCTGCCTCCAAGGCAGCTGGATGTGCCACAGGTGCCTGGGGACAGAGAACAGCAGACATGCAGGTGTGAGTGGCAGCCACCTGCCCTACTGAAAAAGGACATTGTGTAGACCTGGTTAGGGCAAAAGAAATGGCAAACCGTGAGGCATCCACACCATCATATCCATGTTTTGTTGCAGCCAGGCTGAAAAACCAGAGAAAGGGTAATGAGCTGAGAAGAAACCTTTTCAGCAGCTGGAAACAAGAGCCCCTTCTGGCTGAACCATACAGAGAGCAATGGCATGGGCTGTGATCTCTGTGCCCTTTTCCATCAGCCTTGCAGCACATCTGTGTGTTTAGAGAAATGAGGAGGTGCTCTGTTGGCTCCTATTCCAGCTGTGTAGATGCCAGCCTAGATCTCCAGGTTTGCACATCTGGTTTCAGCACACCCAGTTGTAGACCTCTCTAGACTGCTGTTACCCCGTGATTCTTCTGGAGCCCCTGCACTGAAAAACTGCAGCATCTTCTGGTATAGAACTGGAGTGAGACGGCAACAATTCAAACTTAGCAGTTGACTGCATTATTTCTTTTTGTTTATTTAATTTTAAAGTGTAGTTTGCCTTAGCCAATAGGGATCGAGTGATAAGATTAGACTGAATTTTATGTTATTTTATACTGGCATTACCAAGAGAATAAGAAATCTATTTTCTTTCTGGTGTAACATCTAGATTTTCCTGATGGCAAAGTCCTGCCATTTTAAACAGTAAAGGAAAATCTGTGCTGTTTCTAGGACAAAGCTTTAAGTTATAGCTCTATGATCCAGAATGAAAGGAAGGGACGTAACAATGAAATTAGGATCTGAGTGAGGGAGGAATGGTAAATCTTACACTCTTCAGCAGAGGCTCTTTTTTTTTTTTTTTTTTTTTTTTTTGTGGTAAACCTTCTTTGTTTGTGTATGGCTTGGAAGGAGAGCAATGCCTGAGGCCTTCCAACTGCAAAAATAGAGTGCTACAGGAACTGAACATATGTTGTACAAAAGCTGTTATTTCATTTGTACTGAAATGGCATGATATATAGTATGTGCAAAATGAGGCTTGGGGCAAGAGGCACCAGTTCCTTGGACACCAGCAGAACCTCTTGTCCAGTGAGCTCCCTACGCCTGGTGGGCTCCATGGTGATCTGTGTGCATTGCTCTCAGAGAAAAATAGCTCCCTTCCATGTAGAAACCTACATCACCACACAAAATTTATTTTTCCTTTTTAAAGCACCATACTAGCAGTGAGAAGCATTTACTGCATGTGCAGCTCTGTCTTTTTAACCTGTATCAGGGCAGTGACATTGAAAGCAACAGAAAATGAACGGTATGGTGGGGTATTAATATTTTATGTTATCAACATACCTGGAGCAATACATCCTTTTCACCTACTGTTGTCACACAGGAGTCTGTGTGATGTCTTGCCTTTATTTTATTTCTAGCAACTAGTATTTCAAAGGCAATTGTGATGTTTATTTGTTTATTTTAAACATGATGTGATAAGAAATATTAGAAAAGTTTGATTAATAACAGAGGACAGAGCAAATAAATATAAACATAGGTAAATAAGTTTATTTTCTTAAGTGATTCATTTAAGCATACTCATATGTCAAGAAATAGCAATATGCCTTTCAAAATGATAAAGTAAACCCTATTCACAAAAGAAGTGATTTGCTCTATGTACCTGGTTTACCTAGAAGGGTGTGGTTACTATAATGTATGCCTGGCTGGCAAGCAGAGAGGCTTTTGTTCTGCAGCTGCTTTTAAAAGTGTCCTCTGATGGAGCTGCACCTTTGCACTGATTTAACAGAGAATTCAGCTTGCTGCTTCTCTCTCATTTTCACTCTTGTAAATGAAAAGCAACTCCTGTGATGCTTCTTCAGGTACTATTGATATACCTGGCTGCCCCTGGAAGCAGAGCTGAATCTGTAAATCTTAGCTGAGGTAGCTTAGCTGAGGGGAAATGTGTTTAGTCATTTACTTGTGTGATGAAGAACATAGCAACCAACTGTTTATGTTCACCTATTTTTCACTGTCATGCCACTGGGGAGGCCTCATTCCTCTTCACGACAGTCTTCCTCTCATCTTGTTTTACTGACTTGGTACACTGGAAGGAAATGTGTTTGATTTGCATTGTTTTAAATAAAAGAGTGGGCAGACTCTTGTCTTGTGAAGCCCATTTTCTGTAAAATTCATGAAATTCTCCTTGTACTGGAAGATACATAGGGGTGATGTGTTGCCTTGTGTGGCCCTAACTCACTGTTTGAAGTATTTTCTTACAGGTTTCCTTTTAAAGGTTGGCCCATTACTAATCCCATTTTGTAGATTTGTCGTGGGCACTTACACTTCACACACAAACCCTATTTCCCACTTAGTCCATTATCTTATTAAAATCCAGTATTTTATAGGCTCATGACCTTCCCCCTCTCAAACTTTCTCCCAACATCGGATTAACTAAATATTGTGGAGAGGAATCAATCCCTTCCTTCCTTTTTCCATGTTCCTATTCATGTACTCTATTACTGTGGTACCTTAATGTAGGCTAGATTGTAAAGCTTCTAATTTCTCACTATGTTTGCTTTACATCCTTCAGCCCTGTGTCACCCCTTTATGTAATAGTCAATAGGAAGTGGCAAAATATTGGCAAGAAAAGTAATTTTTTCGGGCCAAGACAGAATTAATCACCTCCCTTTTATACCTTGCATCCCTTATTACACACTACTGTTCAGGAGCTAGTCAAATTATGTTTGCAGTAAGGCTGGGTATACAAATAATGCTGTGCTCCTTCCTGTCTTCCTTGTGCCCATAAGTAGTGCCATTTAATTCAGTTAAGCTACTCCTATGTTACATTATTCATTTTGAAATAAATTTGCTGGATCCTAACTAGAAGCAAGACTAAGTGGTTAAATAGATGATTGCTATCACTTAGACAGAACTGAAGCAATCACTATGTTACTAGTTACTTTCACCAAATATTTTTTTTTAGCAATAACTCTTCAAACTCTGTGTAACATTGCATCTGCATTCATTTACATGCACTGGTTTTCCAGGGTTGGAAATGCTTCAGGGACCTGCAAAAATATTTCCCGAGGTACCTTGTAAATGTCAATTGACAACATTTAAGAAACTTGTGGTTTGAAAGCTCAACCAGATAGGAAAAGGATAAGTGAAAGTACTGAAAAGGTTTATGCTCAGCTTCCCGAGCAGAGGCCACCTCAACAGTGCTTGGTTTTCTTGAGGTATTTGAGACTGTGTTTGGTTTACATGGCAAGGTTAGCCTGAAAGTTATCTTTGGTGGCTAATCACAAAGAAGAAATTGGTCCTGTGGATTGGTGACATCAGTGAGCAGAAAACCAGGCCTGTGGCCAGTGACTCGCTGACTGTGCTCAGCTTTGAGAGCTTTGCTGTGCAGGAACTACAAAGAGAAACTGTGAAAATGAAAACAGCTTTAAGACACAGGTGTCAAAGTGGAATTTTCTGTGCTTTCCTTTACTTGTCCCTTTAGCGAAGGCTAGTGAGTTATATAGAAAATGATACTTGGAAGACTCTTTTGTACATTTCTTATTTAGATACTCTGGTCTTTAGCTGTGCACTGTCTCATACATGTAAAAGAAGGCATTAACTTTTGCGTTCACACTTCCAGTACCTTCATTATGTTCATTACTAATGATTGCACTTTCTGGACACACTGGTGTTTGTATCCCTATTCTTTAATGTTTTATTACTTCTGTTTTGTGCTTCCCATATGTTTCCGGGGAGAATGCCCTTCTTTCTTTTACTGGTCATGTTTCTGCTTGCTCTTTCTATGTATGCCAATTAAAACTGAAGGCTATGCTTGTGCTTCCCCTCCCTATGGCAGAATGTGGTTTTCTCTAGCTCTCACTTGTGAAAAGTAGGCCATCTACTGTTGCTTTCAAGTATGGATTACAGATCACCCAGCAAATGGCCATATTATGCATATACCTTCAAAGGAGGTCTTTCTAAGTGCCTATTCTGTCTATAAGTGCTTCATACTTTGCAGGTGTAGGGTGATGCAAAAGTCTCCCCAGTAAACTTAAATCTCATTTCTTTTTTTCCTTCCTTTGAATAGTAACCAACATATTTGGGTCTTGTGTTCGGCTGCCATAAGCTTAAAATTTTTAATTTTGTAAAACATCTGGTGTTTAGGTTTGTTAATCTTGGAGTTTTTCCCAGATGGATGCTTTTCATAGTTAAGTATCATGTACCTTTTCCCTTTCCCATCCTTCCTGAAGTTGGAGGGCAGGAGATGCCCAGCAAATTGTTTAAACAACTATTTATTATCAGTTTTAGTCAGTTTAACACATTTTTGTTGTATGGTGATTGTTGGTTTGGTTTTGGTTATTATTTTTCTTTTCAGTGTGGTTTTGAACAGAAAATTTACTTTAAAAATTGAATCTTGATAGCACACATATCTCTTCTCTCTATGTCTTCTGAGTCATATCTGAATAGTCTACTGACAAAAACGAGCTCTGGTGTTGTCAGCACCATAAAACACAAAGAGCTGTGAAAAGGGAGCTGGCCCATCATCTGTCTGTTGTACCATCACGTCAGAAGTTGGGTTCTGATTCCTCAGTTATTTTTGGAATTGCTACAGAAACTGAGCATCAAGAGTGTTTAACTTCTCTCACGGGGGAACTTGCTGAGGGGTCAATGGTTTGGATTTCAGTTTGATGGGGATATTATTGACAGATTAGACTCAGATGCAGCTAAAGACAGCTGTTCTGGTCTGTCCTTTGTTAAACCGTGACACCTTTGAGGTCAAAATTGTATACTTCTTCCTTTCCTTCCCATGCAAACTGGCTGAGGGACTTGTCATCCAACGTTACTATTGGAAAAAGTTTCCTTTACATAGTCACCTATTAGTCATAAGTCTGTAATAAAATATTTACAACTTAGTTAATTAAGAATAAAGCATGAGTATAATATTTTTATTATGTTCTATCTGTTTTTTGTTCACCTGCAATCATATATGATTTCTTAGTGTATTGCCTCTCCTTATGTTTCTACATGGAACTTCGATTAAATGTTTTTATTCCAGTTTTAGGTAAAATGCAATTTTCAGTGATACTCCCTTTTCTCAATTAGAAATTCAGGCATGATCATAGTTCCTGTGGGAAGTTATGTTTTTAGTACACCTACTTTACATAACCATAATTACAGAACAATTCCATCTTGTCTAGTATCTGATTTTTTAAATCAGTCACTAAAAGAGAGGCAATCTTGCACTGGGTGTGATTGTTGTGCAAAAGAAATGGAAAAAAAAGTAGGTAAAAGTACCTTTAGTAACTCTGAGAATGATAAAACAAGGTGTATCTTTATTGCTTTGTGCGTGGAAATATAAGACAAGTAGAGGCAACTCATTTTCTTAAGACAATTAGGGAGGGACTCAGCTGAATTGCTGGGATGTGCATATGAATAAGTAGAACATCCATCCTTACTGATCTATCACTTGTCAGGTGTTGTTTTAGTTTGATGAGGAGGCCAATGTCTACTTATACCCCCACTCTCTGCCCACATGTAATTGGAGAGGACTCAACTCTCAGGGTGAGGTACTAGAAGCCAAGGGTGGCAACACACCAGCTAAGTGCCTTTATGAAGCTGTGAGAAATGACTTCTTGATAGAAATGTAGTGGCTATGTGATTACAAAGGAAGGGGAATTAAAATTAACCTTAGATGCCCTAAAGCTGGATGCAGTAAGCTAACAGACAGACAGCCACAAAAAATTCTCTCCACTGAGGTGCCAGTGCCTTCTAGAGGTCAAGAATAACTCTGAAGGTATTTATCCTGTCTTAGAAGAAATGTAAATCTGGAGGAGATTGGAAAAGAACTCAGAAGTGTTTTTAATATTTCAAATATGACGTAGTCAATGGCAATGTCCAAATGGTCCATCTCCAGTTTTCAGAGTTAGCCAAAGGAATGTCATGAGCTGATTACAGGAGCTGCTTCATCAGGCTGCTTAAACATGGACAAAAATCCTTTATCAGTTCATACTCCACAACTTCCTTTGACTATGAAACAGTGGGGGACAAAAACATTCAACTGATGTTGATATGTATTAAACATATTTTCAGATGTTACTTCTGCAGCAACAAAAAATCATGTCATTTTTTTAACTTCAGATATGTTGCAGCTTCACAAGCAGTAGAAGCAACATTGCTGTCTCTGTTTAATTGTGCAGGTTTAGGTACTCCTGATAATACTTCATCATCTTTTGTAGAAAAGTACTTACAAGATTATGCTGATACAATTTTCATGGGATTTTGCAGACAGTGTTCACCTTTGCTCCTCACCTGAGTTCCCCCATACTCCATTCCTGACACCTAAATGTTTCAGAGACAGATGGACATTGTCATAATATTGTCTGTACAACCTCTGTCTTCTGCCAATAGATAGGTAGGTAGACAGAGTTTCTTCTAGCATCATTCACTGAGATGGCTTTTCTGAGAAGTCTGTTTTATTTAGCTGACATAACAGGAGCTGATCTGAATGTAACTGTGCCAAGGAAGGATCATCTTGTCTGCACATTTCTTCCAGTCTCTGCCCTTGCTTGAGGATATTGAGGGCTGGTGATAATGCGGTAGAAATTATATCTTGCCAAAAAGCTTTGAAACCTTGCCCTATGAACCATGGTCCTTTTTTTTTGTTTGGGTTTTTTTTTTTTTTTTTCTTTTTCCCCTCCAGAATAGTTCCTCTGGAATTCCCCAGTGGGAAGACATACTCTTAACCTTCTTAGTGACATTTTAGTTGTACTTGGCAACTACACAGTTGATAAGTAGTTTGGCTAATATTCTAGCCCAGCTGGCTATTTCCCTCCCTTTAGTACACAAAGATTAATATCTACTCTTCTGGTCTTCCTAAACAAAGCTGGTATTATCAGAAAATCACCTATTTTTTTAATTTTTTTTTTTTTTTATAGTGTCTTACTAAAGTGTCAGAATTCAGAGATTCTCCGGGTTTTTTTACATGCTGTAGGCTACTCTAGGAATACTGGGGTTTTTCAGCAGTTTCTAAAGGCCTCAGGGCCATCCTGCCTTCTATTTTCAGTTTCCTCTCCAGGTTTTAGGGATTACCCTAAACCTATAAAATAATACGCTTTTTTTGCTTGTAGCTGGTGATTAAGTACTGTTTCAAAAGGCAAGGAATATTTTGTTTATTTTGTTACTATTTACTCTGCAAGATTCTAGTCAGGCAAACGTAGTTTTGTTGGGTTTGACTTGCCCAAAGAAGAATGGCCTGTAGATTTCCCTGACCCCGTGGTGCCTACACTTTCTTCCACATGATAAATATATTGAGATTTTTTGTTTCTGTAGGCAGGTTGGGATATCGCCTGTTTTCAAAACTTTCTGTAAGACAAAGTCATGTTTGGCTCTGGGTTGGTTTTCCCTAATACACTATTACCAGAAATCCTGTGTAAGAAACTAGTAATAAAAGCTTCACATGTTTTCATATAAGAGAAGAAAGTATGAGGACTGTTTTATCCTTAAGTGGAGAGTAGATATACCAAGAATATCCTTTGTTTTACAAGAAAAATTTGCAGGCACTTTGGTACACTACCAATTTTTTATTTTATTTATAAGTGTTGGTAAGGCCCCATCATTTCGTATTCCTTTCCTTACTAAGACAGATGAACTGACTGCAGGGAATGACCTCAGTGTAGGCAATAGTGAAACTCACAAAAGATTCATTTGTAGACTGTCTCTTCTACTGCTCTCATTTCACAGAAGAGCAGCACAAAACACGCCAGCTACTTCCCTTTGCCTGAAGATGCTCTCCACTGGCAATTATCTCCTGTGCTCTCTGAATTAGTAATGGTGACGTAGGCTTTGATTAAGGGGAACACTTGTGTACTTATGAACCTTAAGGAAACAGTCTCATCTTCTTGACCTACTTTTGATTGAGTTCACTGACTGAGTACAGAAGTACAAAAGGCTCAGGCCTTCCTCGTTGAACCTCTTTTATTGGAAGTGGGAAAATATTGCCAGTACCAAGAGATTAATTTCAAAATTAAAAGCATTGTCCAAGGAGAAATCTGAAAATAAGCACTATTTGCAAGAAGGAAGCTCTGCCCAAGTCCATGTGAAATACCATTTCTTGAGCAAACATATCTGCCTGCCTGATGGCTTTGAGAGATCTGTTACTTAAACTAATTGCTGTCCTACCAGAATTTTGTCAGTTTCTTTTTGGTCTAGCCATACGCTGTGTTTCACGCTGCAGGATCTGTTACTGTGACACTTGGATTTCTTGGCTAGACTTTCCAGACCTTGTCAAGAAATGGGATTTGATGCTCTGGGTCACTGCTACAAGGGAATTGCCTCTCCAGCTTTTCATCCTTCTTGCCTCACAATTAAAGAGACTGATATTTTCCAAATTCTCCCTTTGAACTTTGTGTCATCTGCACTGGTATGACACTTACAGCTCAAGACACTGCTAACCTGTACATTTCCTATACATTGGGTCTCACAGAGCTGCTGTGTGTTGCCTCCTCTGTAAACCCCCCTTTCAAGTTCAGTTCTCCTGCTGAGCTACAGCAGTCAACACTGGTTTATTTTAGTTTGGATTGGTAATGAAGGTTGTTGTATACTAGCTCTGACAATAGAAACACCAGGCCTGTTTTAAAGCTCTCATGCTTACCATGAGGTAGGAAATCCACTTTCCAGGGGTCATCAGATTTACTGACACAAGTAACAGCCTGAGAAGAATGACTCTGCATGCTCCTCCAGGGTGCCTTTTGTTCAACACATGGCTGAAAAATTACCCTTCTTCTGGCATTTCCTACATTTTGCATTTCAAGCACGCCTGTGATCAGGATCAGTCTTTAAGTACTGCCTACTGCTTTGATGACATATACTTGCTATGGTGTTCTGTGTCTTTTCATTAGAAATACTTTCATAATGTCTTTCTCAAATACTTTATTGAATGGCTGACTTCGGATTTCTTACAGTCATCTCAGTAGTGTTCTTTAGAGTGCCAGTGGCATCTGACTAGAAAGCCATCCATCGTTTCTTTTCAGAAATAACAATTATCAATTGAGACAATTATTTTTGTCTCAAATGTAATCATTCTCAGAGAGTTATATCTTGGTGAATACTTCACAGTCTCCCTTTGGCTGTATTTGCCAACATAGAAAGCTTTATTTGGACATAAAATTATAGTTAAGTTTACTGAGGCTTTCAAGGCTTATTTTTTTCCTCCAAACCAATGTTTGCCCATTCCTGCTCTGCTGAAACTGAGGGAGCTCTCCTCTTCTCTCCTTCCTCTAACTGTCCATGTATTAAAATCTTGTAGTGAATTCCTTCCATTCTGACTATTCTGTAACTTCATCAGCATTTTAGTGCTTTGGAGTATAAAGGCCAGAGGTAAGTTTTCGTCTTTACCATAACTGAAGTTGTTTAGCTTGAAATTTCACTGGAAGGCAAGTTAGAAAAAGCAACGCAAAACATGGTATAAATTATATTTCTTCTGTTGAGCCTGACTTGTATTAATTTAGCATTAACTATCCATTTGGGATAAAACTTATATGACTCACACATTTTATTTTACTGCATCAGTTTAACTGAAAATGTGATATTAAAACTAATTTTTTAATACAGACAAACCTCACTGGTGATATACAAATAACACTCTTTACATTAATTTAAACTTCCTAGTTATGTACACTTCTCAAGGTACTGAGTTAGAAAAACAAGCCAAAGCACTTAAAGAAGTTATTAGATACATCCTAGAGATAAGAAGTGTTTATTGATTAGTTGCTTTATTCCTGTGCTGAGGTTTGGGCATGCAAACTACCGTTTTAAAGTCTCTCTTAAGAGTGCTTGACGGGATGTAAGAGAGTGAAGTGGTGCAAGAAATAGGCTGTTAGATACTGACAGAAAAAGGTGTGTACATGTGTGTATATATTAGTATATGCATCCGTTTAGACAGGATTCAGACTCAGATGTAACCCTGAATTTATTGTTAGTTCTTGAACAGGCTCCTTGCATGATGTTGTATGCCTACTTCTGTTTATAGCAGAGTCTAAAGGATTTTTCTAATCATCTAAATGAGAGCAAGACAAAGCCCAGAACATAACATATGAAGCTCAGACTTCAAGTGCAACAGCCAGGAGCAAATCCCACAGGGACAAGTGTGCCTCAAGTGTGATCTTGGCACAAGTGTGATCGATCCCTCAAGTGTGATCCTGGAGCTGCTGAGCTCACTTGTCAGAGTAAGAGCTTGAGAGAAGGGGACTGCACGCTGCCACCGGTCCGTCGCATGACCCAAAACACGCCATCGAGCTTCAACAGGACCAAGGAATAATAACATTGCCATTTCTTTAAGGACATTGCTAAACTTAATCAATTAAAGTTCATGAGAGTCACAGAAGGGATCGTGATATGAATCAAATGGAAAGCTACTGAAGCAAAAAAACTCTCTGAGAGATATCTTTCTTTTAGAATAGTTTTTCTTGCTCCATTTCCTACTTTCCACACAGTGGAAGCCAACAGGGGAGAGACAGCCCTATTAATTTTTATCAAACTCTACAGATTCTTACTACATAATATTTAGGTAATTTTCTAAAAGGGAAGCAAATTTTGAACCTTTTTTTTAAGTCTTAATTCTCTCTGACCTGAGAAAGTTCAGCTTGGGTTTTCATATCAGATATCTAGGTCTGTCTTTTCCTGGAATACAATGCAACATGAAGGATAATGGTATCAATGTCACCCATACAAGTCAGACCTGATCAAATAAGGTGGAACTTCTTTCATTTAAATTTTTCCAAAGTCTTTTCTCTTTAGCACTTGCTCACAACAAATGCCTAAACTGTTTGTGAGAAAAACTTTCTCATTGATTTTTAATATTCTCATCTTTCTGTTGAGGCTTGAGAGATCTCAAAACACGTGAGGGATCTCTAAATAAGCGAACATCTGATATAGAAAAGCAGCAAAGAAAACAAAGCATGAAAAAAATTGTATTAAATTAATCTTCTTTTAAAGCAGAGAGAAACATACCATCCTGTATTTATTTCTTATTTGTTCAAAATACATTGTACAGCAATGCTCAGAGGCTCCGTTACAAGTGATATTGATAATAATATTAATGTGGGTCCTTATCTGAGACCTGCTGAAGACAGTTAAAGGCCTTCCATTGATTCCAGGGGATATTAGATCAGGCCTTTTCAGAACATATTTTGGTCAACCCATGTCCAACCGTTAGTTCATATGGGAGAAAGGAGCTTTATCTCCCTTCTGCACTCTGGGCTTCTATCAGCAGAGTGACATCCAAGCAAGTGATCCAAACACAAGAAAAGCCCAGGCTGTCCCAGTGGTGAAGTACAGAGGGTGTGGCAGTTTTTAAAGTGCCTCAACACAAGGACACAAGGGAGAGAAAGACAGCATAGGGGAAAATAAATCACTGAGGAAGACTGGAAGTTAAAGAAATAGAGAGGTATAAAAGCAGTTCTTCATTTTTTCTAGACCAAAAATAGACCAGTCATGTTAGGACGTGAGCAGGTGGGAAAGTACAGCTTCGCAGTTTTAAAATTGTGTATTGTTTTTCAGCTGTAACACAAAAGGGAGTTTGAAAAAAGTGAAAAAAGTTCCAGCAAGTTTTGAAGCAGGAAGAAGACCATGCCAAATTATTGCTGATGTTCAGTCTTTACAGGTGTGCTTTCTCCTTCACCTTGACGGGAAATCCCCTCATTTAATCTCCTAGAATGTAGCAGAATGATTGTAAGCAACTTCCTACCGGGTGTCCCTTTCTTCTCCTTTTCAAGCCATGATGAGGCAACAGGAATTAAGACCCTGCAGGTTTCGGCACATGGATGAAATTGTATCCAGCTCGCACAGCATCACTGGCAGGAGGGTTCTGGAGGGACTCTGGCAGCCCGATGTAAGGAAACATTTGGCAGAGATGGGTCCAGCATAAGATGTTCACAGTGACTTGGTTTTCCTCTGAATACTTTCTCCCACTCTTCTCAAGAAAGCTTGCTGTAGTCTTAAAGAACCATCTTACACCTGGGGCATCTTAGCAGGGAAGTGCTTACTGTAAGTGGGGTGGACATTTGTTTCATATTACTTTAGAATGAAGATGGCATTCATAGGGAAAACTACCTTTAGAACTATCACATCTTTCCCCCATTGTACAAAAAGAAATAGGTATTAATATCTCTAGTTGCACATTTTATTGCCCCAAAACTGAAATGGTCCCCAAAAGTGGAAAGTATCCTTATCAGATTCCTTCAAAAATTTTATCAGAAAATGCTATTTTTTCTGACACAAATATTTTACAGTATATTTACTTTTTAAAATATTTTGAGTTTTACTAGTTATTAATAGCTTCCATGTGTTGTTTTAGTTTTCCTTGCCATTTCACTTTTCTTCCATTCATATTTTTACTTTTTTAAAATCTGTTAGTACTAATATGATGCCTCTATCCTTTTACACATTAGAAAGCATAGCTTTGTATTGCCAAATGAAAATAGTGAAGCAGAAACATTCCAATGTTTAGTGTTGTGATGCAGTTTTTTTGATGCTTCCCCAGAAACCTTTTTGGAATTTGCTTTATACAGTGAAACTCAATATTGAAAGGGAGATTTTGAATTTAATTTTCAAAATCTCTTTACCCTGAATTTGGAAATGCAATTTTTTCTTGTCTGGCATTAAGATGATAATTTTCATCTTAGTCTTTGTGGGATATGCATGAGATTAGAAATTCTTGTCTCTTGTTTTCATTCCTCTTACTCCACTTATTCCTCTCCTAATACTACAGCCATCAAACCAACACTTTTTCTCTTCCCAGTGCACTCCCCCAACTGCCTGTGAGTACAGCTGAGACATTTTTCTCCTCCTGTAGGAGTTCAGACTCTGGGAGACTGAAAAACCCCCACCCTAAATAGCTGGGAAAAAACAGGGCCACATCTTACTCTGTACATTTTGGTGAGATCAATAATATCTATTTTTTCATTATTTATAAGCACAAGGGACAGAATGGGAGATAAAGACGTCAATGAAATCTCATATTAATTTTTCAAACATACCACAAAAGATACATACATGCCACAGAAAATATATACATTGTAATATTTGGTAGCAATTCACATCTACATTGCTACTTGTGCACATGCAATGAAAGCATACTGAATATTCTTCTGGCACTCTAATTTCAAAATATGAATTGTTGAAGATCTTATTATAAATATAGAGGAAATTATTCCATTAATTTTTAAAATTTTATTAATTTTTTATTATCATTCTCGTTTTTCACTTTTTTATGCACACCAAATAAATTATAACAAATGAAATATTTGACACTGAACTAAACAAGTTAGAACAAGCCTTGAGAAAAAAAATTAATTATTTTGTATTAATTTCCATCTTTTTAGATTTTTACTCTGATGAAAGATATAATTAAAGATTTTTCACCAATGGTCTGATCCAAAGCTTGTGAAAGGCAATAGGTGCTATCACAGTTTCATTAAAACTAATTAGCAAGGCTTCTGCAAGAGGAGGAGCAAGATCTTGAACATGGTAACTTGTCTGAGTTTTGCTAATTCTACTTGTTTCGAAATTAGAATTCTTGTTCACGCCAATTACAGCCTGTAAAATGTAATGAACAGAAAGATGAGTGGAAATCTTGAAATGCTTGCTCAATTCAATTACAATATTTTCTTGTGAATATGCTGATTTTTTAAAAGGTTTTGCAAGAAATTACCAAGTGATCTATAATTTCTATTTTCATATTCTACATACTGATGTACAAAATAGATGGGGCATTCAGTGCTTAATATATTCGCTTTTCCTGTCATTGCATTATCCAAAACTTCAAGGCCTAAAATAAATCTTGCGATTTCAGCAAAACTGATATTCACAACATATTTCAGTCTCAAAAACTTAAGCTAGTATTAAATTTTCCTGCTGATCCAAGATGAAACAAAGTGTTGGCATCTCAGAGCCTCACAGGAGGTTACAGTTCCAAGCTGCACATTGGTGGCCCACTTTCTTTAGTGACCCACAGGGCTTGTGACAGACAGCTGTCTTGCTGAGGTAAGTGGAAATTTTGCCATTGAGTGAAACAGGATGATAGATAAAAACTTTACTTTCTGTTTAATATATGCACATCTTTCTTAGCTTTTCCTTTTACCTCACCACCCTTCTCTTCTTCCATCTCTCTTTTCATACTGGAGAGACCACCCTCAATAGACCAGTATGGGCTCATGCTCTGTGCTATGGGGTCTTTTCTTTTGGGCTCAGTGTGTCTCTCTTTAAGTAAGAAGTGTCTTATGGCTGTGCCCCTCAAGGACCTATCTCTCTGTGATCACTATATGTTCCTGTTATGTGAATTTAAACTGATTCTGACCAGCCAGCAGGAAGGAGAAAAGAGGAAGGACGCTGGTGCGGTTATGGTGTTAGCCAGAGCCTCTGGGGATGGAGGTGCATTTCCCTCTTCTGCCACAAATGGCTGTGGTGGCCTCAGGCAAATTACTTGAAGTCCTATACAGGTCCCTAAAATGTTAATTGGGCAGCAAAATACTACTTTGAAATTCACAGTCTTGAAATCACTGCTGATCCTGGCCTGAAATTCACCATGCCCCTAAGCTTTTGTTTCTCTTCGCCTGTGTAAGAAGTGCTTCAGCGTGAGGTGACCAAACAACTCAGCACCTGGCTCATGCCTGAGCTTGCCTGGTCAAAAATCCTTGGCACTTCTTCACCTACCTCCTGGCCAGCAGACTCACCAGCTGCTTGCCCACCTGGGTCCCAGCCAGGGGCATAGCCCATGTCCTCACTGTAGGTTATTATGGCACTGTTGAAAGGAATCCCCTGATCACCCTGCCCCACTAGGGACACGCTTGGTCCTCACTGGCTTTCAGTAGCTGGTGCCAGACTACAGTTTTTTCTTGCAACTAAAACCTCCTGAGATGCTCAGCAGTTGGACATGGGGTCCTCAACATCAACCAAGTCATGCAGCGAACTCATGCCTGTTGTGTGGCTTTATTTGCTGATGTAGACACTGAGTAGGAATTAGATGTGGAGATGCTCAGCTGGGTCCCTTTTGTACCCAACATTCTATTGCTCTGCAGCTCAGGTCCTCACCCAGGAATGAAGCTGTCAGAGGTTTTCTACCTGTCCTATGAGTAGTTACTGGATTTCATCCTGTAGCTGTAAGACAGGGGTTACCTTGCTTGAGTAAAGATTTCATGAAAACAGAAAGAAAAATTCTCTTACCAATGTACATGTAACAGCAAATTCTGTGCTTAGTTAAATATATGTAATAACTTAGATCTTGGAATTTTCTTCCTCTACTTAAGCCTTTGTAAAATGAGTCAGAAAACCCCAGTCTTCTCCAATTTTTTTACTAAAAGGCAGGAAAATACTTTTCTGTTTCTCCCAATAAGATGGCTGGGGAAGGATGGGAACTCAGCAATCATGCTTTAATATCTTATGGACTTTTACGTTTCCCTGTTTTTTCTTAAGTGAACTCATCTCCACACCTACTTTCTCACAGGTGTATTTAACTGATGTACATTTGACCTCATTTCTCACCCCTGTTTGCACTCTGCCACTGTCAGGTGGCTGGTCTAACTTCTCCAAAACTGTCTTTCTGTCTATATTGTTAAAATATTTTATTTTCATATCCTGACTCTCCTGGGGGTAACTTTGAAAAAAAAAAAAAAAAAAAAAAAAAGAAAAAAGAAAAAAAAAAAAAAGAAAAGAAAGAAATACAGCCTTTCTTTTATTAAGAAAAGGTATGTATTTTGAACCATATTTATTAATCTCTGATAAAATCTTGAGAAAAGACAAGGTAACTGAGGTCTTTAAGCTCTGCTAGCCAGTGAGGGGGAGCAAAAGTTTCAACAGAGCTGTAAATAGAAAAAAATGTTAAGATTTTTTTAGTTTTTAAATCTTATGCAGTAACTCTTTGAGGGAGATGAAAACAGAGGTAGAACTCTGGCATCATAATTCTTGAATGACTGATATACAAGTGACACTGATTTTCCACAATTGTTTTTAGCTCCAGGAAGTAAAAAAAAAAATCTCAAAAAAGCTAGGTACCCTTTCTAAATACCAGTAAAAATTATTATAGTGGGTTCCTGGTGTACTCCTTGACTAGCTGAGTAAGACGGGATTTTTTCTTTGGTTTCAGAATTGTAGCATAGATCATTAATGAACTGTATTAAAACCAGTCTTCACTTACTTTTTTTATACCTTCTCCCTTTTAGAGAAGACAAGGTCTGTATACCAAATATCTAGCCAGGTGCATAGAAAAGCAAAATATAATTTCAATATGAAAATGACCACCTCTCTGCTTCAGAACCCTCTGATATATATGTATTATACTATACAATCTGGCATGATGTGAGATGTGAGAGTCATAAAAACCAACTCTCTCCTTCAGGCAATTTTGGATTGGGCCCTTGGTTGCCTTTTCTGAACTGAGCATTGTCTCACTCAAAATCCTTGAACAAGTCACTTGGGGAAATCTTTTCTAAAAGTCCCTCACATTTGGGGTTCTTTTTAGATAGCCTATTTTAGACACCTGCTGATGAGTTTTTGAAGCCAGACAACCGTAAACAGAGGCATGCAAAGTCAGTGAAAACTTTTGAGCCCCTTCAGCCTTACATCTATATGGCTGATTAATTTCTGGTGTGGTTTGGGAGGCCCAGAGGAGTTATATCAGGGCTAAATTGCTAATTTTTAGGTTTTATTTATAAAATTTGTTAAGTATTGTTTTGTTTTGTTCTGGTTGTTTCAGAAAATCTGATCAAGATCTTCAAACTGTAAGGACTAAAGGTAAACCCTCAATCTACACATTTATCTCTCGATGAAATATGGCTTGCTTTGATGAGATTTTGTGTCTCTTGACCAAAAGTGAAAAAGATGGGTGTTTGTTGCCTGCCATACCTTTTAGGCATTTAAGTTTAAGACTGACCTCAACTGCTCACCTCAGGCTGTTAGTAGCAACAAGCCATGAATTACAGCTTAATTCAAAAACATGAGGGGAAAATAGGATGAAGAGAAAACCACACTTGGTTGTCACTTTCTTACTGCTAAGCATATATCTGTAACAGGTAATTGAAAGCAAAATCAAGAAACAAAACATTGAAAACAGAGAAATCCACAGAGAAAAAAAAAAGAATCTGACTCATGAAAGGGATGCCCTACCTTTCCCTGTTGGCAAGAATGAATCACTTCTGTGTGTGAGAGTTAAGAGAAAAAAAGATCAACTGTTAATATTGCTTTCTTTTTCCTCCCTTTTATCCTACTCTTGCACCTATAGGCTGTGGTTGCTATGAAAAATAAATATTGATATTTGCTGAGGTGATATTTATTCATGGAGGAAGAGTCCCCACAACACACAGCCAGCTAGCCTGGAAGTTAATCTAGGTTCTCTTACTTTGTTCATTTGTCGAGGCTTTAGGCCAAATAGCATGAGACTCATTTTTAAGTTTCAGCTGATCTGATCTTCCTCTGTACCTAAGGCCAATATCTTGCTGTTTGGGAAACTCTTGTACACAGCTAAAGTGTAGGGTTGGTGTTTTGCCTGAGCAGGCATTTTGGTCTTTGATAGAGAAACTTTCTGTTTGCTGTTTTAGTTTGCTGTTTTCAATAAAACCTTCTTGTGCCTTGGTGCCTGTGAATAAGCCTTGTCTTTCCTCTGTGCTGTCTGTGATAGTAAAACAGTAATTTCTGAAGTTAAAAATTACAGGTATGATTCAGTGACTAAAGGAAATCCTGCCCCTCAGCTGATTTCAGTGGCTGTTGGCCTATGATACAAAGGCAAAGTATCTAATATCTTCATAGAATCATAGAACGTCTTGGATTGAAAGTGACCTTAAAGAATACCTACCAATGTTTGGTAAAACTAAAACCAACCCCAAATCTATTGATTAATTTTATTTTTTTTTCAATAAAAGATGCCATATAAACCAGGAATGTATATGTATTTTTCTTTATTAAGAGACTGATATAAAATAGCACAAATTCATTCACATAATACAGACTGATGTATTAACATTTGAGCAGTTGGAGCCACATCCATGACCTCCTATAAATCAGGAAAACCCACTTTTTTCCAAGTGGAGCTATAGCAATTTTTCCCTCACTGAGCATCTTTGAGTTACTTGAATGTGAATTAATGATGTGAGTGTGGAGCCATCCCCAGAAGACTATCACCACTAAGGTAAACACAAGTGCAACTGTCAGATTATTGTTTCACCTGTTCTTAAAGTACTTCTGTTAATCTGCTGGGGAAGTGAGTAAAATCTTCCAGAATCTGTCCAAAAGACATTATCACTCATCTCGATACAATTATCACTTGCATTAACTGAAGTGTTCTTTAGATCCATTTGTCAGCTTCACAATAGCACATGCCTCCTCAAAACTTCCCAGCACATGCAATATCCTTCAACCTCTTATTTAACAGGAAAACCAGGATGACTGCAGTGTTTGCAAGAGAGTTGAGAAGCAGAACACATTTAATATGCAATATGGATGTGATAGGGATACTTTTGGGGGCCCATAGTATCAGCTCAGGTGGGTAAGGCACCATCAGAAATATCCCCAGCACAGAAGAAACCACTATTTGCTATTTTTCCTAGCCACACGGCATTGTTATCTCTCATCCAGTTTGTGAGGCACTCCATATTTGTGTGCTGCACCACCCAAATCATTTTTCCTTTTGTGTTGGTGGCATTTCATTCCTGTGATGCATTGTGCAGGTTTTGTTTGTGGTTTTTTAGCGCAATAGACGTTGATAATTCTTACCATTTAAAAAGATTAGTGTGAACTGTGATCCTTTTCACTGAAGTATTTGTATCTGCCTACAAGTATGATATCTACTGTACTGTGCAAGTCCTTATGGAAACATTAAATAGAACTGGATTAAGAAGACCCATGGCAGAACTGTATCCACTTGAGATACTTTCTTTGTGTGGTGGGAAGTAACTGATAAGTAAATTTGACACCTGTTGTTTTTGTTGTTTTTCTTTCTACAACTCCATCTACCTGATGGTGACTATATCAAGGTTCTGAATCCCCTTGGGCATGCCATGTGAAAATGACAAAGTTTTACTGCAGTTGAAATATATCCAATCTTCAGCTTCTTCCTTCTGTGCTGTAACTATTACCTATCAAAGAAATAAATCAGTTTGGTTTGAAGTGAGCTGTTCTTGACACACCCTTGTTGTCTTTTTTATCACTTTATTATCTTAAAGGCACTTGACATGGATTGTTCAGTCATTCATTACAGGATTTTTATAGACTGATAAGTTTATGATGCTCGGCATCTTCACATCTTCCTTTCTCCCTCTTTAAAAGGCTTCTGCGCTTTCTTGTTATCTGGAGCCTTCCTTGTCCTCTCCAGGTTCCCACAGGCAATCGCTAATACTTGGAAAAGTATCTTGGTTACTTCCATAATCAGCTACTGTGACTACTTCCCAGTTTTGCTAGTTTGGTCTAGAGTAAGTTTCATCTAGCTCTGCTGGCTAGAACATAATTCATTTGGCTTAATACTTAATATGGTCTTTAACCTCCTTTTTCTGTCTTCTGTTTGGTAATCTTCTGTCCCTGTTAAAATATATTTTATTCTAAGAGACTGACTGCCACTTATCTTTCATGCCTGTGTGCATGTGAAGCCATGCTTGCTTTCTTCCTACACTATGAAACAGATCTATACCTTGTTTTCCTCTTCTTTATAACACATTTATAACTACTTTTTTCTTGCCTTTTATGCCTCATGATAATTTAAATCTGTTTTACATCGGAAGTTTTCTGATTTTGCTCCACTTGATATTGCTTGGAAATGATGATTATAAAATAATATGCCTTTCAAGAGTGCTTTCTGTAGCAGTGGAAATCCTAACCTGAAGGCCAGGAAGTACAAACTTAAGTGCTACTTAACTTGTACAATAAAGTTTCAAAAGCAATGGGAATCAAAGTGAATGGGAAATGGACTGCAGTCATTGTTCAAGAAGAAAATGATCTTTTCATCTCACTCAAAATTGAAAAGGAGTATCTGTATGTTACATGTTGCTATGAAATAACTCAAAGATACTTTATAAAATATTTCTGTGCTTAGCCCTTGTCTTTTAGTATAAGGAAATAATAGAAAAAATAGTGACTGATGTTATTTGGAAAACTCTAAAATTACAACATAAAAATATATTTTTTTTTCAATAAAAGATTATACAATAGGTTTGACAGGAATACCATAACTGTATCACGAGATGGGTTGTGCTGATCCTGTAACTGACCTAAAATGTTGGAAAAGTATCATATGTACTTCACAAATAGCTTCTATGAATACTTATTGTCCCTTGTATGATCATGCACCTCTCTCTGCTGTTTAGAAGGATAGGTTTTTCTAAAGAGGCTGTGTTTTCTTTTAAAAGCTGCTGTGATATGCCTTTGAGCGTGTTTCATTTGCTGTTTTGACTGGCTTAACTTCTCACTTCAACAATGCAGCTGAATTACAACTCTTGCATTAATTTTAATTCATCCTTTTGATAACAACAATAAAGAAGTCAGTCTTATCAGGGGTGAGGATCAAGGAGGATTAAGAAGCTGAAGCATGTGGGATAGAATAGAGCATGAATTAGGTCTGCCAGATGGAAAATGAAAAGATGAAGAAAGAGGAGTAGGGGGGTGGCTCATGAAACAGAGGAGGAGGATGAAATTGAAGAGTACTGTTACTGTGAAACTTAAGGCTTTGTGAGAATTCACAAGCTATTGGTCTTGCTTTAAAACATGCCAGCTTTTTCTTAGAGACACTGTGAGTATGGGCACTGCACTTCTGGTATTGATTACAACAGAGAAAGGTGGCTAATTATCATTACTGTATGGCATGAAATTGGGAGCTTCACTTGTGGCTGCTATGGTGAGATTACACAATGTGAGTCTGAGCTGAGATTTGAATTTCTGAGTACTCCAGGATGCCTAGAATTAAAAGAAGTGGAGGTTCAGATGCAGGCTGCCTCATGACCTAGCTCCAAGACCTTTCCAACCCCTTCCATGGGAAGTGGTGGGACAGCTGAAGGAAAAGATGCTTTGTCTCCCGTATCTCACCACATCTCTCAGGCCTTTTCTCTGTAGATATGTACTGAGCTTCTTGCCCTTGGCCACATAAAGATTAAAGTGGCCTGAAGGAGCAGGAGAATTGGCTGCAATAGGTGGCTATCATACAAGCCAAGTCAAAGACTAGCTATGAATCTCTGGATGCTGTTGGGGACACATTAACTCGCAATGGAGACTAAATTATTAATATGTTATTATTCACAAGGGAATTTTCAAAACAGTAAAGGGCAGTTCATGGTAAGTCCCCTGTGAACATCCATGAAGGCTTGACACCTGACTCTCAGCTGTGCCTCCCTTCTGAATCATTTACAGGGCTGTCAGAAAATTAAGTTAAGGAAGAGGTTGACTAAGGGGTGTTGCAGGGATGAGTAGCAATGAAAGAGGGGGAAGTCTTGAACAGCAAAACTTGCCTGCATCTTGATCTTAAAGGAGTAATACATTGTCAAGAATTGCAGTCATCAGTGAGAAGTGTGGAAGCCTGGAAAACATTTCTACATGTATCTGTGGATAGAAGTAAATTTTTTAGAACAAAGGAGTATTTCATGTAATTTCAAGTTTGATGTGTCAAAATCAGTTGTTGCTTTGCTAGAGCATTTGCAGTGTGTCTGGTCAATTTATAGATATTTAGAGATATCCTTTGGAGCCCAAGCAGTTTTTCTCCAAGTTCTCCCTGGTTTTTCTAGTGTCATGTTTAAAATAGCAGAATGGCTGTCACTATAACACAGATTTCTCATATGCACTATTTAAGTCTGCCAAAAAAAATGGGGATGTAAAGGAAAGAGAGGGACGGTGGCTTACTGAGTAATATTCAAACTGTCAAATTCTTTATGAACAAATTAGCTGATCCTAATCTAGTTGACACTGGGAAACCATCCAGGACTTTTTTTATATATAAGCTGAATTTTTGGAACTGAAACAACTGCTTCCTTGGCTCTGATTACATCCTTCCTCTCCACATAGTGCTTGGTATGGCTAGCAGAGAGATGTCTTATTCCTTGTCTTATGCACCTTGCCTGTACACCAAAAGAAAGAGTATGGGGAAGGTGATAGGAAAACTTCCTTGCTGAAGGAAGCCTGGAGAGGAAAGCCTACACGAGGTTGTTGTAAATGTGTGAATGCTAGAGCATTGCTAGAAGGCTAAGCTAGAGCTGAATCATTCCACCATACAATACCAGGTAGGATTTTGTTGTGATTTTTCTGAAACAGGCATTTTCTGTCCCATCTGCTTGGAATAATTATATGCTCATGTTTTGTCCTCCTTGAACCTGTTGGAATTAATCCCCTGACAACAAATGCATAGAAGATAACTTCTGATGTGAAAGACTGCTGTTGTTGAGTTACACAAGTGATCTGTGCCAGTTTTCAGTCGTCATGGGAAATCTCTAGGTGTGCATCTGATGTGCTTAAATGTAGTGCTTGGGAGAACTCTTCAGAAGTCTGTTCTTAAGTTTTGTGCCAGTTCCAGCAGGCTGGTCCACCAACTCAGCTTTTTGGTTGAAGAATGAACAATTTGTTAGTTCAAATATCTTTGGGTTATAGATTAAAAGTGAGGTTTGGATAAATATCAGGGGATGGTTGCTGGATGCTGGGGAACTAAAATCCCTCTGCTTGTGAGGAATCCCTCTTCCCTCTGATTCCTCACAGTCAGAGGGAAGAGAAGGAATCTCACATCTTCTGTTCAGAAACAAAGTAAGAGAAAAAAGAAAACCCTTGAAAGGGTAAAATTAAGAGTTACAGCAACCACATATTAGAGCTAATTACCCGGACACTACGAAATTTTATTTCAGTGTGGGGGGAACTTAATTTGCTCTTGGCAACAGGGTAGAATGCTTAATTCAACTTAACAAAAATACGTTTTTTGAAAGAGGAAACAAGACTGACAGAATTTTGGCATGTCAACAAAAGGCAAGAATACAAAAAGAAAAGGATTAGTGAAAAAGAAGATCAAGAAAGGATCAAAATATATTGGCTAGACTCCAGGAAACATTTGTTACATTTTATAAGCAACGCTATTCTTCCCAAGTGTGTAGAACAGAGGAACTAGCTGATCTTTACCTAAAGCAATATTGGCCACCCTGTGTGCTAATGAACAGATGTCCCCATAGGAATCAGAAAAGCGTTGATCTCTATTCTGTAACTGAAATGGCACAAACTGCCAAGTCCACATGCATTAAAAACAAATAGAAAATTCAGTAGGGACTTGCACAATTATATTGATTTGTAAGTAAACAATAATGCCTAATACATTAAATATGACACAATAAACTAGTTTTACATTTAGTAAAAGCCTTTCTCGTCTTCTGCTTCTATTTCTTACAACATTAGGACTTGAGCTGTTATTCTGAGCTGAGACTTAGTAACTATATATATATATATATATATATGCATTCCTTTATGAAGCCAAACAGGTTAGCTTTCACCAGGCTCTGAGTGGTTTAGTTAGCAGTTAGCCTCTTCAATATTGCATTGAAATGGACTAGGAGTATACACAGTCATCAGTGATATGAGCAACAAATAACCCAAGACCAGCTTTTATTCCTGTGGTTGCAGTCACTGATACATGCCTTGCAGTAGAATAAAAATTCAGAGAAGAATTGCTGGAAGACTTATCTAACTACTGGTGTTTCCCATCCAGAATTTTCATATTGCCTATGTGTAATAAGATACAGAAAGAACAGAAATTCTTCTTGCGGTCTAAACTAAGAAGTATATAATTTATTTTATTCAAATAGTTCATCTGCAAAGCAGATTAAACTTAAATGTCTTTCCAAAATTATTCAGAGCTATTTAAAACTGTATAATGCCCATTTTCAAAACTGTTGCCTGCGGAATATGTCTGGATACCTTGAAACTGCAGGAACATTTTTTTACCATGCCCAAATTCAGATCAAGCGAGAAAATAAAAGGTTTAGGACAAAAGACTATGGGAACTGTCGAGAGGACTTGCGATTTAGAGATGAGTCTTTCACTGGTAAACTCTGTCCATATGGACACTACTGGATGTGTCAAATTACTTTGATTCAGCTAGACCCAAGCAACTGTCTCTTTCTAATACAGAATTTTTTTTTTTTGTCAGTTTATATTATGTCATTTGGAAAGGGATTCATGCTTGACTGGGAGGAACGTTCTCATACCTGACAGAACATCCACTGAGCTATTTTAATCTGTGCAATGAGACTCGTGTAAGCAAGTGACTAACCATTCCTGCATAAGGCACAAGTCACTACTCAGAGGTCATGTTTGTAACCAAAGGTCATAATCTGGTGGTATTCTAGTGGTCTGCTAGTGTGAGCTCTGTACCCTTGGTCCGGTTCCAGGGAGGTGACTGCCACCACTGGATTGACAAGTAATTTACAGTCTCAGATGGAACAGTTGAGATCTTGATGCTCTGCACTAGAAATGTCCTTCCAAGATACAATAAGCATGAAATGTAAGCAGTCTCCACCTACTCCAGCCCACTGGTGCTGTTGTAAAGTCTTAAGAAAAAGAAAATAAAATTGCAGGTCTTCGGTGTAAAAAGCTGTCCAAGCCATTCGTTTGCCAAAAAAAAAAAAAAAGAAAAAGTTTTTGGAAACAACTAGAAACTGTTATCAGAATTTTAAACTCTGTTAGTGAATCATCAGAAGTCACTTGCATTGACTCATCCTGTGGTCAGAGTTTTTATATTTCAAGCAGGTATTTTTTCTCAAATACTTTCTGCTGGGTTTGGTTTTTTTTATTATTTTCAGTTATTCAGGATATTACTTTGAATTTAGTCTTCTGCAGCAGTCTACACCATGAGCACATGCAGTTCAGACTGTCAGACTAGCTAATTGGTGCCATGCTATGTTCTGTACCCCTCTCAGTTCAGGTATTACAATCTTTGAACAAGCAAAACAAAGTGAACTGAACTCACCATTGGATTATATTGTTTTGAGAGAGAAATCTAAGTGGAGGTACCCAAGAAGCACTCTCTTGCTGATTGCTACAGGCTGCGTGGGCTTCTTCCCTTCCAAGACCCTGAGTGCAGCTTCTCTGCCTTGTGCAACCTGGACCTAACTCAGTGCCCACTGAAGCAAAGTGGCATTTGATTGCACTTTGGATCTGGATTCTTGTGTAGAGTGTAGCAGCGACATTTTTTTCAACATTACCACCTATATAACACTGACAGAATAACTTTAGCTGTCTGCTGGAGAATTGCTAAAAGTCTTTTTAAGTGGAGGGATGCAGTTGTGCTTCAGACTTCCTTCTGCAGTCCTGCCTTATTAACCACCTGTGCAATGACAGTTCTTAGAGCTTCAACAGCAGCTAGGTGGGTAGGATTTAATTTTCCTGTAATGCATGATTTAGTGTGTTACCATGCTACTTCCTTCAGGATATAAGCCTAAAACCACTCCACTTCATGTTCAATAACACCTGTTAATTATTTTGTAGAATTTTTTATTTTGACTGAACTCAGTCTCTGGGGAAGAATCTTGCTTCTTTAAAAACGATGATGTTCCATTTGGCTTGGTTTTAACCTTTTTTTTTTTTTTTTTTGTATTGTATTGTATATGACATGCTTGTCTTTGCAATTTTTTCATTATTTTAACTGTTTCATTATTTCTGATAGTGCAGAACTGTAATTAATAAGTGTGACGTGTCAATGTTACCCCTTATCCCTGCAGTCATGTCTGGAAGACGTGAACATACATCAGAGAGTGCTTCTAAACATTTAGGTATTTAGAGCTTAAAATATTTTTTTTTTAAAGTTTCTGTAGATATTGTTAAAGAACTTAATAGTTGTTTGATTTTAGGGTACTGACTTCATTTTAGAATAATTCATTGTTGGCTAGTTGATCTGAAGAGAAATATTCTCTACCAGTACAACACAGTCTTTTACATATAGGGCCTGAGCCTTTATGCAGCATTGAAATTTTCAATTTCAAATCAGTAAGATTAAGGCTGTAATGCAGTTTTGCCAGCAGCTGCCCCTACATTTCTCCCCCCTGGCATTCTTGAAGTGAAATTCAAGGGTTTGCTGTAGGTGGAATAAGTAGGTATCGAGGAACAGCTCCCGAGGCACCAGGGCGTCTGCAAATTAGAGAAGCCAGAAGCAGGGACTAATCTGAAACAGTGACCAGGCTGATTCCCCACTGCCTTTGTAAATGCTAATCTTGTTTACAGACAGTTTTTCCCTTTTGCCCAACTCACCAAGGCTTTCACAGAGGGGCACATGGCAGGACCTGAGGAAGCAGTCATTTTGAGTCTCCTCTTCTGGTATACTCGGATAAAGATCTGGAGGCACATACGAAGCAGTGTGGTCTACGGATGTGTTATCTCTTTTCTGTTGTTTGACAGACTTTTGATTCCCTGCTGACTCATAAAAAAAAAGAGCTGGCAGAGCAGCCACCATGGGCCATGTGCCCCACTGGTGATAGCAATGAAAAAACAATGTCTTGGACTGAAAATTTGCTTCAGCCTTTGTTTCAGAAGATACCTTTCTTTATCAGTCCTTCCTTTGAAACGTATATTCTAACAATTAACCATGTTCACTTCTGGTCTTGTTTAAATTTTGAAAGTCCAACATTTTTTAATATGTATATATATATATATATATACACACACCCCCAATAAAATAAAATACTACTGGGACAGTTAGTCTTTTTTAATTTGACTTCAACTTTTTGTTAGCAGTATGGAGAAAAATTGATAAAGCTAATCAAAACTGAAATGGTAATAAAATTTTCTGTGTGCCCATATTACAAGTGATGTAATTGTACATTTCATTTGTATATGCAAGTAAACATTTAAATGTTTAAATGTTTAGAACTGATGCATAAATATATCAACATATTGCGTGGCTATTTTGTACACATACTTGATTGCATTTAAAGATGCATTGGGGATACTTCTTCATGTATATGTTTATTGAAAAACCAACTGCATGCTGAATATTTTTTAGTGATTGGATGGAGGTTTTGTATGTGTAATTGACAGGTGGTTCCATATGCAGAGGAATTGCTGGCTTCCTATAGATTTGAATCCCTTGTCTCTTATCACCTACCACAGTAGTCCCAGCTCAATAATCATTCCCTCAACATCTCCAGTGCAAAGTAGATGTTAAAATAGTTAATATATTGTATATATTGTCTGACCTTGAAATATTGATTTTCTTGCTGGCCAGCCACTTTCAGTGGCAGTGCAGTTTCATTGGCAAATGAGGCAAATATTTTTTGTAACTGCTCTGTTGAAGTATTAATGTGAGATGGTGTTCTGCCTAGGAGTTGAAACACTTAGGATCACTATTATCATTGAGATACTTGCCACACATTGAAATTTGTGGAAACTGGCCAATGAAATCAAAAGGTACAGGGCAGGAGACCAACACAGGAAAAGATGGACAGACCTCTGGTAAGATAGGATAATCAGATTCTCATTTCCACTCAGGCCAAAAAAAAAAAAAGAAAAAAGAGAGAAAATGTATGGCATTTGACTGCCAGTATCAACTGCAACTTTCAACAATTCTAGGACTGAGTTTGCCTGAGACTGTGGTTGCCCTGGAACCCCTGCCCTGAAACTAAGTTTTCACTGAAAAAGCAACAACTAAAATAAGAAAGACAAAGAGTTTCTTGGCTTTACTGTTGTAAATGCAGATTTTTTTTTTTCTATTTAATACTAGAAAAAGTCTGATGTAATAGAGTAGGGAAATCCTATAACCACATGAAGATATGGGCTATAAATACATTGTTCTCTCACAGTGTTTCCTCTGGTCTAGCCAGACTGACCTATAATGCTCTTGGCTTGGATTCTTTTTACCTTGAAAATAATTTTGAAAACTTTTGGTGTTTTTGTATCTCCTTGGGCTAACTTTAGTCTCTCTTTTCTTTCTTTTTTCTTTTCTTGCTTCCAGTATTCAAGGTCTTTTAGCACCTGTTGACTGTCTCATTTCCCACACTTTGTGTAATCATGTGATATCACCAGCTGAAGGGCTTTTTCTAAAACAGCAACCACAAAGGCAGACTGTGGTTTTGAGAATGGCACATCTTGCAGGGGGTGACATCTAACACTATGGTGATGCCACCTGCACGTATGTTTGAAGTGGTCTCAAAAGTAGTGTGAATCATGACTGGCTTTGTATGAGTGTCAGAGGTCCAGTGTAGGACGCTAGAAAGAAGATTAGATGTCCTTAAAGGAGTTCATTACTAGGCAGCAGAAAGGGATATATTTTAAGCATTGAAGTCAATTACCCCCGTTAGGGTAATTTGAGGCCCTAGCCGTATACTCACCCCTGTTCCTTAGCTGCTTTTTCTCCAAAACTACATCCAAAAACTCTGTACCACATTCCCATCCTACCTTGGGATCCCAGTGGCAGCTGTATCCGTAGAAGGTCTTACTGGTTGGAGCTGCCCCTCATTCAAGTATTGTGAATGTCATCATTCCTAAGACCTCATTCCCTGCTTTCAGACATATTGAGTGAAGAGGGAAGTGACATCTTCTGCTTACCTGAGAAGAAAACTCCCCATCCCTCCTTTGTCCTCAAACAGACAGATAAAACTCTGATAATATCAATAGGTGACTCTCGATGTTCAAGTACCTCAACTTGAAGGGTTGGATCTTCTCCCATCATTACATTTACTAGAGAAGATGATGCTTTTTAAATGAAAGATATTGTCAAAAATGCCCCCAAACCATAAGAAATGCTGACAAAACCCAAGTAAAAGGTTATTGAATGACTAAATAGAAAATTTCACATATTTTCTGTTATTCTTCCCAAATAAGTGGAGATGATGGATGGTTGCCTCTGCATCCCCAAACCTATGGAGAAAATTTAGTGACATGAATATTGACACTATACTCAAATTCACACTGAAATGTAAACAGTAAATCTTGATTTCCCCCTCTCATTCCAGATATGTTTCATTCTAAGACAGCTTCAGAAGACATCTGTATAGAGATGTGACCAGTTTGTCTCATTCAAAATTATCCATCTTCCTGGAAATGCTCAGGGTTTTCAGTTCTAAAAATGCTACTTTGCTATTACATTTACTATGTTCTCACAATTGTGTGTGAGAACAGACAGAGGTGTGAATGTTCCCTCACACACTGTTTACATTTGGAGTAAAACCAATTTACCATCAGTCAGGATGGCCACCACCTCCACATTTTCTGATCACATACAGTCAGCTTTGCTTGCTTTGAAGGATATTTGTTTACAGCACATATTTACTTGGGGGAACAAACAGGAAACAAAGTGCCCAGGAACTGGGATGCAAGATGAAACTGTAAGAGCACACATCCTGGGGATCCTGAGGCCCCTAGACTGCAGTAGGGTGTACTGGATAAGTTTTTTAGCTACATGGTAATCAAGACAAATAGAAGGAAGAAGCAAAGCGAGTAAGCACACAGGGAGCATTGGATGAATGACAGAGAAGTAAATTGCAGATGGAGAAACTTAAGAGAATGCCTGCAAGCTTAGATAATGTTCACTGAGCTTTCCTTACACTTGCAAATAAGTCAGGGTCAGAGGACATATGAACCTTTCTGCAGCTGCTAATACTTTTATAGTTTCAGTACACTTCCCCTCATGGTTTTGGCCCTCGTGAACAAGAACTACCACCTGGAAAATATGTTGGCACCACTAAGTGGACAGCATGTTATGTGACTCTTTCATTAGGAGGTTTGGATAAAATTAATCTGTTTGAAAATGGGGTGGTGAGGTATTTTGGACCTGGATTCAACCCATGCCATGCCTTTTGTACTCTGGGCCAAAGCACAGTTTCCAGTCTGTTTCACTTAGTAGAACACATGCAGCCCAAAATATCTGCTGTAGAAAAGGAGGCAGAAGAGAGTGGTCAGGAGTTTTTGGGTACAAGCCTGATTTTTTTGTTTGTTTGGTTTGGTTTTTTTTGTTTTGTTTTTTGTTGGTTTCAAAGGATTTATGTATGAGATCAAGGTTAAACTAAATACATCTGGTGCCAATTCAAATAAGAGCTGATTAGGATGGTTTGTGTAGGAGGTCAGACTATGTGATAACATTAGTTTCTTCTTGACTTATGATCTGTAAAACTATAAGTATTCCTGGACAGAAGAGAAAGTTTGTTAGAAAGGAATAGTAAACTTGCAGAGAAACCATGTACAGGTAAGTTTAAATTAGCATGAAGATGAAAGCTTTCTCAAGGTTAAAAGTAGTTCCATTCTTACTGAATGTGGGAGATAAATAGGAAATCAGCAGGAACCTGTGTGGTGGTCATAAATGAATATAAAGTATTGTCTTCCAGCTCTCACTGGTGTTACCAGGAAAAGCCTCAACATCTTCAGTGGCTGTTGAATGAAACATAAAGAAGTGCAATATTTCTCATTAAACAAATCACATATTGGTAGATTACTTTTTGTCTCTTGCACACAGACAAGAGTTTTCATTCATCTTTTTGTATACATTTTCTTGCTTTTGTGAAGATCAGTGTTTTGTTTTGCAATTTTCTGAGGGGAGATATTTTGATTTCTCAAAATCAGGTAGGTTGTGAGCAGAGTTGGAAATGCTGAAATCACCTCATTTTCTTAGTGGGAGGCCCATAGGGAAAAGCAAAAACAAGTTTCCTCAGCCCAGACAAGTTTAGCAAGATAATATGAGGTGAGGGCTGAAGCATATTCTCAGATCATCTGCAGAACTTGATAAGCATAGAGTCCTTATTGTAGATACTGTACAAATCCCCCAGGAATCATCACACTAAAATTGCATAATTAACCATTCAGTGTTCAGTAGAAAAAATGTACACTAATGAATGGGGACACTCTTTGAGAAATATTGTTAAGCGAATTCTCACGTCCATGAATCAAACAAAGAAAAAAAAATGCTACTTGTATCTAGCTAATTATTTTGATTGATGGTGGCTTAGCTATAATCCTTTGTCAGAAGGGACTGTCATAAATCATTATTGCACTGTTAAGATGAAGGTCCTACACAGCTGCCTGCAGATCACCCACCCAGACTGTCCCCCTCCTCACAGACAGACAGACAGACAGACAGACATCCCAAGGCCAGTGTCCTTCTTCTTGTGATCCTGTCTGACCCTCGTGTCAATCAGTCACAGCAACATTGTTGTTTCACCTCCGGTCACTGGGTTTTACCTCACCCACCAAAGGCTGGGTGATGGCTTCACTTCCTTGTTTTCTGGGATGAGTTTAGTTCACGAGAGGCTGTTGTACTACAAACAGGTAAGATGGAGCTGGGACTCCCTGCAGTCATTGAGGGTGAAGCCAAGGCCACTGACAAACAGCAGGAAATCATCGGATGAAGGCACAAACTTTGTCAGTGTAAGAGCTCTGCAATAGTTGGGAAGGTACCTGTAGCTGTTTATATTCAGAGGACGGATGGATGGATGGATGGATGGACGGATGTACAATGTGCCCTCCAGAACAAGCTGAGTCTGGCAGTCCAGCTTCCCTTGCTGCTTATGCCTTCCCAGCCCCTGCAGAGGACCCCTAACTACCTGCCAGCAGAAAGCCACACAAGTACTTATAAGTTAATATTTGCACACCCTGACAACTGAGATTTACATTTGGAAGCACATGCTCACTTTCTTCTCTCATCTGCTGAGCTGTAAAAGTCTCTCAATACTGTGTTTTTCACTAGACATTTATCTCTCGAGTCAAGAAGAGAAACAGTAAATAGTAAACAACTAGATATGTACTGCATAGAACTAGTAGAAATTATTGATTTTTAAGTAGTGACCTAATAAGTTGGCTTTTAAAAGGCAATTATTTAAAGATTTGGAATACATATTGTTATAAATGTCCTTTTTCCTTGAAGATTCAGTCAGGGAGAAAATGAGTATAGAAGAATCCATTTATTCCCTCCTTCCCTGGGGCTGCAATTATAATGTTAGACCAGATAGTACCTATTACCTCCCTGCTTCCTGTTATTTTTGGAATGATCTTAAACATGGTGAAAGTGCTTATTCAAGCTGGGGGAATAGGAAGGTTTTATTCCACCTTTCCAAATATAAACTTTGTATTGAGCCAATATTTTTCATGACAAGCTGAGGACCAAAATCCATTGAATTTTACATGAGTCTTACAATAACATCAAGTTAATTTGGAAGAAACCCTGAAATAACAAGAATACACATCCTGTGGGGATCTGAAGGAGATGTTGCATTATCATTCTCAGCAAATGCTGTACACCATATGGCAGTGCTTGCAAACAGCACTTTTTTCTTAACTTTCTTAGTCACAATTTACTTTTCACACAGTTGTGTTAGGCCTCTATTAGGCTCAGACTATAAATAATCACATTGCTTATACCTTGAACAGATCGTTTGTCTGAGCTTTTTAATGGAATAAAACTTGTTACATCAAAGCAACACGTTAATCCATTGACCAGCTAAAATAGTATAACTTTCTCCTCAGCCTTTCTGATGCAGAGATCACAGCTGAATTGCACTGAAAATCTGTTTATGTTTTACTTTTTGCTGCTCATATAATGCACTATTTTATCTCCCAGTCAGAAAGACAGGTCAACATAGAAACTAGCAATGTGGGTAAAACTCAACTGTATTGACTAAAATCTAGTTTTTACAGATTTTGTCCTTTCTAAAGAAAATCTATGCAACTATTTTGACTTCTCTGAATTATTTAACTTTCCTCCCGTATATAGCTACAATCTTGCCCTCCATTCTCAAGTGTTTGATTTTCCCCTGGTTATTTTCCAGTAGAAAAAGCCCCCAAAAGCCTTAAAGATCTTATTTTGAGTCTTGGAATGGCTCATAACCATGTGACTAATTAAGAATTCTTCAACTTATGCTGGTGAGTAGTACACTTTTCTACTATTTCACACATAGCCTTGGATTCTTCTCAGAATGAGTGCCGGCTGTAAATGACAGGAATATCAGTTTGATGTAAAAGACAGTAAAGTCAGTTCCTCCGGGTCTACATCTGAACAGAATTTACTTTAAAAATTCTACTACTTGCAGCCAGGTTATGAAGTGGAAGTTTTAAATCTACAAATTTAATGTGCAGCCACATTACAGGTACCTGCAGATTCATGAAATGATTCTCATTTGAACACATTCAAATTAACATTTGAAAAATGTTAACTTATTATTACTATATTTAATTATATTTATTTATTATTATTATACAGAAGTAATGTAACTCATACAAATGCAGAAAGTTAGTAGTAGTAAGATAGCAGTAAGGTTAAAACTGGACTTTCAGTACAGTGACAGTCTTTTAGTTGGTCATAAGTATACCTGCTCTAGTGGGAGGTGTCCTGGGCTGTGGCAACAGAGTTGGAACTAGATGATCTTTAGGGGCCCTCCCAGCCTAAACCATTCTGTGATTCTGTGTGTTTATATCTATATTCAAGATACCACTGTTTTACAGCTGTTGCTGTTGTGTGTCAGTCTTGGAGAAGAACCATGCAGTATTAGGTGGAGTACAAATATGGAAAAAATAAAGATAAACCTTTTCCAAAGGGTTGATAATCTCAGACAAGAATTTTTTTTTTTCTGGCTGTAGAATAGCTACCTTTCAGCATACAAGAAGTTTTTTTACAAAATTCAAATGAATGCTTTTTCACAGTTGCTTTTTCCTCTTCTTTTTGAGTGGCAATCACTTTTCTTGATATGTTCTTAAAGATAATGTGTCAAGTCTGCTTTGAAATACTGGAAAGCTTCATGTCTTTATTCCAAGGTGAAGGAAGTCTTGTACAAGCACATAGTATTTGTTAAGCCCCTGTATTTTTGTGAACTGGCAGGCTCCCTCACCAGCCAGGGAAAAAAAATCCGGTACCACACCCAAGCCTCTTAAGGCCCTTCCCTCAGGCACAGTTTATTATCTGAAATGCAAACTTTACCAAGCAGCACAACACAAGGTTATTTCCCCTGACTAAAGCTACCCCCAAGGGCCCCAGCAAGCAGTAGTCAATGGATCCAGCTGAGCTGCTCAGTCCTTAGCAGGACTCACTTGTTGCTTTCCCTTTTGGTCAAACACTGGCTAAGAAAGGTCTGGTTCTAGTGCTCCTCTCCCTCCTCCTCAGGCTCAAAGGGGCAGCCTCAGTTATTTGCCTCCACTTTGCTATGTTTCACTTTTTTTTTTCCCCCCACTCAATCTTGTGTTTTCACAGATAACATCCATTAACATTTTCTCACTGCCTGAGCACACAGATAAGAAGTTTTCTATACCTATTATTATCTTTTGTTGCTCGCCTCATGGTTCCTCTAGCAGTAATAGGGTGTCCCTCTCTAAAACAATTTACTCCACTGGAACTCGATGTACCATTTTGCAGTTTTGTTCTACCAAAATCCTCTCCTTTATATGCTTTGTAGGTCTGGTTAGTGTCAAATTGATTCATGAAAGCCAGTGCAATTATCTCTATTGACTTTCATGAGGATTGGACCAGTCCCCAAATGAATTTCTATAAAAAGATTACCTGAATCTTTCAGTTAGAGAACATCAGTAGAATTCTGATGTAGGATTTATTGAGAATGAAATGTGGATTTCCACATGAGTACAGCTGAATTAAAATGCAGTAGAAATATTTTTTGTTTCTGTTGCTATTAATACTCTTACTGATTCCGCTTGTGAAATTTCCAACCATTCTAAATTTCTTATAACAAAGTGACCAATACAGAGTGCTTCCATTGCCTCATAGCTATCAATTATGATTTCAAATTTATTAAGTCCAGCAAGGCACTGATGCATCTATCTAATGTTCAGCCAGCACAAGGTTTCTGGATGGCAAACAGATACTAAAATTTATTGCTATGGGGTTAAATTCATTCCTGATTAAATTTCATTGAAGTTACTTTTAGTTGCCTTGCCAAGTAAATTATACCGACTTAATTCATCCACTCTTAATACTGCTGAGTATCAATTATAAACCACTGAATAGAAGTAATTTCATTATCTCCTAGATAACCTGCCCTCAGCTTAAGTAATGTGGATAGACTGTGATTATTTATATTAAAACCTTCAGACTCCAGAAATAGCTTCTGCCAAATAAAACAAGCTGTTCCACTAGCAGTGAAAGGATGAAACCCTGATTCTTCTGCACTGAATTTGCTGTCTTGCAGCTACCCTTCACAGCAGAACCAGAGCTGTCTCTCTATCTTTGTGCCACCATCATTTGGGCCATACTATGGCTAATGTGAAACTCTGAATGCACACAGAATATGTAACAGTTCAATTTTAGCATTTTTTCCATCTGAGGGAGCACTAGTTTGGGTGCCTCTCTTGTATCTCACCGCTGAATTTTATGAAGATTCAAGATTTAAAACACGAAAAGTGTTTTTCCACAAGCCTTGCTTCTACAGAAGTCTGGGAAACCCCCACCCAGACTAATGACATAGAAGGTAAATTAAATTAGTTATTCAATGGATATGCTCCATTCAAAGATAATGTATTTGTTACTGTAATTCAGATGTGTCAGCCTCTTCAAAAGTTGTCTGAAGGAATGATTTCTGCAAGGTAGAAGTGATTCTGTATTTAGTCTCGTGGGAAAGAATCTTTATCAGAGGGACAGAAAGAACCATTTTGTTCCACTGTGTCCATGAATGATTTGGGGAAAATTACTTATTTGGTAACTGAATTTGACCTGCACTGCAACATTATTGTGTCTTTTGGGGAACTAATTGCCTAATAAAATGGATAATAAATTTTGGATACAAACATAAAAAATATATGACTTCAATGCAGAGATGAAAGTTCACTACATCTCCAATCAGCAACAAAATCACACAAAGTAAATTTTAAGCATACTAGGCAAAATTTTATCTAGTTAATCTCATCTTGGTGAGAGCTTAAAAAGTGAGACAAGCCCCCTTTTCAGAAGGGGATACTTTGGAAGTAGAACAAACTTTAAGTAGAAGAGCTACATCAGTTAAGCTATTGACATCAATATTGAATTGGTTAATTCATAAGGCCCAAGTCATATTTTTTTTTAATAAATAGTGAAGATTTGAAAACTGGGGAGATGAGTAATACATTTCCAGTTAAACTGAAATCCTGCCATCACCCACGAGGTAGCTGCTACCATAAGACTAAATACCATAAGACTAAAAGCTTACGTGCTCCTTTTCTCGATACATAGTGCACAGACTAGGGAACTTTGAACTGGTACTGTTTTTTGTGTTTTTTTCAATTGATTTTTCTCCTTTACACTTTGTGGCTAATGTTTTCCTATTATCAAGGTCTTGCATATTTTCAGCACCCACCCAACTCTGTGGTATTACTTGTATTTTTTAAAGGTCTGAGTGACAAATACATTGATATAAGTGAATCATCCTTTTGCAGGCATAAAATTTTATCAGATTGGTTTTCAAGTAGATTTATACATTTAAGACAGTGTGTCTGCCATACAAGATTAGCTCATGGAAGATAGGACATTTGTTCTAATAGTGAGTGATAGAATTTCATGCTTTAAACATGTGAAGCAAATTAGATAATAAGTGAGCATCTTGTTAAGTAGTTCCTGGTTATCAGATAAAGTAAACAAAGCTGGACTAATAGGATGTTACTGTGCAAGATTAGGCCAAGTTTCCATTCCCTGCTCCTGTCACTGCTTTGTGCTCCAGCACTACTTTCGACTTTAGGATATGCAAAATGTAATCAGATGACAAAGCAAGGAAAGCGAAGTAAGAGACCATCTGATGTTTATCATTACCTGTGATTGCAGGATGAATTAACGAAACCTACTATGGGTAGGTCTGCTGTACATGAGTACTGAGACATAAAGAGGGACTTGAGAATTTCATGTAATTTCATTTCAACACCTTTAAGGTGAATTTTTTGGGGGGAAGAAAACAAAGGCATTAGTCAAACATGAAAGTGTAGTATCAGTGTGAATTAAACCACACTTCTCATTCATCTAGTGATGCTCCCTATCACACCTAATAATAATACCATATATACTTTTCAGCCTAAAATATCCCAATTTTACAGATTTAGTTCTGAGTCCATCTGCACAGGAATGTGCTTCAGGAAAACCCATCAGGTAGCACGTTTCCATGTGAGGTGTGTATTGAGGATTTCACTGACTCTGCAGCCATCCCATCCCTGCCATTTAGATGCCTGTAGTTTGCCTTCTGCATCAAAGGTAACAGAATCTCATGATAGCCTAACAAACACTATGTAGCTGAGATTTGCGTTTCAGGATAGCCCACAATTTGTCCAGACCCTGTGTTGGAGTCAGCCTTTCAAATATAATGGATACATATTCACTGAGTTGGCCACAGTCTCAATTAATGTATGAAAATCAAACAGTAATTCTTCTAGATGTCTTCTGGAATGTGGAATTTATTATTCTGCTGGAAGACTTTGTTGTGTTTTCCATGGTTGTTTGTTGTTGTTGTTGTTGTTTTGTTTGTTAGTTTTGTTTTGGTTTTTTGTGTTTTTGTGTTTTGTTTTGTTTTGTTTTTAAGGCCAATAACCAGAAAGGTCCAAAAATAAGACTCTCAGAAACTAGTCTTTGGAGTTTCCTTGACATGGTCAGTCTGTTCTGCCCAGCATATATTGTTGGGATTGACAAAGCCAGGTCCCAAAACTTAAAAAATGCAAAAGCAAACTATTTGTAAGATTATAATAAGACTTTAATAAACTGGCCTTCCAACAAACCACCTGTAATTATGACTCCCACAAGCATACATCTGTCCGCATTTGTTTTTAATTTGAGGTCTTCATAAGGAGATCAGTAGTGGAATGTCCTGGTCTCATTTGTATCACTAATGATTTTTTCTGCTGAGGCAGTAGAAAAAGATCCCATTGGTGTTACTGGAAGCTTGACTGCATCCCTATGTTCAATAAATATATCTCACCACAGATATATTGATGAAGATACAGTTTATGGCAGTAGTCAGGATTCATGACAAACTTTTTACAGTGCTTGCTAAATTGATATTTACAATGATATACAATAGAATGCTGCCTCTGCATATATACATGAGTCATTATAATACAATTTAGCAGACACACGCTTCATCTTCAACTGAGTCATAATGACAGCATTCTGGTTTGTCTCTCCCTTATATCTGTAGCTCCCAATAATTTACCCTGTCAGTCACCTGTAACAATTAACAGTAGATCTAATTGCTAAAATGAAAGGGTCTTGCAGAACTTTTATATTTTTATATTAACTGTGATCATATTTAAGTACTCTTGATATTACACATGTATCTGAATTGTTTGCATCTGGCTAAGTTTTTGGCCTTGATCATTTCTTCTGGCAGTGAATGTTACCGTCTAGTTTTGTGCTAAATGAAAATCATTTACTTTTATCCATTTAAAACCTGCTTTCAATCTCAAGGAATTTCTTCTTTCACTATGAGGGAAAAAACAATGACCTTTTATGAGCCATTCCCTATTATATCCCTTGGTCATGTTCCATTTTATACATCTCCTTTGTAAAACAAATTCTTAATAATTTTAATCTTTCTTTGTGTAAGAAATTTCCCATGCCCCTGATGATTCTCATTACTCACCTCCTTCTGTATCAGCATACTTAATAGACTACTGAGGAGTGAAAACCTCTCTCTCTTTTAATTGTTTCCTGTTTTTTAATATGCATTCAGTGGTAAAAAAAATTGATCAGGGATTTTCAGTGAGTACTTCCCAGTGGCTACAGTTGCCACTGTAAGAAGTTAGGCTCCTGGCAACTGCCCTTGAATTTGAAATCCTACTGTGGCAGCCCATTTAAAGGCAGCCCATTTCAAGGTGGTTCCCCTCCTTGCCCCGGCTAAGCTTCTCTTTATGGGCTGACATTTGGGTCACTGAAGATAAGCAGCAGCTTGAGTGACAGCAAGAAGGCAGAAGGATGACAGGGGAGATTGGGATTGAGCCCAAAGTGTTTTGGGAAGTACAGACATAGTTAAAGTCACTGAAATATTTTGTTCCTTATTGCAACAGGAACTTTACATACCTGTGAGGAAAAAAAAATGGCTCATGTTAACCCTCCCAATAGGCAACTGGTCCGGATCAAATTGCCATCACATTACCTATTCATCTAACTTAGGTAGGTCCTGTTGAAATTGTATGAGGTCTTGACTAAGATAAATCACTAACTCACATGAAAAAAACTTGTTGTTCTGCAGATTGATCCATTCTTAAAGAAATAATAAACATTTAACAAGCTCATTCATACTGTGGAAAATTTGAGACACTTGCTATTTACCATATGTACAAAATGATTATTTATTAATACTCTTCATTTTCTGACTTCTGAATCAGCTTCTGATCTGGACTGTGTCATTTTAAACAAAACCAAACATGTATTTTCTGGTTGCAGTTCTTTTGATGTAGTCAGATCATTTATCAGCTGGTAATGTGCTTATTGGCATTGCCAATACCTATATTTTAAAATTTAATACCCACTCTGCATAATGTCGTATAACATCTGGAATTAAGCAGATTTTTTTCTCACCCCACGTCTTGCTTAGCTGTGGTTTAAAAGGAAACAGTATTGAAATAGTCTGAATATTTTTTTAACTAAGAACTTTAAATCTACTACAAAGTCATGTAACTTCACTTCATGAAGAAATAACATCATTCAAAAGACTACGTAGCTAAAATAAAGTACTTTATTAATTGATTCTACTCTAAATGAAGAAAACTAGCAGCAAGTACATGGTTAATGCTATCATACTACATGGATAAGATAATTTTTATATTTCCACAGCTATTTTATGTTTATTATTAAAAACAATAACTAAATTATTTATTTATTATTCCACAGCTATAATATTAATTTTCTTTTTTTAAAATATTAATTCTGAAATTTTGAAAAATATGTTACATTTGGATTGTCAAGCCAATGAACTGTGGACTGTATCTATGCACTCACTGAAAACCAAGAGCAATAATGTGATAAATGTGAACATAAGATTCAAACATGAAAAAATCATTGTATCAGAAGAAGCTGGTAATTTGTGTAATAAGCATGAATGCGAAGGATAAAAGAAATATCTTTGAAATAGGATGGTCATGTGTGAAATGAGAAGTCTCTACGCGAAAGAAAAAAATGCTAAATTTCTATGACTGAGATTTACTGGAGGTTTTAACATTTGCAACATTGGGAAGAATACCATTTCCAAGGTAAATCTGTTAGAGGCAGATTGGCAGGATGCTGTGAGGGTTGTAGTGCTATCTAAAGTCTATCTTAAGTTACTTCATTAAAGGCTCAGGACATGCTGGGATAAGTTTTTGAATTTAGGGTGTGTCACCCCAGCTGTGTAATATTAAATCATAACATATGATAGCAATTCTTCCCTTTTGTGTCTTCAATCAGTACCAAGAGACTGGGACAAATAAGGATCAAGACAACTTCTGCCACACCTCTGCTGTAGAGTAGAACATTTAGGTCACTAAAGGTCAACACCAGCATTGATTAGAAATCTTTGTTGATGATTCTATTTTAATCTTAGTACCATATGAAGGACATTATATAGATCCTAATTTTGTCCTGCTGCATGTCCTGTTCTGTACAAATTAGTTAGAGATATGCAAATAACCTCAGGGGAAAATTTGCACATTTGCATACAATTTGTATATGAACACTAACTTCAGCTTGTGTTTAACACAGCCTGACTCTGGTGGTGACCAGGAAGGATGTGGAGTGGCAGATAGTGACAGTTTGGGCCAGGATGAGGCAATAGTTAGGTGGCACTAACAAAACCAGGGTACTGTGGGTTGGTGGGGATGTGTGGCTACAGGGTGGGATGCCAGAGGACATGTGGGTGGCTGGGAGAGGGGGGTCTCTAGCATTGTCAAGACCAGATAAAAAGATAGTAAACAAGATATTAAAGATCTTGAAGATGGAGACAGCTGACTTGAGAAATATTAAGGGTATCATCTGCCTAGCAGCTCCCAAGCATGTAGGTGAATGCAGGTGTCTGTCAGGACTGGAGTGCAGCAGGAAGCACTGGCAGGGCCCATGTACAAGGATCTCTCTCTCTTTGCCACCAACGTTGTTTTCTCTGCATGCTGTTCTTTCCCACCTAGCAAGAGGAGCAGCTGATCCCCAGGGCACTGCAAGAGCACTTGGCAGGCTAGAACTAAGTTTTATATGGTGCCTACAGTAACAATGAAGTAAGATAAAGTCCTCCATGGAGCCTAATGCTTTGACATTTGCCGTTGAACAGTGCCAACAACATGAATTATAAGTTTGCATTTACCTACATCCGTTTCACTTAATCCCAGCCATTTGTTAATCACTGGATTATAATGGCTCTGGTCACCGACAAGCCAGGTCAATTTTAACTGTTTCAGCTCCAGAACTGAAATTTGCAGCCAATTGCAAAACCTTTCAACCTCTGCGTGCTTACCAATGTGAAAATATGGTTGCAACAGTTTATCACATTTTAAGTCAGAGGTGTGAACGCTGAGGCAGCAGTGAGGGTTACACTTCAGCTGCACTTGACTGCAGCATCAGGCTCAGGGCAGTGTCGGTAGCGGGGTGCTTGGCTGCCGGCACATCCAGCGTCGGCTGCAGCATCACAAAGATGGGAACCTTTCCCGGTCGGGGGCAGGTGAAACATCCAGGAGTTACCCCTGGCTTGGCATGGCCGGGTTTGCGCTACGCTGCGTGGGGTGAGCACGCCGCAACCGAAGGCTGCGCCTTCAGGGAGACATTGCCCCACGTAAGACATCCACCCGGAGCCGCAGCGGCTCTTCTCTTCCCTCCCCACCTCAGAGAAAGTCCAGGGAACAGGGCTGCCCCTCCTCCGCCTCCCCGTCCCTGCCCCTCGGCCCGCCCAGCGCCCGCCACTGACGTGGGCAACGGCGCGGCGTGGGGGCGGAGCGCCATCGGCCGGGAGAGACAGCGCCGTCCCTTCTCTGCCGGCCCCGCCTCACCGCTTCCCCCGGAGGGGACGGGACGGGACGGAACGGGAGGTGCGGCGCATGGGCGGCAGCGAGAGGAGGGCGGAAACTCGCCCGGCGCCCATGCGCAGGGGGATTCCGCCAGGCCCGAGAGCACACCAACATGGCGCCCTAGATCCGCCGCGCCACTGACACCGCAGCCCAGGGAGGTGGCCGCCGGCGTCGCCGTTGCCGCCATCATGTCCCGGCACAGGAACGTCCGAGGCTATAACTACGACGAAGGTAGTGGCGAGCAGGAACCGGCGGCATAACTGCGGGGGCCGCCCCAAAGGCCGGTCCCTTCGCGCCCCACCTTCCCCCGGCCCGCCCACAGACCCCTCCCCGGCGGGCCCGTCCGCCCCACGGCGGTGTCCGTGTGACGGGGCCCGCACGGCTGGAGGAGAAGGCACGGCACGGCACGGCACGGGGGGGCTGTCAAGGGCGGTGGGAGGGAAGAAGCGGCCCCCTCCCTTCCTCTCCGCGGGGGTTGGCTGAGGCACCATGCGAAGCCTCGCCCCTTCTCCCGCTTCCCAGCCCGGGTGGCAGCCCGGTGGGGCACGCGTGGCGGGGCCGCCTTCTGCTGCCAGGGTCTCCCGGGAACTCCCAGGCAGGGAGAAGGCGGCCCTGGCGCCTCGCCTGAACCTGCCGAAACTGACTCCTTTTCAGACGGGTGGGAGGTGACTTGAAAACCAGCCTCGATGCGGTTGAACCCACCTTTCTTTAGCCTTGTAAAACTTGAAGGTTTGTGTTCCCAGTCTGACAAGTTGTTGCGGATGTTCAGTGATAGTATAGACAGAGCCGTTCCTCAAAGAAAAAATGAAGTTCTTGCAGATGGAGTTGAGCATCACCTGGTTTTTGGACACCTTTCTGTCACATTTTACTCGTTCATTCCATGCACCTTGTTTAACAGCTCTCACCTGCGGTGCTGCTGCTTGCTTTGTGCTCTGCCCAGTTAACTTAGGCAAAGTAAATTGTACCCTTGTTTTCTCAGTGGTTTTGTTTGTGTTGGCTTGGGCTGTGGAAAAATTGGACACACTTCCATCTGGTACTGGTATTTTTAAAGAACACTTCAATATGGGAGCCTCGATTCATTTGACTTAGATTATACACAAAGGTTGCAAGAAATACTTCTGTCTGCCTCTGATTTTTGGTGTTAAGTAGACACGCAGTGTGTATAGGAATCATAGTAGCGCAAATTGGGCTTTGCACTTGTGATCTTGGAGTTTAAGGTGCAATAACGTAATTACATGTGAACCCTGACATCTGCGTGGCCTGCTTTGCTGGTGTTACTTGTGCAAATTGAACTAATGTAGGCAAAATCTTAGGCTGGATTGGGGACTTTAAACCTTTTGCATCCTGTAGAGATTTTCTTCATCACAGATTGGTTGAAATGATCTCAAAAGAATCTTGGTAATCTGTAGTTTGGTGCCAAATCTGTAGAAGTAATTTCAGTGTTTGTACACTCATTAGAATATTTTTTAACGAGGTTGCTGAACTACATAGTAATTTGTTGCAGCCATGTGAGGCTTAAGTTGTTACTGCAGTTTGAAACTTTACTGTTGCATTACACAGCAGGTTTAATTACAGGTCTGTATTTGTGTGGTCTTTATACTGACACTGTACACTATTGTCATCACATAAGACGATTTCTTTCACAAATGAAGTATGCTTTTTTGGCACTTTTTTTTTTTTTTTTTTTTTTTTTTTTCCCCACTTAATATAATGCCAAACGTTTATTTAATGCCATGATTCTGTAATGCTTTGTCCCAGTTTTTTGTTGTCTTTCTGAAGTAAGTATTGGCAGTATTTTGTCTTTTCTATGAAATCTTCTGAAGTCTTAGATCTTGTGGCCTTTATTTGACCATACTGTGTTTCTGCTCCCTCCTTTTAGAGGTGCTGTGACCAGAACCGAAGATGATATTCCAGCTGAGAGTATGCTGGTGATACAGCTATTGATAGTGTGGAGTGCTTCTGTAGCTACAGCTTCTACTCTGTAATTTCTGTCATTTAAATAATTATTTTTATGGTCAATGCAATCTGAGCCATTTTGATGGAGGTATCTTTTTCCTAGTCAAGGAATTTAACCAGTATGGAATATACAAATGATTTAAGTAGTGCCCACTGACAAGACTTACCTTGATTTTACTTTCTACAAGCTATGAATGTGTTAACCATTCACAGGAGTCATCTGGGAGTTTTTCCTGACACTCTCCAAGTATTGGCAAACTACAAAAAGTTTTCCTAACTTAAAAAAAAAGTATAGCTCTTTTCTAAACTGGAACCAGGAGACATTGTGTTCCTTTCAACATGGTCAAAAACTAGATAACAATATACTAGATTTAAAGAGTAAAACAAGCCTAGAATGTGTTTTTTATTGATTGATACTTAATTTCCAGAGTAGCTTCCTGAGTCTTTCACTAAATTTTTCATACACTTGTGCAAGTCCTTTTAGCTACTGCTTTTGGTTCAGTTTACTTTGTTTTTCTTGTTACATGGTGAGAGACAAATGAACCTTTCATACCCCATAGTCTGAGCCTTTTATAGATGGATACAGTGTTGGTAATGTCCTGGTTCTGTGGTCTATAAGTTCATGTCACACTGGTGATTTATGTTAGCTGTTGGGTACTTTTTTTCTCGCACCCTTTTAAAGTAACAGACATTACATGTTGTTTGTTAAACTGCCAAGTGTAACATCTTTAAAAATACTTCATTACATTTTTCATGTATTTCTTTATTATATAGTGAAAATTACATTTATTCCCAAGATTTTCATAACACTAGGATTTTTTTTTGTGTGTATGGTGGGATCTCTATCTTTGTTTCATGAAAACTCATTCCTCTTTTTTTAATGGGGAAAATAAATGGCTATGTTTAAGTTAACTGTAGAAGATTCTTGTAAAAGGGAATTGTGAATTGTATTTTTGCCTTGTTGGACTTGATTTGAAGGGCAGATGGCTGTGAGGGCAGAGAAGAAAGCTGAGAAGTAGATGGGTATGGAGCAGAAATGCTGCTCCTGAGTTGTTGGAGTAGAGATTGTAAGTTAACTGTTTGTACTTACAGCTATTGAGAGGTCAAGCAGGAATATGAAGAGAAGTGCTGTGGGTAAAGATTTGTGGAACTGTAGAAAGTTGGGTTTGCACTGTGAGGGTAGCCTTCTAAAGGAGTTGCTGATAGAGGAGGTGTGAAGCATGGTAACTCTTGAAAGTTCCCATAAATGTTAAATGTTAAAATTCTGCTGTTGTAACTTAAAATTTCTTATCTAGGTAAATAAACAGTATTTAACTGTGCTTCTGGGATACTAGAGATGCATAATTCCTTAAAACCTTGTATAAAACCTGCTCTTTGAATCGTAGCATTAAGTGCTTAGAAATTGTGCAGCCTAATTGTACTGTTTCTGCTTTATAGATTTTGAAGATGATGATGTGTATGGCCAGTCAGTAGAAGATGATTATTGTATTTCTCCTTCAACAGGTTAGTTCAAATGATTACATGTAAGCACTATTGATTCCTACTCTGGTTTCCTACTGGAATAAAGCAATATCTAGGGAATTGAAAGCAATGCTAGTGAAGCTTTTGAAAAGTGCCTAGCAGGTGTAATCCTATTAAAGTCAGGTAGTGCTAGGCATTATTGCACTTTTGGAAGTTGCATTAGACAACTGGGCACGTCTTGAGCTACACAAATAGATTATCTAGGATGGTCAGAATGTGCTTGATAAAAGTAAAAAACAGGTTTATGGGAATGTGTGGATAATCTTGAAACACGTGGTATTTAAAAGAAATTCTTAGTTGGCTCTGTGTGTACTAAACAGTTGTGATTTGGCACCTGGTAGTTGATGTCTTTTACACAACTTTGAGAAAATGTGGGGTAGGGAGTTTTATAGTGGGATGCAGCACTGGTCCTCACTGGCTTTTATTCTCATTCAAGATCACGTGAAGCTAATTAACCTTTTGACATCTGTAATGCTGCAAAGTAGGTAGAAAAACAGTGATTCTGTGTTCTCAGGTAAGACATAGTTGGAGCGACCCAAGCTGGCTAAATTCAGTCTGACTGTAGAACCATTAAGTTGTGTTCTATGGTAAAATCTCTGGCAATATTATCAGTTTAGCATTTTCCCAGATTTGATGGCAGTCTGTCTAGATCTGAATAGGCCCTTTGAATAGAATGTCTGATGTGAAGCTGCAGGTAACTTGGCTGGATCTGTGACCTGACCACAGGTACTTTAGTTGATTAAAGGTCTTTAAAAAATCTATTCCTCTGTCATCCTGTTATTTTTAGTAGTGAATCTATGTCTGGTTTTTTATTATTTGTAGCCATATTGTCTGATCTATATTCATATTGCCTTGCATTCAATTTCTAAATTTTAATTGCTAGGTTTTTTGAGACTTTTTCTAAGAATTAAGGTAGCTTTGTGTTTTGTGATGAAAATGTGCAATGTGTTTACTTTTTAATCAAGTATAAACTGCTGAATTGCAAAAGTGATTCTTGTTTGTGCACAATAATTTTCCTAAGAATTTTTTTTACATGCACTTTATTTATAATAAAATCTTGTCTACATTATATATCAGTCTTTTAATAGTTGCTTCAATTATGATGATTGAATATAAAATGCTATGCATTTGGGAAACAGTTGCTAAGGCTATTCTACTTAACTTCTGGATATACATATGCCTTCAGTATGTACTTCAGAGCTGGGGAGGATATTACATAACATAAAGAAATTTGTTTACATTATACATTTCTGGTAGTATGTAATGACTGGCTCATTTTCAGCAATATGTGATATAAATATATATACACACACACACATAGAGCACCTTATGTGGCTTAATCAAAGTGAAGTTATGCACATGTTTAAAGTTTTGTGTGAATATACATTTTAACTCGTGGGCTGTATTTCTAATGAAATTCCAAGAAAAGAGAATGTGTTCAACTTCATTAAATTACTATCAGTTGTTTGACAGTGCTATACAATGTTATTTTCCTGCTAGGTTTTTTTTTTTCTTAATCATATCTGAGCTTAAAAAAATACTATTGTGGAGTAAGATTCTGAAGACATCAGGCCATAGATGGTAGTTAGGTATAGAAAATACTGTTTTTCAAACCTAGAGTATATTCCTTTGTTTCTATAATGAACTTTGAAGAATTATTACATAATTACAAGGATAATGCCCATCCTGTGGTTTCACTGGGCTGATGACTTATTTATATTCTAGCATGAACTGCTGTATGCTCTGTACAGTCTTCAGGTAGTACTCATTATACAGTAGTAACCCATCCTCCCCCTGAAACCACTGCAGCTGGTCAGCATCCTAACATTTATCCTTTGAGATATGTTCTGTTTTTAAATGAGGGTTTTTTTTTCACTTTTCATACTTTGTTTTTCACCTAATGCAGCAGCTCAATTTATCTACTCCAGACGAGAGAAACCAGCAACACTTGCTGAGCCATTAGAAGAAGAGTATGACTATGAAGGTACAGATGATACTGCTGATGACTCCAGTCATCAGTTAACTGAAGTTGATAGAGGTAACTATACAAAATAAAACTCATAACAATATCTTCTATGAATTAAGGACTTATAAAAATAGTCTTAAATTAAAGTTTGCTAATTGACACTGCTCATGATTTTGTAATTTTATTGTAAATCAGCATCCTTCATAAGCATCTTTCAGTGGTGATTCTTCAAGGTCTATCTTTCACATAGTAGTTGTAACTTATTTGCATACACTGAAATATGTTCTTAGTTTTTTATTAGAAATAAATTATTAGAAATAATGAGATTTGATATGAAGTTCAGACATAAGAACATACAGGCTTAGATCATATATCCACGTAGCTCAAGGTTGTGACTCTGCAAATGGATGCTTAGGGGAGATTATTAGAGTATTTGTAGAATGATCTTTTGGCTGTATTGAATTCCAAATTCTGTCAACAAATTCTGTTTGAGAGGTTTTCAAAATTATGCATTTCCTTGAAACTGTAGTCAATATCTTGAGATACCTAAATCCTCTACAATTTTTTCTTACTCTATTTTGAATTCATTAGACTTCGGTTTCTGTTCAGTCCTACAGCCATGAATTCCATGTTACAAGCTGAGTTCTGAGCTGAGTGGCTGGGGAAAAAATATTTACTTTTATTTTTTATGCGTAGTGTATTTATACGTGCGTAGTGAAAAAGATTCACAAGTCTTTTTCCTACGTAGTAATAGCTAACTTATTTTTTAATGTTTTGGAAGAGTTATTTTTAAAATGTTGATAAACTCAGGGTAAAATATGTTGGGTAATGAATAGACAATAAAATGCATGAATGAAATTCGGTATTTAAAACAAGGTGCAGAAAATTAAGAAACAACAAATAGAATAGTAACAATCCAGATTCCATGTCCATTTAATTGATAGACATTATGGTACTGCATAGATATATAGGTAAATCTGATAAACTGGGTTGTAATACATGTTTTTACAACAGGAGATAGTGTAGAGGGCTATTTAAAAGAATTCAGCCATCCAGAAATAATCTATGTGGAGACAGGTGATCTAGACAACAGGGTGTCCTGGCTTTTCAGAATGCTTTTGACAGACTCAATTTGTTAAGAATTGTTACTGAAACAAGACAAAAAGCAATATTCTGGACTAAGGAAAGAAAACCTAGAAATAACCATTTGTACTGTGAAAACAGCAGTGGTCCCACAAGACCTGTTACGTTTGGCACAGCATGCAGTTTTGGCCATTAATACAAAATTACTGATTGCATTCAGTCTGGCTGCAGAGAGTTTGGCAAGCTGTCCTTACTGAGTTTTGGATAATAAAATCACCAACCAGTACATGGAACAGGACTCTGCTAGTGTTTGTTTTGCAGAGCAAATGTCCAGGGAACACTGACATGCTATTTGGATCACAGGTCAAGGGTGATGATCTGAGTCATCTAGAAGAAGTTGTAATTCTGTGGTGCTAAATTCCCTTGGCAAAGTTCTTAGAACTCACTATCTTTGAGGAGGTATTCAAATAAAGAATGGTTAGTTGTCTTAAAGTTGTTTAGTTCCTGTATTCTGAAATCTGAACTCGCAGAAGCTGATGTTCAGGAAGATTTTCTTCTGTTCTCCTGTGTTTGTATGTCTGATCAGCATGCTGCTTCTAGTGAGTAGCAGCCTGGTGAATTTTCAGTCTTTTGTGCAAGTTTAAGAAACTTAACTTAGTCAAGGCTTAAACTAATTGCAGAAATATGCTCCAAATAAAATTGATTTTTTCAGCTGAAAAACTTTATTAACGATTTTACATAAGATAAAGATTGTAGATATCTTCAAACAAAAAATACCCCTGAAAATTCTGTTTTAGTTTCATCTGTAAACATTTGAAGTGTATTCTTCAGTAGGATTCCACACTGACTTACTAAATTACTTTGGTTAATTCTAAGGTGATTAATTGTATTTCTCCTCTACGGTGAAGACAGTTAATTTTACATCAAGGTATTTAAACATTGAGACTTTATCGGTCAATAAATAGATATGTTCCTTCTAGCAATACCTGAAATTAGGGAAACATTCAGCTAGGTTTAGGGGCAAAGTGTATCATGGTAATTAGTGAGATTAAAATGTAATTTTTAATGACTTTGTCTTACTGTGAGATTTTTCTCATGTTTTTGTTAATATGATCTGTGGTGCTAGTGGATAGGCCACTTACTACTATCATAAACTGCACAAAAAAACATCTTATGTCTTTTCTAGCCCGACTTAATTCATGCCTTGATCAAATGAGAGAAGTTTTGGCAGAGTCTGTACCAGAGCAAACGATGGTGCAAGCAGTACTGGATAGTAAATTTGATGTACAGAAGGCTTTGGATTTTGTGCTTTCACAAGACAATAAGCAAAATGTGAAGACCAAGAATCAGGATGCTGCAATTGTAGGAAAGACAACAAAAGGTATACGTCTATTTACTTGTTGACGTTCAAGAGGATTTATTTTTATGTACAGTTTAATTTTGGTTTTAGAAGCTGTGAAAGTTCTTGTTATTGCATTAGTCATTTATTAGAAATTTGAAAAAGACCATCTTTTCTATTTCTGTGTCTTAAAAAAAATCTGAAAGAAATAGTTGCTTTTCTTGAGCTAGATGTCAAAATAAAACCTTAGTGTCAGCTTAAATTCAAACTGCAGTCATCTTCATTTCACAGTAAATTTCTGGTGTGTAATGTATGACTTACCTGAATAAATAGGTGTCCTAAAAGTTGGACGACATTATTAAGTTGTATGCACTTCCATTGTCTCCCATTCCCAGTATGCTAGTGGCTATATAGTAACTTATTATTTTGATTTATACTTACACTTTTGTATTCTTTTTTGGCATTTATTATTATAAATTTTCTTGGGTATTTCACTGTATACGTGTAAATTAATCATAGAACATTGCATATCTTTGGATAACACTTAGTGATTAAATGCCTTTTCATGTTTCTTTTTGTTTTTTATTGCTGCTGTCAACTTTAAAAAAATTGGATATTTCGTTGTGACTGCACTTCCATCTGAAAATTACTGGCTATTGTAAGGTAAGGAGACTTACTTAATTGTCCAGAAATGTGTATCGATACAGACAGATTCTCTTGTGCAGTAGGAAATGTTGCTGACAACAGTAACAAACCAGGGTTTGGAAACGTGACAGCCAAAAGTGGTTCAGCTTGTTACTCTTTGATTACAAATAAAAAAATGCCCCTTGATGCTGAAAAATCCAGTATGCTTTCATCTGAACAAAAAGGATTGCAATCCTCTTTGCTTGTTCTGTCATCTTTCAGTGATGATTTGTATAAAGGATCATTTTGTGAACCTGTGAATAAACAGGCACAGACTCAACTACCAGAAAGTGCAAATGCAGTAAGTTTGATTCCTGGCAGTGAGGATGTTTGCTTTAGCAAAGGAAGTAACCCATCTGGAAATTCTTCCTTTAAGAAGTTGGAATGCAAGGCAACGCAGGACTTGAAATCCTTGCTGATGCAGAATGTGGCTTGTGATTCCCTGGGTCCTGAAGACAGCATTCCTCTTGTTTCTTCAGATACTTCTGATTGTAATAGTAATGCAAATTTTTACAGTTCTCCGTGTTTAACAAGTGCTTTAGGAAAATTGGCTCTTGATAATGAAGTCAGCCATGCTGTAAATAGGAAGCATGGACTTGAAAATTTTTCTTCACTTGTGCAAAGTAGAGAACAAGAAAGCCCCTCTTCAAACCCGGCTGCTTTGCCAGTGTTAAGGTCTGGAAGTACCTCATTGGCTGACTTACTTCAGGAGCACCAGAAAAGCAGTGCTGGCCTCTGTTACTCTTTGGCTGACCTTTATACCCAGTCAACAGTAAGTCACACTGACATGAAATTGGGAACCTCACCGTTATCACAATTATTAAGTCAGCCCCAAGCTTCAGGTGGGATGTCAGAGCTAACAGGATCTTTGTCTTCTCTCGCCCTCTCTAAAGTTTCTCCCGTAAAGGAGGCTGAGAATTTATCACTCTCAGATTTAATAGCAGAGGCTATTGAAATAGATAAAACTGAGCAAAAGACAGACTTTCCCATGCTCAATGTAACTGAATCGAGGCCCTCTAAAAAAACCAGCATTGATTTAAGTGCCCTTGTAAAAAATGCAGATGTATCTGCTGAACAAAATGTGGTAGGACAGTCAAATATCTTTAACCTTGAAACCAAAATTTTGAAAGAAAAACAAGGAAAATGTTCTGGTTTTGGCAAAACAACTAAAAAACCCAAAAGAGGACTTACTTCCAAGAAGCAGGATTTGTCCCTTCCATGGATGAAAACACTGTGTGCAAAACCTTCAGCGTTTGCTTTAACCTTGTGTCTCCGTTACCCTCCCAAAGGCTGTAAGAGGCGTGCAGTTGGTGTACATAAAGCTTTCCTATATAGCAGACAAGTAGGAGATGTAAAACCCAAGGAAACGTGTCCTGTAATAGCCATAACACCCTTTGACTTCAAATCAGCATCTCCAGATGATATTGTGAAAGCCAACCAAAAAAAAGCTTTTACAAGAGAGTAGTGCAAAAACGTTTGAAAAGTCAGTGTTGATATCTTGGTACATTAGAAAAAAATGAACTATATAGGACCTGTTTATGATCAAGAATTGATTTTTTTTTTTTAATTGTCATACTACAGTTCTCATTGATAGGAAATTTGTATATGAACTTTTATTCTGCTGTACTGAATATCTTAATTTTTGCCTAATTTTCACTGATGATATTTTTAACTTTTGCAAAGTCTTTAGTATATAGGAACTGCATGTACAAAATTCTATAAACACCATTAGGCATTTTGAAACGTCTCTCTAGGTGTTGAAGATATGGCTCATTGGGAAGAACATTGAATTATTACTTTGTAAAGTAATTTAGTTTTGCTATATGGTGTATATTTGGGGAAGCGGGAAGAGTTTTTATTGTGACTGTTTTATTAAATGTTCTTAAAGTTAGATTTTCTGATAAGGTATGTTATTAAATTGCCAGTCTTGTAATTGGTATTTCCAGTCAATGTCACTATTCTCTTTTATCTTTATACTGATCACACTATTAGCAGAAATACCTTTGTTTTTTAAAACCATCACTAACCTCAGGTTTTGGCAATTTTAGTTGTGGTAGGAGATGTATAGCTTTAGATAGGACCAAATTTGTAGGAGACCGAGCAATTAAAATTGTGTGCACTCCCTTCACTCTCTCAAAATGTGATACTCAGAATTTAAAAGTTATTTTGTGGGTGTATCCATGTTGCATTTCTTAAGGAGTTTCACTAGGAGTCCATGATTTTTATTCTCAAGTCATTTGGTGAAGTATTGAAATAAATTCTTAAAACTTCAGCATTATAGGCTTTGCTTAATGGAAAAACAAAACAAAACAGGCAAAACAGGCAAAGTATAAGTGCTGTTTGTGTTTGTCTCTTTACTGTTTAGAGGAAAGCTTCTTTTAGTAATGGAAATATATTCTACTGTTTTCACTCTTTGCTATTACTTTGAATCTTTAGATGGAAGATTAGAATCAGGACATTCTGGACTTATTTTTTTAAGCTGAAAATTACCAAATTCTGGTGCCTCTATTTGTCATATTGTAATGCATTTATGTTTCAACTTTCTTTTTAGAAATTACTACATTTATTATATTTCCGGTGTCAGTATTTTAGATCCTGAAAAGCAATATGTGCAACAAAGGTACTGCTGCAACTAGAAAAATATATTTGTTCATATACTGCCATACACTTTTTCATGCTAAAGTTGGCAGCTAGTATGTAATGGTTGATACAGTTTTCATCTGGTTTTAATGTAAATTTTATTGAGGATGTTACATCAAAAAGGAGACAAAAATTTTAGGTTTATTCCTGACTTCAGGTTTCACTTTACTTTTGTTCATTGAGAAACAAACATGTTCCAGTGCTCTCAGGTAGAAATTTCTCATTCTGTATATTTGGTTGTCTGGTTGATGCTGTTGTCATTTTGGACTATGAGCAGTGTGACCTCTGACCTCTTGAATGAAACTAATGTTTCTTATCCTAACTAATAAAAATTTTACATAATGACAGTGCTGCAGTGTTTATCTTCTTGCTGACATGTTAGTCTACCCACATGTATTCTTACCTGTTTTGAGTGCCTTAAAGCACTGAAATGTAAATAATGCAATACAGAGTGCATACTGCAATCTGCTAAATTCATGAGTAGGAGCATAATAACTCATTTATTTCCTCAGAAGACTTCCTATAGAAATCTGGCTGGTTTTAGTTGTATGCTGCTTGTTTTACTAATTAGTCTTTTTATCAAATTCTGCTTTTTGAGCAATGTGAATTGCATTTTAGGAATGAATTTCTCTATACTTAGTACAAATATTAACTTCTTACTGCTTAAAAGCCTAGTGCTGTATTTTTCCACTGAGCAAAATGCCCTATTTGGAGATTTTATAACTAAAGTTCATTTTTTTCAAAATTCAGTGTATTCTTCTAGTAGAGAAATTCTGATTTTTAAAAGTAAAATATTAGTGCAAAATATGGAATTGTGATACCTGGTATATTTTTAAGTAGTTTTGCCCTATTATGTTGCAAGTAATCTTGAGGACCTAATTAATGTAGGATAAATTTCCAATACATGTATATTTTCCACATTTTCATTTAATACCTTCATTTTTCAGTCTAAATACTTTTTCTCATATTCTTTTTAAACTCCTGTTTGGTGTTTGTCTGCTTTCTTATTCTCCTAGTTGCACTTTGCATAATCTATCTTAGCATTTGTAATAATTTTAGGGCCTGAACTGGACACACACCTAAATGTGTGTCCTATGGATTGCATTGGAAAGTATGTATAAGCCTTAGATGGCCACGTGTAGTACTTGGAGTTCAGTTTGAGCTATAGATTTTGTGCATATTAAAATCCGAGTGACTGAAGCCAAAGGGCATCAGCATTATATGTGTATTACAAATCTTACTGTGGTACTGATACCTCAGTGAACAACTTTGATCTTGTCAGGTAGCTAGAGTTTCACATCTAACTTTTTCATTTGCATTTGTCTCAGTGTTGTTAGTGATTTAGAAGAAGCAGTACATCCTGTTTAGTGTTTAAAGGGAGTAAGGGAATGATTTTTCTTCGCTTTGCAATCCTGAAGTGAGCCTTGAATTACTGCAAACCTGCAGTCTGAAAACTGCAGAGGTGCCTAAGTCATGAATGAACTGGAATTCCAATTAATTCTCAGCAGAGATTATTTATTTACATGCTTGGAAAGTTTTTTGTTCTTATTAAAAAAAGTAATGTGTTACTGTATTTACTTTTTAAACGAAACAGGTATTTTAATTTCCCTAATTATTTCTTAATTTACTTATTGAGAATTTGGTTTATGTCTTTAGTGACAGGTTTAATTGTCTTAGAATATTGCATGATATTACACTATCTGGCGTTTTCGTAAAAGAAGTATGTGTCTGGCTTTTCCACTGAAGTGTTTCTTCCTAATGAATGTTAATTCTTGTTAACTAAATCTGTTTAATCTTAACACAGTAAGATTATTTTATTGCTATATACATGAAATGCCCTTCCCTCCACCATTTTGGAGCTAGTGAGTATCTTTGTCTAATATGGTAATTGTGTTACTTGTTTTGGAATTCACACATTGACACTGCCAAGTACTCATGTCTGTGTTTGCATATGGACATAAAAAGGGTAATAAACTACATAGACTTGTGGGATTCCAGCTGTATACTCCTAAGTTATTTTCAAACTTTAATTTCATTTTGTACATAATATTTAAGTGACTGCTGAATATTTTTAATATAAAATTGTCTTACAGGCCTGCCTTTATGTACCTAAATAAAATGCATATTCTTAAAGGACTGACTTAGAATTTCTTGTTAAATTACCCGATGGAAATAGATATGTGATTTAACGTTCTATAATGATTGTACCTACTACAGACACAGGCTCTGGTTCTTGCTAGGTTTGCATGGGCATATTTCTTTCCTTGGAAGATCCCTTTGGAGAAAGTAAGGCAAAGACTGGCATCTACTAGTGTGTCTTCAGATACCATATTGAGGCTCCAGTTTGCTTTTAGTTTAGTAAAGTTTTTTTAAAGTTTTTTTCTTAAAAAGGGAAGGATATCGGTGAAATAAATAAAAGCAACTGCCTAAAGATACTTCTTAAGCGCTCTGTTACAGTAGAAATTCTGCAGTTGATTTCTTAAAGCCAACATTCGTAATGCATCTCTAAATACCTGTTCCATTTTTCTTTTATTTTTTCTTTTTCTAGTTGATTTCTACCTACGTTTTTGAGGGAAGGCAGGGCAAATCGAAAGGCAAATTATGACGGGATAATAAAGTAACAACCCACTTTGGTATCTCTGAAATGGCTGGTGCTTTATACCCTTTAATATATGATTTAACATAATTAAATTTAGCAGTTTTAATTACAACATAAAATACTTCTGTTTTGATAAAATTATAAAAAGCTAGGAGCTTATGTTTCAGATTAAAAAACAACACAAAACATAACACAGGATTAAAACCACGTACCTTTTTTACTTTTTCTTCACATATAACTATATGAGTAGTTTCTCATCGATGGTTCAGACAACTGTCAGGATCTTAAGCTTCAGAGGCAGCAAGTTGCTTGAATTTCTGGAACTGTTGCACAATAATTTTTCAGAATCTTGTTTCTAAGAGAATTAATTGGTGTAGTGAGGGAGTCCACAGTTTTGTGTTTCAAACTATTTCCTCTAATGTAATTTTAAATGCATTTTTCAGGAATCAAGAGTTTCTGAAAATCTACATTTATGCAAACAGTTCAGGAGCAACTGCTACTTCTGCAAAAATTAATAGTTATATGAAATACCTGTATGAAGAGAGGTTAGTTGTCTTTACAAAACATACAGTTTATTACAGTATTCAGGCAAGGGCAGTAGTTTAGATTTCTACATACAGTCATTCACATGTCTCTCAAATCTAAAGTGCTGAATTTTTCAAAGTTGTTGAAGTGCTGTTGTATTAAATGCTGATTATGAATTATGGTTGGTAGAAAACAAAACCTAAATTAAAAATTTCATCACACTGCAAAAATCAACCTCCTGAAGTTCTCAATGGGGGGGATGCTTCTCTGCTTTTTTTTCTTTGAAAATTTAGTTGAATTTTTATGGATAATGAATCCTGTTTTGGTTTGTGTGAAGTGTAGAAAGGTGATAAACTCTTTAGTACATTTTATGTTCACTTTTCTGTGTCCAAACTGCTATTTAGATCATGAGAAAATGTTATTTGCCCAAGTTTGCTATACTTAAATGTGTGCTAATGTTTTTGACCTTAGAGTATTATCTGTGGGGAAGTGAAACTTTTTGTGATGCTGTCTTCACTTGAAGACCATGTGATGAAGCAAAAATCTAAGCCAAGGGTTATTGACTGATTGCTTGACTTGTTTATTTCTTGAAGCAAACTGTTTTGGTGTTTCCAAATGGCTGTCCAAATGTGGTTCAGTGGGAATGAGTCTCTATTTTAGTACTGATGTATGAAACTGTACAGCCAGTTGCTCCTTTATGCATGCATACTGTTTGTTGACCTTTACATTTTTACCAAAAATCAGTTTGTCATTTTTAGGTGATTGTTGAGATGAAAGATTGTTATGACATGGTTCATGAGTTTCTGGTATCTGTTGTCCTGGAGGTGTTTTCTATCTGGTGTGTGGACACATTACATAGTGCACTTAAAAACCCACCCATTAGCAACAATTGTCATTAACTTCTGAGGTATGTCAGTTGTTTGTTTGCCAAAAAATTGATGTAGAAACTTAGTGTTGGTAGGATTCCTTTAGAAAATAATGCATTGCCCTTCTCTACATCTTTCTGGTAATAAAAAGACCAAAAGAGGACTACAGCTCATAAAATGGTAGATTGCAGAGGTTGAAATTATATTTTTTTAAGAATTAATGAAAAATTTTTTAAGAATTGCAGACTTGGGAAGACAGAAATTTATCTTACTGTTTTTATAATAATACTGAGACTTCAGAAAAGAATTGCTTATGAAGCATTTACTCATTGTCATGTCAAGGTATGAAGTTAATAGCTGATAAAGATGGGCATTAGTTTAATATTTCAGTTGGCTGTTTTGAGTCTTTTTGTCCATAAACTGAATGAATCAAACAGTAATTGTAATTTCTTTTAACAGATGACATTGTTGACAAACATAGCATTTCTCAGGTGCTTTTCTCTTGACCTCAGCAGTGGGATTGGAGCCATTCAGAGATTGTAATTTGAAATGCACTGCTGTAGTAAGTTTGCTTTCATTACGGTTGAGAAACAAGAATTTTTGCTTGATATTTTTGGGTTCTCCAAGAAACCTTTTTTACAGTTCAAATTTCTAAAAAATGTTCACATAAAAATCGTACTGTCTTAGTCAAAAAGATCTGTGTTCTGTGCATATTTGTTTCATTTCTGCTTGCTTTTTCTGTCTAAACTACATTTTCATTTGTTTTCACCCATGTTACTGTTGCAGAACAAATACAGATACTGTTGGGTGAGTTCCATTCTATTCCATTTCAGGCATCATCAACATAATTGTTAACCACTTTATGACACTAGGATTTTTGATTTTAGTGATGTATGAGCCAGAAGGAAGGTCAGATATTTTTAAATGTACAGTCTTTTTAGGAAATTAAAAACACTGTGAACTGTGCACGTTTTGTTTGATTGTTGGAATAGCAAGGAACCTAGTATTTTTTTAAATTAATTCATTCTTGTAGTTAAGTTGTACTTTGTGGGTCACTGACTAGTTTGTATTATGGTCATTTCTCAGGAATTACCACCAAGAACAGCGCCTTTGCAGGTCCACATATATAAATATTTAAGAAGAAGTTAAGAAGAAATAAACTTCACAGTAAACAGTCAAAATTGAAAGTAAGGCATGGGAAGGTGAGAAGCCTTACTCATGATACACCAGATGATCTTGAGAACTGCACTCTATTCCTAGATTAAATCTAATTTCTAAATATTGGACTATACTGCTTAGCTTGCTGATGATGATAGTGAAGCAGGTATTTCTTCACTGGCATTTATTTATGGTTTTTATTAATTCTGCATATATTCAGGTTTTTGACATAGCTATTAAGACAGCAAGGACAGTTCCAAGAATACAAGCCACAAGTAAAACAAACAGGACTTAGTTTGCATTTTGTTAGTATTGTTTAGCTTTCAATTTTGTAGATTTTTTTTTTAATCTCTCCAGTATATATATCTTCCTTCATTTTTGCTTTACAACTAACAAATAAACAATAATCCCTCAAACATTACATTACTACAACATGACTTAATGACATTAAGTTTTTCTTTTTACTCAGTCAAATGTGGTTTGCGTTTTGGTACATAAATACATAACTTCCATAATTTCTGTTTTGTAGTTAGTGAAAGGGAAGTTTGGAGTCTTGGATGAAAACAAAAGCCAACAAATGGTTGCTCTGGATTTTATTTATATGGAGAATTCCAAAGAAATCCTGGCAGAGCAAACATTCTGAAGTTTAATGGTGATGTGCAATATATTTTCATTAGCTTGAAGTCCCTCAGGTTTTACTTCATTTATGCAATGAATTTATGCAATGCTTTGATTTTGTGCATTTGAGAATCCATTTATACCTATCTAGCTAACTCAGAAGAAATTTTTGTCTCTTACCATCAGTTGGCTGTCCTAATTTTCCAGTAAACTGACAGTTCCCAAATGCTTGCCATAGTGATGATGATTATACTTAATGATGGACAGATACAACATCTAGTCACTTTGTGACAAAGAGAATGTCTATTTGGTGTGACTGATGATACAGTTACATCTTAAATCATGGAAGGTAATGAAAATTTAAGACTTTGGTGTTTTGTGCAAGAAAAATATATACATAGATTTTGAGAAGTTACTGAATCTTGACACTGAGGTGCTGTGTGGGTTTTAGAAAGGAAGTGGCTTATTTCAGGGAAAAATGTGTCATCTGCAATGAAATGCTTTAAAATCCTTTGAGATACCTTTTTGAGATCCTCCTCATGCATACCGTACCACCTACACTGGAAAAAGTGACACTCCAGGCTTTTTCTGAGTTATCTTTTATGGTCCTTTAAAACTGGTTTGCAGTTTTTCAGACAAAGTGCAAACCAATACCAATACCAAGTCAATCATTTCCATGGTTGAGTATATTGAGTATCAAAATTGAGGTTTTTTTCTTGGATGCTAAGAGAGCTTAGATAAAACTAAAAATGGTTGTGTCCTTTGTAGAACTTTGGGATCCCAGAAGAACCAGAGATCCTGGGGAAACAATAGCTCCACTTGTTCTTACAGTGACCTTCAGTCTCACTCCCTTCAGGTCCTGGTAAAGATCAACAATCAGTTGGTTTTCTCTGTGTCTTTAGAAGGTAAAGTGAAGAATTTATTAAGTTCTCAGATGTGATCGCTGTAGTGCCAGGAAGATATGGTCAGAATACTATTTTTTTTTTAAATCCGGTTAAATTTTACGGATGAATGATTGCAGTTGTAGTGCTGTTGTAGCAGTTTAAACATTGTGGCTTCTGTCTAAATTCTGCAGTTGAGTACTCAAGCCAGACTGTTGACGAGGCTGAGACAGAAGTATTTTGTAATGTGTGTCAGCTCTAGAACATATTAAGATGTCTAAACATTAGAATTGTAGGCATATCTAATCCAAAACTGTGGGAGCAAAAGAAACTGTTTAAAATATCAGTTACTGGTTAAAGGCGTGAATGCTGTTAGGAAACACATATATATGAATTGGAGTGTTTTACACCAGGGAGGTGTAAAAATGCAAGCTTAAAACACAAAGTTCCATTGTTTGTTTATGTTAGGTGTATTTCACTGTAAATACTGGTGTTCCATTTCTGTAAAATTTGCATTTTCAATACCTGTCTTATCTCCATACCATCTTAGGTTTTTCTGCACTAGTCGTCTTTTTTATTTTTTTTTAAATTGTATGTGATTCAATATTGTTATAAAACATAATAGTTGTGTAGTGCCGTGTAGCTACTACGTAGATACCAACAGAAATGCCACCCAACCACTACTTGTGTTCCTTTATTTGCACCTGCTTTGCTCCTGGGTGACAAAAATACAGGTCTTTCATCTTCTCAGTTTCCATATTCTTTTATAAAACTAGTGTTTTGGTCTTCTGACTGGACAGCTAAAAATACTTAAATACCAATGTCTCCTCTTCTGTACTTGTGACACTTGAAATGGTCATTCAACTTAAAATTCATGTGTTTACTGTCAGAATCCCCAGTGGAAAGCCATGCTTCAAATGCAAAAAGATTGGAAAACTAAGTAACTTTAATATGGCAACAGCTTTGACCTGTTGTTTCAGTTCTTCTTCCATCTTTTTTGCTATCTATAAAAAGCTCAGCCTAAATGGAAACTTTGTATCTAATTAATTCCAAAATAGAGTTGAAGTTGTTTTGAGTACTCCTTATTTGAGTCCTTGTTACCAATTTTTGTGGTTCTAGAATCACATTTTCCTATTTTTAATGTTTTCCCTATTGCTTACCCACAGAACAGGAAAATGACTAACTTTGCTTGTCAACTGTGCAAGATGGTGATACTGTGTACACACCAACTGATACTGAATGCTTAAGTTGAAAAAGGGAGGAAAAGTACCACATAAAGATTTTAAACATTTTTCAAGGCAAAAAGGTGATTGAATTGCATGCCAGTAACACTGTTCTTCTGATAATGTGTATATGGACAAACTATTGTAAGATTGTGGATGCTGTGTGCTTGCAGATACTACTGGACATGTGAAGTCTGTTACTTGCTATTTTACTGCATCAGGAAAGAGGAAAACATTAAGCAATTAACTTGAGTCTGTGCAAGTTCCTCTCTAAAGTCAGAATGGAGAGAAATGTCTTGCTTCAAATTGGCAAATGAACTTCTGCGTTCATCTCCATGTGATAAATCTTTCAAAGCTTTTTAAAACTACACATTACATTTTACTGTTTATAAGAAAAACTGAACTTAGATACAGAGCTTCTTACAAAACTGTTCATGCCTCTCATTTTGGCAACGAAGAATAGAGCCTCCTGTGCTATGTGTCCCACCTCATCTATAGGTAGTTTATTATTTTCCAAATATAGTCTTGGTTGTTCAGATGTTCAGTCTTAATTTTTCTTAGACTTAATTAAACCAGTTCATCTTCGATAACTCTGGAATTCAGATATATTTGGCTGGCACCAGAGGAGTTCATAGGAAAATGTGGAATAAATAAATTTTCAGAGTATTAGTATACATAAATAATACAAGTGTAGATAAGTAATGTAGATAATTTATAACACTGCAATTAAAAAGATAAAATGACTGTGAGTGAATACATTTTTATTCTGAAAGGTGGGGCAATTTTTATAAACTTGTCTAAATATTAAGATTATGTATTTTTTGCTTCTCAAGTCTTTATGTGTGTCAACTGGCTGACTTCTACGTTGTTTACTTCAGCTTGGCCAGTTTCTACACTTCATCTTGAAACAGTTTTTCTGATAAATACAATTAGAAGTTAATACTCCTTTAATGAAAACGGTAAAGCTAATTAATGTTAGAATCACTAAATCTCTCCTAATAACTCTTGCTACTTGTAGCATTTACAAGTGTATTTCTTATGGAATGATGTCTCCCTTGTGTATAATCTGTTGCAGCTAGGTGCTTGTACAAACAACGTGGTGTGTGGAGGTGGTCCACAAAAAATGCCTTTATGGCTTTGAGGGTAACTTTAGGATAACTAAGATTTGTCTCTAAAATGGTAGTAATAGATGGGTGAACTTATTTGTCTTTTTTCATGCTAAGATTTTGTTTTTAATACTGTGGAAGTTCTGAACAGCAGAAAAACTCTATGATTGATCAGGCTACTGCATTGTTGCAGCTTGAGTTTGTTTTGCAAGTTAGATTCAAAGATCTTTAGCATTTTCACACTTGGGTTTCAAAGTGTTGCCACTAACACATTTAAATAACAAAGAATGCTAAAGCATTTCTTCATATTCTTTCTGGTTTTTAATAGCCATTGCTTCCTTTACATTTTTGCCCTTCCTCAAACATTCTCTATATTTGAACAGGGCAAGATAGTAGTCTGGCAAATTAATTGTTTATTTAGGAAATGAATAGGGTGCCTTCAGTTAGACTTAAAGGATGCAGCAAAAGTAGATGTTGAAACCTGTTGTTACTACAGAGAATACAAGCAGAAAATTGGACGTAAATGAACTGGAGAAAACTGTGGCAGCAAAGTATGCCTTAGTGGACTCAAACTGCTTTATCTAACAGCTTGCATCTCAAGCTGTGCTTTGAGAATGCAGGCTTTTGTCTCTTAGGATGTATTTAGTTATTGTTTGTCTTTTGTGAAAGACATCTACTATTGAGTATGTTTGCATGTGATGTATCCAGCTTCCTTCTTTGAAGCTCTGAGGACAAAATGGAGATGGTACTCTTTTCCATATGGCAGTAGTTGCTCCAGTTTAGGAGATACGTATAGAAAAAAGTCTGTTACAGCACAGGAATATCTGGAAAGTGTACCAGCAAAAGCTGCTAGTGGTGATGTAGCTACCTATATCTGAAAAGCTGACCTTTGAGGCCTAGTAGTAAGTTGAATAAGATTGTTGTTTTCTAGAATAATTAAGACCAGGCAAAGTTTCTTCCAGAGAAGAGCAGTCACATATGGAAGAACACATCTTCATATACCGTATTGTTATGGATGTGGTACCCAAAACTGGTAGATAAGAATGTGATTAGACTTAAGCCTAATTTCTCTTTATTTTCTGATGTTCCATCATGAGTGGAAGATAGAATTAAGGAGAATAGTAAGACTGGATGATGATAGGAAGATATTCTGATTATAAATGTTATGTAATATAAAAAATAGGGAGAGCACACTTGAATAATCGCACATTGTAAAATGTAATCTTTAGTATTGAATTGGTAGGTTGTGAGCTTATTGTGAGCTTTTTTGGTGGTGCATGTGCAGCTTTTTGTTTCATGATGTAAGAACACATGGAAAACAGAAGTCGACTAGGAGGAGGAAATCTTAAGTGTTTTCTCATGGTTTTACCTTCTTAAAGTTGATACTGAATATCTACGGAATATTTAAACTGCCCCATCTACAAATTAATTTTAAATCTCATTTCCTCTTAAAATACTTAAGAAGAATAGAATGTTAGTGTTAAAACTTGACATAGCATTTCTGAAAATTCTGTTGCAGAATTGTGATCTTGCAGTTATATTTATTAAAAAAGCTACTTCATATTTTGTAATTGAGGAAGAATGGAAGATTGATCTAATGACATAAAACACCACTCCATAATCTGTGATCTTGGAATAGTTAAGGAGGGGAGATCAGGTACTTGATCAATATTAGTCTCTAATTTAGCGTGAAAAAACCAAAGGAAAATCAACTTGTTAATTATTCTGCTTGGTTTTGCTAAGTCTATGTGTTTTACTTCATTATTTTACATTCAGTCCTAATAAAAGGAATAAGATAAAAGGTGTATGCTCACTCAGCAAATTTGCTTTGAACAGATTGTGTGAATTGTTTAACTTTACCTAATTTACATGTGCAAAGGAGAACAATGCATTTTTAATGCCTATTGTTTTCAACTTGTCCTTTCTTAACATACATTCGTGTTGATACATTAAAAAATTATAAAAATATGAACTTGTTTAACATTTTTCTCTTTATTCTTCAGGTGGATTTTAAATGTATGTATTAAATTATGTAAGATTCTCAGCTTTTTAAAATAAACTAGGTTAATGTATCATTTAACTTTTTACAAGGTTGTATACTTCCAGTAGCTGCTTTAGGTTTGGATGTTGTGACTGGTTGGAATAGCAAAAGAGGTTGGACTTCGAGTTACATGACCAAGTTACGGTCATACTGTTTTTTAAAACCATATAAGATTTCTTACTTCTGCTCTGCTTTCCTTTTTTAAATACAGCTCTTTAATAATCTGGTGTTAAGCAGCTGCTAGGTTAGGAAGTTCTTATATAGTTTGGGCTTGTCAGCTGTAAGAAATCATTCCATCAGCTGTATTTTCTAGTTTATGTGAGCAGACTTTTTTTTCTGAAATATTTGCTTACTATAGTAGCTGTTTATCTTAAGTAAAGCTTGCTCAGCTACAGAAACTTGCTCTGAAAAAAATTCCATTATCTTGGGGGCACATGGGCAGACACTGTTCTGCTAAACTGCCTTAAAAAGTGAGAGCATCTATTACATTTACCATGCTAGTTCCTATTTCACAGCTTAGTCTTGTTTTTTCCGTAGCTTTTTTCCATCTAGAGCAAAAGGTGTTGTTGTTGACTGAGCTGGAAGCCTTGCATAGAACAAGAAATAATTGAATTTCTGCAAAGCAGGCAAGCTTGTAGAATGTCAGTCTTGTGTTTTATTGGTTTCATCTTCATTGGAGTCTGCCTTCTACTATCATTATTTCCATTCTGGTGAATAATGTTGGCTTTTTCTTTTGTCAGTTTCCTCAGTTTATTAAAATTGCTTATGGTCAAGAAACAAAAGCACGAAAGGATGTTTTGTGACAATTTAAAAAATGACTGTGTTGGATTTCTTTGGTAAAACTAATATCTTTTAATGACTTTTGTTGGGCCATCTATGATAGCACAGTAGTATTCACCATATCCCAGGGTTTTTTCATCAGCAACAACACTTTGCATTTTTGTATCTAATTGTAGTTTTAAATCTAAAGAGTTGCTATACTTTCTGGCATGCTTTTTCTAAGAATTATTTATGTTTTATGTTGAAAACGTTCTGTAGCTGTATTTATCTTTTTAGCTTAATATCTCTCTCTTCAGTAGCAATTTGCTGTCCTAATGGAAGGAGAGCAATTGCCTGAAGTAGTTCGTGTTGAATTTATGTCTCCTTTACGGTTACTGTAGAATCTTAGTAGCATTTAAGTGTTTATACCAAAAATGTGAGATGGGTCTGCTTTGAGATATGTATATGAACAAATACTGAACATTCCACACAAAGATGTAGAATGTACATGTTTTTTAATCAAGGCTCGTGCCCAAATCTAATTAGTAGTTTATAGTAAAATAATTTGAAATTGGAAGATTGTAGCTTGCCTAAATGCAAAAACCCCCAAACAATTGTCAGCTGTCATTTACTGTGCTATGGATGATGTATCCATCATCTGCAATCTGTGAATTACAGGAAGGACTTCATACGTAGTTTTAGCTGATCCTAGAGATGTGCTTGGGAAGAGGCTTGTGGCTTGGGAAGATATTTTCATCTCTGTTGAGTAGGGCTTGCTGGGCATGGAGACCTTAATCAAGGAGTCAGTTTTGTTATGACACGAAGTTAAAATCCTTGTAATGCGAGCTGTTCTACACACTGTGCTTCCATCTTTTTAGTCCCATTTTTGTTGGCTATCCCGTACCACCATTTCTACAGCCTTTGATGTGATTCTAATGCAAACTGTCATTTCCTTTCATACAGAGATATGTGGTGTGCTTGACACCTTAGAGTGAAGGGAGGCCATCCAGAGGGATCTTGACAGGCTGGAGAGGTGGGTTCATTCCATCCCAATGAAGTTCAACATTGCCAAGTGCAAGGTTCTCCACCTGGGGCGGCGCAACCCCAGGCACAAATACAGGCTGGGGGGAGAATAGATAGAGAGCAGCCCTGAGGAAAAAGACTTGGGGACAGTAGTAGATGAGGAGCTCGCTCGACATGAGCTGCCAATGTGTGTTGCAGCCCAGAGGGTCAGCTGCATCCTGGGCTGCATCAGAAGAAATGTGGCCAGCAGAGCAAGGGAGGTGATTCTGCCCCTCTATTCTGCTCTTGTGAGGCTGCACCTGGAAGATTGAGTGCAGCTTTGGAGCCCCCAGCACAGGAAGGACGTGGACTTGTTGTAGAGGATCCAGAGAAAGGCCACAAAGATGATCAAAGGGCTGGAGCTCCCCTGCTGCGAAGACAGGCTGAGAGTTGGGGCTGTGCAAGCTGGAGAAGAGGTTTATAGAGACCTTATGAGAGGAGACCTTTTAATGACCTTCCACTACATGAAGGGGGCTTACAGGCAAGCTGGGATGGGGCTTTCCACCAGAGTATAGTGACAGGACAAGGGGTAATGGTTTTAAACTGAAAGAGGGTAGATTTAGGTTAGATGTCAGGGAAAGATTCTTCACTATGAGGGTAGTAAGACACTGGAATAGGCTGTCAAGGGAGGTTGTGGCTGCCCCTTCCCTGGAAGTGTTAAAGGCCAGGTTGGATGGGGCCTTGTGCAACTTGATCTAGTGGGTAGTATCCCTGCTCATGAAAGGGGATTGGATCTTGGTCTTGATATCCCTGCCAGCCTTAGCCATTCTATGGTGCAATTCCATTGTAGCTAAAGCTTTCAACATTGGAGATTTTGTCTGACGTTTTGTAGAATATGCAAGTACAGTATGTCAGTATTTTGTTTTTTCTTTTTTTTTCTTAAAGTAAAAAACCCCACAGGCTAGAAGGGGACATCTCTGAGGATTTGCTGTTTAATTACTGTAACCTTGCAAACAGAAATGCAAAAGTCAGTGTCAATCAGTGTGTTTATTTCTCTTCTACTCATGAACATTTCCTAATTTTTTGTAATTTGTCTTCTGGTTTACAGTAAGGGGGATGTGTGTGTGTGTGTATACATAGTGTTTTCAATAATTGCTGTACTGCCAGACCTTGATTTTTAATTTTTTTTTTTTTCTTAAAACCATACCTAATCTTTTGAATGTTTTTGACTCTTTGAAATCATGTCCTTAAATTGCATCAGTATCTGATGAATTCTGAATACATGTTTAGGCTATTCAAAAGAATTTCTGAGTGAACCTCTTAGTGTTACTCCTGTGAAGTCAGCAATCTTCTACTCTGAAATGTACCCTATGCTGTGATATCGCAGTCTGCACTGCCATCTCTGAAATGAAGGGGCATCATCATGTAAATATATTTTTCTTATACAGGGCTGACTCCAGAGAAATAAAAAAAGCAAATGCAAAACCTAAAAGTTTTCAGAATACACTATTGTGGAGTATATAAAAGCTGTGCAGGACTAGTAAATACATTTTCTTCTTCTGCAACTTTAAAAAGCTCCCTCAGTAAGTGTCTAGAGATCATCTGCAGAATGGTTGTGGGAGAGTTCAACAGATAAAAGATGATTTTTTTTCCTGTGTAGTATCAGTTTGTCAATACGCTTTTCTTGTTCCCTATTCTTACATTTAAACTTCTGTTACATACTGAAGTAATATTGGTGCATAAATTGTGAATCGGGAAAGCTCTTTTTTGTAAAATGCCTTGCACTCCTGCAATGAACAGAAATGTTTTTTGCATAGATAACATACCAGTGTAAAAGGCTCTTCCTGAATTACCTGGATGATATGCAAGCAAATAGCACCATCCTCTGGCTTTATAATACTAGCTAAGAATTAAACCTGAAATTGTTGTCTGTTATTTTGGGAAGTTTAATGTAATTGTAGTAGAATGTACATATTGTACTTTCAGTTTTACATACTCATTTTGGACTTAGGTTTTAACAGAAATTCTGGTAATTTGCATGGACTGTGTATTCTGTTCAATTAGGGGACTGGCTAAAGGGGGTATCTTTTCAGGGTTATCTTGCCCATAGTGCTGACTTTGCTCTTTGCATGTTCATTTATGGTAGGAAGTTGCACTTCAGAAATACCGAGGCTGAACTTTTTCTAAATTTTGGTGAAAGACAATTCACAGTCATTTAAAAAAAATTCGTTGAATTAGAAAACACCACCAACGACTTCTGGTTGTGTATGTCTGGGACAGTAAAGGTGCTGTTACGGAACAACTGCAATTATCTAATAAATTATTTTTCACAGCAGACAGCTGTGAGAAAGAGAAGCTACAGCTTCTGTTACGGATTGAGAAAGGGCATTGTCAGCATTGCTAGAGTGCCAAGAAATACATCTCCCACAAATAGTGTTTTAATAGTTACGATTTGCAATTATGAGAAGGATTGGATTTTAGTTCATTTAGTTATAAGCAGTAGACATGAGAAATACTGCAGGGACATTGTTTTCAAAAACTTGATGGATGAGAAAGTCACTGGTTTGATTGTTGTCAGTTCCTATTGGACCTTTACGTGTTTACGTATCAGAAACATTAAAAGGAGGCAGCTGATGTTTGTGTAATTTCTAGAGGGAAACACACACACCTCCCCGGGCTGCTGCAATGTACAACAGCTCTCTGCTCTTTCACATGCTAACTGTTGGTTTGGTGAAACTGGAAATCTTGAGACCTTTACTGCAGTGCTTTTCTTTCTCCTAATATATAAACTGTGAGCAGACCATTTATCCATGTTTCTGTGAAGACCGTACAAATGGTCTACATACAGAGCTGAAATATGCATTCCTTTGTTGAAGTGTGGTGCTTCAGCATAACTTCCTTAAAGGTAGATGTTACTGGAATGTTATATTAAGCATCCGGATATTGAGACGTAAAGGCTTGGTTTGCTAAAACACTGTTTACAGTTGTAATAGAGGTTGGTAGGAAGTTTTATATTAAAAAAAAAAATACCATTTTCTGAGTTTTCTGTGGGACATCAGATATTCTAAATTAAATTAATTTTTAATTTTAATTCTAAATTAAATTAATGACATGCAATGGAATGAATACAATGAAGGGGCACAAATAAAAAATTGGTAGTTTGAGTAAGTCCTGATGGCTATAAAATTCCCTGAGATGTTGTTTGTTTCAGGTAAGAAGAGCAAGAGAACTGAGAAGTATCTGACTGCTGTGTTCTGAAGCATTTTAATTCAGTCAGTGAGTGTGTGTTGATGGCAAGAGAAATGGTATAACTAGAGAAATTTTGGCTAAGTTCCAGGCAGGAAAGAAAATGTGTTATTGCCTTGTAATAACACATTCCACCCTATCCACTCCATCCTTTTCTAATGTCAGTTTCATTCTCATCCTCTAATTTATTTAGTTATGTTTGAAATACTTTTAATTCCTGTTTGTGCCCTAAACATAGTATTTCCTCATGTCATTCCAAGTTTTTCACCGTGGTTCAATTTTTCTACTTTATAATTTCAAACCCCTTATCTAGATGTGTGCAGTTTCCTACTAATTTTCCATGTTTTCCATGTTTATCTAGTACATTTACTTTTTTCCACAGGTACTTTGCTTTTGTTCCGATCCTCTTTGCTTCCTTTGTATACATTGAGCTCTGCATGTAGCTTGTCACTGAGTATGTGACCTCTTGCTTTTTTCCTCTCCTTACAGGCAGTTTTTCCCCAAGTTAGGTTGTTAACTGATGTTGAATTCTTCATGGTCAATGTAGCTCTTCCTTCATCCTCTGCTCTTTATTGTTTTTTATTCTTGTAGTCCTTGTCTGTCCTTGATAAATCTGCTTCTCTTACTGCTTACTATTCTGTTGCTTTTTTCTCTTGCCTTCTTTTTTGTGCATGTTTTATGATTATCAGAGGCAAATTTATGCTTCAAGTTTACTTATGTGGTAGAAAACTACAGAGAGCACAGGACAGGTACAATTTGATCTCGGGTGACACAGCCAAGTCTGGCTGGCCTGGTCAAAAATTGCCACTGCAGTCATGCATTGAGTGTTGATGAAGTATTTTGGGGATTTAACTGTTAAAACTTAGAGTTTTAAGAGCGTGTACAGTTTTCTAAGGCCAAATTGAGTGGATTTTTAAAAGACAAAGTTGCTTGAAAGACTTAATTTTCGAAAATAATGTTGGTTTCAGGTGCCATTTTTGAAAAAAAACAAAAACATTCTGACTGATATTTTCTCTTCCAGTTTCCCTGTTCTCCCCATCTGGGAGGAAAACAAAAGAAAGAGTCGTTCCCAGGCAGGTACTCATTTGAACAAATTAATTTCTGAACTGAAGAGTTCAACTGGATGAAAGGTATAAGGATTGAAAGTAAAGCCTGCGAAATGAGAAGTGCCAGCGAACTAACAGGCTGGGCTGCCAGCCCTCCTGACTTTCCCCACTGCACATCCATTTGCAGATGATGTAGTAAAACAAACTGCTTCTGGAACTTTAGTCTTGGGGTAGGAAGTTGTGTGGGGGGTGACTTAGCAAGTTGCCTTTTCTTTATTTTGGGTTGCTGCCTTATTTTCATAAGTGCTGTGGATGTTCATTAGCACCCATTTGTACATCACAGTTCCTAGCAGCATAATGTCATGTGTTTTCCTAAAACTTAGTGTTTTGAAGTGGTGTAATGTAAATATTAAAGTATTTTGAAATGTTTTTATATGTGGCATTTTTATTAGAGATAGGTGGTCTTGCTTTACAACCAGAGGGGCCGCTGATGTTTTTATGATCATAGAAGAGTGGCAGAGACTTTTCTAAATACTTTATATTTTCTTTCCACAATTGTCCTTTACTGCTTTATGTATTTACATAAGAAAAGAATGCCAGTATGTTGAATTTCTCACATGTGCAGCAGAATCTGTCAGTTATCTATTACATCCAAAAGAATTTAAATGCTGGGCTGTAAGAATGAGTGCAGAGTAAATTATATGCAGGCAGATTTTTTTAAAGCTTAGGAAACTGTAAATTTAGAAAATCTGGAATGCTTTAAGATCAGTGGTCTTGTTATGTACTGGCAAGATATATGGTTGAGAATCCTGGACCTTTGATATTATTCCTGGCATTGTAATTCTTTGATAACACTATTCCTCAGTACATCTGCCACTGGAGATCCAGTGGGCTCTATGGCAAGCTTAACCAAGCTGCTGCAAGTTGCTGCCATGTCAAATAATTCAGTTTTCAGGAGTACATCTGTTTATATTTCCTATGTGATACGCATGGTGGAATTTGAAGGAAAAAGAAATAAAATTTACTGTTTTTAAGCCAAGGGAAAGATTTTAATTAAAGGCTAGGATCTTTCAAATTTTATGGCATAAATAAAAGGATAGAAATAGTTCGAAACTTGTCAGCTGAAATATCATACACACAATATTTTGAAGTAGCTGATGAATAGATGTATTAAAAGGTTCATATAAAGCCACATACATGTGGGTAAACAGGTAATACATACTGGGAGCATGAAATTGTATATAATCAGGCTGACATCTTTGCATCTTGTCTCACATGTAGTCAATATTTGGAATATTTTTACAACAGTAGGGCCTTAATATTGTTTTTCAATTATAGTATAGAATATAGGAAGGGAAATAATTACCTTGATGGAGGCCTCAGTTAATAATCTACTTTTCAAACAGAACTGTCCTGTCTGTTCTTCTATTAGAATTATGGAATCAGGAAAAGGTTTGGGTTGGAAGGCACCTTAAAGATTATCCAGTTGCAACCCCCCTGCATGGGCAGGGACACCTCCCACCAGACCAGGTTGCTCAAAGCCCCATGCAGCCTGGCCTTGAACACTTCTAGGGATGAGACATCCACAGCTTCCCTGAGCAACCAGTTCTAGTATCTCACCATCCTCACAGAAAAGAATTTCCCTAGTATCTAATCCAAATCTAACCTTTTAAAGTTTAAAACATTCCTTTGTTAAAAGTCCCCCCCTGGCTTTCCTGTAGAACTTCTTCGATTACTAGAAGGCTGCTGTAATGTCTCCCCAGGCCTTTTTTGCTAGTGGAATCTTATACAGTAAGGTGTACCTTATTGTAGTCTTGTTACCCATGCAGTCAATAGTTGCACTTTCAATAGTGTATTCAAAAAATATCTTTTTAATCAGTGAGTCATGAAGCATACTTGGCATGAGCTCACAACATAGTGCACAAAATCAGTACAAACCCAGTGCACTCTTTTCTTTTATGCAGTGGGGGCCTGTTGCTGTATAATTGCTAGACAAAGGTGTAGTTGACTTGCTTGTGGTTATATAGAAAGTCTGTAGCAGAGCAAGGGATGCAAACTGTACCTTCTAGATCATACAGCATTGTGTGACATATATATTGCTCCATGGCAGTGTTGGTTTAGAGAGCACTAGGAGGACCTGTTTAAGTAAATGAATTCTGTCTATTAAGTGTCAGTAGCATCTAGGCTCCCCGGCTCCCATGTGAATTGAGGTGGTATGCAGCCTCCTTTTTTTAACTCTTCATACCACTTTTGAAAATAGGAGAATCAATATAAACCAAGCAAAAATTTCCAAGACATGTAAATGGACTTACAGCTTTAAAGAAAAAGAGCCTGCAGTCTGACTACGATTAATTAGCACAATATTTACTTGTTCAAGGTGCACTCCTTTACCAGTGCTGATATGCTGCTAGTAGCTGTTTTGTGCAGATGCCTTTTTTTGGTAGACTTTTTTTCCCTGGCCTTTAGTCTCCTTGGTGCTTTACTACCCTCCAAGTCGTAGCAGTGCAGCTGCTAAGTTACCAAAACAATTAAAAGAAAGGTTTTTTTAAAAAAGAAAACTCAAGCCCTAAGGTATTTTTAAACTGCAGATATGTGATTTATGGAGAATGGATATGGTTTGTTTGATTTATTTAAATTGGATTGGCAATTGAAAAGCACAGACTCAAGACATGCCTACATGCTGGCTGGCATTCTTTCTTTAATGTTTTTAAGATGACTTCAGGCTTAATAAAAGTTGTTTCATCTTATCAGAAGCATCCTCTCTGTCCAATGGTAAACTTGAGCTTAAAGTTGCAGTGCCACTGCAGAATTAGATGAGAGGAAGACAAATTGGGAGAAGTCTCTGCTTAGGAATGAAATACAGTGCAATTGTGTTTTGCTTGTTGAAAAGGTATGGACATCTGAATGAAAGTTGGATACTAGCACACCCAGTGCTAGTATGCATTTCTCCAAACATGCCAGTAGCCCTGCTTCACTTTTCTTAACATTTCTTCACTTAATATTCTTACTTGAGATGGTGGTTGTTTAGCACACTCCTGTTCATTCTGAACTGCCTGGAAACAGAGCAGTCTGATAATCAGCTTTACCAAGTAACTCTAACATAACATCCAGCCCTCCAACAGAGTTGGAGAAAAGATCAATTTTTAATCTTCTGTTACTTTCAGTGTAAGTATACAAACAAAAACTGGAAAAAACCCCAACTTCTCAAGCCTGTTATATATGATATAGAAGCTAAAGTAACGTTTTGATTTGTTTAAAATCTTTTACAGGTAATCCTTACAACCACTTATAGAAAAGAGTCCAAAACCTAGGGAGTTGGTTATGGTAACGGAAGATGGTTGACAGGATCCGTGCATTTTTGCTGTTATAGCTTGAGCAACCAGAGAGACTTTTAGTTTTTAAAGGCTGTCCCTATGTTTTACTTGCTTCCTGCATCTATATGCATATATATGTATTTGTCTGTGTCCTGTTTATCTGTCTGCAAATACTTCATTGTACCATCAGATTTTGGGTTTGCGCTTTTAATAACTTTGCAGTTATGGCATGTGTCATTAGTAATACTTTTTGAGTAAATCAAAAGACTTTCCAGTCATACAACGCACAGTCACAAAGAAGGTAAAAACAAAGAAAATAACAAGGGAAGAAAGCTTTACTTGCCAAAATACCACGCGCTGCCACAATTGTACTAAAGTAACAACTGTGCAGTTCTCTGTTTTCTGTGGTGTTGGGCTCATCCTAATTTAATGCTAATACAGGGTGCATCAGTGCATGTTTTCTTTGGTAATGGTGTTTGGCTCATTGCTACATTATGCTGTAGTCTAGGTATTCTAATGTCAGTGCAGTCTGAATACTAGGCGTCTGTCTGAAAAGTCCTTTGCCTAAAATAGCCTAGAAGATTCTGATTTTTAAACATCATGAATTGAGAATTACCATGCTGACATGTCTTTGTATTGTTATAATTTATAAATATGTACTTACTGTTTTTGTGGAAGGAAAATCCTAATGTTGTTAGTGAACTGGTGGAATGATAGAGTGCCTTCTTCAGTAAAATCACTTGTTCTACAATTTGACACCATTGGCAAATCAGCACATATACTTGCATCTCATCCACACTTATTTTTGCTTTTTGTAATTCTAGAGTATGTGAAATGTAGCAAGCAGGTATTCAGACTTCTCTAGGAGTTTATGAAAGTGTATCTGTCTTTGGTTTTAATTGATGTGTACTCCAGATATAGGAAACATTTTGTTATTGAATTACTTAGGTATGTGTTTAAGAATGTCCAAATGGCAGTAGGCATGAACGATGTTAATGAAGGCTTTCTTGCAAAAAACTTGCAACTTGCAAAGAGGTTGATTTTCTTCACAGTTGCTTTTGTTGTAGTCGAGTTTGGATTTCTGCTTCTCATCTTCTTCCAGCCTTGAAATGCACTTCAATTGCTGCAGGATACTCAGCTTGTTGATTAAGAAAAGTTTCTTTTAAAAATTGTATCAACATTCCTTTTAGGTTCAAGGTGCATTTTGAGGATTTGCATATGATCTGTTCAGTGCTGAATCGCTTTTGTGTTGCCTGCTACAGCAGATACAAATTTATCATACAGTTTTCTCTGATGCCATATAGATTAGGTAGCATGTACTCCTTTCCCAGCTTTGTGTTCTTTGTAACAAAGTCCATAATTATTAATATTTAATGGTGGCTGCAGTGCACAAAAGACAGATTTGGGCCTCACCTCATGTGCTGCGTGATTTTATTGTAATTAATTATAAAAATATTGAAGTCAGAAAATTGTATTTGACGCTTCTGTCAGTAGTGTTACTAGTAATTCTTGCCATGTCTTTGTATCCATTTAAATGTCACCCCTCCCAGTATCTGTATGGCTTGGTTTATCTTTGTGATCTTGGTCTGCTTCCTTGCTCCATGTAAGCTGAAGGATTAGTGCTTTATAAAAAATAAACAGGTAAAGAAAAACAATACCCAACCTATCAGTGTTGTCAGTCAAAAATTCATTTACTTTCTCTTGCTTTTTGTAATTTTATTTTTTATTTTCTTTCAACTTTCAGTGTTTTCTAATTTCTGCTTCTAGATTTCTGTATTTTCTTTGTCAAATACTTGATTTGTTGAATGTATTTTGGATCAGTGTCAAACAGCTGAACAGGATTTGCACAGAGTGAAGTTTAATTTCTAATGTAGTACGGGGATGCATTTTGTAAAACTTCGACTTATGATTTTTGGATCAGATGTAGCAAATATTGCTAATAGGTTGCAAGTTATTTGTGAGTTGTGTGATATGAACTATTATCTGGGTTTCTTTCAATTAATCTCATTTTAATTTCATGGCAATTTTTGTTTTTGTCAGTTCCTAGCAGCCAGATTTCAAGCATGTTATTTTCAGAGAATTAACTGTGATTCAGCTTTCAAATTACATGTAAAGCACTCCTGTGTAACTGTCACTTGAAGGCAATGGCTGCTTGAAAATTGTTAAAATTGAAGTGGGAAAAGACATACCAAGTTGACAACAAAAGTAATGTAATTTTTACTGTAACTCAAGTGATTACATATTAAAAATATCTGGTTGGTGATCTGTGTAGGAGCTTGAAGATGAAAGAAAGATGCTTGTGTGTAGCTAGGAGTCCTTGTCCAGTGACTCCCCCTCCCCTGAGTAAATCATTTAATTTTTTAACAGGAAATTATTAGCACTATACTGCTATTAGTTGTAAAAGTGTAGTTTCACACAATTCAGAATGAACCTTACTGTAATTGTGTTTTCATTTAAGATACAGTAAAAATTGATGCCTTTAAAGTAATCAACTTACTCAGCTCTGATAATTGTTTCTAAATAACCCTAATTTGCTATCTTGGGTATTGCTTGGCTTTTTCAGCCTAATTGAGTGCAAGACAAATGTATCCAAGTTTCAGGGAAGGCCAGGTGGCTCACACATAGCTTGTTCTGCTTCTAGCAGTACCTGAGGTAGAAAGATTTGTTTTTTACAATGTTTTTTCAATGGCCTTGAGGATCAACAATGTAAAGACAAAGGAAAAACTAAATAAGAATTAACCTAAAAACCTTGTGAGCAGCTGCAAAGTGTTTCTTTATGCTCATAATGCATGAAATGCTTCTGGCATCCTGCAGAACTGCTGTGAGTAAAACTCTTAAATGGGGTAGGTGTCATGTGAATGCATGGAGATACAGATGAAATTTTCACAATAAGTAGAACTGTTTGTTGCTTATTTTGGATAAATATGTCATCTGTGCAAGTAAGACACTGAACTGTGAAAAGTCATTATTGCAGACTGGTATATTTGGGTTGAAGAGAAGTAATGTAACTTATTTAATACCTGTTAGTCACAACCTTAAGTTCAAACTTACTTTTTGTCTATTACTAGGAAAAACAAGGGATTCCCAGTCAGCCAGAACGGAATCTGAAATTGTGCCAAAAGTTACCAAAATGACAGTGTCTGGAAAGAAACAATCTATGGGATTTGAAGTTCCATGGTAAGCCAAGCCCATGTACATCAAGATACATCAGCAGCTCTTCTTTCAGACTGATGCACCTGTAGCAAGTTATCTTCTTTTTTTTTTTTTTTTCATTTTTACAGCAGTTTGTGTCACTCTCCAAAACTAACCATCACAGCTTCTTGTTTGACTCAGAATTACTTTCAGAAGATGGTACCTCACGTTTTGAGTTTAACAAATCCTTTCACTATGAGTAGTGCAGAGATATCAGGTAGTCAGATTATTTAAACATCCGCTTCATAGAATACTGAACTTCTGGGGGTTCGTTTATTTTAAATTTAGTTCTTTAAGTGGAATTATGAAGTCAATAAATCTTAACAGTAATTGCTTATTCTTCAAAGGAATTAATATGTTTAAGAGTAATTTATGGGGAAAACAATCACTGATCGCCAAATTTTGCCTTTCTCTTTTATTAACTTTAGCAGATGTCCAGGGAACAGCTGCTGTAGAAAAGAAATTAGTCCTTATACCTTAGATAAATTGGAGTGGTTAAGCAAGAGTTGTAATTTTTTCCTGACTTTGAACTGTTGGAGGGATGTCTTGTGACACCATGAAAATAGTTATCTGGGTCAGCCTACCTGCAACAGCAGCCAGCAGTGAATTCTCAAAGAAATGTATAAGGACAGGGCATGCATGTTGGGAATATAGCTCATGAAATGTAATTACATGTAGCATTCTGTGGCTTCCCACCATTTTTTGTTTGTTTGTTTGGCATTTTTGTGAGTAGGAAAGCAGTATGGTCTTCATTTTGGAATATCTTGTGCATATTTGATAGATATATTTCTGGGCCTTTCAAAATTCTCTTTCTATGCTGTTTGAGATTGCAGTATATAAAAGGGAACATAGTTGGGTTTTTTTTTCCTCCCTTTCCTATCAATGTCATATTCATCTCCATCTCTGGTTTTTCTACTACAGTTCTTATAAACTGGAGTTTTTCATAGGGACCTTGGTGGATTAAATTCATCTAGATAGAAGTTTATAAAAAGTAAGAAATCTTGAGTGAGTGAAAAAGATCTGCCAGCTGGTTCTGGATAGTAGGGATTGATATTTTTAGTTCTAATAAAGACTATTTAAAATGTTTGTTCAAAAGAAAAAAAAAAAAAGCAAATACAGAATTTTATATTTCTGATACTTTAACAAGTCCCACACTGTGTGTATGTGTCCCTGCTCCATAGGGAAGAGGAGATAAGAAGAATGCTTCCTCATCTGTTGACTGGAGAGGCTCAGTTGCTGAAGGAAGGTTGTTGGCTCTAATATGCTTCTCAGCTGCTCTGCTTCTCTACAGAGACCCTGAAATAGTTGGTATCATGCTTACTTCTAGATAAGTGATGCTGGGTTTTCTTGGCAGAAAAAAACAAGAAAAAAGCCTTGAGGACCTGGTAGTCACTTTAGATGAATCTTTAATATCATTAAGGTATTTTTAAATTCACCTCACTTACTTCATGGTACTGCTGAAATACTAATTAAGAATAAGCTGCTTTAAGGCATTTAGCTTTAAGTGGGAGAAATACGTAAGAAGTGTAGAAGCTAAAGTGTAGAAGTTAAAAGAGCATGTTTTGGAGCACAGCCGCTCCATGAATATAGAAGAAATCAAAATTTAAACTGCAAAATTAGTTGTGTGTTTGAAGACTTCTGCTTCAAGGAGTCCATGATGGCTTCCTTTATTCTTTTGTATTATGAGCCACTGTGGAGGACCCTGACTTGAAGAAATGGGGAGGAGGCCTTGACTGTGGCATAATATTTTTCCTTCTTTGTTGTAGGACAGTGAAATCTGCACTCCTGATTCTTTTTGTAACAGTTGGAGCTTTACTGGTTTCTTTCCAGTTTCTGTGGAAAGTCTGTGCAAAATAGGTAGCACTATCATTGTCTTGCAAGCTTATAATGACTTTGTATGCATGTGTTTCTAAGCTTGAAAAACAAAGCCCAACATGGACCCCTGCCTCAACTCTATGACTGTCAGAGTTGGGGTTTTTTCTTCTGCATTTATCTTCTGGAGCATTAACATCACAAGGATGAGTTGTTGGGGAACAGAATGAATCTGTGTTTATTAACACCTAAGAAAAACTGGTTCTTTTGACACTTTTCATGTTATTGTTGCATTGGTAAAAGTAGTGCAGAGGGTTTAGAATAATACAGATTTCTAAGTACGTAGCTTCTATCACTGACCAAAAGCACAGTGTTACAAATTACTCAGAAAAGTCTGGATTCTAAAAAACCTGTAACTGTGCCCTGTACTCTCGCTCCCAAATATTTTTATGGTGCTTGTGCAAGCACCATTAAAAGGCGGTTGTTTAGCATGGACAACCTATTTTTTGTTACAATTTTATCGGATCGTAAAAAAAATGCATGGATGATGTTTTTAAAACTAGTATTAAAAAAACAGCCCAAACTGTTCTTTGACTAGCTGTTCAATCTTTATGATTCAGTCCTGTTATGAGGTATGACCTCATAATAATACATTAATCTTTTTTTAAATGAATACATTATTAAAAGTCATGTATTGCTTTGGGTATTGATTGCCTTTGTTGCTGGGTACTCTTAGTTTGATTGTCTACAGAAAATGGAGTTTGCTAACTTCTGACAATGTGTTTTTGTGATTCTCTAGCAAAACTCTACCAGGCTTTTTCTTCCTGTTAAGTCTTGAAGGAAGCCAGTAGAACACCTAAGAACAAAAAAGAGTGATTATTTTAACCATCCTGACCAATATTGCGTAACTAATAATTCTGAAAGGGGAAATAAATGTAGACATTTCCTATAATGACTGTAAGTACTCCGAAAGAGTCAGTTGTACAAAAATAATTCACTAAGCTTCCAGACTAGAAGATTGAAAATTATGTTTAAAAGCTAAGTTATGCAAAGTTGATCTTCAGCAGATAAGCTTTCAGATTCTTCTTTGAATGCACCGTAGTGTGTACTTGCCAACAGTTCTGTGAGATTTAGTGTCTTCTAACATGTATTTTAACAACATATGTGGTATTTTTTAATACTTTTGTGTGTCTTCTGATTTCCTAACAAAAAGCTGTGTAGGCTCTTTTGATGTTTGTGCCTGAATTGTGGTGGTCAAGCTTTCTTGAATATACAGCCTCAGTGCACATATAAGGTGCTTAATTGTTCTGTCCTTTTGAAGGAGTCAAGACTTGAGTAATTAATGTGTGTTAGTGGCTCAAAGTGATTTGGCAAACAGGCACAGGCATTGGCAAACTGAGACCACTCTTGGTAGTTTCATCAAGTTCTCACACTAAGATACAAGCAACTGGTTAGGAGGTGCTTTTCCTCCAAATACAGGTTTTCCTTAGTATGGTAGCTCAATGTAACTAAGACCAAGCTGCAACTTTGCTCCTTAAGATCCTTGCTAATACAATCAACTTGTTTATACCCTCAACTGCCTGCATACATGACATAGTAGGTACTATTATGCTGTTCCTAAATGTTTTGTCTTCTGACAGAGGATGGAGTCAAGCTTTTCTCAGGGGTAACTAACAATAGGACAAGGAGCACCAGTTATAAACTGGAACATAGGTAGTTTCATATAAATATTAGGAAGATTTTTTTCACTCTGAGGGTGACAGAGCACTGGAACAGCTGCCCAAGGAGGGTGTGGAGTCTCCTTCCCTGGAGACATTCAATGCCCACTTGGATGTGTTCCTGTGTGACCTGCTGTAGGTGACCCTGCTCTGGCAGGGGGGGTTGGACTCTGTGATCTTTCGAGGTCCCCTCACTTTCTGTGATTCTGTGATTAAGCAGAAGCACAAGTACCATCTGTGCCCCTGCAGCCAGAGTCACTGGCATAAACAAAGTTCTTTGCTTAGCTAATTTGAGAGATGTGCTTGTGTATCCAGCCTTGATGCAAGACCCTGGCCTTGGGTTGTGGAACTGCAGCCAGAAAACCTGAATACTCACATTTCTGTTTTGTGATCTCACAATCAGGAGAAAAACTTGGCTTTGGGCCTTATAGAAAAGGTGTCAATCAATTGTCTGCATTAGTAGTGATTACACAGGTGGGTTCTAAAATTGAGAGGAAAAAAGGACACCTACAAAATGTCCCGTGTTGCTTAGTGGTATAAAGAGGGGATAATTTTGTTCTCAGTCTGATTATTTCCTTCGTTTAATTTTCATATTGTAAGTCTTGGACTGCTTTGTTCAGTAGACTAACATGTTTGGACTGTGTTGTTTCCTGAGGATATATGCAATGCAAAGGGGTTAATACAATGCCAGTATGCAGACAGAAAATTATAAATAATATCAAATAAAACCAGAGATATCTGAAAGTGTGATTCTGAAGTACAGAAAAAGTTTTGCTTGTAGAAGTAGAAAGAAAGGAAAACTGGGAAGCTGGTTTGTGGTACATAAACAGAAAGTGGAGAGTAAAAAAAATCACACTGAATGTGGGAGACACTTGAGTCTGAGAGCCATGAATCCATTCTATAGAAGGCAGTATAGTGGTACCGCATCTGAAAGGATTTCCAGTTTTCCAGGGGAAAAAGCCTCTTCTCAGGTAAGGTTTTATGTGCAGTATTTTGTAGGTGTTTTCAATATACTGTAATGGTCAGTAGTTTTTTAGATTAGAGTTTGCTGTGCTACGATGTAATATAGTGTAATATAGCGTAATACAGTACACCTGTAATAACTGCATCTGTTCCTGTCTCACTGCTTACATGAAAGTCTCACTGCAGAGCTCTGTCAGGCAGTAAGGAAGCTGTTGCTCTCTTGAAAATGTTACATAGCATTTATTTTTTAGGGGTCATCTTTGCCATAGCAGGTGAGTAAACATACTGCATATTCTCAGATTTCTTGTGTAAATTAGGAAATAACCTTATTTACAATTCAGAGAGCAAGGTTCAGATAAGATGCTTAGGATCATTTTAATATTAGGATTATTTACTATTAGGATCAGTATGATAATCTGTGGAAGAACACAGTATTAGAGAATAAGAGGTGGGGAATCCACATCCTAGAATCCTTGTTCTATGCATAGAACATATTATCTCAGTATTAATAATTATAAATTGCCTGCTATGGCTGTATATAAGCATTACACCTTACATTGCTGTTCAGTTATGCTTACTATCTAGTCTTTATTCTGTATTGCTCTCCTTGCAATTAAACATTGCTATCTGCAATACTTGTAGTGTATGTGGATGCTGCTGTGTAATTGATGCTACAAAGTTGACTTGGGTTCTTCAGATACAACTCTGTAGTTGCTCTGCACAACTATCCTTTCCCTCCCTGTTAAAAGTGGCTGTGCAGAGCTATTGTTTATCTCTTTCATGTATTTTACAAGATTATTTCTTATCTTGCTTCTGAACACAGTGCTTTTCAGACAAGATATTCAGAGCTGGTATCTGTGCAGCTTGTATCCAGCTGCTTATCGCTTCCACCTTAATGGACTTATCACATACTCCTCTTTCTGGGGCTTACAAGATAGTGAAGGGAAAACTCAGTTTCTTTCCTACATTTCTACAGCTTCTTTGTCAGTTGCAATCCTTGGTGTCTTTTTTGTTTGTTTGTTTCTTTTTCCCCAGTGTGGTTGCTGAAGAAAACGGCCCCTCTAACACACCTCATAAAGGACTGTTCACTGAGGATGCCCGTGCAGCTTCTGGGGTACTTGAGGCAGTCTCAAAATCTACTTCTTCACCCCAAGTGGTGCAGGTTTCAGAAGAGCAGAATACAGTGCCTACTCCAGTAAAAAAGTCGAGCAAGACAAAACCACAAATAGATGTGAAAGCTGAGTTGGAGAAGAGACAAGGAGGAAAGCAACTTCTTAATTTGGTGGTAATAGGTAACTCTCTTAAATTACATTTTTGACAAACATTGAGATTAAAAACTGTGTTAATTGAATCTGAAAGAGATACACAAGCAAAACTGCCCTCTTTCCAGGGAAGGGGAATATCATACTGTTTTCAGTCATCTCTGCTTGACCATTATTCATTGGAGGCAATACATTTAGCTGTCCTTGATTAGGACCTATCTGCCTTTTCACAGTACAGTAAAATGTACTTTGGTTTGTCTTGCTGTGCTTTCTTTTTAGTATGAATTTGGAGGTGCTATATGGCTGTCATGCTGACTACTTCAATAAACTGGCTCTCTGTATTGTTGTCTTAAAGAACTGTGAAATTCTGCGGATTGCATAGGCAATATTACTGCATGTGATTTCCCTATGGTTTTAGTATATTTCTTCTTGTACTGTGTTTAAAATGGTGAAAATAATAAAATTGATGTAGTATTTATTTCCTTTCACAGGACATGTTGATGCAGGTAAAAGTACTTTAATGGGTCATCTTCTCTACCTTTTGGGAAATGTGAACAAAAGAACTATGCACAAATATGAACAGGAATCTAAGAAGGCTGGCAAGGCTTCGTTTGCCTATGCATGGGTTTTGGATGAAACTGGCGAAGAAAGAGAAAGGTAGAAATATCTTCTAATAGGAATTATATATTTTTTTAAAATTTGTTTTTTCCTGAAAGAATAACTATCTTCAACATCAACCTAATAGATGTCAGGCAGTTCGTATCAAATGTGTAACTACTGTTGTTTTTAAAGGAGGATACACTTTTGCAGTGTACCATACTCTATATAGCTAAACATTTAATAGAATCATGGAATGGTTTACTGAGGGAAAGGTTTTCTGAGTTATTTTTGATTGATTCTGTTTTCTGTTTTTTCTTTTAGAACAGAAAACTTATGTAAAAAATTCTGCCACCATCTGTAAATGTTTGGTGTTTTGAGGGTGTTATTTTGTTGAGTTTTTTGGCATTGGAAGTATTATATTTCAAGTATTAACTAATGTGAGAAGTTTTCTCCCTTGGAAGTTCCTATCTTTACAGTTTTTAAAGGGAGATGCAGATGACTAACCCAGATGGTGACATGTGCATATTAGCTCCTTGCATTTGATCAGATGAATCCTATCCTATGAGCTGTGCAGAATATGTGGTTGTCAGTGGAACTGAGACAAAAGTGCTGCGATTCCTCCCTGATAATCAGCAGTTCTGCATGTAGATCTTTGCAAATATTTACCTGAATTCCTACAGTCCCATACCCTTTACTTCTTTTATTCCTGGCTGTATTTCCATTGCTCTGTGGTGCCCTTTCCGGAAGGTATAAGAATTAAAAGTAGAATTAGTAATGGTTTAAAAATATGCACTACAATTTTCATGTTTCCACTGTGCTTGTGGAGACATAACCTATGGGTGCATGCAGTTAGTACTCTGAATGTTTGTTTTTATCTAGAGTGATAGTTTTAGAGGTTTGCTTTTCTATCAATCAGGTTTTGTTTTTTTTTTTTATTAGGCTAAATCAAATGAAAGCTATGAAGTGTACAGTTTAATGATTGTGTTTCTAGTAGCATATTTTATGTTTATGAAGCTTTCAAAGCAGTTTTAATGGTGCATTGCATGTATGCTTTGTTTAAGGGGAGTGACAATGGATGTGGGTATGACCAAATTCGAGACAAAGACTAAAGTAATCACACTGATGGATGCTCCAGGCCACAAAGACTTCATTCCAAATATGATCACTGGAGCTGCACAGGTACAGATGATCTAAAACTATTTTTCCAATAGCATTATTTATCACTTTTTCTTGAATTGGTTTTCTTCCAAAATAAACGATGAAATGTAATCACTGATGGCACCGAGATATCTTTGAAATGTTCATGAGTTTCATAAGCTTAAAAAAGAACGTGATTCTCTAACTTTAAAGGCATTGCTTTTATTTTATGAAGACATTAATTTCTTGAAGGAGACTCTTATTAGGGAAGTAATTTGGATGCGAAGTTGCAGTTCAATAAAATCAAGAGTTGTGCTTTGAAAGTCATTCAAATATGGCATTTGTCTACTCAGCAAGAAGTTCTGTGAAAGTGGCCTTGTAGGTATTTGGACATTTGAAAATGTCTTTTATATAGGATAAAAAAACATCTCAGAGATAACAAAGTTTAAGCAGAATGCATCTATTCTGTCAGTAGGACATTTGCAGAGCCTATATGCTGCTTGCTTTAGGAGCAGTAGGTGTGGCAAGTCAGAAGTGTTGGGCACTACCCATTGAATTCAGTATGGCACTTAGCATTGTCATATAGGTTAGTTATTTAGTTTATAGAAATAAATCAGAGAAGGGAAGAATAACGTGGTTACATGATATGTGTGATTTTTTTTTTTTTTTCCTACTGAAAGGCTCCCTTTTTTAATGTTAAGCTACTGTGTAGAGGTTTTAGCACTGTACATATCATTACAGTCTGAAATGTGAGCCTTATCTTACGATCTCAGTAAGGATGGGTACTGTTAGTATGATTTTACAGATATATAGAGAACTATGCTGTCAGAAGACTGATTTGCCCCAAGCAGAGCCTGGGTAGGAATTCAGACCTTTTGACCTAGTGGTTGGGCTGCAGAATCGTCAGAAGTTTGCAAATTAAAGTGTAGAGCTTGTACAGTCACCTACATTGTGGAGCCTATTTTGTAGGAAGTTCAAGATTTTTAAAATTAGAAATGGATTTTTAGTTTTAGAACAGTGGAAAATGTTGACTTGGACATGCTATTTTCTTTACGACTTCAATTTAAAATTTGTCTTCTGAAGCAAAAGTAATACAGGCAGAAGTATTAGGAGAAGACTTGCATATCCACCAGTAGTATCAGTATCAGCTCAGCAGAAGGTGAGGCTGGCTAAATAAAACTTGGTATCTCTGTGTTTCCTCAGCTCTGTGGATAGTGAGGGACTGGTCTATTCTGAAGCCTGCTGAGAAATCACTGAAACTTTGCAAGAGAGCAAACATGGAAATGGCTGTGAGGCCTTTTTATCTTGGAGAATTCTGTTAGGAGGTGAAACCCAACTGCTGTTATCCAAATTGTAGATCAGCCTGATTAGGGCCAGTTTCTGGCCTTTAATATATATGGTTAATTCATGTAAGTCTGGAGGTATGGTTTTTATAATGTAGAAAATACAGGATTTTTTGTGGTGGGGTTTTTTTTGTTTGGTTTGGTTATTTGGTTTGTGTTTTGTTTTGGTGTTTTTGGTTTTTTTTGAGGGAGATTTTCACTCCAATGCACTTCTGAGGCTGAGAGGTATGGGGAAATTATTCCCTTATCCTTTTGTAGTTCTCATGCACCATCTCTATGAGCCGTGGGGATTTCATGCCCACATTTTTAGAAAAAAAATACCACTTTTTCTCATCTCCATTTTTTGATCTAATCAGTCTTACTACATTGTCATATACCTGTCTCTTGTCAGTAGGACCTTTATTGTTCACATATGTTGCTGTTGCTCAGCACATGATGATGGTCTAATGAGCTGTTACTTACCAAGCAGGAAAACTAGAAAAAATAATAGCAACATCTAAGGCTAACAGCAAAATCTCTGGGTGTTCTCTGTCCTTACATGCTGACTTCTTTGCAGTGCTGTAGACTGTGAAATAGCTATTTGCTCTTAGTGCTGTGACATAAGAGTTTGCCTAGATGATAAAACAGGCCACTTTAACTTTTCCATCTTGTGATTTTGGCATGCTCCAGTGTGTTGAGTGGACTGTGAAGTATCTACATCCAACATGCCATTTGTTATGTTTGCAGCTTCTCATTATGATGGTGTCCATATTAAGGCAGGGAGAACTGGATATTGGGCTCATAGCCTTTCTTAAGCTTTAGTTGAGGTCTTTGCAGAACATCCATGGTGTGCAGTTTGGAGAAGACAGGCTTCCCCAAACCAACAGCTGGGTTGTATTTAGCAGAAGATGGTGGTTTATGACATGAGATGATACAATGCCATAATATCTCACTGAAGTGCAGATGACACAGATAGGACTGAACAGTTGGAATCACACATGAATCACATGAATATGCCTCCTGTGTAAAGTATGTTTTATGTGAAATACTGAAAATTGACATATTTACTGGGATTATTTCAACCTCTTAACTGTTTTTTAATGTTTTTTAAATCTAGGCTGATGTGGCTATTTTGGTTGTCGATGCTAGCAGAGGAGAGTTTGAAGCAGGGTTTGAGACAGGTGGACAAACTCGAGAACATGGATTATTAGTGCGCTCTCTTGGAGTGACCCAGCTAGCTGTTGCAGTCAATAAAATGGACCAGGTACATGCTTAATTTTTTCATTTAATGTAATTGGAAGGCTTCCATCTAGGATTGTGGACCCTAAGTTTAAGGATCAGTACTAAAAAACTAATAGTAAGGTATTTTTTCTTACTTTATTCTCAGCTCTGTCTCTTTTGTTTAGACTTTACAATACTTCTAATTTGTGAGTGTATTTTCAAAGTACACTTGGCAGTTTTTGGTGGTACTTATAAAATGAGTAGAGGTCCCTCTTGTACCTCTGCAAATCTCACATAAACAGTTAACCCAGTAGCATCTGCAAGGACATCTTGGTCATCATGCAGGTCAAGACCCCAGGAGCTTTATTTAACCTGTAAAATGTGTCAAATATTACTAGTTATGTTTTAGATTATTATTGTCATATATATATATATATATATATACATATTTCCAAATCTGAATTTTGTGTAAACTTAAAAAAACAAAAAAACAGGTGCTGTTCTGGGACAAATCACACTAAAGGGGCTCATCAATTAAGAGATGTGTTATTTGCTATCAGTGATTACTAATGTTAATGTGTGTGGTTTTATGTATTCAACTATGAATCCACATGAAAAACTCATATTTGTGAGAAAAGTTGGTACTACAAAGTTGATGACATGCTAGTTCTGTGTTCAAGTCATTGTTAAAATCTGACAATTTTATTACTGTAATCTGTTTGCTCTTCTAGGTCAATTGGCAACAGGAAAGATTTCAGGAAATTACGAGTAAGCTTGGCCAGTTTCTCAAACAAGCTGGCTTTAAGGTAATGTAAATTTCTGGCATCTGTTACTTTAAGTATTTGAATGGGATGAGCTTTTCTCACGGTGAGGTTATTCTGTGCCACTTTCCTACATCTACTATGTCCACATGGTAAACAGATTGCTTTTCTTAGTGGTAGGGTGTACATTGAACTCTAGATAAGTTTAGTAAGTTCTTTAATACTCTGTCGTAATCTTTTTTTAAGTCTGTTGAGTCTTTGGGGCACTCCCCTTATTTGCATTTTCTTGGGATTATTGTCTACAAAGCAGGACAGACCAAGGATCATCTGTCTTAATGTTCAGGATTACATGAGTGACAGCAGAGACTTCTATACCAGAGCTGGTGGCAAGGTGGATTGTGAACTCATAAAAACATTCTTCATTTGCTATTCTTGACTGTTTGCACAATTCTTCAGTTCTAATTGCTATCCATTGGGACCAGTTGTGTCCTTCCTGAAATCCCTATGCATAAACCACCAATTAAAACTTAAGTTTTGCCTGTTAGATGCAGAATTGTTTTACCTAAACTCAGTTTCTAGTTGTTAATGTTGTTGTTATCATCATGTTTAAATATCTCAGACTCTTTGTTGTAGCATTGTGATTAGGCAAGAGGTAAGCAAAGGAAATGTATCCACCAAGTAAGTAATCTTCCTTCCCCAGGGGAAGTACAGATGTGCCTACTGTTCTTTTATAGCTTAAATGCAGATCATTGAAAAAACGTACCTCTTGCTTCTGCTAGATGGTCCTGTAGTATGCTTAACTTCTGTTTGTTTTCTTAATTAGGAATCAGATGTGGCTTATATCCCAACGAGTGGCCTTGGTGGTGAAAATCTGGTCACAAGAGGTCAGTCAAGTGACCTCACACAGTGGTATAAAGGAAAGTGTTTGTTAGAGCAAATTGGTGAGTCCAATTTCCTAATTTAAAAGCTAATACATCTTATATACATTATATTCTTGTATCTTATATACATTATATTAGTCCGAAATAAAGCTTTTATTTTGGGGGAAGTGTAGGACAACGTTTTTGGTATTCAGTGTTCTTGATTTATCTGTGAGAAGTTGCTTATGTAGTTATTGAATACAGAAATTCTAAATGATCTTATCAATTTATTTACAGATTCTTTCAAGCCACCACAGAGATCAGTGGATAAACCGTTTAGGTTGTGTGTTGCTGATGTCTTCAAAGGTTGGTTATTTTTATAATACTTTCACTGTTACTTATGTTTAACACAAATTGAGAGAAATGTTGTAAAAATAAAGACTTAAAGTAGGACCTTTGTGTGTAGCAGTAGTCTGAAACTGAAATACTAAGTTTTCAAGCACTTTCCTGTATCAAATTTTAGGTAATACCACTAAAAAAGAAACACTGGAAAAGATATTGAGTAGGAAAATCTTCATCACCAGCTAATTAGCCATGTAGCTGATGGTTCTGAGGGACAGAATTTGGGAGTTTCTCCTTCCCAAACTAGTTTAGGTTGCCTAAATTAATGTTCTTATACTTTTTACAAGTGTGGCTTTGGACTCTTCTGCCTTCCACTCCTAGGTTTGTAAAAAGTTTGACATGTTCCTTTTATGTTCATTGTAGTAAATAAAGATAAATTCCTTCATTTGGAGAGGTGGGGTGGAAGAACAGGGTGGTTAATGAAAGGCAGATAGCTGTTGCTATAATAGCACTAATAGGGATATGGACAAGTATGTGTTATTCCCACTGTCTGGAGAAAATAGTCTACTTTGAGCCCTTAAGGTTTTCATGGTAGACTTGATATTTATTTTCAGTTAAATACCTTTATATTTACAAGTAATTTAAAATAAATAAGATTAGTAACATATTGTTTGAAATATTCAATAGAATGATGGAATAATATTGGTTGGAAAAGACCTTTAAGATCATCAAGTCCAACTGTTAACCTGGTATGCACCACTAAATGATGTCCCTAAGCAGCACATCTTTATGTCTTTTAGTTCCCTTGAGAAATGTTGCAGGCAAAATGACAGTGTGATTTGAAATATTTTAAATATTTTAATCAAATATTATTATTGAAATTCATATTTTAAAAGAAATTGTATATTGAATACAGGGTGTTTATAGGGGAAGTACAAACAAAGCCGATCAAGTTACTGATGATAATTGGAAGAATGAGTTTTGTGCAATTTTAATGTAGGTCTTTGACAAAACACTAGATGCTGTAGATGCCCTGGGATTACCTCACTTGAGGTACTGAAGCCATAATGTTAAATATCGAAACCTTTAATGAAAATTTACCCTAGTGTGTTACCACTAGTTTAGTCATCTAGGCTGTCATGGCATTTTTTTTTTTTTTAATTTTGTGAGCTGTAGGAAAGTGTGTTAGGATTATTGATTGAGAACTTTCAAAGTATTATCATAATTTTTTGTTGCAATAATCATTTTTGTGTTGAGCTGTCTCAAAAAATTGTGAGTTTTAGTAAGTCTGATCTGTGGAGAAGTCTGATTTTCTGATATTTTTGCTAAAGTATGCAAAAAAACAGTAGCTTTGCAAGGGAATCAAGGGTTTATCACTAAATGTAGTCTGTTAGGTGGTTTTTAGACTATTTTTTTCTTACGTTATGATCTCAAAATTTCATTAACTTGGATGCCACCAGAGAAAGCAACTACAGGTACGAGTACATGAAGCAACAGTTGTTCTCAGCTATATTTCAGTGCCTGTGCCTGTGCCTGTGCCTGCTCAGGAGGTGACTGTCCATAGAAGTGTATAAAAAAAATGAGAGTGTTGAGTGTACTCTTTATGTAGCCTGGAAAACCCCTGTCTTTGTGAGGGTTACCCACACACGATTCATCTATCCCATCCTGATTTTAGCTGTTGTCCTCCAGAGTCCTCATTATCTCCAGGCAAACTATGTCCTGATCCAAGATGTTCCTGTGAATTCCTTCACTGCTGTATCAGTCCCCACTTCCCATATTGTAAATGCTGTCTAGGTTCTGACTGGACACAACCTTAGGAAAGCCTTGTCCAGCAGTCAAATCCTGAGGACAGCATGTCTGGGCAGAACCTGAGTACCCAAATACAGAGAAATCTGGTCATTTTTTATGCCCTGATTCTGTCCCTTGCTATCCATTTTATACTTGCATTGATTTCTGGGGAAGCTGAAGGAACTTGATACTTTGCAGGAAGCAGTCAGCATAGGAGAGGGCAAAGCTTCAAACACCACATAGGTTTACCAAGCCAGAGATGGTGATTATGTGAAAAAAAAAAAAAAAAAGAAGAGAAGTGGTTCTTGATTGTGCTTGGGAATGTGGAACCAGTTCATTTTTTTGGTTGTCTGCAAGTGCTTGGAGAGACAGCTTCATCCTCTTTTGTGTACCATATTGAGGTGGTATTTGTACTGTGACTTGGGTATCCTTTATCTTGCAAATATCTGCCTCTCCAGTTTCCTGTTCTTTTGATGTCTGATGTCATCTGTTAATTGAATGCATCCATCTTATTTACTGGAATGAATACAGAAAAATGAGCTTGCTGGCACACTGCTAGTATTCTTCCAACTAGATAGGTGAATGCAAAAGAGCAAGTTGGTAGTATGTGACCTCAAGACTTGAGGTCAACTTGCTCTTTTGAATTCAACTTCAAATTAAGCTTTTAATCTAATGAGACACACAACATACTAAGATGCTTGCTTATTACTGAATTCTAGTGTTCAGCAAAAGATATATTTGTTGTTTTTATGGAGATTGAAAATGTCATTGTAGAATTACTTCAGAAAATTCTTTTTAAACACAGGTGAAAACACAAACTAAAGAGATGAAACATTTTTATGGTGCATGTTCATAAATCTGCATGAAAATACCTGATATATCACTGAAATAATGAGCAGAGTATTAGGACACCAAAGAAGAAAAACTTTGCAGACCTTTTATTCAGAAATACTTAAGTCAACCATGATGCTCCTCATATTAAATAGAATTGGATCAATCTTTGACTTTACAAGATTAAGAGTAATATGAAGACAGAGCATGTAGGATTCTGACAGTTAAACAGTAAATGATATAGGAATATACTCCTGTATTTTTATGAGAGGACTGTGATTTTTTTTAAAATTGTAGTGAGAAAGTGCTGTATTAAAAATTAAAATCACAAAAAATTAAGGGGTTTAAGCTGTTATTAAAAAAACTAAAGAATACTTCTTCATGTACCTACCTACATTGCTTTAAAGAAGAATATTTCTCTCAGTTTTGAAAAACATAAGATCTAGAGGTTCTGAATGTTTCAATTTCATTATGATGCATAACGGTCTAACTTGCAAGTACTGAGCAATCTACTGGGGAAAAAACAACATGTTCATTTTATTAAAAAACTAATATATGCACTGCTGAAGGGCTAGCTTCTGATGGGAAATTGACCTTACTGTGAGGTTTTTTGAAATTATTACTGTGTTTATTACAGATCAAGGATCAGGATTTTGTGTGACTGGTAAAATAGAAGCAGGCTATATTCAGGTTGGGGAACGACTTCTGGCAATGCCTCCCAATGAAACTTGCACTGCAAAAGGTACAATCTTCACAAGTGTGTTTACTTTCAGGTCAATAGTGGGCCAGAAGCAGTTACTGAAACGGTAATAGACTGTCAAACTGATACTAACTGTCAAACATAAAATGTGAAAGCATAAAACGAATTTCTTTAGATGTGACTGTGTCTGTATAAATATGTCTCTGAAGAGTATGTGAAATCTTGCATTATTTTTAAAAATCTTTTTCTTTTTTTTTTACCATATCAGACATTCCAAGTGCTATAGCCTCATGACTTTTGACATTGTTTTACAAAGAGCCTGTAAAAACATCTGAGTACCAGCAATATCCATAAAAATGTGCAATATAGGAGTCATTAATATTCGGCTTTCTTGTGGAGTGTTACCACTATTAGAAAGTGTGAGGATGCTGACCAGATTTTAGAAATTATTCTTATGAATTAGATATTAAAAAGCTTGAGAATTAAGTTTCTGATGTTTGATGTTCATGAGATTTGTCACTGATCTCATCATAATGTAAAAACTTTCAGGTTATAATTGTCCTGAGCAACTACAGAAGAGAAAAAAACCCTGCATTTAAATTTCAAAGATGTAATTTCTGAAAAGGGGATTATCTAAGAGAAGACATAAAATTTTTAGCTGTTTCCTGGTTGAAGCTTGCTGTCTTTGTACTGAAGCACATATTATTTATATTTCATGTAAAGAAGAGATCATTTAATTTGTCATGCAATATTTACTAAAGGTAGTGTACACATTAGGATTCCAGTTTTTTATTTCAAGAGGCTGAGTTTCACTTACTCTGTGAGAATGACACATATGGAAAATAATTATCAACACTGCTTAAAAACAGTACTAAATATGCTGGTAGTTGAGTGATGCTTTCTGGCATGGTTTTTACAAGTGGTTTTGAGAACAGATTTGGAAAACAATAAATACAATCTGTAGCAAAATAGAAGTAGATCCTATATATGTATGCATAATTTCTAAAAAGTGGCGTGTTTTTTTCTTTCCTTTTTGGTGTCTGCTGGGAACCTTAGAGTGTTAAATCATGAGCAATTAGCTTTATTCTCTTCCACCAGGCAGTTTATCTTCTAAAGTGATTAAAATACATCACAATAAGAATAAAATTACTTTTGAGGATGCTTTCTAAGAGACGCGATGTCGCGAGCAGAAGGCGTCAGTTATGCTTTTTTTCTGAAAGAGTCAGCAAACCCACTTAAAGTAAATGAAAGTTGACATAGTACCATTAAATATATGAAAGATGCGGTCTAGGGTGTGCATGTGCCTCAAAGGCTGGGTGGGGAGATCTTGGTACTACAGTATTTTCAGGACTGCGTCATCTGCGCTGTGTGACAAGTGCCAGGTCCTTTCTTCTGGCTTTAAATAAAGCCATGTTATTCTGCAGGGTGGGGTGAGAGAATAGTGAATCCTCACCAAGGAGAAAGGGGAAAAAAAAAAAAAAAGCAAAAAAAGCTTTCTCAGTTAACAAGCTTTTACTCTTAACCCATTCATACTGAAAACTGATGAGTAATGGTTGATGAAGCACAAATGGCCCAAACAGAGCTGTTTGTTTGTAGCTCAGAACCTAGGTACTTCACTGTGAGGTTCTGTTCTTACTCATTTCCAGGAATCACACTGCACGATGAACCAGTTGATTGGGCTGCAGCAGGAGATCACGTTAGTCTCACTTTGACCGGCATGGATATCATCAAAATCAAGTGAGAAAAAAGGGGTTTCAGCCTAAGTAACGGTTTGTTTTTAATGAAAAGCTCTATAACCATTACACTTAACAATCAGCAGTTTACTTGAAGAATGATGTGGCTACCAGGATATTTAAAACCAAAGTGATGCATATCATCTGGTTTGCATGTACAAACGTTGGAAACATCTGCTACCTGTACAACGGCAATCTTAAGAAGCACTGTTAGTTTTTACACTTTGCCTTGGTGCTGACACTGCTAATCTTCAAAGCCTTTTTCCTTAAGACTTGCCTTTGGACATTATAATTGCTGAATTAAGTAAATCCTTACTACTAAATAAAAAAAATATTCTCGAAGAGTTTATTGAATCATAAATCATTTAACAAAACACATCCAAACAACTGCAATTTCATACCAATAAGTACATCTGTACAAGTGGAATTGATGGAAACTTTATTGAACACATCTATCTGCTTGTAACTTTTGGCTTGGTAAATGTTTTGTTGACCCTTTTTTGTCTGATACATTCAGCAAGACAGCAAATCTTTGTGTCTATTTCATTCTCTAGGTTTCATGCTAAATGTTAGCCTCCAACTTTTACATAAGTCTCAGTTTTTCAAGCTAGAGAATTGGATCCATAATTTGTTCACCTTTTTTACATTCCAGTTGGACTTCAGAGAGCAAACTTTCAAGCTGCTGTTTGAAAAACTCCATGCATTGGTAGTTCTGCAAATTTATGCTCTGCTTTTAAGGGAAAAAGTACAGGTTTTTCTGTATTGTCATTTCATAATGGAGTGTGATTCTCTGTGGTAAATGGAGGGGGAAAAAGTCTTATTTTACTTGTTGAATGAAGGCTGTAGTCAATTTGTTACCTTGATGTCATTCATCTTTTGGAAAGATTTTAGATTTATCAAGAAAAGGTGCTAAGTTTTAAGTCCTCTTGATATTCATGAAATCTGATTACATCTGATGTATAGGTTTAATCATGCTGTTTATTCTCTTCAGGCCTGTTTTTCTGGGTGGGATTAATTTTCATTTTAGATGGGTAAAACCAGACACTGTGGAAAAGCTGTGTCTTGTCTGCCTTACTGACTTTTAAAGAGCAAAAGTTTTCTTGTGACTCCATGTGGGGTTCTTTGGAAATGAGTGCTGCTGAGAGCTTAAATTTTAAGAGTCCTGATCACAGAGTTCCTTTCCCTACAAAACAGTTGAGTTGCAGGCAGCAGCACTACAACGTTGGGCACCCTGCAGGGTTTTATGCTATTGATCTGGAACAATTTATCTCTGAATGAAAGTCTAATTCTTCAAAGAAACTACGCACAGGAAACAGTGACATTTTTAGAAACTGATTAGCAGTGGACGTAATTGTTCACTGAACTAGACAGAGCTCTTCATGCATACCCACAAAATACTGTAGACATTGTCTAGGAATTAATTTTGTTACAGGCTTTAATACAGTGTTCCAGATTTATGTAATTTTTTTGGCGCCAGGTTATGTTAAAGTGGCGTTGACTTAAATATTTTTCTTCTTACAGTACCAGTGATTAACATTTTTATGTCAAATTTTGTTCTGCTCTCTTTTAGTGTTGGTTGTGTCTTTTGTGATCCCAAGGAGCCCATTAAAGTTTGCACTCGTTTCAGAGCTCGAGTTCTCATCTTCAATATAGAGGTTCCAATCACTAAGGGATTTCCTGTAAGTCTCTGAAAGTTCCATGTTCATTACTGGTTGCTGAGGGCTTTTCCTCCATGTTTGACCCCCCAGATATTAAAGACATTTAATGTCTAGAAGTGCTTTTGTCTTTCCAGAGAAAATGTTTTCTTCTGTAATTTCAAGGGTCTATCATGGCTACAGAACAGCACTGAAGTGACAAAAGCAAAGCATTTAAGAATGAAAAATGTATTTATGATGAACTAACACATGAACTTTGTGTCATGTTTTTGGAGTTCACAAAGTTTAGGAACTAGGAAGTGTTACTGGTGTGAGGCAGAAGCTCCTGTGGGAGATATTTTATGAACATTTGTCTAAAAAATTAGTCTTAAATGTGGTTGATGTTTTCAACTAGGATTTCTGATTGTTGTAGAATGTTTAATAACTTAAAATATATTTTTAGGTGCTTTTACACTATCAAACCATAAGCGAGCCTGCTACTATTAAAAAGCTCTTGAGTGTCCTGCACAAAAGCACTGGTGAAGTGACAAAGAAAAAACCTAAGTAAGTGACTTGAATCATTACTCAAGAAATGGGCTGACTTGTGATTAATATGTAGTATATCAAACAGGTTCTATTTTGAAGCAATGATATGCTTTTAAGAATAACCTTTGATTGTTTTGGTGGTTTCATATTTAGATTTTTTTACTGTTGTACAGTTAGAAAAACCTCCTACCTACTTGATAAATTCTGAATACATGAGAAGTAAAATGACTTGCCTAAGGTCATTTGCAGAATTGGGAACGAATCTTAGATTACCAGTTCTGCACGTAAAGGATTATATTTGTTTTACATTATCTCTTCCTTTTAATAGCATGCAGTCCTTGGTATAATTCTGGAGGTGGGTTACTGTCTAAAATAAATTAAACTAGATGGTGGGTCAGAGAAAAAAAAGATTTATGTAATCCTCCCATACAAGGTGGACTATGAGAACATTGTTCAGGTTAATCAAAGATGTATTTGAGTAGAAATGCTATTTTATGCGTACAGTGTTATGAGAATAACCCTTTTCCAGAAGACAGTGGGGAGAAAAATCATGATTCTACACAGTAGTGAATTGATTCCTTAGTTAATGAGTTTGAAACATGGCCTCATTTCTACTAGAGAGGAAGAACCAGGTATTAATGAGATAATTACCTTCCAACCAGTTTGCTAAATGTTGAGGTGGATGTCCTTCTCTAGAATTTTTAAAGAAAACTTGGATGCCTTTTTAAAATATATGCTTTAGGCAAATTAGTTTTCAGTCAGGTGGCTTGGGTTATACTTTAAATAAAGCATGATCATTATACTCTTGGCTTTCTAAAGTTGATTTTTCTCATTTATTCACTGCTTACTTATTCATTTATGCATGCATGTATTTATAATGGAGTTTTCTGCTTATTTACCTTCAGGTTCTTGGCTAAAGGTCAGAATGCTCTAATAGAACTACAAACTCAAAGACCTGTTGCTCTAGAGCTATATAAAGATTTTAAAGAGCTTGGAAGATTTATGTTACGTTACAGTGGTTCCACTATTGCTGCAGGAGTTGTCACAGAGGTATGACATTTTTGTAAAGGACTTCTTCTCCTGTGAAGGAACAATGTTAACTTTCACATGGCATTGTGTTTTCATAGTCAAGACCTGGTTTACCTCCTTTGGCATTAAAAAGTTCATAGAATCTTAGAATGTCAGGTTGGAAGGGATCTCAAGGATCATCTGGTCCAACCCTTCTAATATTATTGTTTATATGCTATGTCTCAGCACCCTGCTGAGCTGAGACTTAAAACTTTCCAAAGTGGGGGAATCCACCACTTCCCCTGGGAGACCATTCCAGTGTCTGACTGTCCTCATAGTGAAAAATTCCCCTCTTGTGTTCAAATGCAGTCTCACCAGGAGCGACTTGTGCCCACTGCCCCTTGTCTTTTCCATGTGACTCCTTGTAAACAGGGAGCCTCCATCTTCTTTGTAGCTGCCCTTTAAGAACTGGAACATTGTAATAAGGTCTCCCCTAAGCCTTCTCTTCTCAAGGATGAACAAACCCAGTTTCCTCAGCCTTTCCTTGAATGGATGGTGCTCTAGTCCTGTGATCATCCTTGTGGCTCTTCTCTGCACCCTCTCCAGCCTCTCTGCATCCTTTTTGTACAGCAGGGATCAAAACTCAACGCAATACTCCATGTGGAGTCTGACAGGCAAGGAGTAGAACAGGATGATGACTTCTTTATCTCTATGGATGATACATTGAACTTCATAAAGTTCCTGTTAATTAGCTCTGGTGAAAAGGAGACACTGCTTCAGCAAGATGCAAGGAGAACTTACCACAGTTCAATTTATTAGGACCCAAAATCACTCTGTTTAGAATTTTTGAGAGTTGTGCATTTTCTCTCAAGTTAAAATAATAAGCCTTCACTAATTAAACACACATTGGTATTTCTGAAATCTAATTCCCTCTACAAATATACCAGAAATAGTTTGTCAGTAAGGGGTGTTTGCCATTTTTACTGTGGCTATACCAGATCTTTTTCTGGTAGCATTAAAGACAGTTGTATATTTTATTCTTACCAGTGCCCATAAGCATTTTCTGATCTTGTGGAATTGAGATGAGGCAAAAGCTGTGGGGCTTAATATAAATGTTTTGCCTTCAGTTATGAGCAAATGTTATGAATGTCCCTCTGTCACTAAAAATATTGCCATGATTTTTGGATTAGAATTTAAGTTCTAATTCTAGGCTTGAGGAGAACAATTTAGTCACATTAACAAAGTTCTAGTACTGAGACTTAAAGCTGAGTCATATGATGTCAAAACTTGAAACTAGAATGTGAGAATTTCTGGCTTCTCCCTGTGTGTGTAGGAATGATGTGTTGGGTCTGTCAGAGACTTTAGGCTTTATGGAGCTTTAATGCTCTTAGCAACCTGTCTGGTTTTAAATAGGATCCAGAATTAGGTCTTTAATCTCACACCCATTTTTCGTTAAATTTAATTTGTAGTGAATGTTGTTCTGTTTAGATCTATGATGCTCAGTGTTTGTAGAACTGGTGACTAAATAACTCTTTAACTGCTATTTGAGAATTATTATTTTAGTACTTACAGTTTTGTTCCAGAGAACTTCAGAGCAAAAGGAATTATTTTTTCCACAGCTAACTATACCATGTTAACAAAATCTGTGATCATTTTACATTTAGTACTTTATTTTTCACCATTTTGCTTTTTTCCATTTGTTTATATTTTTAGATTAAAGAATGACAGTGGTGCCAGAACTTCCACCATCCAACCAAAATGCAAACTTCTTTTTAAGAATTCATTTACTTCAGTTGAAGGAACAAGTGCAGTTAACTGGGAGAAGATGATGATGATAATGACAAAAGTTAATAATGTGGGATACCTGGAGAGCACTTCATCAGTCTCTCTGCTGCAGAACAAGATGCCAACTGACAAGGAACTGCTAATGTTGCACTTCTCAATCTTAAGAATCTCATTTGTTTCTCCCTGTGGAATATAGCCCTTGGACATCTTAATGGAAAAATCTTAGAAAGCTAAATTAGAGAAAAAGATGATGAAAGATGTTTCATGATTCATCATCATGAAACAAACTCCTTACTTCCAGATATAAATTGTTTACATATTTTCATTGATTTGTTTTTTTTGCTGCACATTAATTCAGTAAAATAACTTTATTGGTCTAATATATTTTTAGGTTTGAGTTGAATGGGTGTTCAGGGGAAAAAAAAGATATTTACTTTGTTTTCAAGAGAATGGCATGTAGTATTATCCCAGGATTGTTTTCCCTGTATCAAAATTTATTTAAAAAAATAATTTTCTTTTGCTGTGTAGTGGAAGCTGTGCCAACATTGGCTAGTTTTATTTTTTAAACTGTCAGAATAATAAAATAACTTTGTCTGAGCATACTTGTTCTCCTTCATCTTTGTTTATTTAAACACTTCTAAACTGTGTTTAATTATTCTTTACTTACCACAAGTCAGAAGTTTACTCTGAAACTTATGAGTTAGAATGTGAAGCTGGCATGCAACTTGTCTTTCTGTGGAAATAATTTGGTTTTTTCATGTTAGTGCAGCTACTGCATATACACATCTCTTTCATCCAGACTTCCTCCTCTTTTGAGCAAAAGCTGACAGTTTAATCTTGGGTTTATGCTAAAGACAGATTATTATGCTCACTTGAGCCTGTAACTCCTTGCTTTTCAGTAATAACCTCCCAAATGAGAAGAGTCCCTCTGCTACCTCCAGCATAAGCTCAGGACAGACACACTTAATGACAACTTGACAGATGTTTTTTTCAGTAGGAAGTGTGAGAGGACCTCAAGTATTTCAGGACCTGTACTTGAGTGTGGGGTAGAGACAACTCTACTTTGGCCATACACAATGTAGTGTGAGGAAGGAACTGAAATACTTTCCCCAGAGCATGAGTCACTGTGGTTAACTGAAGTAAAGCAGTGCCCCGTGTAGTGAAGAACACAACAAGCCTATGATTGTTATTTAGTTCAAAGTCATGTATGCTCCATAACTACTCTTTCCACATGCTCTTTTTTGTAGGTAACTTTTATTTCACTTAACGTGCTTTAGGTCCAAGTCAGCAGATAGAGACTGTACTAGTGACTACATGCACATTTGTAGGAGTATCAGCAATGCTTTATATGGAAATTACTTTTGTAAAAATCCTATGAATCTGAATTATCTGAAAACTGTCATTGTCAAAATGTAGGCTTATGAATTATCACTATTTGTTAGGTCTTTTCACAGTCCAGAAATTACATGTCAATCCTTACCAGTTTCAGCATGCCAGCCATGCAGGTTTCGGTGCATTTGTTGGATTCCAGAGGTTCATACTGCCAAGATCCTGTGTTGAACCTGTTTCACTTGAATTTGTCTTCAAACCTTGAAAGTGTTTAGGTTGCTTTTAAAGAACAGCTGCAGTGTTAACAGGCAGAAGAATGTGTCTTCAGTTTTAAGACTTCAGGAAATTCCTTGCTGTTTGTGGATGAGGGAGTGTGATATGGTATGGACCTCTGATAACCCTTCTCAAAGGGTTGCATTAAATTTTGAGACTGAGTATTTTGTGATGACAGGGAACCTACTGCATGCTTTCCCAATTTGTAGCTTGGGAGGTATTACCTAATCCAGTTTCAACATGACTGCAAGACCTTTCGGCACCGATTTGAACTCTGCCCCAAGGCATCAGTTTGTTCATGCGTAAATGATCTGTTGTTGCTCAACAAAACATCACCTTTATTCAATCAAAATATCTTTGCATGTTGATTCATAAGAAATTTGATAGCTTGGTAGTGGTCTAGGGTGAAAACCTTTTCTAAACTGCTGATAGAGATATTTGCAATCTCCTAGTGACAATATACTGCTCTCCAATACGGATGGAGTGTTTTGAATATCTCTGGAGCTCAAGAAGGTGGGTGTGCAATCTTAGAGCAATTTAATAATCATAGAATCATAGAATTAGCCGAGTTGGAAGGGACCTCAGAGATCATCAAGTCCAACCCTTGACCCACCGGAGCAATTGCTAGACCATGGCACTGAGTGCCACATCCAGTCTTTTTTTAAATGTCTCCAGGGACGGAGAATCCACCACCTCACCGGGCAGACCATTCCATTGCCTGATCACCCTCTCCGTGAAGAAATTCTTTCTAATATCCAACCTAAATCTCCCCTGACACAACTTAAGACTGTGTCCTCTTGTCTTGTTGAAAGTCGTCTGGGAAAAGAGTCCAACTCCCACCTCACTACAGCCTCCTTTCAGGTAGTGGTAGAGAGCAATCTAAATATCCTCTTTTGGAGGACAGTGTTTTTCACACATCTCTTACTGGACAGTTTGGGTTTTTGGGATGTTAAAAAAAACAAACCTAATTATATGTAACAAGCTTCTTTAAAGTAAGATGGCTTCCAATTGAGCTTCCATGGAAATAAAAGCATGAAACTTGGTGTCTTGCTTCTTTTTAAAAAACTGACATTATAACACAGGGTGGACCAGGTAGGATCGTGCTTCTAAACTTTTAAAATCAGTCACTTAGCTGCTTGCATTATTTGGTGTTAGGGGATATTGGCATAAAAAAGATAGTTATTGATATTTAAGCTCTTGGAGTTTACAAGGACAAGTCTTGATGATGACAAAGCAGTAAACATGAGTTGCACATGTGCTAGTCCAGTGCCTTTTCTGTGGCTAACAACTGTAAGCAGCAGGTCCCTTGTGAGGTGTTTGGCTCCTGAAGTATTTTGTGTAGTTGTTGCAAAATGTCTGTTTTCCGACAAGCTTGAAAATAGGCAGGAATTTTCTGGTCAACCCATTCATTTTCTTCCCTTCTTTAATATTGCATTTTCTGTAGAGAGGAGCCATTTACTAATCATAAAATCATAGAGTGTTTTGGGTTGGAAGGGACCATAAAGATCATCTAGTTCCAATCCCCCTGCATGGGCAGGATCACCTGCCATTAGGCCAGGTTGCTAAAAGATTCATGCAGCCTGGCCTGAAACATTTTCAAGCATGAGACATCTACAAACTCTGCCAGTGTCTCACCATCCTCACACTAAAGAATTTCTTCCTAATGTCAAATGTAAATCTACCCTCTTCCAGTTTAAAACCCCTTGTCCACTAATACCTTAGCTGATCTTGCCTCCCTGCTTCAACACCTAGAAAAGAACCAAGTGTCACAGAAATAGTAACTTCTGGTTTTCTGCTGTTGTTGCCAGGGTTCATTCCCACTTGTGAGTGAACTGTGTAGGGAAGGCAGAGAGAGAAGGGGAGGAGTTCAGATTTGCTGTGCTAATACATTACAGATTTACTAATCTGAATTAATATTTCATAGGAAAAAAAAACAACAGATGAAGCAAGAGGCTAACAATGGCTCACTCAAATACTCTCTTAGTGTTGGAAAACTTTATAGCTGGTAAATTTGTGACTTGTTCCTCCTACATAGACTCCTATAATCCATCTACTGGAGATGTCTATTGCAGGGTGCCAGACAGTGGCAAAGAAGAGGTGAGTACTATCCAAATGTACAAATAAATTAAAATATTAAATGCACATAACATTAATATTTTGAATGGGAGAGGCTGAAGGTGAGAGAACAGAAAAACATTGAAAACTTTAATGCTTAAATGAGTAAATTCTTGCGTATATTGCAACACTGTAATCTGCTGTGGGAGCCAATTTTTTTTTTTTTTTTTTTTTTTTTTTTACATTTTGCTGTTAACTCTAACCCTAATCTTATTGCTCAGGTTGGCAGTAAGTAGAAACAGTCTGGAAGTGAGGAAAAAGTTATTGATCTTTTCTGGGCATAAACTTAGAGGTACTGTATATAACTAATGTCTTCTCTTAGTGTCTTGATTGTTTTCTGCTGTCATTTAAATATATTTTTGGCTTCCTGATTCTTCTCTGTATATGATAAAAAGCTTCCAGAACTCTCTGGTTTTCATATTAGCACTTAGATATTAGGTGGAGAGGATGAAGTGGCTCTGATGAGTGCTTATGTCTTTTAAATGTAGTCTGTCCTTCACATTGCTGTAATGTTTCCCAGTGAGACCAATGTTTCATGGTACCCTGTATATGTTCAGGTGTGGATGGGTTATGTGGTATTCATCTGGGGAGCTGCACTTTCATTGATGTTACTTTATGAGGGATCTACAAGTGTTCATCTAAGAAATCAGATTTACTGAAGAGAGAAATGACTGGAAAAGCCTGGTTTGGCTTAGGGCTTGGAAAAGCATGACAAGTAGTGTACAGTATTTTCAAAATGTTTTTCAAAACAAATGCTACTGTGTGTAGCTGTTCTCTTCAGTTGTATTTCAGTCCTGTCAACATCTTTTCTCTTTGCTTCTCTCAGCAAAAACCTTTGCACTGTAATCTCGGCTGAGTAAATATTTGCTAGATGCCGATGACCAGGGGTTAAAGAGTAACAGGTTGGGTTTGCTAGAATATGTCTTAGTAAGTTCATTCCGACACTAATTATGCCTGAAAAGACCTCTCTTTGATGTGCAGGTGCAAACCTTGTTTATTCGTTTACAAAATCATTAAAACCAGATAGATTTGAGAATTCCAGAGCAGCCCAACAAAAATAGTCTGATGGCCATTCAGGAGCTGTCATACAAATATATGTTAAGAGCAATGAATTTTCTCTTTCAGCTTTCTGAGACAGTGGTTGTGTGTAGCAGTGGGAAACCAGCTACAACACCCCTAAAGTCAGGTTTTATTCCTGCTTTTAGGCAACTATCAAAGAGGGTCAGGCTCTGCAGAGCTGGTGTCTTCTGGTGACTGATGGAATATCCTGCAGGAGAAAGCACAATCATATACAACTTAGAGGATATCTAGAGATTTCAAAATAAGCACCTAAACCCAGGTTCAACAAAGAACTCGGGGTGCCTGTTTGTAGCAAGGCTTAATATCCTGCTGGATTTTTTTCTTAGTTAATTTTAATGAAGGTTTAGAAGGAAGAATGGAGACAGACATTGAAACTCTTGGTAACCCTGGAATTTAGCACCAGGTCAGATGGTGGGGCCACTTCAGACAGTGTCTGCCAAAAACCTAAAAGGTTCTTTCAGGGCTTAATTTATCCCCCAGCTAGAGCTCCTTATTTCAAATAGCAGCAACAAAGCAGGGCAAACAGGTGCTGTGTGTCTCCAAAAGACAGGCTGGTGAAGATAAGTTAGTCTTGGCAGATACCTTCCTTAAAAAAGAACAAAATCTCTCAATAACCTTGATCCTGTCATCATCCACTAGGAAATCAAACATTACATCCTGAGGGCATTTTGGGGTATTTTGGTATTAACCTTTTACAATAGTTCTGGATTGTGTGTTCTTTGTCTCTGTCTTGTGCAAAAGAGGAAAGCAAAAGGAAGTGCTTCAGACACACGAGTTCATAGTTGAATTCTTGTGCATGTTTTCTTCATGGCTCAACTTTCTTTGCTGCATTTTGCTAATCAAACTCAGTAACTGTTTAACCTTTGTATGCCCTCTTCTGTACAAAACTTTGGGGTTTTTTCTCTTGCTTTTTTTTTAGATCAGTCTCCTACCACTTCATTCCTTCCTTTGCTGATTTGCTTTTCTTCTGTCTGTGAAAATGCAACATCATCCTTGCTCTAAACCCACTGGAGGGTTAAAAATGCAGACAGTCTGAACTGCAAACCATCCCTCTCTTGATCAGCCAGCACCTGATGGCAAATGCCACAGAGGACAGAGGAGAAGCAGCACCACAATGGCACCTAATGACGGGAGGGTGGAAGAGCAAGTTGATTAGTAAGGGTGGTGTGGTTTCACAGACGGTGAACCTCTTCAGGGTAGGGTGCCATTTGCACCTTGCTTGCTCGAGAAGCTGCAGTTCCCCTTTCCCAGGGTGGCTTTGGCCCTGCTCCAGCAGTTTGGTGGCTGTCAGCCCCCTGCTCTCGGCACCTGAGCAGGAGGTTGTTAAACTACAGTCGAAAGAGTCTGTGCTTGGCCAGTGATCCATGTGGCCTTGTCAAAGTTGGTTCATTCCCAACCTGACCTCTCTACCATTATCGTTCTGGTCCTCTATCTCAGGCTCCTTTTTTTTTTTTTAGGGAGACTTTTGATGTGCACTGGAGAAAAAAAAGGATTTCCATGTGCTTCAACTTTTGTGCTCTCATTAGCTTAACATCATTGGAGTGCCTATAAATTATTTGGTGATGATTTTTATAGCACTCATTTTGATTGAAGGAATAAATTTGGAACTCAGTTTTGTCAAATTGTTGGAAAGGAGTTTTCAGCGGCTGCACTGCCACTGCATTGCAAGCAGCAAAGCAGCAATGTTAGGAGAGGTCAGATTTACCTAAGCATCCTCCTAGTTATTGTCTGGGCATATATCTAAAAGCTGAAGAAATTTATGAGCAAAAATGATGGGAAGCCAACAAAGACAGATTTGACTAAAAGCCCACCTTGATCCTTGATGGTAGATGCTGAAAGCAGTTAAGAAGTGATACATAGGAAGCAAAAATTGAAAAATAAGGCAGTAAATTAAAATATGGAAGGATGTTGGTAAACACCTTTAGACTGGTAAACAACATCAAGAAGAAACTGCTTATAAATCAATGGGTACAATTAACTTCTATTTAAGATTCCAGAGGAAATGATTGATAGCAGAGAGTACTTTTTGGTGAATTTTAATACTTTCAAGCCAAGTGTGCTTCAGAAAAGTGCTAGTATTTTGACAGTATTCCAAAGGTCAAACTGAAGGAACATGCAATAGTTATGTACATCTCAGGCAAAATACTGGCAAGACTGGCATGCATCTGTGTGCAATGCATATAATCTTTCATATTCATAGACTTCGGGTATCTGATGAGAGAATTGACTAAACCCCAAGAGTTTCAGAAATGAGCTATTTTTAAATTTTATTTTAATTTAGTGCCTTAATGAGTTTCTAGTAATGATCAGGGAAGATTAAAAATTTTCTCTGAGTGTCAATTCTGTAAATATGTTCTTCATTCTTGCTTGAAACAGCTAGGGGGAAGGGAAGAGGAAACCAAAGGCTACCAGGGTATACAATCTGTTCCTTCACCAACCCTTTACTTTATCATTGCCCAGTGTGGCTAAAATCCCATGTTGCAAGTACTGTGGACATTAAAATCAAAGCTGGATTTGCTCTGGGAGATTTTTACAGTTTCCCCCATCAGAAAAAGCTTCTGTGTGGGTTCAGCCAGTGGCACCTACTGGTGCCAGTTGACTAGTCCAGCATTTCCTCTGGGCCTGGAGGGTTGTCCTCAAGTGGCTGGAATGAGGAGAAAAGAGATACAGTGAAATAGGGTATCAAGAAAAGAAACTGTCTTGAATTGTGGCATAGTGTCTTGAAAAGGTGAAAACCGAGAAGTTGTCAATTAGTCATGAGTCTAAAATGATGCAGTCTTCCCACAGACATGATCTGGATTATTAGCCTCTTAAATCTATCAGTTCATCTTCTGGTTGTTTGATATTCTTTCTAAGGCTTTCCACTGGTGTTCACCAGTCCTCTATTGTTTTTTTTTAGGTGGAAGCTGCTGTCAAAGCTGCCAAAGCTGCCTTCCCAATTTGGTCCTCAAAAAGCCCATTGGAAAGATCTCAGATCCTGAACAAACTGGCAGACCTGATTGAACATGACCTGGAAGCATTTGCACAAGCAGAGTCAAAGGATCAGGGTAACAATTTGAACTGTCAATTTCAAATGTAGGGTGTATTGCTGAATACTGAAATATGGTATGGTCCTCCACACAATTTTTTGTGTGATGTGAACTGGTCTTGCAGCCTGAAGCTGATGTGCATGAACTTTGCAGAATTCCCTGACTCTGGCTTCTTGGGGTCATTCTTGCTTTCCAGAACTGCTGACCTTGGCTTCATTTGTTAGATACTTGGAATGCAAGTGCAAGGGAGCTGGTGTCATTGATTATGGTTGCACTGTGCTGGAGATCTCTTGGGTGGAGGACAAAAAATATTTCCCCAAAACCATGCAAATCAGCTTTTGGAGTTGAGTGTAACGTACTGTTTCTGTCCATGATAACATAGCAGTGTGCTCGTTTTTGTTTCAGGAAAAACTATTACATTTGCTAGAACAGTGGACATCCCTCGGGCTGTGTACAACTTCCGATTCTTTGCCTCTTCCATCCTTCATCACACGACAGAGTGCACTGAGGTGCCAACCATGGGCTGCATGCATTACACCTCGAGGACACCCGTGGGAGTTGGTATGGTGCTCCTGAAATGCTGGAAAGCTTGGCAAAGTGTCTGCCTCAGCAGTGGCTCAACAAAGAGAGAGGGATCTTCAAAAAACATTCAGTGTGTCAGGATCAAGTGCTAAACACGAGTGGTCTGCTGAACCATGAGCAGCTTTATGTTGTGCTACTGTATAAGTTGTGCTACTTAAGGGTAAAGGGAGTGCTCATGTGCCTTAAAAAGCATCTGGTTTAACCTGCCAGATCTCATGTCCAAAATATTCCTTGTGTTTTGTACGTGTATGTGTCTGTATGAATATTGCTTCTGTGGACCAGTGAGGCTCAAGGAAGCACTGAGCTGCTGCTTCTGGGAGGAGAGCTGGATCCTCCTCGCCTTTGTGGGAACAGGGATAGCTTGAAATGTGTCCTGCACTTTGGCCACAACAACCCCATGGGGAGCTCCAGGCTGGGCACAGAGTGGCTGAGAGCAGCCAGGCAGAGAGGGACCTGGGAGTCTGGATTGACAGGAAGCTGAACAGGAGCCAGCAGTGTGCCCAGGTGGCCAAGAAGGCCAATGGCATCCTGGCCTGGATCAGGAACAGCGTGGCCAGCAGGGCCAAGGAAGTGATTCTGCCCCTGTACTCAGCCCTGGTGAGGCCACAGCTCAAGTACTGTGTCCAGTTCTGGGCCCCTCAGTTCAGGAAGGAGATTGAGGTCCTGGAGCAGGTCCAAAGGAGGACAACCAGGCTGGTGAAGGGACTCGAGCACAAGTCCTGTGAGGAGAGGCTGAGGGAGCTGGGGGTGTTCAGCCTGGAGAAGAGGAGGCTCAGGGGAGACCTCATCGCTCTCTACAACTCCCTGAAAGGAGGCTGGAGCCAGGGGGGGGTTGGGCTCTTTTCCCAGGCAACTATCAGCAAGACAAGAGGGCATGGTCTCAAGTTTTGCCAGGGGAGGTTTAGGTTGGATATTAGAAAGAATTTCTTTACGGAAAGGTGATCAGACATTGGAATGGGCTGCCCAGGGAAGTAGTGGATTCTCCATCCCTGGAGATATTTAAAAAGAGACTGGATGTGGCACTCAGTGCCATGGTCTGGTAACCACAGCGGTAGTGGATCAAGGGTTGGACTTGATGATCTCTGAGGTCCCTTCCAACCCAGCCGATTCTATGATTCTATGATCTCAGCCTGAGACTGGGATGCACACGGGTGGCTGAGCCGCTTCTAGCTGGGGAACTGCTCAACTCAGCCACTAGATGCTGCTGATGCTGCAGAAATAAAGTGGCTGGGCTTGAGCTGAGGAGTCGTAATGATTGCATTCCTAGGTGTTTTAGCGAAGTATGTGCGAATGTTCCACGTTCATACTTGAATTATTTTAAAAATAAAATTGACTATTCTAGAGGACCTGTTTAAAAGGTTTTGTGAGCAGTGGAGAACCTGAGTACTGGTAAAATTACTCTCATATAGAAAATCACTCACTGTATCTTCTCCATCAAACAGCAAGAAATCCTGTGGCTTTTGTGAGCAATCACACACAATAATTACAGATTATTTTCCACTATGTCCATAAAATATGTATCATGAAAGTATTCCCAAAGGAAATTACTGAACAAATGCTGTTCATTCACCAATTTGTGGAAACAGCAGTTTGAACACTGATAAACTTTGGCACTCGTAATTTAGACTAAAATTTATATTAAGTATATATGGAAGGAAAATATTCATTGTATGTTATACATGCCTTTTTTTAATTGGAAAAAGCACAACTCTGGCACAAGCTAATATACATTGCTTTATCTTGCTGCTGACTGACACAGCATGTTACCACAGACCAGTTGATGGATATAGGTTTTATGGCTATCTTTGCACTAATATTTCTAAAAAACATGAAAATCTCCTGTGAGGATAAGGTTCTGCCCGGAAGAAGCTGCAAAACTTATTCAGAAAGTTTGGCTGATTGCCTTTAGTATCATTTGCACGAATCTTTTAAAATTATCTGCCTCTGAGAATTATTTCTAGCTACAAATGTATTGTACAATTATTTAGAAAGAAAAGACATAGCTGAATTCCCATCATAAATCAGAATTGATGTATAACTGCTTGAGGTTAGGGAAATGAGTTTGGTCTCCCAGCAAACCAAATTTCTGTCTTTTTGTGGTTTTGCTTTGTAGCAGGTTTAATCAGCCCCTGGAATTTGCCACTATATTTGCTAACCTGGAAGATAGCTCCTGCCATTGCATGTGGAAATACTGTGGTTGCCAAGCCAAGTGAGATGACATCAGTCACAGCTTGGATGATGTGCAAACTTTTGGAGAAAGCAGGTAAGTCCTGTAGTATGGTGGGTGGGGTGGAATAGGAAGAGAATGCTTGCCTATGCACCCATTTTTTTTTTTTTTCCCCCACAGAAGTCAGAAAGTGCTCATACTATGTCATGCCTGATAACTGCTCATTTTTTCCCACTATTCTCATTAAAAGTCTTCCTGTGCCTCATTTCCCCTTCCTGCACGCCACTTGAGGGTGCCCTAAGTCTGTGGTGCCAGCACAGGAACCACAAGGGGTGTAAGAGAGTGAGAATGATCTCTTAGTGGCTGTGTCAGGGCTGTACTTATGGCACTGTTAAGGAAAACTGGGAGGACAACTTGTTCTTCCCTCAATGACAGAAAATGGAGTCTCTGATGATAGATGGCAGGCAAGCTTCAACCAAGCAGTGGTATTGGTTTTATATTTTAACTGTTGACCTCCAGAGTTTTTAGACATCGTGTGTTTTGCCTGCTATGTAAGTTAAGGGTCAGTCTTTGTCACCCTAGAGCTATGGGTAATTTTCTAACTTCAGAGGCAAAATACGGAGAGGTGGAACTCTCAGGACAAAGGGCAGGGTATGAAAACTCTGTGCCTTTCTTCCCACCAGGAGTACCCCGTGGGGTGGTGAATGTGGTGTTTGGAACAGGCGCCAAGGCAGGAGAAGCCCTCGTCTGCCACCCCGACGTGCCCCTGATCTCCTTCACGGGCAGCACCCTGACAGCCCAGCGTATCACTGAGAAAAGTGCTCCTCACTGCAAAGGACTTTCCCTGGAACTGGGTGGCAAAAACCCTGCCATCATCTTTGATGATGCCAACTTGACCCATTGCATCCCCACCACCCTCAGGTCCAGCTTTGCCAACCAGGTGCCCCCCCTGCCATAGTGTACGGACCCTGTTGGCAGCAGGAGGTGTGCGTGTGTGTGTGTGTTTGTGAAGATGTGGATGTACCTTTGGATCCAAATCCTAAATTGTCACGGTCTGTTTCAAGATTCAGTGTTGTAGGCAAACTATAAATAGAAAAATACAACACATTTTCATTATTCCACAAGCTGGGAGACAAAATAATAAAGAGCTCTTCCCAGTGCTCTCGGTCGGAAAAATTACAAGATATCATAATCCTTCTTATCATTCCAGAAAGTGGCTGTTTTAAATCTCACCCTGCAAGTAAGTGGGAAGACTGCTGATGTGCTGGAATTAAACTGGGAGACTCCCCCCCAAATTCTCTTGATGCTCCCCTTTCCACTCCACCAACCTCAGGAGAGATCACTAAAGCCATGAACCATAAGGGCAAATCTTCATAAAAATAGCTTGGTATCAGAAAGGGATTATCAGGAAATGAAGACAGGTTATTCAGAACTGGAAAATAATTTCTTTTTGTTAGTATATAACTGTACAATCTTGTTATTGCTGTTTTATCTTTTTCTTCTATTTTCCTGATTAATCTGGAAAAAATCCTACCTTGTGGTGTTGGCGTACGCAGTTTGTACCTCTGAGGATGCATGGACTCAAGTCTCATTCTGGAATGTGACTCCTAATACTCATTAATCTTACAGTGTAAACTGAACTAATAGTATTGTTTTTCTTGTTTGTTTCTTTTTGGTAGGGTGAGATCTGCCTCTGTACCTCCAGGATCTTTGTTCAGAGGGGCATATACAATGAGTTTTTGAAGAGGTTTGTGGCAGAAGCTAAGAAGTGGAAGGTTGGGAACCCGTCAGATCCTACAGTTGATGTGGGAGCTCTAATAAGTAAAGAGCATCTAGAAAAGGTGATGTTACATGGAGTTTACATGATCTCATTTTTAGAGGGCTGTGATAGGTAATTTCAGGGGTGTATGGAAAGGGCCATGTTCTCTCCAAGATTATCTCTGAGGAATGATGATTCAGAGATTATAAGAAATCTTTTTAATAAAGTTTCTTTTTCCTGTGGCCTGGGGTCATGTGATTACTCCAGAAAAATCAGCTCCCCAGGGAAAATAATTCAAAATTAAAACCAATATTTTTTCCCTGATTTAAACTGAAATAATTCAAAATGTATAAAACTAAATCTTGAATTTATACTAACCAACCTTGGAGTTCATCAACATTTCCATGTATTTTAACATTATATTTCCTGACATCAATTATTTGCCTAATAAGGTAGTTGACAATGTAAAAGTCTTATTTTTATATCACTCTTTAGAAATTCTGGGAAGTATAAGAGACAGGTTCCTAGGGTTGCTTGCAGCAATTTGGAATTGTGTATGTGTAGTGGAAGCTGAAATGGTTCACAGTTAAACAATCTGCTGTAGTGGCATATATGAAATGAATTTTTACGGTGTCAGACAGAGTTCAGGAGAGCAGATGCTCACATCCCAGAACTATCTGACACATAATCAGCATAAGCAAGAAGCAGACAGAAAACCACAGAGTGAGAGAGAAAGCCAAACCTTTGTTCTGCTTCCTGATGCCTCAGGAGGCTCTCCAGACCTGTTTAGAAGCTTAGTGGCAGAAACACCCACTTTCCCACATTCTTGGTCTGTGGCACCACAGAGAACTTCTAACCTACCAAAGTGGTTAGAAGAACGAAGAGAAAGAAGCCTGGTGGTATCTCTGTGGTGTTTCTACAGGGAGAGAAAGCAGGCAATGGTTTCAAAACAGCAGAAGCAGATCAATAGCACATCCTCTGTGTTCAAAGGAGCCTATGATAGCAGCAGCCATGGTAACAGCTGTAATTATTAATTGATGAGGTTTTCTACAGCATCCGTGGCTTCATCATCCCAGTGGCAAATGAACACTGAAAAAGCCTGCCTGTGAGGTAGGAAAATATTACTGTTCCCTCTGAGTAAATGAATGAACCATGGCATGGACTACATCCCAAACTGCCCAGGCTCCTGGAGGAAGGGAGGGAGGCTGGCTCTGGGACCACCAGTGTTTTCACCAGTTGCTGTAGCCTTTGAGAATATGTGGTGAGAAGGTTTGCCTGCTAGGCATATTGCCTGCTAGGCTAGTAACAATTTGGAGAGAGAGAGATATACTGTTTTACAGCAAGAAATACCCAGACTTGCTTTTACAGAAACGTAATAACAAAATCCAGGGGATGGCCTCTCTTGTAGGAGGGAAGCAAAGGCAATGTGGTTCATTTGAAGGTACTCAGGGGCTCCTTTTGACACAGCTAGACTAGAGAGATAGATTCTCAGAATTTGGTGTCCTTTAGCAGTGATGTTTTCCTGCTGCTTCCCCAGGTAAGGAAGTATGTGAAGGAAGCCCAAGCTGAAGGAGCCAGAGTCCTCTGTGGAGAAGGAGTGGATTCCTTGACGCTCCCAGCTGGCAACCAGAAAGGCTATTTCATGTTGCCCACAGTTATTGCTGAAGTCAAGGATGAATCTCGTTGCATGCAAGAAGAGATCTTTGGTCCTGTGACATGTGTGGTAGCATTTGATACAGAAGAAGAAGTGATTGAAAGAGCCAATGGTGTGAAATATGGCTTGGCAGCCACTGTGTGGTCCAGCAACGTGGGACGTGTTCATCGAGTGGCACGAAGGCTACAGTGTGGATTGGTGTGGACCAACTGCTGGCTTGTTAGAGATCTGAATTTACCATTTGGTGGGATGAAAGCCTCAGGCATAGGAAGAGAGGGAGCAAAGGATTCCTATGAGTTCTTCACTGAAGTAAAAACCATCACAATAAAGCACTGACATATGGCAATGGAAGTATTTTAGAGTAAATTAAATTACATAAATCTGTGTTCCTGATGGCTTTCTGGAACATAAAATGCTGTTGTGGTTGGCCTTTTCTTGAACTTTCATCACGTAATATCAATAACAGTTGAAAACTGTCAGTCCAGATGCTAATGTTGAATTCAGCCTTTCACGTTAAGTGATAAGATCAGGGTGGACTGCACAAGTGATCCAGCCCAAGCCAGATGATTTGCTTATCTTATGGATCCTAAAGTGTTTTGAGTATTCCTGCCTCAAAAATCTCTACCTCTAAGGCAGAGTGGAGAAGGGACGGTATGTCACTGTGCCTGTGCTTGGTGAATTACCTTGAGGGACAAAATAGCTAGCACGTTGTGAAGCTGATACTGCAATGGAAATCAGCCCATTTCCACTACCAGCAGAATGTTCCACATACTGATCCATACTGCACTTCACTGGTATCAGGCAAGGACTAATGCTACAGCACACTAAATGCCTATGGCAGTACCTTTAATCTATGGGGTCATGAAATTCTCATGGTACACAGAGGCAATAAGTGTTTTAATTATAACCTGTTTTGTGGTATGCATCTGATTCATCCTATCATGTTTTGAAATTAGTCTTTCATCCCTTCCATGCCCCAGTGATGGTGTTTATCAAATCCCTGCACAAAGATTTGCTGCATCACAGTCAGTGTCATTCGTCATGGATAAAACTGGAAAAGACTCCTGAGAGAAGTAAGTGTTGCAAATGATTGTCACGAAAATGTAAAACCACTGGAACTTCTTTCCCTCATTCATTTACAGAATTTTTTCCTCTCCTCTCCTCTCCTCTCCTCTCCTCTCCTCTCCTCTCCTCTCCTCTCCTCTCCTCTCCTCTTCTCTCCTCTCCTCTCCTGCATCAGGATTCTCACTAACTTGTTCACATTCCACAAAAAGGGAAATAAAGTAGGATACATGTTCCCATTCATCTCCTCAAGAAGGTTACATTGCTGTTGATTTTTGACAGGAGCCCTTCATTATTTGTTTACCAAGTTCTGAGCTGAATGTTTCACTTAGCAAAGTTACACAGAGTCTCATAGATGCCTGTACTCTGAGAAAAGCTAATGAGTCATTGGGATATTTTTTCAGGGCTGTTGGAGGAAAAAAAGGCACCTCCAAAACAAAATAAAATAAAACAAACAAACAAAAACCTGATGCAAAATTATCACTGCTGAAGTGTGAGAGAATGGAGTAGCAGATTTCTTTGCTGCTCCTCTATACAGCAAAAATTCAGAGATATATGAGGTTTATAGAAAGTGAAATTTTATTTTTTCTACAGTTTATAATGTTTCTAGGGGTATGGAGCAATAATATGTTCTAAAATTGATGTAGACCAGTCTCTAGTACTTGAATGCTAATCCATACCTTTATTTTGATATTTATTTTGATAGGTTTTTCTCATAGTGTGCCTTTCAAGAGTAGACTTGCCAGAGAGGACTGTTGTTTTTTTTCTTTCAAGAGTTTAGCCAAGTTAATGCTGATATTTGCACTTTCCTTAGGAAAAGTAAAAATGCCAACTGGGTGTTTTAATTTAAGGTCTTTAAGTGCTTTTTGGTTAGAGTCACTGGAACAGTGGTGGTGTTGGCCTCACCTTGTGAAAGTCATGCCAGGGAATTGAGGTCCTGGACTCTAGGATGTATCTCCTGTCCCCCCTTCCAGATGTCACTCCAGAGAAAATTGCCCACCAGGAGCATTTCAGTTGTCACTGATTTTCTCTTTCAGAAGACTTTCTGAAAATAATTTGTATCCCAGAGCTGAGGCCTGAATGTGTGTTGAACCTTGGAATCTCTGGATCCATTTCAGCTGCAGGGCAGACCTACCAGGGCAGACAGGCAGCCTGCCTGGTAACCTGATGGACTTGAAACAAATACCCTCAACTGGTGATGCATACAGGAAGTAAATGAAAATTATAAGCTTAATGAGTTAGTGAATTCTGAAGAAAAGCAAACGTAATTTTATTTTAAAACTCTGTCTAGGTCTATTCATGACCATGTGGTGGCAGCAGAACATCTGAAGTTCTTTTTATCTTCCAGGCAATCATTTTGCTGGGAGGAGAATGAGCAGCTATATTAGTGCATGTTTCATTCTGACACTTTAAAAAATATTTTTTCTCTTCACAAATCCTGCTTGTAAGAGCAAAAGAACAACAACAACAAAAAACTGTGAAGAACTTCATTAGTCTGGGGGGCAGGCGTTTTCAGTAACAGCAGATGGGATATTATGCAATTAGCAGATTTTCATGGATTCCTTCCCCCACCTGGATCTGGTCTAGGTTCAGTTTTAATGAGCTGAATTTTCTTTCAGATGTTGATTTTTGCTTGGTGCTAAGTGTAACGAGAGACTTCTGTATATATTTAATGTATACGAGATAAAGATCTATGTCTCATCTACGCCTTTCGGGCCCAAGATATCCAAAGTATTTTATATTGGGGCAGCAGGGAGAACCCAAGATACAAAATAGTGTCCCTCTCTGCATTTTCTATCTGTAATGGTCTCCTTCCTTCTTCAGGTAAGGTGCAGTTCAAGTACCTTGCTTATTCTGCTATATCTTGCCCATTCAGATGATTCACATATGAGTGTCTGGGTGAGGGTTACCTTGTGGGAAGGTTTCTTTTCCTGCCTGTATTAATGGGTGATTCTTGCATTTCATACACCCCCCTCCATGCTCAGGTCCCACAAGAGAGCTGCTGGCACTCGTACCTGAGGAGGTGACAGGAGAGAGGTTGTCTGCTTGTGCCAGGGGCTCTCTGTGGGGACACTAAACTCTCCTTCATACTTTCCCATGCTTTGCCTAATCAAACTGACTTCCATGTGTATGGAAAACTGTCTGTCATCTTATAGGAGAGGTAGTCCAAGAAGTTTTTCCTGCAGATGATGAAGGTACCTGTTGCAGCTGCTTTTATTTTGGATGTTCTGCTCTTGGTCCCAGTGCACAGTGAAGAGGTTCTCCTGGAGGACAAGGCAGGCTGATCCAAGGCTGACAGCTCTCACAGAGCTCTCTGAACTACATGACCTGGAATTTTCCAACCCGGCAGCAAAGCTTTTTTTTTTTTTTTCTTCTTTTTTTTTTTTTCCCTTTTTTTTGTAGTCTGGCCTGGCTTGTGCATGAATTCATGTGGTCATTGTGGGGATTTGTTTAATTACTGTTATGTAAAGCCTGAGGAGTTGCTCCATCTGTAAGAATTAACAGATGGAGCAAGTACGGTTCTGTACCAGAGGATTATCTCGCTGGCGTGAGATGATTACATGGGTAGGTAATAACATATTTGCCATACTTGACAGCTTTCAGTTAGTGCAGGGTTATTTTTGTTCTATTTCAGCTCTTTTCTTAGCATATTTATAGCTGTACCCAGCTATTGTTTAATGCTAGAAAGCAGCTCTGCTTAGGGAGTCTCTGGGTGTCCTTTGGAGAGGAGACACATTAGTTCCAATGTTTGTATTAAAATCAAGCTTCATCTCTGTTCCCACAGTTTGTAACTTAGGCAAAATAAAAAGGGATGAAAACAGAGTTGACTTTTTGGATCAAAGAAAGTTTCACATCTAACTTAAATGTGCAGAACTAGAATGTAAACTCAGCTAGGTTTAAAATCTTAGATTTGAATTTCCAGACTTCAGAAACTCTATCTTCAGTTAAACAGGTAGAATCAGATCTCTTATTTTTTAACACTTTCCTCTTATAACACCACCACCACCAATAAAAAAAAAAAAAAAAAAAAAAAGTGGTAGGATCCTGAGAGCACTGCAAGGACTTTCCTACCAATCTTGTGCTCAGGCCTGAGCTGTAATTTTTTGCTCTGTCTGGAGCAATGTTTGCCCAACATCTGTCTCAGCTCTAGAAGGAATGTAATCTGAAGCATCCAAGTACTTGACTTGAAGCTTCTTATTAAAACAATGGATTTTCTGTGTGAATCATAGAATCATTGAATTTTCAGGGTAGGAAGGCACCTTTAGGATCATGTAGTTCCAACCCCCCTGCCATGTTCAGGGACACCTCCCACTAGATCAGGTTGCTCAAAGCCCTGTCCAGCCTGGCCTTAAAATCTTCCAGGGTTGAGGCTTCCAACACCTCTCTGGCCAACCTGTTCAGAGTCTCACCACCCTCATGGTGAAGAACTTCTTCCTGATATCTAATCTAAATCTACCCTACTCTAGTTTGAATCCATTCCCCAAGTCTTATCACTACCCAACATCCTAAAAGTCCCTCACCAGCTTTCTTGTAGGCCCTTCAGATACTGGAAGGCTACAATAAGGTCTCCTTGGAGCCTTCTCCTCTCCAGACTGAACAACCCCAACTCTCTCAGTCTGTCTTCACAGGAGAGGTGCTCCAGCCCTCTGATCATCCTCATGGCCCTTCTCTGGACACACTCCATCATGTCCATGTCACTCCTGTAACAGAGGCTCTAGAACTGGATGCAGTACTCCAGATGGAGTCTCATGAGATTAGAGGGGCAGAATCACTTCCCTCAACCTGCTTTCCTGCCACACTTTCCTTGATGCAGCCAAGGATCCCATTAGTGAGCCATCAGTGTTGAAATTCTCATCCACCAGCACCCTCAAGTCCTTTTCCTCAGGGCTGCTCCCAAGCCAGTCCCTGCCCAGCCTGTATCAATGCTTGGGATTGCCTTGACCCAGATGCAGGACCTTGCACTTGGTCTTGTTGAGCTTCGTGAGGGTGCCATGGGCCCACCTCTACAGCCTGTCAAGATCCTTCTGGATAGCACCCCTTCCCTCCAACATGCACTCAGTGCCACCATCCATGTTGCCAATAAGGATGTTAAACAAGACCAGACCCAGTACTGAGTCTTGAGGGACTCTACTTGTCACTGGCTTCCATTTGGACATGGACCCACTGACAGCCACTCTTTAGGTGCAGCCACCAAGCCAGTTCTGTATCCATCAAGTGGTCCTTCTACCAAACCCATGTTTTACCAACTTGGAGACCAGGATGTCATGTGGGACAGTGTCAAAGGCTTTGCTCAGGTCCAGGTAAATGATGTTGGTTGCTCTTCCCTTGTCTGTTGGTGTTGTGACCTTTTCATAGAAGGTCACAAGGTTTGTCAGGCATGATTTGCCCTTGGTGAAGGGTTGGTTATACCCAATCACCTCTTCATTATTTCTTCTGCTCCAGCAGTGCTTCCAGGAGGATCTGTTCCATGATCTTACCAGGCACAGAGGTGAGACTGACTGGCCTATAGTTCTCTGGATTCTCCTTCTTTCCCTTTTTGAGAATGGGGGTTATGTTTCCCCTTTTCCAGTCAGTGGAGACTTCACCAGACTGCCAGGACTTGTGGAATATGATAGACAGTGGTTTAGCAACCACATCCCCCTGTTCCCTCAGTGCTTGTGGGTGTATCCCATCAGGTCCCATGGACTTGTACACATCCAGGTTCTTCAGATGGTCAGGAACCTGATCTTCACATACAGTGGGCAGTTCTGCCTTCCAGCCCTTGCCATTGTCTTCTGTGTAGTGAGAGAGTGAAAAATGAAAATGAGATGAAAAGTTCATAGGATGTAGGAAGACCTGGATCCCACTCTTCACCTTAGTTAGTAGTTAATTATGCCGCTGAAAGCTAAATGTAATTAATAGAGGAGACCTAGGAAAGTCACAGGAGTTCCTAGTGATAGGCCATTTTCTTCATTGAATTCTCTTCCCCCCCTTTCTGAGCATTTTTTTTTTTTTGTACCTAGAGGGTGATGCTTGAACTTAAGAGACCTCAACATACTAGCATTATTGTTTTATAAATTATAAAACTCCTATGGGTAACACTTGTACTCTAGGTAAAGAGTAGTAAATAACAAAAAACAACAAAAAAGAGGGAAGTCCTGTGTTACTACTGGGTAAATTGGATGTATGTTAATGCAGCTGCAAGCTAATTATGCAAACAGAAATTGCATGTGTATGGTGGTGCCTCCTGAAAAGGAGCAGTTGAGAAGGATTTGGAGATCATGAGATAAAGCACAATCATTATGGGAATACCAGCTCAGCCAAATTAAGTCAGTGGAGTAGAAGTCACTATGAGCTCTGCTACATCATTGCATTTAACAGGGCAGCAGGCATGATCCTGGAGAGGATAAGCAGAATTGTGCTGAAACTGCAAATAATCTTTACCTTTGTAGTATTCCTGTCATGTCGTGCATTTATTTCAGATCCCTTTTGAAGGGGAGGAGGGGGGCAAAAGGATTCCCAGTTTTGTAAAAAGTCCTTTTAGAGTGAGACTTAGACCTTGAACCATGTGTTGTGACATCCTTGGTCTTTAGAAACATCTGCTTTACCAGTACAAGAGGTGTGTGTGTATCTGTGTGTATTCAGATGCAGGGAAGCAATTACAGGGTCTGGTGATGAGCCCAAAGGGGCAAATGCACATCGCTGGGCTGGTATTTCAAGGAGCAAAAAAACCCACATGAGGTGGTGGAGCACACCTGACAAGCATCCTCTCTGTTGTGTGATGAGCTAGCCAGGGAGCAACCTGGCTAATGGTATTCTCCTCTGGCTTACTAATTTCCTAGAAAATGCAAATGTTCCTAGAGAAGACAGCTAGACCCTGTGGTTTAAAGCATGCACTTTGCAGAAAGGGCAATGTGTGGAGTTGTGACCTATCAGGTAGATCAGGCCAAGGTTTCTCATCTGGTTGCAATTACTCAGTCTTTGCCCTGGGCTTTGGGAAGATGTGCTGGACCTCGCAGCTCAGTTCAGGTGAGGGCAGGGCTGCCTGGTCCAAGGAACCCTGTGGGTGAGAGACAGATGCTAAACCCTGGTCAAGGGTGAGACATAAGTGTTAGAGCAAAATTTTTATAGGGGTTTGGAGCCTTTGCAGAGGTATGTGCAAAAGAAGTACATTTCTCTGTGTATGAAAGATGTCGTGTAATGCTCAGTTACAGTAACAACAGGACCTATATAAGTCCCCAAAAGAGCAAAATGCTTCTTTCAGGGTAATGCTAATGAGAACTATCTCCTGGTTTCAGAGAAATGGAAGCAATTATAGACCATTCATTGTAGAGAAGTAAGGACACATGTTAATTCACAAGGTGCTAAACTTGTCCAATTAACTCTGAGCTCCTGAAATAATAATGAAAACATTCTGCTGACTGTCTAGTAATTGAATTTTCTGCTCCTTCAGGAACCCTGCATATTAAAGCAAGGGTTTACCCTTGTTAAAGAGAGATTTCTTCTTTTTCTTCAAGTTTGGCTGACCCAATACTAAAGTCAGACAGAAGTCAAATTTTCTGCAGCTGTAAAATACCATTTTCAAGAGCTGATTAAAAAAACCAAAAACCAAAAAACAAAAAGAACATTTCCTAATCTCACCTCAATTTTTTAAAATGGATTTGTTTACACTTGACTTGAGCAAATTAACTGTGCTTACCTGCTGAAAATGCAAGCTTTTGTCCTCAGAATGAATGCTCATAATGTTTGTTGGCAGAAATGGCAGAATGTTAGATTGGAATTCTGTTTTGGATTCTTCTCCTAAAATACTGATGTTTCCATGGGAGTGCTTGTTAGCTGAAAATTGATAATTCCAGTCCTGCTTAATAGCCGTATTTCAGTCACCCATTTCCAAGGAGACACCGGAGCCAGTTTTCCTGTAGAGGATACTGAGTAGCGATGTTATGGAAATTTTAAAAGTTTGATTAGGAAACAACCTTCTGCCTGTGCTGTTTTCTTCCGATAATTGCACTAAGCTTTTTGAGGATGGAAGCCATACTTTTGTAGCACATAATTATATTCCTACACTTAATAATATTTTTTTTTCAGAGCTGTCATTTTGCCTTTTCAAAGTCATGGTGTGAAGGGTTTTTTTGATCATCAAATGTGCCCTTGGACTTAGGAGCTTTGAGTCATATGGAACAGGAGCAAAAACTGACATCCTGCAGCAACCACGTGCAAAAGTTTCTTGATGATTCAAAGAGAAATTTGCTCTTACAGCACTCTGAGATTCTTCTAAATCAGTTGACCCCTGCAAGGAGGTTCAGGCTGCTTCCTCTGTTGGTAGCATGTTTTAAAACCTGATTTGTGTTTAGAAAATAAATATGTGTATGTGTATAACTATTCAGATGTAGTTTCCAGTAAGAAGGGCAAGCTGAGCTATTGATCCATGTGTTTCCAAAGGTAATCTCAGTCTGGTCTAAGATCTTAGCTTCTTTCGGGTTAGAAGAGTATTTTTTACCTAAGTACCTCATGCTTCCTTGCCTGAGAGATGTGGCTTTTCACCACTGGGAGTGGGGGAGAAAAGTCATTCCTCCAGTCATTCTTCATGAGATTTGGCTGTGTTATTGCAGCGTATAGTGTTTGGACTTCAAGACAATAATGTTCTCTCCAAGGACAAAATTCAGTGAGAGGTACATTTCTGTCTGCTTTTGAAAATATGCTTAATCTTTCTTTCATATTGTAAATGAGCCTTCATGCTCTCAGATTCACTTCTTGTTTTTTTGTTCCGAGGGCCACTTGTCACTAATGTTAGTCACTGATATGAATTATTTATTGGTCCTACTGTGCTTCAGAAACAGCATTTTTAGCTGGGCTGCTGTGTACTTGGATGGAAACAAAACATCCTTTCTTGAGGAAGCTGTCAGAAATCTCCTGTATTTCAAACATTTTAAAATTTAGCCCTAAGTTTTGAAGAAAATGTCATAGTATTCTAACAATATATATTCCCATTTGAGTTGCTTGTCAGAAATAAGTAGTGAGATCGCACCTCTGACTGAGATAAACTTGGAAATACCAGTATCTGAGCAATCCCTGAGGCTCTGAATAAAACTTTGATGAAAACTATGATTGGATAATTTTTCTGGCATACATTTTCTGTGCAACATCGATCTGCTCTTTATGGGTTTTTTTGTTTGATTTTTGATTTTGTTGTGGTTGTTGGTTTGGGTTTGGTTTTTGTTGTTGTTGTTGATGTTTAATAACAGAAAAGATGGATTCAGGTTACCCATTCTTAGCACTTCATTCTGAGGTTTTCACATCTTCAAAGCAGTATATAAAGTTCAGATAATTAAGCTTCTTCACACATCTTACATGTGGAAGTGTGAAAGATTTTTCATTTTACTGCTGATGCAATTTGTGGACAGAAGATACTCTAAGCAAGATATTTTCTTCAAAGCGAGTTGAGGGTGTTTTTTATCTTGTGAAGCCTGAAGGGCTTGAATAACCTTGCCACATTTTAGAGGGGGGAGGCAGAAGGCTCCAGGCTGAAATTTCCTTGGTTATTTAATTCTTTGGTTGCAGTGTGTTTTATGTGGTCTCCAAGAGTCCTGGAAAGTGCTCACTGTTGGAAATCAAGGAAAAAGGTGCTGGCTAGTGTGTACTCTGGCTGCTGGGTGTCTGGTAGGCATAAGTCAGAACTGAGTTAGGAAAAGTGAGAATGGAAAATTTCCATTTGCACTACTGGGAGATCAGAAGGATTAGGTGTGCCAGATCAGGTTGTGTTGTTTTATCTAAACTGGAAGTTGTCCAGGATTTTGCAAACCTCATGTGCAGTTGTTTTGTAATTTATTTTTTCTTTTATTATGTGACCCTGAATTTTTTGCTGTGTTTTGAATAGCTTCAGGTCTAACTTCGTATGGAAAATCTTTATATCTCCATACAAAAACTTGACATCTGAAACACCAGGAATGGGATTAAATCTTACTTCTCTGTAGGAGAGAGTGGTCTATGCTTTGTAAATGGAAAAGTGTGAGGACTTTCTAGTCATAGGGTGGGTATTAAATGAAGCATTTTGTTCTTCCAACATAAATGGATGTGTGTCTATTGCCAGGGGCAGCTCTGCTCTGGCTGGAGGAGCATAGTTGTGGAGCTCAAACCAGCCCTGCAGAGCCTGGAGAACTCAGCCCATTCTTGTTACTTTGCTTTGGGGTCATCACAAGGAAAATTGGTGAAGCACAATTTAAATCCGGATCTCCAGCTCTTAAGTTTCCACTTAGAGGACAGAGGAATAGTTATAGAAATAGTAATTAGACCGTGTGACCAAAGCATTGTTTGTAGGTGACAATATATCCCTGGTCAGTGGCTGCCTCATTTGCCCCTTTTCCCTCCAGAAGCCCCTCAGAGAGGTTAATGTGGTTCATGTCCATCGGTCATGCAGAGCGGCACTGCGCCCTTTCCTCAGGATGTGTCCTGTGCAGCCTAATCTTTACAAAGACCACATCTTGAACTGAGAGGTTAGGGTCATGTTGGCACACACCAGAAACCTTTCCCTACGCTTCTTGTAAACCTCAGGACTAAATGATGAACCCTGTGAAAGGGTGGGGGGAATCTCTCCACCCTGCCAAAGGACCTTTTGGCACCGCATTGTGTGGCGTGAAACACACTCAGCCTGGGGTGATAAAAGAAGTGCTGCTATTTCTGCCTTTTGGCACCTCGGGCTCCCTGCTGCAGGTTCATGGTGATAAACTGGCTGTGAGCTGCTCAGATGGAGGAGCAGCCACGGCAGCAGCTGCACTTTGGCCCTTGGTGGCAAGGCATAGCGTGTGGTGCGGGAATGAGGAGTGGCTCCGGGTGGAAACAACCTATTCATGACACATCCATACCCATTCATGAGGAGAAATATGGGCAGGGTCACACACTTTTTCCTCAACAAACACCCTCATCACCTTGCAATTACAGTTTCCAAAGAACCATTTTTCTCCCTCTCTGTAATTTAAAAGGATGGCTCCATGCTATTTTTAGGGTGGTGCTTTCTTTCTACTGTAAAAGGTTTGCATTGTGTTTATTTAAACTTGTTTCCTCCACCACCCCTAATTATGAGGAAACTGTAGGGAAGTGATGAAGAAATGCTGGTAGAATCAATAGCCCAAGAGACCTAAATTTGTTTGTCCACAAATGGAGGCAGGTCAGGTAATAATATCAGCAGTAGGACCTCAGCTCTATCCTGCTGGGACTGAAAAGAATCAACTCATTTTCAGTGTGCACAGAAATTGCTAGCAAAGGTGCTGCCTGCCATCTCTTTGCAAAGAGTTGAATCCAACTCATTCACTTTGTGCTTCTCACCAAAGAAGCACTGATTGGGCACCATCAGCTTTGAGCTATGGTACTGACTTGATCCAGGTTTGAACCAAGTAGGTCCTGCAGTTTATGGCTGGGTCTGAGGTATTAGGGAAGGTGCAATAAAAATGTTGTTGCTGCCAGGGCAAGCAGATCTGTGTATAAACCTCTGTCCTGCCCAGTAGGATTGCACTAAGATCTTTGTGGTCTCCCTTCTGACAATGAATATTTTTTAACCTCTGAAATGGCAGCATAACTTTTGATGAATATATTGTTTAAATACTGAGGGGTGTAAATAGACACGTGTACTCTGCCTTAAATCCCATCATCTGGCAATTTTTCACAGTAGCCTGGGCCTCATTTAATGCTGGTTTTTCTCTTATTGGAGGTCAGGGAGAGCAGCTGAACATCTAAATAGACTCTCCAATTCTTTTCCATCCCACTGAAGAGCTTCCTGAGAGCACAAACCTGCCACACAAGCACTCTTGTCTTGTAAACCACCTGGAAAGAAGTAAATATCCTATCTGCCTCCCTAAAAACTAATTTTCTTTTTTTTTTTTTTTCTTATTCTTTCCCTGATCACTTCCACATACTTGGAGTGATAGGAGTCGGATCAGCAGCTGGTACCTCTGGGCAGAACTTCAGTGGTTTATGCTGGTTCACCAGTTTGACCCTGTTCCTTGAAGTAGTTCAGGAGGAGTTTTACCAGGATAAAAAGTACCATGCTGTCTGTTTTAATATGTTTGCATATTCACTTGTGTCTGTAAGCCCTTGTGAAACTGAGTAGACTTATCAGGCCAGATTTACCAAAGGCTTCAGACAGACAAGGCAAGACCTTAGTGCTGTTTAGACAGTGACTTCTCATGTTGCATTTTCCCAAGTTCCTGCTTATGAACTGTGTAAAACTGGCATCCTATGCATTTGGCATCAAAATGTTCCAGGTCCCTCAATCTTTTCAAGTGTGTGTCTAGAAAGAAGCATCACTACCCCTGCCTTTATGCCAACATCACCAGCAACTGAGTGTTAGGGGCCATCATGTCCCCCAGTAGAGATTTATTTTTCATAAATTCTCTAATAGTAAATTGTGACGAAATGGGAGAGGTTTATAGACAAAACTCATTTTATTTGCTTTCAGGACTGCCTGTCTAATTAACCAATGGAATTTACAAACAGTTTTTAATAGCTTGCATTCATTGGAGTAGGAACATAGACTGACTCTTGGAGTTGAGTGGTAGCATTCACTTTCTGTGGCCAGTTTATCCATACTCAGCACTATGGACTTTGCTTTGCATCTGAAAATTGGGAGTTCCTAGGCTTAGACTGCATGGAGCTGTGGGTTTTCCCACGGCTTCTTGAATGTTTTTGAAAGGTTAAAGCAGAGGGAAGAAAATGGTGTCATTATCGAGGGAAAGGAAGATCACACTTTTCCTATCACTCCATATCTGATTGCCTGCTCTCTTCTTCCTCTGCCCTGCCCAGACTATGAATAGTGAGTTTGGGGGTGTTTCCTGCAGGTCAGCTGCAGTATCGCTGCTGGAAAGTCTCAGTTACAAGTGGAGGACATGGGCTGGATGAGAAGTGATGAGTTACTGGTGACCGATTTCAGCTGATGGGGGAAAAAAATGACTCCTCAGTGAACTGGGCTACTTCCCAAAAAAAAGAATCCATCACTTTGGAAAAGAGTATGTCCAGCAGCTCTGCTGGCTGGTGGACAGAAGCTTGCACTGCAGCCACCGGATGAGGCGTTCGGTTGTGTCATCGCGTTATTATTTATATCTTCCGTTGAGTAGCACATTTGTTTCTCCAAAGCAGAGTGGGTGTATGATTGGATATTTTTTAGTCTTTGTTAAGTTCTAAATATAAACCAGCCCTGAAGGGTGTGTAGAGCTGTAGTGATGATTGATTTGGATGGGATGGGAGGAGGCAGAGGAACTCACCCTGTCCTGAGAGAGGTCTCCTCCTCTTCTCGGTGCTCACAAACTTCTGAGCCAGCAATGAATTTTCCTTTCTGCCTGGTGGCCATTTATTTGAGGAACAGTTTGCCTTAGTCTGCAGAATTAAGACCATTTGATATCTCTTCTCTCTAGAGGGGGGAAAAAAAAAATTAACAACAGAGCCATTTGCAGTGCTCTATGTGCTAATGATTTTTTCTAGAGAAGCATGTATTCTGATAGTTATAAGCTTCTTTGCTAATACGTGGAAAGGAGGACTAAGTTTATGGGGTGGGTGCTTTAGTAGTGTTGAACTCAAAGAGAAATTTTCTTGAACCAAAGTTGTTGATAGTTATAGAAAATATATCTGCCTGATCTTTTATAGTCAGAGAAGAAAGTTGTCTCAGTTCTTTCCCTCCTTTTGATAGTATTTTCTCAGTCTTGTATGAAGTGATATTGCAGTTTTGTATTAATTTACATTTTAGAAGTACAATATTATATTTATAAAAATAACTTTTATATAAATTTAAAAGAGAAAGGATGAAATGGTTCTGCTACATCTGCAAAAACTGATTAATGTCAAAACAAAAAGGCAAATTAAGTTCTCATACTGAGTCCCATAACCATTTAAAACCTTGGAAGGTGTATAGCTGGAGGGCATGCCTAGTTTTGAGCAGGAGACACAGGTTTTGTGCAGAATATTTTCCTAAGGCTTTCCTATGTGTCTGTCAATGATGTTTCTCTAGCAAGTATTTCTCTTGTGTTCCTCTGGAAGAGGAGATACTTGTGTTCCACAAGGAGGAGATACTTGGCTCTAACTCAGAGCGTATTGATCATTATTACAGGGGTCTGTGCCCAGCATTACAGACAGTGCAAAATTCTTAAAATGTTTAAAAACATATTTAAGAATTTTAAAGAAGTAGTATCCTCAAGCTTGCCAACTTCTCAACACAGATTTTGGTTTTTATATTTGAAAGTTTTGTTCTCAGTTTTTTATTGTGATATTATTCCTGTCTGCTTTATCTTTGCCTCTGCAAATTTTCCTGAAACTGGTGTTTACCTGTACCTGTCAAAATGTTCAGGCCACTGTAGTGCTGTAGTGGCAGATTAGAATTCTATAATATTCAGGCGTTACAAAGCACAATTAATTGAAGTTAGGCAATCTCAGTTACTGTGCATGAAGAATCATAGCAGTATGAAAGAAGTATGTAGGGAAAAGCAATAAATGTTTTATTGTTTTAAACTGGAAAAATCTGACAGATATGATCGATTTTATGAGAAACTGTTTTTGACAAGTCCAAAAATAGGTAGCAGAGCCAAATGAATTTTCCACCCATGTGTTCCCATTTCAGAGCCAGCTTAAAGTGGCTTTGTGAAGTAGCTCTTACAAACACTGTACAGTTTTTTTAATTATTTATTTTCTTTTATTAAAACTGACAGCATAAATACAGATTCTTCTAGGAATCTGTCCTATGCTTTATTCATTTGTGGTTTTTGTTTATTCTTTCCCACACATCTTTCCCACACATTTTTTTCCTTACAGGTAGTTGGGGATATTTCTCTGCTGTCAATGGCCAAGCAAATAGTACATTCGTTCTCTGCTCTATACGGTCCTGATAGAAATTGAATGTATATTGTGCACACATGATAAAACTATAGACTTATGATCATGGAGTTGAGATCCTTTCTTATACCCACTTTGATCGTGATTAGCATTTTCATAATAGAATTTATGAGGTGTTGATTTTTGACAAGGTGAATGAAAAGATTTCCATACCAAAGCAGAGACAGTTTCCTTGCTGCTTAAATATCTGTTTTGTTCTGTCGTCTTTGGGCTGCTGGACAGGGGTCAGTGGTCTACTAATTTTGCAGTACTAAATGGTCTTTTAGAGTATGCTGTATAATTGTTGTCTTCGTGCTGCTCATCAGAGCTAATAAAGACTCACTGCTGTCTGCTGAGCCAACAGGAGGGACGTTAGCTGCTAGTAAAATTATTTAATTCTGAATATTTGGATCTTCATTTAATTATCAAAACACACTGCCTGTCACCACAAATGCTATGCTACTGATTGTTTCCATAGCAGCTATATTGTGTTGGGAAAAAAGTCTGTGAGCTAACCACAAATTATTTTTTTAAACAAAGATTTTTCTGACCTCAGAGGACAACTTGAATGCTTATGTTTAAGTATATGCTAAAGTTGAGCAGGTCTCAGAGATATTATTATGCCTGAAGACAAATTCTTAAATTTATCTGAGTGGAGGTGCCTCTTTAACAGTCTGTTGTGGCAATAAAAAATGGAAACCGTGACCTGGCACTCAAAGTTAATAACTTGAAGTTAATACTTGGTTATTTCAGGATCACATTATATTTAGAAAGAGTGGAAAATAAGGAGCTTTGCTAGAGAAGAAATATAGGACACAATGGCCAAATATTGTGAGAAACACCAAAATTATTGCACTACTCCAGCAAGAACAGTACTGTAGTATTCAGTGGAAGTTGTTCTTGCTTGATACCCTCTCAGCTGTGGACATAGATATAGATAGTTTCACCTGTGATAAGTCAAGCAAGTGTAGGCTGCTCCTTGCCAGTAAGTAAAATACATTAAACCCGGTGTTATATTGATTACTTTGCCCTTCACACTAAATAGAAGGGATGCTGAAATACTCCTGTGTACACTGCTAGCTACCTACAAATCTATCCCTCATTTTTGGGGAATTTTGGTGGAATTTCCCCTGAGATGGGATGCAAATGAAGAAGTGAAGGTGTTAGAGGGTGCTGTTTGTGTTGGGAGGACACATCCTGGACACAAAGCAAGAATGTGTGAGCTGATCACATTGAAGATATTGGGAGACTTGTTATTTGATCTCAGCACAGGCAGTTATGCTGGGTGACAGTGTGCATCTAGGAAGGAAAACCAGATCTCCCTGCCATTTTATGAATTACATCAAAAATCCAATAAATGGGAATTAATTTCTAAAGTGATGTTTTGAATATCTGCTATGGTTTAATTTAATAATTTGGGGATATGCAATCCACCCTACAAATCATAATGAGCTAATCTTCCAGCAGAGGTCTGGTGTGAAAAAAATACAATCTCTATATTATAGAAAGGGGAAACTGGGCTACAGAGAAGATCAAAGATTCAGCAAGCACCTTTGGTTCCTCTTTTAATTAATATGCTTACCATGTAGAAAATTCACCAGTTAGAGAAAAGAAAGCTGTGTAGAAGTGTTATCTACAGAAGTCAGAGAAATTGGTTTAGTAAGCAGAGTTATATAAAGAATATACTTCTGCTTCTGTTTGACTTCTGCTTGGATTTGTTGCTATTTATCAGTGAAAGAATACAGGAGAGCAGTTACTGGTAATAATTACAAAAACATGTACCTTTTTCACCAGCAATCTCTTTACAATGAGGAAAGAGATGTGCCTGTGGAACACCCTTCCCACCCTTCCCCAGTATTGGCTTGATCCTGAAGTTATCACACAGACAGACAAAGCATCAACCTTTATTTTAGTAGTCTCCAATTAATTTTTCTTTCAGTTGTCTGAATTGTGAAATGGTTGACATGGATATTATTTGCTTCTCTAAATATGAATTTCAGTTTGTGCTCAGTTGTCAGGAAGTTTCTGTTACCCATTTTTGGTTTTATAGTGCTATTAGACAAGTCTTGATAGAGACAGTGCTATTTGGAACAGTGTATTCACCAGAAGTGAGTGAAAAATAAACAGTCCTGTGCTGATCGTGATCATTTCCAACCCTGTTGGAGCCTGAGGAAGGGCAGTGCCTTACTTCACATGATGGTTGTGCTCTGATCACATCTTTGTTGTGGGATGCTGTGACAGGCAGAAGCAGTCCTCCACAATATCATCTGTTAGTTACAGCTGGAAAACCCTAAGAAAAATCTAGTTTGGTGTTTCTTGAATTCCCACTAGGTAGGAGCAGCCTGGTTAAACGTATATACTTCACCTTAAGGCATTATTTTATGCATATTAGATATATCTGGAATATCTGGTTACCTGTATATTTTACATATCAGATAACTACTCTGGATTTGCCAGTGGAACCACTCATTTGCCATAGGAGACACAACTGTCTGCCAGCCTTTGAACTGGCTTAGGACCTTAAGGTCCTGATTTGTTTATCTTATTCCCTTGGTTGACTGGCTTTTAATTCTGGTCCTTATTTTCCCAGCCTGCAAAATGATACAATGTTTTTAACTTCCCTTATCTGAAAGACAGAGCCTCATGCCTTCCATTCCCTTTCCCTGGTCCCTCTTAGGAATCTTGGGCTTTCTTTGTGTGAGAATGGAAAACAAGGGAAGAAGATAGGGGAAATGAAGAGAAAGATGTATTTCTAGATCATATGTCACAACAAGGACATGTCCAGAGACTGCATCTGGATGTGGGAGCCAAGCAGCACCCCATGTACACAGGGAAACACAGGGTCACCATGGTCTGTGCTGAGCAAGGAGATGTATTTGACACTCCTAAATCCCAGGCTGGTTGGCTAGTCTTGCATTAATCTTTCTCTCAGTTAGTAATACAGAAGATGAAACAGATTTGCTGGTGAAGGAAAAGCAGTAGTCCCAGATGAGCACCTGCTGATGCAGTGGAAGCACATAGTGGGCATGTGTTGGTGTTGAGACCATGCAAATACATCCCAGTCCCCACCTCTATGTGATGCAGTCTCCTGGCCTGGGACAGGTACACAGCAATGTAAATGTGTGGTTTTCTTCAGGCCAGATGGAAGCAGAAACAGAAATATGTGGGATTTCCTGGCACCCTGCCCAGCTGGGTCCCACCAGCTCCTGGGAATGTGTGGCTCCTGGAAGGCAACCACACCAACACCTGAACCTCAGTTCACAAGGACTGGGATAAATCAGCTTTTGAGTAATTGCCAGCACCTGGAGATCACTGAGAGGCTGTGAAGTCTTCTGTGTTGGGAAAACTTGTTCTCTCTTTTCTAAGAAAAAAAAAAGGAAAGAGGTTCTTTCCCATTTTTTAAAATTTTTCACACCAGCAAATTAAGTATTTTTGTTTTAACTATATGTAGTTGAAATAGGTAAGCTCCAGCATTGGAAGGCTCATGATGGGAGTCAGGATAGCTGGCACCATTTGACATTTTTCTCCAGGATTTTGGAATCGTACAGTACTGTCTTAGTGACTGCTTGTAATAAATAAATAATACTAATTAAAAAAACCCCAAAAACCCAAGAACAACCAAAGAAAACACAAGAAAAACTGTTCTCATTATCATCCAGAAAAAAACTGAGAATATGAACTAATTGAACACCAAGGGACCAGGATTTTAGAAATGAGAATAAGAGCTTGGACACCACTCACTGACAAGTTTTGCATTTTGACAAGCCCAGCTGACAGCATGATGGACAGATGGTGGAAAGCAGGAGGAGGGTCCTTTTAACTACTTTGGGGTGGCCATGCAGCTTCTGTCACTGGGCTTCAGGCACACTCAGTCACCAGCTCGTAGCACCGCTGGCATCTCCCTGCCTCTCAGGAGCAGGGACTTAGGGCAGCAGCAAATGAAACCCTGGGAAGCCAAGTGCTGGCTCAGTGAACCTCAGCTGCATCTGCTGAGACTCTGCTGCCTTTTGCATCAGCCTTGGGGACCCTTCACAAGGGAGCTTTAATTCTTTCTGACTTGCCTGAAGTTGGCCAGCCCATGGGGACAGCCGACCTGGCACCCGGTGTCCCTGTCTCTGCAGTGGGTGGTGGTGGCTTTCAACCCAAAACTTCTTGCCAGCTGTTGCCTGTGGGAGGGAAGCCTGTTCACACTCGCACCCTGTTCAGAGAACAGAAACAAACCGCCTGACAGATTCACTGCCCTACAACCAGATGTAATTTAGTGATTGTGTTTTGTTGGTTTGTTGTGGGGTTTTTTTTGTTTGCTGTTTTTTTGTTTGGTTGTTGTTTGTTTGGTTTTGGGTTTTTTTGTGGTTTTTTTATTTTGTGTGTTTTTTTTTTTTTTAACCTGGAGATGTAATTTTGTGTGCTTTTCGGTTTTTGCTTGGAGAAAGGAATCACTAGATGGCACTGCACCACCGCGGGACAAGCTACCTTCCTCTAGGACAGATGAACGCCATTGCTCACCTCTTTATTTTCATCTGTTTGCTATCGGTCTAATAGGAAGGGAAAGGGAAAGGGAAAGGGAAAGGGAAAGGGAAAGGGAAAGGGAAAGGAAAAGGAAAAGGAAAAGGAAAAGGAAAAGGAAAAGGAAAAAGAGAGGAGAGGAGAGGAGAGGAGAGGAGAGGAGAGGAGAGGAGAGGAGAGGAGAGGAGAGGAGAGGAGAGGAGAGGAGAGGAGAGGAGAGGAGAGGAGAGGAGAGGAGAGGAGAGGAGAGGAGAGGAGAGGAGAGGAGAGGAGAGGAGAGGAGAGGAGAGGAGAGGAGAGGAGAGGAGAGGAGAGGAGAGGAGAGGAGAGGAGAGGAGAGAAACTGGGTCTGAGTTAAAAAAACGTTCTTTAGGACATAGTTGCCCTCTTCAGTTTCAGGGTAGGATTTCTAGCCCTGAATAATTTGCCTGTGGGACCTTCTGGTGAGGACAATGCACTTTACATGACTCAGTTTTTGTACTTTGTTTTTTTAGTCTAATTACCAATGCAACAGCCTCAGAAGGCTCAGTGGAGAAAAGTGAGATTGAATGCTCGGTTTAAGACTAAACCCCCTCAAATTTGGGTGATGTTTGGGAATGTTGGTCACCATCTAGGCTCCTAAGCACTTAAACCAGATGGAGATAATGATAAATGGATGTATTTAGCTACAGGCACATAAATGGCTACTTGAGAGCCACCCTGTGACAAGAGTATAGATAGCATTGTTCACTGAACCATAGTTTCAATAAATTACTGGTATTACATGCTGCAAATATCCTTAATCAGAGGCTTGACAAAAATTACCTTCAGCCACCAATGTTGCAAAACTGGGAGGCTTCATGACTACAGTTGATTGAAGCAGTTTAACATTTCTATACCTACTTGGGATCCATAAATTGGCAGTTTGGCAGAAAGGGAGAATAAAATGATGGGGGGGAGGAGGGACGAAAGCACATTAAATGTTCATAAAATATTTACTTTGGTCTGAAGCCTGAATGAAAAGGTTTTAGTCATTTCCTATATGCTGAATGAACTTTAATATACTAGTGTTTCTTTCTTGAAGAAATGTTGCCAAGTAGTAGCACTTGGAAGGAGTGGGTGTTTGATCTCTTCTTTGCAATCTCAGAGAATTAGTTTTATCATTGTGCTGTTCTCATTAGTAGCTGCTGTAGCTGCAGCACAGATGGAAGAAATCTCATTGTTGGGAGGGAGACCAACCCATTTACAAAATCTGTGAGAAACTGCAATGCACACAAAAATGTGTTTCTTGGCTTAATGCTGCCTTAATCCATTTTTGTGCTGCAAGACCATTAAGGTGAAAAGTATTTGGGTTTTAAAAGTGGAAGTCTTAAAAGAAAAGGTGCCACAGCTGGGTGCAGTTTCCTCCCTTTTCTTAATAAAGGGATTGGTTGGGCTAGAGTTGCAGCCCACTGATAATGAAGGATGCTAGGTTATCTTTGTCAGGTAACTCATGCTTTCCAGCAATCACTGGACATAGATTCTTATAATTATTTTATTGTATTTCCCCTTTAAATTAACAAATAGGTATTTATTGCTGTGAGATCTTGTTGGAGGATGTGATACTTCTGTATCCTTCAGTCTCTCCATGGCAACTGTAAATGGGTCAAGCACCGGTGCAGCTTGGCACCCAGCAGCTATAGGAAGAGAACTGCAGGAGTCTGCCCTGACAGCACAGCTCCCATGCATGTTGCTTCCTAGGGCAGGACTGAGTACAGCAGCCAAGAGGTACTGTGGAAAAGGTTTTGTGGTGGTCCTCGAGCATCCCCTGGATCTGCTATAGGTTTTGTTAGAGGCTCCCCATTCAGATGCCTGGTGTTGCACAGAACCATGCTTCGGGTCACGGCATTGTTCCAGGTATGTTCTGTTGCTTTGCCATGCTGGTGTGTGGCTTGTTCCAAGCCATGTCCCAGCCCCAAGGCCAAGAGAGCCTGGGCTAAGGCAGTGCTTGGGGAAAATGGGCTGGCTGTGAGACTGTCATGGTGTGTGCAAAAGAGGGAGAAGAACTATGGGCACAATGAATACAAGTACAGACTCTGTTCAGCTGCAAATTAAACTCATTTTCAGGATGTTGGAATGCAAGGACAACTCACTGAGGAGAGAGACAGGCAGAGAAGGGCCAGAAAGGAGGGAAGTCTGGGTACTTTGTTTCAGGGGTATTTTTGCATTAGGCAACCCCATCTGGAGCCTGCATTTTATGGTTGAGAGGCTACTTACCTTCCATGTGGGTAAACAGTTGTGGTTCGCAGTTAACAAGATTCAGAGCTGCAACTAAAATGGACACAGTGAAACAAGAATCAGCATTGACCCAACTTTGAAATACTGCAAGAGTAATTGTAGCCGTATTTTTGAGGGAGAAAACCCCAGGCATGCTTAGCCCTAAAAACGATAGCAATGCTAGATCAGTGAAGTGGAAGTTTGCATTAGGCTTTTGTCACAGAGACACCAAGAGAGATTCTCAAGGCCAAAATACAATTTACATTTCTGAACGTCTGCCTGTGGAAACTGTAGTGGGGAAATCTAATTCTAAGCTCTGGTGTCTGGAAGTCTTGTTACAAGATCTTTTAATTCCTACAGCAGTCTTGATCATTCAGTGGTGGGAATGGAGTAATCTTTCTTCTCTGCTGGTCTATGACATAAGATGTTACATCTTCTGAATAGTATCTGTCCTGCAATAGGTTCATAAAATACAAAGAAATTCTTCTGGACAAGCATCTGAATTGCTGGGGTAAGAAGCAGATGCATCATTATGTTCTTTCTTAATAGAGGTGTCTGCTAGTCAGCAATCTGTCCTGTCAGTAGTACACATCAATTGAATCTTGGTCAGGTATTTGTCTGCTAGGATGAAGAAACATTGTTCATAACCACATTGAGATACAAATGAGTCTCTACTACACACTGGAAAAAAACCCCACAAAACAACAAGCCTGCTGGACCTATTAGTACACAGCCTTCACCTGGAGAAATAATATTTTTGTCTCTGTGGCCATGTTTACCTAACCAAGTAAAGTAATTCCCTGTGAGAGGAGCAATTTAGTAGACTGGGGCAGATGGATCACCATTTTGTGTATCAAAATTGTTATGGTTTGGATATTTTACTCTGGGCTGGATTTAATCTGCTCACCTGGTATTCCCATCTCGCAGATGGTTTGAGGCTATCTGAAGAACATGTCATTGATTTAACCACTTATTTTCTCTATTATGGACTGGAGTGAGTTTGGTGGCTAGGTGAATAGACAAGAGCTTTTGGATGAGTTTCCTCCTCAGAGAATCTAGTTTGAATGTGCAAAAACCGCCGTGCAAACCCAACTGACAGGTGATAAATTGGGATGCTCAGAGTTTCACTTCAACACTGAACCAACAAAGGCAGTAGGGGCATAACCTGTCAAACACAGCAAGAGAAGGTTTTTGGGGTCAAACACTTCTGGTGTCTAAGAGGAGGCTGTTTTGTTCTCAAGCCACTAAGAACTCAGCAGGGAACTAGTCCCTTTGTATGCAATTTTGTCTAAATGATCACTTAGCTCATCATGGCAGTTAATCTTTTTTTTCCTTCCTTTTCTTTCTAAAATACATGTCATGACACAATTGTTAGATCATTTGCCCTCGAGATGTTCTTCATACTGTTTTTCTAACCTGTTAGCACAAAACCCTTTCTCTTCTGAGTCTTTAAACACATAAGTGAACTTATCTGAGTCATACATGCTCTTGTTCTTCAGCATCATGTGGTGATTAGAGTTATTCTTTCATTTAAGGTCAGCTAATGACCATTATTTCAAATGCAAACATTCTCTTTGGCTGCCAGACCTTAGATAAACAGAAACTGATTTTGGAGGGGTGTGGAGGAGTATCAAAGCCATTCAGATCACTGAACCAGTACTGTTTTAGCCCTTTTGAATATTATTGACTGCTCTAAACTGAGCATCTTTGTTTTCAAAAAATTTAGATCTGCAAATAAAAAACGCCTCTTGATTTTATTCAGAAAATCTCATTGTCACACAATCTGTGGCTGTGTGAATCTAATTAAATGAGCTTGTGTCATTGTTAGTGGTGGAAAAGGAGAAAATTAACAGCTGGTAAGGGATGAATGTTATTTTCACTTCAGGGTGGTCACCTTATCCTAAGAGCTCATTTCTGCTGGGTTCTTTGAGTTTTCCAGGACCTCAGTGCTCTGCTGTTTAGCCACCTTCTGTTTTTAAGGTTCAATTTATTCAAAGCCACTTCTCCTTAGGCATAAAAATTCATTAGTTTAAAAAAATTTTTCCTAAACTTTATTTTGCTAGACGAGAATTGAGTGAGTTGTTCTTGTCTCCATTCATATAGAAGATTGTCCATTCACTTAATTAACTTAGTGCTACCTCCTGCCCCCAACCCTAAAATCTCTTTTGATGCAGAGTAAATTTTGTTGGATGTAAATTACTGGCATTGTACGCAGAACTATAGTATCATGTGCAGTGGCAATATTATGAATAAATCCATTTCTACTTTTTTTTTTTTTTTTCTTTTTCTTCCCCCCAGATATCTTGATTCCTGCTGCTTAGGACTGCTACTGTTTCTTAGCGTAGCTTTTAAGATCATCCTGTTGGATGACCAGCCAACTTTCTAGGACTCCACTAAGTCCCATAATTAATGAAAATGTTTACCAGTGTTTTCCCAAGTATCAAACTCTAGGGTGCACCACTACTAATTGATCTTGAACTAAACTTTATGCTGCTATTTGCCAACTTTAACCCTGATAACTTTTTTCAGACACTCAAAGAAAAATTATCAGGTTAGTCTAATTTGATGTATGCTTGCCAAATGCAAGTTGCACTTCATCCAGATTTGGTTTTGTCTCTCATATTTGAGAGATTTCTGACTGGAAATGGATTCTGGGACCTGTGCTTTGATAAGACAAATGCAGTGATGTTCATATGTGTGGTGGAAGGAGAAATCTGTATTTGTGGGTAGGGGGGAACTCTAGGAGGGTAGTGTTGCATCAAATTTGTGGAATATAATTCAGATGACAATGCATCGGGCCTTTATTAAAATTTCTTTTGGTCAGTATTATCAGCAATAATAAAATTTCAAATGAAAAGCTTTTTTGAGAGCTTGCTAATCCTTACCTTTTGAAATGGTATTGTTTCTGAGGAGGAGAAGTATAGTTTTCATTACAGAAGGAATCTGCAGTGTACAATATATATCTGTATCTATAAAACTGGAGCTCATGAGGATACAAAGCTTCTAGCTTCTAGCTTTTCTCTGCTTACTTCCATTTCACATTAAAGGCTTTGCAATAGATATCAAACAAGCATAATGTCTCTTGTCTGCTTGGGAAATTTAACATAAAAACATTTGTAAGAAGGAAATTACATGAAAATGAGTTGACAGAAGTAATGGAGATTTAGATGAAGAGATGTGAGCTCTCATTATGAAGTAATAAGATTGTTTTTCTGACTGTGTATTAGAGCAGAGTTCATCAATGAAATTTCATCTGGTGAAACTAGATAATGGAAAGAACATAACTTTCTCGCCTTTGCAGCTGGTAAATTTCTGTCCTTGGTGAATGTAGTGCTCACTTTTTCCCAAACATTTTATCTATCACAAATAATACACCTACAGAATACAGCAAAGCAAGCATTTAAACATAAAGAAAATTAAAGTCCCTTCAATTTAATGAATTTTGTCTTGACCAACAAAGAAATCAGGTGATAAGGACAACTGGGCATCAGAAAAGCAAATCTTTATCAATACTTTTTGGCAATTTCAGAGTCTGAGATGCAGGAATTACCAGCTAAACAGGTTTGACATACTACAATACAGACTTAAATGCTATTTTCTGTCAGTTGTGAAGGGTATTAGAAAAAGCTAACTATAGGAACACAGACTCTGGTTCTGCAGGTGCTTGTGGATGAGTTCAATTTTAAGCACTGATTTCTGCTGAAGTCAGAGCTAAGAGCTGTCTGCTTAACTAGGCCAAAATACACCTAAGCATCTGGGGTATGGAGGGCTAGTTTTTCTTCAATGATACCAAGTGCTCATATTATCCATTAGTGGTCAAGGGAAAAAAGTACGTTTTGTGGCTTCTCTTCCTTTGCATAATTTCCAGTATATGTATCTGATGTGGTGGGTTTTTTCTGTGTGTGTGTGGGTTGTTTTTTTTTGTTTTTTTTTTTTTGTTTGTTTGTTTGTCTTTGTTTTTTTAATTTCCATGCTACCACAAACGATAGCTCTGCATTTATAGATCTGGACCTGGACTTTCTATGATTCTATGGAAGCTACTCTGCAGTACTTGCCTGGCAGTCCAGTCTCTTTGTAAAAGCATCTTGTCAGCAAGCAACATATCTGAGGGGGAGCATGGAATAGATACCCTGTTCTCTGGGCTGCCCTGGCTCCTACATGTGTCTTGGGGCATTCTAGGGTGTTGGTTCCTATACTAAATGGGATAGGAGTGAAGCCACATTTTCAAAACTGATACCTTCTCTTGATTCCTCTTCCTATAAAATAAAATGGAGGGAAGAGTGGGTATGAATTGTCTGCCATAATCCCTTTGATCTGAAATTCACTTTATATTCTGTTTGACCCAGGCTGAACTTGATGGAAATGGGATTTCCAGGCTTAGCTGTTTTGGAGCCACAACTCAAGTTGCTAGCTTTCAGAGCATGTTGCCCTGTTGTTCCCCAGACCAGGAGTCCAGACTCACCCATCTTCCTTTCCCAACATTTAGCTCTTTACTTCCTTCTACACACCCTTCTTAAGCAACAGTTTACTCCCTGCCTCCTATTTCATCCCCTTCCTTCCCTATCTGCCAAAATGAAGACTTCAGTCCTAACCCTCTTCCTTCTTAATTGATCTTGTCCTTTCAAGTCTTTCTTCCATCCTAATCCAGTGCTCCCTACCTCATTCTGCCAGGTCCCTGCAGTTTGCATTGGAATTACAGGCATGGTTGTGTTGGATGCTAATTTTATTGACTTCTGATTGCTCCTGGGGAAACCTCCATGAAGCCATTATCAGGAATGGCTGCTGCCACCTGCCCCACACATTCACCAGGAAGAGTTTTCCATACCATCATGCTGTATGGACCATGGATGGGGAACCTCATATCTTGGTATCTGTCATTAATATCCCATAGGAGTTGCAGAAAACTGAAAAATTGGGATTTAGGTTTGAAAGGTCTATGTTGTGAAGGGCCTGCAGATGCTAAGTAAGAATATACTTGGTTGGAGAGAAAGGAAAGAAGAAGGATTTGTACATAAATTGCAAAAATGTGAAGTAGACATGCATAGTATTCTAGATTTGTCTCATAATTTCCAACATCTTACCCATTTTATGCATGAAGAATGAATTTAAAAATAAGAGCCTAGGAGCATAAAAAACCTGTCACTAAAGCAAATTTAATCTTTTACAGATATTTTTGGAGGCTTGAAGATATAATTTTCTGTCCATATTAACTTTTATGACAGCTACTCTCTGATTTTCACAATACACGTGTTTTTCTTTCTGAAATATTTGAATAATGATGTTTCTTAAAGATGCCAGGTAACTGGCTCCTAATTCCAGTGGCATTTGTGCATCTACAATACTTAGACTGGTTTGAGCCAGTCAGCACCTTTGAAGAAATAAAAACCACCAAAGAGTTAAGTGTCTCGGCCATGCTTAGAATGGGTCAATTAAACAATCAGTAGACATTTAAATAAGCAGCTAATCAACTGAGATATCCCTGCTGATTCTATTGTGGTAGTATGCTCTTTATAGCCATTGCCTATGCCCACATATAAAACTTACTGTTAATGTGCTTCTGACCCTCAGGAGGCATGCTTCTCTGATCAATCTTTTTATAAACAAAGCAGTGTGTGTTACACAGAAAACCAATTGAAACCTGTGTCCTGTTGTGGCATGAGATGCAATACAAAAACTTTCAGCTAATGCTAGTAAAGCATGCCCAAATGGAAGGGAAATGTGATTTTTTTTCAGATCAATCTATGTAAAAGCCTCATCATATGTATTCGCAGAACTGTTCACAAGGATGATGTATTTGTGCCTGGAATACTTACTTATAGCCATGTTTTAGAAGTAAGTAGCAACCTTTTTAACAGCTTTGAAAGAAAGAAGGTTTGGGGGACCTTCTCTAAGAGTTCAAGCTAGATGATCCAGGCACCTGGGGTCATGTACAAAGCTCTTGGGTAGGATTAAGTTCCTTGAGGCTCACCTCTTTTTGTACAATAGTTAACCAGTTAATTTCCTCACTCAATTCTTATGCCTTCCAGATAATTTAATGCTTACAGCCACCTCCCATTTTAGAAATTGTTTGGCCAAGCTAAACACATTTAATTAGTTTAATCATTCTGCATAAATCAGTCTCTCATAAATCAGTAAACTCTGAGGTTATATCAGCTGGAGCAGGTGAAGGAACCTGGGTTAAAATTCCCACCCCATGTGTGCTCATCTTGTTGCCAGGTGGTTGAGAGAAGAGATTCTGAACATATTCTTGGATAAAAACAGTCCTGATGGGTCAGAACAGGAATACTTCTTATCTCCTTTAAAAATCTATACAACCCAGAGATGAGGCTAGTCCAGAGCCTGGAGCACCAGAATTAATGAGAAAATTCAGGAGTGCCAGACTTTGTCCCTTCTTCGCCTTCGGCCACCTTTTTCCTATTATTATTGGCAAATGCCTTAGAGCTGGATCCTCAGAGGTGCTTGTACTCAGATTTTCTCCTCAGCACTCCAAGACCTGGCTCTTGCACTCTAAGCAACTCTTAGCACTGAATTGGAAGCACAGGTTTCCTCTGCCATGTGCAAGAAGGAACCATGTGCAGAGAGGTAACCAGAGTGAAATGCATGGGGAAAGTTTTAGGCACCATCTTCACAGGCATCATCAGAGATCAATATTTTACAAGATTCTTATCTGTCCACACTTTTTCCTGAAGTTTAATTGCTCAAATACAGAGGTGTGGCATTGAGCCATATTCATATTCATTCCTTTTTGCTGGGATATCTGTCTGCCCTTTGAATTGTGGCCACTCAGAACTTAGCTATGGTCTAGTTGCTGGGAGCTGCCAGAATGAGAATTGTGCCTTTGGAGCACCTCCCAAAACCCATGGCCCAGATGGTTTGGTGAAAGCCAAAAGCAGGGCACATGCAAGGTTAGGTGGCAGCTGAGCAGAGATCTCCAGCCTTTCTCTGGTGCCTGTGCTGAGGGCTCAGTGCACAGCTCAGCAAAGGGCACGGGTGGGCAAGGCTCTGTCTTCTCTGCATCAGCTCACCTGGCAGATGGGGATAACAGGACTTTGTGGTTGTTTGGGGGTCCTGTAAGGATAAATAGATTAAAAGATTTTGCAGTGCTTGGAGGTGTGCAATGGGGGCTTTAGAAAAAGTTAAGATCAATAAACTGTCAGCAATACAATGAAAGGTCTCCTCCAGTTTAAGTACTGCAACGTTAATGCTGTCTTGAAAATACCATCTACCTCTTCCTAACTGACATGTCAAAAATAATCTTAATTTTGCAGGTTTTTGAAAGGAAATATTTCTGTCTAGCCAAAACTTCATTTTTTTTTTTTTTCTTTTTTTTTTTTTTTTAAATGGCAAATGGTCAAATGTTGGGATTTAAAAACTTGAATTACCCTCTTTTTAGAGAGACAAAGAGAAGTCAGAATTGGACAGGTGGACAGGTTTTTTTTCAAAAACTCCAATACTTGGTGTGTTGTCTTTTTTTTTTCCTCATTGCACTCTGATACTCCTTTCCAGTACTGGAAATTCATTTAAAGCATTCATTGTTTGATGCCACATGACAAATCAGTAGGATACAGCTTAAGAGCTTCAGTTTGTGTCTTTCAGCTTCACATTTTAACAGATATGAAGAGAACAACTACAGTCTTCAGAAGTTCTTCCCAAGAAGTGGTTACCTTGTTTTATATAGTAGTGCTATCACTAATCAAATGGTTTTTAATGTGTCCTAGCTGACTGTGTAGTAAGTGTAATATCATTTTAATTCCTTTTTTTTTTCGTTCCCACATGGTTACATTTATTTCCTATTCTTCCCTTTTTATATCAACACCTCAAAACAAGAATTAGACTAGTAGTAGTAGTAACAATGACAACAACAGCAAAAAACCCAATATTAATAATATCAACAATATTATCAACAACAACAAAACAATGACAACAACAATAATAATAATGTAAAGTGCCTACTTGGGTAAAGTTGTCAATTTTTGATTGAGATGAAAATTTGGACTTCTCTTTTTACCTGTTGTAATCAAAAAGCAATTGAGGATGCTGAAGCCCTCCCTATTTTTCCTGGTACTCTCCCTTGTGACATTTATTTATTCTAATTCTCAGGGCCTCAAAGACTTGTGTTTGTTCTCTCTGTCACTCATTAGCATGTGTGGGATTGGAATCTGTGGGATTTCTCAGTTTAAAAACACAATGTTTTCTTCTCCAAAGATGTCAGCCTCATCAAAGTGTTGATTTATTTTAATGGCATCTGTTTAAGTAGGTGAATGATGAACATCATTCCCTTCTTTTCAGATTAATGTTCAATTACATGGATGTTTTTTTATGTGCGGTGTTTGCTCTGTTTCATCTGTGGTGCCTAAGCATAACATGGCTTTCATTTACTGGCTCTTTGTTGGTAGGACACAAGATAGTGTCCTTTTCCAGGCACAAGTAATATTCAATTTAACTTTTTTATTTTAACCCTGGGATAATATTTTCAAACACTTGTAATTCTCAATCCAACTCTTTCAGGAATATGTCTAACAGAACTCAGTAACCTTAAGAGTGCCTAACATGACTGTGTTTTCATTTTGTCCAGCGTTTTGCCTATCACATTTTAATGTTCAGGTAGAGGAGCAGAAATTATCTCCTTATATATTTACAACAAAGCTTACACCAGCTTAAAGCGTGCTCAATTTTTACTCTGTGCTATCTCGGGAGGTAACTTGCTTGAAAGTAGAGAGCTTCTTGCTTTATACATATTTAGAAACATATATATTTTTAGAAACATAGGTTACACTTAAAACTAAAAGGAAGACCTGAAATAGTGAAATGAAATGTAAAATCAGTTGAGCTGATCAATTGGGCTACCACTGTATAGGACTATATGAGGAAAATGGATGGAGGAGAACAAAATGATAGAGAATTCTGCACAGTCTCCTGTTTTTCACTACATTTTGCCCAAAACTTCTTGGGTTTGACCCAGTCAATAATTTCCAATGAAAAGATGTTTTGTGGGAAATTCTCCAGCAATTGTAATAAGATCAATCTTGAGTTGCTGACACGGTAACATATGAATGAGCAATAGCTCATTTGCTCAAGTGAATAAAAGAACTGAGAACATCTAGAGAAGGTTACGTTGAACTCTGCCGTTCATTTGATGCGTGGCCTAAAGAAATCCAGTGTTTTTATTAAAAACTTGCTGACTCCAACTAATGCTGTCCTGTTAAAGGATTCTGCCCAAATATCTTCACAGTCCTTGTTGTTACTTTCTGTTTGTTTTGAGTTACACAGACTCTTACATGAAGACAGAATGGGTTTTGCCTGTGAGTTCATCTGCTTCTCGGTTTGGTTGCTGGCTGAACTTCTAGTGCCCCGTGACATCATTGTATTCCCCATTTCAGCTGTCACCCACTGGGATCAGAGTGTCTTTTATTTGTCCTTTCTGGACTGGATGTCTGGAAGAGCCTGCTTTCTAACTTAAATGACATCCTCTCTAGTGCCTAGCTCTGGGGCCCCTGGAAATAAATGCCAGCTGTAATGGCTGGTGTTTTGTAACCTACAAATTAAAAACATGAGGGGCTAAACAAATGTCCCGGTTTGGGCCAGGATAAAGTTAATTTTCTGTCTTGTAATTTTGCTTTCAGCTAAGTCTCTTGTAAGTAGCTGTACTTGCTCAAAGCAAAATTACAAGATAGAAAATTAACTTTATCCTGGCCCAAACCAAGACAAGTCTCAATGTCTTTGCATAAATATCGTTCACAACCTAGTGGGCCAGGTGAGGAGAAACCACATGACAAGCAAGTAGAATTAACTCTGAAACACATGTCCAGAAACTTAGGTTGATGGGTGTGTAAAGACAATGAGGGATCCTCAGGTACAGGAATGGAAGGACAGGATGAGCTTTTTTTCTTTCAAAGCAGAAACTTATTTCATGTGCACAAGTGACCTTGACTTACAAATTCCTATATATATTTATATGTGTATTATTTATAATATTGCTCTGTATGTAGCAGAGGTTCACATTCAGATATTACAGGTAATGTTAGTAGAGATTAACTGTTAAAAAGAATGAGATTTAAGGAATTTAATAACCAGACTATTTCTTTTTGCTTTCTTCTTTCCTGGCCAGGCAGTAAGTCAGAAGTGCTGGTTTAAGGAATATTAAAATTATATGCAGAGATCAGATGATATAAACTATGTTTCCCATAGTATTATAATTTTATTCTAATTAATAACCTGGGACTTGCAAAGTACTGTAAAACATGCTCAGAAGCTCCTTAGTCCCTGCATGGCAGACATGTCTAAGGAACTTCCCATTAAATGGGTTGTGTTAAAAAAACAACCAACCAAACAACTCAGAGAAGAATCTAACATAGGATAAATCAGCTTATTGCAGCTTTTCTTTATTTCTCCACCCCTCTGCTGACTCCCATGAATGCATATGAGGTTGAGAAATATGCATGGACTTAAACTCTGACTAGATCTATATCTTTCCAAGGAGTATATGGGCACAGCTGTTCCTTCTCTTTGCTCCAAATGGAGTTTGGGACCTGGAAAATGTCTGGGGATGCTGCAGGTCAGAGCTCCATTATTTCAGAACTGTAATGTGATTTTCAGTTGCGTAACTCTGGAGGAGGAGACATTTCAGCATAGCACATGTGCCAGGTGAACTTTTGAAGAGACAGGTAACAAGGCATTGTCTGTGTTACCACAACCACAGCACAACTGGTGACTTTGTTCACGAGAGAACCTGGAGGTTTTAAAACTCACCTCTTGAGTCATGCACCATGTGGTGCTTGCAAGAGCTTAAGAGGTTAAGAGCTACCCAAACAAAATCTTCACTGTCCAGTAGCCCTGGAGCTCATGAACCATAAATACTACAGGGTTTATAGGCATGCCAAAGAGGCAAAAGAGATGAAATGTGCTTCTACCTTCAGAAGGAGAATTAATGCAATAGCATTCATTCCTTTTATAGATAGTACTGCTATTTAGGAAGTCCTAAAGTACATAATGTCTTTGCTGATTAGATTTCCTGTGTAAGCAAAGTGTTCATAAAGTTACATAACTGCATTTTTCTTCCTACCTCACTGCTGGCAGCAGCAGTACAGGTTTCTGGAGCACTGCAAGCCTTGCTTTGCCTCCGTATCTGGATGGCCAAATAGTGAGGAGAAAAGACTGAAAGGAGAGCAGGAGAATTGAGAAAAAAAGAGTGATGCTGTTGCAATAAATCCTTCATTCAGTCTGTGTAGCTTATATGTGATTCCTGCCTCCCTCTTGCATTCCTTAACACACCTAGGCTTCCTGTGGCCTGATGTTTCCCATCTCAGGTCATTAATGCAATCACGATGTAACAAACTGGTTGAAGTAATTTCCCTTTTTATCCCTGGTGAACTGAGCTGAGGAAGCAAGACCACTTCTCTTGCTGGTCCTGAGCTTGCTGAACAGCTCTTTTCCTCCAACTTATACTGCTTTCTCATTTTGTGGGGCCCCTTTCCCATAATGTAAATTTTAGAGTATTGGTGACTAAAGAGGGTCAAGTTGCCAGATATTTTGGCCAGCGGATGTCAGACAGGCATCTTCTGCATCATCTTCTGCAGGCAGAATATTATTGTGGTGGGAGTGTCTTGGGCATGGCCTCTAAGGAAAAAAATCATGGGGGGTAATTTTGCTGCCTCTGGACTGACAGACTGTCTCACTTTCGTATCCCATTGTGCTAGAGCAGGCCCTGGCCCTGTTTTTTTGGTCAGTTTAAAGAGTGAGTCAGGGCAAGAGGAATCTATTTCAAAATTTCCATATTAATTATTCTGAGTCAAAGTAAAAATGAATATACGATCAGTTGTTTTGCTTAAGTAGCACTGTCCAATCTGATTAATAAGAACCCTTCTGTTGACCTCAAAATATGTTTTAAAACTTCAAGATAAGGACCAAAAAATGTACTAAGACACTTCTGCTGTTCTTGTATTTGTTTATTGTACTTTTGCTCCAGCTTCCTTTACTGCCAATGTTTTTTAAATAGAAAGGAGCAAACTGTAGGCCAAATCAGAGGAAATAAAAAAGATATTTAAAGAGAATGGTGAGAGCTCAGCAGTAGAGTGTATATGAAATCAAAGTTTTATCATTTATGGTTTCGTAATACAGAGATTTCTTATTTCTTATTGTACTACTGCCCTGCTGTATACAGAGAGGCAATGCCCTCAGAACTGAACCTCTTAAGAGATCCAGTGCTCTTAGACATGAGAGCTTAAAAAATCCTGTGCAAGATTTAAAAAGTCAAGACCAAGAGCTGTTAGTGGCAGGGAACATTCAATCTGAAAACTAAGAAAAGGAAAGTATTCACACAAAGAGGGGTCACACTTTTTAAAAAGAATACAATCACCTTTGGTTTTCATCAGTATTCAATTAGCTGTTATCTTGCATTTTCCAGTTTCTTGGCATAGGGGGATGCAAATCTGCTACATGGATCTGGGAGCAGCAGAGTGACAAGCTCAGCACACGATGGTCATTCATTCTGAGTGAAAGGCAGAGATACAAACAGTGCTGCAAACCTTTTGCCCCAAGAAACAGGAAAAGCTACTCTTTTATCCCATTCTGCCTCTTCAGGAATCATCACCATCCCTCTTTCAGACAGTGCATGATTAAAGGGGTCAATCTCCTCCTCTTCACTCTAAGGCTTTGTCTGTAGTGCCATTTGTCTCACTTTTGGCAGTCATCAGCAGTTTTGCTCAGTATATGTGAGACTCTTGCTGCAGACAATTTACAAACATCAGGGGAAAGAAAGGAGTTGGCGGTGTTTTTGAATTCCCATAAGTTTCTTTTTTTTTTTTTGTTGTGTCTAATGAGTAACTGAAAAACAAAATGGGTGTTTTATTTCCTGATGAGTGCAAATATTTGTCCAAATAACTTAAATTGTTTATTAATGTGACTCCATTTCAACATTTCTTTTTTCATCACCATGTGAAAGCTCTTATTTCTTCCATGCTGGATATTTGTCACCAGCTCATGTGAATGTTTTGGTGAACCAAAGGATGGATTGTTTTGTTTTGCTTGCTGGGATTGTGTAATAAGAATATCCATAACATGACAGGGCATGAAAGAGTCTGAAATGAATTAAGGCTGTACTTTAATGAATGGGCTTTTCATCTAGCGGATTCTTTATAAACAACTCCAGTAAATCCTCTCTCAGTAAATGTGAAGAATGGTTGACATATTCATTTCAAATGGGTGGGTACTGGCAGACTATAACTGGTGATGCATAATTCCAGGTGGACCATTTTTTGGTAGATGAGTGTTCTAGCTATTGTATTTCAACTGGAAGAACTGCTCTGGTATAGAGCCAATACAGCATGTACTGTAATTAATCTGATTATCTCAGCTCAAGACCTGAACAGATGAGAACATTCTCAGGATGGGTACTCCAGGTATCATCCAACCAATGTGGATCTTTTAGACGTCTCTGTAAAGGGGGCAAGTTTTTACCTGCTGAGTTATTCCTTCACCTGGGCTGAAGTTAGCTGAGCCAATGGATATTCTTTGCTGGAGGTGGAAGAACTGAGCAGGCATATACAGGTAAAACCCATGACAATGCCCAGTACTTCTTTCAAAGCTGTGTATTTATTGAGATGAGGGGTTCCTCTAGGCAAATGTTGCACCTGGCTTTCAAGTTTTAAGCCATAAACAAAGGGAACACCTACGATTCATCCTTAAGAGAAAAATAAAGGGATCTATATCCAAATGGAACTATGATGGAAAATGTTGTGACTGTGCATCTGTTGTGAGTACTTGAAAACACTGAATTTTGCCAAGATAGTAGTGCCAAAAAATGCAGGTCATTAGAAAACAAGAGCTGTAAGGAAGCAGGCAGTAAGTTGAACCACTTTGCTTTGCTGATCAGCTTTTTGCTTTATGCTTTTGCAGGAAGTACAGCAGTTAAAGTAAATGTATGCTTTGTTCCCTAGGGGCTTACTTACCCACTTGAGTCAGAACTTGATGTACATCTGACCATCTAATTTCTCATAATGATGTAAGCTTATGGCACTTTTTGCTTACAGGTGCATCACAAGGGTACCCATGTCCATGTGCCAGTCTGCATGGGAAGAGTTTAAGGCAACAGACACTTGCTGAGTGCTCCTATTCACATCAGAGAAAAGTGAAGCTGAACCCTGTAATCAAAACCCAAAATAAACATCTGAGATTCCTGATTGCCATTAGGTTCCTCAGAACGTCATGTATACCCAGTGCTGGTCTGAAGAAATTTTTTTTTGGTGTATGTTACAAGAATGTTGTTAATGATATGTGTCCCCCTTGCCCATGGCCACATCTTATTGTTGAAAGTATTAATGTAATTTTCAGTCCTTGATGATCCCTTTGTGTTAGATTTTATATTAACCTGCTGTTAGGTATTTAGTTTGAGCCACGGACACTGACTCACACCCATCTCCTGATGCTCAGTGAGGAAACCGACTGCAAACAAACTTACCCTCATCAATCAAAATTATTTCACAAACTTATTCCTGACTTTGTTGACCCTATGTTTTTAGAGCTGAGAATGTAAAATGCAAGCTCTGTAGCTCAGGGCTGAAAGTTTGCACCAGGCAAGAGATACTGTTCCTTTACAATCAAGATTATAATTATAACCAGATTGCTGGGGTAACTGCTTAAAATGTAAAATCTTCACATTTATGAGCATAGGATCCATCTTTGCAGACCTTTTAGACTAATTAAATAGGTGGTTGAATATTTCCAGTAAAAGTGCATAAGAAGATGCAAACACAGCAGAAGACAACTTCATTTGTCTTTTTAAAAAGATACTCAGACTTTTCACCCAAGCATTTGCAAAGGTCTTGATAGCCATAATATCAGATATACCTAACATTCCCATAGGTTTATCATGCACTGTCACCAGTCAATACATGGCATAAGTTAAAGTCAGTGCATCAGCAACCCAGTCAGTCTGCAGTAAATGGATATGTGCCCTGGAAACATTCTTATCTCCATGACTATGGTAAGTCCTACTCTTTCCATGTTTAACAAACCGTTGTGACTGATAAGGGTTTCTCTGTCATAGGATAATGCAGATACAGAATTCTGTATCAGAGGATACATAATTAAGTCAAATGAGTATTTCAGGCATCATTTAACTATGGTAAGCAAGGACTTAACACAGAAATTAGATGCCAGCATAAACATGACAAAGCAATTTGTCAAATTTAGCAAGACTTCATTCTAGAGTGACCATGATATAGACTGGCCCTGAACTGAAGGTTATTGTCCTGACCTGATTGGCATCTGACAGTGCTGATTTTGAAAGAAAATAAGTTCTGGTGCCTATGAGTTCATGGGGCTTCCAGATTCTCAGAGGATAAGCATTGGCTGGCCTTCTCTTTCAGCCTGATTTGTGCAAACACTCCCCTAATGCTTCCCATAGATCACGTAACTGGAGTGAAATCGTAGTTGCTGAGACCTGGCACTGGTCCCCTCTGGTTGTGTAGGACAGGGTGAGTACATCCATGTGCCTTAGTTATACACGTGGCTGCTCCTGCTCAGCCTCTGAGGGAGGAGGGCTCATGCAGCACTGCTCTATGGCACAGGGCATTGAAAGGCTAGTCCACACACCTGACTCCTTCTGACTTCATGGTTTAAGTTCCTAGACACTACCAAGAAGTCTTTCCAGGGAGCCTCCTCTGGCCTGTACTGATGCTAAGAGCCATGCAAAATCAGTCTGCTGCCTGAATGGCACCTCAGTCCTCCTCCAGCCGTGTGTCTGGGAGTGCTGCAGTCTGTGGCTGGGAAGGAGGATGAAAACGTGGCTCCTTTCATAGCCACTGTTGACCCACTGCATTCTGAGCAGAGCTGTGCTGGATGGCTGACCTGCGATAATCTCAAAAAATAGGATTTCTGCTCAGAAATTGAGCCCACTGAGCTTTTTTTTATTTTAAGACCTTGATCTGCTTTACATCTGACGTAATCAGTGTAACCTGATACAACCAGGGTAACATTTATTGTAACTGGAAGGTAAATAATCATGTTGAAAATGGCCTCTTGTAATGTTTCAATAATCTCTCTCTGGTGGTTTACTAGGGGTTGCTGTGGATTGCTTGCTTTGGCTAAACTGACAGGTTACCCTGACTGAACCCAAAACTTTCTGAAGTATGATAATTCTTCTTGGTCTGTGCATATTTTTTCTATAAGTGGAATTGAAAACTTGTCGTCATAGCATTTCAGTTAATTTTTACAAATATTCAGCTAATTTAATTATAATTTTTAGCATAGTTCCAGCACATTTAAGAAAAATATCTGTTTTTTAAAAACAAATATTCTGAATTTTCTAAGGTTTCCAGTTCATCTGAACCAATGGAGGTAAAAATGTTCTGCATAATAAGAGTTTTTAGGCAAACATATGTATAGGATGCTTCAAGATTATTCTTAATCTTTAAATTAAAGGAGAGCTTGATCTCAGGCAGATATCATTCACACTGGCTTCCTGTGTGGGTTGCAATCTGGAAATAAATCTGCAGGAGTAATTGGCACGCTGTTCTGCTCCATTTCATCTGCAGAACCCACCTGATAATAAAGGTCTCACGTCCATTCTATTGCTGCACCAGTCAGAAGGGCAGGCAGACAGATGAACAAAACTCTTCTTGAAAGACATCAGTAAGAGAGAAAATGATTCATAGCACCCTGTCAGGAGGCTGAGACCACCTTTGGTGGTGGAAATCTTCTTTCTAATGGTTTTTATGAACCAGAGAACTGAGTTGGCCTTCTACTTACTACATCCATCTCCTGTAAACCTAGTGATCTTCTGTTGCCTGTGCTGTTCAGTGCGTTTCAGGAACCCACAGGTCATGGGTTACTACAATGTCTCTAAATAGCAGTTGCAGACACAATTAAGAGTATTTTATTATTAAGATTATTTTTGAACAATTAATTTGGCTGTTCATGAAGGTTCATGCTAGTATGTTATCCATGAGAAGCATAATGCCTTAGGATTTTGCATGGTGTATATACCAGGGTGTAAATTATACACCTGTCATCCTACTCATATTCAAGTCCTGCCAGATACACACTGGAACCAATCTAGCTGGATCTTCTTGGAGAGTGGATTACCCCATTCTGGGTTGTTTACTGAGGTATCTTGGTTCCACACACAAGCAAAGCCAAGCTCTTTCAACTAAGTTCACCAAACTGAGTTGTGTCAAAATGCCAGTTTTCATCAAAATTTGAGCTGTTTGGGAAGTTTTACATGTGCCCTCTTAAGCTGTCTCTTGCTTTTTTTCCCCACCCCACCCTTTCCGCTCCTCTCTGTCAAAACAGAGACAGCTTATGTTTTCCACTGTGGTTGAGTTTTGATTTTAGCGAAGTTCAACATAGCAAAAAATGTTAGCTACCCGTCCCTAAATATGTGTTTCCTATGCTGCCTAGCACAAGGGTAAAAGTACCTCTGCCGCCCTACCCATCAGCTGTTAATATAAGACAATATATTCCTGTTGGTTGAAACACTTCTTTATTTTTTAGGCATAGAAGCAGTTTCCTTTTCTCATACTCTGTTCTTCCCTCATACCAAAACAAAGCAGAGACCAGTGGGACCCAAACATGTGAATTCCACTGCCTCCCTCCTCAGCCATGCACCTCCTTCCCTCCCGCAGGGACGTGAACACCGTCCACACATCATTTGAGACAGGAACAATATAATACAATCTGTTTTCAGATTTTCTAAATATTTCCCGACATCCATTGCAGGCTGTTGTCTTCGCATTGTGAGTTCGTGCCAAGAACTCCCCAACAGCATTCTTCTCTGCCTTCCCAAATCACTTGGAGAGCAAACAAACCTTTCCTTGAGCCATTGATTTCTGCAAGAAAGCGATTGTGTTTATTAGACATGAAGAAAGAATGGCTAGACTGCACATCTTTTACATCTTCTAGCTCTCCAGTGAAATCCATAAATAAGATGTTTGACAGCACAGAGATGCTTTCTCCTCTGTGTACTCTGATCTGAGAACAGAATTTTTCTCTTCCCAGAGCAGCTGAGGTAGGCTGCTCTGCTGGGCTGGGTAGAAAACAACTGCCTGGCAGCTTCCAGTCCCCTCCAAGCTCATAAGGCTCTGGGACATTTTGTGCCATTTATAATTGGTTTTGCTGCCTGAACGAAAGGCTTTTGATGTAATAAACACTGTGTACACAGTGCAGTTTCATGGGATAATATGATCATCTGTAATTCAGTGAGCTAGGCTGAATGGCTTGGTCTAGACTGGAATGTGTTAAATTAATACTGGAAAAGTGTAGCAGACATTAGAATTAAGAAGAAGAGGACTTTTTCCCTACTGTAAAAAATGCTGGTTATCTAGCACTTAATAATTAAGTTGGACCAGAGACTTTTTCAGTGCTTATCATCAAAAGTACTTAAAGTGATCACAGTATGTCCTAACACTTGTCTCTGAGGGCTATACTTGTGACAACAGCAGTTTGCCCTGCCCCATATGAGTGTGTTTGTCCCTGTCCATGACTATATTTTGAAGAGGCATAATCATAGACTCATAGAAAGCCAAGGGAATTACAGACCAGTCCCAGGTCTGTGCCAGGAAAAATCATGGAGCACATACTCCTGGCATTTATAGTAAGGCACATTAAAAAGAACGAGGGAATTGGTGACAACCAACATGGCTTCACCAAGGGCAAATTAGAATCATAGAATTTTCAGGGTTGGAAGGGACTTTTATGATCATCTAGTTCCACTCCCCCTGCCATGGGCAGGGACACCTACACCTAGATCAGGTTGCTCAGAGACCTGTCCAGCCTGGCCTTAAAAACTTCCAGGGATGGGGCTTCCACCACCTCTCTAGGCCACTTGTTCTAGTGTCTCACCACCCTCATGGTAAAGAACTTCTTTCCTATCATCTAATCTAAATCTACCCTCCTCTAGTTTGAATCCATTCTTCCAGTCCTATCTCTACCTGACATCTTGAGAAGTCCATAGCAAACTTTCTCATAGGCCCCTTGATTGCCTCTGTTTATTTCCTAACTGCTCTAGCAATGTAGCACACTTGTTTTGCTGTATATTTTTTTCTGTGTGTCAAAATCACTGCCGCTTTGTATTTTGTAAAGTGCTATTGGAGCAAGTGTCCTACCATTTTTGTGTTTGTGTTTCAGCTCTCCCACTCCTTGCAGACCTGTTCCAATAGAGAAAGTATGATTCAGTGATTAAAGCAAAAAACAGGTTCTGCTTCTAAAGAGGCCATCAGTAGCTGTCATGTAAAACTGGCAAACAACTGTTAAAGTTCTTTGGGATGCTGTAAAACAATACTCTGCACTGGGATGTGACTCAGACTGCAGGTGCTCAGCACCAGGCAAACAGGCTGAGTTTTCTTTCCATTCAAAAATTAGTGTACCTGAAAGACTGTCTGATTTTTTGTTCCTCACTATATCACCTGGTTTAAAACACATGCTACCTCATCTTTCCAGCTTGTATTTTTGTGCTAGATCATAGTGCAACATAAAGAGATAAGTGTGCTTTCCAGGGTGTGGAGGGCTTTTATTATCCACAGGTCTGAAACAACATTGCCACAGCCTGGTTCATGAAGTCTGGAAATCTGTGTGAACATGTCCTCATTTTGGCACCCAGATTCTGAGGCACCCCTCTTAAATCCCATCTGATAGTTATGTCAGTTTGTCTGATTGCCTAAGACAGGTGTGGCTACCACAAAGCTTAATTGTTCATCCCTACAAAATATGTCAGGATACCTATATATATATGTGATACATTGATATGAAACAACATCTGTATTGCTGTGAAATACCTGTTCTTTAACATTATCTTTTCTAAAATGAGTTGCCTGAAATTTTCTTAATGTTTATTTACTTGATTCATATAGAAGCAGAATAATATTTCTGTCTGCTTTACACGGAACTTGGGGAAAGGCTGAGAGTCTCCATTTTGGTCTACGTTGGCAAGATTTAGTTGCAGCTGGGGATGCCCCTTCACCAGTGGTTCTGCTCTGCTGCAACACTGAGCAATCCAAGTTCTGGATTTTGGCACAACAACTGAAGTTCTGATCACTGTTCATGCCACACTTAATATGGTAAATAAATAATAAAACCCATTTCTAATTGTCACTATCTGCAAGTGTGTGTGAAGAGTGGTAGAGAATGTTAATTCAGGGGACTCTGAAGGCCATCTACCAGCAAGCAAGCAAGACAAGGCATGGCAAGACAAATGGAGCATGCCTATGCTAACTTCTGGGTGTATGTATAAGGGTGAGTTCCACTCACTATCTGTGCACAACTTCACATGTATTTCAGTCTCCGTAGCATCAAGTATATTGATGACATATTGCAGATCTGAGTCTCTTCATTTAGGCATTCTGGGTGGATAAAACAGACGCAGGCCCAGATCTTGCCACAAGTCTTGCAGAAGGCACAGAAATAATTTCCAGATGCAATTTAGCTTCTCAGAGGCAAGGGAAACTGTCATCTCTTCTTAAGTGTTTGAACTCTGTCTGTGAGTGCCAGGTACCTCACCTGGACAGATTTGGGTCTGGTAAAATCTGAAATTCAGACAAAAATCTCAGTCATGAGGAGCAGAAAGTTTATGTCTACACTTGAATCTGCTCCAGTTCCCGCATACTGGTGTATGATGGACTTTTAACAGAGTGCACTTCATGTTTCTCCCCCAGCAGGATCTAATACAGAGCTATGGACACTGTGGGCCATGCAGGATATTCTTCTGAGGCACTCTGCTGCTAAACCTGCTCAATAGCTCTCTAGAGGAGTATGAAGACTGTTTGTACAGCTGCATATGGTGCAAAGACTGAACTGTAGCCTTTCATCTTAGAGGTGGCTCCCTTCCATTGTTTTTGTTATGAAGAACAAGGTCAATTCTTCCATAGTTTGGTGTTACATAGCTAAAAGCTTTCATAGGACTTAAGAAAATCAGAAGAATGTACATTATTATAAAACACGGGGCTCTTACTACAGGTAATGAGCTAAAGTGCATATATTACAGTTTAACAGCTGATTTTAAAAGTACTTGTCACTATTCCCATAGTTTTAAAGCTCAGGAGTGTGAAGAGTTTTGAAAAAAATTGTAACTGTGACTGTGAGGGACAGTTTCATGCAGGAGATGAATTGGCTGTTCAGAAGAGTAGTTCCAGTGCTGCAGGAGAACTTGCTTCTCTGCTTTCTGCCTCCTTCAAGCAAGCTGCCTGTGCATAGCTGAGGCAGTCCTGTTGGGGAGAGATCAATACGCTGCCGCATACCATCTGGAATTCTGGAATTTGCTGCTCCCACACACACCATGGCTGTTTCACAATGTGCTTTCTTGTGCTGCAGCAGGGACAGCCTCCTCAGGACATGTTTTTCTCAGTCATGTGGATTTGTCAGATACAGTCTTTTTTTCCTATTCAAATGAGCTTTTCAGCGTGTGCTTACCACTGGGTAAGCACAAAGACTCACATAATCAGTCCAGATGACTCTTTAAGGAGAATTTTAATATCTGTAATTTATTAGCCTTGCTTTCTTTTCTTAAAAGTGTACCTCACTTCCCCGCTTGGACCTAGCAGTACCATGGCACACATTCTAAGTAAAAAATGACGATGAGGTCCTATATCAGCAGCAAGCAATATTGCATTTGAGTGTCTGTGCTGCAAAACTGCACTGATAAAGGACTGCACAGGGGTGGGTTGGTTGAGGAAACTGTGGAACAGCATGAGGACCTAGACCGTGGCAGCATGGCTCACTGGTTAGGCATGGAAACCTGAGAGATGTAGTCCTGGAAGGCATAACCTGAGCTGACATGGAGCAGCAGGGCTCTGCTTCACTCAGTGGCACTACAAAAGTTTATGAAATGGGAGTTGCTTTTTGGTTTTGATACCCTGCTCTCTGGTGATCACCCTGACTACCCAAACTCCTTTTTCTGAGGGTTTGTTTCCTATCTGTTAAATGTTGAATTATCCTGAGCAAAAAAGCTCCCACATAAGGGTTTGGTTTGCTTTCTGCATTGCTGTTGATAGTTCATGAAGGCTGCTGGTACATGGTTGTGCCATTCTCTGGAGTTTAATTCATACTAATAGTTGTATCACAGGGACCCACTGAATGGAGACTGTTCCCTGTTGCAACACTGCTCTCCCCTCTAAAATAGAGGTTCTGTGTGAGAAGAGAGGCACATTTTAACACTGGTTTAATTCTTCACTATATCTTGAATTTTGAAAGGACTATAACACATTTTTAAAAATGTATTAGTCTCATGTCAGGGTGTCCTGACAGACCTGAGAGTTGCTGTGGTCAGCTTCAGTACCATGTGAGGTAGCACTGTGAACAACCATCTTCCAGCTGTAGTTGTGACCCCATAAGGGGGTGGCTGACCTCTCCAGTGTGGGAGCACAGACTGTAGCACAACCTGCTCATGATGCTGCCTGGGAAAGCTTGTCCTAAGTTAGTCTGCAGGCATCCACTGCTATGCTGTGCTCTGCAGTCTGGGCATGAGTTAAACACAGAAATAGTGGCTGGAAGAATAGAGGCATAGAAGGGAACCTGAGGTAACAAGAAGATTGGTGCTGGTTTCAGTCAGTTTGCCCCTCTTCTCCACTACAGTTCCGTTTGGAAAATAAAAACCTTTTTTTCCTTCTCCTGCTGGGCTTGTTATTACAAATAGAAATGTAAGTAAAAATCTACAAAATCTAGATCTAGAATCACATTTTCTACATAGCTGTATAGAACTGAGATCTTCCAAACATAGCAAGGTCTTTTCAGAAATCTTTTTTTTTAATTAATGTCTCTCATCAGCTTGTTGCAGAGATTCAAGGAGTCAGTATTTAATTACTGGAAAAAAATGTCAGTGCCAAACAGAATATTGAGTTCCTGCGGGCCACAACTTAAAAAGAGAAGGTTTTTGGCAACTCACTGAAATCTAAGTTTTTTCTAGTGTGCTATTTCCTCTGTTTGTTCTCTTTTTGCGAATATTTAACAGGTTTTTATTGATTACAGTGGCAGATTTGTACCCTAAATGTAAACTGAAGGTTCCTTTTCTGTCCCATAAGCAGTTGCTCTATGTATTTGTATATATATTTATCTATAGTTATCTCTCTTTATATATTTATATATTTTTTTATATAGAGATCATATGAATTTCACAAATCAGTGCTAGGAGAAATCATGTCCTGGAACAGTTGGTTATAAAGGCAAAATGGCATTAGTAATTTTAAAAATTATAAATCTCAATATCTGAGTAAATTCTCCACTGAGAAATGTAGAAAGTCTTCACTGCTGCTGTACCATCAGCATGTCTGAATCTAGCTATGAACTCAGCTTCACAACAGCTGTAAGTTTCCTATGATTCTGCAGTCAAGTCAGCCATCTCTTCACATTGAAAGTGGGAGTATTTCAAAACAAATCTGTGGCAAGTCTCCTTCAGATTCATCTGGCAGCTGCAGAAGTCTTTTGGTTTGGGTTTTTTAAATTCCTGTCTGTAGGGAGCAATGTAAGGTCCCATGAGTCCTCCTGCTTCCCTGTCACAGTCCCAGCCTTTTTCCTCTGGGGTTTGTACCACCCGTGGATTGAAAAGCTCATTTCTCAGCTAATCATACACCTTTAGGAGTTTTTGCTTATTAGCCCAGATTTTTAGTCAAATGGGAAAGACTCATTAAACTGTTAAAAATTTGCCCATTTGTAAAACTTTCACACAGTTAATTTCTTGTCAGCTAACCTGTTCTTATAAATAACTGTTAATCTGTGATTTCAATGTATTTCCCTCCTCCTTAGTTTCTTTGGCAGATGCCAGAGCTCCTTGCATCCATCTGAATTTTGTCAGCAGTCTATTTCCTTACTTCATTATAACCTTAATCCTATAACTCTGTGAATGCGTGTCACATCCTTGCCACAAAGGGTGGCAGACCCTGCCACTCTGTTCCTTAATGCCTGGATAAATTTGAAACTCAGTGTCACAGAACATTTAAAATCACATCTGTGTCATCCCCTTTCTGACAAGTGTGCTATTGCATGTGTGGTTGGAGGGGTATGGGTACATTTTCTTTGGCACAATTTTCTTCTGCTACTTTTCTTGATTTTGACAGAATGTTGTTCACCACTTCTGGTAATTCTGTCAAACAAATGTGAAATCTTTCTGAAATGTGGGGTAAGGTTTTTCTGGCAAAGCCTGTTTCCCTTTGTATTCTGATTTGTGAAATCATTAGTCATAAACACTTGGTCCAGATTTACTTTGCCCGAAACTGATGTCAGCTATGGCTAGCTGGGCTATTTCACTCCATAACTGGAAATTTATCAACAGCTTACCCATCACCCATCTGTTATCAGGCTCAGTAGATTGAATAATCTTGATCAAGTGATCCAAGAACATTTCTCTCCAGTTAAAATTGTTTTATACTCTTCCTGCTTGGCTGAAAATTCTCTGAAAGTATTTCATCATCATCAGTCAGCTTGTTCTTGATTTTCCTCAATGCTGGGAATTAAGTCTTTGCATTAGCTCTTTGAAAACAAAAATGTAAACACTACTCATGAGGATTTTGTCCGATTTCCTATAATTTGGTCATCATCCCTGATTATGAAGCAATTACAGTAGTATAGGGAGAAATGAACTCTTCACCTATGACATATACCTGAGAAATGTTTAATATCTAGTTTCAGTACTCATTATATCTGTACCACTGTTATAAGGGTAAGAGCAGGCTGTGTTCAAGCTCTGTCAGGAAGCTGTCATCTAAAGTTTTAGAAAATTCTACACATACACGCTGATGGCTGGATGGTATCTTGAGATTGCATATTCTATATGAAAAATATTTCAATAACATACTCGTTTAATCCTCAGATTAATTTCATTACAGACAGGAGAAACTTCTCCTTTCGACCTGTCTCAGCAGACTTTAACAGGACCCTGTTGGGATTGTGAACATCAAGTTATTTTTCAACATTAATAACTCATAGTTTGAAAACCACTGGAAATGGTTCTAGGGTGTTTTTACTTTAGAGTAACACAACCACTACTATGAACAACCAGTAGCACTAAAAAATAAGTGATAAGGTAGCACGGGGTCTGATGTTTTCCAGCTGATATTCCTTAGCCCTTCATTTTACCACTCATCTCCCAGAGTCCTTTTCCTGGACTCTCCCTCAGCAGTATCTTTGTTCTTACACTTCTCCAGTCTCATTATCAGGTTGGTGTTGGGCACTGTAGGGTGGACAGACAGTGCTCTCCTCTGCCCAGAATATTTGCTGCCCAGGTTTCTAGGAGCACCCTAAACTCTCAGAGCATACCACAGTCCAGGGCCACAGGGGCAACACTGACTTTTAACACAGGGCATCAAATAATATCTGAAAGAGAGAAATGTAAAACATGTTGTTGTTCATTCCTGAGCTATAACTAGTAATGAATTTCTTCAAAAACTGTCTATATCCTCTCTTTCATTGTTCTGTATTTCCGCTGCAAAGAACTTGCAACAATAAAAATGAAGGGATGCCAAATTTGTGTGGCTCTTCAAAGCAAATTCTTTCCTTGAAATCAAGTTCAGTTGAAACATCAGACCCTCTTTCCCAGCATTCGTGCAGGCCACATGGGGTTGTGCTGTCCTTCAAAGTGAATCATTCTTAGGGTACTTTTTTCCTCTTTCCTTGTGAGCATGGAATGGATCAGAAACTTTTTGTCTCCCTCCCGTCTTTCAGAATTTTTCTCTTCTCTCTTCTCTTGGTGGAGTCCCCTAAGGCCATATGTATAATGATCTATTCACTGGTGTGGCTAATATATTATTCTCAGAGCCCCTGAGTCATTACTGACCCTTCTTACAGCTCTTTCCTCAGGTTCCTCAATTCTCTTCTTTTCTCACTAACAAGTGTTCATTATTTCTCCCTTAAACCTCACTTTGTCGTTATGATGGATTTTTTAATCTTTTAATTTCAAAGGAGGGATATGAATCTCTTATCCAGGAGATTCCAGGGGGGAATCAGATAAAAGCAGGGGTTAAACACTGAATGCTTTGTCATTGTCAGCATCAATGCACTTTTTGGTAGAAAATAGCCTTATCCTTATGCAGTAGGGTTTTAAAAAGTTTTCCCATGTTTAAACTGGAAGAATCCATTTTTTTTGGAAGTTCCTTTTCATCCCACTGGAGACAGAATAGAGAAATAGAGAGACTGGATACCCTAACTCCCATACAATATTCAACAAAGAGGGACTGTCCTTATCACATACCAGTTTTCCAAACACTGTTCAGTCTGTAGCTAGACATTGGCCACCACAAAGTCCCCTAGCAGAAACTGCAGAGCTGTTATGATTATTTGTACAGATCTAGATTTGTCATCAATATATAGATTATAAAATTTCCTGTGAGTATTTTGGTATCTGAACTTCCTACATGATAGAGTTGGTGTCCCTTGTCTGCCATGATGATAAAACTCAATGTCTTTGGAACAGTAAGAAAGAACTGTAAGTCAAGCCTTCAGTCAACCTGAAGTGGACTGATCTGAAGAGGTGTGGTACCCTTTCTCCTATTAAAAGTTCTTAATTTCAGGTTGCATCTTACAATGAACATTATGTCAGGGGCTGAATCAGCTCTATACACCTGCTGGTAACAAGAGTGTACTAGTAGCAGGTCAGACTGTTTAAACTGCTGGTGGGATTTTGCACAATACTCCTCATGGGTCGTGGGGCAGCCAGAGCATCCATATTAATGGACTGACTCTTTGCCTGGCGCTCCTGCTGCCACCATACCTCCACTACTGAGTTTTGCCATTTGTTTCCTGCTGGGGAGAGAAGGATAATCCAGATCACCTTTGATGATCCAAAAAGAAGGTGGGTGTTACATTTGAGAGACTACTATGGGACATAGTTTTAAACTCTGTGCAACTGTCATTTTATTTCTGCTCATGTTAGGTGAGGAAAAAAGATTCAAATTCAACCTCTGCACCTAACAGTCATTCCAAGGAGTCTGGTTCCCCTGGTCATGTTTCCATTCTAACTTTCTCTGCTGTGGTTTTAAGGTCTTGTCATCTCCCTGTGCTGGTGTGCAGGACACAAAATGGTACCTTCAGCAGGGAAGTGGGAATAATGATTACAGGAGTATTGCAAAGCTTCAATTACTATTATTTGAAAACAGCTTTGATTTTCTCAAGAAAATAATGATATAAACCCATATGCTATTAATAGTAGAAACATGCTTACCTTATTAATAAGCAAATATTTTAGCTCAGTTACTCTATACTGCATGTTAGAGGCATAGATGCCTTACCAATTCTTTATTAACTATTTCCCCAAAACAACCTACTTTGAGCATAGTTAACTGCATGAAAATTTAAAAAGTGTAAAATCAGGTTTGGGGATTAAAAGGCAGAACTTTTCACTGAAGACTGCTTTACTTCTTTAAATATAATTTGAAGGTTTTCAAAAGCTTCTTTTCTTACTTAGCTTGACTGGTGAACCTAATGATAATTTTGATTTTTTTTTGTCTGATACTCAATTTTCTAAACTCCCAGACAGTTGAAGGAGAAAAAGTTCCTTTAAACAATGTGCCTCAGTAATAATAATTTATAATAGGAAAGGCTGTGGGTCTGAAGCAGAACTGAATTTCTTTTCAGTACTCTCTTATGGTCAAGCATTACACATAAAAAATGAACCCATGTAATTTCAGTTGTTTCTGTGGGACTGGAATTTTAACTGAAGGAAAAAGGATTCTGTAATACCTGCTCAATCCTGACATAGTTCAGCGACCCATTTATGAGCAGGTTAATTATCTGTACGCTTCTTAATCCTTTTCAAGGACATTCTTTGGTGAAAGTCAGCCCTGCATGGAAAGCTGGTGGCTTTCTCTCCTGGCTGGCTCTGACAGCCACTACCTGCCAGCCAGAGGCACAGCATCCCTTACAGCATAGCCTGCAGGAACATACATATGCACATACACATGTATAAGTATATATAAATACATATATAACATATACAGGACTATGCTTGAAAGGCTTCTCTGAGGCTGTTGCCCTCTAAGAGAAATTTAGCTACTCTCAGTTTGGTTGCAGGCATGAGAACTGGTGTGGCCAGACCAGAGTGATGCAGTGGGTGGCATTGCTGAGTGAAGAGCTCTTTGCTTTGTCCATCCCTCCAGCATGCCTGACGGGGAAGTGAGATGCTTGTTAGGCTGTGGAAGGTGCAAAGCTCTGAAAAATCCCACAATTCTGAGAGGGATGTAAATTCCTTTTCACAGTGTCAGAACATGATAAAATATTAACTATTTCTTCCCTTCCCCCTTTTTTTTTTTCCAAAATGGATCATTCTTGTTCTTGTTCCTATACTAAATGGAATTTTCTTCTTGGAAATTACCATCAGTTTTATTTATTTTTCTCATTACAAAATAAATGTATTTAGATTATCTTTATTTTACCAATGCAATCTGAAAAGACAGGAGTCTATAAGGTACCAGGCTTTGGATATCATTGACTGATTCTCTGTCAGCAGTTTTGTGATGTAAATGCATAGTAATTTTGAAAAAGTGTCTCGGGACTGCTATGAGATAACATGCAGTCAGAATCACAAAACTTTATCTCACTCTTTTAAAAAAGAAGAGTGGACAGTTTCTCATCTTTTGCAAACCAGACAGTGCAGGACTGAACCTCATGTATTTCAACCACTACAGAAAGCCAGATTGGTGGAGGAAGTGTTTAACTAAGAAATAGTTTTTTTAATTTTATTTATAAGCATCGTCATGAAACTATGAGAAAGAAGGAATACACCAAGGTGTATTTAAGGGAGTGAATTCTGTTAGAAGCCAGCTTTAGAACTGTAGCTGTAATGTGAGAAGCTGCTTCAGACCTTTCAAAAGGGACTAGCAAAACATATTCAGAAAGTGAGATGACTTTGGAAATCAATATTCAATGACATTATGCAAATGGTCAATCAACAAAAATGACTCTCAGCAGACTGTTTGTAGAGGGGAGGAGGGGAATACAATCTCCTCACTTTTTCTGATTGTTGGTGGAGAAAGGGAGACAAAGGGGCTGAGGGTCCAGCTCCAAATTGTTCTCTGGATGAAGTATCTGTAGAGGAAACAGGAACCTGGAGAAAGAGCCAAGTTCCAGCTTGGAACAGCTAAGTCATGGCCAAGAGATGCACAGTTGTGAGCATTGTATCTGTATATTAACAATTACACTGACAGCAAATCAGGTTCTGGTGCCTTGGAATTTGACTGGTCAAATTGACCGGTCTGCTAGCATAGGTTTAAAAAATACATTTTGAAAAATTCAGGCAATCTACCCAGGTTTTTTGGACAACAGCATCACTGAAATGTTAAAATGAGAGCTCAGAAGCAATTTTTCAGCTATCCTGTGAAAGTAGTTCATCCAGCAGGGACAACTGTGAAAAGCTGGAGCTTTAAGGGCAGTTGGTCTACCTCCTCTAAAGAAATGGTACAACTTCTATAGTTGTATAATTGGCAGAAGAGGAGAGGCCAAGGAAATGGTAGATCTTTGAATCTGGTTTGAGAAGCTTCTAGTTTTCTCCTGGATTTGAAGAGAACTGTTAGTGTAAGTGCTTAATGTGAAATAAATAAATAAACAAATAACAGCAATAGCTTGATGGATTTCCTATTTGCAGAAAAGAGTTGGGACTTCTTACTAGCAAGAGTGGACAGTGAAAAAAAGAAGCTGCTTCCAGCATCTGCAGTTTTATGGTGAGGCTTCAACACCTGGGTCTTTGCAGCTTTTTCTAATGCATGAATTGGTTCTATTACACTCCTGTTAAACTCTTGACCATCTTGCAGTCTAAGTATGATCTGCCTCCCTCTTTATTGTTGGCAGAAAATTTGGGGACAGTTGAAGAAGAACATCATAAAGAGGTAAAAGCTCTTCTCTTTTTGAGGTTGAACCTGTGGACTTTTTTCCACTCTTCTGAATAAGGAAAAGACTGGGGTCATTTAGAACTCATCTTAAATACAAAAACAACACTACCAGTATGTTTGATTTGCAAGAGAACAGTTTCATATATTCCAAAACAATTTCTTGTGAGGCCTCCCACAGAGAAACAACAATATCCCTATTACCTCATTGCTGGGAAGTGCACTTGGAATAATAAATTTCAAATGAGAATCAGAAGCAGCCCACAGTCTATGTTTCTCCTCTCAGAGTGTGCTCAGGGGTTACCTTTTAAATGCATGGGTACAGACATGCTGCAGTGTTACACTTCACTGCACACTTCTCTTTTACTAGCTTGCTAAGGAGTTGTTCCACGGTGTGTTTTTAAAGACTATGTTCTCTGCATTATCACAAATTTGCTGCTTACATCAATATTATTCTATGAAATAATGAGAGAAAGATGTATATGATCCACAAATCTGTACTGGGTTTTACCAATGCAGTAGGAACAAATCCTATCAGGCAGAATGCCCAGACCTAACTCTGATGATGGAAATACTGGAGTATAATATCTCAGACTTCTAAATCGTATAACTAGAATTCTGAAAATTATCAGAATGTCAAAAAATATACCTTAGAAAACATGTCTATTTAGCATAGAGTTAGGACACAGCTGGGGAGAGCATGTGGACACAGTCTGGGAAGTGCTTATTCATCTTACGCAGTATGTATAGAAACTTGGCCCTAAAAGCCTTCCTCTCAGTTATGTTATTTACTTTCACTCTCATGATAAGTTATACCTAGGCAATATTCTGATGTGGCTTGAGTAAACATACTGCCATTCATTCATTAACCTAGATGACATGCCAAGCTGTAAGTAAAATAGAGGTGTCCCCATTGTAAAACCAGAAGTAGCCACAAACAGAAGTACATATGATGTAAAGTTTAATGTTGTAGAAGACTATGTTGTAGATGTGTTTTTAGGAAGGTTATCTGCAGTATTATGAGCACTGCTAGCAACTGGCAAGTGAAACTCAGTTCTGTCCCTAAAAACCAGGGAGTTCTTAAAGTTTTCAACACTTGATTCACATTTTGGTAAAGATGATATTTTTGGATACATCTCTTCCCACTTGGAGTGATGCGGACAAAGTCTTTTTCTCTCATCAGTGAGTGAACTCTCTCCTCCAATATAACTGGTCTTTCATAGCTCTGGGAACTTCCAGGGTAGTGACAAAAAGGATGGTCAGGATGGTTATGATGTTCTTCAGAGATGGCAGAATGTGACCTCCTTAGGCAGGGAGAACTATATGGGTGAGAAGACACTATCTGCCATTCTGTTTTGTGGGTTCATGTGCCCTGCATGAGCCTATAGGGAGACTCAGCAAGATCCTTGGGGGACAAATGCTGCAGAAATTGTTAGTGTGTGGAATTAGAAACTGTTGAACTACTGAATGTTGACTCCTGCCTCATACTGCCCTATGCCTAGCCGATTATGCAAATACATGAAAGGATTTTTGTCCATGCATAACTCATGAAAAAAAGGATGGGCAAGTATGGTAAATAACATAATCTCAAATTCCAGAGATGATTACATATGGCACTTGAGAAGAGACAAGCAGTGGATTATCCACTATTTGCCTAGGAGAAAATAGAAATAACCCAGAAGTGAAAAGCAATGAAAAACCTTTATGCAAAAAGGTTTTGTACAAGCCCAGGCAACAGTGACCCTCCTACCCATGTTTCTCATGGCTGTAGTTGGTTTCATACATTACTAAGGCTGAATGCACACAGTGAAATTGATGGATTGTCTTTTAGGCACCTGCATTCCATCATTAAAAACTCTTTTTAACAGAAGTGGGAGAGCAGAAACTATTCTGATTTTTGCCTTTGCCATTAATACCTTTTCATGAAAGCTGATTTATAGAAGCACAGATAGCAAACCAGAAGTGGATGCCTCTGTAAAATGCCTATATAAGTGCTTGTACCAGAACCCCGGCTCTCTGTTAAGAAGGTGGACTCCCAAGGAGGATGGTAGCACAGCAGAATCAGAGCAGAGAACAGTGGTGAAAATATTTCCTAACTGAATTCAGTTAAATGCAGGTCACTGTAATAATGTATCTGTTATTTCTGAAAGGAAGAAATGTACTTCCATACTGTTTGCATATACATTTGGCCATCCTTTCTTCTACTATAGGCAGGTCTTTCCATGCATCTCTCTTTTGTTACGGGTTGGCACCTACTATGTAGTCATCTAAACTCTCCCTAAGTGGCCTCAGCACTGCTATCAGGGAATGACAGTGCTGGCAGCTGCTGCTGAGGATTAGGGTAAGAAGTGAAGCTGGCTCAGGTTCACTCAGAGGTTGTGATATGTGAGTGGGTGTCACAGGATTCAAGCAAGGGAACATCTGGGCCTGGATTAAAGGAGCATTATAATTACTCAGCACAATTTAAACAAACCATTTAAAAACCAGACAGCACTGAAATAAAAGGAGAAAATGCCTTCTGGAAAAATTAAGCATCCAAACCACTAGCCTGGTTGGTTTTCAACAATGCTGCTTAGTGTAACAGGGAGAGCTTGGAAGCCAGGGTTGTGCTGCTTGTCAGTCATGCAAGCTGGTTTAGGAGGCTGTTGGGATATGGGCAGGCAAGGCAGCATGGAGCTCTCTGATGTCCTCTTTGAGAAGCAATATTAGTAGCTGCACTGCAGGCATACCCCTTGTTTCAGTTTCCAGATGTGGGTGAAGCTAAAAAATGCTCTGCAAAACATGCAATGAACTTAGGTATAGAAAATTATTCCCCCTCACTATATAATTCAGTGAAAAGCTTCCCTCCAGTTTGAACTTTCCTGCTCCAGGTTGTGAGTTTGCAATTCAGCTCATGAACCAAAATTGGTATTTTCCATCAGTAATGTATGGAGCACTAGAAGTCAGAAGATGAATTTTAAGGGAGTGAAAGTTATATTAACTGAATTAATTTTGATTTTGTTAATAGAGAGGGCTACATCTTAACAGGATGAATAACAGAATGAAACTCTTGGCCTGTTACCAATCAGAACAGTAATATTTCTTAATCTTTACACTATTTTGGGCAGTGAATGACAGCACCAGATGTAGTCAATGTAGCATGAGTGAGTCAGACCTCAGGAAAGTAATTAATGATGGTAGCTGAACAATTTAAAACCTGGTGTTAAGAGATGGTCAAAAGACAACCATTCAGTTCTTCCCAATAGAGACACAAACAACTGCAATAGCTGTTGACAAATTAGCTATGCTGCAGGGGCTTCTTGAACTTCTCTGTAACAAATGGTAGGTCCAGTAGCAACGCATTTAGGAAATAAAAGACTGTGTTAGAGAGGTAACATTGTACAGAACTTTGGCTCAATTACAGGTACAGGAGCATTGGAAATAATAGCGAGAGGTCAGATTAATTCCTTTTTTTCATGACGTGTCTAGCTCAGGAAGTTCGTCAATATGGAACTCAACACTTCTATTGATAGACCTGATTGAATAAAACTTATGTTAAGCATGAACTTTTTCCTCCTTCAATACAATAATATCAATCATATAAGACTACCATGTATTTTCCTCTTAAAATTACCCCTTAACAGCTTCTCTAAAAGATAACATGAATAACAAATTTGTATTATCAGAGGAGACTTACTGGGCTACAGATTCAGAAGTGAAGAAAGAAAGAAACCTATGTTGCTGCATGTTAATTTTGCTATGTTAATGGATAAGTGGCATTTTTTTCTCATAGTTTAGGACCAGCAGTTGAAAAATTTGGGGTCCAGCTTTAATAGGTGTGTCTGTAAACTCCTGTGTCTGCTAGGAGGAGAGTGTTCAAAGTTGGTGGCATTGACCAGCCAGGCTATAGGATGCACTTACTGAGCTGATAGTTCAGCTGAGCAGGTAAAGCTGTCACCTTCAAAATGTAGGTAAAACTTGTGTCAGATCTTTCCCATTGCAGACACCAGAACTCAGATATCTCTTGAGAAAATCTTGAGAAGTCTTGGGAAATTAAGTTTATGGCAACTTCTCAACTTTTCATTTCTAGAAAAGAGAAGCCAGTCTCAATATTTAGAATCTTGTTATTTTAGAGGACTTTCAGTTGGATATAACCTTTATGGACTGGGCTAACCTGTAAACCCAGGAGTGAGCTGGGTGCACAGCCGTATCCCCAAAGTACGTCTGAGCCTGAGCACAGATAGAGGATTTACGTAAGCCCTCAGATGAATGAAAGCCTGAAGAGCTTTCTGAAAAAAAAAGAAAAAAAATTGGGTCAGTGAAAAAAAATATTATCCATGCTGGAAGAAGGGATAAACAGAGGGAACTAAGCAGGCTGAGGTGGCTATGTGTGTGTGACTGAGTCATGTACAAGAGTCCCTGCAGCTGCTATTACTGGAAGTGAGCTAGCAGTACACCAAATGCCATGGGCAAAGCAGGGAAAAGAGGTTTCTCAGTGACAACTCACACAAATTTTTCATTGGTTCTATTTTTTTATGCTTCCATTTGCTGTTTTTAAGTTAAACCCTTGCTGGCATTTAGGGTTTCAGCAAGGGTCTGAAGGCCATTTAGCATTTAGGTCCTTCAGCAAGGGTTTCAGGGTTTAGGGTTTCAGCAAGGGTCTGAAGGCTGAAGCCTTGGCACCTGCAGCCTATCACCACACTGTCAAAAAGGTGTTGAAAGGTGGTGCCATGTGAAGTATGAAACACAGAGGTGAGAAGAGAATAAAACTTGGTAAATTGCTCTAAAATGCAGTTAGAGAAAGATCTGTGAGAATCAGCATTATATGAAAGAATATGGCCTATAATTGTCTCCTGACAGAAGGTGATTGCACAGGTTTCCTAATACTAGCTCAAGGTAAAGCCAAAGCAGGTTTTGTGATTTGGATTTTAATTTTGTAGTTTGCTTTTTTTTTTTTTTGTTGCTGTTGTTGTTGTTGTTGTTGTTTGGTTGGTTTGGTTTTTTTTGGTTTTGGTGGGGTTTTTTGGTGTTTGTCTATATGTAATGTCGTGACTATCTAATGTCAAATATATAATAATTCTTGGGATCAGAGACTACAACATGAGTCTCACCATTCTCTCTAACCTGTTGATTCTGTCTCCCAACTAGCTGTTTACTTTCTTACCCAAGGGCTTTACACTCCCAGCTGTAGTACACTTGTTTCTCAGTGATGTGAAATCCTCTCAGGTTCACCTTTCATCACCTGCAACTTGGGATGGGAACTGGAGACCCATTTATAGCATTCCCCCTAGCAGAGCAGCAGCCATGGAAGGATGCCCTGCACACTTTGAGCCCTGAGGATGCTGATCCTGTTGGTTTGCTCAGTGCCAGCACATGGAGCACATGCACTTACTGCTAAGTTGTTCTCCAAAAACTGGGTTGCTATGAACTAACAGTCTCCTCTGTTTGTGGACTGATTTTTTAGCTGGAAAAGTTGTGTACAGATTGTTGGCATTTCCCTGCCTTAAGTGTGAGCACAAAATTCCTGGTTTCCCAGGTCAGGGCATTTGTCAACTTATGCCTGGGCCCAGAAGCTCAGCTGTGCTCATCTAAAGAGAGGTGACCTTCAAATTCAAGGCTGAGGTGAAGGGCAGGTTTGCTCAAGTTTTCTCTCAGCTAACTTCCAGCTAATTCCCACCTCGAGTGCATAAGGCAACAGTCTGTATCACTGTATGTGTTTAGAGATTGTATGTACAGTTTGTGCTAGGAAAGCCAATTAATTTGTCTGGATGTGAGAAAGTGTATGGCAAATAAAAGGTTAATGTAAAGACATTACTCTGAATGCTCTCCAGAAGTAGTTAAGGAATTTACATAACTCATTTCAGAGGCATTACCTTATACATGCTGAGTTATTCCAAACAAGTGCAATAGCAAGGACATTTTAGTGAACAAGAAATGTTGCTGAGGAAAAGAATTATTTGCTCTTAAGCTAAACAGGGTAGAGTATGTTCTAAGTGCCTGGTGACAAGCCCTTGTAAGTATGTTTAATAACTGCCAAAGGCATAACTTCCAGAAGGTGATAATGTGTGCTCAATGGGTGCTACCACATTACTTAATCTTTGCTGATTTTGTCACAGTTTTTCTTATATACATATTATTATATTGAACTTACTGATTAATGCTATCTGTGAACAGAAACACACTAATCACAGCAATCAGTGATCACAGAAGCTTAACACTTTACAATCTTGGAGACAGCCCAGTAAAAGAGGAACAACCTGAACAGTTTGAACACACAGGTTAAATTTGGTTTTGTTCTAGCCATAAGGAAGGAAGGAAACTGCAGAGATTTCAAAGTAGAGGGTTCAGTGGAGGAGGAAAGGCCCAGTGTTAGTGATGGTATGGCCCTGTAGAAGTTTGAGACTGTGAGACAAATTAGCAAAACAGCTCGGTAAAGTGGGTGCTTATGAGTTTCAGAAGGTCTTAGCATAATTAGAGCTAGTAGGAAAAGTCCTAGCAAAGCCCTTTAACCAAAACATATCTTGTCTCTGAAACTACAATGTGTTGCTTAAAAGGTCTTGGATTCAACACTCTTCCACAGGGTCAGTGGAAAGCTTCGAGTCCTCCTACTGGAAACATGGGATGTGGGAAGCAGCCGTGTCACTGCTATTGCACAGTGGGACTCATTCTGAGGCAAGGAGCTAATGAGAAATCTCAGTCAGCAGACGTCTTCCCTTCCACCACTCCCACCTATAAATTCCAGTATCAGAGATTTGACTGGTTTTGCAGAGGCCTTTGTGGAAGCTGCCAGACTGACCTAGTGGCATCTTGGTAAACACCTTCATGTCTGCAGCTCTGAGAGCCTGTCCTATGCTCCAGCCCTCAGACATCCACTGGTTGGACTGCTCAGGTCCAGCTCTGTTCACACTCCTATGCTCTGTCTTTCAGGAGTTTCCCTCAATGTGGAGGCACTGTTTCTTGTGTGGGTGAAGCAAAACAGTACTTTAATAAAGGATTTTGAAACAATGAATATTTTATACATTTACTCAAAGATATGAGTTTACCTAAGTTTTCCAGTCACACTAGTGGTGACCCTGATTTATGTTGGGTACTTCTCTTTTTGAGGTGTGAAGATATATTCCTCCTTTTAGATCATGCACATATTTAGCATGGGGAAGGGTGGGAAGGGATGTCCTTGAGTTCAGTGAGGCTCATGCTTCTCCTTTGTAGATTTGGGAATCGTCCTTGATGAACTCAGCTGTTTACCCTTAAGCGATACAAAGATTTCACAAGCCTTTAGGTAGTACATACTTTCTGATTCAGTCAAAAGCCTTCCCTAGAGCAAACCCTCCAACCCTTACACAGGCCTTCCCTCATTCTGAGTGTGGGATAAATCAGGTTTGGATCCAAAGTCAGCAGGACTTTTTCCATTCCCCCTGTGGCCCCTGGAAAAAGGCCAGAGGTGCAATTAATGATGTTTCTTCTTGCTCTACAGCCCCGAGAACATAAACAACACCTTTAAGTGTGAGACATCTGTATCCCATGGGAGCACTCTGAATGTTGCATTGAAGAGAAAACCTTCCCGATAAAGTGGCAGATTACAAATTGTATAAACAGTCTTGAAAAACATTGCTGAAACATCTCTTTCCCTTTCTCCTCCTTCCTCAGACTGGCATTTCTAAGTTCTGAATATCCAGTGGTACCAATTAAATGCTTATAGATTATTAATAAATGAAGCCTCCTGTGAGGATGCATGCTGCAAGGCTCCCTGGGCACCAAAGTGGCTGTTGAGGACACCAAGGCTCCCCTGTGCCTTTTCTTTCCAAAAAACACCCTCGCTTTGGTGCTGACATGGGTTTAGAATTTCTTGTGTACTCCAACACAGCAGTGATAAATAAATGAAAATATCTTAAGGAGTTGATAACAATAGGATTGATATTTGCAGGAGCAAGGAAAAGCCAGGGGGGGGATGTGGCACTGGGGAAGAGCCACCCTCACATGTTGCAGGGGAACTTTCCACAGGCTCCAGACAAATGCTGGTCCCTCACGTGTGTGACTGCAGGAGCAGCCAGCTTCCATGTGACCAGGCAGGAATGGTGAGCATGGCTTTCCATGTGCCTTGGTGAGTGCCTGCAAAGTAAATTTCTACAGCTGTTATGTAGTCAAGAGGATTTCTTTTGTGAAATGCTTCTGAGATGTGATTTAACAGCACTGTCATTGAAAAACTGCTCCCACTCTTTCTCTTCTTGTATGTTAAGTGAGTGTTTTGAAGCAGGTAAGTTTTTGAAAGGTATGGCTTGCATTTTTAAAAAATGGCTAGTTCTTAACCAGGCAGGTCTTGTGTGCCCTTACCTTTTAGGAGGCCCAGAGTCCTGAAAAGCCCACACTGCTTTAGAAACTTGTTATTTCCATATTTTCATCAAAGAGATGTAGGAAAAATGTGAAATCCCCCAGACAGATAATATCTGATGTGTATACATTTCTCTGACTGCTCCTTGTCACCAGATTCCTTTATCTCCAGCTGCAGTCCTCTGAGAAAAGCTGGAGTTAGCAAGTTGCAGAGGAAGGAGTTGGTTCCACTGCACGGTCTAGACATATAAGCATTTGAATTTTGCTTCAAGGACAAGTCTCTAGAAGCAAACTTTCTAGCAATTTAATCGTTGTTTTAGAAAATCATACTAGAAGAAATGCCAAAGGGATTTAAAATTGAATTTATAAATATATTTACAGCCATGATCACAAGTTTCCTTTGCAGTTGTACAAAGACATGGGATTTAATGTTATGTTTGGTACAGAAAACCTATCATCCTAGAATAATTACTTTATGAACTCTTACAGTGAAAACTTTCCAAAGGGACTGGCAGAGGACATCCTATAACCAGAGAGCTGATAGGACTTGGCAAAGCTCATATGGTGTGACAAATTCACAGCATGGGGTGAGTGAGCTCCCCATTTAACTGAAGTAGGAGCAGGTCAGGGCTCCTGCAGCCAGCCCAGGACTTCTCCAAATGGAGGCAAGACCCCTGCTTACTGAAAGTGGAAGGAATGAGGCTGAGCTGAAGGAGTAGAAGGGGGATTTTAGATGGAAGATGAGGGGAGACATCCCTGAAAAACTGGAATTAGGATGTGTCACTGAAGGTCAATGGGATGGAAGATGGGGAGCACAGGTCATGAGCCCTTTTCTAGGACAGTGGAAGAAAAGCCTGCTTTTCCTGTGCCCTGGCACAAGTGAACTAGAATAAAATTTCTTGCTCTGACATTACGGTGTGTGGGACAACTATTTAGGCCTGTGGATGGTCCTGAAGCTCACACATGTTACTCTGCCAGCATCTTCCAGTTGCAGTTAGCAATTGACACACTTATGACTGACAAGGAAGTTTCTTTGCCAGGTCCTTTGAATCCTTCTCTCTTTAGAGGCTTTTAATACAACAAAAAACCTAACTACCTGGTCATGAATATGCAAGTGCATTCTGTATTTTGTCTGCTGGAAACAGGGCTGAAAACAGTACCTTTTTTGCACGATATTAGAACAGTAGGTAAAAAAGATTAGTCATTATCATGAGGCTGGTGTTTAATTAGTGACTGAGCAGCATAAGGTTCCCAACTGATCATTACAACAGCTCTGAGAGCTCTCCTGGAGACTCATCCAGAACAAGCACAGTTTGATGTGTAATGCTATTGGCATGCAGACAGTGTGCACACCGACTGGGAACAATGAAGTGGTGTCAAGAATACTTCAGCTATATTAACTCTGAGTATGTCCTTGATGCCCTGGGATTTTGGTTTTAAATGCAATATTGTTTGAAAATGCTTTGTAGCTTTCAATATCATATTCCAGCAAGGGGAAAGATATAGTATGCTGATAACCTATAGTTTGAAAGGAGATAGCCAAAAATGCATTTTTGCCTGTTTGTTTTGAAGAGGAATTTGAAAAGGAATTAAAGGAATTTTAATTTTATTTTCTAATCCTGTATACAATCAGAAAAAGCCTTATTTATGTGCTGAATGGGTTATTAGCAAATAAAACTAGGAATTTACCAAATATCAAGATTTTGGGAATATTTTCATATCAATTAACCATATCAATGAAGGGTACAGTCCATTCCAGCTCCTGAGTTTAGCTGGCCTTGACACAGAGCAAATTCTCTCTCTCTGCATCTTAAAGGAATGTTCTATTTTTCTCTGATAAAAATCACAATACTCCTCCTCCCTAATGCTCAGAAGCAGAGAATTTCTGAGACTACCATTCAGGATAATGAGCTGCTCTGGCTTCTGCTCCTTGTTGTAGACCTGATCAATCATCACCACAAGAAATGTGGCACTATTTTATTCGATTCAGAACTAGGGACCTTGCTTCAGAGATGGTGCTGAAATCTTCTGAACAGCAGTCTCCAAAGAGAAAATATCCTGATATTGAAAGTATGGACATTTATTTTGACTTGGACAATGTGAAAACTTTGTGCAAGAAGAGAGGGAACATATCACTGAGAGACCTTTTTATGCTGCTCCTCAGTTTTTTGCATTCATACAAATTAATTTTTACCACACCGAATTAAAAAAAAGAGCTTTTGGTCAGTGAGTTCTGCATGAGGAGGGCTTTACTTAAATTATTCCAAATACCAGAAATAAAGCACAGAGAAATCTGGGTAGCATCCTGAACTGTCTTCAATAAATATGGCTTAAAATTAGCATTGCATGCCCTGTTTCTAAAAACCAGGACATTGATGGTCCAATTAAATGCTTACCTTTTGAAGATTAAGATGATTATCCTGTCTTCCAGTTCTTGAGAAATCTCAAGAGAACTGCTTTCCTTCTGCTTTCGTTGTATCTGCGTTCCTCCTGAGTCAGAGACTGTGTGAATCTGACTGGAAAAGACATTTTTCCACTTGTTTTGTCAATTCCTTTAGGAGTATAATCCCCCTAGAGGGGATCTTTGCTCAAATTAACCAAAGATATATGAATCCTCAAAGGGATAATTTAAAGCTGTATCATGGTCCAGTGGATTCTGATTCTAGCTGAGAAAATTTGCTCCTCTAAGTTTCATACTTGATCTTCTTATCAACATATAGAAGAACAAAATAGTTTGTCATCCTTCTGCAAAAGGTCCTCACCTAAAAGTTTCTGCAGGGATTGTAAAGAAAATAAAAGAACGAATAGATCCAGATGATTGTATTTCAAAATCTGGATTAAAGCGTACATTAATGTTCTCTAATATCTGTTTGTAAAGCCAGCGAACAGCCTGCCAGTACTAAGCATGAGAATTCAATGAGTAAGACAGAATCTTGGTGTAAATCAGTGCTACCCTATTGCAGGAGAAAAGGTCAGTGCAGTTGTATTCTTTGTGCTAAATGAAAGTCTAGCCCACTGTCTCTCAGTGCATTTAAAGAGGTTTGAAGAATAATCAGGTAACCTCCACGGCCAGAAGTCTGAATATTTCAACCTCCTTCTCTTTTCTCATTCTTTGGCTTGCTCAGCAGTCCTCTTCTATTTATTTTAATTTCTGCTTCTTTTTCAGAGCATACTAATCCTGTTATTGTTACCTGTCTGCCTCTGCTGCTTTTCCATTCTTCAGTTAAGTTTTTGAGGACAAAGTACTTTTGCTAAGTTTTCTTCATACAACAAACTCCCACAGTAGCCTTTGTTTATCTATTATTTTTTAGCTACCTAATATGATTTTGATCACAAGGAGTTCCACAGCTGATTATTAACATGTATAGTATTTCATTGTCAGGTAAATGAGCCTTTTGAATAAAACAGTGTAGAAACAACCACTGGGACTTTTCTGAGACTACTTTGTTTGGAAAAGCTGGGATTCAAAGACTTGAAAATAAGAAAATACTTAACAGCCAAGTAAAATTGTATACAAGATGCTGGCTCTCCTTGCATCAGGCTGTTAGGATGGGATGCTCTTCAGGATGGGTGCTCCAGGAACAGGAAGGATTGGGCTTTTGCTGCACTGCACACTGCTGCCCATTTTCAGTCTGGAAAAACCTCCTTGAAACTTTTGTTAGGTGAAAGTTGTAAGACTGATATTTGTGATTAAATGGACAGGGGTGATGACAAATATTATTCTCATTGTTTCTCACAAGGTTTTTTTATAGACAGTAATGAAATTATTACCTCAGTAATCTGGTAGCACACACACATGCAATATTCAAAAAAGGACAGATTTGAACACCAACTTCTTCTACACATCTGATGTGCTCTGTTGACCCCCAAGAACATGTGCTCTCTAACTTGTCCAATCAGTCTGCAGTTTTCAAGGGGAAGAGCTATAGTACATAGATTTTTCAGAAGAAGTATATGTTCAAGAGAGAAAGACAATATGTCCTGACAGGAATATTAGCAGAAATTATGGACAGGGAGGAATAGAAACACAAGACAAAAATATTGGACAAAGCTCAACAGAGTAGTTTGTGGAGACACGGCAAAGGGGACAAAAAGCAGGGGACATGAGGAAGAACATGAAGAGAAGCAGAAAAAGATATGTAGTGAAGGAATGTCAGATGATGAATCTAGAGATAGCTAGCAGACTGTCAAGGACTTCTATAGGATTTTAGTATCAGTATGTGCAAAATATTAAAGGTTTGAATCTGGAGGCACCAGGAATTGCCAGTGGATTACAGAAGAAATAATAAAAATTTGGCTTTGTTGCTGCTTATGGGGACATTGCACAATGCCAGTGTGAGGGTAGTCACTGGTTTTATTTTTAGAGACTTATGAAACAAAGAGCTTCTCTTGGCATCTGCCAACCTTGGATGTACCTTGCTTTTTGAACTGTTACGACTGTAGCTGGAACCTTTGTTAATTTTTTTGTAATATTGTGGAAATGTGCACACCAAAAATGAACAGGAAATGTGCAACAAAGATTTAAATATTCCTGTTTTTTCCTGTTACAATGTTTTAGTTATGTCTGCTTGGCCTTGGGCTGAGAAGAAGGAAAACAATGGCAAACTGACAGTTTCTGTTTAGTGGTTGGATGCAAGTATAGGGCATATGTTTCCTAAAAGACATACTCATTGACCTTGATTTCTCCTAACCATATTTGAGCAAATAATCAAGGATCAACTCACCAGAAGCTCCATCCGTAATTAAGGGAGGCAGATACCTCTAGAATATGATTTAGATCTTACTCCAGGGATGAGCAAAATAAAAGCTGTTAGGATCCTTTAAGTACAATTCCAAGAGTAAGTTGAATGGGGAACTGTTAAGATAATGAACTGCTGATGTCTATGAAGATATTAGTTTCTATCATTTATTACCATGTCTTCCTAAGGAAGAATTTACGAGATTTTGCTCGGAAGGAAAACTCACTGAAGTTTCGAACTTTCTTAAAACTTGTCCCCATTTACTTCTCATCCACAGAAAAAAACCAGGTGAAAAGTGATAGATATGGAGTGCCTGTCCAGATTGAAATTTGGAGTAACCATGACACTCCACACCTGGATAACTACTCTCAATTTTCTGAATTTTATATTCATAGATGATAGAACTCATGAGGTATGCACTCGTCTCCACTAACATCAACATCTCCATGCAACCATTGTACATAGTTGCCCACGATGAACTAAACTTTGATCTACTTAACAGCCATTACCACTTTGATCTATGCTAACTATGTAAGTGATATCACATGGTGGGAGAACCCATCTCAAGCAATTTCATAGACCAAACATATTTGATAAGTGCAGCTTAATGACGGAGAGTTTGGGGGCTCTTCATCCCGGAGGAATTTGAGAACGTGGCTTGGCAAGGCCTTGAGTAACCTCAGTCTTGCTTTAAGTGAGAGATTGGACACACAAGGGCTAGTGCCAAGTGGAATATCTGATGTTCAGTGTCAGGAATGTCCTCTCTCTTGACTGGGGGGTGATGAGCTTATACTCTCCTTTCTGAATTGCTCCTTTTGCAGCTCTGTTTGCTGACACATCATATCCTTTTTGAAAAGGCAAAGAATTTATACCAAAGAAATTGGACCTAGTGTTTTTGATAGCCTGTGACATGGGCTCCTCTGTAGCTTTCTGCCACAGGAAAGCACTTTGAGCTGATTTGTTCTCCAAGGAGAGATACATCTTAACCAGAATCCCATTTCAGTGTCTTCATAACGCCTTGAACAGTTTGTCAATAACTTTTCTTTCTTGCCTATAAATAAGAATGTCTGAACAAAGCAATAAATTTTATAATTTGGAGAAGCTTGGAAGAGTGAGATCAGACAGTTATGACTTTAAAGCACATCTGTATGAATTATGACCTAGCCTTGATAAGTTTTACAGCAGAAAGGTGATTAGCATGTTTATTCTGTATAACTTTTCCAGCTGCATTTGCAAAAGTACAATGAAATAGGTACAAAGATTTTCAAAAGTTGCTCTTTTCTTCTTTCCTTTTGATACTATTTTCTCATCTTCTTGTGGAGCTTGACTCAGTCTCCTCTCTTTTGGAGGAAAAGAACACTGCTGGAGATGTTAGCTTACACTTGAGATTCAAGTTGGAAATCACAGAGGTTTTGTGTGATGCCTTTAAAACTGCCCCCAGTTCATTTTGTCAACACTAAGACTTATCGCAGTCACGTCTGACTAAAGTTAAAAATGTTCAAGAATGCTGCCCTGTGCAGCAATGCCTTTGAGTCACCTTGACTCAGTTTGTGATGAGGGAGTCCCAAATCAGATTTGCTCATCTTCTCAATAAACATCTTTGAAAATCTTTTCACATCAATAGCTGCCCTGCATTACATAGTGATGCTGTTATATCCTTCAGGATGACCCAGAATGAAAGGTTTCTTTATCCTCATTCTCCATGTTTCATACTCTTTATTTCTCTTCCTTCACTGTTTTGGGCCTGCTGTTGACTGGGAATAACACAGAGCAGGGGAGATTTGAGCAGCAAATGAACAGCTTCTTCTCACCATCCTGAAGTTCTCCTCAGGACAACAGCTGCCTGCACGGCACTTTGCAGGAGGTGGCTGCTGAGGAATGGGTTTCTGGGTTCTCTTTTCTTCGTGTTTCTTTTTAGCATCATGACCTGATCACTGAGAGTGATGATTTATTTCACCGTTGAACTCCATTCATCTGCAAACAGCTTTTGGATTGCTGCTGCCCTCAAGCTGAGTCAGTAACTGAGAACAGAATGTTCTGGTTCCTCTTCTCACCCAAGGACCCTCACATTCCTCTTTGCTCTGTGTAATGTGAAGCCAGGCATAGAAATAAGTACTTTTACAAATAATAATATTTGCCCATCAAATGGCAGAGGAAACAGGACTATATATTCCTGTGCACAGTTGGACTTACAGGAAAAATGAAAATCTGTTTAGTACACAGTGGCCTTAAGGCCCCCACATGTTAAAAATAGAAATGTGTGTGTTTAATACATGAAGCTCACTGGATAATATATAAATTAAAATTTATATGAATATTATTCAATATAAGAGATCTGGAGATTTTAAGTGTTTCCTTTCACAAGAGCTTCTCATACTTCTTATCTTGTCTATCCACAAAAGTTTATCTTCAGCGGTTTTACAATATTTAAGGAGGACTCATTTGATCTTAAAAATATGCTTAGCTTCAATATTAGCATCACAGCAGGATCTGTTGGGAAATTAACCTGGTTTGGGGTCTATGCTGTGATCTATCCATATAGAGGAACAGGTTTTGGTTATCTGAGCCCTGAAATCTGATATGGTGTAGGACCATATGGAGAAAAGCAAAAAAATCCTGGACACATGGAATAGGAATCAGCATGAGAATGGGGAAAATTTTTCATTCTCAGGTCTCTGATCTGTTATTTCTGATCATTAACTCATCTCCCTTCTAGAGCATTGGCATTAAAAACTATCATATGCTTGAAAGGAAGGCAAAAGAGGCTCAGCCTATGGGAGAATCATGAGCCTTCTTTCTCCTGATATGCCATGCTTTCTCTTTCTGAAGGACATCCACTCTTGACTGGAGGATGCTAAGCAGCTACGTAAAAATCATTTGCTTCTGCTGGCTATTCAGCATCTGGCAACTGTGAGGGGCAGCTGGAAAGCTTTTGTTAATATCTCTCCCACATGCTTCCTGAGTACTTTTCCAAAGCAGCTTATTTGTATGCTATGAGCTGTCACTTCCTAATGCCAGTGGCTGAAAGTGTATGCCAGGGGATAACTGCAAAACTATGTTACTCTGTCCAGTCATATCATCTGTGCCCACTCCCTGTAATTCCTTCAGAATGACCGATGCAAGACAATGACACAGGAGCATTACATGTTACATAAGGCACGTGAACTGAAACACAGTGGGGGGACACAGGCTACCCTTCTGTTTAGACAAATTTTTCCTTTTAGATACTGAGTTTGCACACGGGTATGGTCAGATAAGACATTTTTTAAAAAGCTGAATAAAAGTCCATCTGTAACAAAGCTAGGTGAACCCCTCTTGCCTTCGATTTAGTAACTGTTGATGAGTTGAAAATTAGTGGATGGGTAAAAAGTAATGTGACCTCCTGAATCCCTGGTACAGTGTACAATTGAAATCCCTGTTGTCTTTAACAGCTACTCTTCCCTGTGAATGAGAGGCTAAAGCAAGGGGAGCTACATCTAGCTCCTAGCACACCTTCACTGCTATGCAGGCATGATTTTGACTGTGTTTCAGGCATGGAGGGACAGCGATATGCCCTCTGGGGTTACAAAGCACCTGCTTTAGGGAAGAGCTTGTGGGAAGAACTGTAAGAACATAAATCTGACTAGATCTGAGACACAAAGAGACAACTCACATTTATGTCACCACTTTTGCCCTTTTAAAATGAAGACATGCAATGAAGCCTGCAAAAATAAAGATCTAACTAAGATAAAGTCTATTCTCAAAGTAGTCTTGTGATACTATGGCTAGGATCCTCTTTGGACCTCAATAGTGGCTCTTTGTGAAGAATGAAGAGAGAAGTAGACAAGGGGTCTCCTGCTGCACCTGCCATTTCTTCTAGATTATCTCTTGCTCTCTCACATGTCAGATCTTTGTGGCTGGGATATGGAGCTTGTTCATCTTGGTGGGAGAATAAGTAAGAGCCCGGGGGAGGAATTTATTGTCCTTTTTAAATACTCCATTTTGTGATAATAAGAGCAAGGACAAACACCAAATTGAGCAAAGACATTTTCCCACATCATAACGCTACCATGACAGATCGTTTCCACAAAGAAATGAAAAATGAAAGCCAAAACTGGGTTTGATTTTGAATCAATAGTTCACAAAATTTGAGGTGAAGGTAGATGTTTGGCAGAAGAAACAAAAGAGTGAGTCAGATATTCATGATTCATATTAGTAACCTCTGTTTTGTACAGATAAATCAATATCAGACACTGATAAGCTGATAATTGACCTAATAGTTTTACAAAGTTTATAATATATCTTTTGTGATTCTCCCCCATGCCTTTTGTTTTTCAAAGCTGAAATTTGTCAAATACTCCCTACTCCTTCACTGGATGGATAAACTCCCCTTGATGGTCTTCAGTGATAAAAAACTTGCTTTGCTGGACACATTTGCTGCACAGGGGGGGGAGAAACTTGACTAAGAATCTGTAAGCTGATTACTGGGCAAGAAATGGATTAGCTGGCAACTACATGAACCTTGCTTGCAATGGAAGTGCTTCCTCCTCATTGCTTTCTCCTAACTTTTATTAGAAGTCTATTTGAAATCGTCCATTTTCAAAACTAGGTTTCAGATTATTTTCAGTGCATAAGCAAAGGATGTGTTCTGCCTGTGAAATGACTTCTGAGATGTAGATGCTATTTTCATCTCAGTGTCTCAATTTATGGGCCTTAAAAGTGTTGTATTTGTTGTGGGGGTTTTTGTAGGTTTGGTTTGTTGTTTTTTTTTCTTCTCCTTTTTGAGATCTCTACTTGCGTTAAAACACTTTGTTCAGCCTTGAGTAGTGTGGCTGTCCCTCTCGACCTTCTCAGTCTCTGCACAAAAAACCTTGATTCATTTTTGGCATCAGTTCCAAGTGACCATAGCTGGGAACTGCTGAATCTGAGCAATTTTTGCTACTACTCTTTACACTAATACAAATCAAACAGAAGAAAAATCTAGATCCAGGAAAAAGAAAGATAAGGAGCATAAACATTTGAGCAATAAAGGAAATTTTGAAAACTAGGAAGCACATTATTAAGATGGAGGTTTGGAAGGGGACAAAGAACATTAGTTGTAACTCTGTGCCTGTAAAGAAGTAGAAGAATTCATCTGCATCCTATAGATAATCTTACTCAGATAGTCCTTAACTATCTGAGAAGGATGATGACAAATAGCTATGGAAAATCTTTTAAAACCAGTAGGCATAGTTAATTTGTACTAATCTCGCATAGAGAAATTGGCTGATGATATGAATGATATACTTGAACCAGGAAGCAGTGTAAACACTGACTGTTAAGGTGCTTTTCCAGCACTGTGCAGTGTTTTGATTTACATATTAGTGCTGTTTGGTATGATTACAGGTCAAATCTAAGGTAAATAAAAACTCCTACAAGTGGTTGCAAGAGAGGAACCCTAATAGATACATTTTTTTTTTTCTCATCTCTAAGCAAGATTGTCAAGACAGTCACAAGACTGAAACTAGTGCGTATTTTTAGCAACAGCCTAAGTTCATTACTGAGAAAATGTCAGATAATATAGTGATCAGCAGACCGTTAAATTGAGACGATGAAGCAGCTGATGGAATGATCATGATCATGTGGTAAGCAAGGCCATTCAGACGTTTGGAAATGAATGCTTATAATCCGGGAACAAAGAAAGCTGAACACAGCTGAGAACATGGGCTTTGGATCTAGAGAGGCCCGTCTGAATTTCAGCAGCAAGGTTCCATAGAGAACAGCAACCAAGGCAGTGCTGGGCTCTGCAAGACAGCAGCACCAGCTTCTCCCTTTGCTGCAGTGCTGCTGGGCTAGGGCATTTAACCATAGAGGCTGTTTTGCAAAAGCAAAAATGAAAAACTGGAGACACAGCCAAAGAGATGTATAAAAATGATTTGAAAACAGGAGAACTGAAAATTGGAGACTGTCTGGGAGATGATTTGATTACAGTGCCCCTTCATATGAAACACATATTTTTCAACTATGAAAAGGCTCAGACAAAGAAGGAAGCATGGTGAAGTCTTAGCAGCTGATCCTCTACAACCAACTCATTAATGAAGTACATAAACCTTCAGGAAAAAAATAGGGAGTGGATTTGCTGCCCTTTAAATTCTTCAGATATAAATCCAACATCTTTCTGCTGGTGGGTCCATGAGCTTAGCTAGGGGTCAGTTGGGTGAAACTTAATCATATGTGATGTACTAGAGAGAATATCTAATAACCTAGTGGTTGATTTAGGCCATAAACTCTGTGAAAAATTACATGGATTTTTCTCATTAGCTGGCAGCAGTGGAAGAGAAATGATCAAATCTAATAATGTGTTCTTAGAAGTTTTGACTTTTCATTTCATACCACCTGAGATACTAATTTGGCCAGTTAAGGAAAAAGGAGTCATGGGGAACTGTGCTGCTTCTGGTTTCAAGTGTGATTTTTCACCATCTTATTTTACATTGGTTGCACCAATGGACTGGTACAACCAACTCTCCTCCCACATATTTTTGAAAGATTTCACAATTCATGAGAACTCAAATTTTAGAAAGATGCTGTTTTTTATTCTCTATGTTTGTATCACAAAATCACAAATAATTGAGGCTAGAAAAGACCTGTAAGATCATCAGGTCCAGGCTATGCCCTAGCACTACCACATCATCTAGACCTTGGCAATAAGAGCCACATCCAACCTTTCCTCAAAAACCTTCAGGGATGGTGACTCCAGCGCTTCCCTGGGCAGTCCATTCCAATGTCTGGTCACCCTTCTGTGAGAAAGTGCTTCCTGATATCCAACCTCAACCTCCCCTGGTGCAGCCTCAAGCCATGCCCTCTAGTCAAAGGGAAAAAACACTTCGCAAAACAGAACCAGCTAGTACTGTATCTAATCATTTGCAATCTCAAGTAGGAAAGCGACCAACAGGAACAATTCTAAGGCAGATTAGGCCAAATGAGACAGAAAGAAATTGTTGCAGGTCACTACTTGGTGAGTTACTTTTTATGAGTACAGTGAGCACTGCAATCATTGTTGGTATTGGTCGCAAGTAATCTTATCAACAACGTAAGAAAGCAAGAAAGAAACTGAAAAGAAATTACACTTCTGTAGATAGAGGCATGAAGTGGAAACTGAGGTCTGTTAAGCAATGCATCTTCTGGAATATGGCAGTCCTAGGACTTGGATTGGGGGTTTGCTGTGTGGTAAATGTACCCTGCTGCCTGAGGATTGCTTGGAAAAATGCAGCAAAGGTTACATATTTCTTGAGGGTTTCTTGGTGCATATACTTAGAAGAATATCTGAAGAGACAGATTAATGATTTTAAACATGGACTTGTGGCTGAAAAATTCTGTATCTGCTTCCACTTAAACATGTTACCATAAGATTTAACTTATGTAAGACTTGCATTACTTGTTTTTATATATTCCTATATCCCCTCCCATACAAATACTGATATGTATTGTCCAGCCAAAGAGAAAAAATGACTAAAAATGAAGTACCTGTCAAACTGTGCAAGATAAAATTAATCCTTAGCATGGCACTGGGTTAATGTAGATTATTTCTTGTACGTGGAATTTACCTGCAGCACTGCTGTGGGTGTACGTAAGAGCTATAACCACTAAGCTGATCTTTTCTTGCATTGTTTGGAGGAGTGCCTGTGTGGACAGATGTGACATGCCGATATGAAAGCTTGACAGTAGCAATATAAAAACATGCTTTTCAAAAATGTTAGGAATGTTTCTTGGTCTGATATTCTGGTACATTCCATGCCACTGATTAAAAGATACACGAACAAACAAGAACTCCATCATGCAATTACATACCTAGGCAAAGTTAAATGGTTTCTAAGTTACTCATGTAGAATGTGCAAGAAGCTTTTTGAAGATCAATGTCAAAACTGTAAAAAAAATATAAATATACATGTTATATACTTACCCTGCAAGGTGTGGTTCTGTATACCTTAGGTGGGCATTTCACATTTGCTCCTATCTGGAAGCCAAAGATCCCCAAAGTTATCGAACACATAACATACAAGGTCTTCTGATAGCTTAGGGCATCTAGGTATGTTTAAGGGCATGGTCCAAAGACAAAGGGCTGTTGTTTGAAAAGATACTGGTCTCCTCAGTGTTGCAGTGCTAAATTGACTAATTCCTCTATTTTGTTTAAAAAATTACTTGCAATTCTACGGCTGAGACTTCAGAGGAATACGGGTGCTAAAATTAGTTGGTGTTCTAATTTCTGCTTATTTATCCAATAACCATCTAATGGAAAACTCAAAAAAGTGTCACAGATGCAAAGACTAAAATCTAAATTTCCTTCTTCTCAGATGAGACTGAAAAAATACCAATTCCAGCTTCTTCCTTTGTGGTTTGTCCCTCAATAAATCTTGAATTTTTGTCTCACGGCCGCAGAGCTTCTGTAGAGAGTTGGAAAGGTTTTCCTCTTGATGCCAGGAGATGTAGGTTTGCATTCTTTTATGTGCAAAACAGGAACTAACTTGTCAAAATTGAATCAAATAATGCAGGACTGTGCAGACTCATATCTCTAGAGACAACTGTAGATAGTTAGAAATAGATAACTGTCTCTAAAAGCTCCAGGATTTCTAGATTTACCCTGCATAAATTTACTCAGTAAATGGATAAAATGGTACCCAGTGGCAGACTAATGAATTCACTATGGGTCCCCAAAATTTCAAGTAGTGCTGTGAAAAGTAGGCCATTTTCTCTCAGTTTGAGACAGGTTTTTCATGCAGTTGGGATCAGTTAAAAAGTATTCATGAGCCCAAATAAAGCTCTTCAGTACCTAAAATATCATTAGTATTTGAAAAAATAACCTTGAGCTCCTCTCTTTTTATATAATATCCTAAGATTTATTGAAAAGTGTTGCAAGCTGAAATACTGCACTATGCATTTCTGAATACACTAACTCTGTTATTAGGTAATTGAAACGTTGCAGCACTAGCATTTAATTCAATTCCCTCCTCCCACAGGATTAAATATCAGTATCTCTGTGATGGAAACAACTATTGAAACAATCTCTTTTTAAGCTCACCTCACCTGAAAAAATTTTAAGAAAAGCCACCATTGTGGGTTTTTTTGTTTTGATCATGTGGCAGCTTCTCAATTCTACTTTTCTATCACAAGTCTTCAAATTTTCATTATTTCTGGTAATATAGTTCCAGGATAATGCAACTCCTCAAGTTGTAGACTATACTAATTCTGTGAGAGAACTGAGAGTAATTTTAAGGCAACTAACCACTGATTAAATCACTGGTTACCATCTTTGCTAGTCTCAAATCAAAACTGCTCTAAACACATTTAATTAATATTTTACAGTGAGAGAGAAAAGCTTAGGACAATTTTCAGCTGGTTGGAACCCATACACAAGAAATAGTCCAGATCTGTATCCAAAGACCTTTCATCATCAATAAACAAGACAGATGAAGAAGAGAAAAAGAGAGGCAGTATTACTTGCCCAAATATGAAGTCAGCAGGTCAGTGACAGGAGAAAAATTATTTTTTAATTTCTTTGTCTGAGATTTGTATGGTAATGAGTATCCTGCATTTAAAAATTAAACTGGATTGCTTTGTGATGATCGAATAATTCAAAGAGGCATGATATTAAATATTATGAACTTCAGAGAACATCTACGTTTCATCACATTTTTAAAACAAGAGCTAATTTGCCTCCAGCGTATCCCTGGGTGAATAACTCCTTTGTTGCTTAAGGGGTGGTAAACAAAGTAAATGCAAGAAAAAAAAATGTCCAAGTTGCATAGAAAGAGTTTTCCTGCCTCCTGTTCCATTGGTTACAACAGATCACATACTATCCACTGTCTCCAGCCTGCCATGAGAGAATTTAAAAACAACAGCAACAAGAAAACCATAGCCCTAACCATAATTTATTAATTTTTAAGGTGAGAACATACCTCAGAAAGCCAGTTTCACAGACAAAGACTGGACTAGTTCAACTCACATGGAGCATTATACCTTTCAGATTTTACACTGTTCATCCAGTCACAAATTTCTTTGCCTTGAGAGAACTGTATTTTGAAAGTTTTTTTATGTTCAAAAACTATGCCTTGCCTTTACTCTGGCTTTTATATCCTGTCCTTTCTTGTGTGCTTTTTTGCAACCAGTGATATATCCAATGACATACCATGACATTCATAATACATTTTTTGCTGATCTAAGGGCTCACCTATTCCACTCCCAACCGAGGATAATAATCTGACAAGATAGATGATGGAGTCAAGGGACTGTCTAGCTAAGTCCTGAAGGGAGAAAATAAAAAATAAATACATCTTTTTCTCATTTCTTCCTAAGAGTTTGCCACGGTAGATTGACTGGGAAATCTTCCTCTAGGTTACTCAGGGCCAATTAGGTTGGGCTCTGCACTCTTGTCTTGGCTTAAAGCATGTAGAGTGTAATTAGAGTTGTAAAGTGGTACTGCTACACTGGCATGGTGCTATATCTCAAAAGGATTTACTAATGGGCACAAGACTGATCTGATGTGCCAATACTGCTCTGGCTCTCTGCAAGGTATTTCAGTACATAGTGTTACCTGTGGCAAGGAATCCTCTGGGCACATTCCATCGCTCCCCACATCCCTGAAAGGGACGCCCTTTCAGATTTGTAACTGTTCTCATCCAAGTTACTTCATTTTGAAAAATCAATGTTTCAGCAACTTCAGCAACTGGCTTGTCCAGTTGTGGAAGTTTTGGGGTTTTTTAATAAACCTTTCCACCACCACTAGTTGCTTCTTTAGTTGGGTGATTACAACTGCTTTTGAAGTTACTGAAATGACCAAGGAGAAAAATAACACTCCATAATGAGGGCTTCTTTCCACCTCTATTTGTCATTTTGCCCTGTGAAGTTAGGACATTAATGCCCACATAGCTACTGAAAAGGCAAAAATTATTGCAAAAATTATTTTATAAATTGTTTTTAAAGCTAAGTGCTGATAGACCTCTTGCTAAGACGCCACAGAGAGATCACGCCTACACGGGAGCAAGAAATATTTGTCATTATGCTCCAAAGATGACAGCTAAATCCTTGCCACTTTGTGAGTGAGTTTGAACCATTTCCATCAATACAGAAAAGGCTCTTGTGTCCTTCCTCCTTATAATTTCAGAAAATCTCAATTTGTACCCAAGGGAGATGTGTTTTAATCCTGTGGACTCAAGTTTTCAATGGCTTTTTTGTTCTGCATTTCTTCTGTCTAAGCATAGAAGGCGCTCTTACACTTCTGTCAACCCCTGGGAAACCCTTTCATAGAGATAAACTTTGTTGGAAGTTTCAGTTTTGACCAAATAAAGAAGTAACTGGTCCTACTCCAGGGCACAAATCAAAGCTAATAACAAATAAGAAAACTCATTAATCTTTATTTCTTCAAATGTAAGTACCTTTCTTCAAAGGTAAATAAACTTAGTTGCATTTAGAGAAAGAAAAAGTCCACTGAAACATATGATGGTAAAATCTGTGAATAGCTATAAACCATGAGGTTTTACCCATGCAAGATCTCTTCCACAGGTTGATCTGATACTTTGAGATTTGCTAAGTACTTCTCAAAAGAAAAACCATATTACCTAAGCAGAAGTCCTAGATACTGGTGTTTTAGAATAGATTTATTATTGTATGAAATCCTGCCAATCAGTCCACATAAACGATGTTTTGAACTGTCCACATTGGCTGCTTGCACTGGTTTGACCTGTCTGAAATCCTTCTGAGAAGTTAATAGGAATACTGTGCAGTTTGTACATACACATGGACATGTATATACACATGTATAAGTTTACATGTACATCTGTATACATATATATGTATACATGGAAATGTAACTCTTCCTTACACTCATCATGAGAACAGTAAAAAAATAAAAGTGTGTTAGGGCTAGTTTTGACTTATGACAAATCTTGATTTGGTTGTAACTTATGTGGTTTGGAAAAGCAAGTGATAAGGTACCTCCTGCTCTGATTTCTGCTCTCCTGGGACACACCCTGAATATCTCTGGAGACCAGGACAGATCCATGAGAAAGGTCACATCACTGGAAGATGTAGCTATGGGCTGAATAACAATATCAATCCCTTTTTTGTTGAAGCAGAAAGATCTCTCCTCTCCTCTCCTCTCCTCTCCTCTCCTCTCCTCTCCTCTCCTCTCCTCTCCTCTCCTCTCCTCTCCTCTCCTCTCCTCTCCTCTCCTCTCCTCTCCTCTCCTCTCCTCTCCTCTCCTCTCCTCTCCTCTCCTCTCCTCTCCTCTCCTCTCCTCTCCTCTCCTCTCCTCTCCTCTCCTCTCCTCTCCTCTCCTCTCCTCTCCTCTCCTCTCCTCTCCTCTCCTCTCCTCTCCTCTCCTCTCCTCTCCTCTCCTCTCCTCTCCTCTCCTCTCCTCTCCTTTCCTTTCCTCTCCTCTTTATTTTCTCCAGAGACTCCCTTCATTCCCATACTTTACTTCTTTGATGCAGGTTTAGCTCATTTTATTTCACTATTTTTGTTTCAACCAATTTTAACTCTTGGGTGTGTAGTGCTTACTTATTTGGACTCCAGTTTTCCCCTCTTTCACTGAGATATTCCATGTCTTTGCATGCCCTGAGCTAACTGGATATATTTTTAACTTGATTTGGCTTCCTATATCTTTTACTCTTAAGTCACCCAGTGTCTCCAAAGGAAAAAGGCAGGTATGCCTATGTAAAAGTCTGACTCTCTCCTTAGTTATTCCTTTCATTGATCCCTTTTTCCCAGCTCCCAGGGGGCCATTTTGCTTTGCAGACTTCACCTCTGGTATCTCTCAGGTCTAGATGTGAAGGCAATCTAATGTGATTGTATCTAGTATCCCATCCACATGGGGAAAAATCTGAACATCTGTGGGACTTGGCACAGAGAACTGCTATAAACAGAAGAGTAATTCGTCACACTGGAGTGCTTTATCATTGAACACCATCAAAAGCTGGCAGAGAATTAATGGAAAATTAGTTAAATGTCATTCTGCCTTTTCATAGCTTGTCATTATGGTTTTTCATCAAAGACATTGGACAAGTTTAGCCTATTTTGGCATTACTTAACAATTGCTTGACAATTACGAGGGCATGCTCAGCTGTACTCCTCTTTTCTGGTTTGGTCTCCTTATCTTTTATGAAAATAAGAATCTAAACTACTTATGAGAATCTCAGAAAGTATCAAGTATATACACCTCTTTGAACCATCAAGTTTTTCTACATGTATTAGGAGCAGTTGAAAAGAAAGAGGCACACAAAATAATTAACAGCTGAACAAAAGATTCAGAGGGAAGCTGCTTGTGAAATGAATACAGATCAATCTAAATGAGGAGGGGAACAATGTGAGTGAACAAACAAATGAGTCTACCACAGAAATGCAAAGCTGTGATTGTGTCAGTTAGAAGCACCAAAAAGGAGTTCTTGCACTACTCTTTTGAGAAGATATTGAACTAAAGAAAAATAGACCTCACTCCTTCAGCACCACTGAAGGGAGGCAGCTTTATTGCCAAGTAATTTTCTTTTTTTTTTTTTTCTGTGACGTAAAATGGAAAAACAATAAACATAGGTATAATCTCTTGCACTGTAACAGAGCCATGGAGTACAACAAGAAGTGAAACCTAAGCATGCTTGGAAAAAAAGAAGGGGTTAGGATCTTGTATTTTCTAATATTTTCAGATTTTTTCAGCTTCATCTTCCCAAAATGTGGGAAGAAAGCATACTTCTTTAAAAAGTGAGAAACCCAGACACATTCATATTTGTTCATATGACTGCAAGAGCTGGTGTTATTGCAGAAAAAGCACGTCATGAGATTCATAACACCATTTGCACAGCGTGGTGACACAGGGTCATGTGAAGATGTGATCTTGTCACATAGATCAGTGGCTACTGAGTGCAGAGGAAGCTGCCTGAATGTCAGGATCATAAAATTTAAAGTTTTTTAAAGCTTATGCTGGAATATAAAGAAACATAATGATTAGATCAGCCTTTTTTCTACAAATATGTGTCTGTGTCATGTGCTTTACTTCAATTTACATTCCAACAGTGTCTGATGATTTATTAATTTTTCCCAATTGTCCATAACAAATACTTCTAACTTGAGCTGTTGATTTTCCTCCTGCATCACTATTTTTGACATTATTCTAAAGAAAGGAAGTTTTTAAAAGGCACAAGTGGTAGTTAAGGGCCTCAAAATTAATGCAAAGCCTTTGAAAACCATGTGTGTAGCTGCTATTTAGGGTTTTCAACTCCTCTGTAGAGGTTGTAAACCACTCAGTAGTTTCTGGCAGAGGCCAGGTGGGCCTTATTCATTGTTATTTACATTTGTTGCAACCCATCTTCCAGCCTGAAAAGAAGGTTAAACACTGTGTATGTTTTCTGGGTATCTTTATAAACAACAAAATGCAGCAAGGTAGCATAGGAGCAATTGTGAACACTGTTGCTGGTGTGTGTTGTAAAACAGATTATGTGAGCTTGTTGTTATAGGACATACTTACATACTCCTGCTGGACATATGCCTAAGGACACTGAACTATAATCCAGTAACATGGAGGAGCTTGTGGACCATGGAGGCAGACGCTAATGTCTTTCAACATCACCTGACCAAAATCTCCTGAGTTTACTGATAATTTTCTCCTACTTTGTTTTTATAACCAGAAAGGTTAATTGGTACTAGTGCTGAACTCCTATTCCTATGAATTTCATAAAGTGCAAAGCTTTAATGTTTACCAGAGATTCTGGATTTATCAATTGTCACCTGACTGGTTTGCAGGGTGAGAAGACTCTCCCGGTGCTGTGGGGATGCAGACACACTGCTTTACTGGCTCCATTTCAGCATCTGGCTCTGAGCTCAGCAGCTGATTTGCTGCTGCCTCCCATGCTGTGCCTTCTGCATGTTCACCTCACATGATGTTCTGAGCTGCTTTTCTTACTGTGTCCCGATGAAATAAATGCCTAAAGAACTGATGTATTAATGACTTTGGACACTGATAGATAAAGAATATTAAAAACCACATCCAACTGAGAGTTACAACTTTTTTCTCCAATTTCAGTGGCTGGCAAGTATGCTGCCCACTGTGAGGCCTCACCTGCTTGGGACAGAAGGGGTTGGAGAGTTTTCTCACTCTTCAGCTGTGTTTCTGTTGATACTTTTTGCAGTGGATGGGACAATGAATAGAACCCAGCTGTGTTTTCTCCCAAAAGACAGCTGAAAAGATTTGGGCCTCCCAGGAAGCAAAAGCTGAATTTTGCTGAGGCAAATGCTGCCTGCAGCACTAGCATGGTGGGCAGACTCCATTTGGCTCCAGACAGGCGGCACAGGTTAATGTCACCGAAACATCCTGAAGTGCTTTGGGAAGTTCTGCTCAGTAGCAGGCAGGCAATGGCAGACACCATTGACCTATAAACAGGATGAGAGAGCAGCAGCAGCAAAGCAGAGAGACAGTCACTGGCGCTGTGTTGACAGGCAGACGCATAAACAAAGCAAGGGAGGAAGCTCTGTTTATATCTGGAAAAGAAATCCCGAACTATAGGATGCAAATGATGGACATATGTGCCTATAAATAGCTACAAAAGCATAATGTGACTTAAAAGATTTGGTTGTGTCATCAAGACTCTATTTCTATACTTAGAATAGACACCATACATGTTATTTTTCATTAAAGTAATTTGCGTCTTTTTCAGATTATTACTTAATATTTTTTAAATGTTTCTTTTTAAACCCAGAGAGGAGATTTTTTGCATGAATTAAATAATAACCTTCCTTTATGTTATAAAAAAGAAAAGAAAAGGCTAAATAAAGTTGTGTGACTGACTGACAACTTTTCCAGCAGTCGCCTAAGAGACCCAATCACCAGTAGTTTGGTGTTTGGGTATGATATTGTGTTTTATTAGATTAATGAAAATGCTTTGGAAGCCAAAGGGTGAGAAGAATACAAACAATATTTTGTTGGGCTTTTGACTGTGTTCTCAGGGTCTGGGGATATTAATCAGAAGGAGAGAGTGTTGTTCCCCAAACATTATTCTGCCAGCTGAAACATGGATGAGAAACAATCTGTGCAGAAAAACTTCTAGGTGCAGGTAGAGATATTCTTTTTATCCTTACTTGTATGCAGTTGGGGACATTCACCTCCAGCTTTTGCTGGAGTACCAGATAGATCTTGGTAAGTTTTATGCATTCAATTCAGTGGTGGTTTACATCAATTGTGATAGTTAAGAAAGTTGTGAACAAAAGAAATTACAAATTGCTTTTTTTTTTCAGAGCTTGAAGTAATGATATGATGCTGACAAGGTGCATACACTTAAATTATTTGTGGATGTGGTCATTTCTGAGAGGAATTTGTTATGTGGTATAAAAGAAGATTAATTGTATTTAGAAACAAAATGACTGGAAATAAAATACCTGCTGGCATTCTTTTTACATGATAACAGTTCTGTGATCATTCAGGAATTTTTTGTAGCAGCCCTACTGTGGGTTGCTATGCTTTTAGTTTTTAGTTTTCCATTTTCACTTGCAACACTCAAATTGCTTTCACAGTGGCCTTTCTAGCTTTTCTTGAAAAAAAAAAAAAAAAAGAAAAACAAAAACCAGCAAACAAACAAAAAACCAAAACCCAACCAAAAAACCCTGATGAGTATTATTGTTTATATACACAACATAAAAACCAGTGCTTAGTACTTTCTGGTATTATGTGCAGACAGAAATACTTGGTTTAAGGAACAAATGAAATTACCAGCTGCTCTGTGTTACAGTAACATGCTGTGTCAGACTTTGTCTTGCAAAGTCAAGGAGAAGTAAAGCTTTCCATGCCCTCGAATCACCTGGCATTAATAGACATTGCATAATAACTTCAGTCTCATTCAGGATGGCATTGTAATTTTCAATCTGTCTGTTAGACTAATTTCTTTCACATCAGAGCATGCTGTGCTTTCTGCACTGTGCAACTTCCATATCTGAGTTTCTTTACTAAAATTCAGAGAGGAAATGTCAGAATTTCTAAAGCAACATGGTTCTCCAGCTTATAAATGTCCTCAGTCTGTCAGATCTTTCATGGCTTCTTAGGATCAGGCTAGGAAGAAGTAAAGCTTTCACTGTTAAATCTCTACAGAAGCAGTTCAAACACACAAAATTAATGTTGTCAGTGTGCTTTCTTCACAATAGTCAGTCTTCAAACTGGAGAGGACAGTTTCAATCTGTCCTTGGCAGAGCCTTTGGAACAGGATCTGACCAAAAGGCAGGAACCCCCACAGCCTCCCACAGCTTGGTCTTCAGGACAAAGGCAAATGCCTTATTTTCCTTCTCTGAAGGAAAAGGAAAAATCAAACAAACAATCAAGGAGCAAGATGGAAGGGAACACAGTTTCTCTTTTCCTGTCTGTAGTAGTGAGGTTGACATGATAAATCAAAATGTGGCCTAAAACAATATACATAATTCCTTCTAGCAACGCAGCACCACTGTTGATGGCAGTGGCTATTTCAGCTCTTATCTGCTGGGGGGTTTCACTTTTTCACTTTGAAAATTACTTTTTTGCTCACCGTTTTCAAGAGCACAGGCCATAGGAGTTCTTAGAAAACGCCGACCATACCCAGCTCCATCTTCTGTGGGATGAGTTTTGGTTGAATCCTCATTCTTTCTTGAGATCAAGAGATTTAATTCAGTATTCTTGAAAAGAAGGAAACATAGAAAAACTGATGGGAAAGCTTTGTTTCCCCAGAGTCACACATCTTGGAGGCACCATACTTGTGTTATGTGTTGCTGAGGATTCAATGCTTATCCATTCTACAAAGAAAGAAAACCTGTAAGAGAAGGCATTGAACCAAAACCCACTCTGGTTGAGTGAGGTCTTTCTGTTAATTGTCAACACAGCAATCAGAGTGAGTAGTTATTGTTATTTAATCTTTGGAACTATTTGCCACTGATCCTGAAGCCACTTCAAGTTTGGTTGCTCAGTCCCTTCTCTTCTGGAGTCAGAATCACAGAATGACAAAATTTGGAAGGGACCTGTTGATATTATCTAGTCCAATCTCTCTGATCAAAGCAGAGTCAGCTATACCAGGTTACCCAGAACTCTGTCCAGATGGGTTTCTAATATCCCTCAGAACGAAGACTTTCTGTCCAGCCTGTTCCTGTGTTTGACCACCCACATGGTAAAGAAGTGGGTTTTTTGTGCTCAGATGAAATTTCATTTGCTTCTGTTTATGCCTATTGCCTCTTGTCCTGTCACTGGACACCACTAAACCGAGTCTGGCTCCATCCTCTTTGCATCCTCCCATCAGGTATTTATCCCTCTGAGCCTCTTCCTCTCCAGGCTGAACAACCTCAGCTCTCTCAGTCTTTCCTCATATGAAAGGTCCTCCAGGCCTTTAGCTCTCTGCCATGGCTTAGCAGTTTGGGTGGACCACAAATCTAAGGACATTCCCCACCCCCCCCCCACCCCCCCCCCCAAAGGGAAGATAATAGGGGAATGAAGACCGAAGACCTGAAGTTGGAAATTGGAAACAGTTGGATACAGATTTACTAACACGGGGAAGAGGCAACAACATAAGGGATACAGTAACAAAAATCACAAATATATACAAATATATATAACCGGATCTTGATGCTGCCAGGGATAGGTGCCTGAGGGCTCCCTGAGGCAGGTCCATGGCTTTTTCCATGTCAGATCCTGAGAAATATGGGCTCTGTAGAGCGAGTGGCAAGTGGAGTGCAGGGGAACAGCAGCGCAGCCAGGAGCGAAAAAGAGAGGAGGGGCTGGGGTCTGCCTGAGCTTTGTAGAGTATGGGCAGGGAATGGAAGGGAATAGACCCCTCTGTGTTCCACCCCTCAGAGTCTGAAAGCCCTCCTTCTTTAGTTCCTCATGTCTGTGTGCCTCTGTACTGGACTTGCTTAAGTATGTCCATACCTTTCTTGTAAAGCACTCCAGGTGTGGCCTCACCAGTGCTGAGTAGAAGGGAAGAATCTTGACCTGGTGACAACACGCTTCCTAATGCAACCCAGGATACCATTAGCCTCTGCTACAAGGGCACATTGCTGGCTCATGGTCATGCCCAGGTCCTTCTCTGCAGAGCTGTTTTCCAGCTGGGTGACTCCCAGCAGGTACAGGGCCCCAGAGTTCCTTTTCCCTAGGTGAAGGATTTTGCATTTCGCCTTGTTGAACTCCATGAGTTTCCCACAGGCTCATTTCTCCAGCCTGTCAAAGTCTCTCTGACTAGTAGCACAACCCTCTGGTGTATCAGCCACTTCTCCCAGGTTTGTATCATCTGTGAAGGTGATACTGATCACAGGTCACCAGTGAAGAGATTAAGCAGTAATGACCCTGGGTTATACCATTACTGTTTTGCCTCCAACTGGACTCTTTGCAGTTGATCATCACCTGGACCCAGCTGAATAGCTGGACCCAGCTATTCATCCAGTTTTCAGTCTACCTCATTCTATACTTTTCTAACCTGTCTTTTGTTGGCTTGAATATAAGGGTGTTGTGGAATACAGTGACAAAAAGGTCTTTCTTGAAATTTGACTTGATTTTTTTCTCTGCAGCATAATTGATGTTTCCATTTTTGTTTTCTTCATTTGAAACTGTTTAAACAGTAGAGTTCAATGGTTTGTGCTAAGAGGGAGATTTCTGGTGGTTTGTTTTGGGGTTTTCTTTGCATATTTTTTTTTTTTAATTGATTTCTTTGTGAGCAAAATGTGATTTTGCATGTTAAATCCCACTGCTCTGCAATGCTGTCACTTTTGTGTAAGCCGCCTTCCTTTGCTCAGGCATGTTTGTACTAAGGTGCTATTTTCCTTACAGCATTCAAGGGACCAAAGCTTATTCTTGGAAGTGAAAATGTCCCCATTGACCAAATGTAGCTTGCAGGAGTGTTCACACTACATGTAAGAGTTTCATCTGCAATTTCCAACTCTAACATCCCTCTGGTGCTTTCTGCATTTTACCCAATAAGTTAGAAACAGGTTAGTCATATTTGGGCTGGATCATGAGTAACATGTGACAAGGGACCTTGGGGGAAGTTAATCAAAGGCATAATTTGGCAGATATGCCATTGGTATAAAGTGCTGGATCTTTCTGGGGTGATGAAACAAGTCTCTTCTTGTGACTTTTGGGATTTCTTTTTGGGACAGCTCAGTATTGACTAGGTTCTCCAAAGAGCTCACCTGGGCATGAGGTTGCTGAGCATCTCTGAATAGCTCTGCTATGTTTCTAAGTTACCTGTTTGAACCAGGCCATGTTTGGAGGGCTAAACTGACCACTGCTATTAAACTGATTTCTGTTACTCTGTTCTTAAAAAAGAACAGTGCCTTTGTAATGCAGATATAAACTGTGGCTTTTATAGCATAGTTAGCACTTTTGTTAATTCCGTATTAATCATTCTATTTGCATTCATTAGTCACTGCATATGCAATGCATTGCATTGCATAAGTTGTTTTAGAAAGCTAAAAATATGAGCAAAGAGAAAGAAAATGTGCTGAAAACATTAAAATTTTGTCCTGTTTTTCTCAGATGGAGAAGTCAGTTGTTACGTGATACTCAGCTTGGTGGATTTGCGCCTGGCTACGGTAGGTTAAAAGGAAATCACGGGTGGTGCTGGATAACATTCCACCCTCAGCTCCCTATCCATCTCTCCTCATCCACCCTTGCATTTGAACTCGATCTTTTTACCCACCCACTTAGTTTCCATGTGAAATCATGATGACGGAGATCTGTCCCACAACATGCAGAGAGATTTGAGATTTTTTTGTTATCTCTAACTTTCTTTTTGAATTTCAAGTGTTTCAGTCTCACCAAATCCTGATTTGGAAAACATCCAGATTCCATCCACCTGTGTGGTAATTCAAGGATTATGCCACATTGAAGTAAGAGGCTGATTATGCATCAGATGTAAATTTTGTTGTTGTTCATGGACATAAGACACTGGAATTTTGGTATAATTCTGTTTCTAGCAGGAAAGAAAGGACAGAAAGGGATTTGTTAATAATTCGAATGGAGTAGAGCTGGGCATTTGTGTTCTGCATGCCCTGCAAAATCTATACACCCACTAGCTCTGATGAAGCATTAGAGACATGCCTGGTGCCTGAGACAGTTCAGACCCTTCAGGAATACTTGCTGTGGTTTTATTTCCTGTTACCTCCTACATGTGTCTTGGCAGAACTAGAGTGATGCTGTATAACACCAGGCTTTATACACCTTGGCTACATTTCCCTCTTCCAAAAGTTTTCCACTTCCCCTTCTATCTAAGCTGCTGCTTCTCTTTCTTTTGTCTTCTTTCACTTTCCCTTGTTTTCCTTCATTCCTTTTCTCTGTTGGAAATCCCCTTCCCTATCAGGAGAGGCAAAGACAGAGTTGTAGAAATAGGTTGTCTGAATTGCACTGTGAGCTTTTACAGTTCTTGTATTGTATCCTGTTATACTCCGTTGTCAGAAGATGTGCAAGAGGACATGTTCTGCAGGAGCTCAAGGCATAGCAGCAGGGTGAGGCACCTTGATGCGGACATGGCCAAAGCTCCCTGCCCAGAGAAAGGAAAACACATTTCATTCTGGGCCACAGTCTTAAACTCTGTGTTTAACATGCTAAAAGTTTTCTGGTGCTGGGGCCTATAGTAGCTTTCACTTAAATGTGGAGTGCAGCTAAGCAAAGGTGACTCTATCCCTACATTTATTATTGGTGGTCAAAGCATGCCTGGCTATGTGCAGCCAGGGACTCATCTCTTCTTCTTTTCTCTGCCTACTGTGAGGCCTGACTTTACCTAACTCCTGATGTTAGAAACTATCCCAGATCCTAGGCTATGTAGACTGAGAAAATATTTGTTACATGAGAAACAGAGAGAGAATAAACCTACAAAGTGGAATTACTTCAGGAAGAGCTGTGTTATTAGGTCTTTTTAGTGGATTCAATGGGGACATGCAATCTTAGTTTTTTTCAGGCTGAGGGAAGACCTTAAGTCTAAGTGCTCCTCAGCTCTATCAGGGACCTCAGCTACTGTCAGGGGATTTGTCCAAGGAAAAAGTCCTTTTGGGGTCACTTTGAAAACACCTTGCACTTCTGCCCTATAACTAAAACTCAGGGAGCTAAAGGGTTTCTTAGACACAAGGAGTCTTGGGCTTCCTTTGATTTTTATATATCTGGATAATTTAACTGCAGTTGAAAGAAGCACTGGGGATTTCAGATGTCTCCAAGCCTAGGGCATGAGATCTTAAGGAGACAAGATAACAGTCAGGTCCTTTTATAGATCCAGTCTATGGTGAAAAAAATTCATGTGTGTCATCACTTCACAGTTAACTAGGAAAATTGTTTCACTAAACTACACACACTGCTATAGCTATTTCTGGGGCAAAGATGGATGCATATGAGAGTACAGAAGCAAAGAAAATAGCAACAACTAAATAAGTTGTATTCTGTCATAAGTCCCAGGCCTCAGAAGTGTTTACTCCACCCTTAAATCCCTCAGCTTTCATCCTGATCTACTCTCATTTTTCACCTGGCAGAAACCCAGCTGTATGTGTTAAGATAGTGAAGCAACCTGCAGCCATGGAAATTCATCAAGTTCATTCATACATCAGCTCTTTCTGTAGAATTGTCAAGTAATGTTTAATTTTCAGAAAACTCTTAGCTGCAAAAGCATTAGCTTAAGTACAGTTCCTTAGTTTGACACTGAACTTTGGCAAAGTGTTTATTGCTCATAGCGATAGAAGGTGTTTTTCTGTTGCAGGAAACATTTAAAAACTGACAAATAAACCAAAGTAAAAACAAAAAATTGAGAGAATTCTTTCTTTCTCTTTCTCTTTCTTTCTTTCTTTCTTTCTTTCTTTCTTTCTTTCTTTCTTTCTTTCTTTCTTTCTTTCTTTCTTTCTTTCTTTCTTTCTTTCTTTCTTTCTTTCTTTCTTTCTTTCTTTCTTTCTTTCTTTCTTTCTTTCTTTCTTTCTTTCTTTCTTTCTTTCTTTCTTTCTTTCTTTCTTTCTTTCTTTCTTTCTTTCTTTCTTTCTTTCTTTCTTTCTTTCTTTCTTTCTTTCTTTCTTTCTTTCTTTCTTTCTTTCTTTCTTTCTTTCTTTCCTTCCTTCCTTCCTTCCTTCCTTCCTTCTTTCCTTCTTTCCTTCTTTCCTTCTTTCCTTCTTTCCTTCTTTCCTTCTTTCCTTCTTTCTTTCCTTCTTTCTTTCCTTCTTTCTTTCCTTCTTTCCTTCTTTCCTTCTTTCCTTCTTTCCTTCTTTCCTTCTTTCCTTCTTTCCTTCTTTCTTTCCTTCTTTCTTTCCTTCTCTCTTTCCTTCTCTCTTTCCTTCTCTCTTTCTTTCTCTCTTTCTTTCTCTCTTTCTCTCTTTCTCTCTTTCTCTCTTTCTCTCTCTCTTTCTTTCTCTCTTTCTCTCTTTCTCTCTTTCTTTCTCTCTTTCTTTCTCTCTTTCTTTCTCTCTTTCTTTCTCTCTTTCTTTCTCTCTTTCTCTCTTTCTCTCTTTCTCTCTTTCTCTCTTTCTCTCTTTCTTTCTCTCTTTCTTTCTCTCTTTCTTTCTCTCTTTCTTTCTCTCTTTCTTTCTCTCTCTCTCTCTCGCTCTTTCTTTCTCTTTCTCCCACCCTTCCTCTTCCTCTTTTATTTTTATATATATTTAGGAGAAACTTGCTGAAATTTTCCTGATCCTCCCTCAAAAAAATAGAGAGAATCCCTCTTTTTCCATGTCTCACTGTGGCATGTGATACTTATCTTCTATCAGCCTCTGTTGCACTGTCCCATGGAGCACACAGTTAACTTTGGCAGGCATTTTATCAGTGACTCAGTCTGCCCTGGCCACAAATCCGAGTAGAAACAGGAATGTCAGGCCCCTAAATTAGAAATGATAAAATGATGAAAATGAAGAAAGGAAAGGGGTTAAAAATATTTATTCTGGGTAGGATTCAGAGGAGCTTCTAACCTTGGCCTCTCTGCTTAGTGGAGAGGACAGTGTCCTGAACTTGATTATGAGGCAGAGCTGAAATGCAATGTAAAAGTGATTCCAAATATCTGTTGCCAGGAAGCAGATGACATATTAAATTGCTCTGTAGATTGAGTGCTTAATTCAGCGATTTCCTGCTTCAGGAGTTGCCAGTATACAGCCATTTTGTGTTTTTTGGCAGAGTGGCTGCTTTTGGACTGCTGTCTCCAGTAGTCTTTCCTATGCTTCCTGTTGTAGGAAGGCCTGTTTCCTGCCACAAGATTCCTGATTAGGTTCTGCACTATTTTAGTCTGCAAAATGCCTGTGTAGCAGGTTGCTTCTCTGCATTTGATACTGATTTGTGGGAAGTGAGGACAGATCAGAGTCTGGCCACAATAGAGCATCCAAATCCTTTGAGAAATCTAACAAACTGTCATAGCTCGACTGGTGCTTCATGTGCTATTCAGAGATACAATAGAGATCCCAGTATTTATTGTTTTAGTGAAGTTTCATTCTGTATCTTTTGGTTTTGGTAACTGAGCTCTAACAGCTTCACACTGTCTTTTTAAAGTATCTCCCAAGGTTAGTTTTCTGCCTTTAATATTCACAGGATCTTCTGGTCTGTATCCTTTGTACTTCTACAGGATGTTTTCCATCTCCTACTCAGTACATTATATACTTAGATTTTTGTCTCTGTTAATAGTGGGGGTTGGCATTACAGTCATGACATAACCAGGAAGACTCTGCAGTGATTTAGTTCTTTTGACATGTGAGTGTGTGCTTAATGACTGGTACTAAAAATGAGTAAAAGGCCTTTTATTCATCCTCTATAGCCAAAATAGTGAGGTCCTATTCTAAGTCTGAACAAACTATGAGATAGTATTGCTCAAGCCTCCAGATATTTCTGCTGCTCAGTTAGAAATGACAAGTAATAAACCATAAGTTTTGTCCTAACTGTTATTGGTAACATGGTGGTGAACTCATAAAACCCAAAATTGTTTACTTTGGAACACTGTTTCACTCACATGTTTTGTTAATATGCTCTTTTTCCCCTTCATTGGAAAGTTTCCTACATGCCTGGCCCCATTGCTGCACTGAACACAGGATAAGGGCCCTTGAATTCCTAAAGGCAGAAGGAAGACAGTTCAAGTGTTTCTTCATTTCTCTTATGAGCTGCTCTTAAGTTTACAATCTTCTTCTGTAAAGCAGTTATGCTCTGCCTGTTGCTTGCCCTAGACCTCATGTTTCCCATATTTAGGGGTGAGGAGATAAAGGCTGACTTCAGTGGCACTAGAGTTCACGTTGTCATGGCCTTACAAAGTAAGAAACCAAGGTGCTCTTCCCCCTGGTTTGCAGTACATGAGATTCTTCCTCCTTCTGGCTATTGACTTTTTTTTTTTTTCATTATTGTTATTCTTCCTGAGAGTCTCAACCTCTTTTCCTTTACCATGCTTCATTTCTCTTCATTGCCCAACTCAGAACATGGAAAATACATCTTTTCTGGATTCAAGTTTCTATGAAAAAGTAAGGAAGTTAACATATTAGGCCTGATATTTTAAAAAATAAGAGGCTTAAGAAGAGATCAGGAAGTTTGATATTAACATTGATTCAGACTGCTGCATCTGTGAACAAGTGATACTGTTCTTTGTCCCCGGTGGGGGCCTGCCTTCACTTCAGCATTCCTGAACCCTTTATAGTGTCTTTCATATCACTGCTATGAATTAGACAGTGTTTTTGTTATAATTGTTTAAATATATGTTTTGGCACTTGCATTACTTTGTTACTCCAACTCACTTTTGTCAAAAGAGAATTAGGTTATGTTTCATCAGGGTCTACTTCAATCCCAATCCAAAAGTCCCTGTTGCTGTGTTAGGAGCATGCAGACACACACTCTCAGTGGTTTGTACTAACTGGCAAAATGCAGCCCTTTGACTTTACTTCTCCCTCCATAAATCAAAGCCTGTTTCTGCTGCTAAGTTTCCAGCTCTCTGAGGGCAGCACAACCCAGACTGCCAAGAGCAGATGTGCTTAGCTTGTCTGTGGTGGTCTTTCAGTGAAATGTGTTGTCCTCATAATGCAAATGAAATTCTCATACATTAATAGATCTTGGAGTATATTCTTCTACGATGAGGTTCCTTGCAGAAAGAGCTAAAAATGACATTCAGTAAACTACTCCAGGAAGTGACAAGGTAAACAGCAACCTCCTTTGCCATATTGTATAGCAACAGCCAAATATAACTTACATGAAGAATACAGCAGGGCTTCTGCATTAATTTTGGAATTAGGAAGACCAAACCAAAAAGTGTTTTTAAGCTGTAAAGTCACAGGTCAGCTGAAGTCATCGGTTCCCTAGTCAACATAAATTAGAAAAGGTTTCCCAAGTTTTTCTGCTCTAATGTTCTGAAGTTTTGCTTGAATGCCAATGATTCTAAGGGAAAAAAGGTTGAGCATAAGGTATCATTTTTGCTGTGTTGGTAGTTGCTTGGTCAGACATTATTTGTTACTGACTGCTCTCCAGAGTCCCACTGTCTTCTTGTTGCATCACTTGCTCCCTGTATCCCATCCCCTTGCCAACCACGCATTGGTATTTGGCCAGAAATTCTATTAAGTCTTCATGCTTTCTGCTTCATAGACTCCAAAGAGACAGTGGACCACATGAGCATTGCTTTTGAGTGAGAGAGGCTGGTACAGGGTTTATAGCATGTGCTTGTTTGAATGAGTTACCAGTGTGCTGTCACCACATCATTCACCAGGGAATGTGTCATGACACATGAGCTGCCTGTTGTAGTTTAATCAGTCCATCCTATACTGTCTGAGGAAGGTCTAGATGAGATTACTGGCATCAGTCTGAACATTTCTCTTTTAAACTGAACAGCCACCAGGGAGCTCAGAGAAAATCAGAAAAATCATCTGCAAATAAAATCAACAGTATGAGCCAAAACTGGGAGATAATAATTGAACAAATGATTGAAGGGCCATGACTACTTCTCTGGCTCAAGACAGATGAATTAAAGAAGCTGATTATTCATATTTGCCAGAGGGGAAAGAGGCAACAGGGTAAAATTGCTGAAATGACTTAGTGATATTGTGAGAGGAAAAATACAACCTCCTGAGTCAGATGGTTGCTCTTACTTGGAAGTACAGTCTTATGCTAGGTGCCAATTGATATTTTCTGTTTGCTAACTTTGTATGCTTGTGTAATCTCTGCCAGTATCTTAGTCTTGGCTTCCATCTCCCCTCCTATCCGTCTCTATTAACGTCATCCACCTGCAGCTGAGTAAACGTTAGCTCTAACAACAGTGTACTCTCTGGAGCAAAATACCTGGCTACAAAACCAAGGTTGGTTCTGCAAAAGTGCTAATCAGAAATACTCAAGGAATCATGGATTTCATCCCCTGGTGCAAAAAAATAAAGCAGTGGCAGCTCCTTAAGTGGCTCATGACAGGGCAGTCTGATGAAACTTGTCTTTTCATCTAGCTTTTAAACTCTTGTCTGAGGACATGGTGACATGGTTGAGAAACAGCAAGGCCAGTGTGAACAAAGACAGGGGTTCCCAATTTTTATTTAAAGGCAGGACTAAAAGTTTCTGCCTTTTTCTTCACACACCATTCAGGACCATCAGCCTTGGAATATCCTGCATGTCTTTGCCTCCCGGGCATTGCATCCCTGGCACTGCTTCCCTCCTCCAGTCCCCTTCATTGCCTAGAATCTCAGAGTTACCCTGTCCCTTGAGCTTATTATTTTGTCACAGTCCAGTCCTGTCCTGTCCAAGAACAGAACATGTGGTGTGTGCTTTGCTTTTAATACTGAGTGCCTTCACAGCCAAAGTATATTTCAGTCTGGGTGTGAGCTTATATCACAGTGGCTACCTTGCAGTAATTGCCTTAGTGCCATAGATATGAAATAGTTTATACTGCTTTCAGTTAAGAGACATAGTAGATCACTATGGCTGGGGAAGAACTTCTGCAAAGATTAGTGTTTTTCAGTAGTGAGCAGGTAAACAGATTGGGGCTGATGATTTGTATAGCCATGTCTGTAATTTGGCTAATTCGTAATTCATGGTTTCAGGTAGGGATCTCTCTTTTCAACAACAAAATCCTGCACAAGGTTAAGGCAGAGTTAACTGTTCTACTGTACCTTTGAGCAGAAATTACAACTATATCTTGTCTGCTTCAGGGAAAAGTAAGCCCTGTGGATCTCCAGAGAGTGCATTAGTATCTGAACTGTAAGACTTTAAATATTTGGTGGTTGTTTCTGGACTTGAGTTTTTATCTTCTGTATTGGAACAAAACAAAGGAAAAGAAAGTCCAAATATTTGTAACAAAATTAATAAAAATGTAAATGCTTCTACCAAAAAATGTAACAATCATTTAAAGAGTTCATGCAAAAATCACACAGAACTATATATTGAGCATGGTATTTTCATGAAAGAACAGCTTGTGTTCGGTGTCAATTCATATTTTCTACTTGCTGCATTTGCAGATTTATTTGATACTTGTCTATATGTCAAGTTTTGCTTACATCTGCCCTCTTATTCTTCCTCATTAACGTCACTAATCTCTACTGGAATTCTTTGCAGGCAAGAAGACAAAGTGCCAGTGTGCAGTAAGTGCAAAGAGTACTTGTCACCATGGCTAAGTGTTAACGTAAATCAGCACGGTTAATATGTAAACTTATCAGATGGCTTCAACTGTGACTGAAGTCCTACCCACTAATACCGCTGCAGAACAGCTTTTCTAATTCTTGCCAAACACAGAGGGAGCAAAGAGTTTTCCCACATGACATTATTTCATGTTATCTTTTTAATGAAAGGTCAGGTATGAACCACAGTCCTTTCTTTCTACATAGTCTGCAGAGGTCAAGAAGCTCTGACATTCACAGTGGAAAAGGCATTTATTTAGGAAGAGTGAAGAGTATAATTGCCTGGCTTTTCATGGGCTGCAAAAGAACAGCAGGGCAACCTACATTGTACACATGAATGCTGGTACATAGTAAAAGAGTGTTTATTTTTCTGCACAAGCCTTTGAGAGTGGGAACATATGAGTTCTGACTGAAAACTGACTTTAAGTCCATCATTGTGGTGTGTTGCCTACTGACCTCAATGGAAACCTCAGAAACCTAAAAGAAAAATTTAAAATGTATTTTATATAGATATGGCTCTCTTAACCTCAGCTCTACTGTTCCTGCAAGAAACAGTTTGTTACAACAGAGCAAGTCCACAGGTCCTTTAAATGGAGGTGTCTGTTCATGGTACCATGATCAACAGGGAGGAAACCTCAGTATTGATGCACCTGGTCAAACATCCAGGGCTGTAAGGCAGGGAGTGAGGGGAGAGAGAAACATGCTGGCTGCAGACAGCACGAATATAGATCAGTGAAGCTTGAATCATCATATATTTCACAAGAAATGGATTATATTTTAAAATAATATGACTTACACTCTCTTTGCCAGTTTCAGAACGTGGTCTTCCTATGCCAGAACTTCTACTACTTTGAACAGGCCAAGCTGTGACTCCTAACTCTCAAACTGAGAAAAGTGGGTTGGCAGGACAAAATGAGCATTTTATGTTTGGGGCAAGGACATATATATGGCTTAGAAATATGGTTGCAATGTACTAGAAGAAGGATGATTTTGTTTTCCTTTCTGTCTACACATCAGAACTATGCCAGAGTAAAGTTTCCAGTGACTTTGTGATATGGAACATTGAAAAGAAACCAGCACAGGCAGGAAAGTTAATTCTGCTGGTGTAAAGGCCATGTTTTCACACTAGTGAATTTCATACCATAGTAATACCCATATGTGTATTTATATTCAAGTGGATTCAGTGAAACACAGCAAAACCTCATATTGCCTGACATCACGTGTGTCATGGCACTTCGACACCTACCTAAAAGCAAACAAAATCATCTGTGCTCCTGCTCATGTCCTTAAATCACAAGAGAACATTTTCTCACTATAATCAAGCTACTAGTTTCATCCTTTAAAAGTTGCTAAGTATTTTATCATTATGAAAAAGACCAGTGTTTTCTGGCTGTTCCAGCTACTGCTTTATTTGAATGGAAATCACTATGAGGCAAGTACAGAACATTGCTAGTTTTGGTGTATCAGGGCTGCAGTAGACAACACTCATCATAGAAATCAGCCTGAATTTCTTCAACTGCTTTTGGCTGTTTATATAGACATCTGAAAAGAAATAAGGAAGGCTAGGTGTTAATTGCTTTCTGCACAGTTGGTAATGAAGTGTAAACAGCAAAAGGATCTTTCCCAAACATCCTGCTAGGTAATTGGCCACTCACACCTGCAGCCTTCCTTAGGGTCCTCCACCCTACTCTGCTGCATCAAAGAAATGAGACAACAGGATATTAAATTATAGTTACATTCAACACAGCATCATCTCTGCTCCCAGTGAGAGGCAGAAACACATGGGAAACCAACTTCTGCTCAGGAAGATGGATCAAACTGCAGGGTACAGGGTAGAGTAGGAGAAATGTGTCTGTCTAGGATGCAGTGCCACCCCATCCCCTGATGGAAGCTGCTTCAGAACTTTGCCTGCTTGCCTCACTGCTCTCAGCACATCACCACTAAAGAAGGGGAGAAATGGACCTGTTCAGACAGGTGGAAGACAGTGATTCAAACCCCATCTGTATATTAACAACCTATGTAAGTGACTGCCTGAATCACCTGTCTATGAAAAGTAGACATTTCTGTTTCTAATTGTTCCTTATTCTCCAGTAAATAAGGCACCTTTGTCACTTCATTAATTACAGCTAGTCACCATATTTGCCAATAAAGTTCAGGATAAATTCCATGGAATTGGTGAAATGCATAGTATAGTAAACAAATAAATACCTTAGATTCCAGATGCTTTACACTATCTGTGTACCTGTACAAGCAAGAGTTCTGTAACACTGAAAATAGTAGTTAAGGCCTTATTTTAGTTTTGACCCTATATGGAAATTACTGTAACTATTTTTGGGGTAGCCACTTAAATTTATTTTCATTGAGTATCTAGCAGTCCTAACTATGTACTCTGAACAGTGGTGGTAGGTGCAGTAAAACAAAGAGATCACTGAATACCAGAATCACTGAGGAGGAGAGGGTCCTGTGGGAATCATTTAGTCCAACCCTCTCTTCAAACAGGGTCTGTGACAGTAGTTTCCTAGGACTGTGTCCAGTTGAGTTTTCAGTATCTCTATGGATGGAGAATCCACTTGCCTCCTTGGGCAACTTGTTCCTGTATTCAGTCACTCTCACAATAAGAAAGTGTTTTCTAGTGTTTAAGTGGATTTTTTTGCATTTCAGTGTGTTTCCATTGCCTCTTTTCATATCACTTGGTAATTCTTAGAAAAGTCTGAGAAGCAGCATGACAGTCTGTGAAGAACTATAATGGTAAAAAGAATCTGTCTCTATTTTCTGTTAGAGAAAAGGAAGAAATGTGACATATCTCACAGGAGTAGAAGCCACAGGAGAACAGTTCTGTGCATGGACTGACAGTTTATGCCTTAGAAAACATCCTGGACCACATGGCAAAAGTTCATGTTAGCTTTTGGTCCATCTGATATAAATTAAGTCACGGATGAGCTTGCCTAATCTGCTGTAACATCCACTATGTACATAGAAGATGGCTGACTGAATCCAGCTCCAGAATCTTAACATGATAGAGCTGCAGGATCTCTGACACAGAGTATTGACTCCTATTCACTGACAACTGCTGCTGAATGTTCAAGTCCCCCTAGCTAGCTATTTCCAGCTTACCAACAAATTGTTGTTCTGCCTCATGTATCAAACACAGCCTGTGAGCATATTGTGGTAAAGCAGGTGCCTTCAGGTTCCTTCCTTCCTACCCCCGGATATGGATCAGCTGCACACAGATTAACCATCTTGAACACCTGGCAGTATTAAAAGCTGAGATAATTCAAGATTAAAATAGCATCTATTTAAATGTAGTAAACAAGTGTGCATGTCTGTGTATTTGTATATAAAATGGCTTATGATGCTGACTGCAACAATCCATTGCAAATTAAAATATCTTTTTTTCAGATACTTTTATCTTGGTATTCCTGAAGCTCATTTGGCTTTTTTGGACATAATTTCTTTATTTATCATCATTCCCAAGTGTTTTTAAACCCATCCTGTTTTCTCTGTATGCTGTTATCTACCTGATTAATTTACTTATCTTAATTTCCCTGGAAGTTGTTTTTCAACAGCTAAACCACTGAAAGAGTTGAAGATAAAGAGTTCCTCCCCAACATGAGATGTCATTCATTTGCTTTAACCAGTCTTTACATTGTAAACAGATCTCCATGTTATTGGGAAAGGAAGGAAAACCAAAAGCCTCTACAAACAACTGTTTGGAAGTAGAGTGTCCTGAACATTGGGCACATGGCAAGTACTCTTGCAAGGAGACTTCATTGCTTCAGTCTTCAGCAAAGTTAACACAGAAGTTAGTGACAAGAATACTCATACAATATGAACTAACTGGGCCTCTGAATTAAACTGTGTGTCTCATTAACTGACACTGAACAGGTTTTTTCCTAGTTTCAATACACAACATCACTCCTACATTTCCAAACCATTTTTAAATGGTGAGCAGTTTGCTGGCTCAGTTGAAATGGCACAACCCTGTCTGATGAGATGCTCAATTCAACCTACAGTGTTCAATGTCCATATGATCTTTGGCAAGTTATCAGTGAACAGTTATCCAGCTGAACAAAATTTGAAGATGAAATGTAGCTTGGGCTGTAGTTCTTCATATGCAATTCATATGTCTCCAGCATGAGACAGAATATAGTCAGAAGAACAGCAAGATGTTTGAAGAAGTACTATGCCTTAAGTCAGTGATGCTTTTTGATAAGGATGAGTGTAAAAGAGGAGATATTGGTCAGGAAAAACTCACTCAGGTAAAACAAAATTTAAAAAATCACAGTAAAGTTATTGAAAAACAACCAATGATATTTTATGTCAAACTGAAACTGAAGTTTGTGACTCCAAACCAAAACAATGTAGTCTGTGAGTTTTGCATTCTTCCACTCTCCTTGTTTAACAAGAACTATAAATAGCAAATCATACGTGTTTCAAAAAAGCTTTTCTGTGATAACAATTTTAGGTATAACCAGACTTATTGGTTATTCTTTTCACCATTCCAGATCCCATTACTCTAGAAGGTACAGCTTTTTTATTCTTTATGTAAATATTATCATGACACATAACTCCACACCAAATTATAAGTGCCACTTAAAGACTGCATACATTTAACTCAACAGTAGTGTGTAAGACTGTTGCCATATTTCTGTCTGAAGTTCTCTGCAAGATGGATATTCAGATGTTGGGAGGACATGGAAAACTGGGGGGGAAAAATCCTCAACTTCTGGACAAACTAGTCATCAAAACAGAAAAAAATGTTCAGTTCAGGATTTGCAAGAATAATGGTGGTCCTGTAAACTGAGTTCAGTATATTTTCTTCCTATTTCTTCCATTCTTCCTAATGCCATTTCATAGAACCCTTTGTAACTACACTCTCTTTTTTTCCAATAGTAATAATATTGCTGATTCTATTTTTCTCTTTATCCAGTGGAAAATCTTAGTCCAATTAGCTGGCTAGACAGCATCCATGTTTTGTTTAAAATATGGAAGACTAGTTTTGCTCTCATGGTCCTCCCGACATCTGTCCAAATGTTGATGGAATTACATATGTTACGTGTATGTATATATTATTCTTGCATTACATGAAATACAAGAATAATGCCTACTTGTAAGAGAAATAACAGTGAGGGTTTTTTCTTCTAAGGAAAAGACTAATAATTTATTTTTATTTTTATTCTTCAGTCTTTAAAGGAAACAAATAGCTAAGCTGATTTAAATTAAATTTCACAAAGCATACGCTCCTAGGCAGAAATCTTATAAATCCACTTATAGCCAAAAGCACATTTTTATGGTTGAGCTCTAATAAACCACTCAGAACAGGGATTCCGCTGGAACTGCTTACAGAATATAGTAGCACGAAAGGTACTATTGCTATAAAGCTTCACAGTAATGTTTTAATTTAGTTGACAGAACCAGCAAGTCTGTTTTTTTAGTTTGACCTCTCATCACAAGAACATAAAAGAATTTCTTGCTACAGAGAACAAAATACAGCCAAAAATTCAAAACAGAATAATGATTAAAATAAAGTGGAGGCTGGGTTGTACCAAATACTATAATACATTTGATGCATGAATGCTGCTATTCTGAGTTTCTTGGCACAGGGAAAGGTGAGAAAAAGCAAAGCATTTGTTAAGTAAGTTCCCAGACATCAACAGTTAAAAGCCAAGGTGATCTGTGACGGACATGGTTTTATTACAAATTTAATTTAGCAGATGCCTGTTAGCTTACAGTGAAGCTCAGTTTTCAAAATAGGGTAATCTGTCTAGTGGTTACACAACATAATGTTGCATGGCAATGCAGACATATACCAAGAGGATAATAAGTGACAAAGAGAGTGTAAAAAAAAAAATTAAACAGTAGAGAAGACTGGGCATTATCTGATGGTTATGCAAAGTGCCTGTCAAAGGACTAATGCTAGCTGTTCACTACTGAAATTAAATGTTTACATAAAGACTTTCCTATACGGATGCTTCTGTGTCCTTTGGGTAGGTTGCCAGGTTATTTAATGACCTAGCTACTCTTGTATCAAATTCAAGGTATAGCCTCTATTTCATGTAAGATAAATATGCTGGCTACTAAAATGGGAAGATCTTTTTCTGCCTTATCTAATGGAAGCATCTTAGTCCAGCTCCTGGGAGAGGGCTAGGGTCACAAAGGAAAAGTTGTCAAAGGGACAATGTAAACCACGTGGCTATGCTCAGTAATCCCTTATGGTTGCTATTCTCCAAATTAGAAACACTGCAGCTGGTGCAGCTCCAAGTATCAACAGTGGCAGCTTGAACATAAAAGGTCTGTCCTGCATCTCAAACATAGCAAATCTCTTCATCACCATAGTCAAGAGAAGATAGTACATACCTTTCTTCTGTAATCCTTGCTACATGCAAAGAAAAGCATTGAAGCTGGATGAAATTCATCCTGAGCAGTGTCTTAAACGTACTAAAAGATAAAGCCATTTTGATCACAATTAATTTTAGTTAAGGGAGTATGAGTAGATTACACATGTTTGGAAACAAAAGACCAAGAACCAAGAAAGGTCACAGAATCAACGTGTTCTCAAGCAAAAAAAAGCATGAAGTGACACAGGAAGGGCCTGAAGTACACATATCATGTGTACTTCTGTGATTACCTCTTTGAACAGCTTCTCTCCATTCTGCTATTTCAAAGGGCTCTGAAGTATCACACAATGGTAAGAATTAAGTAACACAACAGTAGTGCAGGAGGGTTGCTTGTCCATATGTATTCTGAAGTGCTAATAAGTTAATGAACCTGTGAAACGAATGATAGTAAAGAAAGAGGATGTTTCATGCCTGCAGGAAGAAATCCTAATCCTACATTAGAGGAAAAGCTAGCCAGTTCTCTTTTCCTGATCAGTGAGCCTGAGAAAACTGCCAGAGTGATGGGAAGTTTAACCACCCATGGATGACAATTTAAAAACAACTCCAACTAGTAAGGTATCTTTCAGTCCTTGCAATCAGCACTTACAGCTCCTTTGAGGGAATTCCTGGCAATACAAATAGTGTTAGTTCATATGGAAGTATTTCAGGCTATTGATGTCTCATTCAAATATCTCCATTGTGCTAAACATTACCCAGCTTGCAGAAAGAGAAAGGGAAGCCACAATACTTCTGTAGAGCAATGCATATTTTTTAGCTAATGAGCTTTCTCTGACAGTGTATTTAACCATCTTGGCTGTGTCAAGTAAAAGACAAAATTCAGAGCTTGGCCTGAATTAACTATATATGCAGCCAGACTGTGAAATCTACACCATAAGTTATTCAAACTATTCATGCAGAATTGCTGTTAGAATCACCAACAGAATATGTGTAATTTCTGATACTCTTCTTTTTAGCAATTTCTATTTCTGTGTAGGTAAAATATTCCTTTTGGGCATTCACGGATGGAATTTTTGAAGTGTTCTTACCTCTCAGTGTGTTTATTTTTTTTTTATAACATGTATTAAATCTCTGTAAAATTTCCTTCTGTCTGCTTCAGATAAATACAAATATTCATTATATGAATATTCGAACACTTTGCAGAAGTTTATTATTTGGAACATGCCATAATCTGAGGGTGTTTTATTTAAAAAAAAAAATCTTTAGAGAATCTGCACATTGCTCCAGAGGTTTCTTTTCTAGGAGAAAAAGAGAACATTACAGACTTGAAGAAACAAAAAGATACACCTGCTTGCTTAATGAGATTTTTTGTTCTTTTGGGTGGTTTCTGCTAATTAAAATGGGAGAAACTTCTGCTGTCTCTTCTGACTTTTCATGTCTTCCAGAGGAATTTAGGAAATGGAACCCCATGCACTCGTCCAAAAGGCTGGCTGGGAGGTTGTAGTCAGAGAAGAACCCTCTAAAAAGCAGTGCTGACCCATTTTGCAAATTGAAGTTCAGGCTGTCCAGTCCCCTTTAAGACTCTGATTTAGGTTGCAAATGGTCATACTGTTTCCAGTACAAGAAATTATGCAATATGCATACACATTCACCCTGATCTCCCTTGCTCTCACTCCATTTCTTCTATATGTAGACCCCTTCTTGTCTTGGAGAAATAGGGGAAGCCTCACCTTAGCAGTTACTTAAACCTGTAAGCCTGGTCCTCTTCTGGTAATGCATGTAAAGTAATGTTACAGCATGTAGTATGTAAGTAAAGTCATGCTACAGCAAATTAGCATTTGGGCTGTTCACAAGCTTAGATGAAACTCTGGTGAAATGACAGTGTTAAAACTTATGTGGCCATCATTTGTGCAGCAGAGAGAGCAAATCTCAGCCCTCCAAAAATCTGAGTTTAACTTTTCAGCTTGAAATCCTGATGAATAATGAGCCTTTTCATCGGCAATTGCAGGTCCAATGTCTTTGCAGCTCATATTATTGACTTCCTCCTCCCCCTCATTGCTTGGCTGCAGCCTGATGAGAAATGGTGACACTAATCTTTGAATCTTTGTTATTTAGTAACTAGTTTTATATTAAACATCTTTCAGAAACTCCCAAGAGAAATGAATATGACCCTTGAGTGATCCAAGACCTGTTCGGTGGGTGCAAGGCCCCTCCTGGAGCTGCCAGGTATATGGCTGCCGGGCCCCACCGAGGGTCAGGTTGCACCATCGGCAAAAGAAGGAAGGAGACAAAGAGAAAAAGGCATATTACAAATGGACTGTCTTGAAAATATTGTTTCCCTGTCTGTAAAAAAAAATAATGGAATGAAACTGGTTTAGAAGGAAGGCCTGTAGGTTTAATCATTGGACAGATTTTGGCACAGAAATCTTGGCTCAGCTACAAAAATACCCAAACTACCAGCATGCCTTCCTGGTGCCCCAGGCAAATGTTATACACTCCACCTTGGGGACAGGCCTCTTTCCTTCTCTTTGACCCCACAGAAATGCAGGTACATAAAGACACCTTTCATCTTGCCTGGAGTTGAGTGTAGGAGAACATGAACATGTTTCCTCACCAAACCTTGCATTGTTACCTGGGTAAGAGCACGACCTAAGGCTGCTAAAGCACAGGGGACACCTTCCCCATGGTCCCAGTCACCCTCTTTGCAGCTCTGCTACTCGATTGCTCTTGTTGAAGGCATCCCATCTTCCTTGAAGTAATGGTCTTGGATGAGGCCGTGTCGATCCAAACCAGTGTTTCCTGAGGATGAGGCTAAGAGGAATTTCCTGGCTGTTCTTAGACTTTCCTAAACACATCAGGGATGTGAGGGAGAGCAGGCAAGATGCATTTCAATGGAAACAAGGTGGCCTGGGAAGCCAAAGAAGGGGTTTGCTTAGGAGTTAAGGATGTGTCTGTGGGTGTCTGAGGGCCTGGGAAGGGAGTATCCCCAAACTCTGGCCCTGGCATGGGACAGCAGTGATGGAGGGACTGGATGGAGGCTGAAGGTACCTTCTCAGTGCCAGCATGTGAGAAGCCTGGAGGCAATGTTTTTGCCTGTCACTCAAGGAACCATGAACTTGCAAGCTCTGGATGTGTTTCTGAAAAAAATTATCTGGCTTTTTAGTTCTTGCAGAACTAAACCTAATCAGAATTCCTATCTTGTAGGAAAACCAGCTACTTTCCCTTTTAATTGTTACCTGAAGCACCTGAAAGAGAAGATTCACATTTCCTAGGAGACAAATTTTGAGTTTAGCCAACTTTGTTCACCTTTCAACTCCAGCTCCTGCAGCAGCTGAGGCAGAGAAATTGCAATTATAACCTTTGTCATTGCACATTTTGTTCATACCAGAACAGCTTCATTATACTAAGTGACTGTAAGAAAAAGCCCTTAAATAAAGAGCAAGTGACCAAGTACCCAACGACATCACCATAATGCATATGAGCAATGGATCTATATTGAATTTATCATGTTCTCCTTACTTCTGGTGTTGCTTCATCTTTTCTGAGTCCTGGTCTTTCCAACCTTAACTTTTTAATTCAAGCACACTTCATGCTTCTGTTACAGTGCTTTGAAAGTGTATAATTTTTGCAGTGTATAAACTAAAGAGATTTAAAACCATCCCATTAGGATACAAAGAAAATGAGAGACAAAGGTGGTTTAACAATGCATGTGTCTAAATTAAGGCCTCCACTCATGAGAAGTACTACTCAACAGTTTGTACCCAGAACTCATGATTGGGATGCTTATGATGGAAAACTGATTGGGAAGAATACTAATACCTAATGCAGTAGTACCTAAAATTCTAGAGGAAAAAAAATTTCTCCTATCATGAAGTTTCCAGATGACAGTAAGATTGCTGGTGTCTGAACTAAAAGAGTGCTATAGTCTCCAGTACTTGAAGAGCTGAGCACCTTTTTGAGCCTAAACACAAAACCGACTGGTTTCATAAAAACTGAAATAGGGGACATCTTCATTCTGCTGAAAAAAAGAAATATGCAATACATCACTTCATATCCAAGATATCCTTACCTAAACAAAAATGTTATTTTGAGAGAGAATGTGAGGCATCTGAGATATAGCATAGATCAGCTGATTTCAGCTGTCTTGTATGATCTTACTGCTGCTCTTGTATTCATCTAAGCATGACTCCTGAGTTCAGTGGAGAGTGTTAATTATTTACAACACTATAAATCTTTAGTTATTGTGTTCTGGTGTCTGCAGTCCCTTTATCATTTGGAGTAGTAGAATGGCTCTTGCTACAGTAGACAAAAAGTGTAATATGACGGAAATGAAAACTGTTCATCACTGGCTTCTATAAGAGGCAGCAGTACATCTTGGTTAAGCAGGTCTCTGATGTCCTCAGTGACAAGCATGTCACTTAGTAAGCTAGCAGGGTGTGGGGCCAACCTATTTACAGTGCACTAAAATAATACAGCATGAAGCACTGGGTATAATTTACTGCTTTTCCTCTGGTAACTGCAAAGATACAGCTCACATCCAATGAAGACCCCAGTACTAAGTAGTATCATTCAAGCAGTCACTACAGCTTCAATGGGACTATTTTTGTGCTTACAGTCAGGCCCATGAGTAACTCTCTTGTTGGATTAGGGCTTGTCTTGCTTTGGCATTTAGGGATATTTTGGCCCTATTTTATATAGGATTCAGATATCAGCATATTTATTGCAATAAATGGAGATTAAGGTAGAAATAATAAGATAAAAAGAATAGCAAGGTTTTTGACTTGGCTTTTCTTTTAGAAGCAATGATTGTATAGCCTAGCTCTGTCCCTAAGTAATTAATTGAGCTTATAACTAAAAATAATCTGGAAAGCAGAGGGAACACTGTACATTCATACTCTCATTTATACGATCTTGTTGCGCCTAATAATGTGAAACAAGATCTACCATATTCCAAGTGGCTCTCTCCTATCCTGTGTTACCATTTTTCTCATCAGTTCATATTTCTTCTGTCTTGTGATACCAGTGTTTTGTTATTTATATAAGACAGTCTCCCTTTCTGCACAAGAGGGCCTCTGCTCAGACCAGTGTTAGAATCTTTGACCTTTTTCTGAACCAGAATTCTGGGTAGAGCCTTCTTCTTTGACATAAGCATTGCTTTGGATTTAGCTAGCCATAACTTTTAATTAAATTGTTTTTCTCTTCTCTCTGACAGACTGGTGATGACCCATAGACATTGCCTGTATTCTAGAAACACTTCAGTATTTAGCATTTTTTTCCTATGGAAAGAAGAAGCTGTGTTTTCTGGCTTAGACTGTGATACCATGACAACTTAGACTCTATTAGTGTGATTTATCCATAGACAGTGACAATGTATGAATCTATATGAAACTAATAGCTGTTCTCTGTGGGCACTCATACTTCTTAAAATATTTTAAATTTTTTTTTTTCTTTAAAATCATAGCAAAGTGCTGGATCAGACTGGCTGGGGAATGGCTGGAATTGCCAGCAGATCCCTGAGAGCTCCCTAGAGAAAGGTGTTAGGGAATGAGTAATGTGCCATATGACCTCCTGGGGAGCAGGAAGGACCAGTGATGTCTTCAGCTTTCTTTAACCCGTTTTTCTATTAGCTGAGACTGTACATCACCTTACCCTTCTCTGTTCTGGGACTTAGGGTTCAGATGAATGCCCAGATGGGTTGTGAAAGACACAACTGCCATTAATCAGCAGTTAAACTTTGCACTCATAATTTACTTGCAAATTACAATGACTTTGAGGCATTCATCAAACCAAGTCCATCACTCTTGGGTATGTTCTGTTGTGACACTTCTGGTTTGGCTGAATTTAAATAGAAAGTAGTGCAAAAACAGATTTCTAATGCCTTACAAGTAACACTATTAATTGAGCTAACATTTGTGGCATCCAGTGGACACTGCTGACTTCACTGAAGTGTAGGAACTGATAAAACTGAGCTAAGTATTTACTTAATCACTTACTTTTAATGTACTTACTTACAACTTCCCTTAACATTGAAGTGTATAAGCAGACAAGATTTCTAACAATAATGTGCTCTTAGTTACCAATGACTTTCCTTCAATTCAGCAAATAATCTCCTAGTGTAATTTAGAGTGGATATCTGAGAATTTTTTGCATTTCACTATCATTTCTGACTTAATATCCTAGATTATAGACATATAAATAAAAATAAATTCTGAAAGTAGTTATGAGAAATAGATTTTTTTTATATCACTTTCAGGATATCTTTGGGTTGTTATCATCTGAATGTGTCCCTTTCTGGTAAGAGAAAGATCTTTTAACACTTGTGGTGCACCAGAAAAATTTATTTCACAAACAGTAGTAGGAGAAATAACTCTGTGGAAGCTTTCATAACTTTAAAAATTGTTTCTCTAAGCTCTTTTACTTTCATTCTTCAGTAATTCTTCATGTTTCAATATTTCAGGGCTTCTCATTATTGCTGTAAATATTGCTCTTGAAATTATAATGTGAAAAGCTTCCTCAAGACATCATGAAAGAAACCTGAACATGTTAACTTAGGAAATTCAGTGGATGTACAAATTAGACAGGCTAATTAAATGAATATTCATGTGGTTTCTTCAACTTTTCTCATAAAGATTCATTACTGCTTTGTTGCTGCCTTTTATCAGGGTGCACGCAAGAGGAAGCACAGATATAGAATGGCTTTACTTCATATTTTCATATTCCATGACTTGTGTATCAGTATTTTCCTTTTACTTTCACTTTTTTTAAAATCTCTCATCTTTAAATGAAACCACATTATTTTATAATTGATTGATGACATTCTTCACTAGCACATTAAAATGCAGAATATTCTCATAATTTAGAACATATATTATTTTTGTAAGGACAGAGTTTTATTTCTGATTGCTCTGATTTTAATAGTAAAATGATTACTTGAAATGTGACTGTTAGAAATTTTTTCTGTTATTTCCAGAATTTTTTATACTTAGAGTTCTAAAGACTGAAGTGTGGAAAAGTATGCATTATCAGAAGTCAGCTGGCAGAATCACTGAATATTCAAAAGAGGATGACAAAGTTGTATTAACTGTACAAATCTTCATTGCAGTGAAGATTTGTTTTATCAGTAACTGAGCTGCTAAGACGTAAAATGCAAAAGGAACTGACAACTACAGTATATGAGCAAGGGTCCCATGAAAACATCAGCCAGCTATGTTACTCCTTTTTTTTCTAACAAGCCTGCATTAATGTTTGGGTTAGTGAAAGTACTTCAAAATTTGATCTTAACTAAGGTTCAAAATTTTGCTCTCTAATTTTTTTTCATTTTTTTCTCTCAACCATGTCCAAAGTCTGATTCTTAGCAACTCTCTCTTTTGAAGTCATGTTCTTATTTCTCCCAGACAGGTCTTTATTCACCTGGAAAGTATCAGTTCAGCATCATAGCTGGCTCCCTGACCCAGCTGCAGTATGTTTCCTGAGCAGACACTGCCATAGTGTCTGCAGTAACAGAGGTAGCATGTTATCACTCATCAGTGGTGTTGTTTAATAAAGGAAAACCCTTTGTTTTGTACTACAAGATTTTTTTTTCTGAGGTAAAAAAATAAAATAGTTTCCAAATGTATGTAAAAAAATAAGGAAGCAGGTCAAATTTGGTTACATTTTGTTTGGTCATTGTTTGAAGCCTGTCCTGCTTGATCAGCAGTGAGCTAACATGCAGAGAACAGTGAGTAGGAGCTTGGTCAGGGTCCAGTATTTACCCTTTGTTCTTAGAGGCTACAGCTTGCTTCTTGAACAGCCCTTTTCCACGGGAATGTAGATAAACACTAAAATTAATTTTGACTTTGCTTTTGTGATTAAAATAGAAACACAAGATTCACACATTATCATCCAGCGGTGTGTAGTCACCAACACTGTCATTTTTGATTGAAAAGAAGGAACATTATTTCATAATGCAAGATCCAGTTACTTTTTTTCTGGGAGATTTAGCAGACCATTTCCTGTACTACTCCTGGGCAAAGTAAACATAACAGGAGCGCCAGTGTCTTACATGTCATTCTGAATGAGTTCAGCCGAAAGTCAGATTTATTGCTTAAAGTGTCCTGTTCATCCATGGCACTGAAAGGACCCCTGTGTTTAGGGCTTTTTTGTGGGTAAGTTGAAAACATTTGTTTCTTTCAGTACCTAGGCAATGTTATGTAATGCCCCATCAGCCTAAGCAGCGTGATGCAACGTTGCGTAAGGCTATTACTTTTGCCCTTTGGCACAGCAGAAAATAAAAATGGGATTTAAATTGTTCCCTTCATACTTGAAATATCCCAGGGCACTTTTTAAAGTGAAATTCTAATTATATGAAGGAAAGTTGAGTAGGTATTAGGTAACCAGCAGCATCCAGGACAAGGCAGCAGAAAGGCTTCTGCTTGCTTTGCAGAAAGACGATTTTGGGGCCAAGACAGATGTGCTGTGTTTGAAAGATCCACATGCAGCTGACAACAATAATTATTTGAAGTTCTTCTTGCCATTTTGCATTATTACAATGACAACAGATTTTGTGGTCAGATCTGTGTATTTTTAGATATATTCAAAGCATGGCAATTATTTGTATTCTGCTGCAATATTAATTGCATTGCATGTATTCCTTTCAGAATTTGATATTATATATTATCTTTGAGAGGTATGAGTCATTTATAGCTGGAGATTATTTGTAATATTTTAGTCATAGGGCATAGTGCAATTATACCAAGGAAACAAGATAAATATGAGGATTAAATATGAGGCTATTAATCAGCCTGATAAAGCAAAATTCAAATTTTGAAAATAAAATACCATCAGTTCTGTCCCCAAAAATATTTCTGTGTAGAATTTCTATTGTAAGAACTAAGTTTCATGAGCTATAAAATTAATCAAATATTCCTTCTTGTATCTCTTCTGTACAGTTTCTATGCAGTCTAATAGATGAATGCTTAAGTCTTATCCTGTTTTCCTAGAGGCTGGGCTGTGGGTGGCCCTGCCTGAGTGGTGGCTGGACAAGATGACCTCCAGAGGTCCCTTCCAACCTCAGCCTGTGATTCTGTGAATAATTTTGATCTGTTTCTTTTTTCCTGCCATTGATTTTCAAAAAACTTGTGCACAACTACTTTTTCAGAAATGTTGCCATGGCTTGTCAGCCTTGTCTGAAGCTGGTGAACAACTTCCAGACATTTGTAAGGGCTCTGACTGTTAGTTGAGTAGCACAATTCCTAGGAGCTGTAGTCCTAAGGATATATAGCACAATGAAAACATGAAAAATGGTTACAAAGGGATCAGGATCCATTCAGCCCTGTACATTTTCTTCAAACTGGATGTAAGAAGGTGCTTCAGAAGCAGCAATAGCAAGAGAAACTTATTTGAGAGGGCTTCTAGAATAAAAGATTTATTTTCCATATATATTCAAATGTTATCCTGGAGAACTCAGTTAAACTGCATTTTTCATTACTTCTTTGGGCAGTGAGTCTCATATTTCTAGTGTTTGCTGCACAAAGATCCATCTCTCATTGTTTTCAACCATGCTGTTACCATCTTCATTTGACGGGCCCTAGATTTTTTTATTGTGAGGGAATGAAAATCTAGTACCTCTTCACACTCTGAAAGGCACTTGTAATATTGTAGACTACTGTCATTTGCTATCACAAGTTGTCCCTTTATAGTCCCAGCCTACTCAGAAATCCTTGTACCAAAACAATTGCCTATCTTAAAAAATACTTGTTGCCCTCCTTGAATCTTTCTGGTTGTGGAAAAAAAACAACAAAAAAAAAAAAACAACAACAAAAAAAGAAAAAGTGGTAAGCAATCTCAGTCTCTCATGGGTCTAGGCATGTGGTTCTCAGTGACAACCGGGATTGCAAACTGCACTGCCACATAAGGACCAAATGTAATTACATGTCTCAGTACTGGTGTGCCTTTCAGACTTTTGTTGCACTATTTGAACACTGTTTGAAAACATGACTATTCATTTTTTTTTTTCTGTAACACAGAAACTATTTAAAATACAACTTTTAGATAAATGGACCACTGAGTTTTTAACTGCCTTCCAAAGTGGCTGAAGCATAGCAATATCTGTGATACAAAAAGGAAAATCAAATCGACTTTTCAGAATGGCAAAAATTCCAATGTTTCCTATGGTCTATGAACAGAGGAGAAACCAAAAGCCTGATTTTTTCAAAAGCCAATGCATTGCTATCTCAATGTATACAAAGTTAAAGTGGCGATGAGTTACTTTTTCCTTTAATTAATTGGATTAAATAAGGCATATGTACTCAAAAGTAACTTTAATTTTTGGTTTCAGTTTATCCTGAAGCACTACAAAAAGCAATTCACTGACTATGGCCTTCCATAAACTGTATTTGTAGTGATTTAGGGGCCTAAAAGATCTAGCCTTGAGAGTTTTCTTTTGGTACTGGAAGCAAAAAGCTTTGTCTTGGAAGCTGACATATATAGATTGATCTAAGTGCCCTGATATTCAGTGCAGCACAAGTTAATACAAAGAACAGCACTAAATGCAGTCATTAGACACAGTTCAGACAGCTGAGTGTCCATTTTTGTTCAATAAAAGTGATGTAGTGATAAAAGGAATTTACTTTTTGCATGTGTCTATCCTAACTTTGTTCATGTGGATAATTTCCTGCCAGGTTTTCTGAATGTTCATTATAAACAATGACACTGTAGAAATTGTTGTTCTGGTGTCATCCATTAACGCCATAGATATAGCAGGGACACGGTCTCTAAATTTAGGAGTTTATACTGAGACAAATCAGAGACGTAAATAGAAATGGAGGAGTGAGAAAGACAAGATAATGGTTATAATAAAACAATCTCATACAGTTTCTTAGTACACAAGCATACATAATTCATGCCCATTTGTTCCTGGTCCTATAATAATATTAGGCTTTGGTCATTCTTTTTTCTGTACTAATGGAATTCCACTAGTGAGACAAAGCAATGGGAGTTTTTTAGGATGGACATGAATGAGAGGAGGGAAGTCCAGCTTATTTCAGGAAGGCCAAGCATTTGGAATTCAAACTATTTCTTTTGGAAATACATAGCACATTTCAAAGGTTTCCTGCTTGAGAGGTGACTGATGTTGCCTAGTATGGAATTTTTTTTTTTGTATTTAGAAGTTATTTTAGTGAAAAATGTGAAATTCTTTTCCAGAATGCTTAAGCACATGCCTGAAAAAATGAGACAGAAGAGAGGACGTTTTAGTAAGCTTCTTGGCTTTGTCCAGTTAGGCTCTTTACAAGATTTCTGAAGGGAAAAGGGAGTGAACAAATTTTAAAGGAAAGTAACACTGGACAGAATTGCCAGACATTTATCACACTGATAAATATCATTGTAATCAACAGAACAGGTCAGCTAATGTTTTAAGTGTGATCTTCTGGATTTTCATGTCCCCAAATTAGGACCTCTTTGATAAGAACAGACCACAGGACTTGTTTACTGGAGCTGGTTATTCTTGTGCCCAGAACTTACTGTTTCAAATAAAAAAACTTATTTTATACAAGAGAGCCGCTGTGCGAAGTGGTCTGTCAAAAAGATAAAAACATGATGTTTCTGTTTAATAGATTGGTGCAAAACCTAATAAATGGTGTGAGCTTGTAGCTTCTTTCACATAAACACCTGAACCATGAGAATGAGAGCATATGAATGAGGCATAAAGAATAGACAGATACAATGATGAGATGCAAAAGACCTTTCAGTTCTTGCTATTTTAATGGAAAGTTCTGTCATGTCGAAGCATAAGAGGTTAAAAATCAGTGAATATTATTGTGGTCTGCTGACCTTTGCTGGATGCCAGACACCTCTTGCTTCCCAAGTCACTCTCTCATTCCTACCATCTCAAGAGGTCAGGGGGAGAAAATACCATGGGCAAGCTCATGGGTTGGGTTGATATAAAGACAGTCTAATGAGAAAAGCAAAGTGTGCACAGAGAAGCAAAGCAAAATGAGGAGATGTATGTGGCAATGTCCAGCCACTTACTGGGAAGCAGGACCTGAGTATGTGTAGTGGTTTCTTTGCAAGACAAATGCTCTAACTCCCTGCCCCTCTGTGATTTGCCCCTCACTCCCTCCCTCCCCCAACTTTTTGCTAAACAAGACATCCTGTGGTATGGAATATCCCTTCAATCAGCTGGAGTCAGCTGTCCCTTCTGTGTACTCTCCCAGCATTTTCCCAACCCCAACCAATGGGCCTTGGTGGGGGAGGCTGGAAAGACAGCCTGGATGCTCTGCATTCCTGCTCAGGGACAGCCAAAACACTGGTGTGGGATCACCACCACTCTATCTGCAAATGCAAAGCATAACCCTATGGGATGCTAAGAGGAGCTTCATCCCAGCCAGATCCAGTACCATTATAAAAGTAGATTTAAAATTGCTTTTTTTTTTTTTCCCCGAGTGGACTTCCAACCTAATGATGTACCATGAATATTTTCAAACCTAGGCAGAAATTCCAAAGCAGATTCCTTGTATCAGTTACAATCTCAGTTCCCGATTATGAAAATAAATAAATTGGCAGTTAAACCTCTTTAACAAACAGCTTGCTGAATGAATTACACCCTGCCCTTTAGACTCTGGATCCAATGTACAATATGATGCTTTATACTCAAATAGGGCTTGTTAGAGATGTTATGCTAATGTCCCCCTAGGTGCAGAGAAAGTGGTGAAGCCACCACTCAATGCCTGGAATGCACTTGTGAAGCCTGAAAGGGACAGCATGTGTGTAAGGCACTGTTTTAAATTAACCTGAGGGTTAAATGCAGACATCATGAAGTCTGGACCTCCTTCAGTATTTCTGTCAGTTTCATTAACATCTTCATTCTGATTAGTCTCATAAAGCACAGTGAACTCTGTATATGCTCCATTATTGATACTGCACAACATTTTGCAAGTTTTATCATGGATGGTGAGCTTTAAATAAAAAGAAACTAGTTAATTAATACTGAACTTTCACAGATTCCTACAATTATGATCTGTGTTATTGCAAAGGGGTTTATAATGAGAAAGCATTCTTTTAACATGCTATGAACTTAATCATGAGTTCCCAAGAAATATATTTCCCAAACTAGGTATATTTTAGATTAATTTATATATTGAAAGCGTAGTCTTTTCCCTAAGTTAATTCTCATCACATGGACAGCAGTCTTCTGATATGAAATGCTGTTAAGAATATCAATGACAAATGTATTTGATGTCTGGCTCTTCCCACATCAAAAGAACAGAAAAGCTCATGAAAAAAATGTACTTACAAAAAATAAAATGCATTTAGCAAAGCAAAGTATACTAGGAAGCACAGAACACCAACTATAGAGAAGGGACAACCAAGCTAGAGATAGACAAAGAGATACTTATGAGCTGTCATTTGTGCTGGAGTGTGGGAGAGCAGTGCAGCTATATTTCACTGTCTTTTATACAGTTTTTCGAGTAGCTTTGCATTTTGGTGACCAAATTCCCAGACTTATATGAATTATTCAGACCTGGCTTAGTTAAGGTGTGCATTTAAAAAATATATTTGAAAATATAAAATCTTGTCAGCCAGTGTGCAGATGTACATGGCAGCAGAGGCAGACATCACCTGTCCTGCTGTAATTCCTTCCATAGTTTCAAAGGAGCATGGCATTCTTAATTTCCTCTTCTTAGCTCTGGGGTACTCATAGTTCAATCTCAGCTGCAGCTTGAATTCTATTGTGAATTGATCCATATATACCTACTAAGTATGACACCTTACTGTTAGCAACTTTTGGTTAGATGACTGCTATATTGCTACACAAACACAACACTATTTTTTTTTTTAATCCCTCAAATGTTTATTTAAGGAAATGGCATTTGGGTGTATCCCAGTTCTGTTTAGCCACCTTCTTTTACCTTGTAGTGCTACAGTTAATTCGTAATTGATTTAACTTCTTTGATAGGGAAAAATTCCAAACCTGCTGGCTAAGTGGACTAAAGGGAGGAGCAAACTGAACCTACCTCCTGCTTTAATAAGCTGCTATCACTTCTTCAGTGGGAAGCGTGGAGCTTTTCTCTGACTTCACTGCACTCTGGAATGGGCAGCAGCCTGTGAGTCACTGCTTTGAAGAGATAGTGACTTATTTTGATTACCCTCAATGAACCCTGCATTTGCAGGAATGAGTCATAGCCTAATGCAATTTCATAATAATTATATAAGAAGTATTTTAAAGTGATGCCTTGTAGCTTTGCCTATTTTATTTGTTCTCCAAGATGACTGGAGAACATGATTCACTTTAGATGAGCTAGTATATATTATTTACTAGTAATAATTACCTCTGTTATTTATAGATACAGAGTGTGCATGGTCCTATACAGATCAACAATATGATAAGGTTCCTGAGCCCAGGGGCATGGAGCACATGGATGCAGACATCAGATTGATTAAAACTATGGTGGATGAGATTGGTGCAATGATAATCAGACAAAGTAGCTCTCTGAAGAATGTTTTGCTTACTTTTTGATGAATAACATGGGGTCAGATCAAGTACTCCCAATAATGTATAATGGTGCTAATGGCCAGGGGAGTGAGTGCATGAGACAGAAAAGCAGGCAGTGCAGCTTGAGGGAAAGAGTGTAAGAACTGAGAGTAAAGAAGGTGAACCTCCTTTCCTTCTCTTTTAGTATTGACAACCACCAGCTTGTCCCAGTTTCACTGTTTTGTGGAGGGTTCTTAGGCTGAACAAAGTTTATTTGCTGGGGATGATTCCAAAGGCATGCTCATTGGAGACTGTGTATGTTTTCCACTTGGCAGCGGGAAGTACACCTTTTATTAAGTAACTGATTAGACAGTGTTCTTGTAACAATGTGCTACTGTTGGAAGATGTAATAATAAAGTACAAGGTGTACCCTTTATATGCACACCAGGGATTTTTGTGTCATTCTTTCAAAGGAAACGGAAGGAATCACCACACAGCACAGTGCCATATATGCTTGTGTTAGAGCATATAATCCCTCTAAAGGAGCCTGTTGCTAGGTAGAAAAGACTAGAAGCTTGGGGTGGTTCTTTTTTGAACTGTAGGGAGCTAGTTTAGGCATGTTTGTGTGCTGCTGGGGAGGAGATAATTTATGAAAAAGAAATTTTCTTTGTTTTCTATCCAGCTGCCCATTGCCTTGGGCTACCTTCCTTGGGTGGTGTCTATCTATTTACCATAACAAGGTTTACTCTTCTTGCTCAGTTTGTGTCTGCTTTTAGCATAGATTTAGACTTTTGAGAAAGTTTGGTTAGGAAAGGTTGTGTAGATGGATAATTATAATATAACACTCTTTATGGTAACCTAAGTATTCATATATGCAACTACAACTAGTGAATGTGCTTTCTATTTTAAAAACAAATCAAATACTTATGCTGTCCCATGTTTGTTTGAAAGCCCTTAATGCCCTCTTTAGGGGGAGGAAAATAGAGACAAGAGACAAAGTAAGTGGTACAGACTCAAACAGAAATCATGGCTCTGCATAAAAAAGGGAACCCATATATCTTCAGTCACAAAGTACCTTAAGCACAAGACCATTCTTGCTCCTGTACAAACAAGCACCTTGCTTTCATTTCTTTCTTGTTGGTACTTATGATAGACAGTTCATGCATTAAAATTAGTGGAGAGTTTGCTGTAAGAACATGTTTAGAAGGGATACTTGAAAGATGAATGAGTCAACGGGTTCGCAGAAAATAAAAGCTTTTTCATGTATTTGAAGGCGGTTATTGCCTAGTATATCTATTTTATTTCTGAAAGAATTATCTGGAGCAGAAAGGTCTAAGCTGTGGGTCAAAAAAGTGTACGCGTATTATGAGAAACAGGAACTGACAGACTACTTGTTAAATCCATCTGCCCGTCAGTATTATGAAATATGTCTCTTTCTTGGGTTTAATCAGGAATTATCTGAATCATTACTGCAGTGGTGCCTGTGCAATAGACATGGCAGAAGAAAACCCTGATAGGTTTCCAAAAGTGTTTGTTCTGTCACTAACTCGTTTTGCTTGTGGTTCCAGATTTTTGGTTTTGCTCCATTTCCTTCAAAAATATGTTAATGAGAGTGTCTCTTTCTTTGCTGAGATCATTGAACGCAGTGATATTTGCAATATATTATCTCTGTCAGAGGGAATTCTACTAAGCTTGTGCTACATGGAATGTTGTGTTATGTTGTTCCCAAGAGTCCAAATGGGAGTTAAGCAGCCACTCGGAGAGATAGTATGGAACCGTTGTAATTTCTGTACATTCAGCTCACATCTGGCCTGACTAATTTGGCCACTATTGGTCATAATCACATCTGACACTCAGGGAAGATCAATATCACAGCATGCTGCAATGTTTCCCTGGTACTTTTTATGCTGGCCACGAAAATTTAAGTTCCTGTCAGAGCAAGGGAGAGCTGCTTCCAGAGATGCCCTCTGTCCTGGCTAGATTTGATACATGCTCTTTTCTGTGTGTTAACAGCAAACATTGCAAGAATGCTTGTATCATAGAATCATAGAATTGGCTGGGTTGGAAGGGACCTCAGAGATCATCAAGTCCAACCCTTGTAATAAAGGTGTTTGACACATCAAATTAAGCTGCATAAAACCCAGCCCTGCTTTTGAACTGTTGGCTCCCATAAGTGGGGCCGTGGCCACTGGCGCCTGTGGCCGGATGCCACTTCCTTCTACAGCAGCCAAACAACAAAGGAGCCTGAGGAGCTCCTGAGGAGCCTGGTGCTTTGTTCTACAAAGGCTGGAGGGAGAGAAGCATCTGCTCTGCTGCTTCCGTGGAATAGCTCTGTTGTTAGATAGAAAATACTTGGACACAGAACACATGCACCTTTTGAAACCATGGGGTGCAACATGGGCCCCTTACTTTAGACTGTAAGAAGCATGCAACATGCTTGTAAAAGAGGCACACACAACTGGCAAAAGCTAATAGTGAAGGGAAGTTGGGCTGATGTGTAAATAACATCTTTGAAAATGTTTCTGGCATTGTTTTAAGACTTTCTACAGACCCTGGATACAACATCTGTGCATGTGAGAGTGGCCAACCCACAATATTTAGATGAAGATGTTTCTAAAAGAAGTGCCTTCTCTTTTCCATTATTATATGCTGCAAAAAAACACAACCCTGCAAAGATGGAGATGAACTAGAAGAAATCATGGAGTGATGAAAAGCCATCCCTTTTTCTGAGGATATTCCTGAATTATTTCTGATGGTCTACTGCACTGATCCAAAAGTGCAGAACCTGCCAGAAACAGAGGGTATGAATGTTTTCAGAAAAGTGAAGCTCAGCTGATTCCAAATAAATAAAGTGCTTGAAAAATCAATCCTCAGTATGTTTGTCCATTTCTTTTCTTTGGCTCAAGATGAAAGGTTGGTTAGGACACTTATGAATAAATGACAAATTAATATTTTTGTTAGCATATACAGTTTCACCCCTGTCAAAACAGCATTGCAAAGCAATATTGACTCTGCCAAAATTAGTGAGAGAGGGAAAGAATAAGAGATTTGAAGTATGAGAAAGCAACTTTACTTCTGTTAATCTAAAAAGACCTGGAAGGAAAACTTTGCTTTTAATCAGATCCACAGTTTTTAATAAGCTCATCTTCATGTATCAAATATCCAAGTAGGGTTTTTGAAAAAAAACGTGATTTTTGAAAATGGCTGAAGAGATTTGCTTTCAAGCTGTGCTAGTGTAGAATTGGATGATTAGTCTGTATTAACACACTGTTTTGATAGTATAGATAGGTGAATTGGATCAGCTCTTTAAAATTCTGAGGTTCTGCTCCCTCTGAAATCATCAAACATGCTGGTGAGGCCAAAGAAAAAGATGGAAAGATGGGGAGAAGCTGTGACACCAGGGTATGAATCCTCCAGGCTGACATGCTCCCATGGCTTCCTTGCAGCTTGCATTGTAGCTTCTCCTGCACACTTGGATTTCTCTGTCATAGCCCTGGATCACACTTCTCCCAAAGACCTGACCCTGGCATCACAGGCACCTGCTACAGGAAGGAGACAGTGGTGTTGTGTGGCAAGTACCAGCAATTCAAAGTTAAAGCATCAGATTGGGGTGTAAAGAATCATAGAATGTCTTAGGTTGGAAGAGACATTAGATATCATGTACAGCAACCTCCCTGCCATGGACAGGGACACCTCTCACTTAGACATGGTTGCTCAGAGTCTCATTCAATCTGGCCTCGAACACCCCCAGGGAGTTAATGCTGGAAGACAGAGTTGTAATTTCCATTAAATTGATTTAATTAAAAAAATGAAGTTACACTCTTCTCAGATACACCTTGACGTTTTGCACTGATAAACTTACTAGACATTTAAAATATGACAAAACAATGAACAAAGACACATCTTAGGTGGGTGGGGTGCCTGCCAGTTATAGAATCATAGAATCATAGAATTTCATGGTTGGAAGGGACCTTTAAGATCATCTAGTTCCAACCTCCCTGCCATGGGCAGGGACAGCTCTCATCTAGACATGGTTGCTCAAAGCTTCATCCAGCTTGGCCCTGAACACCTCCAGGGAGGGCGCAGCCATAGCGTCCTTGGGTAATCTGTTCCAGAGTCTCACCAACCTCCTACGGAAGAATTTCTTCCTCAGATCCAGTCTAAACCTCTTCTCCATCAGTTTTGAACCGTTTCCCCTTGTCCTGTGGCTGGACACTCTTATGAAAAGTCTCTCTTCAGCTTTCCTGTAGGTTCCCTTCAAGTACTGGAAGGCAGCTATAAGGTCCCTCCAAAGTCATCTCTTCTTCAGGAAGAACAATCCCAGCTCCCTCAATCTCTCCACATAGCAGAGGTGATCCAGCTCCTGGATTATCTTTGTAGGCCTCATCTGGACTTATTCCAATAGATCTGTGTCCTTTTCATGGTGGGGACACCAGAACTGGATGCAGTATTTGCAGCAGGGTCTCACAAGAGCAGAGTAAAGAGGGGAAAATCACCTCTCTTGACATGCTGACCAAGAAGCAGGTATTGTGTTTATTCATTGGGATCTGACTGGCTTGAATTTAGGGTTTCTTCCTAAATTCTTAGTTTTAGAAATCTTTGGGGTCTGTAACAGGGCTCTGTCCTGGGTGTTACTTGCTCAGAGTTCATAACAGCATGTCCCTCCCTTGCTGTTTGCCCAGGTGGAACGTTTACATTGACCTTGTGTGGTTATAGATTGGCTTAAACACATCCAGTTTCTGTAACAAACTATTTCTGGCACAGAGGTTACTCCTGAGGTTATTATAAAAAGGGATGGGCTGTGCAAGTGCCTGGACAATTAGAGCATCTTTTTATGAGAACTCAGAGTACTCCTCTGGAGGAATTTTTGCCTTGTCTGATGACTAGCCCAAAAGCAGGAAGGTAAAAGGAAAAACGAAAGGCACAAAACTTCTAAACATGAAGATTACATCACTGTGAACATCAAACTTCCAAAGAGACCATAGCACTCTAATGTCATAAATCATCTGAGTAAAATCAAAACCTCTCCCTGAACCTATGGGGTGACTCCTTGACATGGTTTTCTACGCAAATAGTTGCAGGAGGGAACACTCCTGGTCAGGTCAGTCTGTCTAATGACAGGTTCTTTATCTGAAGACAGGGAATTAAACCTCTCCAGACATTCCCAGGAACTGCCATTTTAAAACCTGCCTACATCTACCTAAAAAACAACCAACCAACCAACCAACCAACCAACAACAAAAAAATAAAACAAAAAAACAAACAAAAAATCCAACCCAAAAAACCCCAAAATAATAGAAAAAAAAAATAGTTTTGATTGCTTTTGAAGGTGCTTTCCCCATTTCCTTCTGCCTCCTTACTTCCTTTAACTTCACTTTGAAGGTGAACTGTATATTAGATTTGCATCATACCTAAGGCTGAGGATGAAGGCATTGTTTTGGTGTAAAATCTATTCAGGTGAGGATCTAACTCTTTGGTTTCATCGAATCATAGAATGCTTAGGGTTGGGAGGGACCTTAAAGATCTTTTAGTACAAGCTCCCCTGCCATGGGCCACCCACCTCTAGATCAGGTTGCTCAAGGTCCCATCCAACCTGGCCTTGAATGCTTCAAGGAAGGGGGGTATCCATGACATCCCTGGGCAACTAGTTCCAGTTCCAGTGTCTTATCACCCTTACAGGAAAGAATTTCCTCCTGGATGCCTGGGTGGCACCCCTTTCTCATGTTTTACTGTAAAAATGCCTAACTGGAAGCTTATGAGCAGCTTCAGTCAAATTTTTAGGTAGATCACCTGGTTTGGTTTATTGCCTGCTAGCTTAAAAAAATTATGTGGCCTGTTGATTTGGTCCTATTAGAGTGTGTTTTGTTCACTGATTTGATACAAGGAACATACACGTCCATAGAAAATCACTCAGGCCTTATGTAACTTTAGACAATACCCAGGATGTGAACAACAAGTTCTTGGAGACAAAAGGAAAATGTTTTATCCTGTCTCTTCAGCTGGTGCTCCATGAACTGACAGGAAACCAAAGTACACAACACCCTCCTACAAAGAGGCCTTTTGGAAAGGACAAAGAAATGGAAATGTTATCCAGGATTAACACCACTAGTGGAGAAAGCACTGTCTTTTTCATGTGGATGTTCATTAAGATCCTAAAATGTATTGCAAAATTCAAAGTTGATCTGCGCCATCCTGGCACTTCCAAATCAGAAAATAGACCATTGAAGTGCTTCTTTTGATGCACAACAATATGGGAAGGTATTGGACAAGTTAATATCTTTTAGAACTGGGATCACAAGCAGTTAATTTTGAGAGCTTTCACTCCTGACATTTCAAAACAGCTAAAAAAATTGTACCTCAGATATGACTAATCCTGAAATCAATGGAATGATTGAAAAATATTCGTAGGAGTAAATCTCGGGAGATTATCTCCTTCATGTGAGAGGCAAGTCCAAACAGCTACGAAGTTAATCCCTCCTGTTCCTTGAGTTGCTTAAGTTAATTTGTGAGCACAATTAAGGGGAAGGATGCAAGGGAAAGGATGTACAGTGCAGTTGTTGCAGGAAAATTTGGTACATTTTTTTGAGAAATGTTTTTCTGATGGTGTTACCTCTAGGCAAAAAGAGAAGTTTGAGTTGTAGCTACAATATCCCTGCTAGAAAATAGCCTGGAACAGAGAATAAAAGTTTTAATGTCAAAGTGCACGTGTTGCAGATTTTTAAGTTTTCACAAAAAATGCAAAGCAAGTGCTTTGTAAGGTGGTCTTTTCTTAAAATTTTTGCATTTTTTGGTATAACTTGTTGCATAGTCTTTCCAGACACCAGCTGTGCTTCTTCCGGGGCTTTTTGTCACCCTGTATGCAAACTGTATATAGAGAGCAACAACTCTGTTTCAGTTTCCAGGTTTGCTGTGCAGCATAAAGTTTGAATGGTGTTTGAATGTGTGTGAGACTCAAGACACATACTTTTCCCAACCTAAATTCCCCAATTCCCTGGTCAGTCTTCTCTGAAGCACTTGCTGGTCAGCAAAGACCACAGATGAGATCTCTGAACTTCTCTTCTACCTTGTTACCTTTCTGAATGGAAACTGAAAATAGTTTTATAACTACCAGCTTTACACACAGGGCTCATTTGGAAGTGATTGGAACATATCCAATTTTTGTCTTACTGCATTTTCACCAGATAACAACCTCTTTGTGGCTGTGTCTGGACTATTTTTGTCTCAGAGACCTGGAGATGAATGGCTCTGTATGTTATTACAGCTTTACTGAGACATTAAGCATTGCTCCCAGTAAAAATATCAAAATTCTGTATTGCAGCCTTCACCCCCATAATTATATTTGCATTTCATTTAGCCCAAAGAGAGCAGGGATAACTTCTTGCAGTGCTGTAGGGCTCTTGAGAAAACTTGAGAGAAATCTCTCCCACATGCATGTTGCCTCTACCATGGCCCATTTGTCTGTATTATTTTTTTCAACCAATGCTGAGACTAATTTAATTTCTCATGGTGTCATCAAATTAATACCACCCGTCAGCTGATAAATTGTACCTTTTATTGAACATTCTGCTAATCAGCAAAGAGTGATGCTTAAGCAGCATGTCAAAGCAGGTCTGACACTAGAGATCTATGAATCAGTGTGAGGCTCTCAACGTGTAAAATAGTTTACAAGAGGAAGGGTTTCATTTCCATACTATTTATATTTGTGTTGAATGAAGTCATTCTCCCAGGGACCTCTGAACTTAAAGATAGAGATGACTGATCAAAAACAATTTCTATGAGAAGAATTTGGATCAAATATACACTGCATCAAAACCTCTGGTTAGTGCCAACATACTGCAGTAAATCACATAAATCCATGGAAAATATGTCTGGCTTCTAAAGTCTGTCTCAGGGAGAGGAGACTGTTTTGGGTTTGTGTAAGCAGCCATTTCCACTGGATTATTTCCTTTCTTAATGAGTCCCAAATGGAAGCAAAGGGCTTGGCTCCAGATCTTCATCTGAGGAGCACTTGCTTACTTTAGAGGCTACTGAATTTCACTAATAGTAAACAATCTTTTTTCAGATTGCCCTTAGGTCTGCTTCTTGTACTGCTAGATGCCTGTGGAGGAGTGGCTGATTAGTGAGGAGGGACAACTGTTTATTCCCTCATCCCTCTCAGTGGACCAGGATCCTGAACTGTTGCTCTCGATGAATTCATTCTGACAGTGCATGGAAATCACAGCACAGCCTTTTCTAGGGCAATCTCCAGTTTCAAATGTTGCATTTTAATACCTTGCTAGGTCTCCATGAATGTGGATACATCCTGGTAATTGTCTGATGTGCTCCAAAAATTACCTTCTAACATTCCACTGTATGTGATCAATTGAAAAATAATGTTTAAATAGGCAGGATAATTGGATTAAATGCAATACAACAATGAGTAAGATCCTAGCCTGGGGTCTGGATCCTCACTTTTAGCAACATTTTCCTGTATGACTCAAAAGAAATGGATAAATGTTAGGTTTCTCCATACCCTGGGAGACCTGGGCTTTAGCTTCTCTCTTGTGTGCAAATCAGAAAGCAAAGCATCCTTCTGTTGCACCAGTTATATAAGAATACATTTTAGGAGACTGTGCTCAGGTACTGAAGATAGAAATGCACACCTGCTCTGTCAATCAATTGGAAAAGCTAGGTTAAATCATACTGTCAAAACACAAATCCTGACTTTTCTGGACTGTTTCATATGGTTTGAGAGGAGCAGGGACAAGCAATGGAGGCTGAACTGTTCCCGCAGATGTGGACTGAAGTAGTTTATGAGGAAGGGCATGGGTAGGGGATGGTGTTTTATCTGCCTGCAAACTATAACAAAGCTAGACCTAGAGGAGCCTCTGAGCATTTCTACATCTAAAACTCCTTGCTTGGGAGCTATAACACTCCTTGTACCTGCCTGAAATGAGTACTTGCTACTTAGCAGAGAGAAAAACCTGAAGTTGTCAAAGGAACAACCAAATATGCAAACTCTGAACAAATGCTGGGTTAACTGATTTCAAAGCCATCTCTTACTCAAGATGTGTCAGTTGGGTGCCATCTGATTAATTAAAGATGTATGGCATTAATGACATTAAAAGAATGACATCAGTTACCATTGACCATAAGCCTATTGTCCTAAATCCTGCTTCTGCTTCCAGCACAGTAGCCAGCCATAGCCAAAAAGCAATTTGCTTATCTCCTTTCTGAGACTTTTAAAGCTCAAGGCATCTTATTTTGTGTTGCTGTGTGTCTGCACAATATCAAGTGACTGAACAGGAAAGAGCTTATGTGATTTTTTTTTATTGTCACTGAGTAACTCTGAGCTACAATTTCTCTTGGTAAAACCCAGCAATGTCCAGCAAGAATGCTCCCTTGAAAGCTTCTTCCCTACTCCATGGCCAGGTGTGGGAGGCCATTACAATAAGGGATACACAGACAAAGTGTTTTGGGGGTGGGTGGTAGTTTGTGTGTGTGTTTTGTGTGTTTTTTTTACCTGGAAAGGAGGGGGAAAGCAGCAAAATTGCATGAGGAAAGCTAATTATGAGAACCTAACATTCACTGTGTGAAATTTTTCTAGCCTGACAATGCTTCCATGAAATGTCATCTGTGGCATTTATCAATGTGAATAGCTGCTAAATTACATTATAAGTTTATATGATGGATTAAATGGATGACTATACAACCACCTAAACCTTATACTGCTGCTTCAGTGCTCACAGTATTATGCCTCGTTTGTTTTTTTTTGTTCTGCAATCCATGCAAAAAGAGCTGCCAGTCGCATGTTACAGTTTTGTGGTTTAGAGTGTTCTGTACAGGTAATTTTTTTAAGGAATCCACAGCAAATTATCTCGATTATCTACATTAATATTACTTTACCATACCCAGATCATTTACACTGTGTGAAGAAAAGCATTTGCAAATCTGAGACATTTAATTACCATTCTGTGTTCCAGATTCATGTCAACTGACTTATGATTTAACAGTGATGGCTGAGTGATGCCTTCATTTCTAGTCAAGGAGGTTATGCTTGGCAGGCATTACTGTTCTCTTATGTTCAGCCAATGAATGGTACCAGCCAAACTGATACAAAAGAGACTGGAGTATGAAAATAATGTTTTGATGTAGAAAGTTCTGGCTAGAACTGTCTGGCATACATGGGGAGGTGAAAAAATTCTTGGTCAAATTGTATATTCTATCACAGACTACTTGAGTACCTTGGTTTAGTATGGTAGTACTTAATGATGAACATAGAGAACAAGTAACTTTCTTGATTTCATCCACCCTGCTTGGATTTCTAAACATCTGTGGCAGTGACTATAGATGCACATGGGCTCCTGTAACAGCAGACATTGAGGCTGATTTAAAAAATGGGGATTAATTCTTCATGCTTGTGCCAAACAGGTCTAGTAAGGACCATGAAAAAAGGTTTTAAGACACTTTTGTCAGGTCTTCCAGGTAATGTACATCTGGTCAAGCCTATGCTCTGTCTTGCTTTTTCTTATGCCTTTATTGACCTTCATCTAACCTAAGAGCCTTGCTTTTACAAGGTATATTCAAATACCTAGTTCCACTGTCTTTTATTCCTCAGGGATTACACAGATTGGATGCTCCATGATGTCAACAGAGGATTTGCAATATCAGGCTTTTGAGAACTAATTTATGTGATCAGCCAAGATATTTCAATATTCTCACTATTCAATTTCACTCAAAATTTTGATGATCTTAGTGGTTACATGTATCAAGTGCAGTCAAATACCTATGGGAACTAGAGGGTATGTGTTGCTAACTTGTGGCTCAGTTGCTTGAAATTTATGACTTCTCAATTTTCACAAGCTGATCCTTTTTTTTTTTAGGGGAAGCATTCTGTTTCAAACTAGAACCTGAAACAACTGATTTCTATTTCCCCTTGATTTCTCTTGCAACTACAGCCATTTTTTAGCCAATCTGGATCACAGATTCTCCATTTGTAAAATAAGGTAAAGTTGAAAGAATGGATCAGGTACTTGAGACTGTAATTTTTATTGTTACTGTTGTGTAGGTTAGATCTGAGGATTTCTTTGCACTGATGTGAATAATTGAAAGAATCTAGTTTCAAAAATAACACACTCCAGAAAGCTTTGAAGGTTCCAGATCCACAACTTCCTTCATACCAATAATACAAACACAAATAAAAATTAACTCTGATTTAAAAAAAAATAAATCAGTTGAGATAAGCTTTTTGGTTTGCCGCTAGGGAAGAGCCCTGAAGATATCTGTCCCTGCTTTCACAAAACACCTGGGAATGACTCAGTGTGTTTTGGTAATTTTGTTTACAGTATTTTCTTTTCAGTTACAACAGCAGCTAAAAATATTTAAAAGAAAGCTATGTCTGCCAAGTCTTTTTCTTGGCAGAATTTAGCACCAAGTGTGCTGCACAGCTGGCATGCAGAAATACTAGATGATGCCTGGGTGTTTGATTCTAGTCCCACCAAAGCAAACAGGGCTCCAGTGTAGCTCAGAATCCATGGAAGTTGGACCAGGACTAAGCTGGTCTGGCTTCTTCTTTTCCTTCTGTGGACTCTCACCTGGTCTTTCCTCCAACTCTGTCTCATGTGGGGCCTGGCAGGAGATTCCCAGGAGGGACCTTTCTGTTGTTACAGCCACTAGCTGAATGTCTGCTCTTTTCACAGACTTGCTGTAGTCTTAACCAAATATGCCTAAAAATAGTAAAAATAACAATAACAGTAATAATTTGTGCATGTGCCATCAACCCTAAGGACATGAAAGCCTGGCACCTATTATGCTGACTTAATGATTGCTACAATGATTGTCATGAGAAAGGAACATCACAGTCCCTTTGATACTGTAAGGAACAAAGGGACATTTTTCATCCCTGAGTTTACATACAAGATTTAAGGATGAGACTGAACAGTGCCAGGACTTGGTACTGTCAGTGGGAGGGGGAAAGGGAAAAACCCACAGCTTTTTTTTTTCACAAGAAGGCTTCTTTTTATTAATTCTCCACTGTGAGTTTAGCCATGTGCTGTAGCACTGTATCACTTCAGAGGATGTTGTTGCAGAAGGAAAAGGTATTTTCCAACTCATCCAGCCCACAAAAGCATGACCAAGAAAGGTCTTTCTAATATGCATGCCTCAGGAAGCAAATATTTCTGATCCCTGATGTGCCTACTTGTACTGGCACGTTCTGCTTTCCCTTGTCTTTATTTGGACATCTTTCTTTTTTTTTTTCTTTTTTTTTTTTTTTTTTTCTTTTTTTTTTTCTTTTTTGGTGTTTTTTGGTGTTTTTTGGTTTTTTTTTGTTTTTGCTTTTCTTCTGGTTACTGTACCATCATTATTCTTACACTAATCTGCTTTATCATGTCTCTGCAGCTGAACCTGCAAGAGAGCTTCAAATCTCAACATGCTTAAGTTCTTGGTTTATGCCAGCATCCATTAAAAAAAATGGAGTGTATTCCTTCTCCCTGTAAGGCAGGCAAGCACAGCCCTGGGGCTTTGCATTCAGTCTAGACCTGAGATGTGGTGACAAAGTAGGGTGGGAGTGTGTCACATGCTATGAAACTCCAAAATGTTCTAAGATGTAAGTGGAAACGGTCATCAGGAAGGCTGCTGGTCAGGTGATGCGAAAAATGTTGCCAAATTGTCTGATCAGCTTGTTTCAAAATACTGGGCACCCCTTTTATTGCTGCAAAATAATTAAGCACAGAAATATTTTGTGTTTTCTAGAAATAGAAAGGAACTGGAATATCAGTAAGTGTAGTGTCCTTGTTAAAAGCAGAATCACCATTATTTTGGGCATAAGATACTGACTGTGATGGTTGACTTTTTTTCCAAAGGACTAAGAAAAAAGATCTTTTAACTACTACAGTTATTCCTATATTTCACTTAATTTTCTTTTCTCAGTTCCCTCAAGGTTTTGTTCTTTATCAGTGGTTGTAGGGCATGGATAACTGCTAATTACCCGAGAAGCTACAGAACTATTTTTTATTTACCATCTCAGGAAAAATAGTATGGGGTCAAGATGAAGCATGTTATTTAATTATAACAACATTGAATTTTTTCATTTAATCACTGAGTGAATATACTCTGAAGCTTTTAAGACAAAGCTACATGGTCATTTTCACAATAACTCGTGCAAAAATTTCCAAATCATTACTGCTCTGAAGTGTACAGTCTGACTATTACAGATTTGAATCCTCTGAATATTTTGTTTGCCATAGTCAGCTGCTGATTTTGAGTCCAAGTACATCTCACCAATATTTAACCACTGGGCATGAAGACAACAGTTCTTAACACACATGACAGCACAGTGAAAGTACCAAATTTCTTCAGTGTATTAACCTGGTGAATGAGAAGTACTACCCAGCCTTCTGGTCATTAGCCAGGAGGTTGAGCACAGTGGGATGGAGATATTCCACACTGGAATGCTATGCTGTCTACCACACAAGCAGAAGTAAAAGTATACCAACCTTTAGCTATGTTTGTTTGTAAAGTTATTTCCTAATTAACTCACATAACTTGCATACCATCTTTCCAATTGCTTGGGTTAAAAGTTCCAACCCCCCCCGCCCTTAGATGCTATTTATTCTTAATGTTTTAATGTTGACTTTTAGCACAAAGAGAATAAGGTATGATCTGTACTAGTTATTGCCATTTATGGTGACTTTTATGCGAGTTTTATCTTTTGGACAGAACATACAGTGAAAGAATGTTGTGCCAAGGTTTTTTTTTTATCTTACCTCTATTCTACAGATCCACTCGACCATTCACAATGGCAGTCTGAATATGTTTATTACAGATTAAAATAAATAATATTAAACATTTAACATGCACATTTTAACTACATACCCTTTAAGTTCCTCAAAAGAGGGGAATGTCGAACTAACTGGAAGAGTACTGTTAAGAGTTCATGTCTCTCTTCTGGCTAGTGTTTGCATTCAAATATCTCAAAAGGAAAACACAGAAGAGTAGTGTTATGGACTACTCTGTCTGGAGACCAAGTTTCTCTTTAATCTTTGCTATGAGGGTGATGAGACACTGATACAGGTTGCCCAGGGAAGTTGTGGTTGCCCTATCCCTGCAGGTGTTCAAGGTCAGATTTGAAGGGACTTTGACCAATCTGATCTAGTGGAAAGTGTCTCTGCCCATGCAGGAGGGAAGGTTGAAGTTAGGTGATGTTTGAGGTCCCCTCCAACCCAAACCATTCTGCAATTCTATGATTTTACCATAGAACATTTTGGAAAAAAAAACCAACATAAAAACCAAAAAAACCAAAAAACAAAACAAACAAACAAAAAACCAACCAACCAACCAAACAAACAAAAAACCAAAACCAAAACAAACAAACAAAACAAAACAAAACAAACAAACAAAAAAACCCCAAAGTATACTGTTCCAGTCAGTTTTCTGATCCTGACCACTGAGTATTAGTATCATTGTATTATTGGAACAGAAGTTACAGCAAAAGTTATCGAGGAACCTCTCCAGTATTAGCTGGCATTCTGCAGCCAGGCTGGGAACAGATTGGACTGGCTCTGCAGCCTGTAGGGAACCTGACCTCAAGTTCCCTTTTTTTAGGGCACACACAAAGCAAATTACTCTGCCCCTTCTTTTTACTATATTTATACTATATGAACTATATTTTTTTAACTTCACAGGTAGTCTTCCCTTTCCTTCCTGGATGCACGCAACTTTTTCTCCCTTCTTCCTCCCTTTCTCTGCATGTTTATTTGGGATAACAAATCGACACCTGGGCTGCATTGTTGAAAAGTTTCTCCCTGTAAGCAGCGTCAGAGATGCTGCAGGGTGTGTGTGCAGTGGTGGCGGCGGGCGGCAGGGGGCAGGAAGCAATCGCGACATAACGACAAGCGACAGTCGCTGCCCCAAGCCTCGGACTCTGCGGTGTGATCCCTGTGCTAAAAAAAAAACAAACAAAAAAAAAACAACCCCAAAACAATCCCTCCAGTGGTGGATAATTCAGTGCTGAAGAGCAATCTGACAGAGCAGCAGGAGGAGGTACAGCTGAGCGGTCTCCCTGCCAGCTGGGTTCTTCTGTGGCCTTCAGAAAAGAGTAAAAAAAATAAATCACAGAAAGACCATTTTTCTCTTTTGCCTGTAGAAACAGGGGTCTCCTGTTCAATTCCCAGCTTCTCCTCCTGCTTATCAACCCCTTTGTGCAAAGTCTGGTCCTGATGGCATGACATGTTGCAAAATCGTGAGTAAAATGGAGTTTCTCCAACTGAAGTTAGGCTCTTTATTTTCCCTATGTGTCATCGTGTGCCCACTTCCTAAAAAGCAACCCACAGCAGTGATGTACATTGCTGTCACAATGATGAGTAAGACCATGAGAGAAAGCACAAGGCTGCAAATCATTTGTAGAACTGTAAAAAAATCCAAATTTATAGTCATTACCAAGCCAAACTCATGCAGGGTAATAAAAGACCTACCATACACTGTAAAACAGCCTCCTTTTAACATTTGCAATCAATTATTTTTATAAAAATTATATGAATATATATATATAAAAACAACTGATGTTCGCCAAATGCTATTAGGTTGTTGCAAATGCTCTGGGGCAGGAAACTTGCTCTGAGTGACCTATTCCTTTTTGCATTTTTGGGTATAGGCAGGCTGCCCACTCGTGTATGGTGCTGCCAGCCACAGGGCAGCTTGGCACCAGAGCTGATTTGTCTGAGTGCCACAGCAGATCAGGGTCACTGGCTCCAGCTGTGGGTGGCCTGGATGACCTCCTGAGCCCACAAGTGGGCAGGGAATTGGAGGGCTTGGGGGTTACTGCAATGTCATGTTTGCAGTATCATGGTAACTTAACCCAAGATTTATCCACTCAGGCAGTAATTGTGGCAGGAACACTCAGAGTAGGTCATTACACTTGTAATTTGCCAGGCCCTCAATTCAGCTTTTGTTGGGGGAACTAAAAAAGGAGCTGCCTTGAGTACTATTGAGCAAGACAAAAACCAGTGGCTGGCTAGAGATCTCCCATGAGCTTGGTTTTCAAGAGGGTTAGCAACACTGTGGTATTGTTCCCTGGCCTCACTCACACAGAGTCCTGCCTGATACTAGAAAAGCCAATGCCAGCGGCTCAGGGTGGCATAGCTTGACAACCTCTGTTTCGTGCCACTCTTCTTTCCTTGTGGAGGACATTCCTTTGTTCATTGCCACATCTCTGTCCTCCTGAACATCATCTTCTCAGCTGTTTATTGAGTTTGGGAATGATATCCATATTGCTTTATGGCCTGAAATATAAACTCTTATTATCTGACCTTTCTCCCCATGCATTTGCTTCAACAAATAGGGGTGAGAGGTAACTTGTGGTGAGAGGTAACTTGTTTATAGCCACTCACTGCTCAAGCTCTGATATTTCCCATTTATTTCACTTTAAAAAATCTGTACATACACCTGCAGAAAAATGCTGACAAAAAGAATGGTGAGTGCCAGGACTACCAGCTCAGAGTGGCATTACTTGGGTCTGCCCCTGTTTTCTGGAGGGCATCTGGCAGGTGAGATTTAAGAACACACTTGAACTGAAGAGAATGCCAGAAGATCTCTAGGGTACCAGCATCCTCATGAGATTTCTCCAGAAGAAATAAAGCCACAGGTCAGATCTTCCCCACTCTGTTGCATACTGGAATATATGCCTTCTACCCACAAAAAGAAAAACAAACAAACAAACAAACAAAACAAACAAACAAAACAAACACAAAAACCCCCCAAAAAAAACTAACAAAGAAAGAAGTTTGCAGAAGGCTGGGCTGAAGATTTTCCTGCTACTGGTATCCAGAGATGTAGCAAGAAGTTTGCCTGTAACTTTTGCAGGATGGGAGCTGAGCAGCGGAGACTTCTGAAATGGGACAAAATGAAAATTGTCTTTGGCACATGACTCAGTAAACTACACACATGCTTTTTGGTCTTGCTGAAAAGAAACTGGAGATGGATACGTGCTCTCTGCAACTGGGAGCAGCTGGTGGGCACTGTGGAAGGAAGCAGAGGGGGCTGGAAGCTGCTGGGGTGTGTTTGTGCTGGGGCCAGCAGCACTGTGCAGCTCTGCTCACAAGCTGCAAAAACAACCAATGGGCCTATTATTTATGTTATTATTGGAGAGGCTAAGAAAATAGGATGCATCCTTTTTTGACACTTAAGAGCATTACCAATCTCCATAATTTACCTTGCTGTTCTTGCTGACATGATTAGTTTTCAAAGGAGTCTGCATTATTTTCAGATTTGGTAAGTGTCAGAAATTATTTCCCAGAAACGTTCCTTTCCAAATTTGCTTGGTTAAAGAAGGCATAAATTATACTCATGTTGCTTTAATAAACAGGCTATTGACAGACACTGTGATAACACAAAAATGCTTTGCCCAGAGAATCAATTTATGCGTGCTCCTCAGTGTTTTATAGTGACCTAAAATTTTATATTTTACAGGAGCATGCATTGTTTTATGTATCTTGATGATATATCCACCTTTCTAAAGCTCACTACAAGTGCATAAGTTCAGACCCAGGTATAAGTCACACCAAACACAGGAAAATTTAAAAATATAACACAACCGATAACACTCATTGCTCATATGTTCTTTAAATGCAATAAAATGATCATATAATGTTTCATCCTTCTATAATTCTAGGATGTTGCCAGCACTGATGGATTTCCACTTTTCCCAGATGGGCAGAGCAGTTTTGTAAAGACTGTCTGTTCTGCTCCTTTCCAGCAAGCCTGTCTCTGCAGGTGCTGCCAGACCTATTGCATGACATTGCACAACCTTGTCTGCCTGTGCAGTATCCAGTTAGTACTGGGACAGTACAGCCAGGTTAGATAATGATCAGGAAAGACTGTCAAAATCTCCATGAATAGCTGGAACACATCAGGAATGCTGTCAGTTGGTCTTTGGATAAAAGTGACTTTTTATAGTCCTACTCTTCTTTATATTCTCTGATATTATAAAAGTTTTTTATTGTCCTTGAACCCCAGCCTATAGACACCAGTAGACATGGCCTGTCAGAATTTTTGTACTGGGGAATCTGATTTTTTAGTCTTACTAGAGTCTGGTTTAATTAGAAGCTGACTGTAATATCCTATTCATTTGCACCCAGTCTGAAGATGTATCCCTAGAGTGATCTGCAAGGCCCTACCTGCAGACACTGAGTTTTGTATTCATGCTTTTTGTCTGCCATAAAATCTTGACATGTAGAGGCTATGTGCAAATGCAGAGTACTGGCTGTAATTTAGTTACAATGCTGTATTCAAGTAAATTGATTTCAGCTATACTGCTCTGTAGCTAAGAATTTCCAAAGCACACCTGGAACACAAGAATACTGTGATTTTAATGGATTTTAATGAGGCTGTAACTCAAGAGATAGGTAGTGGGATAACTATAATGCAAGAGCAAAGCTTTAGCTTTCTGAATTCTGAAATAGTTCTTGACATTAATGGATGTTCCTCTGGATATATGTCAAACAAAAATCATGCTTGGTTTACATTTCTTTATCTGCTGCATGTCTCGTATAATTTTCTCATCCTCATCTGCCCTTTGGCTTTTGCCCTCCTTTTATGAGTTCCTCTTATGCTCTCATATTATATTGGTTCACAAAAGTTCACTCATAAAAATTTCAGTATTTATTTACCTTGTGCAATTATTATAACCACCGAATATACTACACATTTCTGATTCCAGAGTAGTACATGATGTGCAGAACACCCGGGAGACAAAATGCATGCATGTATCTGGGATTATATGCATATACACTGTTTTATGGGATTATTTTCATTTATGCTAACACACCAAACTACTGAAGGGTTTTAGCTTTTTTCCCTGTTTGTCATAATTCTTTTTAAACTAAACAAATGTGAATCTGATAAATGCCATAGTGCTTCTTACATTCATTAGAAGAACGTCTTGTCTTGCATTATTACATTTGCTTATTTAATGAATCCACTGCAGTTTTGCTTTGTGATTCCCACCCTGATCTACAGCTCAAGGTAAATTGATTTGTTTTGTTTGGTGATAAACATGCTTTGTTCTTCCAGTATATACAAAAAATGATGCCTTTGTATGGGATATGGTCTCATGTTGTGTATGTGGTCCAGAGTGGATGCTGGAATCCTTCAGGATGCTGGAATCAAGAGGAAATAAAATATTTTGCAGATATATAAAAAGGTCTTCAAACTGGACTTGAAGAGAGGTGGGTGTCTAACTGGTTTTACCGGAGAGGAGACTGGGAGTGGCACACCAGGACCAATGGATAGCACAGATGATTGGAGTGGTGTCATGGATGGCTACGTACTGTTTAGGAATGACAGGTCATCAAAACAGGGTGGTGGAGTGACTCTTTGCATGAAAGAGCACCTGGAATGTATCAAGTTCTGCCTAAAAGAGAAGGAAGAATGTGTTGAGAGCTTATGGGCTAGAATTAAGGGGCAGGCTACCATGAGTGATATGTGTTTACTACAGGCCACCTAATCAAGATGAGGAGGTTGATGAAGCCTTTTACAGGCAGCTGAAAGGAACTTCATGATCACAGGCCCCTGGTTCTCATAGAGGATTTCAATCATCCAGATATTTTTTTGGAAAGACAACACAGCCAAGCATGCAAGGTCCAGGAGGTTCCTGCAGAGCATTGTTGACAACTTTCTGATGCAAATGGTTGAAGAGCCTATGAGGGGAGGTGTGCTGTTGGATCTGGTATTAACAAACAAAGAGGGTCTTGTTGGAGATGTGAAGGTTGGGGGTAACCTTGGCTGTAATGACCACGAATTGCTGGAGTTTACCATTTTTGTGGAAACAGTAGAGAAATAAGTAAAATTACAACCCTAGACTGCAGGAATGCAAAGTTTAGCCTCTTCAAAGATCTACTCAGTGGAATTCCATGGGTCAGGGCACTGGAAGGTGTGGATGCCCATGAGAGCTGGGCAACTTTGAAACACCACTGCTTGCTCCAAGCTCAAGACAAACTCATCCTTGTGAGGAAGAAATCAAGCAGAGGAGGTAGGAGACCTATGTGGACAAGTAAGGGTATTCTGGAAAAAATTACAGGGAAGAAGGAAATGTACAGAGTACGAAAAACAAGACTGGCCACTTAGGAGGAATATAGTCAGAGAATGCAGTGATGCAACAAGGAAAGCTAAGGCTTACCTGGAACTAAAGATGGGGAAAATATTGTATCAAGGACAACAAGAAGGGTTTCTTCCAGTACATCGATAAAAAAAGGAAGAATAGAGGAAATGTAGCCCTGCTGTTGGATGAGGCAGGTTACCTAGTGGTCTAAGACCCAGGGAAGGCAGAGTTATTGAATTCCTTCTTTGTTTCAGTGTTCACTGCAAAAGCCTGCCCTGGAGGTCAGAGATAAGGTCTGGAGAGAGAAGGACTTTCCTTCAGTAGAGGAGGATCAGGCTAGAGGCCACTTGGCCAGACGGGATGTCCATAAATCCATGAGCCCTGATGGGTTGTATCCCCTAGTTCTGAGCAAGCTGACAGATGTTATTGGTAGGCCAATGTCCATCATCTTTGGGAGGTCATGGAGAACAGGAGAGATGCCTGAGGACTTAAAGAAGGCTAATGTAATTCCATTCTTCAAAAAGGGCAAGAAGGAGAACCCAGGGAATTACAGGCTGGTTAGTCTCACCTCTATCCCTGGTAAGGTGTTAGAAAAAATCTTTCTGGACATCATCACAAAAAATGTGATTGCAAAGTGTCATTGGGAGATGTCAGCATAGATTCACTCAAGTGAAATTATTCTATCCTCTAGTCTTCCCTGGTAAGGCCACAGCTAGAATCCTGCATCCAGTTCTGGGCTTCCCACTTCAAGAGAGATAGGGAACTGGGGAGAGTCCAGAAGAGGGCAACAAAGATGACTGGGGATTTGGAGCATCTATTTTATGAGGAAAGTCTGAGACAGCTGTGACTCTGTCCTGGAGAAGAGAAGTCTGAGGAGAGACCTTGTTAATGCCTACAAGTATCTAAAGGGTGGGTGCAAGGAAGATGGAGCTCTCCTCAGTAGTTCCCATTGACAGGACAAGAGGCAATGGGCACAAGCTAGAACATAGGAAGACTTTTTCATAAGAAAAAACTGTTTTATTATGAGGGTGACAAGGCACTGGAACAGGCTGACCAGTGAGGTTGTGGAGCCCCCTTCTCTGGAGATATTCAAAACACACCTGGATGCTTTACATTATACCTTTTATAATTTTTATCTTTTGTTGCTGTCTGTAAGCAGCAAGGTGCCTGGACCACGGGCCAGAGGTGTGCATTTATATAGGCATATATATATATATATAAAAAATACTTTTTTGATGTTAGAATTTTCAGTTTGTACTCTTCATCTGTCATTCCTTTTTCTGAGTTTACTTAATTCCAACCTTTTTATCCCTTTAAAATTCAAGTGGCTTGAAAAGGTCTCTGATTCACTGTGGTACCACTTCAGTATAATGACAATGTCATTTAACTCATACACGAATAGTCTCACAGCTTTCATAGAAAAAAGGAGAGCAAAAGTCAAGAGAAAATGAGCTTCCATCTCTCTCAGGCCACCTGCCTGCACCGCAAGCTGTAGAGAAGAAATTCCAGAGCAATCTGTTTTTTAAACATAGCACAGCAAATGCAGAAGACAATACTTTATAAATCACTATAAAGGTCAGATCAAGTTGTCCTCTTAGGTCATAAATATGATGCTGCCACTTTTAAAATCCATGAGCCAGCATCACCAAGCAATAAAGCTACCCTCTCCCTCATGTAGCAACCCCATAATGCCCAGAGGTCTGTCCCTCTTTCCCTCCTGCTGCTGGGCAGCCAGAGCTTCCCTGAAGCCAGGAACTAGGCCAGGCAGCTGCAGGTGGCCCCATGATCAGAGACCAAATGGACAGGGTTGGCCATGCTGCTGGCTTAAAAGAAAATCATGGGTTGCAGAAGCTGCATGCCCTGACTGCTCCCTTCATCCATTTGCATCAGTCCTGGTCCTGTGGTAGCTGGTTATTTTGCAGCTAAAATAGCTAGCTCCCTGCCAGCCTCCTGAACCCTGTCTCTTCTATATATCTTGGCGAGCTGATGGGATTTTAAACAATATTTGACTTGGAGGTACAACAAGACAAACACACGAGCCATCAAAGGCATGTTTTATAATCATGGGTTAGCATGATTCTTTTCTTTGGCATTTGACTGAAAGAAAAAAAAAATTAAAGACCCTTATGATTTTAAGCATGCAGAATATCCCAACCTTCTGTCATTGTGGATCTTATTTTTCATGTTGAAGGGGGAAAGTTTACTTGGGAGTAATAAGCAGGTCTCGTGGGACTGCAGCGTGCTACTGCTGTCATGCACAAAGCAACCCAGCCAGGAAAGGGATATCTGCCAACAGCCTGGAGTCCCCCACTTTAAAGGACACCTCATGGGAAATGGCTGACAAAAAGAAAATTATCTGACAAGCACTTTGATGCATTGCTAGTAGTGCTGCACAAACACATTGTCCTGGGCATGTGGAAAACTAAAGAGGTGGTTCTTATCTTCTCTACATGTACTGTGATGATCCAAAAAAGGTGGACTACATCACATAAAAATTTAAAATAACCACATGCCCAACCTCATTACCAGGCCTAATAGGCAGCAAATGAGAATCAAGTTAGTGGGGTGCTATTTCCTGAGGAGAGGTCATTGATATCTGCATCTCATCACTTGGAGCTATTTATAGGTATTTAATCACTCAAGAACTTAGGGCAAAATCATCTTGCAGATATCTACTTTGGAGTGGGTTAACTCCACATAAGGCAGGTCTCATTTAGCATGGCAAATCTCAAGAGCAGAATTGGAGATTAACAGGGGGTAGGAGGGACGCCCACAGGAATGACATGATGAATGAGTCAGGCCAGCCCCACTGCTGCCCTCAAACCAGGGTAATGGAGCTTATGGGAATCTCCTTTTGATCTGTTTCAGGGCACTGTCTTTGCCTGGATAACTGCTTTGACCTGCTGCTCTTCCTCATGATAGTTTTGCTAATGGCAGTCCCAAAACTATACGTGAAAGAGCATTCTCCCAGTGCATGTGTAGCAGGATGCAGGTAGATCTGAGAGCCTGAGTAACAAAACCTGTCCTCAGTATAGGTCTTAGTCTTTCTCTGACAATTGACAGGTACAACCCACTGTTCAAGAAATAAGACTGCTTGTCTATTGCTCTTTATTTTTCCTCTATGTCTGATAAATTTTGTTTAACTTACCAGTGTCTATTATTTTTCATCAGAGACCCTATGATATGGTATTCAATTTTCACTGCATTATTTGCAAATCAGATTTTGTTGTTTTTATATGGAACAAATAATTACTGCAAAAAACCTAATTCTAGCTCAATCAAGTATTAAAAAATGGACAGACCCTATCAAGCAAATCTCTTCAGTGGGTAAGGTTCTAAAACTGTATTCTTGTTGGGTTTTAGAATTTGTAGTTGCAGTAAATCCAGTGTAAATCCAATCCAGTAAATCCAATACATTCTGCTGCTACTTTCATGGCGATACTGTGACTTTATGACTTTACTTCTTTTAAGTCTGAAGCAGAGAAGCCAATGTGGGATGATCAGCTGGTATATTAATCATCTTGAAGCCAAGGGAATGAGAGAAGAGGGAGTTTATAATCCAAAGGTTACTACATGATAGTTCAAAAAAGCAGATCAGGCAACTGTGGAGGTACCTAAAACTATATTACTTAAATTACTGGCAAAGGTGAACACCTTCACTCTAGAATTTGCATCTTTCTTCATATTCTGTGTTAAATAGCTCCTGCCCTCTGCCATGCCGCCAAAGCAGCAAGTTACTGTGCTTGAGGGATGGAGCTCTGAGCTAAAAACACTTCCCAGACCATGCAATGCTCAACTCTTTCACCACCTGACTGGCAGCTAACACCTGGGCCTGGCCTTCTCTTCATGGCAACATTTCAGAGATAAGTCCCTTAGCAGCTGGTCTTGGGTATTACTTTAGGTCATCACTTTGTAACTGAAGACAAGAGCTACAAGGGACATTTTTGAGCAATCTGGTCTAGTAGAAGGTTTCCCTGCCTGTTCCCAACTGCCAAGGGGAGTTGGAACAAGATTATTTTCAAGGTCCCTTCCAACCCAAAGCATTCTATGTTTTCCTGTTTGACAGCTGATCTTGATATACCCAGTCTTGTTTCACCAGCAGTGTTTCAACATTCTGACAAACCAAAATGATACATCTTCCAATCTGCTGAACTTTTTGATAACTAAAAACATTTAGATAACTAAACATTTAGACATTTTGATAACTAAACATTTGATACTAAATATTAATCATTTGCCATACGATTGCCCCTTGACTGTTTTTTTCATCTCAGGAAAGTCTGAAACACCATGAGTCCCATGTATGTAGGGAACAGACATTTTCTGTTCTCAACAACTACAGTTGCAGAGTTACATGGGGAAGACAGCAGACATTGAATTTTCTAAGAGTACTCAGTGCTTCATTGCAGGTCCTCTGGAATACTGAAACACAAGAGAGGAACATATTTCCTGCAGAAGGAGCCTGGAAAACTTTGCCAGAGGGAAATACATTAAGAAACCTCATCAAAGGCTCAATTTTAACATTTTCATTGGTCTGAACATGATTCACCGTGTTTATGTCTCCACTTGGATGCTTGTGGGGTAAAGGCTAACCAACCAGACAGGAGAATCATCCAGCACACTATCTTTTCATCTTCCTTTATCAGTAGACAGTTCTAGTGCAAACAAATGTTTAACTTCATTCATTTGGAAAAACAAACCAACCAACCAAACAAAAGTTAAAAAAAAAAAAAAAAAAAAAAAAGAAAGAAAGAAAAGAAAAACATAATGGCACAGCTGGTTAAAAGAGTAGTCCCTGGACAACAGCTTCCCTGACTGACTCTGTGATATAAGCTATGCACTTGGGAAGCTTCAGTAAGATCATTGAGTAGGTTGTATTTACAGTCTAATTAGGAGTAAATGAAGAGCTGACCATTAAGCAGACCAGGTATATTGTCAAATTCACTGTTATTATACCAACAGATTACAAGGTGAATTTTCTAGCGTGGTTTATTTCTCCCACTGAGAGTGCTCAAGATGAGTGAAAGACAAATAGCAATTATTTTTTGATAATACAAAATGCTCTGCTTGATACAGAGCAAAAAACAAATATGTTCTTTTTCTCTTTTTCACAGAAAAAAAATGTTCATCCTTTGCTCAAAATGTTGCTCCTGAAGATTTGACTGCTTCAGTGAGAAAACACCCTTTCACCCTATGTGTTAAAGCATCTCCAGAGTCATGGTAGGGGCACAGAGAGCAGAGTATTATGAAATGAAGTATTATGTACTAACTACAGAAGAGAACTGGAATCACAGAGAACCGGAATCCCACCTGTCCTGCATCACCGTATGCAGAAAGTTAAATGAGCTCCTGCTGTCTTTGTTTTGCACCTTCAAAATCAAGCTTATAATCTTCCTTACTTCCCAGTAATCAACAAATATTGGCAACATGTTTGGATACATGGAAGTGATGCACCGAAGGGAAAACAAATGTTATTCAATTTCATTGATTTGCAACACATGAATATTGGTGATATAGCCCTTTGCATGGATGAGGATGTGCAAAAGGGTCTCTTGCTCATTCTGCTCTGTAACATGGCAGTGATTTCTGTCTATTGATGAAGCACTGGAACATTTATTTTGACTGTTTTTTGTCTACTAGGGGTTACCAAGTGAGGGCTGAAGTTGATTTGTAACCTTCTCTAAATATGCTGGCAAGGAGAAGTTCAAATGGGGATGTTCAAAGGTATTTCCTTTGCAGAGAGGAGGGTAATCATACTTCCAGACAACTGAAGCACTACTTGCCTAGTGAAGGATTCTCTGAAGATCTTACACAGGCTTTTTGACCTCACCATAGTTTTAAATGATTCCTCTGGGGAGATGCATACTTTATGTGGTTCTGCTTCTCATGTCACTTGTTTTTTTTCAGATGCTCAAATCATTAGATTTTACACTACCTTTGCTTGCACAAGATTGGCCTTTCCTCAGCTCCTCTGAAGCAGTTGCCAAATTTTACATTCTTTGGCATTCTCTTCTATTTTGGCCACCAAGTAGATCGGAAACGAGGCGGCACTCCTTGTCTGTATTTCTTCCTGTCAGAGAGATGACAGGCATCTGCAATCAAAGAAGGCTTACTGATGCATGAATAAGGGCACATTTTAAATGTCTCTTCCAGAAAGGAGCCAACACAAAAGGAAACCAGCTATGTCCTGAAGATCTCATCATTATTCCCTAGATAATTTCCTAAGTCTACCTGTCCTCCGTCTGCAGTCAGTTTAGAGTATGTCTACCTTTAAAGCATATTTTTTACGGGTTTTACTTAGAGAAGAATAGAAGGCTTTACATTCTCATCTAGACTAGTCACCTCTAAGCAGTGCCTTTCTGATGCAGTCACTCCAGAACTGATGGGTAAAGATTTTATTTCGTGTGGCCTGTGCAGAGCTGCATTTCACAGAGAGTGATCTGAAGTTGTACAAATCCATTTGAAGAAGACCAACAAAAAGTCTGGACTAACCTGTTTGCTATTCTGGAGATTGGAGTTCCTCCGAGACTTCCCTAGAGGGAATTATTAACATTGCATGGTGTGAACACCTTGATCTGGCAGCAGCAGTTCTCAGAGCTGACAACAGCTGCCTCTCATCTTTCCCCAGGACTTCACTACCCTTTCTCTGCTAAGAACTTCCTTCTCTGTGCCAAAAAGGAAAATCAACGGGGGTGGGAGGAGCAGCTAATTTAAACCTGTCTCTGAACTGTTGCTAGGTGCTGATGGTTTAATACCTGAGAAACCTTGCTGGGAACAAATGCACACTGATGTCTCACCTGTCCTTTTCAGTTAACTTCATTGTGTCATCCAGGAAGGTTGTTGTATTCCCTAGGAGAAGATTGGCTATTCCTGGCAAGGGGACAAGTGACTCAGATGTGACTCATTGGTGCAGGAGAACCTGCTGGCAGCCAGGCACTCTCCTCAGTGGCAGCAGAAGTCTCCTCTGCAGCTATGGAAACTGGCCCATCTTGAGTGCTGCAGTGTGGCATTCCGGTGGCACAAACCTGGTAAAGCAAAGGAAGACCTGAGGGCACAGAGCATGGTAATGAGGCCTCACGGAGCTGACCACACAGGGAGCCTTTCCTGGTCTTGTGTCAGCTCAGCAGGACCAACACTTTTACAGACTAACTGGCTCAATCCTTGGGATAATTTTTCTTCCTCTGCTTCATTTGCCATAGCAGACAGTGCCACAGCCCTCACATCAATCACAGCTCCCCCCAGCTTCCTCTTGAAGCCTTGAGGATGGGCCATGCAGATGAGGAATGATGCTCCCTGCAATTGCAGTCACGCTGACCAGGCAGCCATTTGTTACCACCACCTCTGCTGCAGAAGGTATCCAGCAAATTCCTGTCATGAAGCAGATCAAATGAACCTGGGGTTGTGCTCCTAGGACTCAGCTGAATATGTTTACAGTGGCTGGCATTTGATTGAATGATAGATACTATGACCAGTTTAAAGAGTAAAACATTACTTCTCCTAATAGTCACAGGTTTTTGTTGTTCCTGGCACAGGCTGTTTCTGGAAGGTCCTTTTTCTATGACGTTAAAGTCTTGTCTTCCATCTAAATATTCTTCATATATTTGATACTTTCCTGCTTTCTTTTTGGCTGTCTGTAACATATTCAGAGACAAGAACTGTATTAAAAACTGACAATAATTTGATGCGAGCTGAAGGTAAAGCTTGCACACTAATGTGAGATAAGGAATTATTATTCTTGCTGCAGACAGGATAACTGGCATGAGGAGAAAGGAACTGATTTTCCTGATGTCACATGACATATCTCTGTGAAACTGGTGGAGAAACAAGAAGTTTCAACTGCAGATGTGTTTTCTTGCTTGCGATGCTGAGGGTCATGCTCATGTGGTTCATATGTGATCCCAAAGGAGGAAAGATTAAAGATAGCCTCTCTGTTGATCAGAGATGCCATCAGCTGATCTGAGGCAGTAGGTCATGTGAGGAAGGAGCAATACGTGCTGCCTGTGAGCTGTCTTTATGAGAAGAGCACATCCTCCTGTGTGCTGCGAGTTGTCCCTTCAGCATGTCACTTGCCTTTGTGCAAATGTCCTTCCCATGGCTGGTGTGACACATGGGCCACTCTGCAGCACTTCCTGAGGCTGGCAGGGAGACATATCTGGGGTTGCTATGCTCTAGCAGAGTGGCTTTCCACAGAAACATTTTCTGTTTGCCTCTTTTAGCACTGTGTCCATCTTTCTGCGTATGTTGGATATGGGGGAAAACAAACAAGCAAACAAATGACAAAACTATTTGTATCAAACCAAATTCTAATTCCAGATGTGAAAAATAAAATTCGTTTATTTTCACACCATGAAGCTCCTCCTTTGAGGGATCTCACCAGCCTCAGTGGTGACAACCATTCAACTCATAGGAGCTGAATGTTGGCTCCTAACATTAGAGATCAAGGGATCTAGGTCCTGGATTTGAGTATCTGCTAAGCTAGGCTGGCATTCTTTTTCGGTGAAAGATATGGAAATGCAGCATATACAGTTTATCTGGGCTTTAGTGATACTATGGACACAGCAGCCCATCACTATCTTAGAGAGACACTGAAGGAGCATGGTTTGCCCAATAGCATAAAAAAGGTGAATGATAAAAACTGGCTGATGGGAGAGATACAGAAAACAGTCAGCAGTAGTGTTATATCATGAGAGAACTTGAACCAAACATGGTTTCCCTGAGATTAACATTTGCTGCTATGAACCAGATTATTCTGCCTAATTGTTAGCAAGCTGTGAAAGCAGTATCATTCAGCCATGGCTAAGTGTGAAGCTAGTACAAGAGACATTAGGTGCAGAAACATAAAAATAAAATATCAGACTTCTAAAGAAAAAAAATATGTATGACATTATTAATTTAGGTATGAAATGTACAAGAAAACTAAATAGCTGTATTCAAGACTCTCTCATCTCTGATATGGCTCTGGTGGTGGTCTGTGAAAGTCTTCAAGTTGGATCTACAAGAAAACTTAGATATCAAGCTGGCACTATTGACCACGAAATCTAAAATTACATCCTCAAAATCTGTCTGTTGGCTGCTCTTAGTCTTGGAAACAGATGAAGTCACTGGGCACTTGTGCTTCCATCACTAACACTGTTTGTGTGTGCAATCTTATGCGACATGCAGCATGGCAAAAAGATCTCCAGCCTGGCTTCACAGAATGTGTCACAGGAAACTGACACAGTGCAGTGCAGAAATACCAGCCCAGGAATAGGAAGCTGTGGGGGCTGTCTGGGATGATGCTGAAGGCAGGCAAAATTTGCCAGGGCAAATGATTGCACTGCAATATCTTCCAGAACCCGGGCTGGCTTAACTGCAGTCTGCTCTGAGAATGGCAACAAGAAGGTTAGATGTACACTACATGTCTGCTGTGGGGACTGAGCAGAGCTGGTGATGCTCTTTGAAGTGCTGTGGAGCTGGGTGCCCAGCTCAGGCCCATGAAGCAGGGCTTTCACAAGCAAGATAAATCTTTCCTGCCCTTTCTTGCCTGTGAGATCTGAGCTGATAAGAATTTTCTGAAAATCCCTGGCAGATGAGGCTACAGGCAAAATAGGGAGGATAGTGACTATTTCCACCAACTGAGAAATTACTTAATGCTGAGAAAATTCACTCATTAGTATGAGCAAAGTTTGAGTCCTGCCTTGGTGAAAAGGATTCTGGACCTTATCCAGCCCCCAGACAATTGCCCCAAGCAGAGAGGACCTCGTGTTCTGTGGTGGGGCTCGCCAGCTCTCCTGGGCAAAGCAGAACAGCCTCCCTGACATAATTAAACATGTATTGGTTCAGAGACAGAACTGAAAAGATTCATGCTTGGAGCTTAAAATACATCTAAAAGTTTTGAGGCTGTTCTAGTAACCCTTTCTGGGTCTTGACACTGGAGTTGTCTATAAAAACTACCCAGTTTAGTGCTGTAAGATGCCTAACTTTTATGCTCTTTAATGCAGGGAAAATCTCCTTTACCAGATTTCTATGACCACATAGTTCTCAGCATTCTGGGTTGTGAGATAGCATAAAGACTACTTTTGAATCTATAAAGGGTAGACTTGCCCAACTTACTACTGTTGAATACCAACTTATGGAGAAATGAAAAAATGATCTTGCAGCTGAAGCAGAGGGCTGGCACTCATGCCTGGGGCTCTATTCAGCTGTTCGCTGGGCTTCCTGCATGGCCCTGGGCAAATCACAATCTCTCCATGCCAAAGTTTCCTCCTCTGTAATGCACAGATAAGGGTGCCTACTTCACAGGGTTTGCATGAAGCTAAATTCATTACAATATTCGCATGTTTTCAGATTTTATTTTTTTTTATTCTGAGATTTGCACTCCTATTGGAAGCACAAAGAATTATTTTAATCTCTATTGCTAACAATAATGATGAATGCACTTCAGCTTGGAATGTGCTTGCCCTCACATGTTTGTTTATAACTTCAGAGCATAATAAATAATCCTGTAGATCCAATCTCTTCATCTTGTTCCCCAGCCTAGACCAGAGCTGCAGGGTTTGCTTGGCCTGCCATGTTCCCTCGTGGAATTTATAATCAGCAGGATCATCTTTAAGCATAGCCTCCCACAGCACATTATGGCCCTGCCATGGTTCCCAGGCAACATCAGTTAAGAAGACAGGCAGAAGCAAATCTCTCCTACAGGTCAGCAGTGGTCTGCATAGCTCCATTGGTCATGTATTTGCTCCAGGGCTCATTAAGATCCTCCGTCAACAGTGGCAACTCTCATTTCATGCTTCTGCAAATGTGAAATGTGTTGCTCTCACCATATTCTTGTGGTTGTGTCTCTTCATGGTCCCTCCTTCTCCTATTATAACACTCCCATAATTTTAAGTTTCCTCCTTCCCTCTATTTTTTCCTGTCACTCTCCCCTGAACTATCCCATTTTTTCCCTTCCTCTGGTGTACCCTACATCCTTTCTCCCTTCAACTTAGAGACACAGGCAGACCTTTGAACTCCAAAATCTAAGAGTATAGGGAATCAAAACAAAAATGTGCGCATAGCTTCTAGCTCTTCCACCATGCAACCTTAACATATTTCAATGATGTTGTCAACTTTTAACTAGTCTTTCACTCTTCTTTTGCTTGGTTAGCTTTGCTATCAGTTATTTGTTGCTTTCATTCTCTGTCCCATTTGAAACCAGAGCCTTGTTTTGTAAAAAAAAAACAAACCAAATTATCTGGGTTTCTGTGTTTGCAGCTATCCAGTGTCCAGTGGTTATGTCTACTAAAAATGACAGCACGAGCTCTGGTCCTTGGTGTTTCCTGCCTTGAAGAAATTCCAAGAAAATGAATCAGTAACTTGTAATGGACAAGGTGCCACAATTCCTCTTAAAGGCTTTTCCAAGCTATGACAGGGTCAGTCCAGCTGCAAGCTCTTCTTTTTAGAAGAGGTGCACAAGGTGACATGTCCACAGTCCTGTCATTCAGCATGAAGGTACAACCAGTGGGCATCATGTAAAATTGGCAGGTCCCAAGAGACAGGGGAGACCACAGTCCCCAGCCACTGATAGGTATAATGTATGTAATTTTTCTCTGTTCATATGCTTCATGTGCAAGTCCCTAAATAGTATTTTGTTATGCTTTTGTATTCCTCTTCTTTTTCTAAATTATCTATCACATTTTCTGCTATCAGTTTTCCCAGTACTGAACAGGACACCACGTAAAAATCTTTTTGAAGTGGAAGGAAATTAATCTACTTGACTTCCATCAAGTTCACCCAAGCTTCTTGGCTGTCCTTAATTTTCATAATTCTGGTAGCAAGTCAGAGTGCTTTTAACCCCACCTCCCAGCCAAAGGAATTTCTTGTCCTTGCAGACCAAGTGATATGGTGACTAGTCATGAAAGCGATCCCTTGTCTAGATCTGTTCCACATGTCCAGGCTGCATCCTGGCTTGTCTGCCTGTTTGGGAAACCTTAGTTCTCAGCTGTTATTTTGTGTCTCCTTTTAGGCAGCACTGTCACCCACATTTGTTCCTTCGGGGAGCATGACTGGGAATGTGACAATGCCTACTTGCGATCTGAGCACTGAGACCACAGGGCAGAAAGTGTCTTGACGTCACCCCAGAGCAAGATTTCCACGAAGGAGTTCAGCATGTCCTGGCCAGCTCAGCCCACCAGCTCCCCTTTCAAGTTACATCGTAGAGGGTTTAAGCTTTCTTCCTCTTTTATGTAGCAATAAGGGAGCAAAAAGGACTCCCCTTTAGAGCTAGTTTGATAAGATCTGTCCTTCAACCAAGCAGCTGAGTTACCCTGCTTGAGCTAGCTTGTCCCAGAGCAATGATTTGAGGTAGCTAAGTGTCTTGGAAGAGCTGTACTATGTATTTCTCATCCTCCCATTTCCTGTATGTAAAATTTTTCTGCTGAGAACAAACACTTTCTCAGTTGGGGTGCATGGGGCTCCTTTATTGTACTGTGAATGTTTAGCGCCTCTATTCTGGTTTTTTCCTTAAATGGTTGTCTGTCTTAGGACACTTAGAAATTAAAATATGTTGAATAATTGTAAACTCAAGGAAAAAAACCCATCTGAAAAATCTGTCAGATGTTAACACAACTCCAGAAAAAAAATGTGAAGGAAAAATAAAATAGCTAGTCAAAGAAACAAAAATCTACTTATTTATTTATGATACAGAAATATCTTACTTGTAATGCAGTTAGTAAATCTGAAAGTTAGAAAGTACTGCTTGTGCTATAAGAATGTACACAGGTGTGTTTAATTTCTTTTCCACTGCATAAAGACAAATGTAGGCAGTAGTTGAGATATACCACAATGGAAGGTGCTTGTGGGTAAGCCTGAGTGCTGGCTTATCTGTGTACAACAGGAAAATTTAGACGTTGCAGATAGAAGTTAATGTTAATTCATAACTGTAAAAGACAGTTATAGCCTTAGTGTTCATAAGTGGTCAGTCCTGTAGTGAATGTAGAGAAGAAATATCCCTCCAGAAAATGTCTGAAAAATGACATCTGTGTGTGTGTGTGTGTATATATGAGTAAAGTTTACTCAGCACATTATTAAAGTCTCAGTGTAAAACTGGTACAATTCCAGGCTTTCTAGTAGTCATCAAAGTCATTCAAGTTTTTCCTTGTACCTTCTGTAACCATAACTGGGTCTGGATATTCTAATTTTAATTTAGGCTCTGATTTGTATGTGCTTCACCTGCAGTAGTGAAGACTTTAAGCATGTTTTCCACTCTTCCCACTTTGCATCAATATTTTATGATAATTTTTCTCTAGAATTCTCATTTTTTGGTATCAGGACTTCAGACACCATTCTCAGAAGAAAAATCCCCCCAAATGACAAGTCATCTAATCTGAGTTTCACATCTCAGATGCTGTTACTTTATAAAGAATTCTTTTCAAAGGCAACTTGGCAGCATGTGACACTGTCATCAAAACCTAGCAGCCTTCAGCCATACTTTTGGTGCCATTCCAGCATATTTGTCTATAGCAATATGTCACATCCTTAAAAAAAAAATAAAAATAAAAAAAAAACAATTGAGATCCTGCACCTATTAAATTCAGAGCTTCACAGAGGAGTTGAATTTTAATCTTTTTGGCCTAAACAGCACCCTTGAAACACTGTAGAAGAATAATTTGAGAAAGAGCTGTGAAGTTTAGGCAGCAAGGAAAGCAGGCAACACAACAACATCGTTCTGAATTTGGTCACAGGAGCAATAACAATGCAATAAACCTTTATTTATATTTACATGTTTTAATTTTATAATTTAATTCTGCTCTTATACCCCTGAATTTTTGTCAAATACAACAGCTTAGAACTAAACTCAATTTAATAACAACATAATGACACAGCCATGTCCCACTGTATAACTACACTAAGGCCTTGATGAGTAACCAAGTGAACATTCTATCCTTTCCCTTGTCCTTTGGTGACAGTCATTTATTGTGCAGCTTGAACTGAAATAATTCTTTTCTTGACCATGAATTTTCACACTGATATTTCACAGTATCTTCTCTGTAGCACGGGTAGGTTATCTAAAACAAAGCATAGTGTATGACCTAAGCACTAGAAAAACAAGACCTGAACTCTGCAGGAACTGTGTGTGCATTGCCAAGAGACAGTTTCCTCTGCTTCAGTGATGGGAAGTCTAAGGGCACATAAGATTTAAGGTGACACTTTGATGTGCTGTATTTGGATTCTATGTACAATCAACAGCTGATTTTAAAAAATGCATTCAGTTCAAGAGGGTTGTGAACTCGGGGTAAAAAGAAGGTTATTGACCTCGTCTTTGATGGACATGGGGTGGTTTTTTGGGGGTTTTTTTTGTTTGTTTGTTTGTTTGATGGTTTGGTTGGTTTTGTTGTTGCTAGGTTTTGGGGTTTTTTTTGGTTAGTTGGTTTTTTGGTGTTCTGTTTGGTTTGGTTTTTTTTTAATGCATTTTTGGGGTGGTTTTTTTGGTCCTTTGGGTTTTTTTGTGGCAGGCACCATTGGCAGTCCAATGATAGTCCTTTTTATAATTTGGAACTCATGATACACAGTGGCTAAACTCTACTGGCATCTCTAACACTTTTTTGCTGGTAAAAATATTTGAAGCAGAGCTCTCTGTGTGTTGCTTGCTTGTGAACACATTTAACACACTAGAATTTTAAGGGAATAGTATTATCTAAAAGAAACACTTAAAGTGTCAACTATTTAAGGTAACAGTATCTGTGGTGTGGTGCTGTGGTGTTTCACCTTTACATTTATCTGAGAGATGCTGGGAGAAAGGTTTGTACTTAAAATGTTTGCTCACCTAGGTTGGCAGTCACTAGGAATGAAATACAACTGGAGACTCAAACTTACACAGTGTTTGTGTGTAGCCTTGTGTCTTGGTTTGCTGCTCTTCCCTAATCAGGCTGTAATCAGGCTCTTGCAGGTAGAAGGAAGCTTTTGCTCAGTGTTTGTGCAGTGTCAGAGTCTCAGGTCCCATTGAGGCCTTCAGATACTGCTAAGATAGTAAAGAATAAATTCATCACACACCCTTTGCATGTGAGCCATAGTCCCTAGTCTTGCTTGGCTAGGTAAGACATGATGCTTTTCCTCCTCCCTAACTTGATAGAAATTGTCGGCTGGCCAAAATAAATACATTTCAGATGCAAATAATATGCAAAGGTGGCTCCCTGTTGGCCTGTTTGCTTTGTTGTTTTGTTGGACCGTGCTCTCATCAATAGCCAATTCAGATAAATAGAGATAATGTAGAAAGAAGTAAGAAAAGGTGCAGTTGAACTGGTAAAACAGGCTTTCGTATGGAAAGCAGGATCTTATCTACTAAGCAGAACTGAAAGCTTGATTCTTTGACATCCTCTATCTTGTGACACTAGTTACATTGAAGCAAATAGGTTTTTCAAAGCTGGTAATTTTTTCCATCCACTTTGCATTCAGGCAAATATCAACTCAAAGAGCCAAGCAAAAATAATCCTAAAAGAGCATTAGTAAGAAAAAAGAATAAGTGAAATAGCAAGATAAAAGGGCAAATTATATCCACTTATATGGCTCTTTCCTATCCCAGCTGGAAGATTATCTTTCATAATCATGTTATTTCATGATCCCAGATCGTTTGCATAATTTCTAACCCTGTTTTAGATAAATTTTGCTATTCTCCACACATGAAACCCATGAGGTAACTGATTGATACCCATGATGTAATGGATTTAAACCCATATTTGCATGAAATGAGCACCGTGTGCAGCAAAAGCGTAATTTTGCATTAAAATCACATAATTAGAAGCACATCTATAGATATTAATTTTGCCAGCAAAATCTTCCTTTAACACAACCTTTTTAAAGCCTGTGGACAGACTTCTTCAAAAAGCCTGAAAATTAGAGAGAGTTCTGGCAGAAGAGCAGCCAACAGTTTCATAGTTCATCTTGTTTTTCTCTTCAGGCAACAAAGAGGGCCTGGGAAAAGTCGCCTGGGTTGAAATTACTGTTGTGTCATAGGAATGACACGAGCACAGGAAATAGTTGCTTTATAATCATTTACTGTGGTTCCACTTGACTTCAATGACATTTGTAGTAGTTTATATATGTATGTACATCATGAGCAGCAGAGGAATGTTCTCAAAATCAATGCTCCTTGGGCCAGCAGTGAGTTTCTCTGTGTCATTCAGGCTTTCTGTAAAGAGGATGCCTGGAGAAGTAAATGATTTTATAGGGGCTCCTTTACTCTCTCAACAGAAAAGTAACAAAAATAGGGGTCACTTCTACTGGTTTTGTCAAGGAAAAATAGGAATTACTTAAATCCCTTTCCAGTTAATTAGGTAATTATATAATTGTGTCAAAAGAGCTTCAAGTGTTTAAATAACTGTTGAAAGTGGTAACCTCAATTACAGGATGCCTCCAGGGACAACATTATAGCTACAATGCTAATAAATAATAATTATCATAATATTAACAGATGACACAGAGCTACTTCTGAGTTCTCCTAATGACTGCATAACTTGATAAGAAGAATGCCATTGCTCCTAGGTAAGAAATACTTGATATTTTACTGGGTCAAATTTAAATGACGCTTTAAAAAAAGGTCTTGTAAACAAAAAAAGACTGTTCTCAGGTATGACACTTTTGCATGCTTCCCACTAAGAAAATTAATTATTTGAGAATGAAGATGTGAGAAGTCACACAGGAGGAAGAACACTTTAAATAAAAGATCACAAGCGATCCATGTGCCAAAATCTCCTGACAGACTTGATAGCAGTAAACAAATCAGTGAACTGAAGTTTTCATTTTAAATTTTTAGTTCACTGTTGAGTCTAAAATGAAAGTAAGCATATATAAGACTGTAATAAAACAAGACTGATATCTGTAAAGATCAGAAAATATGCACATGCATATCTTTGCCTATTTTGTTTTTCTTTGAAATTTAAGATATTAAGTTAGCTCACCTTTATCAAATTATTATTAAAAAAAAAAAAAGCTGTGGGGTTTTTTTACTGTTGCCTCTTGAATTTTTTATATTTTACTACTATTACAGCTATACCCAGATGTATTGTTATAAATGTTTTACAAATACATAGGATAAAGTAATCCAGGAATCTTACCAGGCAGCTTCATGAAAAATATTGGGCAAACATAAACCAGACATTACTAGTATCTCTTCTGCAATGCACTTTAATGCTGGTTTCATTTAAGGATCTTGTAGCTACAAGCTACTGCACTAGAAACCTAGGTATTGTCATTTATGTATGGGAGTCCTTTAATTTCTAAAGTTGTGTTTTTTTCCACACAGCTTCAGTTTCTCTGCTTAGTAAGATATACTGAAACCCCTGCCAACATCCTTTAGGTAAGAAGGGACTGAATGAGTAGGAAAGAGTACCTGCAGGGCTCTCTTACCACCCTGAAATTCAGTCATTCCTGTATCTCTCTAAACTTGTGTGACTGTTTGACATCAAAATGGCAAATCTTTGGAAAGGTTTCCCCTCATTTTCACAAAATTACTTTTTATTTCAGAATATCAAAGACTTCCGGGTGAGAAAGATAACACAGATCAAAAATGGTGTCTTATCAGATACCTTGCTTGCTGTCTGTGAGGGTACTTCACAAGGAGTTTCATCTTTATGTTTTAATTGTAAAATATTACCTTAATGAACCTAGCTGTATAGTAGAGAGGAAGCTAATGCTGTGTGGGCAGAAAGGAAAATATAGGTGATATAATAGGAAATGGAGAAAATGGCAGGTCCCTCACTTCTTCAAATATACACACAGAAATGCTACACTTCATACTGCACCCCATAATTATGTGGAAATTTTGTAATACAAAAATAAACTCTTGAATTATATGTAGTGCAGGCTGCAGGTAATGATGGGGATTTAGTTGGGAACGGATTAAAGAGATGTGAATGGTTTTGTTTTTTTGTTTTTTTTCATTTAGGCACTGATATTTTTTTCCTGTTAAGCCATTAGGACAAAGTAGGAGACTCACATGGAACAAGCACACCCTCTCAGCATCCATCCTCAGAGTTGGGCAGAAACCAGCTCTGCATCAGACCTCGTCCCTCCCCTCCAAGTGCCCTCCCCATCCAATTTCTGCAGAGTGTGGCTGCAGCTTGGCTTGTGGCTCCTTAATGAAAAGCTTGTCCACATGTGCTCAGGGCAGGCCAGCACTATGCACAGGATCAGGTGTGACTGTCTCCACAGCCCTGCTCCCTCTGTGGTGCCTCCATTGCAGGTGGAAGCTTTGTAGAGGAAAACACCCAGGAGGCTGTACTGGCAGGAGTGAGGAGAGCTGTTGTTGGCTGTCCATAAGTGCAGTAGGTAATTGGTTCTGTTGAGTTTGCAGGATTGTTACTGGAGCGGAGGACATAAATACAATTTTCAGGATCCGATTCAGGTAGAGACTGGTTCTCCCTCTCCCATTTTCAGACCGGAATGATGTAGCTGATTTCAATTCATAAACCCAGGCTTACTGCTTAGTTTACTAAACAAACTCATTCAGATATTCCCTTCACCTGGACATATGCTTACAAGGGAATGACACAGGTATGTTGCATACAGGACAGTGCAACTCAGATCTCCTCCTGAGCTACTGGGAGTCAGGATAATGCCAGATGCATTGCCCCCACACAGCACCTTATGAAATAAGAAGAGTTCTAATATTCACTCCTGCTGAACCTCCAGCATGATCACACTTTTTATTGCTCCAAGCAGGTTGTCAGTGACGGAGGTACATAATTTCTTTGCTCCAGGGTAGTCCCATTCTCAAGTACTAGCCTCCTTCCAGATCTTTCTGGAACCAACTTTGTACATTTTAGGGCTGCCACAGCACATGCCACGGTGCCTGTTCTGCTCACCAGCTGCCACCAGTGCTGCTCCTCAGCCAGGAAGAGCTGGGACCCAGCAAAAAGCCCCATCCCTGCCACACAGCACATCCAGAAAGTGAGGCTGAGGGTGTTTGGAATCTGATGTTACTTTTGGGGAATGAGGGGAAAGAAAGCTCAGAAGGGCCAGGTCCTCCTAGAGGAGCAACCACCACCACTTCCCACATCACCACCAGCACCACCACCCCACCAGAACCACCACCACCACCAGCAATTCTCTCCTCACAGTCCCCCATTCAGTGCTGCATCTCTCCTCTCCTTTCCTCTCTGAGGCAGGAGCTGCACAACCTGAGCCTCTGTCCTTACGCTGGCAATATTTTGTTCCTGCCAGGAAGACCCCTGGAGCAGCAGGCTTTGCCCAGCACTGCTGCCTTCTCCCTGTGGCTCTGGTGTTGGACCAGGAACACCTCAGTCCCAAGCATGTCTGTGAAGAATTCTGCAAGCTTTGTGCAGTGCTCAACAGGGCTTACAAAGGACTATTTTGGGACAGCAACGATGACGTCATAAGGGCTGGTCAATCTTTATTAATTGATGGCGTAACTTAATTAAATTCATTGCAATTGCATCATTAGCTTGGATTTATTTTGCTCAAAGGATAATCTAGAGACGACCCACAGAGAGGGCAGCCAAATGATACGTGCAGGTTTGAATCAATTTGTCAAGCAAGGTTAAGCCCAGCTTTGGGCATTGATCGAACAGTCTGTCCAGACAGAGTTTGTGTGCTGTGAGGCAGCCCAGATTTAGTGAAGGTGAGACAGCAATTTTCACTCAGGTAAAATGATAAATCCAGAAAATCTAATTGCCGCCTGGTGTACTTATAGTAATACAGCAGCCTCTTCACTGGCATAGTTTAGAAATACAGTATTATTTTATACTGCTTTGCCTAATTCTACATGGAAATTGAAAGGGATGTCGAATGACTGTTAGTATGGTCATATTCATACAGCTGTACAGTGGGCTCTGTCTGAGGGCTTTTACTGCCACAGTAATTCCAGTAAAAAGAAATCACATTTCTAAGCAAAATAGACAGACCAGTAAAATATTTGAAGCGTAAAGCAGACCTAGGTGGGTGTGCCTCTCCTTACAGTCACTACCAGTAAGATAGGAAGGGCCAGTGCTATTTTAAACACAACCATTAGCTACTTTTCCTGCAACACCCCTGCTCATGCATTTACTGTTGTGCACTTAGCTCCAAAGTGGGTAGTTGGGAAGATGACAGATTTTTGGTGTGTTTGAACTTTCATTACCCCTTCATTTGATGTGCTGCAATCTCTGCAACAGCAGAAGACTTATTTCTCCCCATGCCCCAAAGAAGTAAGTTCTCACTGCTTTATCTAGTGTTAAAGATGAGAAAACAGTTTTTAAACTTACTTCTCCCTTTTTCTGACTAACTTTTGTGGACAGCTGCTGCTCCATAGACCAATTATAATCCCTTTTTTAATCCATAGTTCTCTCTCACTCTCCTTGAGTCCTTATCTTCATCCAGATCTGTTAGTCTTCCCTGTTGATTCCTCTCCATTTCAATTCCTGATCTTGTTCCATAGTTTAGATTATTTTTAGATTTTTTTCAGACCTGACCCTCAGTCTGGGGGAAGAGATTTCATGGTACAGAGAAGTCATACAAATTTGAATGCTTTCATGTGCTGGAATCACTTCAAGTTTGTTTTCTTGTCCCCAGCACCCACTGTTTTCTTCTATCCACTGTCTTGGTGACCAGTTTTGGCAATGGATTGCTTCTGTGGGAGGAGCTCACTCTTCTGCTGTCCCCTCTGAGACACCAGTCTTCTTCAAACTGTGTCTAACTCAGGTGACACTTGACTTCAGCCCATGTTTCTTGACAGCAGCAATGAGAAATCATTAGTTATCCTTTCCATTTGAATATCTCCACATGCTGCCATAAAGGAATGAAGCTTTAAAGCACTTCTCTGGGATGAGTTGTTACATACAGAGTGCTCAAGATCATGCAATCAATAACTAGGAGCAAAAGATGAAGAATTTAAGTCATTGGTTATATCTTCTTTACCTCTTATTAACTGTGTGATCGTGTACATGTCACAACTTTTCTGTGACTCAGTTTCCACTTCTTTAACAATGAACCTATAATCCCAGCTTTATAGGAATGCTGTGAGGCTAATTCTTCAACCTCCAGCTTTGGGATCATCACTCAAAAAAATTACATTCGAGTAAGAGAAAGTTTCCAGGCCTATGTCCTTTTCTGTTTTAGTTCTCAATATGAAGAACATCCTGTAGAGATTCATGTGCCTCAGCTCTGGTCATACATTCGCACCACCTGTGTCTCACGATGAAGAAGGCAGAAAAAACCAGTTTTGTGTGAGTGCCTATACAAGGCTTGTATGTTGTGATGTACTAGTGTGATGTTACTAAAAGACAAGAACTTGCAGAAGCACAAAAAAATAATTTAAGAAGTGGCTACGTGACAGTAAATCTGGAACCCCTCAGTCTGCATTTGTTTAGGGGAATAAGTGGCCTGCTAATGAGAAATTCTGAGCAGTTACCAGTTTCAGACCACAGTAGGATGGAGTTGCAGTTTCTAATTTTATATGAATGAACATTTCATCTATGATTTATGCATCTGAACTGAGAGGAATAACCATTATGCCTTGTCCTGGGGTGGCTAATGAGCCTTTTCTCTACTGACGAGTGTATGTAGCTCTTGTCAGAAAGAACTGCACTAATATTTTGCTACCAACAGGGAAATAACTGTCAGTGCTTAGCAGTACTCCTGAAATGAAACAGAAAGGAGAAAGCCTCTCTATTTTATTCCTCTTCTCCTTTTGGGAGGGAACTCACAGCAGCTCACTGTGGCTTAGTCAGTAAATCCCCAGATGGGACTGAAACTCATGACATCAGAGAACAAAGCATCTTTGCTGTGCTAATGTAGGCAGCAATGATGTGTCATCAGCTACCACGCACATGTTAATGTATCATGAGGGTTCAGTGCTGTTTTGGTGACAAGGAACAACCTTATACTTTGGTACTATGTAAACAATAAGTCTATTCACAGTCTCTCTTCTTGTGTAATAGTTCTCACATACAAAGTAGCAACATGCAAAAATGATTCTGCTGATGAATGAATCACTTTGATCAGTGCATTTTGTTAGTGTTCTTTATTTTTAGGTAGTGATAAAAGAAGCTTCTTTTGTATGAGTGTCACAGGCCAAGGAAGAAAAAAAAAATATTTGTATAAAGTGGAAACATCCATGCATTGGGGTTCCTTGAAAGAAGAAGGTACGGAATAGCACTCAAAATATTCCTTTATACTATAGCTAGTCTTTGAATGTCAGACAAATTGAATAGGAGAATAGAAATTGCTGCACAAGCTCATGTCAGCCACAAGCTTAGCTCTATTTTCCTCTCTCGAGAGTACCCAGCTGCCACCAACTAAAAAATAATGGCCTTTAGTTAACAGCATCAAGAACCCCAGTCATTGCTCAGTGTCCCCACTCGCTAAATGCTGGTGTCTGTATAAAGTTTCTGCCCACAATTACCTGGTGCCAGCTTCTCTGGAGGCTGTGTGTTTGCACAGACTTGTCCTGTGCATCTTCCTGCCACAGGAGGAGGTCTCGTCCCCTCTTGTAACAGGGGAAACATCCTTGTGCAGCTCCTGTGATATGGTCCATGAGATGGTCCATGGGAAAGCCCCTGCCCACCGCAGGTCACCTGCTCAAGCAATGCTGCTGAGTGCCACGTGTGTGGAAAACACCACACTGTGCCTACATCTGGGGGCTGGTAACCTGCCTGGAAATTATCTGCCAGGCACTCCTGGTACTGTTACCCTCAGTATCCATGACCAGTTTCCAACTTACCCGGGCACTGATGGGGGCAGTGCCCTCCCTGGGCTCAGACACGGGATGTGAAAGCCGAGTGTGTTGGGCCCCAGGTGGCCAACTGATGGTTACAATTATTTCTGCTCTCCATGGAAATGTGTTTACAACTTTTTGAAGGTGAATATGTTGGTGTATTTTTGTATCCTAGCTTACATATGGTTTTTATTTCCTGCATTATTTCTTCACGTGAGTTATCTCATTTCTGCTCCCCTTCTCTCTCTCTATTGCCTTTGATAATGCAAAACAGATTGTAGTTAAGGGCTGATTTATAACCTCCTAAAAATCTTTCTACATTTTTACTACAGCTCAGAGTACTCTTGTACTCAGAGTACTCCAGCTCTGCACAAATGTAATTAATTACTTGAGGGATTTTAAAAAGTTGTGTCATAGTCATTGTGTCAAGGGGCTTCACCTCTATAACAGCAATTTTGACAGTAAATATGATCTAATTAACTTGCAAGGTTTTAACAAAATAAGTATTGAATCATAACAGGAAGGAATCATCTTCTTCAGAGGTATAAATGACATCTAGGAAGAGACTACAAACACAAAAAAATTGGTTGGAATATAAGCTATTAACCCATCTGGGAAATATCTCACATCAAATGTGAGAAAGGCAATCTGTCCATCCTTTTCAGAAACATTACTACAGCATATAACAATATATGAGGGCAAATCTTATCATTAAATATAATAAAACCTCAAGATAATCTCCTTCATTCCAAAGCATTTCCATTTCATCCCCTTTCCCTGAGTAGTTAATACTTTTCAGTTAACAGCACAAAGCTCCTACATGATCATAAAATTTGGGGATTGCAGTATTACATATTATTAGCTTTAAATGACCCACTGCCCTGAAACAATGAACATGACTAAAAAATATTCAAAGAAAGCAGTATTCAAACCATTACAATAAAGGGTGGAGGTGACACTGACTGTATTTCTTGGGAATGAATTTGCAGTTGTCCTGGGAGCCAAAAGTTGTCCTTTTCAAGTCGGTTTTGTCACACCATTTTCTTCCAGGGAGAGGAAGGGGAGAGAAGGACGGAAAGGACATGAGAAGAGTCTGCTTAGTGACACTTGGGTGACACAGAAAAGTGTCCAGTCTGAGAAGCGAATTAACGTGGTACCATGCAAATTAGGAACAGTTTTTGTTTTTCTCTTAAATTTTATTTATGGGTGAAATGAAGAATTTACAATAGCATTTCTTGTAACTAATTTCCTTTCACAGTTCTAAAACATTATTTGACAATGCTTTTGCACTTAAGTATTTAGATAGGTACATTAACTTTTTTCATTAAGAATCAAAGCCAGACATACTGCTGTGACATTGTCATCTGAAACCCTAGGATTGTGTCATTAAGAGCTACAGTGCTCTAAAGGCATTAATGTAGGGACTCTAGAGAAATCTGTATTAAGCCTTATTGTGGGCAACTGGGGACTTAGCAGTTTCTGGAAAACATCAACTAGTAAACTGTACTAGTGCAGATGCTCAGTAATGACAAAGAATACCATACTTAATAGAAAGTGCCTGGGTATCTTTTTGTGGCAGTAAGCATTAGACATGAAAAATCCTTCTTGAGAATTTTTTTTGGATACGTTGGGAAAAGGGCCTTTAATTAAAAGCTGCATGTAGCAGAATCAGAATCAGAACAAAATGCTGATTTTTCAACACAGTGGCACAAACCTATTGGCACTTGACATAACATGGTTGTGACAGCCATGAGGGAAAGGGTAAAAGGGCAGTGTACAGGTACCGTATCTTGACTGGTTTTCGTGCTTAAGTTTTTACCTGTCACTGAAACTGCTAACATGATAAAACACTGATTTACAAACAAAACATTTTATTTTTAAAACAAATAAATATGTACAAAAAACTATTCAGAGAGGCTAAAAAGCATATCATCTACTTTGTGCCCTGTGTATACTACACAGGTTTCATGTGAAACAGCAGCTCACTCAGGAATTTCAAAATGACACAGTTGCCTCAGAGGGTTTTTGTGTTGTCCTGTCTAATGGTACAATGATAATCTATTCAGTGGCTAGAAATAACCCCTAAGAAACTATTACAGTGGAATAATGTCCCGGAAAAGAAATAATCAGAACACATAGAACTGGGAAGAAGCCTTTGAACAGAAGTGTTTTAACATCAATTGGTCCCAGCAGAACTGTGAAGCCTGTCTGACCATACCTTCTTGAAAAGAACTTTGAGAGGCACAGCTATTAATGAACTAGGCTGGCAGCTGAGCAGCAGATTTCTGTGCCCCTGAGGCACTCTAAGAAGCACAAACTACAAAAAATCACCCAAAGAGAAATTAAAAGCTGTGTTACAAGCAGTAATAGCTTACAAATTCAGTGCAGTCTGTATATCCAAGCAAGTGCCTCCCAAACCCAGACACAGTGAGGGGCATTGCTGTGGCTCATTCTCCCTTGATTCAGCAGCAGTAGGGACCATCAAAACACATTTCTTTGAGGAAAAAAAAGGAAAAGGATAAAACAAGAAAAAAAAAATTTATAATTAAATACACAGATTTCATATGACTTTTCCTCCTTCAATGGCTGCATGTTAAGCCACTGAGTTGTCCTAAATTCTGTGTAAGCCACGGGCTGAGGAGCAGTAAGTGACACAACACCAGAGATGATGTGAGACCACAATCACCACTGGACATCCTGAGAGGCCTGTATCTCATGTGGGGATCCTAATGGTGGTATGGTAATGAACTGTTCCCACAGTGCATTCCACATTTATTTTCAGTTCTGCTTGGGAAACTACTAACCAAAGCTTCCAAAACTTATAGTCTGGGCCATAGGTGGCATCAAATCTCCTTGTCCAGATGATACCAGCAGCAACAGATAACAAGCAGTGGTTTTTAAGAAGTTGCTTAATGTTGCCCAGGAACAGCTCTAGCACAGTGAAAGGGATTTGGAAGAATTCCAAGAAACCAGACAAGCTGCCCAGAATGACTGTTTTTCAACAGGACTTCTAAATCCTAAATGTTTTTGAATTTTGGTTGGCAGGTCTCAAAATAAACCAATGTAATGATGGCTCAGTGGTTCTCTAGGACAGAACACTTTCTTTCACAGAGTTTCCACTAGGGAGATGTAGAAGAGCAATGTTTGTATATGTGTAAGCAGATATATATTTTATGAGGGAACAATATCTAGGAACTGACATGGCCTCATTTCTGTGTCTCAGAGCTCAATGGCACATGAATTCCTAGAAAAGCAAGTAGGAAAAAATATGTCAGATTTGAATTTGGTTTCCATCTGCCACATAACACACTGCAGATTAGCATTTTGCTTAAAAACCTTTAAAAGTTGTTGAGATAAGAAGCACATCAGGCATTGATAATGCAGAGTGAAAGAAAAGCCCTGAAAAGCCAAGTTCAGGTCACTACCTAATGCCAAACCCTACCCAAACCACAAGAGGCAGGCATGAGTTTTCCAAATAAAAATAAATAAATAAATAAATAAATTAGTAAGCCCAAACAGAAAAAAAAAAAAAAAGCCACAACCAAACAAAACACCCTTATATACATAAAAGAACACAGGAATTTTCCATGGGGGTGGGGAACAACAATAGAAAAGTGATGACCTTGGGATGGCGCCTGGAGACCGAACAGCTTGGCTATTGTATGGAAACAGCTGACTTCTGCACAGGAAGCAATCACTGCTGATTAGAACCTCCAAACCCCTGCCTCTATTTTTTCTCTGCCTTTTTTTTTTTTTTTCTTTTTTTTTTTCCTCATAGGCAATGCAAAGGTCCTGAGGCCTCTTCAGACTCTCCCCATTTCACCCCTTTCCTGAGAGCCCCGGGTGCATGTGTCACTGCCGGCAGGGAAGGAGCAGGCAGGGACCCAGGGGCTGTTCTGTTCCTACACTGCAGCTCTCCAGGGACACAGGACTCAAGGGCATAGGGTCAGCCTAGAAGGAAGACAGCTTTAGGGGGAAAGTCACTGTTATTCAGCAGTTAACGTGGAACCTGGCATTCTGTTTCTCATTGACTCTCTGAGCTTATTCCCAGGTAGGCCAGTTTAAGAGGGAATTTTTAATTTCAGTGATTTTAATTGTAACTATTTTTAAATTAATTAATTTAAATTGTCTTAAAATTATTAATTAAAATTCTTTAATTTAATTATTATATTAATTTTTAATTAAATTAATTATTTTTCATGTATTTAGTAATTCTCCACCCTGTCTTTTTTCGCAACAGTCAAGCTTTATTGATGAGTTAGATGCCATTTTAGTGCTAGATGGAACCTGTAGTCAATTTGAGGATGAGCTTCATAACAAAAGCATACAGTGCTGACAAACTTCAGACTTTTCTGACTCAGGAATAAGCATGCAGGGAACACAATGAAGCACAAAAGCTATCTCCTGGAGAGTAACGAAACTATAGGTTTAATTACACACCATCCATTTTGTTAAACTGATAAATGCTGAATGCACGGAGACAAAAAGATGACCAAAACCACTGCAGTGATCTGAGAAGAGGTCAAAAACACTGGAGGAACTGGTGTTTGCAGTTCTTGTTGGATCAGGTGGGAAAACCAGCTCCTTCCAAAGATACAGAGAACACTGAGCAGAGGTGAAGGTGGAAGGACAGAAAGGTGAAGGACACAGAAATACTGATTTAAGTTCCTCCCTCACTTTCTTCCCGTGCAGCAACCAGGGAAGAAAAGGCAGAGGGGACAGCAAAGCCATAGAGTTAAGATAACCAACTGGAAATGCTGCAGAAGAGAGCAAGCCTTGCTCCCTAAGCTGCCTCTGTCACTACCTCTTCCTGGGAGCTTGGTCTGGTGCTGCCGTGTTCCCGAGGTGTTTGGGAACACCATCAGGGGGTTTTGGCTCACACCCCAAAGAGGAATGCAAGTATCATGAACAATTTAAGCATCTCCAGACTTAAGAAACATCAAGGTTTAGGTTTTTCAGATTTTGATCTCCAATTTGCATGTGTGTGGAGGCAGCTAGGGACATCAGCTTCTCTAAGTTTGTAATATTTAGACTGTAGTCACGCTGACATACTTTATCTAGTGACATTCACATTTGGTATTATGCTGCTTACTCACTGCCTGCCCAACCCAGGGTAGCCAAGAAATGCTGTGACTATTCTGTCCCACCACAGTGCTTTACAGACCTTCCACCACTTGGCAGTCCCAGATGCAGCACTGTGGTAAGCAGCTGAGTTCCATGTTGATGAAAAGTGGTACTTAGTCACTGAATTTTACATTAAGAGACTTAGACTAGAATCAGCCAAAGAAAAAAAAAGGCCACAGGATGATAGTCCCTATCTGACAGAACTTTTCATGGGGTAAGGTTTGACTAAAGCTGCAGGCAGTTCTCTGTGGAAATAAAGAAAGAATACTAAGAGTACCAGAAGACAGTATGTTTACGTTTTTAATACTCTGACACTTAGATTTTTGGCTAATAAGCTGGTTTCATTTGTGATTATTTTATAATTTAAATTCCACCATACTTTAAGTATCACATTAAATGAAGGCAAGTAGAAGTGGCTGTTGAGTCCTGGTAAGCTTGTGGTAGGATGGCTAGAGCTGGTACTGCATAAATAACCATGTGACAACTGACTTAAGAGGTTATATCTCTCTATCACCTCCCTTTAAATCAATGTCAGGACACCTCACCTTGCTCTGCTCATCCTTCCTTTTTCAGGTACACAATTACATGCCCAGTATAAATCATACAGGCACGCACTTCTTCTGGGAGAATGGATTTGGGATTTAGGCAGATGTGTCTTCAGAGATGCATTGAGAATAATGAAAAACATAGTGAGTCTCTGCACAAAGTCAAGAACCAACAGAATTAATATATTTAGTATCTCTAAGATATACAGACTTCCAATACAGAAATTTTTCTTTCAACACAGAAACACATATACATGTGTACCTGGTAGTGGCCATTTCTCTTGCTGGTTAGCAGATGTGCAGCTACTTAAGATGATTGTTTTGCTATAAGCTTTAAAGCTGCTCATACGGGATTGTTTTATACTGTGATCTTAAATGAGCAAGATATGTTTATACATCATTGCAAACAGCAAAGGTCTAATTTGACTAAAAACTTTGGACACCACTGTAATCCTCAGTACTATTATAAAAATTCTCACAGACCGTATTTTTTTTCCTAGCATTTGACGAAAAATGTCCTTTGATTACTCGGCTGAGTTACTTTCACCTGACTACTGTAAATTAGCATTTTAATAAACTGATAGTCTCCTGATTTCTCTAATTTGAATCCTGCTGTCCTTTGCTTAGCATACCCTGACGTGTCTCAGTAAGCAAAACAAAAAATTAGAGATTCTTAAAAAACATTTTACTCCCCCTCTTTCTTGATTTTTTTTTTCTTGCTATATTCTTTGGTGTGCTTTTTTCTTTTCAGTCTGCCTTTGCTCTAAGTTCTGATTCCAGTGGCTTTTCCCCAGCAGAATCATGGAGCAGACAGCCTGGCCTCCTGCCTGTCTACCATCCCCTGATTCAGCTCTGCCTGACTCCACTGCTTTGAGCCCACCCATGAAGCCTCCTGACATCTGGATCCCAATAGACAAGTGATCAAGAGTAAAGAAGACATTCTTCTCCCTTTCAGACTGGATGACACTTACTCACTGGAGGCAACTGGGAGTAAGGATCTCCCTTTCAGAGTGCCTGAATAGGTGGCACAGAGAGAATTGACCAGCAGTATTTATAGATACAAAAATTTTAAAATAGATTTTGTTACCAAAATGAACTGTGAGGCAATGATGCTGTTTTTTACAATATTTTCCTCCTTCCACACAACACACTGTGTATCTCCACACACAGTCAATGAATTTTTGGCCTGGCATTTTCCTCCCTCTATAAACCTCTCATGGTGGTTAAGTAGTGGAGCTATCCCCAGCTACCAAAAATTGCTTATGAGCCATAAACTGGGCTCAGGCCTAATGCTCAGTAATTAGTTTGTGAAAGACAAATTACTTCCAGCTCCTTCTTACCAAGTTCATCTCACTGCAGTTTGATCCTTCCTGAAATACCTCTGGCAAGGAAATGCCAAATAAGTAGTACACACCTCTATCTCCTTCTACAGTACCCTATAGCAGAAAAGGGGACCTGTTCCATAGGATTTGATGAGAACATTTGCTCTTTAGAAAGATTTACATATTTTCCTTATACTCCCATATTCATGTACATGCTTGTCCACTCGAGAGACTCATGTGGTACCCATTTGTACTTGCAACCAACCTCGTCCTAGATCTCTCTTGTGGTTAGTTACAAGACTTCATGAAGTCCTATGAAGCCACAGTCTGAAGCACAGGACCAGTCTGCAGCCATATGACAAGAGTAGCACTGTTGGGTTGAATTGATTTCACAGTGTTGTGGCTGGGGCTACTCTCTCTTAGTGACAGCGCCCTTCTCAAATTTATTTCTTGTAGAACCCAACCTCTATCAAGCACAGTGAAAAAATGGTGTGTAACATTCAACAGTCCTAACTTGCAGTCCTAGTTTTCCCCCATTTATAGTGTTGTTCTCCAGAGCTTAAGCTGTTTGGCGTCACAAGTGTACGTGGCTTTTCCGAGCCGAAAGAAACTCTGGACAGCAAAGCACACAACATCACCACCACAGCGAGATGAGAAACGCTTTTAAAGCCTTCTATAATGAGTGTGCTGTTCGTGTGGAGAGGGGAGGAGAAGGAGGAGGTAATTCAACCTGCCATCCCCTTCCACCAGAGGCTCCTGAGGATACTGCTATTGCTCAGGACGACTGTTTTCCGCAGCCCAGAATAATGCCCTCCAGGCAGTACAATGTGTGCCTGCTCTAAGGTGCTGCCATCCATCCCTCTGGAACAAACAGAGGAAATGCATCAGGAGGCCGTGGCTGCAGATGGAAAGCACATCACCGAGCGGCGCTTACGCCGCGAGATCCCCCCAGATGAAAGCCGATTTCAACGAGCATTGTGTTTCAAGGCCCACTTCCTCCAACTCTGGAAAGCTTAAGAAGGAACATCCCACTTGTGTCTGCTGACACAAAGGGCCACTGTGGCTCGGGAGATGTTATCGGCCTTCCTGTGCCACAGCAGCAGCCTTCCAGTGGCGTCTCCCAAGAATTACTCATTGTTCCTGGGGAGGCTTGACTCCTCTGGGTGGGATCTCATGGCATCCAGTTCAGTTGGAAGTAGGTGGTGCTGGGAGGCTAGCCAGGCTCATGACAAAGATCTCCAGCTACAGAGGATCTACACCAGAGGGGCCAAGCTAACAAAGTTCTTTGCGATCAGAGATACGGCTACTGAATCGCAAGATGTGCTCCTTTTTTGTTGGTTGTAGTAAGTAAATGCCATTCTGAGCAATGAAATCACTAAATAATCTGATTTTTGACTCCTAGACCAAGTGGAGATGTCCTTGTCCTTGTTTCTTCCTGCTCACAGGCAATTTCAGTTTCTAAAAACTATTTCCCATAGCTGGTAACTTGGATCTTGGTTCTATCATGAGCACCTTAAGTGGGAAAAGCAGGAGTGATCAACATGTTTAAAGGCATATGTTTGAAACCCAGAGCTTCTGGGAGACATACATGACCCTTCAGAAGCTCCAGTCAGGTTCAGTTTGCAGAAAACACTTGCAAGATAGAAGCATGCTCACATTATACAAACCTCTTGTCTCTAAAATTAGAGCAGAGGTATAAAAAGCAGCTTCCCTGAGAGACTTCCTAGAACTGTTGCTTCCGGTGCCAACTGAAGATAATGGGAAAAACCACTCTCCTCACAATTATTTGACATTGTGGCTCCCAGATGGCATCTTAAGGCACAAAAAAAGGAAAAAATTCTTAACATTTCTGCATTTCAGCAAATCGTTGATTTTCTTTCTGGCAGGATCACATTTGGGCTTCACTTTTAATGTTTGTTTTCCTTCTCTCTCTTCTATCATACCAGTAAATCCCTCTTACTTATCTTTTTTTTTTTTTTTTTTTTTTTTTTTTTTTTGGAAGTCTGTGGGAGGCAAAAGAAAAGATGTCTGCTAGCAGTATTTCTTATATATAAATGAGAAATATTAAAAACATATGTTTTGGAGAGGCATGGGAGAAAGACGGCAAAGAAAGAAACAGATAGAGCCCTTCCAAAAAGAAAACATTTAGTCTTCCTTCCAAGTAATGGAAATTCCAGTTTCAGAAATTTTGCTACAGGCTAATAGCATACAACATTATTGGCTATGGTACATGGAATAAAAAAAAGAGAAAAGAAAGAAAAAAGCCTTTGTGTATCATATTGTTTAGTAAAACAACAACTTTCATGTTTTCCATCAGCAGTATCCCTGTAGCTCCAGCTAGCATCCCAGAAATCAGCATGCAGGGAGCCTGATGGACTAAGGACATAAGTTCATTGAGTAGTTCTCCTAAAATAATATTGCTATTTTGTGTAGCACATGCCACAACTCCATGGCAACCCAACCAGGGAAGATGATGACTAAAGAGTGACAATGATGTTGAGTTACCTGATGACCTCACTTGCCCCTTTTCTGGACTAAGTGTCATGTTAGCCAGCTGTTGATGGCATGTTACCTCCACTAGACAGGAGAGAGAGGTCCTGAAAGAACTGCTGACAAATAAGGACAACTGTATGTCTAGATTCATCTTTTGGTTTAGTGGTTACCTCAAGAGTGAATTTGGCCTATGGCTATGTTTAAACCACTTTCTCAAGGATGCTGTGCTGTTTCTGTGGAAGCAGGGGAGATAATTTGTGATGCATGAGCACAGTAATAAGTGCAGATGTATCCTCTGTGGCTCCTGGAGTATGCCATATAGATCATGGAGAAAGAATGAGAGTATCAAGAGCTGACATGATGGCAGTGGTGTGTCCTGGATGAGCAAAAAAGAAATCACTATAAATGCATGACACAGAAATTCCATATATCCCTGCAAGAAATTCCCAGTTCACTTTGGGATTCACTGAATCACAAATATTTGGTACAGTTTAACACAAGAGGAAATTAAAAAACACCATAACTGTTTATCCATGTTACTGACCAATTTGTAGCATGTAGTTCCTAATGTGTGCCAGAGCAGCCCAAAGACTGCCAGTAAGTATTGTTTCCAGTGGCCATGATGGTCATTTCAATAGTTAGGGATCTAGCAGGGCTTGAGGCAGCTCTTTATATACTCACTAGGATCTGAGTACACCCTGAGACAACCCTAGAAGTCCAAAAACATAAACCAGTGAAAACTCCTGTGGCTGGAAGAGCTGTCCTTCCTCAGAATAGTGAAGGCAGACCATAATCACTAGTCACACATATTGTTGCTTAAAATTCCTAAATTATCCTATAATCCATTACAAAGCTGTAGCTGAAAGTAAATGGAAATGCACAAATTAAAAAAAAAAAAAAAAAAAAAAAAAAGACAAGTCCTTCACTTGCAACCAGGGACAAACTTTTAGATGCATTTGGGTGCCTTTGGAAGAAGCAAAATATGTGGTTTGGAAAAAAGTTAGCAACGGACAAAAACTGTGAAAAGCTTAAAAAGGCACCATACATAGCATGATGGCTGCTAATTTATTGTGGTCTGGCCATGAGACATTCCTGGACTTAGCTGTGTTAAGGTAAAAGGAAGGGAACATGCAAGAAAGAATTGCTGCTTTCCTCATCTGTGCCACTATGGAGCTGTTTCTGAACAGCTTCTGAACAGGAGTTGGATTCAGTGATCCTGATGGGTCCCTTCCATCTCAGCATCTTCTATGATTCTCTGATCTTTCTCGGGGCCAGGGGGACTTTGCTGCTCCTTCCTACAGGTGGTAGCATGCTGGAGTCTTTGAGGCTTATGGGATTGTATTCAAGTGCCCCAAAATAACGGAAATGAAGGTTAAATAGAAAATAAATATCTAAACTTTGCACGTCTCACAGTGCCTAACTCCAACAGTTTAGGCATCAAGCTGCAATGACAATTTAGCGACAACGATCAGCTTTAACCCAGGTACCAAAAATGATACTAAGGCAAACTGGAATTAAAAAACAATGGAAAAAACAAACAAAAAAAAACCAATAACAAAAAAACCCCAACAACCAACAAAAACCCTCAAACCAAACAACAACAATAAAAAAACCACAAAAAACCCAAAACATGCCTACATGCCTGGAGGGAGCTTCAAGAAGGGGTTTCTCCAGTTAATCACAGTAGCAAGCCCTCCTTCTGGAAAAACATGATCATGAGGCCTCCTGGAACCATCACCAGAAGTTATAAGCTGCTCACTTTGGACCTACTGATACCGAGGCAGTGACAGCTCTGGTGCAAAATGCAAAGAGCTCTTTTGGGAGCAGTACAACTTTCCAGTCAGATGGTGATAAATATGGACAGTTTCTGGACCAGGCTAGAGGGCTGCCAGGGGAAAGTGACTTGCTGATAAAATTTATGTACTTTTGTCACTGGTCTTATTCTGCAAATTGAAAGTGACTTCAAGGCAGTTCAGACTAGGAAGGCCTGCAGTGCTGTCAATAAAAACAGGCAGACATTGCACAGGTCCTTAGCAGAACTGAGAAACAAATGCTAAACCCTGCTTGTTAAATGAGCACAATGGATAATGTTTTCTTGGTTGTGTACTCATTTTCTTCCCCACCCAAAACCATACTGATGACCTGAATATTTCTCAGAGCTTCCTCATTCATTATCACTGCCAATAAATTTAAAAAAAAAAAAAAAAAAGTGGGAGGTTCTTTTATCTGATTACTTATCTCTCTCCTGCCTGTTCCATTTGTTTTGGAGATGCACATTTCTGAAGACACAGTAGCTGCTATGCTGCATGAATTGTCCTTCCTTATCTGTCACTTGGGAACACAATCAATTGGCATCTACTGCTAAAGGTGTTCATACTGCTTGAGCTCTAATAGCAGTTTTAGTCCTAAAGAGATGAATCAGTTCCAAGGAACAAACTAAGTTGGTGTTTTCTCTTTGTTAATGCCAGCCATTTCTGCCTGCAGGTTACTTTTTAACATCATTTCCAGACAGTTTATGTTGTCAGAAAAAAATACTGGAACACAATTTGTCACCGGTTTTCTCTTAGGACAAATCCAGGTTCAGGAGTGAATGAGTCTGCTCTGATAGAAATCCATTCAGCACGAGAAGTAAAAGGAACCTGCTGTCTACTTTTTGCTGCTTCTTACCTGATATTCCTGAGTTTGCTGTTATGCATGGCCCTGGCAAAGACCACACACTATAGAGATGTAAGGCTGCTCAGTACAGATGTGTAGGAAGCCTGGCACATACTCATTCTTCTCATCGGATCAATAAATCTCCCACTAGATCAATCTGTTTAACTTTGCTCCCAGATGATGTGCTGCAATTATGACACACCACCATTTACCTGGAAGCAAACTGTACACCTTGTTGCAAGACTTTCTGAGGTTCTATTCATTTCCATGTGGACAATCAAGGCTTTCCACGGTATTTTTGGAATACTGTGGTGATGGAAACTCCACTAGTTCCAACTATAACAAGTAGTATAAGTTTAATGTGTACAAGAACATGCCAAACGTTTAATGCCCTGTTTTACAACAGCAAAATACTATGTATATCTTTTCAGGAGATAAGGCTTGATACTCAAGTCATAAAGGCAACAGTAGTGAGAGCTGGAAAGAAATGCTTCACTCCATGTGTAGCAATGCCTAATTGGGTAAGGACAGCATGTTTTGTCTGTAATTACATTTGATTACCATGTGCTACTTGTTACTGCCCAGTCTGAATACCAGACAGGATTGACTAGTAACTTCACCCAGCCCACCAAATCTACATTCTGAAATAATGATTATTTTTAGGAAAGCAAATGTCTACAAAGACCTACTGAATTAAATTTAGGCTTCTTGTCTTTACCTCAGAAAAACTTCTCAACTTTTTTTAATCTATGATAAAATTACGATAAAGTTCCTGTCTTCTTCTTTGGTCAGTGTCAGCACCTTGCACCTCACCATCTTCTCTTTATGTAACACAATTTTTTATTTGCACAACCTAACATCAGATCTCCCTCTTAGAGCAAATCTCTCTCTTCTCTGACATTTCCCTTCCTACAGCCTGTATCTTTGTTGAAGGACTTAGGCAAAACAAGCAGATCAGCTTAGATGAATTCTAAACTTAAAAATTTCTGTTCTTGGTTCTGAGCAAAGCCATCACCTATTTTATACCTCATTTTCCTTATTTGTAAATGCTACAGGCAACAGTTTTTAGATTTAGTAATGATCAGAGCACAGTAAAAATCACATACTACAGCCTAATGTCAAGCCTGGGGTCTATCTGGCTGTGACTACTGCAACCTAACGAAATGGTTTCTAGCCCAAAAACATGGCAGAACATTCTCAGCCCATGCACCTCAATTCCAGTGGCAATATAATAATGTGTCTCTTTCACACACCAGTGTGCAGGGATCTAAAGCTAAAAGCAAGGGCTCACAGCAGGAAGATCTCCAGGCCTATAGTCACAGTGCACTGGCAGAAAAAAAGCTCTATAAAACCCACTCACCTTAGAGGTATACCTCTGTGACTGAGAAAGTAGGCTTCCTCAGAAAGACTGTCTGGATGAGACCCTGGCATGCCTCCTTCCTTGTTTCACTTGATATCCAACTTTTAAAGAGGAAATCCGTATGCCGGGTGTTTGCCTGTGATGTGAATTCACCAGCAGGGTGTTTGGCCAGGATGATATTCTAATGGGTCCTGTATCAACTAGGGCCAAACAACTTCTGTAATGGAGTAACATAAATAAATAACCTGAGAGTAGTCCTTACTACTTTTGAAGCTGCTTTCCCTTTCTCCTTCCCTGCTTACTTTTGCCTCTGAATCCTCTGGGAAGAGATACCAGCTTTGAAGCTTCAGTAGACAGATGTACCTGAGCCCTTGCAGCCTGCCTATAATCCATCCATCCTGGCTTATGTGAAGCTGCAGAAAGATGTGCCTTTCTTTCTTTTGCATTTGTTATTACTTATGCCAAGGGCTGTTCATAAAAGTCTGGAGACCAGACACATAAAAGTTAGGAGCCGAGTACCACAAACAAAGGTTCCTTTCTCCTTGATCCTGCCTCCGAGACGCAACAGTGTGATACAGTTGTTCTGATTTATGTGCATCTCAACAGCAAATAATCACATTGCCCCCTTGGGCCTCCTCCACTTCCACTTCCCCAGCTTTCTCTGCAGAGACTGTGGGTGTATTAATTCCAGCTGGGCGCACAAGTTCAGAGAGCCCCCGTGGAAGAGAAGCAGTGAAACAAAAGGAAGAGAGAGACACTCTCCTTTGGTGGTGGTGTGCTTTGCTCCAGGAAGTGAAGAGACAGCTGTCCCGACAGCAGAAATGACAGGTCATGGAGGGGGCACTTCCTATGAGACGGGAAGCCACAGCGCCCTTTACGCGGGGCCGCGGCAGGCCGCAGGCTCCATTCCCTCCTTTGGACTTTTATTGCTGCATTCCGGGGCTGAGGCAGCTCAAAGGCAGTGCAGGAAGGGGCAGGGCACCCTGCTGCCAGAGGAGATGTCGGAACCGCTTTGTTGCTTTGTAGTGTCGGCTGCCGCCATGGGGCAGAAGTCTCGGGATGAGTTAGGAGGAGGCCGTGCGATGGCAGCCAAAGGGCCCCAAGCACCAGCAGCCCCGCCACTGGGTAGCAGAGGCACAGGGCTGGATTGGTGTGGATCATGAGCGAAGGGCCTAACAGCACCTTTATGAGGAGAAAAAAGGCAACTAGAAGTGCTGGAGTATGTCCAGAGAAGGGCCATGAGGATGATCAGAGGGCTGGAGCACCTCTCCTATGAGGACAGACTGAGAGAGTTGGGGTTGTTCAGTCTGGAGAGGAGAAGGCTCCAAGGAGACCTTATTGTAGCCTTCCAGTATCTGAAGGGACCTACAAGAAAGCTGGTGAGGGACTTTTAGGATGTTGGGTAGTGATAGGATGGGTGAATGGATTCAATCTAGAGGAGGAAAGGTTTAGATTAGATGTTAGGAAGAAGTTCTTCACCACGAGGGTGGTGAGAACCAGGTTGCCCAGAGCAGTGATGGAAACCCCATCCCTGGAAGTTTTTAAGGCCAGGCTGGACAGAGCTCTGAGCAACCTGATCTAGTGGGAGGTGTCCCTGAACATGACAGGGGGGTTGGAACTACATGATCCTAAAGGTCCCTTCCTACCCTGAAATTCTATGATTCTATAGCTGGCAGGCACCTAAAATGTGTCTTTGTCTGTTCATTGTTTTATGTCATGTCTAGTAAATTTATCAGTGTGAAATGTTAAGGGGTATCTGAGGAGAGTGTAACTTTATTTTTTAATTGAATTGATTTTAATAGAAATTACAACTCTGTCTTCTAGCATTACCTTGTGGGATATATGCTATATTTATTATTCTTAGTATAGTTTCTGTTTTAATTTCACAAATGCATGGAAGCTCCAGGAAGCTACTGAAGTGTGTAGACCATGTCCAAACATAACAAAATTAAGACTCCTCCAAGTATTGATGAATTACAGTCTAACGAATGTCTCTGTGTGAGAGCGAGCAAATCAACACTTGGGAGAGGAAACCCTGACACTTGAAAGGGAATATTTGCAAATATAAACATATATTTATGCATATATATATTCAGTTTCCACAGGTTTAGTTGAAGGGGGAGCACAAGAGGCTCAGCTCTTTACTCTAATTTAGGAGTCCCAGCACTCAGATTTGTGCACCTTGATGTCTTTCTTACTTTTCAATCTGTGAATTGCACTAGAATGGCTCTAACTTTAGGACAGATAGAGTTGCATGACATTATATGTACTAGCACTTGAGAGGCTGTTATGCTGCTGGTGCAACCATCAGTGAGGGGTATCTGCCATGGAAGTGCAAGATAGCAACTTGGCTTCATATAGTACAAATAATTTTGATTCAAGTGATGCCATCAGTTACCCTATTATTATTATTAATGCTGACAATGCACAGACATAAAAAAACCCCACAATTAATATTGAGAAATCCGCAGTTAATTTTTCTAGACCACGATTATTAGGCTGTCTTGAGCTGAGGAGCCAGACATGACATGATATTTCTAACTTTTTTTTTTCTTAATTACATTCCCAAGATTAAATATGCTGTCATGTTAAATAAGTAAAAGTATGAATCTAGAATATGCAACTTAATACAAAAACAAAGAGACTGAACCATGGAAAGACCCCAGCCTTTCTTATCTTTCTGAAAAAGCAGTGAGTGTGATGATATAAAAAAATGGGAGAGATGAATGAAGCTCTGAAACCAACTAGCTTTTCAAATTTTTCCTAAAGGTCAGATGGTACAAAGCAGATGATAAAGGTCTGCATTGCTGTTTAAGTTTGTGCTGGCAAGTCTGTAATTTTCAATAAGAAGAAATGTAATCTAGTGATGTGCTGAGATACTTATATATCAATAAGAACCAGATACCAAATAGAACAAGCATGGTTTTCATGGCTATGGGAAGAAGATAAAGCCAGCATGGAGTGTTATGTACAGAAATTACTGGAAATCGGCTCATTATGGAAGTTATGAAAGGTGATATTATATGAGGACCCATTTTTTAATTTACATACTGAACTGTGTGTTTCCAGATGGATGAATACTTCTGGACAAAAAAGAAAGAATAATCTCATCTTTATTCCAGATAAGCTGAAAGTACTGTAACAGCTTGTATTATTTTGCATGTAAATTCATCCAGTTCTGAGTGAGCCCAAGGGGGTAATTCATTACATTTTAAAAGAACATAAAGATTGTTCAGAATATCAGACTAAGTTTGTTTCAAGATTGAGCAGGAACACTTTACAAAATTAAAATAAAGAAAAAAGTAGTTAGTAATATTTTAGGAATTGCTTAGAAAAGGTGCCTGCTAAATGTTTGTCTTCTAAATTGCTAAAAGATTTCAAGTGGTGAAAGATTCAGGTAATTTCTGAAGTACCAGAATTTGTCAAGAACTGTTTTCCTTTAAAACCAAACCAAACCCAACCAAACCCAACCCAACCCAACCCAACCCAACCAAACCAAACCAACTAGCCACTCCTCTAATTTATTGTATTTGGAAAAAACTACAGAAGTGCAGCACTTTTATTTCATCTTGCCCATGAGCAGTTGGTTTTCTAATCAGTTTTTCCTTTGATAGAGTCACAAAGGAGATGAGAAAACTTGAGTGAATTATTTCACCTTCTACAGAGCAGGAAGCACACTAGAAAAGCTTCTGTGACAAATGCAAGCTTTGTCCTCACTGCAGCACAGAGCCAGTGCACCATCTATGGAAAAAGTAAAGCTTTAAAAGTCATGACCCTCACTTAAAATGACTGTGCAGATCACACTACCTTGCCCAGTCTCTCTCGAAACCATTTATCCCTGGGCCAAGTATGGCTTTTGGGTTAACTAGGCAACTTCTGCAAGACAGAAGTACTTTGCACTTCATCGTAACAGTCTGGTCCAAAGATCAGTGAGGCTGGAGGAAGAGTTCCAGATGAATTCAATAGCTCTGGAGAAGGCTGTTTTGTGGAATTTATACTCTGTCCTCTTTTTTTGTCCTTAAAAATTATACATATCCATTTTCCTGTAGATAGCCATGTCTATACTATTTCTTCTTTCTTATTTGCATATGGCAGATTTTAAAGAGCCCTTCAAAGGCTGGGCAAGAGTGAGACTGAGGGGAAATGACCAGATTTATTAGTCGGCTTGGGGATATTTCTCAAGTCCACAGGTGAAAAAAAAAATCCAATTTGTATGTTGTTCCATACTTCTAATCTATTGTCATAAAGCTGAAATATTTGCCTTTTACTGATAAATAAAAAAATGTTCAAAAAGCTTTGCAGACATATTTTAATTGCTGTTTGGTAAGCTCTGAACATGAGAAATGCTAGCTTGCATTTGCTTGTATTTAAAAAACAGAACCTTTTCTTCCAAAAGGAGTTGTACATGTTGATTAAATTGATATTTCTGTGTTTCTCTTAAAATTACTCCACTGCTTTTTTCCTCACCTAAAATGTTTTTCCTTGCACAAACCGAGAAATTTTCCACAGCCTTTTTATTCTGCAAAAGTTTCTAGGCTGGACAACAGCTGTCTTTGATAAAATTAATCAAGGAAAATACACTGAGCATTTTTCTTTTTAACAGACATGACAAAGAATAGATAAAACAGCATATTATTGAAAGATTATCATGATGTATGACAGTCAATTGTAGTACAAATTTGTGACACATTAAACAAGATGTCAAAAACAGTGTTCAGAGAAAGCATGCACATGAAATTCAGAGACGCTGCTTCATTGTGGAAGCCAGTTATTTCCTACAAATCAAGAAAGTGGATGTCCAGAAATCAGCTTTTTTGTTGTTGCTTTGCTATAACTCTTGGCTCTCTGTGACTGAACACATTGGCACCCTCTAGTACTGTGATGTCTGCGCATCCATTTAGTGTTATATATGGTGAAATGGGAGGATGTAAAATTCAGCAGCCTGGTGAAAGGTTTTCCTAGTCATTGCATAAGGTGCTGTGCTACTACCTAGTCATATAACAATTCCTCACTGCTCAAGGTCCACATGGAGGACCACCGTGCTGCCCCGTTGCAATGGTGCAGGGGTTTCTCTGCTCCAGAGAAGGCTTTGACTTTCTCTGATCTGCTGTGGTGCACTACTCTGCAGGCAGTCTTGCATGGAGGACTCTGAGTGTGGATGACCACACACACACACACTTTGAATTCCGTGGGAATTTTGTTCCATTTATTTATTTATTCATTTTTTTCTTTATAATATTATTCATTAAACTTTCTGATGATTTGCCAAGAGGTCATTTTGCTGCCTTGCAAGTGGAGGACCAGAGGTGTGAGACTGAAACCATGGGCAGAATCTGTGTCTTCATCTCTTCTCATTGAGTTTATTTGAAGTGTTGGTCACAGCGCATAGGAGAGTGGTGGGTAGAATATTGTAGGGTGGGGGAAAAATAGGAAAGATGGGCATGAAAGCTTTCAGATTCAGATGCTTTTTGGTTTGCCCCTTGCTAGCTAATCCTGTTTCCAGCTAAACATAGATAAGACAGAGTGTGGTCTTCCTTACTCTGATCCTTCCTACATCCTCAGGTCTTTCACAACCTTGTGTTGATGAGAAAAAGAGCCTGCTGCTATCAAAGGCAGTTGCCCCCTGTTAATGATTTAAAAAAAACAGGAATTGACAAAATAGGGGTTTTTAGTTTAGCTCCTGAAAGAATTCTTTCTTTGTGGTGACTGAAGATATTTGATGCCAAGAAGTTGTTTTTCTTTTTCTTTATATACATAGGAAATATTTCAAACACTAGTTAATCTGACACTTAGATAAAAAAAAGCAAAATTTACAGAATCGCAGAATCACAGAATAGTTGTGGGTGGAAAGGACCTGAGATCACTGGGTCCAACCATACACACATGCAATAAGCAAAAAACATACAAAGAACCCCAAGCAAAAACAAATAAACAAAAACCAAGCAAAAAAACCCCAAAAAACCAACCCATCCCCCCAAAAAAACCCAAACAACAAAAACCCCAACCAAATAAAAACCAAAAAACCTCAAAAATCCAAAAACCAAAAAAAGCCCTAATAAAAAAACAAAAATAACCCCCAAAACCCCCAAAAATCCCCAAACCCAAACAACAAAAACCAAAAAACCTCCCAACCCCCCAAAGCAACAAAAAACCAAAACAACACACAAAAACCCCCACAGAAACACAAAAAACTCCCTAAAAAAACTCTTAAAAAAACTCCCCAAAAAAACAAAAACCAAACAAAAAAAGTAATAAAAACCCAAACAAAACAAAAACAAGAAACAAAAACCCCACAAAAAAACCCCAACCAACCAAAAAAAAAAGACCAAACCCAACAAAAAACCAAAACCAAACAAAAGAAAAAGGAAAACAACAAAAAAACCCCAACCAAAAAAACACCTCCAAAAAGCCACAAAACACACAAAATGAAATGAAATAAAAAAAAACCACACAAGCCCCCTACCATCTTGGCCACTAGATCATGCCCTGAAATGCCACATCTACATCTTTCATAAATCCCTCCAGGGATGGTGAATCAACCACCTCCCTGGGCAGGCTGTTGGAGTGCCTGACCTCTCTTTCAGTAAAAGAATTCTTCCTAATATCTAATCTAAACCTCCCCTGCTGCAATTTTAGACCATTTCTTCTGGTTCTGCCCTTATTTATTATTATGCTTTCCTCTAAGAACATTTGAATCTCACTAAAAATTATGATTTGCACAATTCTATCAATTTCTGAAAGGAAATCAGAGTGCTTTTCTAATATAGGGAACTGATTTTGCAGTAAAGGAGCACTTCTAAGGGACGGATTTCTCTTTTAAGTTGTTTTCCTCAAACAGGTGTAAGACACATAAGCACTTTGACCACCTTCTGTCCTTAACTTCTAACATATATGTACTTTTTTGTTTACCTGAGGAAAAAATGTTTCAACGGGAAGATATTTCTAATAATATTTAACATTTGTGGCAGTGTAATGGGTGGTACAGTCAATTACAATATTCTTGTTTAAGTGGCACTAAATCAATACTCACAGGTACTCCTTTGACATGCAGAACTGCAATCTTCCATCAACAGTTGTTTAATAAGGTGTGAATAGGGATTTTTTTGAGCGTAGCTACTTAGTTTAAAACTTTCTTTTCCCAATCAAATGAAAACACATTTCAAAATCTGTCTGTTTTCTTGCTATTCCCACTGGCAAGCTCAGCACTGAATAATTCAGCAAACTGAGTAGCATATGCCAAGTAAAACCCCAAATCCCCACACTTACAAAAAGCAATTTTAAGTTTCTCACCTTAAGCAATACATTTAATAAATTATGTATTTTCCCCTCTAATATTAATTTTCCAATGGACTGCAAATAGTAAAGAAGCTGTCCCCTGATAGTATTCGTTTTCATATTAAAGGAAGGAAAAACGCTGAATATGCTATAAATATTGCCCAAACCAAAAGCCCCACTGATTTTTTTGATTTTTTTGCATTGGTTCTAACCCTGGGAAAATATGGCCATAGTGAAAAATTTTTCCAAGTTCCTGTAATCTGCACTGGTTATTATTGCATGAAGAAAAACAGAGGAAAACATCTAATTAAATGTTAAATCATCTTTTTGTGCAATTTGCTAAAGATATAATTTACTCTAAATTTACTGAGAAATGTACAGAAGAAGGAATAATCAGCACAGCCTGGTAATTAGGTATGTGTCCTCTGGCATATGGCCCGGCATATTTTAGACCAAAAGTGGATCTGAGCTGTACATTTTTGATACAGATCTTGACCAATTATGAACTCTCCAAAATTCTGAGTGTTTGACTTAGAGTGCTGGCAGAGTCCAGCATGAAGGCCACAATGGTACCCTGCATCGCAGTCAGATTCCTACATCTTGACACTCAAGGGATTTTGGATGGAATTTTAGCCTTATCATGCTCTCACTGAAACATACCACAGAAAAAGCAATTGACATGTTGGGCAATCGAAGTGATTGTGAAGCTTTAGGGCTTGTTAAAACTGCTTGTTATCCTCCTCAGGAGAAGCAAACACAAGGGGAAAAAAAAGCAAACCATAAAGAGCTACTATAACCTCCTCTGACCTCTCATCTTTTGCCTCTGAAAGAGAAGAGTGAAGAAATGTACCAGTGCTTGTGTAACAGGCATACGTCCTTGTAGGTGGATCAATTAATTTCCATTAGCGTCACAAGTGGAAGCAGAGCAGAGATCTAATCTGCACAGGCTTTTATCAAACAGCTTAGTCTTAGTCTCCTCCACTGAGCTTTCTGCTTTAGTCCCTTGCCAAATTAAACTTGAAGGTTTAACATGACTTTCTAGATCCAACCCAGCTTCTGCAAACAAGTTGTTTATCATTTTTTAAATCCTGTAGAAATGGGAGTCCAAGACAGCAACATTTTGACATCTTTAATAATTCTCCCTTAGAATAATCTAATAGAAGTTATGCAAGGACTTGATTTGTGGCCAGATTGACAGAATAAATTGAAATTATCATATCTGGCTGCACATTCCTGCAGTCAGTCTACAAGAGACAGATTCTCCCATTTATTCTGAGCACTACCTACCTATAGGACACAGCAAGACTATTGCCAAGGCAAAATGCAATAGTGCATTTGTTCCCAAATCTCTGTGGTGAGGAATAACCTCCAGTGACATTACTAGGAGCAGTTGTACAAGAGAAACCTTTTCAATGGACAGGAGATCATTGCCTTGCCAAGTAAGAGCAAAGGTTTTGGAATCTGTCTCTTGAGGGAATTGGAAAGGTGCCTTTGGCAAAGGGGATAAAAGAAACATAGAAACAGTAGAAACAATTGGAAGATCTCCAATCGGGAAACATTCTCTAGGAAGACCAAGAGTAAACTCTGCATTATATCAGCTGTTTGACAGATTGGCTGACGTGGCATCTGGAAACATGTTGAAGGAATTTGCACAAAAGTTTTAATTTTCCTTGAAAGGCATTTTTATGTTAGGCAGGACTCTCAGTTTGTTCCACAGCAGTAACAATTGCAACTTTATCCTATCTGAAGAAAATAAAAAGAAAATTCTTCTTTGTCTTTTGTCTTAACTTATAACTTTCAGGTACATTTGAGAAACTTTTTATGTGTCAAGGGAAATAAGTGGCCACTTATCTTTCTGGAAAGAGACACTTGAGCTGACTCTGCTGATTCAGTCCTGTGGAGTTGAATGAAATATGGAAGAAATTTTTCCATCCAGCATATACAACCATTATCATTTGCTGCTTGTTCAGAAATAGCTGATATCTTAAGCCAGCTTCGTAGTATCATAAGACCTTCTTTACTCTCTTGAGAAATGTTTGTTAAAAGTATTTAAACTGAAAACCAAAAGAGTGTATGAACTCCATTTTGGAGGCTGAAACTCTTGCCTGGAATAACAAACATTTTCGTGCTCTCAAGGCAGACAATTTCAGAGATGCACAATAGAAGAAGAACTAGTGAAAAGAAGAATGATAAAAAACAAGAATCAGAAGCCAGCAAGGATTTTCTTGCCTGCATACAGTGACATGGCTCTCCATTGCATGAGTTAGGCTCTCTTAGTTTTCTTCCTCTGACAATTGCTGATGCTCAAAAATCTACTAGACCAAGTACTCACCTCCTTCCAGAAGGTCTGGCTGGTACACAGCGGTGTAGATGCTACCCAGAGCACAGCCTCCCTCTGTGGTCCTCTGGTGCAGGTCACTTTGCCTGGGCAGGGCAAAGTGGCTCTGGGTCTTCTGAACTCTGATTAGAAATATGATCTACTCCTCCTCCTCCTTCTTCTTCTTATCAACCTGTGATTTTTCTGGCTTTCAGAACCAGTTAGTAGATGAAAAACCTACAAATCTTCTCCAGGGTGTTCTACTGTCCAGATAGAGTATTAATTATAAATATTATTGAATATACCCAGTGCACTGAACAATATAAGAAAGGTGAAGTGTCATTAGAGTATAAATAAAACCATATGAGCCCTTATCTCAGAGGAGTTTTCACATGTCTCTCACTAGGCCTTCAGATTAAATAGATCTCTTTGAATTAAGAAAACAAGCTGCAGCTAAAGAATCCACTGCAACTGGGTCAACACTAATTATTTGATCATAAATAGTTAAAAAGGAAATAGGCAAGGTGAAAAGGGGAAGAAAGGTAAACATATAACTTGCTGCTGGCTTTCTTTTTTTGCCTGTCTTCTGTGCTACATGAAACCCTCCAGGGAATTGCTGGCACTTGGAGCAGGAGCCTCTGTTGCTACACATAGAACCACTTATTTAATGGATGACTTTCAAATCTGGAGAGCAGCCCAGCTGATGAACAGAGCTAACTATATGCAATTATCTCTCAGGGCTTGGTGCATGTTGTTAGTGTGTCCAAGCATGTAGACAGAGATGAGCTGTTCTCACATTTGGATTTCCCCTGGAGAGGATTTTTTTGTGAGATTTATAAGCCTCTCCATTAACTTTCTCTGCTAGGACTCAGCTGAGTACCAGGACTCGACAAGCACCTGGACCTGGGCAGCACTTCACCTTCTTTCCAGCTGCTTCAGAGGCAGTGGGAAAGGAAATCACAGCAATGGGGAAAGCACATGTCTTGCCCTCAGCCCCAGGATATGGGCTGGGATGCACTCCCTGATATAGAGGGTCTAGCAAAGGTCTTCCTTCTTGTCTCCCCTTTATGGGAGCAGCTGAAGAACCTGCCTCTAGCCCTCAGCAGTCATGCTGGGATATTGGTAACAAGCCAGGGCTGCAAAGGTCAGAGCTGGTGGGTAAAAGGCAGGCCTTCCCCCAGTCGATAAAAGCAACCCGAGTGCTCATCACCAGCCCCTAGCTACCACCACTTACAGAGACTGGGAACCTGGGGATGTGGAGGAATCTAGGGAAATTTAAAACAGCCTAATAAAAGTCACAAATGAGCTTTAGTTATTAGAGAAATTACTAGTTAGAGAAAGATATGCAAATAAGGTATTGGAATGGGTTGCATAGGGAGGCTGTGATTTCTCCCTCCTTGAAAGTGTTCAAGGCCAGGTTGAAAGGGGCTCTGAGCAACCTGGTCTAGTGGGAGGTGTCCCTGCCCATGGCAGAGGGATGATGATCTTTAAGGTCCCTTCTAACCAAAAGCCTTCTATGATAATTTTAATCCAATTGAAAGAAGAAAGTAAAAATTAAAATTTGACATGCTCAGCTTTACAGATTGAGGGGAGCAAGGAGAGACGGGGGAAGCTGCAGGGCTGGGGAGGAAGTGTATGCAAACGTCTTACCTTGCATAAGCACCATGTAGCATGAAAACTGCCCCAGAAGGTACAGGGTCTTTTGCCAGAAAGAATTTTTTTTTTTTTAACTCACAGACAGGTTGAAAGAAATAACTATAAAGGGGGGGGGGGGGGGGCTGGGGGGGGGGGGGGGGGGGGGGGGGGAAGAAAAAGAAAAGACAAAAAGAAAGTGCCAGAAGGAGGAAATCAGGAGGAACCAGGCAAAGAGAGTATTTTCCCAAGTTGTGGGAGAAGGAGCAGTGTGCCTGGACACTTGGGAAGTGGCACATGTATGGGGCACAAACACTGGAAATGAAAAAAATGCTGCCCAGGCCAAGTGCTGGAGCTGTTAGCAAGCATGTTGACAGGCAATTGAAGAGGAGCCAGTGCTTATTTTCCCCTATAAGATTACTGCAATATCGCCTGTTACACTCTGATTTCCTTTTTGAATGTTTGTGTCCATCTGTTTTCTGCTTCTGTTGCCAAGTGTACATTGACATTTTACACAACACTGTTTTCCACTGGGAAAACGTCAGAGAAGAGTCTCCTATAGAGACCAGGCTCAGCCCTGCCTCATCCAGAGGGGCTGACCTGAGTCACACCAAGTCTGGGATTCTTTCAGCCCAGGAGAATCCCTTTTTGAAATGAAAGCATAATAATTGCTGGTTTCACAGCGTGATGGAAATGATGACCCGGACATTTCATGAGCTACTCGAAATGTCCAGGCATTTCATACAGAAACTGGATAAAAACTAAGCTAGAAGATTAGCCAGTTCATCTGCTACTCATTCTGCTAACTGGATGACTGAAAAATGAATGCAAAATTACCGAAAACTGTAGTAATTTTTCAAAATGACTGATTTCATTTGCAACTCATCCAGATGTGCTGGGAATAGGAAATTTCAAGGGGACCATTTCTGCAACGGTGAGCTGTGTCAAACATAAATTCTCAGTGTATTAGGCTGAAATAACAGCTGAAAACAACTAAAAGGCAGGCAGCACATCAGTGCCTTCTTTGTCAGCTTAGACTGCCTCTAAATTTGACTTCACACTCTGAAGAAATTGATTTCCTACACCAGGTCTGCTAAAACATTGTAATCTGTGGCAGTAGTGTCCTGAAATTCTCCTACATGTGCTGCCAAGCCTGAGAAGATAGGGAACAGCCAAAAACTGGAGGAAGGGAGGAAATGGGGGGAGAGGATGTCTCTGAGGTGTGGCATTCTGCTTCACCAGATGTAAAAATACAAGCTACCAAATTGCTCTTTAATCTGTAGTTTGTGAGGAAGAAGAAAAGTCCACTCTCATCTGTCTTTCTCCTTTATGAGAGAACACAAGAGGGAGGGGCTGTGTCACCCTTGTGTTTTCTGCAGCCATTTCCCCGGCCCCACTCCACCATCTTTCTGGCTCCAGCTCTCCTGGCTCAGCAGTTAGGCAAGATAAAAAGTTCACCTTGTAAAAAGGGCATGCCCTTTTGCAACATGTGAATGTTGGTTGTCTGCCATTCACCAGTAGGCCAGTCAGATGGCTTTGTGTCATGAACTTGCTTGTTACTGCACTGGGTAAAAGGAGGCCAAGAAATCCTAAGAATATAATTGAAGAAGAGACTTACACAGTATTCAAGTATGTATTATTAAAGGAAGTACCTAGGTAAATATTTAAGTTGAGAACTTCTGCTTTGCTCCTGTCAAATGCTGGAAGAACTCAAGCTCCCTGACAGGCTTGTTAGTCTAGTTTTCTAAGGAAATCAGTTCTTAAAGTTAAACTATCTGCCTCCTCATGGTAACTTTTGAGCACTTGGGACAATTCACAGCATGCTAGCAAGATCTCTGGAGCCTCAAAGCCTATGGATGTGAAGTTGAAGAGAGTAGCATCGTGTCTAACAGAAAGCCAGAGGCAAGAGGTTTAGATATCTGAAACATGTGCAGTGATTTGGTAGTTATCACCAATTTATGTGGGAGTCTCACCTCTACATCGCTAACTCTGCTCAGCTAAATCCCACCTTGTATATTTTTCCACCACACCCTCTGACAACGATTCAGATTTCCATATGTTTCCTGGAACAGATCTTGTGTATCAACAGTTGAAGGAATGCTTTCCTAAGATACTTCTGGCTTTCTTGAAAAAAAAAAAAAAAAAGGACCAAATGAGGGACAGTGCCCCAGCTCACTTTTAATCACATTACCTTAGTATCCCCATTTAGCCTAGCAAGTGATGGATCAGAGGGATCCGTTTTAAGAAGTATTTTGGTTTCTAGCCTTTCCTACTAGTTGGTTCTGGGTAGCACTTCATTCAGCAAATCTCAAAGAACCTAAGAAACTCCCAGGAGACTCTAGGAAATTCCTCTGTTTGCTGGCTGCCTTGAATGCCATGTTGAAGCAGTCATTCACTCCCCTGTACTGTCCAGTGAGTCTAGGAGTCTAACAATGGAATTCTGCAATGCAACTCTGTACAGCAATTCAAGCATCTGCAAGGAAGGACATGTCAGTATGGCACATCCCTGTATAGCTTCAGCCTGTACTTATTATTGGAATCACCCTTCAGCTGCTGTAGTCATTGTCTTCATGGTCAGGACTAGTTTATTTTTGAAGGCTTCCCCAGCACTGACAGAGGCCACAAGTGATATTGCAGATAAACATCTAAGTCAAATAATGTAAAGTTGGAGCAACTAAGAGAAAATCAGAAGGCAGCACCTCAGCTTGTGAACATTGCTATGGTGCTGCTTGTTTTTTAATAGGGCTTTGACATGCTTAGTGTCAGATGAAAAGAGGATCCCATTCCTCTAGTGATGTAGAAGTGGTCGTCTTCTTGGTAGAAAGATCAGGCAGAGCTCTGAAAGCCTGCCTTTGATATTTTTTAAATGGTGTTCTGGAAAGTGGCAACTTCAGCATTAATCAACTGTTGTTTTATTGCTATGTACATGCAGTGCTATGTATGGTTTTATATACATAGACGCAATATACAAATATATATATACAATATACACTCGTGCACAATATATACAATGTAGATTTTTGTATTTATTTATAATACTAACAGACAGCTTTAAATATAAAATTTTCTGTTCTTCTTGTTAGTGAAGCCATTAATTACATACTTCCAGACTCTGCATTCTGCTCTGATATTAAGGTCAGAGACAGCTTCAAAAATGTGCAAAATGAATTAAGAATTTTCCCAGACAGATTAGGTACATACTTAGGTTTTAAAAACCTGGTCTTAACCCTCTTTTTAAAATCTCCTTTTCTAGGAACTCCATTAAAGCATGAAGAACAACAGTTTGATTATAACCACTGTAATACAAAGAGCTGTGTTGTGTCCTGGTGTTGTGCTCTTGCTTTCCATGAGCTCTAGAGCTGAGAACAATTTGATGCAGCAGCTTAGGGCCAAATTTTGTCAGATGACTCACTAAATACACTCACTCATCTGCCATAAAACTGTTTGTATGGCATGATTTTAAAAAAACACAGCATCCTCAAGTAGTCTGACAGGCTGAATGCCCTTGCGAAAGAACTGAAGCTACCTACAAGGGAGAGGTGTGTGAAAATCAGGAGGTTTTATCTACCTTTAGGTTTGTCAGTGGCAAGACTGATTTTATCATATTATCTCATTATATCATTTCACAGCAAAAACCCTGACGATATTTTTCTTAAGGTTTTCTGGAAATGCAAGTGTGGCCATGCTGACATTTTGACTCAGAGTAGTGGTGTGTTTCTGAACAAATGTCCTCGTTCTTCTTTCACTGTGCTTTGATTAGGTTTGCATCATGTTAGACTAGGAACAAAAAGGGAAGATTTAATTTACTGATGCCATTCGATTGCACAGAATTTCATGCTAATGCAGGTGAAAACTGTAACACCCTGGAAAGGCCCTTCTGCACACGCTGGTGTTACATTTACCAGTATAAGCAAATGCTCACCTCAGATACACTGGAAATGGATTAAGCATTGCTTAAAAGAAGACAGATTATTTGCAAAGGGTGTGGGTAGCTGAGAAAAATATATTGTTTAACTAGAACTGCAACCTTTCAATCATGACTTTACTTTTGTATTCTTTTATGCTATTTTGCTCTTCCTTCACTTCTGAATTCCCTGTGACATAGTAAGCTATGTCTCCACTTCTGGAGCTACAGACAGGCTATAGATGCACAGCTGGTCTGCTGAGGAGCCTGGTAAACCTGCTTGCCTGAAGTCTGTATTGCCCTGACTGCTTTTCAGCTGTTCTGTAGGTTAAAGAATTTCAATGCAAAGCTCATTCCAAAGCCTTGTGACCACACCACTGCCTCTGCAGTCAGCACAACTCCATAAACAGTTCAGGGAATGCTCTCAGATTTTGGTCCCAAATGGAATATCCTCTGAGAGAATGGCTAAGAAATGAAAGCAAATATGATGCTGCAGCAATAGGTGAATATTTTATTATCTGTGTGCAATGACATGATAGAATGTTTGCCACAGTGGAAAAAAAAAAAAAAAAAGTGTCTTCATAGCCAGCTGTACATACCTAAATTCTCCATGCAATTTCCCAGAGGCTTTCATGCATCAGGGACATGCAGCTCTCCAGCTCCTCAAGACCACATTTCTCATCTTCACGATGTCAAAGAAATACCAAAGGGTTTTATAAAATTACTATGTAGGAACGCCCCATTTTGACTATATGTTTCTACACAAGTCCATCAGATGCTTCACATGTATGTTTGTGAATTTTTAGAGAAGGTGTCCAACAGATATTTGCATCTCTGTGAAATGTTTTGATTTCACTGAATCAGTGCTTCCTAAAAAAATTGTTTTCTACCAGAAAATTTCCAACAAGATTTGCTCTTGGTTCCAAAAAACTTTTTTATCAATGATTATGGAATATTTTTCCCTATACTTGTCTGGAAATCCCATTTTTATTTTTTCTATTCTTGTGATTGGTTAAGATTTAGGATATTTTTCTGGTTGACATGGTTTATACACTCAAATATTGTGAAAATATGTTGTTCAAACTAGTCTGTACCTTTGGATTTCTAATCCTGTTAGTTAGTGAGTGCACTGCACTTGCTTTCTCTAAGCCTCTCTCACCCCTTATTTGGAAGCAAGGCAATAGAGGGACTTTTTTTAAGGATTGGAAATTCATCTCATAAATGCATGTACCAGTTATTAGCTAATTACCTGCTGATGCCAACAAAAGCCAGTTCTAGAGTCACCAATATTTGGTCAGAAAGTTACGTAGCACAGTGAACAGGACAAACAAAAACATACCCCTGCTGTTCTGTGGTCCTTGATTTGTCCAACTTTACTTTCAAGTGTTTTCGAAAAGTGATTTGTGGTTATTATGTAAAGACCAGATTTGGCTCCTTGCTAAATAGGTTTGTGTTTGTTTTTTTTTGTTTGTTTGTTTGTTTCCTGGTCCTGCACTGTAATTTAAAATTGAATTAAAGGAAGGTTTGCCAAACAGTGGTCACAGGGAGAAGACTGAAATGCTTCAGCTGATCTTTGGACCTGGGAGGTTCTCAGAGATGTTTGTTGAGCTGTCTGTATATGCATGACTAAGAGAGCTAAAACTTGCACTGCTGTAATTCCTCCTTGGTCCCAGGTAGCTAATGCAGCTGGACCCTGGGAGATGTTCTGGGGGAGGTGATGCTGCTTCTCTCCAGACCCTCCACTGTTTTCCAGCACCTCATACTGGAGCAGCACAGACAATGACAACTTCAGGGCTGGATCTCTGAAGATTTAAATTTGTAAGGAGAAAAGTCCTCACAGGGGAAAGCAAGAGACACGCTGTATGCCACATCCTTCGTGAGGAGGAATTACAGCAGGAGACCAGGAGAGAAAACTTGAAGTCTCCATGGTTTCTGTCAGAAATGAAGCACATGGGAACTTCTCCATGCCAGTCACTTCTGGGCAGAATACCACTGTGGCAAAAGGAAGGAGAAAAGGCCTGTCTCAATTCTCACATAAATCATAGAATCATAGAATCATAGAATCATAGAATCATAGAATCATAGAATCATAGAATCATAGAATTAGCTGGGTTGGAAGGGACCTCAGAGATCATCAAGTCCAACCCTTGACCCACCGGAGCACAGTTGCTAGACCATGGCACTGAGTGCCACATCCAGTGTGTGATCACAAATCATTCATTGCTTCAGTCTTGAGGGTAAACAAGAATCATCCTTCCTAAGTTTTCCAGTCTAAATGGATTTAACATAACACTGGTTTCAGATCCCCTCCTTCCTCCACAACTTTATGCACCTTTTTATGTTGTAGCCTCATATACCTCACTTTTGAGAGTGAATGCATTGAAAATAGTGGAGCTGCAAGGGAATTGCTTTGCCAGAAAATGCACTCAGGGAGAATGGAAACTATTTGTGAAGCTGGATCTAAATCAGTAGACTGTTTCAAGCAAACAAGTAGATTGCATTTGAATCAATCAGCTGAGGTTGAAAAGTTGAAGGGTTGTGTTACACATAGAGGGGAAAAAAAACACACAAAAAACAAACAACCCCCCCCCCCCCAACATGTTCATGGTTACATTTTCCAAGGATTTCAACTTTTGGTTTTGCATGTTCATGGTTACATTTTCCAAGGATTTCAACTTTTAGTTTTGAAACAGATCTCATTTTTCTGGCTACAGTATCCCTGAACAGAAAAAATGAAGGTATTTCCTTTTCACTTGATCACACTTAGCAGAAAAGGAGATGCAGATATTTAACTTTCTGCAAATTTTGTAAATAATAGAAGATGAAAAAGAGGCTTAAGCTCATTATAGCAGAGGACAGGTCAAAAAAACCCAAGAAGCGCCATGGTGGTCTTGATTGAAGTCCAACCTGGGTCAGCAGTGGAGGTTTAGTAAGGCAGTGAGTAAGAGAGCTGTAAGACTATCCACCCAACATGAGCTGCCATGGCTCCTGCTACAATACAGCATCCCATAGAGTGTTACAGAATCACAGACTCTTCAGAGTTGGAAGAGACCTCAAGAGATCATCTAGTCCAACTCCCCTGTCAATACTGTCCATTTCTTTTGCAGCCTCCTCACCTGCTTTTGGTACAAGATACCAAATAATATGCTTCCCCTTCTCCAGCACAGCATGTGAATAACACTCCATGGATTATTTTGATATATAGGTGATGAAAAACATTTCAGTAAGAGCATGAGCTCAGATGAATCCCTGATTCTCCTGTACTGACATTCCCACACCCATTTACTGTGCTTCCTTGGCTAGATTTAATTACTTTGAGACAGCCTATTTAAGCTTTTAGGAGAAAGGATGGTTTGCTTGTCTGTGTTAATGAGAAATCAGAAATTAGCAGAATTCTGTTAAAAAGTCAGTAACCTGCAAGGCAAAGTCCAGAGGAAAACAGTCAGCTTTTTATGACTCTCCTCAAACCCAAGCCTTCAAACTGCTCTTGGGTTCACATCATATATTAAAAAAAAAACTCCACAGCAAGCAAGAGTTGAGGGCATTGTTTCATCTGCATAAAAAGGAAAAGGAAAAGTAAGCATATGGTATTCTGTACCTATGTGGAAGTGCAGCCACGTATTTGCTTTCGTGACAGAAAACTGCTTTCCTAATGAGCCCAACAATTTTCATCATGAAACAATTGTGCTGTTTTCCATTCGAAGTCACACTGACTCTATACTAACAGCTTAAAGATCAGAAGAAACAATGAAGAGAATCAACCTTACGTAATCCTCAGCTGATGCCTGGGTTTGAAGTCTTGCTCTGATGCCAACTTCAGCAAAGCAAGGTCCTTCAGGAGACTGTACTTCTATACTTTTTTCCCAGATGTAGTTTCTGGGCAGCTGAAAGGGACTCAAGGCAGGGACAAGAAAGAACCACTAGAATTTTTACTGAACATGCCTTTTGCAGCTCTTGAGTTATGCATAGTTTTATTAATAGTCTATTTTAGTTATGGTTTAAATAAAGGGACAAAATATCCCTTCATTAATTCAGTTAACATTGGACAGGAAAAATAGTTCTTTACATTATGTTCAGTGGAAATGCGTTCAGAAATATACCATATTCTTTAGCTCTTAGCACTATGCTTCAAAATGTTTTCTGGCATGGTTCAATAGACATAAATAATAACATAAATAACATAAAATAAATAACATAAATACCTCCATAAGCTCTCCCCTGTCCTACTGGGAGGTAGATTGAGCTTTGCCATTCTAAAGGAATCTTTGCTGAAGCTTTGCAGGTCACTTATATTTGTTAAACATGATCCTTATGTCCATAATCCTGGCCTGTATTGAGGTTTTATTGGAAAATCTGTTTTTTGGTAGAGTTAAATGCCAGTCAACTTCTGTACTGTGCAAGTGCAGATATGCCCATCACATGCATTCATGAATGAATGGTGAAGTGCAGTCATGTGCATTTTGACTGCCTCTATAACCAATTTTATAAATGGGGAGATCTGGATATCTCTTAGAAAAAGTATTCACAACAATCCTTACGGAAACTAAATCACTTTGCAGTTTATTCTGAGCCATCTTTTTTTTTTTTTCTTCCATTAACATACCTGCAGCACATCTAAATTTTTAATTGTTGTTATTTAGGTTGCTATTACTATATCTATTGCACATTTTCAAACCTTGACATGTGCTGTGTTTGCTGCAGCACAAACAGAATAAAAAGGCAGTGAATGTACAACCATTGTATAGAGGTAGAAGAGAAGACACTTGATGGCTTGAGTTTCCTGACCATGGTATCACCAGTGACTGATCTGACATAAGGGGTGGCAGCTTCTGGGCCAGGATGACCCTGCTGCTGCCTCTAGAGTAGGCCACCCCTCCTGGGTAGTTATCCCTCTAGGATGCTATTACAGCTACGTTATCCCTCTAGGATGCTACTACAGCTACATTAGATTGTGTGGACATTAGATACTACCCAGCCCTACAGAAGTCTCTATGACTTTTAGCAGAAGCTGTACTGGCTCCCTGGAAAAGGCAAAGTAGGAAATAAAATTGCAGTCACTTTGCTGGCTGTAGCAGAAGACTAAAAGTCTTCAGCTCTCCCAGTGATTCTTGATAACTTCAGTAAAAGCTTGTGTTTCGCTAAGAACATTCAAACAAAACAGGCATCAACCTGCTTTATTTTAAAGAGGGGAAATTAATTTCTTTTGCCACAAGCTGTGAAAAGTCTCCGTTAAATAAAAAGAACAGAGGTTACGATTTGCAAAGCACTTCAGCATGTAGGTCCCAATTACTAATTCATTTTTTTAAGGATTGTAAAGTGAATACCTTTTCACTGACTTTCAATGACTCATAGAAGGACACCTACAGTAAACAGTTGTTCTCCCTTTTGGCAACACATTACATAATATTAAAAAAAAAAAAAAAAAAAAAAAAAGAGTTTAAAATGAAAAGCATTTATTTCAATTTCTATCCACTCATGTCAGGCTATTGTTACGATGAAGGTTCTTCTCCTGCAGTGTTGCATTAATATGATTCAAAGTTCTACTACTGAATTGCCTCCTCCCTCCCTCTATCCCTCCCTCCAGAAAATACACTTTTGAGGTCATTTAAATCCATGTTAGCACCAGAGATCTGCAAGCTCTTTTTTTTTTTTTGTGGTATATTATTGCTTGGATTTACATGAAGTATGGATAGAATTTCAGCAAGTGACAAACAACTACATGTGTAGATTAATATACATGAATGGATGTGTGCTTACTCACAGCTTACTGAACCATGCTGATTTCCCATGGTTGTCCATTAGGCTGTAAGTATCCAACTGTTTCTATCCCAAATAAGCCCACTGCAACTTGCTTGATGTTCTTCATCAAGAGAGAGGTTTTGCAGTTCTGCTGCTTTACATCCATGACTATGAATTTTGAAATGGGTGGCAGGTCAAAAGCCAGCAGGTGAGACATTCTGCTGTAAGTACTCTGGGAGGCAATGTGGCAGGCAGGCAAAGAGCCAGTGTCTTGACAGTGCTCAGATGATCTGAAGAAGCCAAAACCTGTCTCAGCAAGGAATTCCTGCAGGATCAGCTGGATCCTGCAGAATGGGTATTGGAGAAACGGCTCTTGCTCCAGGCCACCTGTCTATCCTATTCCCTGGTGCAAACTTCACATTAGGAAAGAGAGAAAACATGTGAAGCATTTGCAGGACAGTCATTCACTTCTACTACTGTCCTCTGTAAAGAAGATATCTTTATCACAGACATGGTGAGTGCAATATGAGACCCTCCTCAGCTCTGTCCCTTACACGTGATGAATGGGCTGCTGGCTACTGCTCCAAGGTGTCAGTGGCCATCAGCTCTCTGAAGATCTCTTATGCCCATTACCACCCGTGGTAAATTTGAGTAACATGAAAAAGCACGAGAATCTTAAAAAATGCTTCCATTTACAAGTTCATTTGAAAACCAATACAGCTTCTTTCCCATTGTAAGAATCTGTAATTGGAAAGATCTGTAAGAATAGGTAATACATGTCTTATGATAGTATTTGGCATTTTTCTACTTTTATGGTGACTTTTATTTTTAAATAAATATGGCTGACTATCTCAGCTGTGATGACTCCTATGCCTCCTATGACTAAGCAAAAGAACACAACTGATGAAGTACCATAAAGTGAATTATCTGAAATGTACCAAGCCATAATTCTTTGTGAAATCCATTTACTTCTGAGGAATCATTGTGGAAAGGAATCTACTTCCATTTGGCTCAATAAATCAAAAAAAGCAGAATCTATAAAACATGTGGCAGTCTGTATATCATGTGGACATATGACATTCATGTGATTACTGTACTTATTACTATGAATAAGATGAATGAGTCCTTTTCCACAGTGATAGAGTCTAGAATATTAATATATTTAAAAGATGTTCAAATGAACTGCAGCTGCCATGAGTGGTGGCTGTAAAAAATATCCCCTTTCTTCTGTCTGTGCTTGAAATTTATTGAGGAGTACTGTGATCTCCCCCCAGGTTTGCTGTACAACTGCAGTGGAACATTTGCTGATACATCAGATACTGTCACGATGAAGCTCAAAATATAATCTGCCAAGAACACAGGTTGCCAAGTCAGTCTTCTGATAAGTACAGCTGATTTGCTTCAATACAGCAATGGAAAATATGCAAATTCACAGGGTGACTAATTATCCCTTGGGAAAATTTAAGTAACTGGTCTGAATTGTCTTGTAATTAAAACCATCCAGATAATGTAAATAATTGTCTTGTAAACATTTCACATTGGAAACTTTCTGCAACTACTTATTCCATAGCCTGGCTTTGTATTTATCAAACTCTTCTGTGCATTTTAAACTCATTAATGTTTAGCCCCTGCCAAGGACTTTCTGTCCCCAGTCACCAGTCCCCACAGGTTGCAGTCCTGGCTGGAGGCTTGAACTATAACTGTGCTAACTATTCATAGCTGAGGGGGCACATCACATGCTTCTGCTCCCCAGCATCAGCAAAAGCAGCAGTGGGAGAGGGGCAGCTGGACCTGCCAGAAGCACCTGGAAATTCATCTGAGAGCTGGGGATGTAGTAATGGAAGCAAATGATGTGGGCAAAGGTTGGGGCTTGGGATGCATATGTCTGAAAAGGCACTAGGGTACTAGGTGTAATTAAAGGCTGTTTCTTGTTACTATGCTTTGTAAAAGCTCATGCTTTATGTTCTTGCCCCCTATTTAACAAAACATGTCCTTCCAAAAACATTAATTAAATAGTGAATCAAAAGACATGTAGCCCCATTTAGACCCCTAATCTAGAGAGTAAGAAACTTTGTGTGTGTAAAGAACCATCAATAAGTCTTTTTATTACAAAAAATGACAGAGGTGATTCCAGTTTGTTGTAGTGTAGGCTCAGTGATATTGGGCAAATTGCCTTTACTAAAAAATTTGTCATTGATCACAATATTTCTCTGTGCAAACATCTTTAGACATATATTCTAGATATCTGTTACTGGGCACCGAGACACAAAAGTCCAGGTTGCTTCCTTCCATCTTCCCTGGCTCTTGTCCTTATGATATGGGAACAAAGTCACTGGTGATGTAGAGGCCCTTGGGTCTCCTGGTGGTGGCTTGTATGGCTCATTTAGTAGTTCATGAGCTAATAAATATTATTTCCCATTGGAAGGGGATTTGACATGTGCAGAACAAGAGCCACTAGATAAGGAGGAAAAAAAGAAACATTCAGTAGGTGTTCATCAACTGAATATCACATATTTCAGCCCCTGAGTAAGGTGAGGACCAGTGTAATCTGTAGCTATAATGAAAAAATCTTTCTCATAAGGCATACACCCAGGACAGATGAAATAAATAAAGTTTATAGTGATAGTAAAGTTTAATTCTGGAATTTGTTGTTTTCTTGAACACCTGAGCTTGCAGCACAGTATCTGTAAGCATTCATGCATGTGTGCACCTGTGTTTTGTACCAGAGATTGGTCACAAGAGAACAGTGAATCAAAATTCCAATTTCATGGGAGTTCAGTTGGATCCATATCCAGTAATGAACTTGAGCCTTTATAACAGGCAAACAGCTGAACTGAAAGACATTGTGTTCTGTGGTGGTCCTTTGTTTGTCCTCACAAAAGGTACAGGAGAGAACATAACAAATAGAATTCCTTTTGTACTTTGCTGGAACATCTCTTTCTCCAAAACTGCTAGTTAGTTTGACTGGGAGTAGACATCTCTGAGAAAAAAAAAGGTTGGGGACGAACAAAATCCATGGTTTGCCTTAGTCCACAGCCTTCTTGAATTGTCTGTCAGAAAGTATGAAACGTTGTTGACTGGTACTTGCTCTTTTGTTAAGGCTCAGCTGCCAAAACTAATTGCTGCCTACCAGTATTCACCATCTGCATTTCCAAAACATTTGACAGAACTTACCACAACTGCAAAACGGGGCAGAGGAACAGCACAGGGATGTTTTGGTTTGGTTTTTGTTTTGTTTTTTTTTTTTTCATTCTGACAGTTCATATTGCTATTTCTTCAGTGTTAGGAATTGTCAGTAGTGTATAGCCACAGGAGGGGAAATAGCCCTTACCACAACCCAAGATGGGGCAAAGACCCTCTTATCCCATCCTAAAATGGAATGGATCACTTGTGCAAAGCACATTACTGCCCAACTAGGGACCTGGAATAGCTGCATAATTTTTTGATGGTTGACATTACAGGAGCTAAATCCAATCCTATTTCTACAGATTCTCGCAGGGGCTTTAATAGCACTAGCACGTTATTCTAAGGATTTATGGTGAAACTAAAAATGACCAAAAAAACCCTCCAAGGATGTTGATTTGGAGCTTTCTTAGAAGGCCTAGGTCGTTCTAGCACCAATGATGTGAGCAGAGTGTTAAAGGTGAACTTTCAAAGTCAAGCTTCGCTTCTTTTCCTGTCCATAACTTCTTATGTGTTGGATCTTGATCTTGATGTATTGTCTCCCCCTCAGGAATTTTGCATTTAGAAATATTTCTACTGAATGTAAGTAACAAGGCAAGAGTTATATATTTGTTTTCCAGCTGATAAAGGCTAGTTTTCCCTCAAATTTGTGAGACAAGGCTGGATCCAACCCTAGTCAAATGATGGAGCAGAGACATCACAAGCACTTTACACTGTCAAATTATATCCCTCCAGCCTCTTAAAACAGATGGGGAACACTGAAATCCTTTCAGTTCCACCAGCACATCTGCACTTGGTTAAAAACAGAAGCAGTAGAAGTAAAGCAATGGAAGTGGTTGCAGTTTGGGCCACTAAAAGTATGTATGAAGGGCATTTGTTAGTATTAGATAATTTTCCAGAAAAGCTGTAAATGTCTCACAAGAAACTCAGCTTCTGTTCCTTTATCTCTCCTGCTGGCTACCAAATGTTGTGGAAGTCTGCCTGAGGCTCTGTAACACTCATACAGCCGTTCTCTATCTAAATCTGGGGCAGCTGAAGTTGCATTTGTATGTTCATTAGAGCTATTCTGGCAACAGTAAATGAAAGATTATGAGGTTAGATTACATCGAAGAAGAGTTCTTTTTCATTCTCACTGGGCCTTTGAGGTTATATCAACATGCCAAGTTGCCTGTTCTCATGTTAAATTAAACCAAGGAGAGCTGCATACTATGATAATTAAATAACTCCTAGTACCCTGGCTGTTCCACTTAAAACCTCCTGCCTAATCTGTTCTGCAGTCTGCCTGAAGAAGTCCTTACTGTGGAAAAAGATCAGGCTCCATCTGTGATGCAGGAATTCTCCTGGAGTGCTGGCTACCACCTCCAGAGCTGAACAAAGGACCTGTTAAAACTCATCTCATTTCTGGCTTTGAGGGAGGCTCTACAGGTACTGTAGAAACAGTTAAATCACTGATAAGTTGCCAAAACATAATACACTACCATCCTTCAAAAGTGATTTTTCATGTAACCAGGAAATTATACCTTCTTCCCTTCAACTGTATTGTTCTAAACAGTGAAGAACCATGTTTCTGAATGTTTGCAAAGGATTATCGAGTTGTTTGTGGGTTTTTTGTCTTTTACACTTTATTTGTTTGAAAATCTGCTATCAGGTTTTCAAATAATGTTTTTTGCCATTTTCATTGCCATGGAGTATGGAAACCCAAGAAAAAGATTGTGTTTCCTTAGTGTAAGACATTGAAATAACACAGGAGGGGAAAGAAGGGGATCATGTGTTTTACAAAAGGTTATAATGTAGCTGAAAATTGAGAGGGCGAAGATGGAAACATTCAGAATAATATGTATTGTAACACACTACTGGCCAACATGTCTTGGATAATTGCCTCAGCACATCAGAAGCTTAACCACTGCAAGTATTCTGAAGAAAAAAAAAAAGAAAAAAAAAGAAAAAGAAAAAGAAAAAGAAAAAGAAAAAGAAAAAGAAAAAGAAAAAGAAAAAGAAAAAGAAAAAGAAAAAGAAAAAAAGAAAAAGAAAAAGAAAAAGAAAAAGAAAGAGAAAAAGGAAAAGGTAAAGAAAAAGGTAAAGGAAAAGGAAGAGGAAGTGGAAGAGGAAGAGGAAAAAAGAAATAATAAGAAAAAAAGCGGAAATGTGGAGAATAGTTTCTTGTGATTTTTTTACAGGCAATTTTGTAGTGCTAACTATCTAATGCAAAGGGTAGCATGAAGTAAATAATAAAAGTTTTAATTTCAAAGCAAATGAAAATCAAACAGGATGGACCTATGTAGTCAGTGGGTGACAGAAATGTTGAGACAGAAAGGGTAAAAGAGGAGGGAGAGGAGGTAAAACTGGAGAGAGAAGAAATGAAAAAGAAGCAGATTTGACACTCTGAGGAGTGTGAAAGAAATGAGCAGCAGATGGACTGTCAGGTAGGTTTAGGTGTTTAGCATAGCCACCAGCTGAAAGGAACAGATCATGTTGAGTTCAACAGTGCCAGATCATGGTAGACATGAAACTGGTTTTCAAGAAACAATATAAGAGGGCAATAAGCATGAGATGATAGAATTACAGAATCGTAGCATGGTTTGGATTAAAAAGGATCCTTAAAGGTCATCTGAAAGTGTTAAGGGGACATGAGGTGAATAATGTAAGGCTTGAGAGAAGCCTGGACTGATGGCAAGGTGAAGAGAGGCCAGGCCAGGAGAAAACAGGGTGGCAGAGATAAGGAGATTTGCATTTGGCTTGATGGGGGAGATTGCAATGGAAAGAGTAAAGCACAATCAGAGCCACAGAGACGTGATCCTAAAGGGGAAAGTAGAAGGGCAGAGGAAGGAAAGAAATGAGAGAAGGGAAGGGTCACAACAGTTGGCAAATGGCAGGCAGGCAAGGAAGGGGAACATACTGGAAACTATTCAGTAGATACATCTGAGAAAGCTAATAGAGGGAACATTCTGCAACAGCAGCATTTTCCTGCATTTTCCTATTTATAGGTATCTTATTTGAATTGCTTAGATAAAATTGCAGTGTTTTCCATCTTACTTCTCTAGTACAACACTGACACATTTATTTTATGTGTGTGAAGATGTTTATGACTAAGAAAAAAAATCTAACAAGGAAATTGCATTAGTTTTATCCAGACCTCCCTGCTTGTCAGGATGCTTAGTATTTCAGAGGTTCTGTCTACTGGAAGAAATAGCATTTTGCTTGGTGCAAGGGTATCATGTTGAAAAGTGCATGGAAAATATTTTCCCTCATAAACACAGCAGGAACTTGCACAATAACTCCCAAGTAATTCATACTTGTATAAGAACCAAACCACTGGGCCTGATTGACCACTGTACTGCTTCAGTTTTCTACTGCATGAAACTGACACGAGCAGACTAGCTTAATGCTGGAGTAATGCAAGAGAACTTCCTGCATAATTCAGGAACATAGTCAGAGAATGCAAGGGTGCAACAAGGAAAGCTAAGGCTCACCTGGAACTAAAGTTGGTGAGGATTATCAAGGACAGCAAGAAGGGTTTCTTCCAGTACATCAATAAAAAAAAGGAAGGATAGAGGAAATGTAGGCCCACTGATGAATGAGGCAGGTGCCTGAGTGTCCAAAGACACAGGGAAGGCAGAGTTATTGAATGCCTTCTTTGCTTCAGCCTGCCCTCCTGTATCCTGGACCCTGGAGGTAAGAGATAAGGTCTGGAGAGAGGAAGAGCTGCTTTGGCAGAAGAGGATCAGGTTAGAGGCCACTTGGCCAGACTGGATGTCCATAAATCCATGAGTCCTGATGGGTTGCATCCTTGAGTTCTGAGTGAGCTGACAGATGTTATTGCTAGGCCACTGTCCATCATCTCTGAGAGGTCATAGAGAACAGGAGAGATGCCTGAGGACTTGAGGAGGGCTAATGTAATTCCATTCTTCAAAAAGGGCAAGAAAGAGGACCCGAGGAACTACAGGCTGGTTAGTGTCACCTCTGTCCCCGGTAAGGTGATGGAAAAAATCTTTCTGGACGTCATCACAAAACATGTGATTGCAAAGAATGTCACTGGGAGGAGTCAGCATGGATTCACCCAAAGGGAATCATGCTTGACCAACCTGATTGCCTTCTCTGATGTCATTGCTGTCTGGCTAGATGAGGGGAGAGCAGTGGGTGTCATCTAAGTTGACTTCAGCAAGGCTTTTAATACTGTCTCCCATAACATCCTCATTAGGAAACTCAGCAAGTGTAGGCTAGATGAGTGGACAGTGAGGTGGATTGAGAACTGGCTGTGTGACAAAACAATGGTGATGAGTGGAGCAGGATCGAGTTGGAAGCCTGTAAACAGCAGAGTCCCCCAGGCGTCAGTGTTTGGTGCGGTCTTGTTCAACATGTCCATCAATGGCCTGGATGAGGGGACAGAGTCTCAGCAAGGTCACTGATGTTACAAAGCTGGGAGAACTGGCTGACACTCCAGAGGGCTGTGTTGCCACCCAGTGTGACCTGGACAGGCTGGAGATCTGGGCAGAGAAAAACCTGATAAGGTTTAATAAAAGCAAGTGTAGGTTCCTTCGCCTGGGGAGGAAGAACCCCAAGCACCACTATAGGTAAGGGGTGGACCTGCTGGAAAGCAGTTTAGAGAAGAAGCATTTGGGCACCCATATAAATTACCCATGAGCCAGCAGTGTGCCCTTGCTGCCGGGAAGGCCATCAGAATCCTGGGTCACATAAAGAGGAATGTGGCCAGGAGGTCAGAGGAGGGCATTCTCCTCCTCTGCTCTGCCCTGATGAGTCCACAGCTGGAATCCTGCATCCAGTTCTGGGCTTCCCAGTTCAAAAGATTCAGGGAGCTACTGGGGAGACTACAGTGAAGGGCAACAATTCATTATGAGTATGACATGTATGGGATGGAATACTCTCTTTGGTCAATTTTAGTAATTTATCCTGCCCACTCTTCCCTAAAGGAGGGCTGCAGGTGTGACCTCTTCACTCCCTTTTTTCTTTCCGGAGCATAAGATGTTCCTCAGAGCTGAGCAGTGTCCTTGGTTCTGCACACCACTGTCCAGCAGTAACTATAAACATCAAGCGTTATCAGTCCTAGAAATAGACACTGACTGAGAAACTTGCTGTTAATTTCAGCAGGTGCAGCTACTTACGAGAGACTTAGTTGAAAGCAAAATTACAAGACAGAAAATTAGCTCTATCCTGGCCCATACCAGGACAAGGTCCCTTCCAACTCTGATAACTCTGTGATTCCCACCTCCTAATTGCATTATCTCTGTAAATTTATGTCATTTGGAGTTTTTAAGAGGTTTCTGGGAATAGCAAGTTTATATGTGGCTTTTGCTTTTTCCATAAAACAACAAACAGAAACACTCTGGGGGTTAGAAGAACCAAGCTGCAACAAAGACAGGAATGTGCATATTCAGATCCACATTTTTCACAAAGTGTTTGGGTTTGGCTCATTATTGGCAGAAGTATAGCCACACAAAACAAACAAACAAACAAAAAAATGCAAATCAACACCATTAATATGCAGATCATCCCTTGGTCAAAAATGCCACTGTAAAGAAGAAAACCAAAATCATGGGGAGACCTCTCAAGCCTTTGTGCACTCTTGTCTTTCAAAAAGGTAATTTAGTCATCAAGAGCACTATTGGCTTGAGCATGCTTCAAAGCTGCTCTCCTACATGTATCCAGAAGTACAAGAGCATGGCAAGATCATCTACATCTGTTAATCAATAAATCACAAACTTCACTAGAGGGACACTTTGCGAATCAGCAGGCAACTGAGTCTTTTTCTGCTGCAATTTAGTCTGGCATATTTTGTCAAAGACTGGGAGTGGAGATGAACACTTATTCTGAGGTAAGCCCTGACCTGAGAACATTTGTTCTTTCATCTGTTTTAGGAAGCTGGGGCTGGCACTTCACCTTCTTGCTATGTTATGGATCATTATATAAGTTTCCTCTTAATACCATCTGCTTTTTGGATGTGCTCATAGAAGAACACCATTAAGGAGAGGAATCATTGTGCTGTGCTTGTAAATCCTGCCATGAGTCTTTTGTGGCTTATTACCATGTCTGAACACATGCTTAATGCTGAGTAAGAAAAAATACAAAGTGCATTGGTGCCAAACCAAGCACTGAAACCACAGCCCCCAACACCCACCAAGTTGTGTGATTTAAGAACACACGATTTTAAAGAATAGACATGCTGAGGTTTTATTTACTTATTTTTTTAATAATTGAGAATTTTCATATTTTGGGCTTTGCATGGGTGTGTCTAATACCTTTTAGCTTTCTCTTAACAAAAGCTGAGATTTCTCAGTAATAGTTAGACTTCTGAGGAAGCTTTTAGGAATAATGAATTGTAAGGCTGACACTGAAGTCAGCAGAACTAGTTACAACACATCCATAACCTAGAGATGCAGTCTAAATTAGAGCCAAGTTCTGCTTCAAGATGTTGTGGTATGAGTGTGGAGTAGCAGACATACAGATTTATTCCACAAAAACTAAAAAAATATATATGCTGAAATTATAAGATCCAGATGTATTTTGTAAGGTTTTTTTCTTTATTCCTAATTTAAAAACATAATCTAGGTAAACTGGGATAAATAATGCTATTTGTAAAAACACAGACTATTTCTCAATTAAAAAGGAATTGATGTTGTCTAGACAAACATTATAAGCTTGAATGTAGCCTTGAGCCAACAGTTGTTGTTACATAAATCTACTCAGGGTGTGTTCGTCCCAGGTTGAAATTTAGTGTATTCAAGAGACCCAAGCTGGTAAATTCCACACATTGTGCAGCCCAATCTAACAGGATTAATTAGTTGGATGATGCTCTGTGCCAGCACTTGGCTGACATGGCTTTTCAGCTTTTTTTCCACCCAGTAAATGACCTGGCACTGCTGGTTCTCAGTCTGACACAGAGGGTATGAACTTGGATGTTTCTGCATCTCCCATACCTTAAGTGTATGGTTTACAGATTGAGCATCTAAACTGAATCAGCTAATCTTTTCCCCTTACTCTCCTTCACTTCTAGTGACTTGATCAGCAGTAGTTATATACCATGGGTCCATATTCCTCTTTATCCCCTTTGGGAAGGCAAGTCCTAGTGGGAAGCAAACTTTTTGATATTTATGACTAGGTACTGAGGCTAGCTTCTTTGCAAAGGATTCAGGAGAATTCAGGAGAATATGGTGCCTTTTGTTCTCACACAATACCAACTCTTTGCTTTACTCAAAATGTGCGCAAAATATAGATTGACTTTGGATTTTATTGCTGTCAATGGATTTATGAATGGATATATTTATGTAACAGGAGGCACATGCTATCTCTTTCTGTATAAAAATTGTCACTGCCCATCAGAATATCATATCAGTCATATCAATCGTATCATACCATATTGTATCATGCTGACTTGCAGGTGACAGACTTTTGCTTGTCAACCAAGAAACCTCTCCAGAACAAGTGAGATCCAACAGGGAAAAAAGCAGTCAAATGAGGCTGTGACTGAGCAATGGATCAGATACCCAAGCATGGAAAATGAAATGTCATTAGAAAGTAATGAGGGTATAAGCGATCATATAAAATCCCCAAGGATTCCTGACTGCCAGTTGTTAGTGCTGAAAAAATATATTGGACTGAAGATGCAGAGTCAGCTAACACTCGTGCCAGTGCTCCATGAACAAGGAACAAGAATGCTGGTAGGTATGTGGCCAGAGGACTGATGAAGTCTTTTTGGCTTCCACTGGCTGCCTCATAGCTCACTGATATTTCTCCCCCTTCTGTTTATAACTTAATCTCTGTCTGCAGGGCTGCTTCCCTTGCATGATCGACTGGATTTATATACCTGTAGGATGACTGGATGACTATAGCAATGAAGGTGGAATATCTGATGCTTGGATCCTTCCTGTGACATTACAGCTCTGGAGTGAGGACAGGGTTGGGTACTAATCTCTTGCAGAGAGGCTTCCAGCCTCAGCAGCTTTTCTCAGTCTTCAAGTACATACTTCAAAGAGACTGCATAAACCAGACCACCTCCAGACTTGCTGTCCAGCCTGCAGATGAACTTTTCCGTTTGTGTTTACTGAAAACTGCAATTGGGCACATTAGCCAGACAAAATGATAAAGTCTTTTTACCTCATTCCTGTAGACTTGTTTCATTCTAAAATGAATGATTTTCTTTTTCTAAGGAATAACCAGGCATTTCTAGCTTTGTTAGGGGAGATGAATTAAAGAGGCAACTCCTTTTCTCCCTTTCTTTCCCTTCCTGCCTCGAAAAATAGGAAACAAAATTATTCCTATTAAGGTAACAACATATAAAATAGACCAAATTGCTTTGCTGTATAGGCTCAAAGCATGCCACTCTGCACAGAAATTGCCTAGCTTATCGTGCCGTTTGCCTTATGTCGAGGGAGAGGAGATAGATATTCAGAATAAGATCTTAAGAAAACATGGACTATTATGGCAGAGCTAAACTGTAAGCTGCCTTTTAGAAGTCATATATAAATGAACCCCATGACAGTTCACATTACAGTTATAAATATAAAAGGGATAGAAAAGGCCTGACCTGGCACCCTGACTGGTTTTTGCAAGTGTTATTTTGCATTCCTATGAGTCAAGTGAAAATCCTCAAACGCTGGCCAGGATCCAGTGATATTTCTCCGTGCCCTGGCTTGCCTCCTTGGCTGGGTTAGAAGCACCATGGTGCCTTGCAATTGGTGGTTTTTCTGAGCCCATCCAGACAGCAAGTGTAGCCAGGGAGCATAACTGGGGATGGCAGCGACACAGAGCCTTGGTCCCAAGCTCTTGGCAACCCAAGGTACACGTGCCCCCAGCACCTTACGTGCACCCTGGAGCCAGCCGGACACACACTGGGCAAAGTGAATGTTGAGGACGTGGCGTGTCCCAAGCTGGTGTCATCTCATCTGAGTGGCAAAGTCACTGCATTAGGGATAAGAGAGCACCTAAAAAAACCAGAGCAGCTTTGCTGACTTTGGGGTGTGGGGAGGATGATGACTTCTTGTTTCAATGTGACCTTCTGGACCTGCTTTGGAGTTTGTGGCACGGCATCAGGTGTTTTTACATATGAAAACCAGAATTTAAGTGCTGTGCAGAGAAACAAGTTAGGTGCACAGAACTAAAAATAATGGAGTCTTAGTATTAAAAACATAGGCAGGGAATCCAGAAGGTTCCTTGCAGTGGCACATACCTTGCAGTGCTACTGACTTCTCTGTGTCTTTCAGTTTCTCCCTAGAAGTGTTGCCACAGACTTTGAGGGACACAATCATCCTTCTTTGGAAAAGCCCTTGGGTAGCCACTCAGCAAGACTCCTTGAGATATTCTGAGTATCACCCTACTGTGGCAACACTGAGCAACACAGGTCAGCATTAAGGTGTCTGCATGGACCACTACTGTGACTCACAGAACAAAACAGCTCCACAGGCCATCATCTGAAACACTTTTCTGGTGACCTCTCATCCTCTCTCCTTCCACCACAGTTACTGGTTTCCTTCATATTCCATTGACCCAGATCAACATTAGATCTTTCAGTTTTCAAGATACAGTGAGAATCCCAGCTGGCTGCAGTCCTATCCCCTTCTCCCAACCCTTGAGTACATGATGTGCTCTTTGCTGTAACTCTAGTCTCACAACCTCAATGCACATTGTGGTTTTTAAGTGCTTTTATTTACTGTTTTTAATATCCCCACTCCACACCATGCACAGAAGATGAGAAATGCTATGGGTTGGAAAATTTCTTCCCTTGAATATGCACTGTGGAACGAAAAAAGCCTCCTCAGTGACTCAAGAGAAGCTTCATCAAGCAGAGGGGGGAACACCACTGTTTGGGCTTTCCTAAGAAACTTCTGCTACCACAGCAGCCAAGGCTTCTTGAGAAAGAGGTTGTTTCTGTGTCACAGGAAGAAGGGGTCTAACAATTCGTAATTAAGGTCAGAAAAAACATCCAGGCCAGAAGTTCTTAGCATCTTCTGGTTTATCACTAAGAAAACAAGGAGATATGAGTCACTTTTAGCTGACAATCTAAGAAAAGAGGAAAAAAGTAATAAAACGCCAAAACTAATAAAAGCTTTTGCTCAGGCTCTGTAGCTCAGTTTCAGATAGGAAGATCTGCGAAACACTATATGGCTGCAGCTTGTGAGAAGCAGAATGAAGATGACTTGATCAAATATGCTCTGCAGACAAGCTGAAGGAGAAACAGATAGGATATTTTGATAGACATGGGGCAACTGTGTCCTGTGCTTCTGTTCAGGCAGGAGCTATTTTAGTTTGCCTGTGGAGCAAACAAGGCAGTATATCTGAGATAAAAAACTAGTTTTTTGTTCCTTCAAAATCAGAAGTTTTAAATGTTTAGGAAAAGAAAAAAAAATAACGTGCATAGATATCCATTTAGATAAAAAATAATAAGCAAAGCCATGTTGAGTTTAGAATTAAGGAGTCAAGGTGTGTGTATGCTGGCATACAGACAATTTATGAGCATATCTGATCTGTAAAGCCTTTACTCACACCTGTGGGCTTCCACAAGGGAGCAGAGAGCACTCAGCTTCCTGCCTTCACTTGGCAGGCAGTCCCTGGTGACAGGGAAGTGTTTTACTTTCCACTGACGATAGCAACACCACAGGACAGTTCTTCACCAGGTAGTCAGCAGGAAATATATGACACACAGAATTAAACCAGCTGCAGCTCACACACTCAAATACTCCAATTTAGATGCTAAAAGACATTACTGTATTGTTTTAAGCACCCAATTCTTTTTACACCAGCTGTTACACCAAGACTCAACTTCCACATTCTTCTCTGCAGGTCAGTGGGGTCACCACGAGGGCAGGGACTGGCTAACAGGGCTGTCATCGCTGGCCATCCCAGTGCCAGCAGTGTCACCTTCTAGACATCACCGTGATTTGTTGACTGGATCAGCAGCCAGGTGACTGTGTAAGCAGCACTTCAGTCAGGAAAATGCTGTTGCAGGTGGTAGTTGCTGATTTCCTGCCACCAGTTTCTTACAGCTCTAAAAGTGCCCTGCAGCTGCTGAGACACTATAGGTCCAATGTGACCACAAAATATACATGCTGCCTGGGGCCTGGGACCTCCACACAGTCCCCCAATACATGGGTCTCTGGTTGGTAGTGAGCAAGCCTCAGTGCCAGCCCAGTCAGCACTTTTGGAGGCAGATGTAGCTTTTGGGACCAGTTTCTCACCTGACTTGCCAATTCAGGATATGTCAAGGTGATGCTCTCATGACCCTCTTGCCCCTTTCAAGAAGCAACTCTTTACTGCTTGTTGGTGGGGTAGCTGGTTTTGAGACAGATGTTGTTATGCTCTCCTGCACTGCCACTTGTACTGTCCTTTAAAATATTCTCAGTTTAAGGGACATTTAAGCTTAGAATCTAGAGACCCAATAAGGGATGATAATTCTATTCCATAAGAATTAACAGTGGTTTGACATCTGTTTTCATTCTGAACTGGAATGAACGTTCAACACACTTGTACTTTCCATGTCACTGAAATCCTTAGTGATAAATCAAAGAAACTGCTTAGGCAGCAGTAATTTGCCTTCAGTAATGATGAAACATTTCATTATAATGTTGGATTAAAATTATGAAATATTATGAAATATTAATATGTTTAATTTAGTTATGCCTTTAGATATATTGACTTCATAATGAAACATGAAAATACACCTACCTGAGGAATTCAAAGTATTTTTAGTGCATCAAACATACTTTTCAAAACAGAGACATCATACTGAAATCTGATTTTTTTAAATGTACTTATGTACATTCCATTGTATGTGGAATTTAACATAATTTTGCAACATCACCTTTCTGCCAAACAACATTTTTCTGTCTTCTGTCCAAAAGTTGTTTACAGTAGTCAGATGGTGTCCTGATTCAGCTAAACTGATTATCTTACCCAGATCCTTAGTGCCACAGTTCTAGATTCCTTTAAACCACTTGTTGTTTCACCTGTAACTTCTGGGGGCTGTTTCTGGGTGCAGGATGGTGGGCAACAGTCTACAGGCCCCCTCCACTAAGAGCTGTGTCAAATCTTTACAGCTCCCCACTTACACACTCTGCCAAATACCTGTCAAAGGGTTCTGCAGTTGCCTGTGTGCTTCAAAGCACAATCTCACAGCCAAGAGACTCCTCTGGATTTACCTAGCAGAAGTTTTGCTGCCTCTCCTTTTCCTGCTGTTAGCAATGCTACCATTTTAAAAAAAACCTTTGGGAGCTCCTGTGGCAAGATACATGTTGGGACCATTCAAGCGCTCTAATTAGTGAAGAACACGCCTGACTTCAGACCTTTGCTTCAGGGGGAAAAAAATGACAACATATTAGGTTAACATTCAGCACTAGCCTGAATTAATTAGTTTTCTAATTAGCTTCTGTTCACAGAGTCATAGAATGACTTGAGTTGGAAAAGACCCTAAAGATCATATAGTTCCAACCCCTCTGCATGGGCAGGGCCACCTCCCACCAGACCAGGTTGCTCAAGGCCCCATCCAACCTGGCCTCGAACACTGCCAGGGAGGGGGCAGCCACACCTTCCCTGGGCAACCTGTGCTAGTGTCTCATTGCCCTCAGCTAATGATGTGTTAATACAATGTTGTTGGTAGCAATAAGAATTTTAAGAGGCACTTTAAATCTCTTTGTGGCTTGTCATACTTCACAAATAAGAAGATGCTTTTATTTAAGCTGTTCTGTGCCTAATATTCAGTCTTCATACTACATGGCATTTGTCATTTGGGTCTCTACTGCCTCAGAGGCTGCTTTCCTCTCCTTGAGACATGGAAATTTCTGTCAGTGAAAGGACAGAGACATGTTTTTTATGGGTAACAAAACATGTGTGCTAGTGGCCACAGAAGAAAATAGAAATGTTGTTAGAGTTTCGATCTGACCCAGACTGCCTGTCTTTCTGGAAATTATGGAAGGTTCTTCCACTTTCTTAGACTTTGGACAATAAATACATAAGTCATGATTAAAGAAAGGTATTTTAGAATGCGTCTGTCAGGCATTTGCACTGCATGCTTTTCTGTGTGAGTATGAAACCTTATGGAAGGGCCCTGACTTCTGAACAGGTGCATTTTGTTTATGCTAGTGTTAAAAGGAGATAAGGAAATTATTCAGATATGTAAACTTCTGCTCCCTCTGCAGTGGGGTACCAGATTGATGAAATATTAGAATTAGGCCCAGTCATGATAGCTCTCTTGTTGTTTGTATCTTTTTCCTTGCCAAATAGTTTTAAAAAGAAAACAAATATGCTTGACCCTTTTTTGCCATGCAACTACCATTACATTATAGTGTTAAGAAATAGGGTAAGAAGTAGGGTATCACACATTGGAAGAATATGTGATATCACCACACAGACGATATCCAAAAGAAGTTAAAACTGAGATCAGTTCAGAATCGAGGCAGAGCTCAGAAATAAGCTTATCCAAGTATGCAAGGGGACATCTCACATTTTGCATTCAGTGAAGGATATGAAACTAATAACAGGCTAAATCTAAATCCAAGAAAAGACTGAGGCATTTCAAATAAAATTAACATATTTGCATCTCTCTGACACTTGAAGCCTTTTGAAACGTGTTTGTGCATTTTACATTAATAAATCAATGATTAAAATCCATAAACAAAGGGATTTCTCTTTCATTAGATCTCACTGAGATACACCTATGATCCTCCAGCTTATTACCCCTCTCCAGCCTTGTGAACTTCCTTTTGTCCTGACTGTGTCTAATTTTGATAAGGAGACACCTCACCTTATTACCCATCATTCAGACCAACCTCTGAGGATGTGGAAGCTGACACCCTGTTCTTTTCAGCCTCAAGAGACCTGAATACATACAGGTCTTTGCCTCCTAGGAAGGTGATCTAACCATAAGCATTCCACAAACATAGGAGTAACAACATTTCCTCATCCAGGAGCAGCCACAGGTATGGGTTGCCTCAAAGAAAAGAATAAAGCTGTGATTTAATGGGTGACTCAGGTGCCTAAGATTTGGAAATGGTTTCAAAGTACAGTTTCCCATTTCACCCTGGCATCCTATTCAGCATAAGTAGCAGGAAAGCATCTCAGTCCCTAAGAGTGACAGGGTTTCAAAAAAATTCCACTTTTTAGCCCTTTCCACTTGGCTATCTTATGGGCTTTGATGTGGTGTGTGCAGTCTCCTCACCTCTAAGCTCTGTTTACAGCATTAGTAAAGTAAGTGGCTCAGACAACGATGTGACTTTCATTCTTATAGCCAGGAACTGGATAACAGTGCTTGCTATCATCATGTCTATATCCCTTTAGTACTTTTAAGTGGAAAAATAGCCTCTAGATATAATTGTTATCACAAAATAGGTGTTGGAGTGGTAAAAAAAATATTTCCCTGCTAACCAGCATGTCTCAAACTGTCATTTCAAATAAATCAAAAATACCACAAGCATCTGAGCATACTAATAATGGGAAGACTCTATAAAACCCAAACCCAAGAAACAATCATCAACCCTCATCCTTAGACTAGCTGCTCCTGAGTATCAGCTTCTTTCACAAAATGGGAAAGTTTAAAAATGCAGAGGAGTAAGCCCAAGTTTTTAATATTGTAGACTTTTTTCTGATCTAAATTATCTCTTTGATACTTTGGTACAAAGCTAGAATAGCAGAATGTACAAGGTCAACTTAATATAAATGTTTACATCTTATGGAGACAAATTCTATGTGTGGGAATCACCACTTACAGACCAGACCTTGAACACATTATCAAAAGATATCACTAGTCATATTAAAGTCTTTTCCTACAGGTTTCCAAATTTCATCCCCTTTTCTAGTTTCCTCCTCCTTTGAAATGGTTCATTCTGCATGTTTTTCTTTGTTGGGCATTTAAAAAATGTTTCTGGCAGAACCATTTTACAAGAGGGGAGGAGGATGCTCCAGGATTCTTCCTGGAAGCTGGGAGACTCTGTACGTGGGGAGGCTCATGCCAGCTCTGCAAACCTTGTAGGTCTGATTTTAAAAAGGGCTTTTTTCACTCTCAGTAAACAATGGAAATCCATTATTTACAGACTATATTGTAAACATCTGTGGCAGAGAAGTCTTCTTATAGCACATCTATTATGACAAGGCCGAACTCAGCACAGGAAGAAGGAAGGACCAACCCACTCAGCAGAGTGAGATGCATTTGAATTCATTTTAAAGCCACCAACAAACAATTGATGGTTTAATTCATGGACAACATAAACAAATAAGAAATATTCAGGATGCCTACGTGACATTCTGACTCTGCCAAAAAGAGCAGGAGGTTTTGACATTGGCATGATGAAGCTAAAACTGAGTTTCTAACTGCTTTTCTCTAATAAAGATCTAGTAAAAATGTCTCAGCGATGATTGTAAAGACAGTGGTAAAATTATAGTTTTCTGATCAATCAAGGTGTTAGACATATTTTTAAGAAGCATAAAAGATAACTAACTACAGAAAAAATAAAAATATTGTGTGAACTCTATAAATACCATAAATAACCTCTATTTCAGAGATTTGTCTCTCTCCCTTGTTATACATTTTGTTTTCTCACAGTTATTCAGACATAAGAATTTGGTTTTACATATTGGCATCATCAAATTTTTCCCCTATTTTTTTATTATCTATTGATGCAAATCCTTTTGCAGGCAAAGACACAGTGTGCATCCCGCCTGCCATAACCTTCTCCTCTCTCCTTACACTGTTATTCTGACTCCCTCATAGCTGGTCTTGACCATCAGATGCTTTTCATGAGCTTTAAACAATTCAGACCATGGTGTAACTGCAGTAGCTGAATAGTTCCCACCACTAGATAAGAAAACCTGAGTATGCCACTCTAAAATTCTAATGCCATATCATGCTTTTTTATGACAGCATAATGTTAGTTGAAACTACTGAAGGAAGTTCACCTTTCTCAATATTAAAGAGTAACAACATCTCAGAGAAGAGCTTGTATCTTGAAATATACAGAAACATTATTCTATAGTAAAAACCTTCTTTCATTGCTAAACATTAAAGTAGTACACCTGATGCTAATTTCTGCAGTTAAGCAAACAGCATAGGTCTTCTGTAAAAGTTTTCTTTTTGACAATATGATGATGGAAATGTATGACTTCTTTCCTGTAAAAAACCTATCACTGGAGGTCTGTTTTTCATTCAGATGAGATGAAAATTTGCTCAATTGGAATCTTTTTGTACTGAGGGGGTAGTGATTTTTAGTGTTCCTCATATAAATTCCCTGATTTCCTATCTTACTTTTTAGTGAGATGGGAGAGGGGCGAATTAGAGAGGAATTAGATGAAAAGCCTCCACGATAATTTTGTTATGATGAACACATAAATTAACTGAAATTAAGCTTTTCATTTAAAAGTTACCATTTAGGAAATGGTTAGCATCAGTAAGTACATTTGAACAAGCTAAAAACCAAGTTTCCTTTTTTTTTTAAATTTATTGTCATCTTTCAGATATCAGGGCTAGATCTCTGTGACACCAGCCAGGATGTCACAAAGAAGCCTTGACTTCAGTTCAAAAAATAATGTAGTTAGAGTTAAAGAATCTGAATTTTACTACTTGCTGTTAGCCATACTGTGTCTTACACAGAATTTCTCTGTACAGCACTCTAAGCTAGGAATAACCCAGGTGCATGTGAGATGTATTTTCCCAAATTTTATTGATTTTTTTCCTTTCTTAATGATTTTTTAAGGTAAAGATCTTCCTATATACTTACCAGAGTGACTTGATTTATTAGGCATGGATTATTACATGGGCATTATACATGGCACAAGTGAACACACTCACTCTATTCATCTTCGGAATCATTCCATCACACTGAGAGTGGATCTTGCCTGGAGCTATTAGCCAAGAAAAGTCTCTCCAGCAAAAGGGAGCTTCTAGTGACTGACAAAACAATTATTCTAATTGTACAAGCTAAAAACTGGTCAAATCATAGACTCACAGAAGCTGGAAATGGTCATTTAGTCCCTTCCTGTAACAATGCCAGATTGTTCCCTATACGACATTTAAAGCAGCCTGTTGTCCTAGGATGATTTTAAATATCCTAACTTTATAGTTCTTCACTCATTTTGCTGTGTGCTTCCATTCAGAGTATAACAGGCTGTAAGAAACAATTGCTGTTATTCAACCTACAGTTCCCTTTTTAGGTGTAAATCATGATTCTTAATGCACTCAGAAGATTCTGTCTCCTTTCAGCTGACAGACCTCATGGACCATCATGGAACATCATTCAAATTCACTACTTTCCTTCTAGTTCCACTGGATGTATTTAGTACTTGCAAGCAAACCAGAAATCAGTGTAATCAAATTTGATGGAAAAAAAACAAGAGAAAAAAAAATCAGAAAACACAAGTTTATATCCATATTATTCAACAGATTAAAACATTGCCTCTGTGGCCCAGAGTAGCATTTGCATGTTTTTAGCTCGATTCTGGTCACAGTCAGACAGATGTGCACTGATTTAAGCTAGGTAGGTATCAGCAAAAAGGGCTCAACAGGTATCCATGGAGATGTCAGCCGCTGCTCTCACTTGCAGAGTTCACAGTCTGTGACCCCTTGCTCTGTGCCTAATCCCAGAGGCCCAATTTCCCCAAGCATTTATTTTTAAAATATTGACTTAAAGGGAAGGGACAAAAAAGCTGTGGAATATGTCCTGAACACCCATAGTAAAGGAAATGGTTTAAAGAATGCTGTGGCTGACAGCAAATTTGCAACATTGGACTTGAAAAGCCCAGTCCTGGCCTCTGACCACAAGTAAAATGATAACCTGCATAGACAGTGACACTGCTATTTGTCCAAAATGTTTGAAGTGTTATGGTGGAAGAGGACAAAGTAGTGTATGATGAGAAGCTAACACAATGCTCCTCCCCGTGCCAAAGAGTAGGGCTTCATCTTTGAAGGTGAAGCCATTCCAGTCTTGGGTCCTCTTATTAGAGGTGGATCACACAGAGAAGAGCAGAACTGTGGCTCTCACTCTAAGCAATATGGCTTTGTTTGACATCGCTATCCTAAGCCTTCCTCTATCCCTACATTCACAAAATTAATCACATGATTTTCCTGTACATACTATTTATCACATCCTAAAAGACCCCTTAGAAAAAAAAATGGGGGGGTTGTATGCTTTCCAGCAGAATAAATGAAAAACAGAAAATTCAGTGGGTGACATTTTTTTTTTCCTCGGGTTTTTTTTTCTCCCCTCAGAGTACTTCATAAAAGGACAGAAAATAGCCAATTAAATTTCATGATACTGATGGAAAGCTTTGGATTCCTGTGGCAACTCATATTTAATCAAAAGAGAAGAAAAGTTATAACTTTTTCTAGAAATATAGTGATCTTTTTCACTGCTATAGAAGGAGTCACATATGCTTCTTGCAAATAAATTATGCAACCTTCCTTCAAATATTAATATTAACTTATGATATTATGAACTTTATATGAAAACTTAAGAAGGTGATGTCCTTTCTCTATTCTATAAATGAGTATTTGTCACCTTAAAATAAAAAAAATAATTATTTTATTAGCCTTAATTTAGCCTTAATCCATTCCATTTTCCTCAGATTTAGCAAGTGATTCAGTCTTTTAAGGAAGGCTAAGAGAAGCGCTTGGCTAGGTCTAGCCTATTAGTCCTGTAAAGGGAATAAATGTAAAGTCAACTGGACAGTTGACTTAAATCTCCATTGCTAGGTCCCACACGAAGAGTGATTTTCTTATTAGATAACCAAGGACTTGGTTAATACCAGGTTTGTTAGAAAACATAAAGGTAACAGGTTTGTAGCAAAAGAAGGCAAGGCAGATTTTGCTGTGAGTGCTTTGATACAAACAGGGAAATCTCTTAGAAAAACCCTGGAGGACCACAGGAAGAAGAAAAGAAGTGGTTGGACTGGGAGCCAGCCTTGTTTGTGAAGGAAGCAGTGAGATTTGTTAGGTGGCTGCCAGAGTCCTATAGGAAGGGGGCAAAAGGAAGGTTTATTCTCATACTAGGTGGACAGCCTGTTAAAAAGGAGAGGAGAATGTTTCACTGGGTCTGGGTGCCTGATAAGAGGGATCTGGAAGTCAGGGAGCAAAAACTGAAGACTTTGAGAGAGGAGAAGAAACTGGAATTTATCTGGATTACTATAAAACTAACTGGTGGCAGGAACTCCTATGGCAACTGTAAGTGTAGGCTGTACTCTGGTTTAGAAATGCTAGTGGCTACCAGATAGGGAATTGAGGCCAAAGGAGCAGAATCTCCAAGTTGCTGCTGCATCATGTAGTTCTGCTTCTTCTGTTACAGATGTTTTAATTACATTTGTGAAGAGCTGAGGCTTACTGTCACTGAGGTCAAGAAAACTTTGACACAGAAGTACTTCAGATGGCAGAGGCACTGTAAAATTAAACAAGATGAAGTCATGTTTGCTTGGCACTGAAATCTTGGATCAGAAGACTGCATTTACTACTGAAATCCAGTTTATCTAATAAAAAAATCACTGTGAGTGTGGGACCTAATGATGGAGATTTAAGGAGGCCATACCCTGAAAAAGATGGAGAGTTATGGAAATAGTGGCCTGATTCATCTTTCACAAACCTCTCAGCACAAATCTGATGGAAAATGCCGTTCTTCTGTTTTTCGTTACTGCCTAAATACAGACATTTTCTAGGTCCCTTTTCTGCAGCTGACTCACATCTTAGCTGCTTGATTTTTATTCTTAATGTCAGATTCATAATAGCATCATTAGTATCATTAATTGATTGTCCTATGGAAGTAAATCTCAATCCAGTCGAGGCAACACTGGGAGTCTTATGGCAAGAAGCCTGCCGAAAACTAAACTATTTCTGACAAAACCCCTCCTATCTCTTGATGCTTTAACTTTGCCAATGCCTTTGTCCTCATCCAGGGCTTGAGCATTTCACTTGAATTACATGTATTTAGTGGAGGATAGGCTTCTGTAGTATTTTCTCTGAAATTATTTCCCACTGCTTTCATTCTGGAAATGAAAATCCCTCCTAGGAATTCTTTCCAGCCTCTCCATGCCCTTCATAGAGGCTCTCAGCTGCAAACCCTTCATCACACAGAACCCATGCAGCAGACTCAGCTGTCCAAACAAATGGATGACCCGGACAGTTATAATCACTCAGTTCTTTTATCTGTCCTGCTTTAGCTTTTTGGAGACAACTCTTAATTTTCTGCATGTGTGTATCAGGGTAAGTTCTAATCAGCAGCTCTTCATCATGATATGGCATAGATAGGAAAGACTCTTATTAATGTTAAAATTAAGGGAATGAAACAAGCAACAAAGCATGTGTTCCCAGGTGCGTATAATCTGAAAGCTTAGTGTTATTCTGCCAGAATATAGGTACCTGAAAGAGAGAGAAAAGAGCAGGTGAGTTTTTTCTTTAAGTTACAGTATTAGAATACCCCAAGGGACTGGAATAGGCTCTTTAGAGCAGTTACATTCCTCTTTGGATTTTGAGCCCATCTGCAAATAATTCATAAAGTATTGGGATATATAAAGATATCTTTATCGTGTGACTGCAAAAAATAAAAATTTTCAAACGCAGTCTAGTGAAAAATGTGTCACTATGCAATAGATTTGCTCACAGACTGATCATGCATTTCCTTACTATTCCTTTACAAAGGTAAAAGGGGATTAATTGAGATAATATTAGTCAGATTAATAGGACAGCTGAAACTGACCTTGCTTAGAAATCAAAGTTCATGTAGTAGAGACAAGAAGGAAAAAATCACAAAGAATTCTTAATGACTTTTTCTTGTCAAAATGCCAACATAGGCAACTAATTAAGATTTTAAAAACAATGTAAATCATGCTTTTCACCTGGCTTTGCACCACGTATCTTGGCAGTGGTTTTGGGATATAATCTGCCGCCTGGAGCTTCATGAACTGGAGAGATGTGCTATCATAATAGAACTGTGGTGAACTGTTTAATCGCAGTCACATTTCTCCCCATATGTGGTTGCTTTCCAGTGGTTGGTAAAAGCAAATCCTGCACACAGAGGTTAAAGCTACACAATGTTTTCTTTTAAAGAGCAGTACATAAAGCCAAGCTATTCATAATATCTGTGTTATTAGAAGCCTGATGTCACTTTTTCCAGTCAGATGGTGCCTAATCTAATGTCCAAGCTGATGGAAAGATTCTCACGTATTTAGTGGATTCTGGCTTGGTCCAAAACTCACAAAAGGAAGCAAAGAATGGATATGACCACGAGGCAGGGACATGGTCTGTTCTCCAGGCCCTGAGATACTGCACTCCTGTCTCTTCCATGGACTGCCTTCAGAAGGAAGGTGGGAGATGTAATCTTCTGAAATATAGGAGTTCTGGCAGCTAGGGCACCTTCTCAGGATGTAGGAGAGGGAGTTTCAACTGTACACATTAAGGCTATGTGTTTTCTTTGGAAAAAAACAGGTGGATGAAAAAGATACCATGGCTAATTTTGGAGGGCAAGGAGAGGAAGACTTTGGATGCAATTCACAAGTTATCTCCCAGATCAGGTCTCAGAGTGTGTGTAAGAGCGTAGCAGGCTTTGGAGGCAACAAATCAAAACAAGCATCTACAAATTAAGGGGAACTGACTGGGACCTAGCTTTATGTTAGGTTTGTAAATCTATTATTGTCAGATAATAACCAACATCAAGATGGGCTCTCATCCTAGATATGACCTTCTTCTGAACCCAATGTACTCAAAAGAGTGGTCCAAACAGAATGGACTCCTTGGTGTTCCTGTTAGAACCTTTGAATGATTCTCCAAAGACAAGCTGTAGACTGTTTTTACCCAATATGAACTTCTTGTGCTCAAGAAATCTTCATTTCCCCAAAGCAGTAAGTTTAGTCTATGTGATCCAGCAGATTGTTCATTAGAGTTTCACTCTTCAGAGCTCACAGGTTCATTTCTGTGAGACTGAAGTATCTTGGACTAGCAGGAGTTGATATTAATGATAGTCTCATCCAAGCCTTGTGTTAATAATTTATGCATATTCTATTTTCACAAATGCTATTTCCATCTACCTATAGAAACTGTGCCTATTTCCTTTTGCTTTGACAATTTCACCACCAGTCTTTCAGTCTCGGATTTTCTCAGCATCTTTACTTTGTGAATGCATTGCTCAGAGGTTGCTCCAGCCGCGAAAATGACTGGGGGAAAAAAAGAAAGACATCTTTTCTTTTTTCTTTTTTGTTATCAAAATACCCAAAATCTTCTTTAGTGATGACTGTGATGCTACTAATGGGAATAATGAAAAGAGATACAAAAGAGCTACATTAGCAGAGTCAGATTGGCTACAGATGTAGATGTCCCTGACTTCATCTGATGCATAACTGACTACTAACTAAAGTCTCCATTCTTTAGCAAGCTGCTGTGAAGATTGCCCAAGCTGTAACTGAAGATACAATCTCAGCACAGTGACGGCTGCAGTCCCAGAAACAATGATAAAGGTTTAAGAAGACAAATTTACATACTTGTATCTGAAGGCAGAATCTGGCTTTCAGTATCTTGATCACAGGTGACATATCAAAGAGAAAGCATTAACATAACTTAAATTGCCCATTGTGACTTTGTGTGCCCAGGCAAAAAGGAGCCTCACCTTTCACCTGTCACCAAAAGTGATTTGATATGGAAATAAGGCTGGAATTCCACAGTGCCATTGTCACAGTTTCTCACATTGACTTCAATGGCTTCTTACCATAATAAACATTACTCAAAAACCAAATGCCTGGGCCTGATGGATTTCTTCATTAATTAATATCTGTAGGCCATTACCAGCTTGACCCTGTGCAGTGTGTGCTCTGTCTACTTGAAAATGACATTCAAGCAATTAGCTGGTTCCTATTGAAGTAACCACCACTACTATTTTTAAAACTTTCCTCAGAAATTCAGTAAGTTTCTTGCAATTCACTTTTTAAAATTTGTTACGATGATTCCTTCAGTTTTTATAGCAAGTGCACAAAGTCAGATGAACCCCTTTCATACTGCTTGGGGAAGTATAGGTCTGTACAGTATAATACACTTTAGGATCATCTGAAGACCCTTTTATACCAAAAATAACAACTCAGAGTTGATCTATTTGGAATGTAAATCATGCTCTAAACAGTCACAAAAATATTTATTCTTTTCAAAATACCAGTAACCATTTAAAAGATTAGAAGTTTTCTTCTAACTGAAAGTAGAGCTTTGGTCTCACAACACCAGAAAGTCCCTCTGTGTCTGTAATCATTGTAATGGGCTCTACAATTCTTGCAGACCTGGATGGCTGGAAACCAGCATATTAAGAAAGAAAATCAATCCACAGGTGTTGCCCAGATATTCCAAACTCTTGGCTGACACACATGCAGTTCCTGTCCAAGCCTCAGAGGATAAAACAGCACTTACTGCCCTTAAGACAAACCAGGACACAACACAGGACATGTTCTTCTTTAGAGCTTCCTCAGTTCCCTGTGCAGCCCCAGTCTGTCTGTCTCGGCTCTTCCTGTTCCCAAATCATGCTGCTGTTCTGAGTCCCAAACAAAAGATGCTCAATGCAAATAAAAAGATAGGCAGATAATGATATTTTCTAAATATTTGGTATGGGTGGGATTTTCCCCACCAGCTGAAGTAGGGAAAAAAACTATTAAGGCATATTGTCTAAACCTAACATCCCTAGCAGCCAACTTGGAAATGCATGCCAGTCAGCAGAAAGACATTGATTTAAAGTATCAGAAGACAATGCAATCAGTCAAAAGTAAAGAGAAACAGTAAAGAGAAACCCCTGCCAATAGTCACTGCTTTCGATATCAGATGAATTATCCTGGATCCATTTTTGCTGTTCTAACAGCTCTGTGGAAAGCTTTTTAGTGCTTTAAGGACCATTTAAGTGGCATGCAATTGCTAAGACCCAGGAGGAGGCTAAAGGATGAGGCAATGAATGGGAAGGAGAAATCTGTGGAAGATCCAAATGCTTATCTCAGTATAAACTCAGCTAGCATACACCCTTTGACCTTTTGAATTGCCCACAATTGCTAGATGCTAAATCATTCTGGAAGCAGTGCGGTCCTGGGTTTTTTTACATAATTAAAGGAAGTTTGCATTCTAACATTTATGTATGGTGGTGTCACAAACCACTGAAACTCTAAGAGCAAACTATGCAAAATGCAAGGGTGACACAGCTTCCTGATTTGGTCATTTTGTGTTTATAAGCTATGGCAAGTCTCTTAACATTGCACATACAGTTGGGTGCCATGTATGAGGAACTCCCTCAGGCTGGAACATAATCCTCAATGATAACTTGCTGAATCAGCCAGCTGAAGCCATCCCATGTGTTTGACCCCAAATTTCCTCAAGAGTTCCCACAATCGATCAGAAGGAGGTAGTCACAGACACAGGAAGTGATCATGCTACCAAAACAAAAAATCAGCTTACAGTTTGACACTGTCATAGGTTATTTATGCTGCACACCACTCAAGAATAGTAGCAAAAGCACACTGATGAAGACATTCAAGCCATAAGTATTTTTGATTATCCGTTTAAACTAATTGTGTCTCCATGCTACTTCATGTTTTCATCCAAATAACCAACTTCCTGAAGTTGATTATGTTGTCATTTTTTGTCCCTGGGGCTGAGTTAGAGCAAATTGAAATTACTAGTGAAGTCATCCCAGTGTGCAACCCAGAGTGGTTAACAACTGAAGAGCCTCTATTTGTCTTGAGTCCTAAAGCACTCTAGGAACTGGATTAAAAACAAGATGATGTTGAATTTGTCCATCTGATTGACCAATTTTTCTGGGTTCCAACTGTACAATCCAATCGCATAGAAGCTGATATATAATCTCACTTTCCCCTCTGGCATTCTCCCTTTGTAGTCTGAATGTAATACAATTTAATGGTCAAGACATATAGCCCTGCAGACCTTGCTGTACTTCCAGTAATTGTATGAGAGGTTCCAAATGCTGTAGGCCATTTTCAGACTTCCACGGTGGGCCTAGTTAATGTGAGTGGGAGACATGGGAGCTGCGGACATCCAGCTGGAGAAACTCAGTTTCAGCTAAAATAGATCATGAATGAAAAACACCTAAACCACAGTGTTGTTATATACATGTGCAACCTGAAAAATAATAAGCTTTCATCACGTTTTCTCTCTTGTTAGCTCTGTGCCTTAGAAGAGGTTTCATCATTTGGCACTCAAGCTTCCCTTGGACACCACAGGTTTCATAGTAGATCCAGTGGCAAATCAAATGTTGGTTTTGATGTGACCACAGCCATGCTAACACACCAGTTAGCAGCCACAATCAAAAGATAAAACAATAAACCATGAGTAAAAAGAGTTCCTCTCTGCTTGGCTTTGTCCTATTTACTTTTCTAGCAACAGCCAGCCCCAGCTTGAGCATGGCTTGCAGCTCATTGCCCCTCTGTCCCATCGTGACCTACTGAGCTTCTTGGATCCCCACAAGTCTATGGGACCAGATGGGATCCACCCAAGGGTGATGAGGGAGCTGGCAGAAGAGCTCTCCAAGCCTCTCTCTATCATCTACCAACAGTCCTGGCTCACTGGAGACATCCCAGATGATTGGAAATTGGCGAATGTCACGCCAAGCCACAAAAAGGGACGGAAGGAGGACCCGGGAAACTACAGGCCCGTCAGCCTGACCTCAGTGCCTGGCGAGGGCATGGAGCAGATCATCCTCAGTGCAATCACACAGCACCTGCAGGATGGACAAGGGATCAGACCCAGCCAGCACGCGTTCACCGTTGGTCCTGTCTGACCAACCTGATCTCCTTTTATGATCGGGTGACCCGTCTGGTAGATGAGGGGAAGGCTGTGGATGTGGTCTGCCTGGACTTCAGCAAAGCCTTTGACACCGTCCCCCACAGCATTCTCCTGAAAAAGCTGTCAGCCCACAGCTTGGACAGGAGCACCCTGTGCTGGGTTAGGAACTGGCTGGAGGGCCGGGCCCAGAGAGTGGTGCTGAACGGTGCTGATCCAGTTGGCTGCCGGTCACCAGTGGTGTCCCCCAGGGATCAGTGTTGGGCCCAGTCCTGTTTAATATCTTCATTGATGATTTAGACGAGGGGATTGAGTCCATCATCAGCAAATGTGCAGATGACACTAAGCTGGGGGAGAGTGTGGATCAGCTGGAAGGCAGGAGGGCTCTGCAGAGGGACCTGGACAGACTGGAGAGTTGGGCTGATTCCAACGGGATGAGGTTCAACACAGCCAAGTGCCGGGTCCTGCACTTTGGCCACAACAACCCCATGGGGAGCTCCAGGCTGGGCACAGAGTGGCTGAGAGCAGCCAGGCAGAGAGGGACCTGGGAGTCTGGATTGACAGGAAGCTGAACAGGAGCCAGCAGTGTGCCCAGGTGGCCAAGAAGGCCAATGGCATCCTGGCCTGGATCAGGAACAGCGTGGCCAGCAGGTCCAGGGAAGGGATTCTGCCCCTGTACTCAGCCCTGGTGAGGCCACAGCTCGAGTCCTGTGTCCAGTTCTGGGCCCCTCAGTTCAGGAAGGAGAATGAGGTCCTGGAGCAGGTCCAAAGGAGGGCAACCAGGCTGGTGAAGGGACTCCAGCACAAGTCCTGTGAGGAGAGGCTGAGGGAGCTTGGGGTGTTCAGCCTGGAGAAGAGGAGGCTCAGGGGAGACCTCATCGCTCTCTACAACTCCCTGAAAGGAGGCTGGAGCCAGGGGGGGGTTGGTCTCTTTTCCCAGGCAACTATCAGCAAGACAAGAGGGCATGGTCTTAAGTTGTGCCAGGGGAGGTTTAGGTTAGATTTTAGAAAGAATTTCTTCACGGAGAGGGTGATCATACATTGGAATGGGCTGCCCAGGGAAGTAGTGGATTCTCCGTCCCTGGAGATATTTAAAAAGAGACTGGATGTGGCACTCAGTGCCATGGTCTGGTAACCACAGTGGTAGTGGAACAAGGGTTGGACTTGATGATCTCTGAGGTCCCTTCCAACCCAGCCGATTCTATGATTCTATGTGACCAGGAATCTGTTTTTCCAGGAGAGGATGATTCCCTGGAAAAGCAGCCTGTGGCTTCACACTCCAGTGCTCCTCCCAAGGGCTGAGCGGTCATCGCAGCAGCATAGAGAGGCAGGAAGTGGGGAAGCCAAAACGCCCCAGGGGCAATTAAAATGCCCACACACAGGCATATGAGGTCACCTTTGGTCCTTTTGCTTGACCTCCTCTTGCTGCTCCGGAAGGGTCTGCTGTTGGATTTGTGTCGTAGTGATATTTATCTCCTTGGTACCCTCAGGTCTGGGCACCTGGACTGCTCTGCTTATGCTGTGTTTGTCTCGTGTGGGTAAATTGCCCTTCTCAATGACCTTCATGCTCTAGCTGTTCTTTTTCATAAAATAAACCTGGCCAAATGAAGGGATCAAAATTCTGATCCTTGCACCCTGTCATGTTCACTGCCTTCCAGAGGCTGCCAGGTAGGTCTCAAAGCCTAAGGAGAGTATCATTATCCTCACCACACAACCCTTATGACCAGCTTGGGAATTGCAGTATTGTCTTTAAATTTGTTCTTTATACACAGCAGAGCAGGAACAGCTGTTTCTGTTTTCTGATGATGTATCTGACATATGCTTGGAAATTATAAATGGTAAACAGATAAACAAAGCTTGTCAATTCTGTGGAAAAAATTGCGTGCTTAAGATGCAGCATGGGAGAACAGCATTTTTGCACAACATTTGAATTCTGATTAAAATTATCCATTTCATGGTGAGAAAGATGAAAAAAAATGATTGCTTCAAAGTGACATTGAGAAACAAAAACATTTTCATTTCAACTCACCATGTTAATTTATTATTTAAAGAATATGTTGTAACAGCATTCCTTTGGTCCAGACAAAACAATTCTCCCTGTTTCTCTCGTAGGTCCTCCACTCTCCTTATCTCTCTCATTTGTCTAAAAAACCAAATTCCTAAAAAAAGCAACAACTACATAAAATTTATTAGTCAGCCTAGAGAGCCATTCTGGATTTTGCTCACATTCTGGTTTAACTCTGACCGAAGCTAATGGGAATTTAACTAGCAATCTCAGCAGGAACAAGATCAAGTCCTTTCACAGTGGAAATGTTGCGACCTTCTTCCATAAACTTACTTCTGTAGAATTTGTTTTCTTTCGGGCTGTGTACGCATATGAAAGCTATTCCAAGAAAGAGACAGCATGGGAGAGCTTCCCTCTCCTCTTTTCAGGAAATTACTGTCTAATGTTTAATGGGTCTCTCTGTAAGCTAATGTGTCATGGGATTCACTTAGGTGAATTTCAAGCTCCCGTGGCCTGAAATCTGCACAGCAGAACCAATGTTCTTAGCAGTAACAGGTACAGAGAAAACAAGGTTGGTGGTTTTGCAGTCAGATGAATAGCAAAAAAGAACAAGCAGAGGAGGAGTTTGCATCAAGACACATAAATATTAAAGGCATCTTCTCTATGCGATTATTTTTATTATTGACAAATGTATAAATCCTGAGGACTTTGGAAAAGGAGTTTGCCAGTTTAACTTTTGGTGATGTGACAAGCCATAACAAGCTAGTCTGAGCATTGCTGCAAAACCTAGATTCAGTTGCTATGAAAATGTGCTATTGCTAAACTGTTGAATTTCTTTCATTTGAGGAGCTACAGGGCTCCTGATGCTTACCTGTCCTCCTCTCAAGTTAGTGAAGCATCACTGGGAGACATTCCTGCCTATGCCAGTCCTAGGTACCTGCTATGTCCACACAGCACCATTAGAACTCCAGATCTTTGACCTCAATATTTTACTTTCTGGGAGGACAAGCTGCTTCAGATGTTACACATGATATTTCTGAGTGTAAACATTAGTTAGTCTTAGGCAGTTTCTGGAGTACAAGTGGTGGCTGTGCTGTCATGTCAGCATGGTTATAGTTTAAAAATGAAAGAAGAAGGGGATCTAAGAAGGGGGAGCTGAAGACAATCAAGACCTTAAAGATCCCTGACTTTGAACTGGAATAAATCCAACTAGCTGAAAGGTGAAGAACAATGAGGATTTATTATGGGCTCCCATACATACCATCATCATGACCTCGTGTGCTCTGGTACTTAGAGGTGCTACCTGAAGAGTGACTCACAAATCTCTCTCTTTACTTCTGACCTTTTTTTCCTACTGTCCAGTATCGTATTTCTCATTGCCATTCCAACAATTGCTACAGTTTTTTAATACTCAGATTCAAAAATTCAGCTCCAGTTTACTCCACAAGAGACTTAATTGTTTTTCCTCTCCAACTGCATTTCTATCTGCTTTGCTTCTTCTCCTATCTTCAGGCAGACTATTTGCTTAGGATCTTTGTCCTCTTGGGTGTTTAACCATGCATTTCCTCCTTTTGGGTGCTACTGCCACTTTCCCATGCACTGAGCCTCTTTCTTTTTGCTGTTCAGACACTTCTTTAAAACATTCTTATTCCCTTCACCGCACACCCAACCCTGTAACATTTGACTTTTATAGCAGATGCCTTTGGGCAATTTTGAGAGCAAGAGCATGGCTGAAAAGTCAATGTTGTACAGTGCCATCTCTACTTTCCTGCACTGATAGAATGTGTTTGCTTCTGAAATGCAAGATTTTCTTTTTTATTATTCACCATTTCGTATCTTACTGCTTTGTCAGACATTACAGGAGTTCAGAGATGAGAAGTTTTCCCTTGAATGTGGGTCTTATGCATAACCACATGAGAAAAAAGAAAAAAATGAACAGTTTTCTTCAAGATAGGGAAGTGTTTTGTTCAATGTCTCACTAAGGAGTATGAGCAAGTGTATAACATATGTTGTTCTTTGAACAATAATACATTAGTCACAGAAGACATCAGCAATTACTTCAGGCAACACACTTCCTTGGTCTTCTCTAACACTAGCCCCTCCCTATGCATTTTTCAACCATTTCCTGTTCCTTCACAGGGTGATTGACCCTTTGTACATTTTAGGTATTCTCAATAAGGGTGTTATTGAACCCGTACATCAAATAATGTTAGAACAAAAGACTTCCCAAGAGGTTTCCAACTGTTCTGGCATGGAGCATGTGACACTAAGGGATTCTGCACTCTCAACCTGAGATGCTGTGCACCATGTAAGTGTCCCACTGGCTGGTTTTGGAGCAAGGTGTCAACATACAACCTCAAATCAACATGCTTCAAACCTCCCTTTCAGATTCACTAAGATTAATTACTATTTTTAGGTGCCAAATCCAGAGAATTGTTCTGTTTGCTTTGTACTCTGTTCTTGCCTGTGTAGGAACCACATTTGCTGACACACCACTGTTAGGTCCCACCCTGCACTCTCAAGGGGAAATTTAGGGCTTAATGGAGGAACAGAGACTGCAAAAATACTGAAAATCAGCTTGGCATTAGCTTTTGTGAAAGGAGGAACATGTCTACAAGAGCTTTTACTGACTTAAGGTCAATGCCAATTACCTTTCCTCTCAGTGCTTAAGATTTCATCAGCTTGACCTTAATTAGCTGTGCACAGTAACAGGAACAAGAGTTCTCCTAAATATAGCCACAGAGCAATAGTCATTTAGGTTTGTGTGTGTAGGGGCTATAAATCAACTTGGAAAAACTGACTGTGTGAAAATAGCTTTCAGAGATACAAATTAGTCACCTTTCCACCACTAAGTCTGATATTGCTCTGCCTTCTTCCCTGTTTTATTGGTTCCTCTGCGCAGCTGTAAAATCAGTAAAGACAGTGCTCTTCACAGTCATACAAAAACTAGTTCATCTGGGGAACTGTTAAAATTATTCATTTATGGCAGAAACTAAATCAAAATAAATCAGGAATTCATCTGTGCACTGCATTTCCCACTTCCCATATTCCTGTCCTGGATACACCTACTGTAAGCAAAACCTAAATAGCAATAATATTTATTTATAGCAGTAATAATGATGACTAAGATGTGGAACAAAAGGCTCATGGATGCCAAATCAGGTTGTCTCTGTGTTCACAGATAAACAGTTCACTGGATGGAAAGTTAGAATTTTTCTTTCTTTAAAGACCATTCTTGTCTACTTCTTAATGTATTTGTGATAAAAATTTCCCCAGTTCAATAGACCACCACAATGACAATGGTACAAAGGAACCAAGTGAGAATATCCTGCCTGGTACAACTGGTACCTGGTGCTTATCTGAAGCTTTGTCTTCTGTAAAGAAGATATTGTGTGTGTTCATATATTTGTGTCTTTGCTTACACTGGGTGTGTGCTTTTGAACTGGGTATCCCACTGCAAATCATGGGTTGAATGAAACAGGGTCCTGAAGTTGTGCCTGGCTGCCTCTGGATGGCCTATCCCTGGGACCAAACTAAAGACAGTATGTAGTGAAAACCTTGAAGTTCTTGGTTCTCCTTTTAAATGCTATGGCTGTCTAGAATAAGACAGAGTGATTTTCCCTCTGGAAGTTCCTGTTCTCCTCAATTGTCTCTGCAGGAAGCAGAAGTTGCTTAGCTCAGACACAGATGATTGACTTGACAGACATAAAAAACCAGGAGAGATAAATCCCACCCTAGGAATCTAACTCCAGGCAGCATGAAATGAAATGCTCCTTGTTCTTTTAAACACAGTCACCATAACAGACAGGCTTAATATATCACCCTTTTTCTTTTTTTTTTTTTTTTTTTTTTTTTTTTTTTTGCCTGCACAGTGCAGAACATACTGTTGACAACACGTTAAATAATGACAGCAAGAGAACTGTTCTCACAAGGATGTGGCTGAGTCTCCTTTGGCTCTCAGAGGTTGTCTGATTGCTTTGCTTTCACTGCATAGAAAAAAAAAAATCACCTTTCTAAAAGGTGGAGAATGGCACGTTTGATATTTGCAGCAGCTGAATTTTTTTTACATCACCACCTGACAATGGATAATGCTCATACAGCAAGAAACTGGCATTAATCCCACGTTGGCAGCCCTGACCTTTGGTCAGTGTGCTTCGTTATACAGACCTGTGGACTCAAAGCTTTGCCAGCAGCAGCAGGCCAAAGCACAACACTGTCATAAAACACCTCACCACAAAAAAAAAAACAAACAAAAAAAACACAAAAAAACCCAATCCAGCCTTTCAATGATTAAAAATAGAGTCCATGAGAGTGCAGGCAGGGCCACCAAGGAATGCATGCACGGTCATGTCTCTCCTGATGGGGCTCTGCAGGCTCCTGGGGGCAATCAGCTGATCCGGGCTGGCAGCTGCAGGGCCAGTCAAGCATACTGTCTCCTGTTCTCCATTTTTTCCTCTACATCTTTTCCCTGGCTACTCCTTTAGATTTTTCACTGTTCTGTCTCTAATACTCTGCTATTTTTAATGGGTTTCCATTATTGATATTCAGGCCCAGGATAATGGCTATCAAAAAGGGCAGCTAGATCTGGGGACATTGCCTGGGAGTTTTTTGAGTACACATCCCTCAGATTAGAGGAGCTTTCAGTGAGCTTGTCACTGTAATTTTCTGTTAATGTAGTTTTCCTTTGCTGCTCTCTACTACACTCCTGTGTCTCAGCATTCATGGTAATAACATTTATCTATGCATAGAGAAAAAATAGAAAAGGAAAAAAAAAAAGAAAATCACATACAATGGTTAGTTTGCCACATGGGAACTGACATTGAGAAAAATGTGTCCTTATTGCTTCAACGTGTCCCAGTCATGAGAACACTCATTCTACAACAGGAATTTCAGTCAAAATCACACTCAAGATTTCCTACTGTGGTTTGCAATGTTGAAGTACCAATACACCCATCAGATTAACTTCTAATAAACTCCACTGCACTTTGTTTCAGAGCTCTTGGAATGCACGAAGTATGTGTGCATTTCCAGGGCTGAGTTCAAGCCTCTGATTGCCTCTAATTTTATAATGAACCTGAAGAATATTTTCGTAGTTCGACTGGGGGACTTTCCATGCCTTGATGAAATCTGGGTCATGGCACAGACGTGTTCAGCAGTTGAATTTGTTTTAGTGGTTCACACTATGCTGCCTTCAGGGCTCACCTGTGCTAACCCAAGCCACAGCTAGGAAATAAGTTCAAAAGACAAACAGAGGGGAGATGGAGTTCATCTGTCTCATGTCTTCATAGGAAAAATACTTTTCCCACACAGCCTAGAAATCCTCCTCCTTTTTGCAGGGAAGTCAGAGGGTGAGAATGAGTCAACCTGTTTTCTGAAGAGGAGTGGCCATGTCATCCTCACACATTACAGTCAACCTCTTTTATACAGCAGCTCTCTTCTCTCCTACAGAGATGCCACATGACCGTATAGTACTGGTCATCTTTCTTCACTTTTTATGTTTTTTCCTGTACCATGTTTCCTGGCTTTTGTCTTTATCTGAGGTAGCATGCATGGGGGTACTGCCTTGCTTTTTACTTGGGAAAAATGAGTTGTCCTGTGGTAAAGTCAAATGTTGCAACACTGTAGAGGTTAGTTATCCCTCTGGCACCTGGCAGGGAGAAGAGAGAATGGCAGGGGGTCAGAGAAGGTAAATGGGAAGACAAGGGAGAAGTCTGGGAGGTATCTGCCAGGGGGACGTCTGCTTGCATGGAGGGCCTCCAAACATCACAGCCTGGCTCTGACTGCAGCCTGGCACTGCCAAGGACCATTTCTCCTCTGGGGCACTGGCTCTATGATAGTCAAAGCTCACGCTGGCTCTAATTCCACCCCCTTTAGCATAGCTGCACCATTAACATTCAGCTGTATGTTTTCTTGGGTAGAAGAGTCCCTTATTAATAATGATCACATGGTTATGTTGCAAATCTTCTGGGACAATTAAGTTTTATGAAGAATGATTTAGCTTTCAGCTGACCTAAAGCTGTGAAACATTCTATTACTTCACACTGCTAGAGAACAGAGTCTGATTCGTGGCTGTTCACAAGCAGAAACAAGGCAAATTAAGAGCTAGCAGTTACAATCTAGAGGATCAGTATTTCACTCTATATGATTTGATTTTGTCTTGCTGCCTGTGGAGCCTCAGAGTTTATGGTCCAAAAGATAACTAAATCTTTTCAAAATAGCCCTCATCTTTATACTTATGCTTAAAATATATTTTTGATAAAGCCATGCACCACTGCTGGAACTAACCTCTGTGAGCCCTGGACATATGATTTTGTGGTTCTTCTAGGTATTTTTTTTCTGACTGATCATCTGATCATACAGTAGATTCAACTGCTATTTTGATGGTTCATCTGTGGTGTAGATTTTTGGTGGTATGAGAATTACGGAAGTGGTTGTTTTCCCAGTGCTGAAAAACGAGTGGCATGGGAGGTTCTACCTGCCGAGACATCCATGCCAGTGGGATATACAGCAGCAGGAATTGTAGGATAAAAACTGCTTTTGCAATGACATTTGCCTAGACTGATCAGCAGGATTTAAAGTCATGACCTTCAGTGTTATAACACAGATTACTCAAATAATGTTATTAACTGGTGGCAGAAGGAAGGTATTATGCTTTAGGGAGACTGGCAAAGAGTACATGTTTTATAAACCTGTCGAACCAGAATACTGGGACATCATAAAAAGACACTGACAGTTGCTTTTCATTGGAGTGGTTTTATGTTTACATAATGAGAATTTTAACGTGTCTTTGGTTTGAGGAGAAGAGGAAGAATGAGGTGTTTCCTAATAAGGAATAAAGGTTTCTTTTTTCCTCATAAGGGCCCATTGCTAAGGGAAAAGTGTCTGGCAGGAAGTAGTCCTGGACTGAGGTGGAGGGAAAGTCTGGGTTACGCAAAACTTGCAGGGAATGTGGACTTCCCACAAGAAGAGCATCCAGGCTGCCTCCTGGACTGACTGCTAGCTGAGATCCTCCAGTCATTATAATGAATAAGGGAAAGACAAGCATGCAAATGTTCAAGAAAAGAGCAGAAAACTGTAGAGAGAATTCATCCCCTTTCCTTCAAGCTGGGCTAGAAAGGCTTTCTGAATTGAAGACTATGGACATCAAAGGAAAAAAACAAAACAAACAAACAAAAAAAACCAAACAAAAAAACCCCAATAAAAACCCCCCAGCTGATTACCGCTGCCAAACTTAGACACTGCTTATTTAAATTCCCTTTAGCAATTGACTTGTAGTACTGTAGATTCACATGAGATTTTTTTCCATGGGGATTTATGTCAGAAGCAACAGAAATGGAGAAGAAATTGTATTCTACCTCAGTTATTAATGACCAAAGATACCCAAATGTGTCCTCTGATAAAGGCTTTTTTGGCCAGAGCAGGGCTCAAAAGGGAAGCAAAGAACATGCAGCTGTTAGGTACATTGCTGCTCTGTGAACAGTAGGGATTGAATTGAAGGAAATGCATAACCAAGCCAACCTGTGATAACAGCTTCCACCTAATCCCCAGCCAACCATCCCCATCCTCCAAGTCTTCCCTGGGGATTTTTGGAAGCTGACTGATAGGTTTGCAGGCTCCCCTTCCTGTATCTCTCTGAACATTTCAGAGGCACTCTGGGTCTTGCTCCTCAAAGAAGCTCTTTAGCTTTTTCTTTAATTATTTGATAGCTTACTTCTGGAAAGAAAAAAAAAAAAAAAAAAAAAAAAAAGCACATATGTGAAAGACAGAATTATACCTGCAGTGAAGGTGTATTAAAAATTAAAACTATAGGCAAATATGGCAATTGAAAGTTCTCAAGCAAGCAGTTCATAAACCACATTAGCGGATATCAAATGCAGACAACACAGCTACATAAAGAAGGCTGACTGACATAATTCCCAGAAAACTGTACACATTGAGTCTGCCAACAACAGGTGATGTAAGAGCTGGCAGTCAATGAGGCTGAGAATGTGAATGTGATGTCTGGCAGTATTTCTTGAGATTTTCACGGCATAGATTTTGAACATTTTCAGAACACCATTAAAAAGAAGTGCCTGAGGATAAACCTGTGCATTCTGACTCCTTTGGCCAACAGGAAACATCTCTTGCATATTTTGTTCCTCTCTTCTGTGCATCTGGCTTGGGCTGGATTGAACATTATAACTCATGTACAATGAACCAAGACCTCCAAGACATTCCTGGCCCCTCAGTTGTTTGATCCATCTCTCTGCCAGTGTCCTCACAGTAAGGTGGTGAAAGATGGCATGATGTCAGGTGGGGAAAACACAGTGTGCACGTGCTTCAAAGTGACTGCAGTGCATGGTCAGTCATGTAAGTGCAAGTGTACTGTCATCAGTGTGATGAACTGTAGCAGCTGAAGGGTGAATGCACATCCCTCTCTGTGATGCCAGCTATGACCTGGAGGTGGGAGCTGCTCAAGATCAGGGGATGTCACAAACACTTATCTTGTGGCTGACAGGGGCCTCACTTGGTCCCACCAAAGCCTCCCTGAACAGCAGCCATCCAGCTCTATTTGCAACACAGTGTTTTTACCTGTGGTTAAAGCAAGGTCACTGTGTGTCAGTGAACCAGCTCTTTCAGTTTCAGTCACTCAGAGTCATTTGAACCTCAGCCCTGGGCAGGCTCCATCCCTTTCTGTCTGCTGTGCCCAGATGCCTGAAACACCAGAGCTGAAGTTTCTCTGCCAGGACACTGTCCAGACTGGCATATCTAGATCTGTCTCCTTGGGCCTGTTGTCATCCTTTCCCCTACTTGGCATGCCCCATACCTTCTCCAGTGCTTGGATGCTCAGCTTGCTGTTTCTGGCTGCCTTGGCCCCAGCAGTATGGACAGAGCCCAGATCCATCTGAGCTTCCTGGGGATCTCCATTAGGAGGGTTGAGAGGGGCTGGTGCTGGGACACCTCTTAAAGCAGGTGTTTCAACCTTTGTCACCACTGTTGATCTGGATCGAGGTATGACAGGGCACTGAAATGAAATCCCTCTGAAATCAAGGATTTTATTCTCAGCATGGTATGCAATCCTAGTCTTGTTGTCCAACCAAATGGAAAAAGAAACAAATATTTAGAAGGTTTCAGAGGAAGCAGAAAATGTCTCAGGAATAAAGTGGACTGAAGGATAAGGAGTCTCCATCAGCAAGTGAGTCATTGTATCTTAAACTACAGTTTAATGCTTTAAAACCTGATGGGTTTTATGAAATGAGATCATGGTTTCTCCCTATTTTGAGAAAGCATATTCACATATTAAAAAAAAAAAAAAAAAGCAAAGACTTATCTAATGTGCTTTACTTGGCAATTACAGCAGAAAAGCCAGACAGATATCCAATATGCTGCAATCCAAATACCAGCCTGGATAAAGCTGTGTAGCTGGGCAGGAAAACGAGGAGCCATGTATTGGCCATGTATATACACAACAACTGCTGCATGTCTTCTGGAGCAAAACCACACATTCCCATATGTCAGAGAATCATAGAATCATAGAATAATTTGGGTTGGAAGGGTTATCTACTACAACCCCCCTTCAGTAATCAGGGATACCCTCAACTAGATCAGGTTGCTCAGAGCCTCACCTTGAATATCTCCAGGGATGAGGACTCAACTACCTCCCTGGGCAACCTGTTCCATTCTCCCACTACCCTCATGATAAAGAACTTTTTCCAAACATCCAGTCTTAATCTACTCTTCTATGATTAAAAACCCTTTGTCCTGTCACTACAGGCCCCTGCAAACAGTCTCTCTCCAGCCTTTCTGTAGGTCCCCTTCAGACACTGGAAAGTCACTGTTATTTCTCCCCAGAGCCTTCTTTTCTCTGGGCTGAACAATCCCAGCTCCCTCATCCCGTCTTCTTAGGAGAGATGCTCCAGCCCTCTGCTCATTTTCCTGGCTCTCCTCTGGACACGCTCCATCAGGTCCATGTCCCTCCTGTACTGAGGGCTCCAGAGCTGGATGCAGTACTACAGGTGAGGTCTTACCAGAGCAAAGTGGCAGAATCACCTCTCCCAATCTGCCGTCCAGGCTTCATTTGATGCAGCCCAGGATGTGATTGGCCTTCTGTTGGCTCATGTCCAGCTTGTCCAGCAACCCCAAGTCCTTTTCTGCAGGGCTGCTTTCTAAAACTTCATCCCCCAGCCCCAGTACTGATAATGCAGATTGTTTGAACCCAGGTGCAGGACTCTGCACTTGGTCTTTTCCAACGTTATGTGGGTCACCTGTCCCACCTCTCGAGTTTGTCCTTTCCAGTGAGGTGAGGCATGTGTGGCTGCATGTGTGCCTACATTATGACCCATTTTTCTATGATGATATAACTCTAGATTCTGAATAACTTAGATAACACAGCAATTAGGGCCATATAAATACCAACTCAAGAGAAGATTAATTATTTCCATCTGAGAAAGTTCCCTTTGGACTGAGCCACATTGCCAGTGCATGGGAGCTGGAACAACTCAGGGGTGTATGTGTGTCCCTGGGTCCCTCTGAAGGACCTTCGGTCCTCTCAGCTGTTGAATTGGCATCTTGCAGTAGAACTAAGTTCACTTTGAAAAGTAGTTGATACGTAATCAAGAAAAAAACATTTCCACAGACAAAATCTTATCTGGGAAGCCTTGTAGGCAGAAAGAAATATCTTAGGAGAAGCCTTCACCTAAAAATGTGTAAGTTCATGACACTTTCAAGTAGTCCAGAATTCTTTTATTCTCTTGTTTGACTTAGGCTTCTCATGCCAAGACCTTGTCAGTCAAATCTGGGTTTGTAAAATAATTTCTTTTTGGGCACAGAAGCAGCAAAATGTGAGCTGTTTGTAAACACTTCAAACACCATGAGGTATTTCTTTTCTGGGATGAATTCTCCTTGTACCCAGTGTAGGTATGCATGCTCCAGATGAAATTCCAGTTGTCTAAAACATCCACCTAGCAGGGAGAAAAAAGGTCTTTAGAAGTAGGTGCCTCTCTTATACTAACTTAGGAAATTACCAGGCATCATCACAGAAAAACTTGCATACCCTAAAAGCGTCTTAAAGGCAGCTGAAATGAAGAACAGGACACAGATTAATATAGATTCTCTTAGGATATCTGTCTCTAAAGCAATACGGAGGACTTCTCCAGAATCCAGTGTGTGGTACTGGCCACATGAGAGGATGTGGCAGAGCTGGAGGAGTTTGTATGTAGATGATAGGACTGAGCAAAGGCTCAGAAAAACTTTCATATGTCTGAGAAATTTATAATATTTCAATTGCTGATTCTAGAAAGCAGTATAATAAGTAGGGACACAATACAGGTTTATAAGATAATGGAAGATCTAGAGGTGATAGGTATGGAGCATCAGTGTGCAGTGGTAAGGGAGCATTCAATGAATGGAGAGGCAGCAAACTCAAAACTGGCAAAAGATGTATTTTTTTCTCACCATGCATAACAAGACTGTGGAATCACAGTAGTCAAGAACCTGCAAAAAAATAAAAAAGGAATGAACATTTTAACACATGAGGAATATGCTTTCTCAATGCTGGCATAGTGTAGTTCCTACCCATTACCTAACACAGATTAAAACCTTTATAATATTTTAATATTAATATTAATATTATAATATTTGATATTTAATAACTTTATAGCAATTTTCATTGATTTCTGTGATATGAGGAAGAAAATTTTCAGATAAAGACAAGAAAACATGGCTAGGAGTAGTGCTTGTGCACGTGCAGTGGCATAGCACAAGGTCTCCTCTCTTGTTCTGAAGCAAATGAATTTTTATACTCTAAATACACTGAAGCTCTCTTAGGAAGGTGCTATTCCTTCAAAATTCGTTTTGGTATTGTTCACTGAAGAAAATCTGTAGAGAGAAAGGACATTCACTCTACAGAATAACTGCTGCCAAAAAAGGAACACAAGACAGCTTTTTTTTTTTTTTTTTTAATTGAATGCTTAACACTAAATTATGATCTCTGCCTTGATCATGGGACAATGGAGCATTCTGATAACACTCTCAGATAGCAGGGTCTGTCATCCTCTTTAATATTTTGCAGGATCTCATTTTTTATGGAAAGAAGCATACCAGAATCACTGAAGGAGTCAGAAGAATTTCTGTGCAGAGAGTGATTTCAAGGGGGTGGCCCAGAACATTTCACTTGTGTGAAATAAATAAAAGAATAAAAGAAGTATTTTCAAGACCTATGTCTGTAAGGGAAAGAACTACTCTGAGTTTCACTGAGAAATTTTTAAAATTATCATGATTGAGAAGTATTTTGTAGTTATTCATTGTTATGATACAGCAAATTTTGCACAAGTGTAGCAAGATCAGAGCCTAATTGTACTAGAAGCTAGACTGATCTGAAAGAAAGAGACTATGACTGCCCTGGAGAGCTTATAAACTAAACAGAGAAACAAAGGACAGGGAAAAAATATGCTATTATCTGAGTTTTACAAATTAGGGACTGAGGCACAAGAAGATTAATTGAACAGCTGAAGTCTGTGCTTGAGCTAAGACCTGAACCCCGGATCTCTAGAGCCCCATGAACCACAAGACTTCATAACCTCAGATTCTGTTGTCAATGTAACAATTGCAGCTAAACAGAAGACTTAATTACAGGTCTCCAAAGAGTAATCTTGAAGTATCTTTTTACATATTACTCCCATAGTGCGCAGAGACCCCATGTCAGATTAAGTACCCTGCTCTGTTGAGCACTATACAAACTTAGCAACAGAGATGCTCTCAGACAACCAAATGACAAAATACAAGTGGGAAACAGCAATCACTTCAACTTTAATCCTGTACAATAAAGGAATTAGTTTCTTAGTATTTATGTGCAAGAATAGCCTGTGCAAGAAGAGCCATTCTTTGGTGTATTATTAATTATGTTAATTTTACACCCTGCTTGAAAGTATAATGATCTTTTTGAGTTTCTTTGCCCTGCTTTCTGTCTATTTCAGACCTCACACCATTAAAAAAACCCAACCAGCCAAATAAACAAAAAAAAACCTAAACAAAAAAACCTCAGATAAAACTGATTCATATTATGCTTGTGTGGACAGAAAAATCACCTAGCGTGCTTTTGAAGTTCTTAAGTAAAATCTGTCCTCAGCTTTATTTTTTTGGCCTGTATTCTAAAGAGTATGGATTAATGTGTTCTCATCTGTAAATTTCTTGTGCTTCTCTTGGTACATATGGTTTAAAACAAAGATTGATAGACATAAAGTTAAAGTATAAACAACATATGAATCATTTTACTGTTCCAGTGTCAGGTAGTTTGTCCTACTTGGGGAAAAAATGGTGTTTTCATGAAGAACCATCAAAGATTGCCACTGATTTTAGCAGGCATTCATGCTTTAACAGGTAGCTTTAAATAGGTGAAAATTAGACTAACAAATTGCATTCTCTTAGTTTGATTGCTTACATATAATATACCATACTGTAATAGCATATATAATAATTTCCTTCATTATAAAACATTTGTGGGTACAATTTAGCCACAAAAAAGACTATTATGAAAGAACTGCCTGTTTCCCCTTGGTCCCCCCTCACAATGCCTTATACACAGTTGCCACATATTATCTTCTTGTCTGCATTATATGCACCTTTGCTTGGTGAACTCTAGCGTTGTGCTAAGAAATATTATTTTGACTCCGCCCATTCCTGGAGACTCAGGGGTTTTGGGGATGCACACACTGCAAGTTTGCACTCAGGAGGCTTTTCTGTGGCACTGGTGGCTTCAAGGCATTTGTTTCCTCCATCTGAAGTTATCTTGGTAAGACATGGATGGACCTTCCAAATATGACCATGTGGGTACAAATGGCTTCTTTTCAAAGGTAGACGGACCAGGGGCTGCAGTACTGGCAATTAGAAAAATCTTCAAAGCCACGAGCCTCTGTCACAGGAGAGGTTCCTGGAACAATAAACAATAATGTGCTACTCTCCCTCAGAAGATATGCCACGCAGGCACCTGTATCCTCCTTAATGTCACTTGGGCAAAATAAGTATTGTTGTGCCACAGGGGATGAGATCCATTATCCTTGGACACTTGCTTTGAGAAAGTGCATCTCCAGCAGTCAGATTTCATAAGACTCTAGCTATTTACTTCTTATTTAATTGTGATGCCCTGTTTTTGCTAGAAATATGTTTATATTTTTCATCTTCCACACTGGTTTCCTATGTTCTTCAGCCTCTGAGTAGAAGGAACTTTGCACCCCCAGCCCTCATGCAGCCTGGCTAATGGCAAAATAGTTCCTGCGTGGGTGAAAAATTCAAGTCAGGTCACTGCAGGTTCTTGCAGTATGATACGCTGTGTAATGAAAACTCATCTCATGTTTTGAAACATATTGAACTGCTAAAATCAACAAAATGCTGGCAGGGAATGTTCTTTGAGGTTATCTTTAGATAGAATCTGCTTGGACTTTTGACACCTACTCAGCAATGTTGCTTGGCACGCAAGAAACATCTTATCAAAATGCTGAAAATGTTTAGTCAGTAACTAATTTATTCCCCTGTAAATGTCTTTGCTTCCTGAATTCTCTTCCTCTCTCTCTTTTTATTTACAGTTTTGGATGCTATAATTATGTAATAGGCAGGAGGGAATATTCTTGGGAATGAGATACAACATGTGACTTGCAGAAGAACTTATCTCTCTGTGCAAAAGGGGAGTTTTCATTTAAACAGTCTTTCAGTAAGTTGTACGTCTACAATATATTGTTCACTGTTACCAGTGTAATGTTACGTGCATTTTTTTTCCACAGATAAGTCCTATAGTTTTGCCTACTGGTGAGCTAACTAGTAGTTTTTAAGGAGCTATATACTTATGCATTACATGTACACGTATTAGAGTGTTTTTTAAAATACTTGATGTGACTACACACTCATGGTTCACCTATTTTTTTCTGTTTCTTTTGCAAGAATAAAGTAAGTAAGCAATACTTACTGATATATATTTGCATAGATAAATATTTGTATAAGTGCTGATGTCAAAACACATATATCTACACATATTCAACTGTTGCTTATATATTTATATGTTAAAGGTCAGTATGTATTAGCAGCCAAAACAGTACCATGCAAGATGACAGCTTTACAGCTCTCTCCATCTGTTCATGTGTTCATACAAAACCAGGCAATCTGTTTCACAGGAAACTGTAGAAGTTGAAGCTGTGTGAACCATTTCTCAGGATAAATTGTAGTACATGACTGTCCAAAGCATGCAGATTCTTACACTAACTTATAACCTTACATTAAGTTTGGAAGGTAAGAGTAGTGTAAGAAACAAGTCAAAATTAAAAAAGAGAAAAAAGGTGGTACACCAAAGGACACATCCCACATGTACAAGGGATCTAAATGAAGCCTGCTGTGTGGGAGCATAGATCCACATAGGGATGCATATATGGAATTAGCAAACATACAAATGAGACCAGGTGTGCTCACACCTACAAGCAGTATCGTAACCCCAGCTGCAAGCAGATGACTCGTTCCCCAGAATATAGGTTTATCACCTACTTGGTCATTAGGACTCTGCTTTAATAATTGCAGTTCAGCACACTCACAAAATGAATTCATACATTTTCTCCAAATATCCAAGCTGTCCTGACTTTGGATTGTATTTCTGCAAGCACTTGTTTCATGTATTTTTTTAAGACTAACAATCTGACCTTCCCTTCTCAGTCCTTGAACTACTTCAAGACAAAACAACACAAAACTAAACTCTAAACAAAAGATAGTACAACTCAAGTACACAAAATATTTCAAAAGCAAAAAGACAACAGAGATAGGTATTTTCTGGCTGTAAAATCCCAGCAGGAAAGCTAAATTAGGGCTTTAGCAGAGCCGCCAAAATATTTATGCTTCAATTTCAAGGTGCAAACATGTGGATACATATCCAAGGACAAAAGCAAGACTGTAAGTTCTGAGCTCCTGGGACCGCCTGCAAAAACAAGTAAGAAAAATTTTCCTTAAATGCTGTTTCTGCTAATCCAGAGAAAAGCAAAAATGCTATGAAGGGTATAAATGAAATAATTGCTTTTCCATAACTGGTAAGCTTGCTGTCATAGAGAGAATTCACTACAGAAAGAGTTTAACAGCAGTCAACAACATATTTCTTACTCTGAATAATTATAATACCAGACTTAACCTAAAAGGTAGTAATACCAAAGAATGAGAGATGCAAAATCAAAGGATTTTAGATCTCACCATACACTGCACATGAGTTTAGTAGCATTCCCATGTTACAGAATTAAAACAGTAGAAATTCTTTTGGTACAACAAGGTTGAAGCAACAAAGACAAGTCTTTTAAGTAAATGAACAGCTTTATGTGACACTTTATTTTTTAGGCCAGCCAGTTTTATTGTAAGGAGGCATTGTACACAAGCCTTATCCTCTTCAGGCAGGTTTTGTTGCAGTTGGTAGCCAGGAGGAGTGATATTGCACGAAAGCAAAGTGGAAGAGGAAATGAAGGAGAATACCATACTCAGTGGAATTTTTATTGAATTCCACTCTGCGTTCCCTGTTCTTAAAGAACGCGGTGCTATTGTCATATGTAATCTCATTAGAAGGGACTTTAGCCAAGGAACTCAATCTACACATGCAGATTGAGACCCAGGTCCTCCAAGCAATAGTAGAGACAGCTCCCGTGCAGGGGTTTGGCCTTTGTTGCTGGGGTTTGGTTCATGTGGTTTCCAACACAAGAATAAAGGCTAAGGGTTTTTCTCCCATTAACATCTTAGCTGGGTTGGTCTCTGGGGTAATGAGATTTTAAAAGCAAAGACAGAAGGTTTAGCTATGCAAAAAACCAAACCAAACCAAACAAACAAAAATACCCAAACAACTTTGCCAGAATGGGCTTACTGAATAGCACATATATTATTATTTCATTATATTGTTTCTCTCTCCACCACTCTACTACACTGTAGCCAGGTTCCCTGTAACTGTTCTTATTTCAATATGTTCTTGTTCTTCTAAATTTTCATCTTACTTTATTTAATTTTTACCCCTTCCTGTTTCCTTTCCTAACAGAGCAGGGACATGCTGGCATTTTAATTTGTATGAAACTTCCAAGTATACCCTACCTGCAAAGTTTTCTTTAGTAGCAAGAGGGAAACCAACTTTCCTTATTACAGCTTCCATTAATTGTGCTTCAGCAGGTCACAGGAAAGCTCAAGATATGTGCACAGAGTTGACTTTATAAATCATTAGTAATGGAGTTGAAATCTTCTTCTGGAGTCTCCTAGAGGGAAGTTATTACAGCAGTGAAATAGCATCCTTGCAAGAAAAATTGTGTAATAATAACTTTGTGGGATTTCATATTACTGCTGTGATTTAGAGATGAGCACTCAGGTGCATCAAGAGCTTTAATAATGTATGTGTAGGTGGCAAATTACCCATAAAGAATCTACTGAATTGTGGATAATGTTCATTTTATCTTCTCAAAGATAACCCAAGACTTTGGTAAGGTGTCATCTCATGCCCCATGCTCACAACATCTTAGCAAAAATACTGAAAGTACAGTGAGCTGACTATTTCCCTGAGCACAAGCATTCCTCCTCCTCTCTTGAGCAGTATGAATTCCCATGGAGGCAGCAGATGAAGCACATTTATTAAAGATATATTGGCACAGAACAAGCTAACACTCAAGTCAAGGGCCTGCATGAGTCTTCCATACAAAATTTTAGGGTTCTGCATTAGGGCTCTAAACTTTTTATTGGAATCATTTCATGTCTGAAGAATCAGAAACATGTAGACAAAACAATTAAATGAAGGTGGCCTTCAATCCAGCCTTTTTACCTGCAAATATTTTGTACAAAGTAATGCAATACCCATTAATGTAGCAGCTAATTCCTATGCTCCCTGCTTCATCCATGGAATGCCCAAAGTGCTCTTTCTGTCTTGGGTTTTAATTGAAAGAACTCTATTAGAAAGGGTTAAATATCACAAAAGAAGCAGAGACATTCATGCTTACTTCAGTACAGTTATGTATCCAGCAGGATATCCTAAAATAATCCATATAATGGGATGTTGGAGCTTTTGCTTTTAATTGACAGCTAGGTAGTGACTTTTAAGAATAGTAAATAAACAACCATGAGATCATATGAAAGAGAAAAATCCCCCCGGCCCCTCTCAAACATCCTCAAGCCCCAGGTAGGACTGTATTCATCCCTTCATTGATTTTGGGGACAGCATTTTTTTGTAATCACCTAACAGAAATATTTTGTTTTGTCTGAAGGGATTTTGGAAAAGTCACGATGTCCCAGTGTGGCAATACCATAAGTTTATAAGACTTTTACATAAGTTTCAGATACACACACAAGTTGAACTTCTGTATTCTCCCTCTCCTTGAAATTTGCCACTTCTGATAATCCCTTACCTCTTGCTGCTGGGGCTCACAGTCCCTATAGCTGCCTGTTTGACCCAGAACTTTCCCCAGCCTTTGCAGCTCAGCTCGGTGCAGCAGTGGCATCTCTTTTGTCAAAGAAAAATAGAGCTGCTGGTGACAGGATCCATTACAGAGCATCAGGCTGCAAACTGGCTGTGTTGCTTCTAAATGGGGCATCAGAGTCTTCTAAACCACTGTCCCTTTTCTCCCTGTGTAACTGGAAAGGCAGTATATGCTCCATTGGTTGTTACGAATGCAAATGGAGCTGAAGAGTCAGTCAGTCCAAGGTTGGAATCAAACTAATCACAGCTGTGCTGGGCAGGCAGGTCTGCCAGAGAATTTATATCTTGGCCTTAAAACTACACTGCTAGCAAAAGTATAGCATACATTCTCAGGACAGAAGGATATTTAAAAAAAAATTAAAATCTTATTTGGCTATTTTCAAGTGGCAAAACTAAAAACCTGTCAACAGATGAGTCTTCTGAAGCCATTATAGCACAAAAAATACTTTTTCTTGTACTGAAAAGACATCTGCAAATATTCTGGAAAAAAGTGTTTGCATGCTAGCTATTTTTTTAAGAATTATCATCATGAATTTTTAATATATGGGGAAACAACAGATAAATGCATATGTCTGAATAGTCATACAACATCCTGTGAGAAAATTATGTTTTAATTTGCTTTGTCTACTTGTTTATTTATAGTGTGTGGCAGAAAACCCTGGAATACAATAATATGATCCCTAAACACCATGTCCTTGAAAGCATTAGAGGATCATCATGGAAGAAACTCCCAGCAGTTCAAAATCCTTGTTTGCACCATGCACAGCAAATCCAATGTAGTAAGCGAGTTACTAAATATAATGAACTTCAGAGAATTGCCAAGGTCTTTGTACTCTGTGTTTGGCAGGCAGGATTTGTCCTTGTCTCCTGCTAGAGACCTTACTATGTTTATTGATCTTTGTCACCCTGAGGTCAAATTACAGCTACGTGGAACTGCACCTTCAAACTACTAGGAAATTACAGCTGAGGCAATGCAGAAGCAGGACATCGTATCTCAGCCGTGTTTTTCACCAAGGATTCCTGAGCTCCAGGGTGCTGGCCACCAGCTGCCTAACTCCCAAGTGGAGCTGAAGCTATTCTTAAAATGAGCTGCTATGGGAACTATTTCTTTCCACGAGTGCCTCTGTTGTAATCATGCAGTGATGGTCAGCAGCTTGGTAGCAGCTTTTTTCTCCGAAATGTTTTGGGAGTGGCCACCAGGCAGGGCTGAGCAGTTTGCTCTCTACCTTTCCCTGTTGATTCACCAATAACTAGTTCTACAGCAAGGCAGGTCTCTGAAAGTTATTTGCTCTCCTCAAACATACACTGCTAACAGCAAAATAAAATTAGAAACAGGAAGAATTCTTCCTTGATCGACATCTTTATTTTATCGTAAGTTTTTAAATGAAAAGTTTAAAATCCTGAGCACAGAATTGCCTCAGCTAGGAGGGGAAATAAAGGAAACTGCTCCTCAAGCAAACTTGTCCTATTCTCAGAGGACAATGCCTAAAACATCCATAAAAATGAGAATTGCTGGATTTCCCTGAACAAATTCTGTCTCTCTGATTTCAAAACCAATAGAAGGAAATATTCTTGCCTAAAACAAGCAACCAGACTTGCAGAGCTCATTTACACAAAGTTTCTGCCAGGGCCTTTGGGCTCAAAAGACTACCAAAACCAGCTGTGCCTGCAGGTATCTCTGACCTAAGGAGTAACCAGACATGCATAGGAACTTGTGCATGTGTAAATTCCTGAGGAATGTCTAGAAAAAGAATAATCTATGCCAACATAAGTTGCGGAAGAGCAAATATCTCTCGTTCAATATTTCCTCATACAGGAGACCCGGCCAGAGTCCTCAAAGGTCTCAGTGCAAGAGCTTCCTTGCACTTCACTTTTTTCTCTTGCTTTGAGGTGGTTTTTTTGTTTTTCTTTTTCTTTTTCTTTTTCTATCTATCGCTTCTGGCAGCAGCTTCTAGCTTCCTGAAAACAGCTCTGAAAACCTTTTGCAGTGCACCTCCCATCTTTTCTGTCCCTCTGCCAGAGGTGACTTTTCATCTTGTTTGAAGGGCTCAGCTTTGGTCAGCATGAGTCGTGCAGACCATCCCAAGCAGTGGGAACTTTGGGATGAGGACAGGCTGAGGCAGGAGTCTTTTCCCTAGCAGGGCCACCCTCTTTGGAAAATGTTTTTAATGGTAACTCATAACTTGGGGAAAAGGTGCTAAAATGGTGGCCTAGGAAATGAAACAATCTTCTGATTAGAAAGTGAAGAGGATCTGCATGTATTTTTTAACAGGGCTTTAATTATCTATTCTATCCTAGAGGGTGGTTTTTACTTGCATAAACAAATACACAACATCAAGTACCTACATGAAATGAAAATACAAATCAATGCATATATTATTTCATTGAATCATCAGAAGTCACACAGTCATTGTTTGACAGATTAAATTGCTATTTCTTTTGACCTTTGGTCTGAAGACAATGAACAAGAATGGACTTTATCTGTCTCTACAAAAAAAAATTGGAATTCTCTATTATTTTTTGCAAAAATTATCATAAAGCTTAGAGCAGTATAAAAATAAATGTGTTTATACAAAAATTTTACTCAACTATTATTTTCAAGAAGTTTCACGATTCAGAAATTTCACATCTTTTCAAGTCACTGAGAATATTCTCAAAGTGGAAAAGTGGGGCAAAAAATTATATTTTGTCTTTAAAAATTCCTTTTCTTGGTTATGTAAATGTGCTTTGTGAGTTTTAAAGTGGAAAAAGCTTTGGGATTTTCATTGTTTCCATTTAATTTCCAATTATTATTGCACTAGTAGCTGGGCTGAATTTTATGTGTTTATAGTAATCACTTTTAAAATACTACCTTGGTATACAAATGTTCTTTTACCTTTTTGTACATGGTGAAATGCTTTTTGTATCCTAAACTTTATGGAGATAGTCTTATGATTAAATACATCTGACGAAGGAGTATGCACCTGGCTGTCTGTAATTAGGGTCTGACTGAATGATGTTGATGATGTAAACTCAGAAGGGAAGTGATGATGTGATTTGGCCATCACATTCTCTACACATTGTGTTTTATGTCACCAGCAAAGTAAGCACGTCAGGAAACACATCTTGCCCAGCTCCTGAACTGAACACCTTGCCTGACTTGGCTTGCTGAGTGTGCAGTGACCTGTCAGGATTAACATACCATCTCTCAAAGGAAAGATTCTTTGAAGGCCATCCTGACCTACTTGCCCTGCAAAAAGATGGAAGAGAAGCACAGGCTCCTGAGAAAAGGAGTCATCTCTCTTCACAGTCCCCTTCATCCCTGTCCTCAGAGCTGAAGCCAATTCAGGCAGGCTCTGAAGCCCAGGGCATCAGTGAAGCACTTCTGTGCTGCACATCAGGGGTGGAATCCATGGGGATGAGAAGTAATTGCCTGATGAAGAGAGGTGAACATATGAGGTCAGATGTATGAGGAACTGACCAGAGCCTTCATTCCAAGGCTGAGCCAAACCTGCTGGGGAAATAGTTTCCATTTTCAAAATACGTCACTTTGGAAAAAACAAAACAAAACAAAACAAAAAACCCACCAGAATCTCACGCTGGGCAGTTTCCTTTGCCTCAGAGTTTTCTGGTTCTGAGCCAAAATTTTAAATTGCTTTTGGGTTTCCTTTGTTGCATTTTAAGGAGAGCAGAGCAAGAAAATGCAGATTACACAAGAAACTGAGTTCCCATGAGAGACAATTTTTTTTCAGTTTTTCAGATCAGTGTGTTCTTTGTGGTTAAATGACATTCCACTATAAATCCAGATTCTTGACTGGCATCTGTTTAAAATGAATCTGCAAATACAGTCTTCACTGGTGAGAATTGTGATGCTGGTTGCTCTTATTTCATCCAGAGTACATATGCGAATTACATCACCAAGTACCTAAAAGACCTGACATCATCATAAAATTGCATTCTACCTTCTACTGTAAAAATACATCATCATTATTTCTGTGGTTTCTAAAGAGAAATTGATTTTTTGTGCCTCCACTGGATGCTGCAATGCTATTTTAGTGTAATGCTTTTGTGTCTATAGCAGCTGATTGCTTTGACCCTGAAGTCCTTGCAGTGCTGCTGACTTGCTGAATCACAGTTCATTCACGTCCTCTTGCCAGAGAATAATATGGTGAATGCAAAACATGCTACAGCAGCAATATAAAAAATGAAATGAGATAACACAAAAATAAATATAAAATAGAATAATAGAAAAGACATAAAATAAGAGTTAAAAAGCTGTCAAGTTCAAGCAAATGTGAATAACAGTGTGACTTTACATGCCACATATTTTAGGTATTGCACTTCATCCCTAAAGTGCTCATATGAATCCTTAATCTGGCTTCAAGTCAGAAAATTCAGGTCTGTTTCTTGCATCACCTTTAATTTCTCCCAAGGGGTGTGAAAACTTCAGAATAGTATAAAATAGCTACAGAGGGATGGAGGTTCCTGAATCTATCCTAATTCCAATTTTAGTCTTGTAACCACTGCATGGCTGTGGCTTGATCTAAAATGTATTCAAAGGCATTTTATGTGTTATAATACTAAAGTTGCTGAAGTATCAGAAGTTTAATTTCTTAAAAGGAAAAACTACTAAAAACCCTGATGCTATCAATGAAGCAGTTTGAACTTAGTTCCTAATTGGATACCCATGCACACCAGTGCAGATTAATCTCTGCCTTTCCTTTTCCAGTGCTTCTGCCACCCTGGCCTCACTGTTGTGCTTCTGGCATCTGACATGCTTGGCATTTGGGGTCACACAACAGGAGAGGGGTTTTCCACTGCTGCAATTGAACACTGAGGGCACCCCTCAACTATGCCAGATCATTTGTTGTGCCTAGGATTCACCTGACCTCTGACCAGGTGGACCTGTACACTCATTCCTACTTTATGTCCAGCCAGTGAGACTTCTGTACTGGGAATTCAAAGGATTTGCAAGCACTCAGCTTTCTCCCTGGCAACTCTGTCACCTGAGGCTGTCATCCTGACTTGCTTGCTTAAAGCACATTTCAGACAGCACAAACCTGACTGCTGTCAGCCTCTGCCCACAAGGAGATTAATCCTCTCTGAACAAGAGCATGTAGTTGTTTCTTTTCTTCAGTCAACTCTTTTCAAAAAGGATGTTGGAGGAAGGTCCCTCCATGCCTGTTGAAAACAGTACACAGCTGGAGCACCCCAAAGCAGCCACTTCAGCTCCTGGCTGCCCCTCCAGAATGGATGTGGTGAGCTTGTTCTGCCTGGCAGGATGCAGCCTCCTCCCCACTCCCTCTGGTCAGAAAAAGTCTTTCTTCAGGGGCCAAGTGAGCCAGGCAGGAGGGCAGCCAAAATCCTACCAGAAGGCACAAGGCTTGTGATTCCAAAATCCTGCTGCAGATCTGACATCAGTTTCAGCATACTTTCCTGCTAATCCTGCCACTAATTTAACCTAATTTCTGCATACTTGCCCACTGATGTAGTGGGAGGTGTCCATGACAGAGGGGTTGAAACTAGACCATCTTAAAGGTCTCTTCCAACCCTGAAAATTCTGATTCTATGATTCTATGGTTCTAACGACAGCTATAAAGGGATTCATGCACCAGGTGGCCAGGCTACCTTGCACTTCATTGGTGTGAAGTACAAAATTCATCATGGACAGTAAGAAGTCCAGGTGCTTGATTATGCTCGGATACCTCCCTACTCCAGAAATAATATCAGAATTTTCTTAAAGCTCTTGCACTGGTCAGACCTTCAAACCATGAGGGAAGACTCGTTGCTTTTTATTTCTTCCTGCTGTGTTGTGCAGACAGAAGCAGTGTTTTCTTATGATACTGAAGTGATACAACCTGGAGGCAGAGAAGCATGAAACTCAGCAGGTGAAAAAAAAGAGGAGAGCTTGTTTTTTTTCTCCAGACATAATAGAAACAGAGGCTTACTGGGTATCCAAAAGATTCTGGCTTTCAGATAGAAAGTAAATCTTTATTGCCACATTAGACAGCTGAAATAAAAGAGGCTGCTAGACAATAATGGATAACTTGCAAAACTGTATGTACAACTTGAGTTTCACTTTTCAGGGAGATTATTGGAGAATAAAGGACTTTGTGTATACCAGACACAAGTGCTGTGTCCTATTAGCTCCATTTTCAGCCTTCCCTTCTATTCCTGGGTGGTGCTCAGCCTTCCCCTGGCAAAGACTGCAACGACACCTTTTCCCTGGCATCCCCTTCCCTCTGGTGCCCTGGCTACGGGGACATCAGGGCAGATGGGCAGCCTCAGGGGCCACCCAGCACAGCTCCTTGGCACTGGGGCATCCACAGGGGCACAGCACCCACGGCACACCTATAGGTCGGGCAGAGCAGGCTGGTGGAGTGAGACCTCCCTGCTGGGCATCTACACAGTTTAACAAGGGAGGCAATCAGAGATTATTCAGAGATGGGCTGGGGGATGTGAGGAAAGGGAGGTGATGCAGTCATCTCCCACATCATAGGCTTCCCAGCATTTCACATAATGTAGGTACCAGACTGCAGCCTCGCCTATCTACAAAGCAGTGATGCACACTTCAGTACACAGCTAATTACTTAGGGATGCAATGAGATCATTTAAGTCACAGTCTTGCCAAAAGCAGCACTTTTGTCTCATCAGATCTTAATAGGGAATCACAGCCACAAAATGCCATCCAATTCCTACTGTGCCTGAAGTCAGTTAATATTAGCCTTACACACTCACAAGCTGTCTGGCATGACCTGCACTGCTGCTGCATTTAGTGCCTTAATGCTTAGCAATCAAAATAGTATGTAAAACCTTCTCCGCTAGAAAAGCACAAACAAAAATTATTATTTTGTAGTGGTAGCTTACAGTTGAGTTCAGATCTTAAGCTGTCTGACACTAGTTTGCATTCAAGAATGTAGCATAAAATTAAACTCCTTTTGTGATGTTGTAAACCAGATATATTGTGTCTAGCTTTAGACCAATTCTTGCAAGTCTTATGTGGATTTTCTTCAGGAACTACTCCTGTCAGCTTCCATGAGCTTTAGGATCTGGTCTTTCTCTTGTACATCATCTGTTGTCAAATGAAACACGGGTTTCTAGACAGTCATTTTCAATATCCTACTTGACGAGGAGGATACGCTGTTCTTTTGTGAGCATAAGAAATAGAAGGAAGGTTGGAAGGGCTACAAACACTTTAATCCAGGATTTGCTGGCACAACACCTAAGCAGTGTTATTTTAGGAAGCTGCTCAAACACAGGAGTCCCTTAGTCTGTTAATTCATTGGAAATAAATCATTAACTATTGCCTCTCTCTGTGTGGCAGTCACACTGGGCAATCCTCTTCTCTGCATACATGTGGGAACAGTGACCCTGAGCTGCAATGAAAGCCACCCCAATGTTTGGAGGTATAATTGGGTATAAGTGACTCAGTAATCCTTTAATACTTCCATTCACAATGAAGCTGAAGTCTAAATGACAATGACATGATCCTTTTTTGAAATGAAAGGGATGAGTCCTTCCTGTCTTCTCCCCCCTGTCTCTTGATGTTGTTCTTATATTCTAAATAAGACAGTTGCTGTGGAGAAGCCAAGCAAGGAATAGAAACTCTATAATTTGTTCCAGACATATCTGATAAGACTTCACCTCTCACCATATGACCCTGCATCTCTAATAACTGGTGTCAGCATGTTGATCAGCCGAGGTGGCTGCAGTAATGTCAGTCTTCTACTGCACGTGGAAAATCTGACAAGGAAATTTGTAGAGAAGCTGAGCTGGGCTCTGAAGGCCACAGTCAATGCTGACTTATGCCCTGTGGAAATGCAGCACTGTTCCCCCATCCCGTGAAGGTAGTATGTAGCTAACATGAGACTGGGAGACTGGGAACATGATCTGAGACTTGTTAGTTTGTCTGAATTGCTGAGGAAAATAAAAACAAACAAAGCAATGGCTTAGCTCCCATGAGTGACGATGCTGGGAGAATCCTGGTCTGCCCGAGTTGCTTGACCACTGTTCCACATAAACAAGAGAATGAGCATGCTGGGAAAAGAGCTCCTGGTTGTCCAGTAAAGATGACCACACAGATCAAATCAAACAGACCCAGACTGGGATTTTACTGTGTTACCAAAGCAAACTGCAGTCCTTAAGCATCTGAAAACAAATTTAGGTAGGGTTCATGCTGACTTCTGCCAATGGGGAGTCTGGTAGGAAACCCAAGAGGTAGGAGAGCCTTTCTGGAGGAGCCCAGCAGGGTGGCAGGAACCTTTCTTTTCTGGAGGAATGCAATCTCAGGGCAGGCGAGGCCTCCTCTGGGACTGTTAGGGGACACACCAATTCAGGGTCACCCCTCAGCACTTTCCTGCCCATCCCTGGGGCTGCTGCCACAGGGCTGAAATCTCAGCAAAGATTTAACAGCATCATGGTACTACTTCTGTGAACAGTGACTATGCCCTGAGTACATATAGGTGAGATAAGCTCCAGCTCTCTAATATGTGATTTTTGCATGTGACACCAGACCTGTAGCATACTATAAAAATGTGTTAAGACTCCCTAAGTACTGCACTGGGTGACTCAAACACAGGTAGTACATATTCAATGCATCTCAGAAGAGAGGATTAATCCTATGGAGGTTCCTCTGTTGCCATTTTTAGTTTATGATGTAAGAATTAAGAGACAGTCTGTAATTGGATCAAGGAGACAATCTCCTTATGCTTCATAGGTAAAGTGAGGCTGAAAATTTTGGTATTAAATGTAATTGTTTTTATTATTGCAAGATTAGCGTTTTCCTGTTTGTCAGACTTTTGATTGGAGTTCTAGGGTATGTTTACCGTCACACTACTACCACTAATATGACATTGTCTTGATAATTGCTATTACTTGCTCAAGTCAGTATGACTTTATACTACTCACGACTCTGAGGTGCTTGAGAAACTACCTGCTAGTCATGTCAGTGCTGCCTGAAAGATCTAAAATACTTAGATTTAGATCAAAGCTCACATGCTAGCTCAGATTCTACTGATGATCATTGAGTTTAGTTCACATTCTTAAAGACAGAATTAGAAATATTTGACATTAAAAAACATTTCAATGTATTCATTCCAAATAGAAGTAAAAAAATATAAAATAATAAAGGTGATAGAACACTGCATTTCTTTTGAAATCTATATTTATACAGCATATTATAGTATATTATTTAATATACTTACTCAAGATTGCAGAATGCTATGATTTAACAAGCAAGAATTGCTCTTCTCATAACCTTGGCATAATCACTTGTGCAGTGGAAGGAATCAGACCTTTAACAACACATCAGGGTACTGTGAGTTTGAATGTAAACTACAGTATCTCTGAAAGTGTGGAGAATACAGGCAAATTGAAAATAATAACCCAAAATAGAATTTGTCCATAAATGACTCACTCTCCCAATAGTTATATTGTCTTCTTCTAACTTCTCCTACAAAAGATTAAAATCTATTGTCTGGTTTTCATTCTCACGATATGCCCTTATTGAGCAAGCCTTAAAAGCTGGCACTTGAAAGGGCTGTCAAACACAGGACAACATAATACACAAACATTTTCCAGGAAGTTTATCTTTCTGCTGTGTCTGTGCCTACTGTCTCAAGACAGGTATTACTCCTATTTGATGCAATGGCAAAACCAACTCTGGTGACAATATTGTGGCGTTGTGTCCTGAGGTTCCTCTTCCCCTCTTATTATGCTGTTGGGAGCTTGAATGCTTCTCTACAAGGATGGGCACAAACTACAGGAGACAACGGCAAACACCGAGGTGATTGTGTCACAAGTCTTCTTTCAAAAATCATGAATGGCCTGGAGATCTTAGATCTTACATAATCTTTAAGGTTATTTCCAACACATCTCTCTCTTTCCATACGCCTGTGCACATTGGCATTGCAAGGTGATCTTTATGAACATTCATTTAATAGCTGGATGGCTAATATGGCACTTTGGTCTCCAACAGAGTTCACTTCAATGAAGAAAATAGCAATCTCAAAACAAGTTATCTTGCTACCTGTATCTAAATCAATGAAGTGATCAAAATCATTTGTTTGGAGCAGCTTGGACTCTGATCTGTGAAGCTCTGGCTTTAGCTTCTGATATGTTTCAGATGTTTTAACTGGAATTCCTTCTAATGTGCCATCCTATATGCAACTAAATTCACATTTTAATATATTCACCTTTAAGTTAAAGCAATTGTGTGCAGCTAGAAGGAACTGCTATATCTTTATGATGAGTAATAGTGAGCAAATAAAGAAATCTTAACAGTTTATACAGTGTTTTCCTTAAGATGATTAACAGAATAATTGAAGCTCAATCATTTGGATATGTGTTCTTGAAGGTAGTGCTATTGTCTGATTGTTCTAACACAGAAGACTTTGTAGACAGAGATAGTAAAACCATTTAAAGGAGGAAGACTGTTAATCTTGGATTTAGTAGTCCAGATAGAGTGCCAGGGAGGAAATTGCTCATCTTTGCTTGTGAGGTTCTAGAAATAGCCCAGATCTGATGTAACTAGTGCTTAAAAATAAAGCTGTTTGTATTGGTAGCAGACAAACTGAATTCTTGTTACGAAAGGGGGAACCCCTCTGAGGCATCCCCCACAGTCCTCACCTTGTGTGACACAGGAATTCCCAAGCACAGAGTGAAAAGAAGACTACATGTGCTCCTGCTTGGCTGCTGAGAAACAAGCAATGTAAGAATAAAAACTGGCTGAAAAAAATTCTATAAATGAGAGATGACTATTTCTGTTCAGCAGGAGAAATAATACCAAAATAGATCAGTTTCTTGCACATTTCTGCAGATGCTGTTTGCTATCACAACTTCTCTCTGAAAGCATCTTCACCATTACCAGAAAAGTCAGCTATTCTTGTCATGGTCTATCATGCTACTTTTAATGTATTATTTAATTAAGCCAAATATTTAATTAGAGATTTCAATATAAAAGCAATTAGCGAGCTTCCTATGTGTGAGCAATAATCATAAAGAAGCTTAGTAATAGAATGACTAATGAACAACATTTTGTTTTAATTCTGTTTAAAGACATTTTGATACATTTTAAACTGCTGCTATTTGGTTAAAAACAAATAAAATCCTCCAAATCTCTTATTTTGGGGTTTGTAATTCTTCTTGCTTTGCAAATGCCATTGAGTCACTTTGCACCACAACAGAAGAGCATGTGGCGATGGCATCGCATGCCTACACCATGAGGTTGCAAAATAAAGTTTTTGTGAGCAAGAAATAGTTTCCAGCACATTAAAGAGCAATTGCAGGTTCCAGGATGTGGACTTGCCTTGGTAAAATCAGGCTGATCCTATGCAAGCTGTGGCTGCAGCCAAAGCATTTATTTGTAGCAGGATACTTCGTAAGAAAAGAACCAGATAAACAGGAAACACTCTTTCTGTCATCTAAATAATAAGCATCCTCACCAGACTTCTATAAGTCTTGTAATTAATGGATTTATGATTATGGGGTTCGGGTGAGAGGTAAGAACCACTTTGTCTGACTCCTGAGAGGAAAGAGTTTGTGGAGCGAAATGAGGAAGGAGGGAGAGAGCTGAAAAAGGATGGGGCAGAGGAAAGGGGAAGAAGCAGGCAAGTGCTAAGGGAGGGGCAGCTGGGGTGCAGGACCTGCGTGAGCCTTGTGTGCCTCTGGCTTCTTGTGTCAGCAGAGCAGCACAGCAAAGCTTCAGGTAAGGAATTCAGCAGGGCATCATCCATTTGGCATCTGGTAGCATCTCAGAAAACTCTCCCCTTGAAAGCAATTTCAAAAACACATAGAGCATTTGAGCACAGTATCTTAAAGTAATTAAAATACCAACTTATAAAGGAGTTAGCAGACACTCAAGAATATTTCAAAAATCACAGCTAAGGAAATGCAGGTTATATTAATTTCTACCTGAAGAAATCAGCTTCTCCCACCACTGCACATCTGTCTTGTCTGACAACTGTCCTACCTCGATTATTGTATTCTTTTTAGATAAGGGATAGCAAAAAGGTGGAGTAGCCATTTTGTTCCTTTCACATCTAAAGCACAAAAATCATACCTGAATCAAAATTATTTGAGGGTGTCCACTCAGCCAGTGGGACTGGAAAGAGATGGAGGCTGGATGATGATCTCCAAGTCTCCCCTATTATGACATCTCTCCATCCCTCTTTCCTTTTCTCCCACTTCCAAAACTCAGGCATCCCCAGCAGAGAACTGTTCTCCAACAAAGTGGTGAAACAGATAAAGATCATCCATCTGTCTTTGTCTTTGCAGGCTTCACCACTCATAGGTATGTAGCCTGGTTAGAATAGAACAAGGTCATCTTTACATATATTCTACATGGTTTTACCACAATCTATAGACAACTCTTGATACTATAAAATAAGAAAGTACCAACTTCTTCCATTCTTAGATGCTCTTTCATTACTATCTTCACAGAAATGAGCTAGTCAAAACTGAACATAAGTAAAATCAAGGAATTGCAGGCAGAATAGAATAATTTCTTTGCCAAATGCCCACGTATCTAAGTTTTTCCACATTTGCATCCTATTCTTGGATGGAGTCTTTGTCTGCTACAGCAAAAACCAGCCATGTCTTGTGGCTTTGGGAGAGGTATGTTCAAACAGAATAGTGGCTCACTTTATCAGCAAAACATTACTCTCATTTCAGTGCTTTAAATAATCTGAAAGTCTGCTAGCAAGAAAAAATAGATGCAGAAAAATGTAGCCTGCATAAGACTGGTTAGCATACATGTCTGTTCCTGAGTAATAAGCTCAAATAAGCTTCATTTTGCTTATAAGCAAGACCTAATACCCTGGAAAAGGCAGCAGGCATTTGCTTCATGGAACAGAGCTCCTATTACAGTTTGAGCCAAATCTCACGGAAGCCTCAGGAACCTTCACATTCAGTTTAAAAGGACTCTCCATCAGGGCAAACAACTCGCTTAGAAATCCCTCCTAAGTTTACTGGGGAAAGGAAATGTCAGAGTGTCTGGATGTGTTCTGAAGAGGAAATCAGCGATCCCACCTTCAGAGCTGAATACAAAGCTGATCTCTCTAATTTTTTATTCCATAAAGAGTTACAGAGACACAAAATAGGAACAAAGATGCTTCAAGAGAAAAAAGGATTTTTTTTTTTAAACTCTTAGCTAATAGGACAGATAAATGAAACAGTGTCTTACGCAGTGTCTCGTAAATAGGCAGATCATCTGTCAGGAAACATTTTCAGTTCTGACCTGTGTATCCAAATTCCAGTGAAAAGGACATTACAGGCCTGGGGACTATGACAGGCTGAGTACTGTCAACAGAGAGAATGCACTCAGTGTGACTGAGAGCACCGGGCTACAGACGAGGAAAAGCTGCACACCTTTATGTGTGTTCAATGGAAAACAACCTGCTGTCTGATCACTAATTTGGGGAAAGACTGAAACTCTTTCAGGAAAAAAAAAGGAGTAGTGACGTGGGGCCAGAAACTGCTTCCACTGATATTAATGGCAAGACATTTAATTATTTCAGTGCTAAAAGCATCAGACCCTTAGGTGAAGGCATGAAAAAGTATTTACATACTAATGAACCAGCACCAGCAGGAGAGGAAGCCTGTTGTGTGAAAACAGCTAATTGTAAATTCAAGTCCAAAAGAGATTCTGCATTCATATTTGCAAAAAGACAGGCAAGACATTACAAACAAGACTTTCAGCCAAGGATAACTCAGTTCCCCAGCTAGGGCACCTGTGCAAACAATACTATCCCCAGGCAGTTAAAACAGAGAACTCCACAGCTAATAATGTAATGTTGATTAACACCTGACTACTTCACAGGGAGTGAAGAATAGATTTGGCAGGTTTGCAAAATTGAAAAGATGTCACCTAAAAAAGCCATTTCACACTCAATGCTTTTACAAGAACATTCAAGATTTGAATAGCTTTCCTCAGCCAAAAGTGCCACTTTAGGCTACTTTTGTATGGTTAGAAAAAAAGTTTAGATCTGGTAAATCTAAATGCTCCATGAATGTAATTTTTAAAATAACTTCTTTTCTGATCATCTAATAAGACCAAGCATTTTTGCTGTAAAACAAACCAATCATTTAATGAGAAAAGTATTTTGACATAAGTGGGTAGTTTACTAGTCTAAAAACATTCTCCTAATGTTTTTTCAGTTTAATTAAATCAACTGATGCTCACAAGTGATTAAAACATTTACCTTTTTCTTAGTGATCAAAACAAAGACTTCTCATCAGATGAGCTCTTCTCCAAAAATTTATTTGTTTTTGACAAAGTTCTAACAAAACAAGTTAGAGAGCCTGGAAACCTCACTGCAGAAGATTACATCATACCAAGATCTCACAATGTCACAGGTGATATTCAGGTCTTCTTTGGAAGACTAAATTTTGAAGTGACATTTGAAACATGTAGGAAAGTGAAACAATCTTCTTTTTACTCTCTTTCTCTTTTAAGTCATCAAGTTTCCTTGACCATGAGCTTTTAGTCTGTGGAAAACATGCTTCACTTCTATTTGCATTCAGCTCTGGTAGTTCTGCTTTGGGAGGCAAATGAATACCATGTGTTGATCACAGATATAAAAAATAAATAAATAAGTAAAATCCAGTATCTAAAAAAATAGCCAAGAGGCCTCTTCTTATCCTATTGCTAGGAAGACTTAGAGATTTGTAGGACCAGAATAGTTTCTTATATTAAGGTCTGTGACTATACTGACAGCAGTTACTGTAATCAGAACCCTTTAGATGTTTTCGGTATCATGCACATATATCATTTACAAAGCCACAGACTGACCTCAGTGTAAGGTTAACTTGAAGTTTATTATAATTTAATTTAAAGGAAGAAGAAAATCAAACCCCAAAATATTAAATATCTGCCAACAGCTGAGCAGGGCAGCAGCCTGTCACACAGACTTGGGCTTTTCTGAGCCTCTAGCAGCCAGCTCAAGCCATTCTTTGGCTATTCAAAGCAGCCTATTCACAGTCCAGCAAAAGACAAACAGTTTTTATTTACATCTCACCAATATCATCCATACCAGCAACTAATTGAGATTGTACTATTTTCATGCTTGATCTTTGCTGAAGTATAAATTACGAGTCCTGAAAAAGTATTTCCCCTCATACATTTATGCAGTGCACCTCACACTTGGACTCCTCGAATTTCCAAGCAGTCACCGAATGGTGCCAAAAGCTTAGGAAAGATTAAAGACCACTGAATCATCACAGAATGATTTTTGAATGACCTAGGAAAGCATTTTATATAAGAGACTTCATGGATTGAGAGGGGGAAATGTAAGCAAGCTCTTTTAGCACAGATTGGGAACGAGGTGTAGGACATTAGGATTAAAGCTTAGAAACTGTTCCTTTCAATTTGTTCCAATCCCAGCTTTGCTGGGTGAGTCAGAGAAACTCTGGCAAGCAGCTGTGTGAGAGACTACCCTGAGAGGAGGTAAGGAAACAGTGCAGGATACACTGAATACCTCTATCAACTTGGTTTCATCACTCCTTAAAAAGAAATAGCAGTGCAGGAGCCTACCCCAACTTCTATATGTGGTGATTTCTTGCAGGACTCTGCTGTTATTTAGGTTTGGAGAGTAGGAAAGAAGCGAGAACCTTTATAAGGCTGTGGATATGGAGACTGAGAAATTTTAATTTAGTCTGAGAAGGAAAGAAAAATAGGAGTGAAGAATTATCAGCAACAGCCAGTATGGTACTTCCACATCCCTGGTTTCACTGGCAGTAGGGATGGGAATGTGGTAAGTGAATGGGAAAGAGAAAGCGAAGGAGAAGTGAGAGGAGGGCAGGGAGGAGGGAGGCAACAGGAACTGTCAGAGGCAAGTCCAGGGGACAGCAGTGATGAAGAGCCTTGCTCAAGGTGACCATCAGACAACAAACAGCAGCTTGGTACCACCTAGTCAAAACTGTAAAAAAATATTATCAGCATCCACGATGCTCAAATCACGTTGTCTGCGGCTGTTGGCACAATTGCCCAGTTACACCTGTAAAGGCTACAGGTATGGAAAGAATTATAAACATTTTTGACTGTGTAATTTATTCTTAAAAAAAAAAAAAAAAGGTTTCTGGCTCTGGAAAAATTGCATTAAAATCTTTAGCAAATCCGTGAAATTGCTTCAGCTAGGGAAACAATTAAAGGAATGTGTTTATTTAACTTCAGATGGTTTACTTTCACATTTTTAAACAAAATATTACCTGGATTTATTTTTTAAATTAATTATATTTAACAGTACTTTCATTTCTTAGGGCTTCAAATGAATTTCTAAAATACCGACTAAGCCTGCAAAGTTATTATGTAGCATTCTGGATGTAATATGAGCCTAAGGTTTCTTGCCAGCAAAAAGAGGAGTGCAATGAAAAGTTTGTAGTTGTGCAAAGCACAGCAATCAGAATTTGTCTGTTCTCCTTTTTAACATGCATTTTATGTAATGCATTGCTTTGCTGTTTCTTTTTTGATGATCTGGACAAATGTGCACCTGACCAGTTCATCCAGAAAATTCTCACCCATCCCTGGATATGCTTACTTATCCTGCCTTCAGAACACACACACTTTCAACTTTTCAGACACCAAACCTTTTCCCTCAGACACTGTAGGGAACAGAAATGGATGCCTGTTACTCTACAGGTTGGCTGGCTCAAGGTGAGAGGAAAGGCTGCTCTGGAGATGAGTTCTTTTTATGGAAATAGCCTTTCCAAAAATATTTTTACACAGAAAATAAGGAATTTCTGTGAAGCTTCTCACCAGTCGTCTGTTTCCATGGTCTCATGCAAGCAAAGGGGAAGCCTCAAGGAGCCATTTCCAGATTTGGTTTAATGGTCAAAGACAATACCCCAGTTTGCACCCAGGAATTAAATTGAAACTGAGCATAGAACAGACCACATCCTTCAAGAAAGCCTGGTCAGCAAGCCAGCAACATCATGCCACGCCAGCTGTAAGTAATACTAACCCATAGCCAAATTATGCAAGGCCTAAACTGTGCTCTGCACTTGGCGCAGCAAACAGGCAATCTAACGGGCAAAGAATTTACAGCCCAAATTTAGATGTGCTGCTATAATGAGAACAACCAACATGGTGATTATGGACTAAGGGAATACAAGAACAACAGCCTTTACCTCAAAAGGTAACTGTTTGGGTCTGGCACTGGTTATATTTTGTTAATGAGTCTATTTATTTTAAAGATATTACTGAATAAGTTTGGACCTCATCGCAACAGAAAGAATTTTTCCTGGGTAGTGAAAAGAGAGGGGGAAAATACTTCTGTCAGTAAGAATTCAAGAGCCCTTCCACCAAGAACAGATTGGGTGTGGGAAGGAGAGGTCACCCACACTTAGACCAAGGATGCAGTCATCGAAACATTACTGTGAACATGCACAAGAGGCACTTAAAGTTGCAGCCTAGAGAGCTATAGAAGGTCTTGCAGGCCAGTACAAGGAGTTTGAATGTGAATGTGGTCATTAGGAAACCAGTGAAGGATTTGAAGGGAAGAGAGACTTGGATGAAAACAACCCTTATTTTTTTTGACAAGCCAAGAGGGAACAATGAAGAAGGCCATAGAGGAAACCACTGCAGTAATCATCCAACCACCAGTGCATTCCTGCACCATATCCAGCATGGTTCCTTGCACAGGCTAATCAGGGAGGCTCCATGGCAAACATCCCTTTCCAAACATGGGCCTGGGGCAGGAACTATTTTGTCTTTAACACTGTTTTCCTCTCATTTTCTGTTAGAACTCCACAGTATTAAAAATGAGATTCCTTCCTTTTTCTCAGGGAAAAAAAACTTTCAGAATTTAAGAGTGGAGGCGAAAAGGTTCCCAAAAGCAACAAATCTGGAATAGAAAGATGTCCTAATGATATAGTTGGGCTGAACAGAGGGATTACATGATCTAAAGAACATCTAAAACAACTGAAAACAAATCTGTAGAATTTTATTCATCTGTTAGGAAGCGTGAGAAAACACACAACTGATGTAGAATCTGAGCCCCATGAAAAACAAAAGTATTTTTTTCCTTTCCTTTTTGTGAAAATTCAGTTAGATTATTGGTGCTCAAAACAACACACGGCCTCTTAGAATATTATCCATTGACAAAAAAGCCACAATAGGAACATAGGTACATTTAGTAAAACTGAAAGGCCCTTCTCCATTTGTATCAGCCTCAGGATCTTAATTTTAAGTAACTTTATCTATTAGCATTTATAATTTTTCAGGCAGCCACCATGCTGCAAACACTGGCCACTAAGTAGAAGTCTCAGGGGACAGAAAAAGGAGAAAAGCAGATGACCTCAGTGAATTACAAACATCTCTTCATTCATCAAGCATAATTTCTTTAAGCGTATACATGTTGGACTTTGTGTGTACTTACCAGCTATCTTAATTCAGTTATTAAATACAAGTTCATGATATTAAATATTAAGTGCTGTGGTACCACACCCAGGTGATATCTCTGGCATGTAAAGGTTTGGAAATAATCTGCTACTTATCAGAGCTTTGAGCAGGGCTGGATGAGGGAGTGGGGAGCTGTAGAATGTCTCCTGTGACCTCATGAAGTCCATGTTTGCCACCTCAGAGAATGTTACTTGGAGGGAAGCTACAGATTCTGATATTTCCAAGCTTTCCTGGTAAATTCATACATTTTTTCATTTTAGGCATCATAGATAATGAAGCTTCAGGATGCTCTTCTCAAACCTTAACTTTCTTATTGTGTGACAAATAGCATTTTGGTAAAACTCTCACTTTGCAACCAAATAAGTTGTGTGTTATCACAGCAATGTGCATTCCTCCAAGTTATCTCAGCAGAGGAAAATATGGGATGCATTTTTTAAAGTGGAAATGATGAACTGAACACACAAAATCTTTAAATCTGTAAATGCATCACTGTGATGCACTGAAGTACAGACTAATGACCTGCAAGTATAGTTGTTACAGTGAGATAGTGATGTCTAAATATTAATGAATGTAATAATATTCCTGTAAAGCTCTCATTTGGTGTGTGAATTTTAAGATTTTGGAAGAGAATGTTCTACACTGTGGTTGCAGGCCTTTCCAAGTGGGCATCTGCTTCCAATTATTCAGTCTCCACTTTCAACCTGGCTCTTATAGTTTGATATGGAGAGAGAAAGCGTATGGAAAAAGCTAGTACTTAGATCACAGTTCTTACCTGAATCACTTTCAGGATATGGTTCAGAATTTCATTTTTGTTCAGACTAAATACAGATTCATTTCATGTAGTGTTTTATATTGTTTTGTGGTATTTGTATGAATCGTTCATTTTTATTTCTGGTCTGATAAGACAAGCAGTTTTATGAGATGCTGTCTTCCAATTAACTGAAGTCATGTACCTTTCATGGTTTAAATAATACATGTCACCATGGATACAGGGACAAGTTTTTAGTGTCTCGTTGATTTATATTGCTGAACACCACTGTCCTGGCACATTGAAATCTACAGCACACAAAACGTGTGCTGACTTCACATACTGATTACTGCCTTAAAACTCTGGAAAATAATCAAGTAAATGTGAGATGTTTTGAGGCTACCTTCTCATCACATGAGGCTACCTTCCACCACTCCCGAATTTTCTACCTCTGGAGCAATACTTCTGCAAATAAACATTCAATGAACAAGTGAGAATTGTTTGAAAGAATTCCAGAATTTTTTCACATTTCCTCTTTGGAAGACACAAATCTGCTCATCTACATCCTGTCAGGCTTGCAGCAAACTTGAAAGGCTATCTGTAGCAAATGGGCTCTTATATCATGCAACTTTTGCTCCGTTGCTCAAAGACTAGGCACTGAATGCTTTGTGGGAATTTTGCTGAATTTTTAATATTCACACCCTTCATGATTTTTCCAGATAAAATAAAGTATCAGATGACCAGTGCTCATTTTGATGATATGACTGGCAAGCACTGTCAGAGGTAGCCCAATACACTTCCTTAATCATTAATCATGGAAATTGTTTGACACCCTCAAACACCTCTGTGAAACACTGTGTTATAGTGAGCAAATATTCTGTTTAAAAGCCCATCTTCAGGAGTTCATGCTGGAGCCCAGATCTTCAAGCACACTGATCTGCCTAACTTCATGGCACAGAGGATTAGAGCCTAGCTGTTTATCCTGACAGGCATTTCTAGATATAAGGGTGGGTGAAAGCAGAGAATGAATTTCTTTTCTACTTCTGGAAATAAGCATTTGAGCTAAGGAGGAAAGCACACTGAAAGTTTCTAATACATTCCTCTGCACAGCTTAAGGATTTATCTCTCTGTTATAGAAAGCGTAAAGCATTTCACTATGTTCCCAGCACAGCACAGCCTTGGTTCTGGCTTTGTGCACTTCAAGAGCCCATAGCTTCATTTTTTTCAAGCCCAGTGATCTGTCTGTACTTCTACCTGAGGCTTCTGATGTGCTTCTGATAAGCTACAATTACAGGTGAACTGGTAAAACAAGAATTCAAGGGCATTGATGAAATGCTGGGCTCAGCATCCTTACTCCTCCCCTTCTATCACCACCTTTGTTTTTATACTTTAAGAACGTAACAGCAGCTGAGAAAAAAAACTTTTATAGTCCCATGCTATTCTCTGTCTACTAACCTAGAACTCATCAGAGAATCTGACTACTTTATATTTGCACTAGAAAAAAAAAAAAAAGTTAATGTAAAAATCCATTGAGAAATGTGAATTAGACAGTAATATGACATATTCAGATACTACCGTAATTAAAGGAAGGGATGGATGAATGGATGCATGCATGCATGCATGAATGCATGGATGTATGGACGTGATTTCTGCCTAGAGTCTAGAGTACCCAGTATGAAGCTTTATTTTTCACTCTTCTCTCATAAATTTAGCCTGAAGAGTGGAACCGGATACATTTTTCTGAGATAATATATTACAGAAAGGCCATAGACTTCATGGTCATTTTAAGTCAGAAATGCACCACAAAGATGCAGTCCTGTCCACACTCACATGCAATTTCTTGTTACCACATTCCTCCCCTTCTACTGCACTCATTCCAGCATATACTAAACCAGGTCCCATGGGTGGTATAGACTAAAATAACTCACAGAAAAAGAAAGTTCCTCCCTCTCCACTCAATACTCCAAACTGAGTTGTGTACAGATCCATAGTGATTTTGCTAGCACAGAATGAGAGGTAGTAGTTGGCAAACAAAAGGCAGTAGAGGGGAGATAGTGGACAATGTTTCTTCAGGCTATCTACCTTTGTATCTACCCATGGCAGGACCCAGGAAGGTTGTCCAGGCACAACCCCCACACTGAGGGGTCATTTCTTCCTGCTCTGCCAGACCTCTGCAATTCTTTTTGTTACAAAGCTAAAATACTCCTTGACTTCTTTATATAGCTCTGTGTATATGCCTCCATGTGGAAGAAGAAAGTAAATATTTGTGACCCATACTAGGTGAGAAGTTCATTCCAGTATTTCAACAGGGTTGTTTGAGAGATTAACAAGTCACTGCTGGAATATGACAACTGTTGCCAAACACATTGAAAGTAGGTGTTTTCTCCAGTAAAGTTGAGGTCATTGTGATACCAAATGTACAGTGATGCAGATCTATAACACAAACAACAAGGTTTTGACCTTTTCTTCCATCAGTCCCTCCCTGCTTGGCCCGCATATTTGCTGTCATATGATGCGGCAGTCTTGTGACTGCACAGCTTTTCTTCTCCTCACATCCATGCTCAGCTTTCAGCAAGCTCTGTAATCTCCATCTTTATCAGGTTGTGAAAGGTAAAAAAAGTGCAAGTTCAGCTACAATGGTAGTCCCAAAACATCTCACTTATAAAATAATCAGAAAAGGGAGCCCTGCAGACCTGAGCCCATTTAGTCTCATGAATCCCACTGGAAGATATTAAAGGCACCATTTGTGTTCATTTCATTGACATGTCATGTGATTTTTCATACAAGCCTGGAGTTTAGCTGATTTCTGGTAAATTTAGACACAGCTGATGAGCAGACAGTTCGTTCCAGGGGAAGGTTTGCCCTTTGTGCACTACTCCTCAAAGGCTGAAAGCAAAGCATACCTGCATGCAAACAGCAGGGCTGAAAAAAATCAGATTGTAGTGGCTGATTGCTTTCACCCAACCAATCCTAAGCAGGGTGTCCTTGTAACGCATATTTTTGCCCTTCTAAATCAACAAAGAAAACCAGAAAGGGCCTATTTCAACAGCCTCTGTCTCTACTTAGCCTTTGAAGTAATGAGCTCTCTGAAGTGAAATTCCTACCTGCTACAGGTAGGAATTAGCAAGACATCAATTGTGCTAAAAAAATATTCATTTGGTGGCATGAAAAGCATGCAACATTCTTGTTGCCACCCCGCTGGATAGGCTGATACACCATGTGAATAGGCAGGAACTTTGAAAGAGCAGACATAATTGATATACATGTGTGTGCTTATAAATATACATCTATTTAACCTTTATTTACTGCAATTGGAGCTCAGCATATCTTTTGTATTAAATTCTTTTCAATGTGTGTTATTCTTATCTTCTATTTACTGCTTACCCAGTCATGTTTTTGTCCTATGTTTCTCAGACTCCTCAGTTTTTGGGCAAGTGATATGTAGTCAACACGTAAATTGTGCTACTGCCTTGGAGCTGCTTGGACAAGCTACTCATTCATCCACTGAACCAAACAAGGAGCCAGTCAAATCACCAGGACTCCAGACAGTAAGGCTGTCTGCAGAAGAAGATTCTTATTCAATGGTGAGGATAGAGAGTAGTAGTGAACTTATGCTTAAATGAAGCCATCTTCCTATTCAACCTTCTACTTACTTTCTTTTTCAAATCCAGAATGAGACAAGGAAGTTATCCTCTACCCTGAGACATGAGGAATGAGCCAAATAGTGGCTTTTGTTCCTTGTTGCTGGGTGGGCTGAGGTAAAACTGAAGTGTAAGTGTAAGAAGCTGACAATTGTAAGAGAGAGGAAATGCAATCTGTTCATTTAAAAAAAAACCCAAAAAACAATGACTACTGAAGATAAAAATTTGTGCTGTTTCCTCAGGTCTGTTTCTAAGTGCAGTTTCATTGATGGACTTGGTTACAGTACAAGCCACTCCCTGTACACTTAAAGAGCATTTAGGTCATTGCCTTAACTGAAATGAAAGAGCTTCTTGAAGCAGTTTCCACAGCAGTCTCATTCTCCCATCACTGCATTAGCTACATTTCCAGAACTTAAGAGGCTATAGAAACTGCCTACAGTTTCTGTACAGCTGGATTCTGCATGATTAATCCATGTTACTGAGATGACCTAAGTCAGATTGCAATTGGTGCAGAATCTCACCTTTCAAGGAACAGAAAGAAAAATTAATGTCATTTATCATAAGAGAAACAATCCCCAGATGTTGTTCTACAGGTGCCACTGCCAGCCTGGGAGTTTTCCATACAGAGTTCCATTTACTTCCCCACCACCAGCTCTGCAGTTTGTCCCAAGTGCAGCCCCGCAGGTTTCCACCAAACCCTATAGCACTTTTCTCCCAACCCCAAGTGTGTCTCACTGTTTACCTCTGATGAGCCCACCATCTTTCCACACAGCCCTACTTTCTGCTTTGTCTCAGTCCTATGAACAACACTACAGCTCAAATCTCCCACCCCTGGAATACATCCTCCGCACATTTCACCTTTGATGAGTGCATGACTCTCTACAAAGTTCTGTACTGTATCTTCCCACCTCCTCATAGTCCACTTGACAGTCATGGCATTGCCAGAGCAACAGCTAGGTGCCAGGATGATCTTTGGAGATGTGTTTTGCTGGCACTTTTTTCAAGGCCATGATTCCCAGGTGCTTGGTTTTTGTGTTTCAAATCAAATGAGCCTCCAGTGAGTGCTGCGGGTGCTGCACAAACAAAGCATTTGAGGGCATGCCTAACTTCAGGAGCAGGACTGATGGCAATAAAGGCAGCAGAACCAGTCACATACTCATAAACAAAAATTTTCACCACTGCTTTGCCAGACGGGATGATTTCATTCAAAAATCAGCCTTGCAGATGAAGTCCTTGGTGTCTGAACTTTTCTCTTGCTGTTTTTAATAGAAAATGTCCTCATTTAGAAACAAGTCTTTCTCATGCACAGCAGAAAGTGATTGTTATGTGATAGAAGTTATGACTTCTAAGAGGAGATATAAGGTATCTGATTCCCTGACTTCTTTATAGACTTATGCTTACATCATTGCTGGTTTAATTAAATTTTAATTATCCTGTAGACTACAGAACTCAGCAAATGATCTGATGAACAAAATCTAGCTTTAAAGTCCGCATAGCAAAACTATTTTTAACATAAGAAAGGGAAATTGTTCAATTTAACCATGTGTAGTTAACTACATTAACTATGCATTCTCAAATCCTCCTAGACTGCTTTTACCATCTGATGTCATTAGAATCCAGAGCAGCTCCCAATGAAACAAGTCACATGCTCAGAGTGAAGCTCATGACTCTCTTGATCCTTCCTGCAGTACCTATATTGTCACACTCAGTCCCTATATAAACATGCTGCCAACAACTGTCAGGTTTCACATGCTGCACGAGACCATGAAAGTAGATGTTGGTTGCTTTGCCACCTCTCCCCTTTGCCTTTCCCTCTCTTCTCTTAAATACCCTGTATCAAAAGTATTTTTGGAGCAGCATCTTGATTCTGCCATTCCATCCACCAGGTGCAGCTGGTCAGTGGGTCACAGATCAGGCTGGCCAGCTGCCTACGTGGGATGCACTGCTTTCCCCTTTGGGATGCTCCAGGATGAAGCGGTCTTGGGTTTCTTGGGGCAATGGTTGTGTCCCGATTCCCCTTTCCTACTAGTGACATCCCACTGAGCAGCAGCACATAAAACCAACAGAAGCAAGCTTCAGTCAAAGCTATTGCCTTCTCCTGTGCCCTATACATTTATTTGGTCTGTACTCATTCCTACGTGGAATGAAGTAAACAGAAGCGAATGAACCTCATGCATGAAATGTGTCTAAAAGTTATCAACCCAGCTTCCAGAGAGATTCAGTGTTCCTAAAATTGCAGACATTTAGACGTACCTGCCTTAAGACCCCACAGAAAAGGCCAAAATCAAAACAACAAACAACTTCTAAAAGAAGAGGAAGATTTTTAAAAGTGTCCTTTCATAAATAGGTTCCTAGATAGTCCTTCAGACTTGCCTTAACCATAAGAGAGAGACCTGAGAGCTTCTCCTGGGATGTGACTCCCTGAGAAGATTTCTACAACAGGTGCCACCAGCCCTCAGTTGTTCCCTGTCCCAACACTGTAGAGACCCCAGCACAGCATCAGTTGAGCTCATCCCCTCCACCAATGCTCGGTTATCTCCTGATGCACTGAAGCAGCAGCTTTTATCTGATTACAGAGGCTGGGCTGTTAAGATGACACCAGTTCCCAAACTGTCTAATTGGGGCCATATCTGGCCACCTCCCCTCTCCCCCATCACCACCACCAGCAGCCCTCAGGGTTGTGCTCTCCCGGATGAAGCAGCAAGAGAGGGGTCATTGCTGGAAAGGGTTTGGCAAAGCAAGGTGGAGGGGGACAGATTCACAGCCAGGCTTCCCCCCAGCAGGCTGGGAGCAGGCTGGGGCTGTGTGACCATCACTGCCCACCCACCATCACCTCCCTGGTCCCCTGACAGGAAACATCAGCACAGATGGGCCTTGAGCCACTGCCCACTCCCCTCACCAAAACACTTATTGTGAATCGCTGAAGTAGACGAATTCGAGCTCAAAACGCTGTGACTGGAGGCAGGGATCAAGTGATTAAAACCAGAAAAGAAATCTGGGCCTGCAGCACTTTGGGTCAAGCCACCAGCAGTCAGACAAGGAGCTCTTTGTCTGCCTCTGGGCAGCACCAATCGCAGCCCCGCTGTGCCGCAGCCACACAGCCCTGTGCCACGCTCTCCGGAAAACAAACTCCTGCCTGGGGGTCGTGGCTTTTGCCTTTTTTTTTTTTTAGAGTTTGTTGATATTTCTATGGGGGCTTCTCTTCCCCCTCCCACTTCTTTGTGTCCATCCCTCCCCACATGCTCCCTCCACAAGCAGGGGCACAGCAGCCCGGGGGAAGCTCTGCCCCTCAGTCCCAGCAGCAAGTCATTTACCTCCTGGGATGCCTGCCGCAGGTCAGCAGCATGGGTCCTCACTCACTTTGAGAAGTATCCAGCTTTTCAGCCTAGCAACATTATTAGCTGAGTCTACCAAAGAGGCTTGTGATGGCTAAAAAGAGCAGCTTTTCACAGAATCACAGAATGGGTTGGGTTGGAAGGGATCTTAAAGATCATCTAGTCCCAGCTCCTTTATTGGAGCTGTCTGTCCTTTACTCGTAAAAAAACTCTGCCTTTTCATCTTCTTGCTGCTCTGCTTGTCAAGTTGCTGGTCAGGGAGTGAAGGAAACGACTACACAGATGCCAGGGAAAGTGACATGGCTGTCAAACACGCAGGCATTTCAACATCACAGGGAGCCGCAGGCTGATTGCAAAGGCAGATGCAGTGTGCCAAAAGTAATATTCCAGCAGTTTGGAGTGAAATGTTAAATTGATTTAAATTAAATTGAGTTAATAACTGTGGAACTGCTGTACTGCCACATACATTCGCATTCCTTTGTATCTGGTTCCAATCCTCTTCTATTGCTACAACACTGAGAATCTCTGCTGGGGTCAGGGATTTCCCAGAGATACAGCCCTGTGAAGCATCTGTGCAGAGTCTCATCCACCTGCTATGTTTGCATCCTTGCTCTACCTAAGCAGTAAATCCAACATGCCAGCATACATGTGACTACTATGCACCCAGGGATAATCTGTGCTGCATGTGTGCACTTGCAGTGATAAAATAATTGGAATGAAAACATACAGATGTTCTTGAGCAATATTCAGGTATGTAGATCATAATCACACAGCCCTGGAAGTATAAAGGGATCCAGAGGAGAATGAGAAAACCGTACTCAGTTTAAGGCTCCTTTTCCCTGCCTCAGCAGTGTAGAAAACCATTATTGTAAATGCAAATAAGGCCTTCAGAAATTTCCTCAGCAGCAGTCTAATGGTACTCTGCAATCAGACTCATAGCTACTCCTGAGGAAGCACTTCATGCCTTAGCTGAAGTGTGGCACAGAGCTAATAATGTAAGTTCTGCAATTACCTACCAAATGGTTATCACTGAGCTTGCAGAATACTAGCTTTCACAGATAATAAATGGAAACAAAATCTGACCTCACATGAGCTGTGCATTGTTTAAAATTAATTTCTTTTACACGGTAGGATGAGTTCTATTTACACCACAGAAGCAGATACCAAGCTTTTTTTTTTTTTCAAAAATGAAATTACTATATTTATTATGATTGTGTTGCCTAGAAAACGAGGGGTTTAATTTTTATAAGATGTTAAGAGTTTTTGAAATACATAAGGGCACAGAAAAATCAGATAAAAAAGAATAAATGTGTTGGGCACCATGAATGAATAAGCTCAGTAACAAGATTTTTGCCCTGGATTGTTAGACATGAAAGTTAATTATCACTTTGCAACCTCTTAAATATGTCTGTAAGGCTCAGAAAGTCAGGAAATAACAATCTCTATGTATGGTAGCACATTGCAAATGATCCTCTCCCATGCTGTTCCTCATGATGATCAAATGATGCTTGCTGTCCTGGAACTATATTTCATCCACATGTTCCCTCCATCCTCACCCACTCTTCCCAAGAACAACAGAGAGCTCTGCATGGGTTTATTAACAGTGAGAAAGTGATGACTGGTTACATGAGTCTGGACTTGCTCAGGCTCACAGCTGGCCAAACAAACCTCCCTGCATGCTGTAGCCTGCTTTTCTATTGATGAATCACAAGGAGCAATTGAAGGATTTAAAAGCAATAAACTAGTTTCTACTAGCCTGAGATTCAACCTGCTTTTTAAGGGGGTATGTTGGAGTAGGTAAAGTAGCTTGAGTCCTTCTTTCATTAGTTCTATCTGGTATCGGGTGGTTTGATTGTGGCTGCACGGCTGAGAAGTTTTTCCATTTCTTTTGGGGCTGCACCTTGCATATATTTTCCTCTTCTGTAGTCACAGAACTCATTGGGTGATTTGAACGAAATCTGACAACCCTCAAATATATTGTTCCTGCAGAGCTCCTGCAAAGATCATAAGAGCAGGCAGGTATTAGAAGGGTTTAGTAGCAAGGCTCAGATCTTCTGAAACTGTGGGTATTATTTGGAAAGTCAGATAAAAAAGCAATGAGTACAAAACATGAAATCAGGGTTCTTGCAGGGCCATGTCTCTTGGGTGTTTTAACAGACCAATATTAGTATTTTCTGTCCCCTCTCGAGATTCACCCATACCTTTCCACCTTCTAGCTCCCCCCCAGAATAATGTTTTGGCAGTAAAAATGTCTGAGAGTTTTGTTCTTATTTCAGCTTGATTCAAATTATCAAGTAAGTTCAAAAGCTAACAGGAGAGTTCCAAAGCTAAAGCAGAGCTGCATACACAAACAGTGAACTTAGGTGTGTTTCCATTTCAAAAAAGGCTACAAATGTGAAAGAAAGAAACATGCCAATAATTCTTGATTCAAATATAATTTTTCCTGCTTCCCACATAATAACTTAACTTGTGACAAAAGGTTTTTTTAAAGTTCAAGTGTTTCTCTTGAGCAGTTTACAGAAGTGACCTTATGTTGAAAATAGTTTTAGGTTTCTTCTGGTGTAACTTTTCTCTGTTTCTCTCTCATCTGTCTGGAAATTTTAGAAAACCACAGAAGGACTATCATGCACAAGCTCATAACTATTCTCTAGTCCAGGGACAAGCTTGTCACACAGTGTAAGGGAACATTGCATGCCACAGAGTGAATAAAACAGGAAGGAAGCCAGCCTGATGGAGTACTCTGTCAGTGGGGCTGAAACTCCTGTACTCTACTTCTTGTAGATGGATATCTGAGTCCTTTCACTCAGTATTGTAAGGACTTAATTTACATTAGAAAGGAGATATCAGTGCTCTTCCTTCAAATACAGTGAAGAAAAATGTAATTTTTCTTCAAAACTATGACTAACGTTAGTATTTACCTGCTTGTAAAATGCCCTTGTACTTTGAGTGCTCAGGGAGTGCCAGAAGCAAAGATTTCTTCCTCTGAAAATGTGTGGTTTAAAACAGAGAAAGGATATTTAAGCTTCTGTCAATTGACCATTACTCAGCTGAGCATTTTACCTCCTTACCAGATACCTTTTTCTTCTTCAGCTATTCTTTAAAAGCTACTGCTGTTTCATTTTTAATGCAGTGTGCCTAGTTTGGGCCTTCAGAACACCTGGTAGATTAAGTTACTAAAGGGATGAGCAGGAAGAGTTCCACTTGATTGATCCTGATGAGGAACAAAAATGAGACAGGCTTCAAGCTGCTCAGCACTGCCAGCTGGGGAATTTGCACAAGGAGTTTGAGAATTGCTGGGATGGGGCACTGACTGAGAAGGACTTTCTGGGACTTTGGTTTAAATGTTTAATTCAGGGAGTGGCATCCTTTCATTGGCCTGAGAGAACCACGTAAATTCCTGCAAGAATACAGTTATACTAAGTGTTTAGCTCTTGGGAGACAAAGCTATGCACCAGGTGCAAAGAAGAGAGAACCAGGTATCTGCATTCTGAAGGCCACTGGGACAGTGAGGAATTCCAGCCTGCAAACTGCACTTCCTGCTGAAGATAAAGGGAAAAACCCTCATTCAGAGTAAATGCCTACCATTCAGAGTAAAAAATGCTTTTCCTACCCTAACTCAGACCATTGGTGTGACCCTGCACATCAGAGGAAGATACACAAAGCCAAAAGCTGAGATTACATGCTACCTTCCATCAGCTGTCTAACCCCATTGCTGTCCTTTTTCTAACTGGTAGCTAATGTCTGATCTATGCAAAAGTGGTAGGTGGGTAGGGAAGTAATCAAAACATCTCAGAGGCAGAGACAAGGAATTCTTTCATAGCCTGAAGGCAGTCATGTGAGGTCCTTGCCACTGATTGTAGGCTGTCAGTTTATCCCACTGAAGGACATTTATCAGTGAGTGGATTTTATCATGCCTTTATCAGCAAAATTTTAAAAAGCTCTCTACTCTCAGATATCTATGCCATGTGCTAACACTTGTACAAAACACTCAGATCACCTCAGGCTTCTTTTTTTCCAGTAAACTGAATAAATTATAGTTCTTATGTCTCCCCTCCTACAGTCAGCCCTCAAGTCAGCTTTGTGGCTCCCCTCTGAAACTTCTGTAATATTTCCTCAGCCTACCTTAACCAGCAGGAACCAGAAATCCAAGCCAGATTGCTAACCCCATACTCTCACATCTCCACTTCTGCTTTCTAAATAACTCTTAAACACTTTTGACAATGCTCTTAAAGCATTTGTTAAAGGTAGCAGCAATAGTGCTCCTGAAGGTAAACATCCACTGCACTCAGAGTTACTCACCCAGGATTCAGGAGGTGCCAGGGTTCAAATGCTGCGTTTGATTCAGGCCTCTTGGGCAATCTTAAGAAATTAATTTGACCTTTCTGTGTTGCCATCGCTCTTGCCTCAGACTCATTTTTGTAGAACAAGTAGCATACTTGCACTGCCCTGTTTCTACCTGGTTTATCTGCAAACACATCTACAAAGACAGTAGCTCTGCCCACACTCTGAGTCAACTGAGTGAAAGCCTCTCCAGGATGGAAGCTATTTAGACATGCTGCCCAAGGCTCTGCCCGTGCTAAAGTTTCCTGCTGCCTCACTGAGAAAAAAAAAGGCAAGTCAAGGAGTTGAATTTACTCTTACAGGGTTTTCTGGGGCTCTTCAGGGGAGACACAGAACCCTGAGTTCTGAAGCAGCCTCATTTCTCTTGTCCAGCACCTAATTCCCCCCTGTTTTGGCTCAGATCTTTTTCCTCCCTCAGCACTTTCTCAGCCCTCCTGGATGGCTGCACGAAGGTTGCGGTATGGGAGGGAGACCGAGATCTCCAAACCAAACACTCTGGCAGAGGCAATCCCTCCCCTGTCTCTAACCCCACACTCAGGGAAGAAAGAATTTAATTTCCCCAGGAGCTGGGAACATACTGTCCTAATGTCTCAACACAGCAGCACAGTCAATTCTGATGACATGGAGATTCCTTGGGCAGCAAAGATACCGGGTCAGGTAAGCTCCACATGCCTGCCTGCCCTAAGAGATCTCCTGAGAGACATGACTACCACTGCTGGCAAAACACTGAACCTCTCCTACCCTGTCTCTCTCCCTGAAGTTGCAAGCTTTTATCCTCCAGATGAAGTACTGTACATACTCAGTCTATAAAACTGCAATTAATTATATAATCCACTGGCAATGTTGTGGATTTATTATAGCTGGGTAATAATATAATTAGTGGTAGGTGGAAAGTGCTAGAAGTAAACAGCCTTGTTCTTAAAGCCTTTATACTTACAAATAATAAATACTAAGTGTGAACTAGGAGCCTCCTTCTCCCCCCATCACCACTAGTAGTGGATCAACGCTAAAGTCTTTAACTTTACTAATGTTAAAATGATTACTAAGCTTCTTGAAACAGCTGAATTAAAATAGCCATATGAAAATCATGATAATCTTTCGAAGTGTGGATATATTCAGGCACTTTTACTGCACTGAAGCAGAAGTCATATAATGCTTCTTCCCATGATTCCCTGTACTCTCCCTGTACAGGCTTCTGAACCTGCAAGTAGCACTAGAGGGTTGTGTCTATACACCAGAGAGGATGATAATTAAAATGATAAACTGGTGAAGGAACATGTAAACTAGTAAACTTGTAGGGAGAGATTTTGATATTGTTCCTGAAGCATGGCCTGAACTGATTTATTCCTCCATTTATCAATTTAGTCATTTATTTGTAAGGCTTAAGACAGGGATTTTCTTGTTTAATTCCTCTAAGCAGTCAGTCACCAAACAGTCTCTATAATGCTTGTTGTTATAAATATATGTCTAGACGTGATTTAGATTAATTCACCCTAACAATGCTGTCAGTTTGAATATATTACAATGCAAGTGCATAATGTGCAGTTGAAATGCAAACCCCAAACAGGCTTTGCTCTGACCTGCCTGGTGTGTCTTAATATACAGTAATTATTATAACTAGAGTATTGCATCCAGTTCTGGGCTCTCCAGTTCAGGAGGGAGAGGGATTTACTTGAGAGAGTACAACGGAGGGCTATGAGGATGATTAAGGGACTGGAACCCCTGCCTTATGAAGAAAGGCTGAGAGACCTGGGGCTTTTTAGTCTAGAGGGGAGAAGACTGAGAGGGGATATTATTAATGTGTATAAATATATGAGGGCTGGGTGTCAAGAAGGAAGGAACAATCTCTTCTCACTTGTGCCCCTGGATGAGGGGCAGTAGATTAAAGATAAAGCACAGAAAGTTCCATCTCAATATGAGGAAGAATTTCTTTACTGTAAGGGTTACAGTGTCCTGGAACAAGCTCCCCAGAGGCTGTGGAGTCCCCTTCTCTGGAGACCTTCAGGACCAGTCTGGATGCATGTCTGAGTGACCTGCCCTAGCTTTGGTCCTGCTCTGGAAGGGGGATGAGACTCTTCAGAAGTCCCTTTCAGCCTCTGACACTCTGTGATTCTAGTAGGAAAGAAATAGGGAGAATGTTCTTCCCTCAGCTGCAAGGGGAAGTCTTTACAGAGATGTGTGGACTGTAGTGAATTCCATATATATTCAGGGGCTGATCCTACATGCATGGATTGCATGGGTTATTGAGAAAGAACAGTGAATGACTTTCTGGTACTAAACTCCAATAAGTGCAAAAGAAACCATTAAGAAGTGGCCACTGTCATCTTCCTGGGCAAATGTGGTAGTCTGAGACAGTTGGGCTTCCTATCCCAATATTTCTGTTTTCACCACTCATTCCTGGGTGCTTGGCTTGAAAACAGAATGCAGAGAATGATTGATTTAGAAGGCATTCTATCACCATATGTTTAAACATAAATGAACATTTCTGAGGTCCTTTTCCATGACGCTTAAAGAAAAGTCTCAGTGCAGGGTCTAGCACTCTTTATTTAACCTCTTTGAATGTTTGCATCTGAATTTCTTGTTCCTTCTGCTATTATCTAACAAAAATAAGATCACATATGGGTAGTAAGTTACTTTGCATCAACTTGAATGAGTGGACAGACCATGTGTCTGAGAGTATTCTAATCTGTAAAGTATTTTAGGATGCATTTTAATGATCTGTTTATGTTTATGTCGGTTTTATTGTTACAGAATATGAGAAAGTTTTATAGCTTACTTTGTGTGTCAGCTCCCATCTAAAGACAATTTCATTGCCATACAATTAGAGACTGTATTCAACTGGCCCCATGTGCAAGACACACTTATGACAGAGCAGAAGAGACAATTAAAGACTTTTGTAATAGAAGAGAATGTGAGTTTCTAGAAGTTTCTGTCCCAGACAGTTGGCCACAAGGCAAACCATAGATGCAGCCAAAGCACGTGGTCTGAGTGCTCTCTTTGCACCAGAGACTGTAAAAAAAAAGGGAAACAGATGGTAAGAAAAGTGATGTCACCTTCATCTAGGCTGAAAAGTCAGAGTTTGAGCTTCTTATGGCAAGAACCCTCTGGAAAAGCAATTCTGGAAACATGGTAGAGAAAGTGCTGGATGCTATTTGGTCTTATTGTACTTAAGGGGATAAGCTCCACATACATTGTCTGACAATGTCTGGGATTGCAAGAAAGGGAAACACCTGATATATATATAGTCACTTTATACCCACTGATAAAACAATTCTGCCTGAATGTTAGCTATTTTATCAGGCTAGTTATCTGTATGTAGACATGCATATATTTGTATGTGTGTATGTGCATGTACACTGACTCTGCTCTGTAGTATTAATTAATTCTCTGGGCTCTCCCAGGAGAGGTTCAGTTGTCGTTGCTGTCATTTTATCTAGTGGAAGATGTGGCTGTTTGGCATCTCCCAAGACCATGTCCATCCTCACTTACACCTTAGGAACTGATAATTTGAACATGTGATCCAAGCAGCGATGAAGTGAAGCTTGCTCACAGCCCCTTCTTGTACACACTACATGTCCTGTCCTGAAGTAAGAAGTTTTGACACCAGCTACCTATCTGGGAGATGGACAAACTATACAGTACCAGAGCAAGTGAATCTGGGGCACATAAAAAAATTAAATATCAAGCTCCAGGCCACATCGTGTCTCTGTATACGATACTTTATATAGACAAAGTCCTTCAATGCCCTTTAATATCTTCCTCAAAAATATGAGGTTTTAAAGGCCTGGAGGTTAAAGAAAGAACATGTCTAACCTCCTCTAAGAGGTCTTCTTACAAGATCTTCTTTCTTGGATAGTGCAAGGAAATCCTTTCCAAATTCAGTTTTCTGGCATGAATTCACTACTGGCTTTGCAGGCATGAATCTAAATAAGCAGTGCATGCAAACCCTGCAGTAATACAAATAGACTTCTCACGTGCCTGCCTACATAAAACCCTGTAGGTAAAAGAGTTACTTTATGGAGAACATTTTGTAAACCATTAAACTAACTTATCTTTGCATGAAAGGTTAGTCTTAGAAATGCTCTTCCCCTCACTTTTCCAAAGATGAGCAAATCACCCTATTAACTAGATGGTTTGGGGTATTTGAAAAACAGTGCCCTTCCACATTTTGGTTAACATTCTGAAAAATACTGCCTATTTTTTATACTGCCTATTTTAGTTGTTTTCAACTTTTCACTAGAAGTATTCCAGTAACTGTAGAACATGTGAGCATGTTAGAAAGACCACAGGAAATCAAAGAGCTATATTATGCATTATATACTACATGAGGTGCAGGCTTGGTCTAATCAGATTACCATAGAGCCATTTGGCTAGAAGTTCTTTGTCTTTTGAGGCAGAGAGCACTCTCACAGTGTGACAGCCCTTTGGTTGTCACAGTCTAAAATGTATAGAATACTTCTGAGCACTCTTAATCCTGCAGATCACTTCTGAGCATTTCTTTCAGGTAAATACATTTTAGCATGAAATGTCAAAAAAGCCTTCTTTGATTCAAATTGAAAAACAAGGAATTGTTTGGGGATTCTTACTAGCAGGAGGTGGTGCAGGTATCCCTGGGGTGCAGTGAGTGAACTGTAATCAGCTAATGCATTTTGTAAATGTGCAACCCTCTCATCAAATTCAAGTTTGTAGAGAAAGAAAAGAGATGGTGAAAAAAATGCAATAAAATTTAAACTGTTCTGGGTTTTCTGTACTCCTCTAATCTTTTTAAGTTCTCAAACACACAGCAAGTAGTACCAGAAGTAAAATTTTCAGTTTCTTCTCCAGACATTTCCTTCACTAGGCTGATTTTACATTCAAATGAAATAGTTTATAAGCTCTAGTCCTTCTTATAGCTCTGCAATTACCGAACATGAAGTTCAAAGATATTTACAAGAACAGTCACTGCCCAGTTTTCCACGACTCTTTCTATCACTCTCTCCTCTCACAAGACACTTGAGAGAACAATTACCAAGCATGACAATATATATCGGATCACTATTCATTCATCATTGTCCCCATCTCTCGGCATGTCAGCCTAATAGAAAAGGAGCAGGCAAGGAGCAGCAGAGTGTTTGTTCCAGAACACTCAAAGGGTTAAAGAACCACACCATAGCCATAGTCTCATGGGCAGTTAATGGTGTTTAAAGGAACACATTTTGCCTCTAGACATCATAGCCCGAGGGTGTGACCGGAAAAGGGGTGCAAAGGAGAGAACACGAGTGGCCGGAGGGGCTGTGGTAGTGCAGGGAAATGCCTGGGAGAGAGCTGCTGGCTGCCTCCCCAGCCTGGGACACAGCCCACGGGTGACCTCCTCATTCAGGGAAGGAAAGGAGCACCTGACTCTGTCCTCACATGCCTCACCTCTCCCCACCCCTGTCCCCAGCACAATGTAAATGAAGCCATTCCCCAGGTGGCACTGACGGGGGGGTGGTGGCTGTCAAAATGCCCATAGGCTTAAGTGAAACCTGGTTTTCTCTAGTGTTCCTCAAAGAGGAGAAATGTAGTCTGCTACAGGGAACTGGTGTTGGTGCCTCCTGGGAATATTTTAGAGCCCCTCTCAACCCACCCTGCAAACTTTGTTTTGGTGCTGCAAGAACAGTTTACACTGTGGTGCGCACAAAATCAACCCAAGTGTTAGAGATTTCATTCTCTAGAAGGTGATTACGAAGTACTCACTAATAATAACTTCCTTAAAGTATTCCCAAAGAATATATCTGCATAAGGGCAGGGAGAAATATTCCCATGAAGTAACATATTAGGCTACAGGGTTTTTCTTTTTTTTCTGCTTGCTGAGCATCCTCCAGCAATATGCATTTACTTTAAATTTATTTAGCTGAATGCATTTGAATTTATCATTGTCAGTATATTTCCATCACAGGGACTTATGGTGCATAATTGTAACTCAATCTGTGCTGCCTGGTTGGAAGCGGTCAGACAAGATGCAGATTTCATTTCCTGAGTGGAGAATGCAAGTATTTCCATAGTAAAGCATTCATGTTTAAAGTCAAGTCTCCTTGAATGTGAGTGTTTATAATTCCAAATTCCTTTAGAGCAAATATTTGTGTCTATAAAATTCATTTGCAAAAGATTTGGCAGGATGTGCACAGAAAATAAAGGTCAAAACCATAAAGGTGTACTGAAAAGAATAAAAGTAAAGCCCTTGAAGTATAGTGTGTGAATGTTGGTTTGTATGTGTTACAAGGAGGGGTCACTTTGAAAAAAATAACTGTATCTGTGCGAGTGTAAATGTGAAGTTCTGAAAATGCATGCACTGTAGGTTGCTCCTTACATAGCCCACAGAGAGTGTGTGTGCATTCATGTATGCATAAAGGAGGAGAGGGAAAAGGAGGGGGAGAAATGGGTACAGAGACAGAATACTTTTTTTTTTCCTCTCATCAAGATTATTATAGTGCCCTTAGAAATTAGAGGTGTCTACTAAAGATTTTCACTTCAAAGAAAAGTTCTCAGTGAAAGCTTATCCTCTGCGTCTCTCATTAGCAGGCAGAGAAGTCTTTAGCATAATTGATAATCTAGCATAAGAATGTAGTTCTATCCCAAGTTAGGCAAAACATTGCACAAGCATGCGGCTGTATGATGTTAAAGAAGAAAAAGAAATATATATATATATCATATATACATATATAGAAGAAAAAATAAAAATAATCTGAAAGATTTTTAGAGGACTATGAATACAGACATGCAAGTATTAATGCAACACAGAGGTACTCCTGACTATTTGGGTGTAGCTTTTAGTAGAAGACTCCTGTGGGAGTTTTGTCTCTGGTGTCAGTGTCCTGTTTTCTCTACCAAATGTTTTGGGGTTGGCTTCTTTTCTGAATGCTGCATTTTAATCCCCCAAATAGGTGACTGGGTGCATGAGGGAGAGGGAAAATCTCTCTTACCTGGCTGTGTCTAGATGTTGACAGTGTCTCAATGTGCTCCATCATGCCCCAAGTGCTCCCAGCCATCTGCTGAATGTGGCTGCAGCTCTGGCACTCTCTCTGCAGTTGCAGGTTGTGCACTCAGGCAAATCTCAAATGTCTGCCCACCGTGTACCCCTGAAATCTGGGTTGAATCCATTCTGCACCCTCAGTGGGTAGTGAGGACTGTAGGGAGGAAGAGGCATAGCTGAGCAATGTAAAAGAAACACAAAAAAGGCTGAGCTCCTCTACTTACTTCTACAGTGCTTATGAGTGATTGAGTCCTAACCCAAATTAAATTATTCCATGTTGAATAAATATTATCATGATTTTAATTATCCTACTCATTTAGGGCCAATTCAAAAGCTAAGAGGTTCATTTTTTTCAATAGATCAGAGCCTAGAGCATTTCCACAGCCTTTTGTATCTTATCTTAAGAGATTCCACTGGTCAAGTTTTATTAATTCAGTTGTACTTGCTCTTTTCCTTTTAATATGCTGTGCAAATGGATCCTGTGGCAGCTTACTTTTCAGCACTGAATATTTTACAGTCCTTGGCTTTAATTAGCTGCATTTCCTTGTTATTACACAGAGGTAGAAGCTACCATTTAGTGGCAACAGCAACAACAAAAGACAAAATATATTTTAAAAAAATAAATAAAAAAAAAAACCAAGCCACAAAAAACCACCCCTCTGTTTCCTTCTCCCCCTTCAAGGAAGCCTCAGCTAGCACAAAGGGGTGTTGCAGGTCCTTTTACTGCTACAGCCAAGAGCACAAATCAGACACTGATGCTGACATAATGAGCAATTCTGTACACTTGGGAAGCTATCATCCAGCTAGTTTGCATTACAAAGGAGTCAAAGTTATTTAGTGGATGAATATGAGTTGAGAGATACTAGGTCCAAGGCACTACTAATCTGTGTCAAATATGAAATCAGCTGTCTGATAGTTGATGCCAAGTCTCATAGCATAAATCAGTGTGAATATAGGAAGACACTTTCTCTTGCTTTCCAGTATCATCCTTGTGCTTGCCAAAATATATATGAACTGTAGAAATTTTATGTGGCAAACCAAAAGAATGAGGAATAATAGGCTGATTTACTGCCTGTAGTAAGCTAGCAGATGTTTTGAATAGATGTTGATGAAATATATCAAGAAAACAGATGACAAAAATTTTTATAATGTGTCTTGTAAACATTCTGTCAGTCCTAAGGTATACTGCACACTTTTTACAACATTTGTGTCAATCACATCACAAATGTAAGCTTCCCACTTACTAGTTTTATCTCTTTCCTAGTTAGTATCTGAAAAGGTACCAGATCAATACAGTAAAAATTGCATCTGGTTTAGTCCAAGTGCAAAGCTATAAGGACTGTTCAAAGCAAAAAATGTCTGTGAATTGTTCACACAAAGTGTTATTTAAGAAGATCTCTACTGCATTTGCTTTTTGGCATGTACAAATAAATGCAAAAAAGATTTATGTTGTTAATCCATAAAGTTTTCTGTCAGTTCACTGTGGTACATGAGAATTCCTCAAGAGTCAGCTTGTCTGTCAGCAATGTGTTGAGTTTTCTAGACTTAAATCTAAGGCTCACTATTAGTAGATATCTCAGCATGTTTACAGTATTTTCATTTAGCAATTCTGATCTAGCTTAGAAGAGAGAAACAAAACCTCTGTCCATTTACCGGTCCTTTACTGTGTTAAAATATGGACATTTGACAGTTACAAAAATATTCCTTAAAGACTGTTGAAATAAATGACATAAAATTAAATTAACAAGATGTAAGTAATCGTAAATTCTTCTGAGCTCATACAGAGCTTGTAGGAAGAAAAACAAAAAAAGAAAAATTCAATAAAAGAGAAGTGAAATACAAGCAAAGTGTTTTTTTCACTTTTTTTTTTTTTTTTTTTTTTTTTTTTTTTTTTTTTTTCACTCAGTGGTAAAGAAAGATAACTCAAAATGGGAAGATGGAAGGTATTAAGTCTTTTTGAGCCAGAATAGTTCAACATAACATAAACGCTTAAAATTTTTTTTAACTTGCAACAAAAGACCCGTCAGAAAAATTAACATGACCCCAAAATTTTCAAAAGTCTAAGCAGACAAAGACAGAGAAGTCACTGGGAGAAGGTAAAACTCTTTGTTGGCTGTAGGGGCATTGCAGGGTGACTTTGATCCCCCTCCTTTACATGTCTGCTTCACACTGCCACCTGGACCCCTGCTTCCTGGGCAATGGCATGAGGAAGGGATCCTGGAGCTCAGGTGGTGTCTGGCATCAGGTCACCCAGCATCGTGGAGGCAGCAAGTATTTAAGTACATCCACAATTTGTTTTGTCCCTCCTGGTCACAGAGCACTCACTCTTGCTAAGCCCCTTTATTTGCTCTTACTTACATGTGTGACCTTTTCAGGGTTCAGCTCATAATTACTTGCACTGAATTTCCACAAAGGTGAGAAATAATCTACACTTTATTTTTCATGTATCTCTATGGAGAGTGTCTAAAATTGACACTGAAGATGTACTCAAAGATCCACTCGAGAGTACTCTAGATTAAAAGAAACAACCCTATGTAATAAATCCCGAGTCACATTTTTGTAACATCAGAACATTCTGAAAGCAAGAAATCTTTCCTGAACTCTGCAGATATTTGTGGCTCAATATTTATTATCACTAGGTGGAATTTTCTTAAATAATGACAGTAAGCAGACAATCTCCAGCATGTTTCATCCAACTGCATATAGAATTTGGATTCTGTTAAATGTAATACAGTGTATCATAATGTCTGTTCTGCTTTTGTGAGCCTTAAGGTTCCTACTTGTTCTGACATCTGTATCTGTATCAGGTGGCAAATTCCTTTTTTTCATTAGGAAGCCTTCTTTAATCCAAATTTTGATGTGTGGTCCTGAGATTGGTGTAACAAGGTTTAACTTTCAAACACCAAGCACCATCTCATGCTAGATGTTTATTTAGCATTAATCTGAGACATACAAAACCTTCTTACCCCTTGACCCTGTATAACAGAGGAGACAGTACTGAACAAAGACAGATCTATCCAAATTAAAATTAATGCCAACTTCCAATCAGAACCCTCTCTGCTTGGACATCTTTTACATGGTTACTGCTGCATGAATGCACACACTAAGTTTCTAACAGCTCCTCTGCAGCAACATGCTAGAAATAATTTCTTATGACTAACATAACCTCAAGGCAAAGACAAAACTTGTATACAGGAGTCATCTGTTCTAAGTACAGCTTGAGTGTGAAGATGCAAAATCCCACCTCCCATTATAGCAAGCTGGGTGGCTGGAGGTGGGTCTTGGTACTACTTATGGTAAGGCATGAAGACGTCTGCCTTTGGAATTAGTTGTTAGAGTGTTGCTACTGACTGAGCTGCTAAATTAGTGTTGTCTGTCATGAAGATGCCATTGTAGTTGCATGATCTCCTCAGTTGCATGTACACTCAGTTTCATCCCCTTACGATATATGTCAGTCTATTTTGATTTTATTTTTTGCCTGATTTCCTAGATGATGGGACAGGGAATATTAAAAACAGCAATTGTGAAAATGTGGAGAGTATTAGAACATTTCTGGCCACAAACTGGATGATTGTAATCTACAGGGGGCTGTTGTGGTTCTTCTTTCTAGGAAATAGTGTACTGAAAGTGTGAGTCCTTTTAGGTAGAACTATTCATTTTCTGAGAAATTAAGTTGAGAATAAAGGAATTAGGAATCCATGTGATCCATGTGATATCCATGTGATATTCAGGACAGTTCAGGGTCCCTTTACAGGCCACTATAAAAATGTCCCAGATGATGAACTGGATGGTTGCTCTTTTAGTGACAAATTAGGCAACTATTTGATTTCCCTCTTGCATATGCTGAACAATCTGCTGATTGTAGCTGAATTATTTCATATTTATTTCCCATAAAAATGAAGCAAAATTGGGACTTACTGGGTTTTGATTTAGCTTGAATGCTGGCAGCCACATTCTGAGCACATGCCTTAACCAGGACATACATGAGCATTCCTCACAATTACACATCATTCCATATCCTCTTTACCCTGTACTGGTCCATCTGTACTCAGAAGAGATGGGAGGCACCTGTTACTGATTTTGCTAATAATCTCATCAGTTGTTTCAGGTTTATTTAATGGATGAGAGTATTTTATCTTAAACTCTATGTATCCCTAATTCAAGCCTGCCCAGATCTTCAGAAAACTCAATCAGATTTGAGTGTTTTTAGCTTAAGTTTGAAGTTTGCAATGTGGGTAATAGAAACAGAGGCCTCGTCCAAAGTCAGAGTTAGGTGAATTCAGCCAAGATTGGTAGGATCTGTCAGCAAGTGACAAGGTGACCCTTACTTGTTCTCAGTAGTGTAAAATACTGACCTCTGACCCATGCCACACATGAAAATGAATGACATGGTGCTTGCAAAGATTTAGTGCAAGCAGTAGCTGTCTGAGTCCCCATCCAGGTAAAGATGAGCAACATGATGGAACTGATAGGACAACTACCAGCAGCAATAGTCCATTGTGTTGCAGCTCCAGAGCCGCCAAACAATTGCATTGAGAATCTCATTCTTCTGTACTTGAGGACCTTTGCAGCTGCTGCTGGTGAAAGGGGTACAAGCCCTCCTTGCAGTGAATTTGGATAGATCTACCCAGCATACAGAGAGAGTGCTTTGTGTGTTGAATAAACCAGACACCCAACAGCCATGGACTTAGGGAACTTAAAGCCAACATATAGCACTGGCTTACAGTGCTTGTCCAGAGCCTCCAGGTGTCTGCTGGCCAGTAACCCTGAATGTGGTTGTGTCTTGCCTCAACACAGAGTGTAAGAGTTGCATCACTCACCAAAAATCTCAATAGTTTTGAGAAGAGGATGCTCTTCTGCTTATAGCAAAAACCTGCTGTCTAAGTCCCTGTGAAATCAAAGCAGATACAGCAGATAGATGCCTCTTACTCAAGTCTTAGTACATCAATCTAGTTCTCTGACACTTAGGTTTGGTGAGTGATAAGGATCCATGTGAGGATCATGTAGTCCCTACACTGATTTGAGAGCTATTCCTGAACAGGCAGTTTCTCTTTGGCCATGATGACACCATAGTCTTAACTAAAGACATTCAAGTTAGAAGTGAGGAGCTGAGAAGCTACCTGCGTGGATATTGTCTCTGAAATTCCCCTGAATATACACAAACCCATATTTGGGTTTATATTAATTCCCCCATATACACAAACCCATCCTGCTAAACGTGGTATGAATTTTAATATTCTTCTTGGAATGTTGGAGAGCAGAGGTCAAAAGTAGTATAGTAAATGCTTTTATGTAGGAAGCTCAGTCAGTTACTTGTGATTCCAAACTAATTTATTCAACATCAAAGGAACTGCATATGAAAAAAACATGGAACCAGCAGTGGAAGCGTGTAACAGAAAATTAAAGGATTTGTGCCTGAAATACACAATGACGGATCAGATGCCTCGCAATGGATGATAGAAAAAGTCCTAACATCACCCAGTAGTTGTTGATATAATATAATAAGGTCTAGGAGAAAAAAAGGGTTCAAAATGTTAAACATTTAAAACTTACATCTGCCTGAAAAGACATGCTGTAAAAAAATAGGCCGCCAAATAAAGAAGTAAGTTTGGATAGGTTTCACAGTGCTGACATTGTCTCATAACTCATTCATGTTTATAAATATGTAAAGGGTGAGTGTCAGGAGGATGGAGCCAGGCTCTTCTCAGAGATATCCAACAACAGGACAAGGGGTAATGGGTGCAAGCTGGAGCATAGGAGGTTCTGTGTACACATAAGGAAAGCTTTTTCACTGTGAGGGTGACAGAGCACTGGCACAGGCTGCCCAGGAAGGGTGTGGAGTCTCCTTCTCTGGAGACATTCAAAGCCCACCTGGATGTCTTCCTCTGTGACCCTGCTCTGGCAGGGGGGTTGGGTTAGATGATCTTTCGAGGTCCCTTCCAACCCTTAACATCTGTGACTCTGTGACTCCTAACTAAAAGAAGTGGTACAGTATGCTGAAATAGTCAAATGCTGATATGTGTGCAAAAGATGACTGCAAAGCAAGTTTCTGATCTGTAGGAATTTTTGAGATTTCAAAGCTCACTCAGGACATAGAGAAAAGAAAAAGAATTACGTGTGATGACATAGTGATAAAAAATGTTTTAATCGAAACATTTTTTCCTGGTAACTGATTTTTATTTTTAATATTTTTCTCATGATATATTAAGAAAAAAGATGAAGGAAAAAAAAGAATTATATGTCAGATAAGAAGACATTTCCTTTAAAAAAACAAAAAGAGCTATTTTGACAATTTGGAATTTAAATTATTGTGAGACTGAATTAAAACCAACCCTTTTCTGTGAAGAGTTTCAGTTTTGACATACAGAACTTTGTGCTTTTTACTGGAAATGCTTTAATTAGTTATACCTTTCTTTCCTTTCATGGCAGTGTCTGCCTTGTGACATTCTAATATAGAAAGCACTCTCTGTAGATTCCTAAGACATTATCTGAATAATTTTCCATATGTTAATTTGGTTTATTATAGATTACAATCAAATTGCTAATTGTATTTTTCTCCAGCATCATCAGATGTCTCTGCATGTTTGATCAAGAATGCCAACTGGCATAATCAGTTACAGGATGTACCTCAACACTAATGTTAATGGTTAATGGATATTTTTTATATTATCTCAACCAAGACATTTATTTTCACTGCCTAAATGAGGGTTTTAGCTTACCTGTAATTCCATGACAAACTGAGAGATGCAGAGGTATTCATCATAAATTCAGACTCTATGAATGAAGAATTATTCAAATTTCAAGGACATAAATATAAGATTGCTGAAAAAGCATCTGAAAAAAACAGAAATCTCAAGAAAACTGGAGTCAGATATTTTTATGGTACCAGACTCCCACTACTGATATTTTCCTAAGACTCAAGTTCTATGTAGGGATGAACACACTTTAAGAAGTACCAGTTTCTCCAGTGAAGAACACTGAGATCTTGTCAAACAGTGATGTATCTTGTTTAGTGCTGTGCTCAAATATAAAGAAGAAAAGAATGACTATGTCACATAGATGATTTATAACATGAGCAGTGAAACATGTCAATAGTATTTACAAAATGTAAGCATAGGAAATGCTTCTAAATAATCCAGGGTAAAATGGTGCCACTTTTCAAAGTTAATATCGTAGTTTTTCCATCCAAAGATGTGTCTCAAATAAAAAATTCATTATCAATGCCAGTTAAATGCTAAAGCATATTACTGCTGAGGCCTTAGACTTTTACTCAGTAAATGCAAGAAAAGTCCTGTGGAAAAGACTGAAGTCATCTGTCAAAACAACTTCACTTGGGGTGTCAATTTTCTCATATCTTGGAAACCTGTTTCATTTTCACAAAAGGATGCCCAGAAAGTGGCCCAACACATTTTCCTCACACTTTCAGACTACAGAGAGTTGATCTGAGGAAACTGAATACTTCTCACTCCAGTGATGTGAATATTCACTTCACAGTTCAGTCCTGGTTTCAGTGACATGGAAACAACACCCTTGGTCTCAGCTTCACGTCTACCTCCTTTGGGCCACAGTTGCACAGTGTTGTCAGTCACTTCATGCCCACAGATGTTGACAGTAATTGCAAATACTTTTTCCTTTACCGTACTATGTTTAGTATGCAGTAGAAGAGGACTTTTGAAAAATTTTAAAGGAAGCACAGCTGATAAACTTCAGGTTAATATTGTTATGTACTGTTTTACAGTACATAAAAGGCTCTCAGCTCTGTTGACATTGGATGCAGAAATGCAAGAAAATGAGGTCCCTGATACAAACAGTTCATCATCCTAACCTACTGTTTCACCAGTACAAATGTATCTGAGAAATACCAATGCCTGTAACATTTAAAGCTATACCAATAACCACCTTGGTGGTGATCTTCATGTATGAGTATGTAGCAAAATATGTTACTGGAGGGAGAAGGTTATGAGGAATGTGATTTATGCATATAATTAATTATCTTAGGAATAGTTCATGAAGGTAATTCCAATAGTGGTTTTTCAATCCAGATATTCAGTGCAGACATGCTTATGCTTTGTAGGCAATTAAGAGATAACCTCTGATAGGAAGTGGCAAAGGCATTTTCTTCAGAGCAACAGTGGCTTTCTGTAAAAGCAGAAGTATTGGAGGACATGTCAAGTTAAGACATCTGCTTAATCAAGTAAAAAGCCTCAATTGATATTTCCCTTAGGATTCTGCACAAAAGAGACAGGATTTATCAGGTTGTCCAAAACACTGCATTTCTGTTTACTTTTTCACCTAAAGGAGAGTGTTTCCATTTGCTTTGTCTGGATTTCTAGAAGCAGGTAGTACGAATCAGAGTTCTGGGAAACCCTAAAGAGATATGATTGCATGAGGTTAGTCAAGGAATATAAAACTACTGCAGACACAGACCCAGTCTGAAAACACAGCAGAAGCCTCTGAAAATGCAGTCATTTTTTCTGCCAGAACAATTATGGTGTAATCAAAGTTTCATTATAAATGAAACTGCAAATCCCACATTGCACATATGAAACAATTAGTGACTTTAATTTGCTTTGCTGTAAATGGAGGCTTTCTACAGCTGAGCTTACTGTGAAAATAGAGTCAGGTAATTCAGTCATAACATTACCTGAATGTTTTCAAATTGCTTTTGCACAAATACTTTCTGATACAATCCTCTTTTGTCTTTAAACTACCAGAAGTGTAGTCTTCTGAAAAAGGAATTTATCTTCCTTTCTGAGACTATGTTGAGTGTCTGTGTGGACCCTGCTGCTGCTCAGCCCAGGTCTTCAAAGCAGACCAAGGTTGGCAGACCCAGTGATATAATGGAAAAATCAGCCAACATTGCCACTCAGTTTGCCCTTTTGCAGAGCTAGATGATGATTTGGATTATCAGTGTGTGTGTCACTGTTACACCGTGCCTTAGAGAAATACCACTTGCAACCACTCCTACACAGACAGCTCATTCCTTGGGTTTGACTGCAATGGGAGTCAGCAAAGCTTCAAGTTTGGGGGAGAAGCGATGAGTGGACCTCGGTTCTGTGTCCCCTGTGTAGCAGCCACTGTAACCACATGTGGGTTGTGGCAATTTGTAGATGTTATGAGCTATTACTAATAAGCTATTTTTCCATGTCCACTTCCCCAACCAAGTGAAGGAGTGTATGAGTAATTCTGACTCATCTGATACTTCGAGGGATCGGGTTTCTTGGGAATATTTTAAAGATGTGGCCCCATCAGAGTCTCTTCCTCATCTCCGTGCCAGTCCTAAGCGAGCCCATTTTAGATGGACTATATGATACTGGCTATATTATGTGCACTTTGTACCTTTTGGGTATTTATCTTGTTTCCAAATGTCAAAGCAGAGTGAAACAAACAAATTTTAAGTCCCAAATTAAATGTAGTTATTTACTTGACTGGAGTAGCTGGAAAACTTCCATTCCAGTTAATTGGGGTTTTTTTTAAATAATCAGAGGAAAATTTGCTACATTATATGAGTGTGGAGGCACTGACCTATAGTACACTGTGATGATGAAATAAGAGGCAGATGTCAAGAAGTGCTCACCAAAGGGCCAGCTGGCAAAGGAAAGGGGGCAGTAAAAGCTGAGCACACTAGTCACTGGATTTTGTAAGTTCAATCCAGTCCAGTTCATGTCTAATGTCTTTGTGGTATGAGTGACAAAGGCAATGGAGCCAAAACAACAACCTTCAGAAGTTAGCAGGTGATACTACTGATACTACTAGCTGATTTGTAGGCAAAAAAATCTCCCCAAAAATGAAGGACAATGAGAGCTCACACCTAACTACTGTGACAATCAGTAGACTATTTTTCTTTTGGCCTTGAGGGATGGTTCCTATAATTCATTTCTCCACCTGCTAGTCAGAGAGAGCAGATTTCCACAGCATGACTACTCAAGCATGTGTGCTGAGCCTGCTGAGGAAAATGAACAGCACCTCCAGATAGGACCTGTGTATACCTACCCATCAAACTGCCCTTGACAGCACTGGCAGGTGTCCTAGAGAAGTATATGTCCTAGCTGCGATTATGTTATTTTAAGCAAAATATGCACATTTAAATAATCCTGTAGAGGAAAGCTTGTATTACCAAACCCATGCAAAATGACAGTGTCCTTCACAGAGCATGCTTATTTTCAGTGTCATCAAAAAAACCTAATGATTCCATATTCAAAATATCAGTAGTAGAAATGGATACCAAGTCTTCTGTGGATGACAGGGTATTAAATATTTCAGTCCTGTCATCTTAGATAACAGGGCAGATTCTAACCTCCCCCCAAAACACAACAGACTTGTTTTAATCTGTCCCAGCTGGTACCTTTATCAATGCCTGTCTGTTCAGCATCTTTATGGTCCTTAAACCCCCATCCCTGGAAGTGTTTTGACATGCCAGATAGCAGGGGAAGTAAGCGTGGGGGAAATACAGTCATGATAAGATATTATTACTGATATTATTACTTTTTAAATTATTTATCATTTGCAAAGGCATTTTGTAGGAGCTTTACTGTCCTGCAGGCCTCCTACCTGACATGCTCTGTCTCTTGGCTCTGGTGGCACAGCCAGAAGCACTTTGCCTGCAGCTGGGAAGCTCCCACTGATGCTGGGCTGTGCCACACAAGGGATGTGCAGAGCCAGGTGCCTTCACCTGCCTGAGCTGTGTGAGAGGATGGGGTAGAGCTGCAGAGAGAGAGCAGGCACAGAGATTTCATTCAGCCCTGGTGTCAAGCCTGGCAGCCTCTGCCAGGAAGCTGCTGCTAGGGCTGAAAAGAGCTTTTGCTTTGTGAATGGACTTAAGGAAAAAAAAAAAAAAGAAAAAAAGAGACAGGGAAAATTATTGACCCAATAAGGTCTCCATAAATTTTTTTTTCCCTTACTCGTTTTTGGCTACCTATCTCTAAAAGCCTTACCGATCAATTAACATACGCTTAGGAAATACAATTAGGTGCATCTGGTAATAAGGATGACCTTCCTCTATCCTTTTTGCTCTGGGGGTATTGGGTTTTTTTTTTTCCTAGATTAACTTTTCTGTGAAAATAAGAGTCCTGGTACAAACAAAGCATCTCTGTCTATTCCAGTAAAATTTTGCTCTCTTTAGAACCAGATCTCTTTCTCCCTCTATTGTGAATGTAATTTTTATTCTATTTCATGGTTTCATCTATCATTTTATTTTCATCCCTCCTTTTAAGTCATACTCGAGGAAATGAGATGCCTGAAATAATCAAACAGCATAAGTAAAGTATGCAGAAATTAAAAACCAGCTTCCCACTCAGGCTCTTAAGCTAAACCGACTGATCTTGGTCATGGAAATTTTCACAGTTTGAATTCTGCTCAGGTCAGCAGCAAGCAAAGCTCATTATTTTCTGGTGCTTGTTTTGTGGCCTATAGGATATAGGTGGATGGTTTTTTCCCGTGAAATAGGTTTTATATTGCCAGCTCTCTGTAGGCTAGAAATAGGAACTACATTCAGCTGCACAGAAGGGGATTTCAGCTCACCTATGAAATATGGAACAATTGCTTCCAGGCCTGGAAGGATTTCAGAATATCAGACCTTCAAATTGCTTCTGATATTGTGTATGAATAAAAAAAATTGTAAGCAATTTTAAAGGACTTTGCACTGCTGGAGAATGGCTAGATCTCCTTTTCTATTTGGTGAACACAGATCACAAAAGGTCAGTATTACCAGATGGGTCAGACAAATGAATTATAGGATCATGGAGGGATTTGGGTTAGAAGAGACCTTAAAGATCATCTAATCCTGACCCCTTGAATGGGCAGGAACACCTTCCACTAGATCAGGTTGCTCCATGCCCCATCCAGCCTGTCCTTGAACATTTCCAGTGAGGGAGCATCACAACTTCCTCAGGCAACCATTTCCAGTGTCTCACCACTCTCACATTAAAGAATTTCTTCCTTATGTCTAACCTAAATATCCCCTCTTCCAGTTAAAAGCAATTCCCCTTCATCCTATTGCTACATGCCCTTACAAAATGTTCCTCCCCAGATTTCTCAGGGTGGTCCAAAGGGAAAGGTTCTCCAAAGTTTCCCCTGATAGAGCATTCTCTTCTCCAGGCTGAACAACCCCAACCCTCAGCCTCTCTTCATAGGGGAAGGTGCTCATCTTCATGGTTCTCCTCTGGACTTGCTCCAACAGCTCCCTTTCCCTCTCATATTGGGACCTTCAGAACTGGACACAATACTCCAGATGGGGTCTCACAATAACAGAGCAGAGAGGAGACAACCACCTCCCTTGACCTGCTGGCCGTGCTTCTTTTAATGCAGCCCAGGATACAGTTGGATTTCTGTGCTGCAAGCATATATTATCAGCTCATGTTGAGCTTGCTGGAGTACTGTGGTGGAGGCCAGCCTGGTGACCCTCTATGTATTGGATTTCTGAGAAGCACACTTTTTCCTTTATCTCTCACAGCTGAGGCAATTCCCTACCCTCTTCATTCCATCTTTCTACAATACCATGTTATACTACCACAGGAAAGAACCATAACTTCCCTAGTGTCCCAACATGTTTTAGGTTGTACCTAAATACAGCCAAGTGTGACCATCACAAGTTTTTGTCAGCACTGTAAAAAACATCTCAAAATAACTCTCCAAGAAGAGGACTGAAGACCAAAAGTGGATACACTGATTGTATTAAGAGTGCTTCCAAAGTCCTAGTCATGCTTTTCTTTCTTCACACCTTTTATGTTAGTCATTCAGTGTTAGGCATTACACTTCTAGTTTTAATTTCTATTATGTGAATGTTATGATGGTACATGGGGGCTGCTATTCTGTCAGTCACTTTCCCATTTCTCACAGTGACTGGGAGGGCAAGGAAAAAGCATAGATGAAGAACTGCAGGAACACCTGGACAACAAGTAACAGCATGCAGTCCATATATTTTTGGATTGCATATGATCAGGAGAAGGGATGACAATGGAGCACAGTGGCAAACACAAATAGGAGCTGGTAGACAAGTGCTGCTTATGAATGAAACAAGATGAAGAGCATTGTGAGAAGTGCTGTAAGGGGGTGACCATACTATGGGGTTACATGGTAAATGCTGAAAAGGCTGGTAGCTAGAGGAGCAACCAATGAAATGTCAAGAACTAAGGCAGTGCTGAGGTGAAAGCCATATGCAGTCTCAACTAGTTCCATTTCTGGAGATAGAATAATGAATGGAGGTGTCGCATGTTCATTCTTCTCTCTTCAGTTTCCATTTTTACTCCCTGAGTTCTTCCAGTGATACATTATGATATGACCTGTGTCTATTCTTTATTGTTGGACACCAGGGTAAAATATCAGATCCAGAGCTGCTGGAAACCATCCACCACTCCCTGTCCACTGAGGAAGGAATTGGAGGGAAGGAGAACTTGCTGACTCTGAGCAGCTGAGTAAGAACCCATAACTGATAAGATACTAGAAATTATCTGCAACACATTCTTTTTGGCCCATGCCAGAGATAGGCAACTTTGAAACTACAGCAAAGGGAATGAAATGAAGGGCTCTGATATTAAAGACCTGAGACTTCACATTGAATATTTTTCTTAGGCAAGACTAAATCTTTCTAAAGAAGATTTAGTCTGTTAAGGCAGTAGCTGGCCAAACTAATGAGTATTGTCACAGTTTAATTCTGGGCCAGCAATTCACTGAATAACAGATGCTCTCTATTAATCCCTCTCCCCTCTCTGATAAAGAAAGACGAGAGAATAAGGGAGAGAGACTTGTGGGTTGCAAACTAAACTACACAGATTTAATGAAACAGTAATGATAAAACAGGAAAAATAATTAAATATAACAAATATACAGAAAAATGATACCATGTTCCTGCCCCCCCCTTCCCCAGTAATGCTCATGTTGCCACCAAGGCTGCAGGGCAGCCCTGGGAAAGTCCAGGCTGGGATCCTGGAGTCAGCAGCAGTCAGGAGCTGGAGGCAGGAACACACAGATTCAGGCTGGCAGGGATCAGGACCACAGTCAGAGGAATGGGTGGAATCCTCCCAGGATGCCAAAGAAAGCAGGAACAGGTGAAGAATGACCAAAGGGGCTTGATCCTCATAATTCCTCAAATTTATACTGAGTATGAAGCATATAGGATTAAATACTTTGTCTGGTCAGTTTCAGTCACTTTGTCTGCTTCTCCCTAATTGAGGGTTGTAGGTGTGTGACCTCTTCACTCCTTTTTTCATTCCAGAGGGCAAGATGTTCCTCAGAACCAACCAGTGGTCTTGGCTCTGCACACCAGTCTCCAGCAATAATTATAAACATCGAGTGTTATCAGTCCTAGAAGCAGACACTGACTGAGAAACTTGTTGTTAATTTCAGCAGGTGCAGCTACTTGGAAGAGACATAGCTGAAAATAAAATAACAGGACAGAAAATTAGTTCTGTTCTGGCCCAAGCCAGGACAAGTATAATTTACTTGTTCCCTGATACTGTGTGGACTGATTTACCACCAATTACCTGTTACACTGCACTTGTAAGTGTAGAACATTTATTGGAGTATGGTGTTTGAAACAGGTACAGCAGAATGAGAATTCTGCCTCATGTTTAGCCCCCTCTGAATACTATGTTAATCCAAGTTAATACTATTCCTTCAAGAAGATCTGCAATGAAAAAAAAATCTCTATGCTCTCCAATGATCTCAAAGGGATTCAGATATTACTCTTTGTTTTGCAACTCTTCAAAATTTTGGAGATGATTTGTACATTTCTTTTTTGGCTGCCCTAATAAAAACTTATTTTATCATTGGGTGAGTATATGACAGTTTAATGGAAACTGCTAAAGGCCATTAAAGCTTGCAATATCTCTAGGACTTCTGTAAAGTGCTTGGTACATCTGGCAGGCCACCAAGTTGATGAAGGCCTTGGTGCTTCATGTCAGTCACAAAAAAGCACTGTTGAGGAGGTTGGCTTGATTCAAGTTACTGACCTATTCAGTTTTTATGCCTTTTGATTGCAGTTAAATGCAGTGAACTGGGAGTTTTACACTTATTTCAGGTTTAATTATGAAGCATATTTTTTTGCACAATAATAAAGTGGAACACTTTTTCTTAGGAAAATCTTCCTGGCTTTAAATAATTTTATACTGGTGTAAAAGCAGATAGGTAGGGTTCCCCTTATCCCCTTTAAAGTATTTGACTACTTGTGCTAGATATGAACTCTGGACCCAATGAGTCACAATTCTGACACCTGTGGTAAAAAAGTTCAAAAATATAATTCTTAGAGGCCACAGAGCTAAAGGGATTTCAGCTGAGAATAATTTGTATCAAAATCCTGGAGAGGCCAGGAGGACTCTATGAGTTGCAAGAATAGTGTCCTAACTCAAGCCCCTCACACTAATGCACCTGCCTCAAAAAACCTACTTCTACAGTAATTTAAAAGCATCAGGCTACTTTAAGAAGAGTTGGAGATTTTCTTCCTTGGGGAAATATGCTTAACATAAGTGCATAGTTTGCTCAGCTGAAAAGAGGCCAATACCCAAATAAAATAAATAGTACAAAAAGTGTAGAGGCCAGGATCCTGGCACCAGGACCAAGGAGACATTCACAGGGGTAGTTACCAGTACCAGAAGCATGCAGGATGCCAGCTTTAAAAGCCTGGAAGGAGAATGGTGTTTCAGCCAGTTTATGGAGGAGGTAGAGGCAACACAAATGCTTTTATGAAAGAGAATGCTGAGCCCTGAGGACAAATATCTGAGGCTGAGAGACAGATCAAAGCTGTGGGTACATAGATGAAAGATCTCAAAAATAAATGTGTAGCACAGCAAGCTGCCTGCTTTGCCTGAGTGAAAGCCATTTTTCATCAGTAGTCTCCTTGCATATCATATTAGCCAACAACTCAGAGATACAACTTGTAAAACTTGGACACTCACCATTATCTACTTCTCTATCTATAAGCACCAAAATACAGGTCACATGGGAAGCACAAAAGAGGCTTACTGAGAGATTTTCCCCAAATGGCTGGTGGATGAGGGGCAGGCAGTGGGGTGGAGGGATACTCAGTTCAGGGAGGCCTGGATGAGGCATGCTGAGAATTCCAGTTTTTCTGAAACTCTCTTCAGTGTGCCTTTAGCTAGACACGGAATTGCTGATCAGGTTTCAGAGTCTGGGCTGAATGTGGTGAAATCCATTAGCCCCTGACAGAGGGGCAGAGTGGAAAATTCCCTCTCTTCTTGCTCCACTGACAATTAGTTACATAAAGTGGAAAAACTCAGATGAAACACTGGCTTTTCAGCCCGCTGCTTTGGACAGTCCTGTAAGAGAACCCAAACTCAAAATAATGTCTTCTGTGAGGCTTGGACTTTGAACGTGCAGCTTCCTAGGAGAGTATTCTGATTTCTGAGCTAGGATGGGGCTGTACCTTGCCCCTGAAGTTTGGACCAGAATTTTCATCCTGAACCCAAGAATTTCTCTATCAAAGTATCATTGTAGCAGGTGCAACTCCTCTAAAGGCAAAGGAGAAAGACAAGAAAAAGAGAGGAGAGGAAAGGAGAGGAGAGGAGAGGAGAGGAGAGGAGAGGAGAGGAGAGGAGAGGAGAGGAGAGGAGAGGAGAGGAAAAAGGAGGTTTTGAATTAATATGACATGTAAGATAATCGTTCCCATCAAAATTTCAAAGTCTAATTTGAACTCATTATAAACAATTGTTTACAGTCAAGTGAAGGCTAGAGGTACAAACTAGGGAAATACGTTACTGATTTGAAAAAGGTCATAGCCTACAAGTACCTCAGTGTGAGATCTCAGTCATGTGCATGGGTCAGAAGACCTGTGGGATTCTCTGTAGAATAGACATAGCAGTAGGTATAAGTTCATGGTTTCACCTCTGCATGCAATTAGGAGAAACCTGTGCTTGGGTAGGACATACAACATAGGTGTTATAATTTTTCATGGATCTTCAGAAACAGGAGGAAAGGAACAGGGAATAGTGCAGAATATCTTCAAGGACTAGTGAAAATGGTTTCCTCTAAATAAGGTTAAATGCTCAGTCTATTTACCTAACTGAAGAGATGATTGAGAAGTAACTGATTTACCAGTATCATCAAATGGGGGAAAATTCTTTGTACTAAAGGGCTGACCAATCTCGTGAGGAAAGGCTGGAGAGAAGACAGATCAATATTAAACATAAGATGCTGTCTTGAAACTGAGATTTATTATTCTGAAACAGAGGATAAGAGGAGGTGATGAAGTCTCTATTTTCCAGACCTTGCTGGAAAGTACAGTTTAATTAAAAGATATTTCACAGTGTTGTTAAGCACATGTTATTGGTTTCACTGGAGTTGGTGAAATTTAACTCAATTGAGTTTAATAAAAAGGAGGTTATACAATGTGTCCTTAGAAGATCCCTTTCAGCCCTATTTTTCCGTAATGAAATAGTCCTTCTATCTCTACAAGCTATGTATCTATGTTTCTAGGAGAAAATAAAAGGGAATTATCTGAACAAAATTGTCTGTGTCTGCTTGCTTTACATTTATCTGCATCACATGTGGTAAACCTACTTATTAGGAACTGCTGGTTTCCTTGAAGCTCATTGAACTTCACAATGAAGCTCCAATGCTTCTCTGTCTACAGCACATCCAGTCACATAACCCAGCATTGCATTGATCACCCAAGGGGCTTTTTTCCAAAGTACCACTGTCTAAATCATAGCAAGGAGAGCAACGTAAGAAAAACATTTTTTTTTTTAATTGACCAGTGTCTCTTTTCCTTTTTGCTCAAAGCCTGTCTTCATAGAAAACGAGAGCTATTGCTGTCCCTCTCTCCCAAGGGAAACATACTGCCTTTCAGCACTTCTTTCCCTGAGCCTTCCTCCTATCCTTTGTATGGTTATTTGTGTTCAGCTGCTCTGCCTGTGCATCTCGCGCTCTCTCTCCCTCTCACTCTCTCTCTCTGCTGTTGCCGAACTGCAGCTCCCACTGGAATTTGCACAATCAAAACCAGCTCTCATCTCAAATAGCGGTGAATCACACCACCTGAAGAAGAAGAATAGCAAATTGAGCACAGGAGCCTCACTGCTTATATAGAGAAAGGTACCAGTAGCACTCGCAGAATGGAAAGACCTGGGGTTTATGTGAGACCCACTTAGCCTGAGCTCTACTGCCTCTGATCTGAAAGCTGTCACAGGGTTTTGCAGGAGTGTATTTAGGGGACGTTTTTAAGAAGCTAATAGCCTGCTGCATCTGAAAGCTGGAAAAGGCTGCTGCCTGCTGCTTGCTGCTGCTGCTGCAGTAGCTGATGCAGCAGGATGAAGGTGTAAAGGACAGCTGCCTTAGCCGTGCCGGTGAGTCTCTCGTCCTGCTCTGTCTTTGCTAACTGAGGGGACCCAGAAGAAAACAGATGCACTAAGCAAGTGCCACACTGGATCTATCACTGTGTACCCGTCACTGTGGAAAATGGTCAACAAAGACATGAACGGATTTCCAGTCAAGAAGTGTTCAGCCTTTCAGTTTTTTAAAAAGAGGGTAAGATTTTCCTTTCATTCTTTCTTTTCACTCTTTCTTTTTTTGATGTTGTTGCAGTGTTTGTTAATGTGCTAGAGCAGAGAGAAAGTCACTGAAGAAGGAAGATGGTTAAATACCGGTTCCCTACTGTAACAATCCTATTCCATGGGTAGTTCTACTGAACACCAAGGGCAAGAGCACCATAGGCAAAGGGGAGCTGGGGAGGGGGACGGGAACGGGGAGACCGAAAGGCATTACATCAGTGATCTGTGCTGCGGAATGTCTATCAGTCACAGCTGACCACAGGGCTTGATGCAATACAACCATCTATTCAGTCTGGGATAATATGCTCCAAACCAGAGTGCAGGGATGTTGCAGCTCGTCTCTGACTCCCTCCTTCACATCCAGCTAGGGGTATGAGTATCTCCACACCTTTCATTCACTTGCCTGAAGTGCAGCATTACCCACCTCCATTCAATATGTCACAGAAGGGGGAAAAAGAGAACAAAGAGACATTTGTGACCTCAGCAAAATATTTCACATCTTGCCTGTAATCACAATTTATGCAGGAAAAAAGAATAAGACTGAGGTACACCTAGAGTTGGTTTCGCTAACTGAGGCAGATCTGTCAGTATTTAGAAAAGATCTGCTATGTATTATACTTGACTGCTGATTTCCTTAAGGAAGTGTTAGTATAACACTCTACCTTGTCACTTTAATTAAGTCCTATCTGTTCACTCTTTCATAGTGACAGCGCTGCACATTCTTTATTTAACTTAAGCAACATAGTCATTTCTCTGTGACAGCAGGGCAAGTATTCTGTGTATATCTTTGGTGACTGAGACAGGAGACGAAAACCATCAGAAAGAGACTGATAGCAGGGACTCCTCTATGGAAAAGATTTCCTCAGTTATTAAAGCAGCAAACTTCTCTTTAAACAGATTGGAGTAGGAGCAGATAAGATGCTCCATTCACTCATCCGATCATTCATTCATTCATTCATCTCCATTCATTCTCTCTTTGTTATGCCAAGGGTATGGTCAGTCCATTTAACCCTTCAGGCACAGAAGCTGAAGCCTACATCAGCTGCTGATTTGAAAGCCAGGGTCTACTGCTTTTGGGCACTGAGATGTCAGATCTAAGAACAGACCCGGAAAATACTGTCAGGGTCACTCAGAGATTAAAAGTGCAGTGCTTCTGGTTTCCAAAGTGGTTTGTAGAAGCCTCAGATAGATACCCCAAAGACCACATAAACTCAGACCCTAAAAATGGTTTTCATCCCAGCTTGCTTCTTGTTTAAGCATATTACTATTGGCATATATGTGTTTGATACTCAGCTTGCCAGAAAGGTTTATCTGGTTTTCAAAATTGCTCAGAGGTCTTAGCATAAATGTGTTCTTAAAGAAGTAAAAACTAGCTTGACACTCCAATGCAAGGTAAATTATTGGCAGCTGTCTCCTGTCTCTGTTTAGATCTAGAACAAGTTGTCACTGGAAGCCTCTACGTCATTTTATTCTAGAAACAGAAAAAATTGTCAAGGCTATCCTGACAATGAGTGAATTTGTCATTGGAAAAGACTGTTAATTGTAGTCATATTTGAAGAAACTGGCATAGTGATACTGCTGTGGACAGTGGATGAGGACAAATAGTGATTTTTAGTTTCTGAGAGTTTTCATTTTATCAGATGTTGCCTTTTTGCTATTGTGATGAAGATAGATGAAATCAGTAAAACAAATTTAGAGACACAAAGGAAGGAAATTCCCTCCCTATACATTTCTGTCAATAGGTATGTGTTCATCGATGTTTGTAATACCCTGTTATCTTCCTCCCAGAAAAGCCTTTGCATTCAAACACTAACCACATTATTCCTATGTCAGTGCTTGAAGCATGTACAAAAAGCTGCATGTTCATAATGCCATTGGCTCCCAGTAATAGATCTTGAATTTGCTGGACTGGTGACGTTTTGCAGTTAACCACTGGGAGGATGGGGAAAGAAGGTTAAAGAGTGTCAATTTGGTTCCCTACCAATGCTATGGATATTCTGGCTGAACAACCACCAAAATCCCTTGTGTACAGAAAGATAGCTGATAGGTTTCTTGATTTAAATCTAGTGCATGATGTTAGTTTGATACTTTGTATAACCACAGCACCAGTGGGCCATAACCAACACCAGAAGCCTTATGAATGCATCCTATATGAATAGTGAAAGGTGTGTCTTTCCCTGTAGACTTTATAAGACCCTGACTACAGGGTGAGGTATTAGTATCCCTGTTTTACTGACAGATGAAAAACTCAGAGAAGCAGAGTTGTTGTCTGAGTGCTGCATAGGCTTCTCCCAGATCACTGTCAAAATCTACTATGAAGCAAGGGATGGGACCCCAATATCTCTGGTTTAAAATCACTACCTCTGTCTCCTAAAAAACTTCCCATTTCTAGTTTAGGTGCTTTCAAGTATATTTCTAAAAAATCTATATTAATCTAGATCAGAACATCTAAAATTTCAGGAAAAGCTACTACTTTTTCAACTCAATTAGTTTTGGTTTTGTTTTGGTTTTTTTTTTTTAAGAAAATTCCAGATATATCTTCACTGTTTTTATTTTCTATTGATCCTTCTGTTTTCATTAAATTGCCTTACTCTTTGTTGCTCCAGCCAAGAGTGCATAAAACACTGACAGACCTCTATGGACTTAGGCCAGGCTTAAAGTGTATTCAAACACTGACTTGAATTTGAGGACCAGATTTTTTTTTAAGCCTGGCTTATTCTCTGATGACAAAGCACTGACCCTCTTGGGATGCTGCCTGCTGTGGCAGATGATTCCAGGCAAGGGCTAATCACATCCGGAGGTCAGAGATAGGAAGGCAAGGCTTAAATTAAAAGGCATCACAATTAATTGAAATAAAAGGAAAAATAAAAACTATTGGTTTTGCAGAATAGCCTGTAGCACTTACCACTGACAGGGCTCAAACAGACAGAGACTTCATCCACTTAAACCAGAGCAGTTTGGAAGAAAACCAAATGATTTACAATGCCTGTTTTTTTTTATTGCAAGAGGTGTAGCAACTAATTGTGACTTAGGATAGGGATGATATGTTAATAATTGAATATTGCTTTTTAACTAATGATGACACAGAAATATAAAAAGAGAAGAGAATATATATAGGATGTATATAGGAACAAGGAGGAAATCAGACATTATTCCAAAGGAGATAATTTATAAAAAAATATTGTTCACATAACCTAAGGTGTTAACGGATCACTGTCTGAAAAGGCTGGAAGATTAAAAGACATTATCAACGCATAGCACATAATTACTACATTTTTGTTGCCATCTCTTGTCCTGTCCACTGATGTTGCATACTGGATACCACTTTAAAAAGCCCACTGACTTGGTTTCACTATAAATGGCCAGGAAAACCCTTTTTCGTATACCAACAGGATTTTGACTTTCTCAATGTTCAATTAAAAGATTTTGTTCATTGGAAGAACTCATGTTTTCCAATTGAAAACATTGGAACAGAATCTCTGTTTTAAGCAGCTTGCAGGTCTCAGCCTTCAGCACTGTTCAGTTTTTTCTGCAGAACCGGGCTGTACCAGTTCAAAAGATCACTGAATGTGATAAACATAAATGTGCTATTGGTGTTCAGCCAACAGGGCATCCAAGGACAGAGGAGCTTATCATTGGCACACGCTACCAGTCCTGATGGATGGTTTTGGCAACTGATGGTTTGTGGTATTTGTACCATCTTATGCTGCTGCATTCACCTCCCTTATAAAGACTTTTGGATAATGTCTTCCCTCATCTTGAAATACCATGCCATGTCTTATAGCACAACACAAGAAACACGGCCAAAGCAGGATGAATGATGAACTGCTGGTGCTATTTAAACACTGGCTGAGGATCCAGTAACCTCAGTGAACATGGAAATTCACTATCCTCCTAGGTCTGGACCAAGAGAAAATTTATTCAGAATTTGAAGAAGATAAATGATGGATAAGTGGGAAAAGAAAGAGCTGTCTTCTGTAGAAAAATAATAATAATTAAAAAAAAAAAGTTTATTGCAGGAATAAAGGATTTCTCAGTCTGTAACCTGATAAGGGAAAGACTATCCATAATCTTTTTTCACTGAGAAAATTTACATTAATTAGCAATTTAGGTCAAGCTACACTGAATGTTCAAAAAGGAAGAGAAAACCACTATCTTTGTCTCCATGCAGTTTTCCAAATACGTAGTTTGTGGAAACCATGCCTTCCTCCATTCCAGGTTGATATTTTATGGCTGGACACACCAGCAGCTTTTTCCATATACAAGCTGAAAAAGCTAATTCATAAGCATCATCATGCGAGAATGACAGCTTAGCCTGTGTTAGAGCTCAAGGCAATGAGCAGCTGAGGGCAGATTTACCTGAACACCACTTTTAGAATTACAGTAATTTAGGGGTACATAAAGCACCTGAAATCAGTACTTTTAAATGACTTCTTATAAATTATGTTCCCTCTGGTAGCCTGTGCTGAGGAAGGCTGCTCTCTGCTCTGCCACTTTTTCAAGGACTAGAAGTCCATTTTAGGTCTGGAGTTACCTTTATTTCTGGATAATTGGCTGACCTAGAAGAAAATAAATGAGAGCTGAAGCTGATAGTACTTTAGGAAAAGGCTGTCTTTATATATGAGATGAAGAGAGATGACAGGACAAGGGGCAACAGTTGTAAGCTGGAGCACAGGAGGTTCCATATAAATATTAGGAAGAATTTTTTCACTGTGAGGGTGACAGGGCACTGGAACAGGCTGCCCAGGGAAGGTGTGGAGTCTCGGTCCCTGGAGACATTCAAAGCCCACCTGGATGTGTTCCTGTGTGACCTGCTGTGGGTGACCCTGCTCTGGCAGGGGGGGTTGGACTCAATGATCCTTCGAGGTCCCTTCCAACCCCTAACCTTCTGTGATTCTATGACTGATTCTTTTCTTAGCTGCTTGGGAAAATGTCATGAAAGTACATAAATTTAAAAATTATTTCCTGAGATAGGGATCCTGTCTGACTGCAAGAGAGACAGAGTTTTGCTGAAGTACAGACTTCTTTCACACCCCACTTCTGTATGGAGAAGTGCTGAGCATCTCTGGCTCTTCTTGGCATCTGCCAGAGCTGTAAGAACTCAGCCTTGCCAAGAACAACACCAAATGCTTTATCAAAACAATAACTTGGGTGTTACAGACCACAATTTCCATGGGGCTTTAATGTAATGAAGGTGGCCTATGTCTCAGTGAGGCTTCAAACATGCTACTAGTTCTCATTTTGCTGAGAATCATTTTCTCACCTTCTGTCTAACACCTATTAATTAAACATTAAACAAGGGATGAAATATAAGAGCTGATGAGAAACTGTGTAAGGCTCAAGTGCTGGCTTTCTGTAAAAAACTTTTCTTTCCTCTGTGTTCCCATTAGATCAAGACATGCTTTGGGCTGGGATCAGTGCTGATATTTATCTTCTCAACTGCCATATGGAAAAGGATTCATGAGACAAAACTGTCAATATCTAGATAAGAAAAAGTCTGGGAGTCCATTGTTCAAACCTAAAATATGAAAACATTGTTCAAAGCTAAATATAATAGCTGGGAGTAAAAGTAATATAAAATAAAGGAAAGAAGGAAGGATGAAGGAATGATGTCAGAATGAAAGAAAAGGAAGGAAAGAAAAATATAAAAGAGAGGAAAGTCTTATTCCTTTCTCCCTTCCCTATCTTTTCCCTTCTCCTTTCATAAAAATGTAAAACTAAAAGGCACATTCAGACTCTTTAGGCTTGGTTTCTTTTCCTAAACATGCCTCAGAATTTCTACAAATGTGTCAAGCTGCTACTTGAAATTGCCCAAGTTTGTTTCAGGCTCTGGGGAGACCTTACAGCAGCCTTCCAGTACCAGAGTAGGGCCTAGAGGAAAGCTGGGGAGGAACTTTTTATAAGGGCATGTAGTGATAGGTTGAGGGAGAATGGCCTTAAACTGAAAGAAAGTAAATTTAGTCTACACATTAAGAATTAATTCTTCACTGTGAGGGTGGTGAGACACTGGAACAGGCTGCCCAGAGAAGTTGTGAGTTCTCCACCCCTGAAAGTGCTCAAGGCCAGGTTGGATATGTCTTGGAGCAACCTAGTCTAGTGGGAGGTGTCCCTGCTCATCAAGGGCAGATGTAATGACTTGATCTTTAAGACATCTTCCAACCCAAACCATTCTATGATTCTGTCATTTTTGGGAAAATCACCCTCGTTAAAAATACAGAAATCCTCCTCTCTTTTTCCGTCTAATTCTATAAATGACCAATTTATTCCCGTTTGTTCTTGTACTAATATAAAGCAACACCTTGAATAGCTCTTGCTTGTCCCTCATATGTATAGCCAGTGATGTATTTATAAAGATCAGTCATTTCTTCTCTCAGCTGTATTTGGCTAGAATAAATAAGCCAGCTTATTTAGAACTCTTCTTTTAGGGATAGACTTTCCATTTCCCAATCACCATAACAGATAAAGGCAGCTGTCACTTTTGCTGGCCTGGACATTTCTTTGGAGTTACCAAAGCATACATATATTTCTCTTTTGTTATTACTTCTTTCTGAGTCCTCTTCATACTTCTAGCCTCCATCCCACTCTTCGCCTCCCACTCTCATCCTCTTCTGCTGAGCAGATCTCCCATGGGTCACGGGCAAATTTTGTGAACCTAAGTTCTGTATCAAACCCAGCTCCAGTACTAATCTTTCTCTTACCAATAGACTTTTAGCTAGGTCCTTTCTCTTATAATTATTTTTGTAAGGTTACACTTAGTTCCCATTTTAACTAATTCATTCCAGAGTGTTATCACTGTTTTACTGAGTTACTGAAGATTGTATGGGTTAGATTATCCACATTTGCCTCATCAAAGAAAGACATTAGGAAAGTTTGGCATACTGTTAAATGTGTGTTGCACGTTATCTCATTTTCTACTGAACTCCTTAAAATCTGCACTTTCTTCAGATGTGGTAAGTTTTCTCTCTGTACACATAGTCCCAAAAGGCTTTTTCGACCATTCTGTACATCACTCTCCTCCTGAAAAATGCAGACCACAGAATTCATTTTAAGATTTACTGTTTATCTCTTTTTATCTCAGCTCAGTCCCTCTGAGAAACAGACTTATTTTTTCCTTTTTCCTTTTTTTTCCTTTTTTGTAATTTAAGAATATACCTGGATTTTTCCAGACCCAGTCACAACTGTTCTACTGTTTCCAGATCCTTATTATCCACCATCACTAATAAAATAGCAATGGGGGGGGGGGGGGGAGGGGGAGGGTGGGGAAGTTCCTTTGAGAGCCTGCTCTGGCTCATTCCTTTCAAGAACAGATTAGAGACTGCTTGAGCCTGAGCAGTGCTTCACTCTCTCTTCATTACATGCCTTCAGAGTTGGGCATGGCTTCTGCTTGGAGAAGGGCCAGCCACAAGATCTCTGAGTCTTCTCCAAGTGCATATTGACACTGCTTCAAAGGCCACAGAGTCTGGAATGAAGTTCTTAGAGCAATCTTACCCCAAACACCATGATGTCACTGCTACCATAGCTCAGCTGAACAGCCTCAGTACCATTTACCCTCATTCTGAGCATCCGAATTGTCTGAAAAACATTGGGATGCAGGAAACAGACAGAAAGAAGAACAGTGCACAAAGGTTTGCACACCCTTGGCTGTGGGGAAAGAGGTGATGCAAACTGAGACTGAGAAAGCTGAAAAATCAATGTCATTCTTCTACCAAATGGGAACAGTAATAAATATCAGGGTCTGGAAGGACTAAGAATGTGGAGCAACGCAGTGTATATCTTTATCTACTAATTAAAGACATGGTTTGGGTGAGGGTTACAAGCTCAGAGGAGATCAAAGGCTGTATCAGTAGAGGAAGGAATTGGAGAACTAAAAGCAAGGGGAAAGCTTGTATCTTTCTAATAAATTGGATAACATGGAGGTGAAGAAAGTGGAAGGACAGCAACAATCTATGCAGAAAAAAACATATAAATGGAGACACCAAAGCAAAGATCTAAAACCACAAAAAAGGCTTGCAAAATCAAATCAATAACACAGAAGTTTTTTTCCTAAGTAACATGTCACAACAAAATAATTGTTAGTGGTTGTTAATTATAACACTTGCTTTTCCTACAAGAGGATTAAATATTGAGAGTAAGAAAACAATGAATAGCTCTAAAAGTGATGCAGTTTACTGTTTATTGAAGACTCTGAACTGATAGTTTTACAAATCAGCTCACAAGCAATTAACCAAGTCTAAAAATATCTTGATGAGGTAGAAAAATCAGTCTTGCTCATATGGTAGTGACACCAGAAAATGTTAGATCATAGAAATGTATAATGGTTTGGGTTTGAAGGAACCTTAAAGATCATCTTGTTCCAAACCCCATGCAATGGGCAGGGACACCTTCCACCAGACCAAGTTGCTCAAATCCCTTTCCAACCTGACCTTCAACACTTCCATGTCCTGGAAGGTTGTGTTAAGCTTGAAAAGCTATTACTTCCTGTCTACTCTTTAAGAAATTGCTGAAGAAAAAAGCACAACAGGTAGAGATTTTGACTTCCCTACATAATCAAGAGTGCCAAGGAGCCCGTGTGCATTGCGAGTGTCTTCTGGCATGGCCAAAGCCTGTTCCCATACTGTGACACATCAGGAAATGGATGAAGAGGTGACATCCTGAGACTTGAGCCCACTGTGCTCTGTAATCCAGTGTTTATTTTAGTTCACTTGTGTCTCCCACAAGCAACTCCCTGAATATGCAAACTTATGCATAATATGATAAACAGAAATGGTGAGCTCTGCACAAGCCAGGAGCTGCTTCTTTTCACTGTATGTATGGGCAGAAATTAATTTGATGGGCACGATCACCATCAGTAATCTACTTTATTGCCCATCTCCAGTGAAGGAGGAGCCAAGCATACAGTCAAATGTGGCAGTTCAGTAGCCAAGGAGTCACTTGTTCAAACGCCAATGACCTATTTGCTTGTGCTTTGCTGGGCCCTATAAGCCCAGTTGTATAAGTTGAGAGAGGTTCTCTTCTCCCTTTACTCTGCCCTTGTGAGGCCACATCAGGAATATTGTGCCCAGTTTTAGGCCTCTTGGTTTCAGAAGGAGAGAACTGCTTGAAAGAGACAAGCGTGGAGAGACCACGATGAATGGAATGGAACATCTCCCTTCTGAGGAAAGGATGAGGGATCTTCAGCTTGGAGAAGAGCAGAATGAGGGGTGACTTCATTAATGTTTATAAATATGTTAAAGGGCGAGTGCCAGGAGGATGGAGTCAAGCTTTTCTTGGGGGTGACCAACAATAGGACAAGGGGCAATGGTTATAAACTGGAGCATAGTTGGTTCTGTATAAATATTGGGAAGAATTTTTTCACTCTAAGGGTGACAGGGCACTGGAACAGCTGCCCAGGGAGGGTGTGGAGTCTCCTTCCCTGGAGACATTCAAAGCCCATTCAAAACCTGAATGTGTTGCTGTGTGACCTGCTGTGGGTGACCCTGCTCTGGCAGGGGGGGTTGGACTGAATCATCTTTCAAGGTCCCTGCCAATCTCTAACTTTCTATGATTCTATGACATATTCATACACTGTTCAAAGCATGCATTTATGGTTCAGTTGCCTTCTTAAAACCTCCAAAGGACTATTTATGGTGCAAGTTTCTGCTAGTGACATTGTACATATCAGGAGTTTCCTCACAACATTCAAAGTCTACCCCAAAAAGGAGAAGGGAAAACCCTGCGTCCACTCCCCCTGCTAGAAGTGTGATTTGGAGCTGGGTCTCGGCTATGGAAAGGTTCCTCTCTCACCTCCCCACAGCAGCATGCTTCCAGCAACCCAGAGGACTGGTGGGACCTTGATAGGTGACATTTTTAAGGGCTTCCATTGCACCAATTCTGTGTGATAAAGGAGTACTCAGGAGAACAGAACTCTCATTACAGATCTGACTCTGGTGTAGTGTTTGATCCTGGGAAGCCACCTCAGCTATCCAAACAGACACCCTTTGCAAACCTTGGGAGGGAACCTATAGTCTTCATTCATTACCCTGGCCCTGACACTTCTTTTTTAGCTCCTGAATTCCAGTTTGACAGTGTCTCCCAAGTGCATAATATCAGCAGTTACAAAGCACTTGGAAGAGACAAGAGATCTGTTTTTGATAAGGAGATTGTGACATTTGATTCACGCTGTCAGAAGCATCCATTGGCACTTTGTACCCTGAGCCCATGGTTTCCACATACACACCCTCCACCAGCCCCCTGGGAGAGGAATGGGTTTCATTTCAGATTCAAACATTTTGTTATTGTTTATGACTCTTCTTTTGTATTTCACTTCTGACTACAGCACTAAAGGAGAAAAGGTGTCTGCTCTGGGATAGTTTGTCTGGACAAAAAATGTTTCCTTCTCTACTAAGATTAATTAAGAAATGCCAAAGGGAAAAAAATCAGAGCTACTCCAAGACTGCTCATTCTATTCTCCAATTATTCACTATATCCTAAGCCTGAAAGAGCTGTAATTAGATACGAGAAAAGCCTGATGAAGTTCTTTTTCTGTATAGTTCCAAGCATGCTGGCAGTTCTCCAGAAACTAAATATATAAATAAATATTCTTCCTCTCACTAAACAAAGTTTCATGCTTCTGCCTTTTTCCCTTCCAAATCCTAACCCTGGACCTTCCGCAGCCCATATGGAGAAGAAAGGAGAGATTGCTGCTTCTCCATCACAATCAGAAGTTGTCCATAAAGAGAAGAAAGGAGGGATTGCTTCTTCTCCATAGCAATCACAAGTTGCAAAAGAATCCAGCCTAGCCCTGTGCATTATGAAGCTCTTGGAAGAACTTGCGTGAGCTTTAAAAAACCCTAGCAGCTTCTGGAGCCAAACATGTTTGAAGATCTGTGTATTAACATGGGATCCAGATGCTCATGTTGGGTTTCCCCAGTATATCTATACCACCTAAAATTTAGACCCTTTTTCTTAGAAGGTTAAATCAAGGCAAATGTACCAGGCTCCCAGGCTCCCTGCACCATCAGCAAGGGGAGTGAGTTGCAGGGACTGCAAACCAAGAGTTTGGTGCATTTGCTGCTTTGGAAAATGCTGTCTTTAGCAGAGAAATCACCAGCCAATTCTACATTAGGCTGTGGTCTGATTTCCCTTATTTCATGATCACATTACTAGAAAAACTATTCAGTCCATTTAAAAAACTGGCTAACTTGTCTGTCTCAGGCATTTCCTCCTTCTACTTCCCTTCTTCAGTTTCTGTTTGTTTCAAGTGAAGGTAATTCTTTAAGCAAAGTGGTACCTCTCTCTATTTCACTTACTCTTTGACACAGCAATTTACACTGGTAAGTAAGAGACTTGTAAAATTATTTACATTCCAGACAGAAATCATATAGCTCCTCTTACCTGCAGGGTATTTTCAGCAGTAGATACTTTTCTCTGATGTCATAGTTATTGCTTAATTGGATCAGCCTCGAACCTTCCAAAAATGTTGGCTTGCTCAGAGGAAAAATGTGTTAGCTTCCAAGGGCTTTTACCCGAAGTGACTTCAGAGTTTTTTGGTTTTTGGAAGAACTAGGCAAAAGAAAACCCACATACAACCAAGCCTCAAAACAAGCTGCTTCAGTGATGGGCTTCTCAAAAGCAACAAAATTCACATGTGGGAGACTCTAGCCTTGAATCAGTATTGGTGACTTTGTTTCTAAAACAAAGATCTTTATTGCCATCAACTTGTAATAAAATGAAGACCACAAGGAATAAAAGTGCTGGGCAATATGTTTCCTGTGTGTGTGAGTATGCCCCTAGAAAAATACTAAACTAAGAAGGGAAATAATGTAAACAGCAGAAAGAAAGACTCCCTTGTTTCAGTACTTCTTGAGTGTGTCTGGTTTGCATCTGTAACTACATTTTTCACTGAAGAACTTTCATTTCTTTTCTACATGTGAATGACAACTTATAGTTTGAAAATGTGGGTTTGCTCTACTTTTTGTCTGTACTTAGCCATTTTTAAGAGTATATTTCTCGAGCTATGCTAAAACACAAGCAAAAGCAACACATGGAACAACTTATTGAAATGCCAGGGAGGCTTGACAGGTGCAGGAGAAATTTCTTGGTTTCACAAACTGAAACAATTGCAGCTTTATAGGTGATGATATTGCAATGGGATGGGATTTCACATTCGTTAGTTCATCATGTGTTTGCTGTTTTGTGTTTCAAGCATTGAGCAATTTCCCTTTCTCTGAAGGGTACTCCAAGACCTATTCCTGAAGGAGACAAGGCATCTAGTCTCCACTGAGTGAGAGGAATCTTGGTAAAAATTCAAACAAATTTCAAAGCAGTTTGCAATCTAACTGGAGAACGATAGTCTTCCCCTCATGAGACTTAAACAAAAGTTGCTTGCAGCTTTGGGATGAAAAAATTATATAAATATTAAGTCCACGTTTTAGAAAGAATGAGTTAGATTTAATTGATTATCTTAAAATAATATAGTTCACAGAAAGTTTTGACTTGTTAACCAGGAAATGTTAACTTCATAAGAGTCTCATGTATTAAGGAGTTTCACTTGCACTCTCTAAAACTGCTACAGGAAGATGTGTTTTATTTTCAAATTATTTAGGACCATATGTTTTCCTATGGTGAAAGAGTATGTATCAAGTAGTGCTGCTCTCCGTTTTTATCATCCCTGCTGGGAAAAATTAGGTTAAAAAAATCAGTGAAAGATCTTAAAATGATTGGTCATATTTGGCAAGGGAATAATTTATCAAAACACTTGAACTGTAAAACTTTCTCCAAGCTTAATCATCATAGAATCACAGAAAAGTTTGGGTTGGAAGGAACCTTAAAAAGCATCCACTTCCATCACCCCTGCATGAGCAGATACCTCCCACTAGACCAGATTGCTCCAAGACCCATCCAAACTTTAATGCTTCTGTGGAGGGGGCACCCACAACTTCCTTGAGCATCCTATGCCAGTGTCTCATCACACTCACAAGAAAGAATATCTTCCTAATATCTAATCTAAACCTACTCTCTTTCAGCTTAAAACCATTTACTTCCTCTCAAACAGTGTTTTAGCAACTCAATGACAAAGCTAAATTGTCTACTAAAAAATCTAGGAGAAATGGTGGATATTTACCTTTGAGGAAACATGTCTCCTTTCACTCAGGAATGGAAGAAAAAGGCATTTCATTTGTCTTTGTTACCCAGAAGTCTGCTAGATAAGAGGACCACCACAAACCTCCTAAATGCTAAAGTAGGGCTCCTGTCTAGGCTGTACCAGCCTCCCTCATGGCACTGCCACGCTGCAGGTGGCCCTACGTGGGCTGCCAAACCCACCTGCTGCCAGGTCCCAGGATAACCTGGGAAAAAACACTCTCATCTCCCACCTGGAGCTGCTCCAGGAATATTGCAGCTTCCTGAGGTCTGTCTCACAGCTCTGTGAATGTTTTGGCACACCTATCTGACAGGATCAAAAGGACTGGGTACCCTAAATCAACTAATCAAGTGGTCCTGGCTGCTGTAAATATCAATACAAAATAGGGTGTTAGGCAATATTATATAACAAATTAGAGGGGTCACTTTCTGCCAAACCAAAAAGAGATTAGTGAAGTGCAGTATCAGGCTAAAATTAGGAATAGGGAAGTTACTCATTTCAGTGTGCTTCACTGCTCTGAACAGTATGAGGCTTTTGACTAAATAATTGAGGATGACTACTGAATGGGACTTCGTGCTGTATCCAGTCATCCATTGTGTTCTGCTACTGCAGACATTACTCTTGTCCTGCAGTTAAACTTTATAGTGCTCTGAAATTTCAGCTAAGACTACTGAAGGATACAAAATAGCTATTGCATCCAAAACCTGTAAGGATACATTAAAGGAAGGAAAAGTACAATGGAATATCTTTGATTTGCTTGGGCTTTTTTTTAATCAGCTATGTTTGTAGGCCCATCCCTGGCTCCTGTGTCCTGCTCAGATGCTCACAGTACCCCACAGGCAGACTGCTTTGAGGCTTTGTCTAGTAGATGTGGGATGTGGTGTTTATCAAAGCAAGATTTAAAATAAACATTGCCTGGGTTTACTGACTACTAGCTTTGCTCACATAAAATAGAGAAAATAAAAGAGAAGGTATGAGCAAGCAGCCTCGGAATATTTGGATAGCATTTCATGTTCTATTGTTCATGTTGTTTTTATTTGATCTAGATGAAAAGCATTTTTAACTTGGTAGCCTGGAAAGATTAGGCTTGCACACATACAATGAACCCCATTTTGTTTTGTTTTCCTCTTTGACATAATACACAGGGAGAGGGTGTTTATCCACCAGCATGGACAATGAGTCTATTGTCTCATCTCCTGTAGAAACAAGTGCCATCAGAGCTTACAATTGATCCAAGAGCTCTTACCTGACTCCAACACATCAGTTATTTATTTATTCACAGAGAAAAGAATCCCATGAGACTAACAATTGTTATCAAGGACAACTTGGGAGGAAGGAAGAGAGGAAAACCCTAAGTGGTGTCTGTTCACTTGTTTGAATTTTTTTGTGTGCCACATTTCAAACAAACCATCCAGCCTCTAAGAGAACACAGGAAAAGATAATTTAGCTATCAATGTAAGATGTGCGTTTCACAGACTTTCTCCTGCACCACTGGTGTTGGCAAAAGCTTTGAGCAGGACAAGAAAATCATCCAGGCAGCTGTCTGAGTGATCATTAACACTTGTTATTGGCCTTGCTGGTGTGTCTAAGTTTCTGCTGCTCTTCATGCCTTGACTTACATGCATGCAACTTGTTCAGCAGCACTATTTTAACACATACCGAGAGGATTCCAAATTCCTCAAGTCATTTAGGTACCCATCATCTTTTTGGTTTGGTGCCTGACTGCAGACCCATGCTGACATATTTTTTAAGAATCTCACCTTTGCTGACTCACTGCTGTCTTAGACATATTTATTTCTGCCAGATGTTGTTATGGAAAGTGAAATACTTTGGTTTGAGAAAATGTGTGTGTGTGTATGTGTAAGTAGAAATAAAGCACTGATTTAAAACCATGGCAAAATCCCTGAGATGCTCATTGCAACCCAATAATCCTGAGCAGACATGTGGCACACAACAAGTCAAATTCTCAGCTTGAACCAGTAGTGCACCTGAGCCTGGGGGACCCACAAACATTTCCCAGCCCTCAAACTCAGGTACATGCTCCAACCCCTGTCTTGCTGGGACAACTGTGTCCTCCTCCCTGTGCAGTGATTTCTGTGGAAGAAATCTGGAGGAATAGAATCACAGAATCGTGGAATCACCAAGATTGGCAAAGACCTTCAAGATCAAGCTGCAGAGAAACTATGCATTGAGCTTGGTGGAGTGATATACATTTACACCAGACCAATTGTTTTCCCAAGAGCTATATATCATAAATCCATCTAGCTGAAGGCAGATGGACATGGTAGAAGATGATTACATATTCTAAATTTAAAAGACCAAACAAACAAACAAAAAAAAACAAATCCCCAACAACAAACAACAAAAAAAAAAAACCAACCAAAACCAACTTAAAAATAACTAGAATACCCCACACAGATTTAGGATAGAGCAATCTTTCATCCCTTATGGTTCCGCCAATTGATGGGATGCCATGGAGATGATGAAAGACCTCAAGTTAAGATCATCACATATATCTTCATGTTCTCTTCTTTGTGATATTTATTAGTCACTACTAGAAACAACCACAAAGGTGGAGGCTCTCCATAAAGATTTCTTAAAGAATTTAGGATGAAACAGGAAAGAGAAGGATGAGAAGAGAAACTAAACCTCAGAGAAGTGTCTTAGATTTCCCTAATACTTTCAGGCATCCTGCCATAGCCAGAGTTGAATTCCCCTTTCTTGCAATATGTGGTGCCCATAACTATAGTGCATTTGGGCTCCTGTAAAGAACAGAATCATTCTCTGCACTACTCCACCCCAAGCTGTGGCAGATTTGGCCTTTCCCAGATCTCTTTCACATACAGGCAAGTTTTGTCCTGGCACACTCAGAGGGCTGAACTGTCCATGAATCCAGGCGATATTCATTCCAGACTGAGTGGAAAGAATGCTGTTATTACGCCTCAGCCTTTTTTTAGTAAGTTGCTTCTTGTCTTGCAGAGAAAGTGGCAAATGATGACTATGCAGTGAGTTGCCCTTCAACTTATTTTTTTAACTGAAATGTGATTAATAATCAACAAAGTAATGTGTCTCAGGGCTCTGAAGGGAAAATAAGAATAGATTGAGGTGATTTGACAAACTGATTCTTTTGCTGTGCTGCATTTGCCACAGGACATGTCAAATAAAATGTTGAAGCCAGCTAAAGAGTAGTGATATGTCTCAGTTCAGACATTAGCCAGCCTGCCTCTCATTTAACACTTGCCATTCAAGTATATGACTGTATACAGTTTGAACAATGGAGCTTTTCATTCCATAATCTCCCTAATTGTAATTGAAATAGGTTTCCTGACAGTCACCCTCAAGGCTGCAGGGAGATGATTCCAAGAGCTCCGTGTCCACCTAGGGTTTACATAATGGATGAAAATTCAAATTCAAGTCCAAAGTGCAATTAGATAATGCCAGGAAAAGGAAAGAAGGGATCAGATGAACTGCAACCAGAGAAAGAGAAAAGTATATTTGATATCACTGGGAGGCAGAACTAACACCCGTGCACACGCATTGACCTAGATCACAGTCGAGGCATTTGATACTGTCTGGTAGCGAAATGAATATCCAAAGACTTTGCAGTACAACATGCAGAGTAAATAGGAACTGACTGTGAGCCACAAAAAGTCAAGAACTGATGCAAACAGGGACACTCATGAAGAATGGAAATACAAGTATGGCAGGGTTCAAGTGCATAGTGGTTTATTCCTATCTCACACAAAACCAGGAAAAAAGCCTGTCCAAAGTTTCAGAGGAAGAAAATGCTGTTGCACAAAACATATGGTTTCACAGGCCATGAGATTAATTGTGATGCTGTTCTGCTGACAAGTGTGATGTTTCACTGAGAACTGTCTGACAGTACTGGACCTCTAAGCAGATTTCCATGTTTTCCCTTAAACTATTCCAGCATTTGGTTTATCCTTCAGACCTCAGCAAATGTTTGCGGTTTTAGATACTCTAATGGTCTATCAAAATTATATATAAACCTGTGTCTTCCTTCATCCATATTAATGTTTACTGCTCCAGAATATTAATCTTTACAATATGTTGATAGTGCAGCAGTGACTTCAGATGCACATAGGGCCTAATCCATAGGTATCTGCATAAGATGCCTTTTCCTATACAGTGTATCTAGCAACCATGAGAGTCAAACCTTTAGCTGGGAAGCCAGAAAACAAACTTGTCAGCATCCTGAGAAGCACCAGGCTTCCCAAATTCTCCAAAGCCAGGGAGGACCACAGCACAGCCATTGGTACCATTGCGACCTGCTTCCCTCCAGCAAAAGCCATGCATGCATGGGTAGGCAGGCCCCAGAGAACAAGCTGGTGTTTCTCTCATGGAAAATATTGCTTATTATTACAGTGATGAGGACTGGATTATGAATACCTGATTAAAGTACAAAATGTGCTGAGTTGACTGATTGATGCCTTTGAAAAAGGAGACATATGAAATTAAAAACTGTATCTGTTTCCTATTACATAAGAGGAAAAGCCAGGAGTGGAAAAAAAAACCCTGGAACTTGGCAAATCTCATTTAATCACATCTGGCATTTTTCTAGTCTGAGCGATTATCACTGTTGGATATTGTGTTTTGGGAAAGTGAAGCAAACAAAGAAACTAGAGCAAACAAGATTCAGAAAATAAAGACCTTTTTTTTTTTTTCTCAATACTTGTACACCTTTAAGCAATATTATAGCCATGCTTAGGAAAGGGATATTTAAAACCATCTTCTTATTTATGACAAGGACAGTCACATTTCAATTTAGTTTAGGGTATGTGACAGATGGCTACATACTAGAAGGGTGTACAACACCCCTTTGAACACACTTATCTGGAAAGAATGGGGAAAAATTTCATCAGCTTTGTTTGTGATTATTGAAAGAAATGACAAACAAGTTTGACCATCTGTGAAGATCCTTTGATGGTCCAACAAAACCAGAAGTACATAGAAATTTATGAAATGTGACAGGGTGAAAAGTTATACCTAATTCTAGTCATGAAGGTCTGTGAGTATAAAGTTGACTACGTTTGTTCCAAAAAACTTTTGGCTCTTAAACAAAACTTTTTGTTTAGTTTTAAACTTTTTAAAGTTTTAACTTTAAATTAAAAAACAAAGTGTCATTTGACTTGAAAATGTAAAACCTCTGTATTCAGAAAAGTTGAAAGCTTTGACATCTTCAAAACTCTTTTCAGAAATTATTGAGGTTAGTAAATATACTAAGGATTATCACATTTCACAGATAACTTTGTAAACTATCTTTTCCTTGCTTTGATCTTTTTTCTCTCCAAACAAAGCAAAGTAAGTGTAATCCAAAACTAGAATCATAGTATCATTAAAGGTTGGAAAAGACCTCTAAGATCATCAAGTCCAACGATCATAACATTCGGAATCAAATTCTAGCTAACAGCAGCAAGATGATATTGACAAATCTCAGGCCTGTCAGCTCAGATGCATATGGATGATCTCTTGCTCAGCCTTAGAAAGAATCAAGAGATGCTAATCCTGAGGATGACAGGTTGCTGATGTGGAGGTTCTGCACTACAGCTGAATGACAGCTGCTCAGCTCATGTCACCATCAAAAGCATCAAATGCTCACCTGCACAGACCTCTGAGGTTGTACCTTCAAAGAATTATGTGGGAGCAGTGAATCTCATAAATGCAATTCTAGCTTAACCAGAAACTGCTGGGCACTCCAGAACACATATGTAAGTAGAAGGAATTTCTAGAAGATACTAGTTGTTGATGAGAAAAAAAGGCAGAACAAACTTGTAGTCAAAATGGGGCAAAATACATTGGGAGCTCTTTTCTTTTCTGCTCAGTGCTATTCAGATTATTTCAGACAGAGAGTCAGCTGCTTATACTCTGTAATGGTGGATGAAGTTACCTGGGGAATTCAAAAAACCTTGCTTTGAAAATGAAAGTATGGAAATCTTCAGGAACAGTTCAGAACTGAATTGTTTCTTGTGGCTAGGAGCAGGATCTAGCTTATTTACTGGTAGATGGACAACATGTTAAGAACAAAAATACTGCTTTGAATAATCAAGTACTCCTTATATTGCCATGAATAATGATGCACCTAGCACTGTGGTATTTGAGAAGCATACACTGCCCTACATAACAAATTATTATCTGCTTTTTGTTAACCTGTCTTTGTCAGCCAGGGAAAAGACTGAGAAATGTCTTCAATTTTTTTTTTCTTTTTTTTGTGAAATTCAGTGTGGAAGTTTTTTTAGTGGAAGTAAATTCAAAAGAAATGAAGCTTTGCACTTTAATATTTTTAATGATATTTGAGAAAGCCCAAGTCAAAGCCCAGAGCTATAGATCTAAGGCACTTCTCTAACGTAAAGGTAAATATTAAATACGCACAAATATTTGAGGTCTGTTAAGGCTAAAGGCAGACAAAAACCTATAACATAGACTGAGAATTCAATGACTAATATACACACATAACATTTCAATAAACTGAGTAATTCTGAAAAATAATATGTAAACTATAAATATCTCTAAAAATCCAAGACCTGCATAGCTAAGCCCAGGAAAGTTGTTTTTCTGCAGAAGTCTGCTCTTGACCTCACTGCTACAAAGGTGTTGCCAATTCATACTTCCTATTTCAAATCAATATTTTCAGTGCTTTCAGATAGGGATATATGTTGAAAGCCAGAGGCAAATAATTTCCTTTTCCGTTCAGGGTACTGGTGACAATCACCAAATTTTGATGGATGTTACTCTGTGTTATCTGTGGATTTCAAAAGGCAAATGTAGGGTTTGTTTGCTGAGGGATACTAAAGGACATTAATCTGAACTAGCTGAGGTTATGAAATCAGAGATTAGTTGAATGTCATTAAAGTCCTCATGGGCCTTTCAGTTCTGAGTAAAACTTGATAACTTAGATAACTGAATAAAATGGTTACAGAATTAATTAAGCCCATCTTAATTCTGAATCAAGCCACCCACACAAGAGTTTACCATGCACTTACCTAATCTCCACTTGGGCCAGCAGGCTTTTACACATATATGTAGGCAAGTTCTAAAACCAACAAACACTCTGGCTCTTGACCTGGCATGTGGGCACCCAGTGAAGTAGCAGCACCAGCTCAACTCCCCTCAAACAGCTGCTGGTGCCTTGGTGAGTTTTGCTGACTCAGCACAGCATTCTGTGCTGAGCAGATAAGGTTGGTTATATATGAACCCAAACTGCCTGATCCAGTGATGGGAAACTAGAATTGGTTTACAATTTTTCTCTGACTGCATTTTAACTGTGAGTGTGCTCACCTATTTGAGCTGATGACAAAAAAAAAATCCTGCTAGTCCATTCAATCTCAAAGCTCTTGAAATTTTCTACCTTAGTTTCCCCAGTGAAGAGAACAATATGACTAAACCGGTGTTCATATTTCTTTTTCACCTATCAGTACAGGCTGTTATGTATAAATAATAAGGACCTACTATGTGAAAACACCATTTTAAGCCAACACTTTTAAGCAGCAAAAAAGTCATTCAGAGAAAAACATACATCCCTGAGTTAAAATGAGGTGTCAGCTTGGAAGAACAAACAGTAAGAAAAATTGTTCAGGATTCACCCTGTACTCAAGGACTACTTGCTGGTGCTAGAGCCAGAAAATGCCACCTACACTCCAGTGTGCAGCTCCATAAAATGAAAGACCTGTTACTTTCTATCATTATTACCATTCACACAAATTAAAGCACTGGTGGGTGATTTTTAATTTATGATCAGTATGCTGTTGAATGTCTTTTTCATTGACATTAAAAGACCAGCTACAAGATTATTTGAGATGTACAGATTTTGCTGTATCAGGAGTACCCCGGTCATATTTAGAGTGCTTCTTAATACACAGGCAGGCTACAGATCTGTAAATAGAAACACAAGACAGTGAAAAAAAACAGGTGTAACTACAATGGAAATTATTGATTAACTGCAAGTGCCCTGAATTTGAAAGCATAAAACCAAACATCACTGGGTCTTAATGCAATGGCAAACCAAGATTTGCATTTGCACTCCTTCCTGAGGTGATTCTGTATCTAATTAAGCAGTCTCAAGCAAAAGACCAGTCGTGTCCCTTGAATTTTAAGACAAACTGAACCTGCACCTCATTGCAGCCCAAGCCCCTCTCTGATGTCTGTTTTATTCTTCTTTAATTCATGCTTTTTCCCCATGATATGCACCCACAATTATATGACTGAAGATGCAGGATGTCAAGGAAGAAAGGAAGAACCAAGTCAGCAAACAGTTAAATGATCTCCAGGTCAAACTTTAAAAGAACAAAATTAACCTTCATTTAGTCCTCTCAGAATCACATTAAATACATTGTATGTTTCCTGAAATAAAGCTACAGTGGAAAATCAAGCATGGTTTTTTGACGAGGAACATAATTGTTCTTTTCAACATACCAAGTTCTGGAATTAGATCAAGACACATAACAAATTATTTACTTAGGTAAAGTAATATATTTAATGATGTGCTTAACAATCATAGAATCAGTTATGCTTGGCAAAAGAAATGTGTTTTAAATCTGCCAGAGTCAAAAGATCAGTTTCAAAATATGTTTATTGAAATGAAATCTGAAAAAAATAACCCCTCCCCCTACAACTTCAGTCCACCAAGCTGAAGCTAAGAAGTTTGAATAAAGAAAACTGAGCCAACAACTGCTCTGAACTAGTAGGGATTTTAGGTATTTTGAAAGCAGAGAAGTTTGATAAAAACATGCGTTGGTTTTAATATCCTGGAAAAATGATCCCACAGAACTTCAAGCACTTGGTTTTAAGTTCTGAAAAAAATTGTTACAAAAACTTGCAGACATGGCAGCTGCCACCTGAGACATCCAAGAACTACATTGAGCAAAAGGGGGGCTGATGTTGTTGGGATGCTCCAGAGCATGAAAGTAGGGGATAATATCATCCATGTGAACCGATGTTCCTGGAAAATGCAAATGGAGAATACAGTGGGAAGTGGCTCATTTGCCCACAGAAGAACATATATTTGCTTGGTTTCCATAGAGAGCAGAGAAAAATTTTCCTAACCTTGAGATTTCCGGCAGGTCAGCACAGCAGGGCAATTGGGAGTGTTATCACTCACAGAGGAGTCACCAGCAGAAGGCTGCTTAGAGATGTCTCATTCTGTTTGTTTACCATACATGATCCTGGTAACTGGTTGCTTTAATATAGACTTCTGCTGTTAATCAAACACTTTGCATCATGCTTATGACTAATGCAATGTAAAATGTTTATTTTCCTGATGTACAGCATCCTCTAATGGTAAATATAGTCTCCTAATGAAGCTGAGTCCAAGTACTTTTTCTGTCTTTCCACTGCAGACCCAGAGGGACATGAGCACAGTTTTTCCCCCGGGCATGAACAGGACATGCAGCTAATAGAGCAAAGAGGTTGCCTTGTGTCAATAGGAGGCTGGTTGGGCTGTCAGCTCTTGCTGCCTCAGCCTTCCCATTCTGTGCTTGTAAAATGTCTGCTGATAAATCCCTATCTCTCCTTTGCATTCGAATGAGAGTTTTGATCAGATTATGTCCAAATATAGTAATCCCTTTGCTTTCATGGTACAAAATTACTGTGAAAAAGAGCTGTAGTCAGAAAGGCATCTGACTCCTCACAGTCTTGCTAGAAAATCCAGTGCTTTTGATTCACATAGCAGAAAACAGTCACAGAAGTGAAAGGAAGAGCAAACAAAGTGCACAAGGCTGACATCATGCCCTGCAAGCACATCTTATTATGCTTGTAGTGTCCTTCCTGCTGTACTGCACTGGGTCCAAGCCAGGGAGTTGCAGGGAAATTTAGATGCCGGCAGGTTGGAGAAGTCAGGGTCAAAATCTGGGGCAGGTCAGCATGAGAAACTGTCTCCTGAATGTAGAGATGGGTGAGATGGGTGCAAAGATCAGCCTTTGAAAGCATATGAAATCAGAGATGATTCATAAGATATTGCTGTTGAAAAAGACTGCAGAAAGCTTGTAGCATTGTAAATGTATAACTGCAAAAAGTCTGCTCTCCCTTCGAAGGGGAAATCGAGCTGTCTGATCTGAGGGTACTTGCTTTGTGTAGCTGTCTTTCTCATTTTAGCAATCTACTGTATATTTTGATATCTTTTAAAAGTCTGAAAACTTTGTAATGTAGATAAGCTTACGGCAGACACGCATGAAAGCAGCAAATGATTCTCAGCACGAAGAGGCTGCCTATGGTGTGTGTTCACATGCTCACCTTGGCATGGCCTAGTACAGTCTCATGGAAATTTGATCCTGACCCTATACAGTGTGATTATGTTTGCCAATCTGTGTCTTTATCTCCATCAGAAGCCCTGCTGCTCCATCCCAGCTGCTTCCACAAGCAAAGGGTGTCCATAACCCATCTCTGTGTTGACAGGTACGACGGTGGATTAAGAGCCCGATGGTCAGCGTTGAAAAGCACCCACATGCCAGCCTCAAATACCCGGGGTCCACTGTGATGCATTTACCTCCAGGGGATTCGGAGCTTGAGCCTCCACTGTGCCAAACCTACCTGAGTGACCACCCTTTCCAGAGAGGCATCACAGCTCAAGAGGCTGAGTCCTGCTCCTGGGAGAGTGCAAGAAACAGTAAAGTAAGCTGCTCGATCCTCCCCCCAAACTTTGTTTGCATATTTCATACTGGTAACATGGGTCTGTACTGACCACATCGTACTTCCCCGAAGAGAGGGCATCCTCCAAAACATGAAACTCTACTAACCAAGGTTGTTGTGCATATCTGGGTTCAGCTGTCTACCTTGAACTTTGAAATCTATGGGCAGCAAAAGAAACAAAGGGTCCTCCTGCACAAAAGTGTTTTGATGTAGTCTCTCAGTATATGAACAGATTAGTAGTAGCATTAAGTAGTATTTCCCTGTTTACAGAAACTGACGTGACTTTATCATTCCAAGATAATAAAAAGGACTAGGACTTCTTCATTTTTTCTCTGCTGTCTCACAATTAACAGACCACCCTCTTCCCCCCCTCAGCCCCGAACCTATGCCATATCTCACAAAAAATAATTTGGCTCAGGAAGTTTTCCCAATCAGGAGATGAAAAATTCAGTGTGTCTTTTAAGGAGAAGGGAAACCCTGGTTTGCCCCAGATCATGCAGGTATGTTGTAAATGACAACACTGAATGATGTTGTGCATGTAATGCTGAGCGGTTGCACACAAATGTGAAGGTGGCAAAGCTGTAAAGGCTGAGATGAAATGGTCAGGAAGGGAATTTTCTGAGGCAGACTTCAGACCTCTCATTCATCATTCAGCTCCACCTAATTCCTGTGGAAAAAAGCCAAAATAGTACAGAAAGTTTTGCTCAGAGTCCGTCATCCCTGGCAGAACCATCCCTGACTGGAAACGATGCACAAAAAGGAGAGAATTGTAGAAGCATAAAAGCAAACAAATAAGACTCTTTCCAAGTACAAAGCAGAGCAAATGTGACAAGGCATTTATCAGAGGCTTAGCACACAGCTCACAGCAGAACCAATTTTTCGTGCTACATCTGCTACATTTTTTAAACAGGGAAAGTCAAACAGCAGGTAAAATTGGAAGTCCTGTGTGCTTCAAAAACCCATCAAAGGCATTTTGGGGCAACATATGCACCAGTGCAGGAGCTAATTACTCCTCCATTTTACTTCATTAAGAAGATTAACTTTGCTCAGGCTGAAGCATTAAAAAATGACAGAATTCTGCAAATCCTTCGCCTTGCCATAAATCACATGTACTCCTATACAGCTGTAGGGCCTCATGACTGATTTCCATTAGGTTTTACATGCATATGGGATAGATTTGGCTGAACACAGATTCCCCCAGACCTCTCTCTCAGTCTTCTTTACTGCAGGCAGTGAAGAGGCTGCTTAGTCAGCAGTTTGAGTCTGCAGTGAGAGGGATATTTTGCACGCTGCTTTAAAAATAACATTGTCTGGCAAAAGACTCCTTGGATAAAGCTATCCTGCATAAGGAGTCTTTTAAGTAAGTTACAGCACGGGTCTTTGATGTGATTAAATGTAAGGTCACTGCTTCTTTCTCTACAGTAAAACCAGGCAGGAAGCTTTTAATAATAAAGGCTGAAGAAGCCCCAGGTCTGACCTTTTCTAGGTTTAAAGAGAGTTGCTGGGTGAGATTCTGTATAGGGGTTACTAATGGCACAAGCTGCACAACTGTGAGATAACTCCCTACACTTTAAACCAATGAACATGAATAGACACAGTCGGTATTTCAAGGAAAAGAGAATGTTAAACTGGAAGGAAGCTTGAGATCTGCCAGGTGTGTCTGCTGGCTAATTTTTGTCTCTTTTTCCCCATTAGTCTTCCTTCTCTTTTGTTTTCAATACTGCAACCAGATACTGGCTCAGTGATTATAATTCCTTTGTGTTATGCCCAACACCAACACAAAGTTCTACTCACTCTGTCCTTTTATTCAAGGGCAAATTAATTCACAAAGAAATCAGCTGTGAAATATTATTAAAAGCTTATTCTAGGCAACAAGCTTTGTCTTGACATGTTTCATGCTATTCTGATCAGTTTGAAAAAGTCCTTGTAAAAAACAATCTGATTAAACCCCAACACCCAAGGGAACACGTGCCTGTATTTCTGTTCTTATTTCCAACACAAAACCAGGGGGAAAAGTCATTACTGTTTGTTTACTGTGATGGCAATTATGTAGTGAAGACTTTAAAAATTTACTTAGCATTAAAAAGATTATATTAAAACTGAAAGTATTTTAAATAATGAGATTTTTCCTTATGATATGCTTCCAATTCCTACTGCCCAGGCTTTGCTATTAAGGCAAGTGTCAACTGGAGTTTATTAATGATTATGGATGCAACCTCTGCTATGCCTCCTCTATTATTTGTATGGTAGTGTATTATCTTTGTATTTTTAAGACATTTTTCCACATTGTATACAGCAGACTAGATAATTTTCAAGCATTGCCAGAAAACTGTGATAATCTTCACAAGACTGCTTTACATAGGTATGTTATTGAGTTTCAAAACTGACATGGATTAGTTCTATGGAAACTTACTTCTGCTCTACCAGTGTAACAGTTGAAGCTTTGAGGGTTTTGAGCTGCTGCCAGGGCAATGATTTACAATAACCATTCCTCTTTTTTCCATGTCTATCTACATCCTTCAGGTTGCTTAAAACATACTGGCTTGATGAAGAGGGCAAATTCCCTTTCAAAATACATTGCATGCTGTATGATCAATACCCTGTGTAAATAAGCTGTGTTTGAAAGTGCAGATAAACCACCTTTTTGGATCTGTTTAGCAGTCTGCTACATGAGGAGAGGAGAATATTATAAAAATTGGACAGGATTTAAATCTCTCAGGTGAGGGTTTACCAGACTGGGTTATTATAGAAAAATCATACACACACACACAAAATCCTTCATACTCTGTATGATCTATGTATGCCACTTACAGTGTATTGCTATGCCCTTGTTTCAGACCCTTCTCTAAATAAGCACAAGATAACAGACTTTGTTAGCGAGCTCAAAATGTCTTCTTTTTTTCTTGAACAGAGCCAACAGCTAGGTTCGAGGCTTGTTCTGTTCTTTCCTCTTTGTCTAAAAGCTCCTGCTGCCCTATCAATCAGCTGGCATTTGTCCTGAAGCACCATGGTCACATCTTTAGCTAGTAGACCAAAGCCCTGAATGTTTAGAGCTTTTTTTTTTTTTTTTTTTTTTTTTTTTTTTTTTTCCTAAACTAAACAAAAACACCAAACTGCCCCTAGCTAAAGGATGAGAGAGGAGGGAAACAACAAATTAATGTGTTTGCCCCATTTAAGGAACGTGAATTTAAAGTGCCAGAGCATCACCATGGGTCCAGCACAGCCACTGGTGTGTGACTGGGGGGCTCAGGAGTGCTGAGCTGGGCACTGAGCCCCATTAGTCCCAGGAGGGATCTGTTCTCACATCAGGGGTGATATGGTGGGTGTGGGAAAGGGGTCTGGTCTCTAGCCTCTAACACTGATGCTGTAGGGCTGGCTGATGGAAAAGAAATTGATAGAGGCTACTGAGGGAGTTTCCCCAACTTCCTCCAGCCACTCCAGTCCTGGTGTCTTTTGTGAAAGAACATAAGGAAAATCTTGCTTAGGGCAATAGGGAATTCAGGGTGGACAACTCTTTCTACAAGTCCTTTGCAGCTTATTGGATGTTAATTTCTCTCAAAGACACTGTTGAATCACCCTACTAGATAGATATCAGGATTATTTTTTTTTTACTATTAAAAACCATTCAAAGTTCACGTGTGTAGGAGAGCTCTTTATTTGAGTCCTATTTCAGCACTTCACCATATTTCAAATTTTGCTTCAGAGGTGAAGAATGCTGAAAAAAAGGCACCCAAGCCAAAGGTTGAGCAATTATTTGAGATAGTTCAGCTTATGAATCTCTCCTGTAAATAACATGGCTTCTAGAAACCTGCATTTAAAATGGGGTAAGAGTATGTTTCAAGTGAAATACATTGTGTAAAGGGGCATCATAAAAAACAAATACCCTTTGATGGATTAGAAAAATGTGGACGTGAGCAAAATAAATATCTGACTCAGTCTTTGTAAAGAGTTTGGTCACATATCTGACTGGCTTTTTAGGCAAAGATGGTTTTCTCACACAAAAAGCCCTCCCGCATTTAATGATCTGTGTTGCTAAAGAGGCACTATGTGATTTACACCCTGATAAATGCTAGTTAATACATATGTACATACATAATAGAGGAAGTGGAAGTCCTGAAGCCTCAGTATGGGGCAATTAGTCCTGGAACTAATACATGTGAAAAGTGCTGCAATAAAACATAATTTGGAAAAGAAAAATAGGGGAAAAAATGTTTGGGTAACAGAATTGTTCAGTGAAATAAAATCTAGAGAGGACGGTGAGACCCTTTAATAAATCCAGGCAAATTAACAACCTGATGTCAGAGTACACTTCATAGAGATAGAAACACAGTAATGCACTTTAATGGAATAATTAGAACTACTCAGTACACACTGCAGAGTCCTCTGGAATAATTTGATTATTCCAGAAGGCAACCTTGGGTGCCATGGAAAGTAGCCTGCTGAAGATCTCAGCTCAGGGTATCTGAGCAGGTCAGTTCTGCACCCAGCAAAGCAGCCCCTCTGTCCATTTGCTAAGGAGTACATCCCTCCATTCACTGAATTCACTTCTGCTCCTGAGGAGACATATGGGGAGGGATGGAAAACAAACACACCTGGGCTGGGCGAGGGCAGGCCAGTGATAATAGGGCAACAAAAGTCTGGGAAAGGCCCTGCAGGCCAAAGGATATCATTCTTTCCCTTCATCTATATAATACAAACCACCCTAAATTGCCTGGAAAAGGCCCTGGTAAGCAGTATCCTTTGGGTATGGATAGCCAAGGAGCAAAGGACAGACAAAGAAGTCACTGGTCCCATGAACATACAGCTCAGCCTGACATTTGGCTTGAGAAACCTTGACCTTTTGTACATGCTGAGAAAGTGATTTAGAAAACACTTGTTAAGATCATCTCAATGAGTTTTGGTTTCCCTTTTGTTCTGTCTTGCAACCAGGAAAAGCTGCTAGTAGGAAAATAAACTGTCTTCTTAAATTCATTCCATAAAAATTATGGCCTTTTATTTGCAGCAATGAAATAGTAGGAATAGGCTGGGAAACCAAAATAAAACAATTGAAAGGTTTCCATTTAAGCTAAAATATAGCACAGATACGATGAGAAAATTCTGTATATGGTATAAAAGACTGAACATTATGAGCAAACTTTAAACATAAGGGTTATAGACATCTGGAACTGCCTATCAAAATAGAAAAGTCAAACTAATTTACAGCTGGAATTTAATATATTAATGTGTAGGATATTCTTGCCTTTACACTTGGTTACTACAGACTTCAGAGTATATTTTGATTCAGTCTTGCACTTCCTAAAACTGCAGGATGAGAGCTTATTCCACTGAGTTTGGTAACTCTACTTTGTACTCATCAGAGACAATCTGTTGAGCAGTCGTGTTTTTAATGCTTCCTTTTGTATTGGCAAGGACACTTACGATATAATCAAAAGGAAAAAGATGTTAAAACCATTAAAGCAAATAGTTGTGTGCTATGTGTAATTTAATTTGAGACTCCACAACCCCTGGAACTCCATAGTTTCTCCTTGATTTTTTTCTGACATACAAGTAAAGGTAGTTGTCTCCTCCAGAAATATATTTATTATACCACTGTCTGAAAATGAAAGTTTTAGAGAAACAGGTTATAACAGTTATAGCATTAAAGAAAATATGTTGTACTTCTCTCTATACAGCAACTTCTGAATGCAGAAATTTTGTATTTTCTGGATCATCACAGATCAATGTTATTGCTTGATCCTGCAAGCTGACATTTTCAAATGGAAAACTCATTTTCACCAGCATGGCTTACTGCTATTTCCTAAATAATTGTTTCTAGCTGACTGCACTAAGGTTCTTTTAGCTATTGATATGAAGGTGTGACTTAGGGGGGTTTTATAGGATTTGGAATAGAGTACATTTGAATATCCCTTCCCATAGGCACAAGCTTATATATCTGCTAATAAGTGTCTGTTCTTCAAGAAATGGATCATGTGTATATTCGAAGACCACTGGCTCAAATGTGATTTTATTGCAGGTCCTATAGCTTTAGCAAGATTAAAAGCAATCTTAGATTTCTCTTTTGCTCAGATTTCTCAGCAACTGTAAGAATCAGCTGTGAAAGAAACATGTGAGTGAGGTGGGAACAGGCTTTGTTTCAGGGATTAAATCTAAAGGCAGTATGTACTTTCATGGTTTTGTAATGGATTGATATAGGGTTATTATGGATAATATTTATTTAGGCAAGTCAAAAATGTTTAACACAAAAGTGTTTTCAAATGGAAATGGCAAAGCACAGTTTGAAAATGCAGAGGCTAAAATTATGTGTAATTTCAGTGAATGGCAAAGACTGAATAGCAGACAATTGCCTGTGGGGTTTTTTACAGTCCCAACTGACAAAGTGAATGTCTGTATAGCACAGAGCATATAAATCAGTTCCATGACTCAAAGAAATTAGGTGATACATCAGTCATCTGCTTTACAAATATGCAGCAAGGCCCTCAGTCATTTGTACGTCCATCACAGGTGTGTTGAAGTGCTATACATTTAGAAAAGTAATTAGACAAGTCAGTATCAAAACTTAAAAACATGCTGTCCTCCTTTTTGAATGCTAGTTCAACACTGCTGAAAATAATGTAAACATCTCCCACTTTAAATAAATGGATTCTCAAGGGCTTTCCCTGAGGATTTCTGCAGCTGGGAAATGATATATTATTTTACTTTCCACAGGGTTTCCATTATACCTGGACTGGAAAAGACACCCATTTTCTTTCTTTTAAAAACAATTTTTCTTTTAATATGATGTTTATCTAGCACCTTTTCCACTCAGAGATTCCACTTTGCTGGCAGCCATAGAGATCAGAGAGAAGTATTTGTTTCTACATTGGTGGTAGTAACCAGCAAATAACAAGCACAGTGATCATGAGACATTTGGGTCAGAAACAGTAGACTGTTTAGTTTTGTCCTGTCATGCAGGACAGGCAAGGCTCATCTCTGATTAGCAAATGGTCAGACACATAAGGTTAAAAGATTTGCTTACTTGAGTGGAGTGATGTTCTGGTTCTCCAGAATCACCAGATGCAGGATTTAGAACCCAGTATCATATTCAGTACCTGATGTCAAAGAAGGTAAACAAACCTAGTCACAAAGCACTTCTTTCAACAGAAGATATTTTTTTACAACCTAAGACTGTGTTAGATCCATATTGTCTTCAAATGTTATACTTAGCAATGACAATTGGAATTGCTCTCCTCTGTTGGAGCTTGATTTTAATCTGTTTATTGCCCATCTTTTAATCATTGCTTCAGCTCATTTTGAAGATAATTCACTGCTTCCTAGTAGATAGATAAAGAAGTCTGCTGCACTGTATGACAAGGTCATAAAAACAATCTGACAGGCAATGAATACTCTCCTCTTTAAGAGTAAAAGTACTGAAGTTAAAACAACTCTGACATACGTATGTATAAGACCATATGCAGACAGATGATGACTAGGTCTTTAAAATAGCTGAGAACAGCTTAAAATCAAATTCAAGCCCATCCACCAAGGGAGCAATAAGCCATGGTATAACATGTTACATGGTAGAGGGGTGAGCTGAAACCTCCTGAACTTTCCCACTCCTAACGAGTTTCTTCAGTAACAAGTTTGTGCCCTTTATTCCCCACAAAGGGACATTCCATGGCCTGCCTAGACTGTGCTTTTGAGGACTGGCAAGAGTTAGTCCTGTATGTCAATTCTCTCTAAAGAAATGCATCACTGACCCAAACCTGGATCCGTAAAGAAAAGCTTGATTCTTCCTACAGCTACTCTATATGCACCAGTCTCTCTATCCCAAGGAGTCACAGGTATCACAAGACAGCCCCAGTGTCTTGGTCAGTATAAGTATCACAGTGGGTATTTTTTTTCTCATCTTATCATTGTAGCTGTTGCATTTCTTTGCAGTTTATGAATAACTGTCACTATTTTTCTGTCTAGAATTTCCAGAATTTTCCTAGAATTTTCCCTTCTAGGGTGGGATTTTTCTCTTTGCACAAAAGAGATTGGATAAGACCTCCATAGTATAGCCATGCATTCTGTAAATCCTTTTATAATGGTAGTTAGTACAGTGCATGCTACTCCTTTAAGGTAATTTAATGCCATTCCTAGATCCCAGGACTCCTCAGTGTCTCCTGTCTTAATTCAGTGTACTTGCTCTGTATCGAATTATAACCTTTCCATTTTGTAAAGTCTTTCCCCCCCTCTGAATAGTCAGCACAGGATGTTCTAAGTTTCTATAATGCACTCTCTGGATTTGAGAAGTGAATGATAAATGGACTTTTTTTACAATTTGCACTAATGGACAGATACTTATTTGTAAAGTAGTAGTGCAGCTTTACAAAGAGTTTGTAAAGCCTATATTTTATCACATCATAATGTTATTAGCATTTAAACAAAACAAACCAAAAAAACAAAGCCTGTTCGGACTCACAATAACGGCACTGAATCAAAATTATTTTTCAGCCTTACTGGCAGAAAAGGCAATAGTTTTAACATCTCTTGTTAATTTTGTGTAAGCTGGGGAATTAATTTTAGAGAAAAAGTATCATATTTTTCCAATAATGACTGAGGGCAAGGGGACAGGGAGAGTTAATCCCATCTGACCTCTATAAAAGGCACTTGAGTCTTGAAAGAGTCAGGCCCATGGGACTTCTATAAATTAGGAAAGATCAGTTTTAAGGAACTGAAAATGAACCCACACCTTCTAATTAAAAAATCCTTAGCAGTAAAATGTCATGTGAAACCACATGGGTTTTGCTTTCCTATGCAACAAATAATTTTTGTTCTCCTTGCAGATAAATGGATTTACAGACAGATTAAGTAAAAATAAAAATTCAAACAGCACCCCATGCCCTATCTCAACAAAAACCAAACCGACAACAAATAAACTACAATATCAGGAATCAAATAAATGTTTTAAGTCCATATGATAGCGCTTGATGACAACACCTGCCTTCTGGAGCAGACTCCACTGCCTGCAGTTTAAAACTAAACTGGACATTAGGGAAAAATTCTTTACCAAGAAAGTTGTTAAAAGCTGGAACAGACTTTGTAGAGAGGTGGCTAACGCCCCAAGCTTATCAGTGTTTTAAGAGGCGTTTGGATAATGACCTTGACAATCTCCTTTGATTTCTGGTCAGTCCTGAAGTGATCAGGCAGTTGAACTAGATGATTGTGGTAGGTCCCTTAGAACTGAAATAGTCTATTGTAGTCTAGTTTATTCTGTCTGTTCTGTTGTACATTGTAATTGACCAGTCTTCTACATTGAAGAGACAGAATTAGGTGCTACAGAATAGTGCTGAGTAAGCAAGTAGAAAAAGGGCTACCCTAAAAACCCCTAAAAAAAGGGCTACATATAATTCTTTAAGCTATGAAGAAAGATTATCATGTAACAATGGTCTTCAAAAGAATGACATAAGATCCACTCTTGCCCTTGAAAGATAAGAGGAAGAGCTACTAAGTGTGGGAACCTGCCACCAATTATTGCTGAAAGGGTGGAGTGGCAGTGCCAGGAAAGAAGAGATTACAATTTAGATGCCTTTTCATTCTGGTAGGTGGAGAAAACAAGCACCTTGTCACTCACTAAGCATCGTGTTACAACTGCTCTGTAACAGGCTTGTTTAGGTGAAAAAAGGTAATGCTGTCAATGCCTCCTTTTGCAGCTGCATCACTCTGTAAGAACACACACAAAATCCCATGGTCCACCCCATAGACACCTGGGGAGCCGGTCTGAACACCCTTCCAGCTTAGATTGTTCTGGGCTCTATTCACTGCTGCAAGGGTTATTTGTATCTTTGTCAAGCAGTTACAGGATGAAGCACTGTTGTCACTGAAAAGGAAACTTACATCTCCTGCCTGCATCCCTAATGTCTGATTCTTGAGAGTGACCAAGTTTTACAATCAGGCACACAACTCTTCTTTCAGTCAGCCTCATGCAGAGCAGAAAAAACAGATTTCATTTCTCTAGCTTGGAAAGGCATTGAAAGAAGACCTGTCACAACTGAAGCATTTGTTGTCAGGCCTGAGCTATTAGATAAAAATGGAGACTGATGTCCTTGAAATGCTTTTCAGAAAACACTCCTAGAAGGAAGGAATTAGATAGCTAATGCTAACAGATTCCTGCCCCCATCCCCGCCTCCATTCTCAGCATACTGGTCGTTGTTACTCTTATTATGAAGCATCTAGCATTGCTTAGTAAGTACCTACAGAGGTACCTATACACTTAGACTTACAGGTTGTAACCTAGAAAACTGATATCTAAAAGCTAGCATTATTAAGATTATGACATTTAATTTCTCAAGGGTTTCCTTTTATTTCTTTTTTTAACCTAGCCCACAGGAACCAAAACTCTTTGAGAGATAAAGATATTTTGGCTTAAAAAGCAGCCCTTTCATCAAAGCAATTCCCCAGGCCCCAAGATACATCTACTGAAAGAAAAATGTAGCTGCATGCAAGGGCAAATGCATACAGAAATGCAACACAATCCTTTTTTCTACATAATAAATGACAGCTACTGAAGGAATGGCTACAGATGAAAGAACAAATTTGCTTTCTTTTCAAAGCACCAAAGGGAAATGCATGAAACAATGAAACTGTTGAGTAAGACTCTGTCAAGATAAATATCATATATCTGAAAAGTATCTTTAAAATCCGATTACTATAACTGTAAGAATTTCAAAAGTCTGTGTACCTTACTTCAATCGCCAGTTGTTTCTCTCAGAATTGAAAGTCAGTTTTTCCCTTTAGCTTTACTTTCGTATGTCCACACATCATCAACATGTTCCATGTTTTTCAGTTCCATCTGTGCCTTCCTTTTTTATATTCAGCATCTCAGTAAACTACGCTTAATAGCATTCCTAAGGTGTTCAGGTAACATTTTGTATGCACAATGGGAACGAATGCACCTTCAGCGAGTTTGCCGACATCACCGAGCTGCGTGGTGTGGTTGACACGCCGGAGGGAAGGAACACCATCCAGGAGGACCTTGACAGGCTAGAGACGTGAGCCTGTGCAAATAGCAGGAAATTCAGCAAGGTCCTGCACCTGGGTTGGGGCAATCCCAAGCACAAATAGAGTCTGGGCAGAGAATGGTGGAGAACAACCCTGAGGAAAAAGGCTTGAGGGTGTTATTTGATGAAAAGCTCAACCACAGCACTTGCAGCTCACAAAGTCAACCATATCCTGGGCTGCATCAAAAGAAGCATGGCCAGCAGGTCATGGGAGGTGACTGACTTCTCTCTGCTCTGGTCTTGTCATGGAGATAATCAGAGGGCTGAAGCACCTCTCTTATGAAGACAGGCTGAGAGATTTGGGGTTGTTCAAGCTGGAGATGAGAACGTTCTGGGGAAACTTTGGACGAGCCTTCCAGTAGCTGAAGAGGGCCTACAGGAAAGCTCAGGAAGGTAATTTTACAAGAGCATGCAGTGACAGCATGAGGGGTGAAAAATTTAAGCTGGAATAGGGTAGATTTGGGTTAGACATTATGAAGAAATTCTTTAGTGTGAGGCTGGTGAGACACTGGAACAGGCTGCCCAGGGAAACCCTGGATGCCTTCTCCCTGGGAGTGTTCAAGACCAGGTTGGATGGGGCTTGGAGCAACCTGGTCTAGTGGGAGGTGTCCCTGCCCGTGGCAGTGGGGTTGGAACTGGATGATCTTTAAAGCCCCTTCCAACCCAAACTATCCTATGATTCTATGATGAAAATATTTGGATTGATTATGTATATTGTCACTGAATAAGTTGTCAGTGACCAGAAATTTTAGGTCCAAGAATCAGAGAAAGAATGTGCACAGAGTTATATTATTTAAAAACATTGCCGGAGGTTAGAAACTCCCCTCATGTGTCTGGGGTCTCTGTAGTATTTCAAGCCAGAAGCTGAAAAACTGAAGCATTAAAAATTGATAGTGCCTCTCGAAACTCTTGCTCATTATGTCTCATAATACTTTTTAAAGGGTGAAACTGATGCTATTCAGCAGTAATCTCCAGAGATGACAAAGTTTAGAAGAAATACTCTCTCTGTATCACCCCTTCACTAGGAGTTTGTGAGGCAAAACTATGAAAATGCAGCATCTATTCTGCAGTGAAGTTATTAAGTAGTTTTTACTGTCTTCTCTTGATTACTATTTCCTTTGGATAATATATCAACTATATGGGGAGGATTTTCAATTTCTTCAGCTTTGATCAATGCAATTTTATCCTGAAGAGGAAACAGCAGAATGTCTTCAAATACTGTGTCAATCAGCATGATTAACAATAATATTAGAAGGCATGGACCAGATGATCCTTGAGATCCCTGTTATGATTCAATGATCTGCAGAGCAGAAGCTGCACGCTATACTCCACGTGCAAGCAGACCAGATTTTGTTACCACATCAGCTTCAGAAAGCCACGTGAAATGGGGCTGACATAACAGCTCAGTAAGCAAAGATCTTATCACAAGTTATATGGCTGCTGGCACATTGCACATTCAGGATATCACTTCACATATGAACTGCAGAGTAACTTTTCACCCTGACAAGTGCTACTTACTACTTTCCACACTATACAGTTATGGAAGGAATCTTTGAAAAGAAATAATTGGGTATTAATCCCTGGAAGACATGGATACACCATAAAAGATGGTTATTCTCAGAAAGTTACTCCTTCACAATGTGCCTCTTGTATTAAAGGCACAAGGAGAACATGAACCCCAGCTTCAAATGGGCCATCTGCTGAGCAGGTCACAACCCACTCCAATGGTGTTGGTCCAGGGCATTTCACACCCAATTCAGAAGACCATTTAACTTCAGATCTGCCTCCTTCTTGTCCTCCCTGGATTGCCTGTAGTGTCAATATTTGCTGTCTTTGTCGCCTTTGTCCTCTTACAGCTACAGGATTGATAGAGTAGGCTGTGAATCTGTGTTTTTACCACATTAGTACATGTTAAAGACTTTGATGAACCTACACTTGCCCCAAACTTTAACTGGAAGAGAACATGAAAAAGGCAATTTGGACAATTTCCAAGTCTCTTGATTGCAAAACAGATTGTATCAGTGTCATGTATCCCATTAGCAGCTTGCTTCTTCACCAACAGGGAAAAAAGTGGAAATAAGACCTATAGGAGTATTTCTAGAAATATGTCTATACCATTTTCCTTAACCATCTGTCATCAGATCTTTAGGAGGTGTTACCCCTTTCATTTTGCAAAGAACTTTAGGGAAAAAAAAATTGTTCCACTGCCTCTATGGAACATTTGTCTATATTTTGTTTCTTTCAGGAAACTGTTTTGTATACTTAGTTTTGAATCTTCTGTCTCTTGGCAGCAGCCTTCTGGTGAGGCCGATGGTAGCAGACTCTTTCAATTCTGTCACAGCCTCAAAATCTGTTTGACTCCAGCTTGACTGTTGCCAAATTTGGGTGGGTTAGGATCATATTTTATCATTTCACCGTGAATGCTATTTCAGTTACTTTGGGGGAGAAAAAGCAGCTTCTTTTTGGACCAAAGCTACAATTCATAAATCAACTAATCCTGCTCAGTAACATAATGATGGAGGACTGATTATCCTACATCTGCTTTGAAGTTTTTTGGACATCTGGAAAGAAGACCACCTGCGTGCTGTACATACCATTGGAAAGAACAGGAAAACTGAACCTGACTCTTTAAGCACAACTGGGAACTCGCATCAGAGAAATACATAGCTATAAATATGCACACAACCACTCTCATATCTGGTTAGGTATGCAAGGCAATACTTGTACTGTGGAAAAAGGAGCAACTGTCTTCCAGAGTTGCAATGACTAGCTGCACTTAGCAGTGTGCTAAATAATTTCCAATTTAATAAGCACCCTTTCTCTTGGTACTACAACTAGAGATAAAGTGAGTTGAAAGAGAAAGCATAAACACATCCAAAAGACATGCTTTGGTGATTTTACAATTTGGAATATTGTGAAATGTCCCTTGTTCTTTCCTCAAAACTTATGGCTAGAGACAGTCAATAGCAGCAGAGGCTAAGAATCATATAAACTCAGTATATTTGCAAGCAGTTGCATATTAAACAGTACTTAGTACACTACAAACCTTTAGTTTGAACCTTTGGACACCATGTGCAAGCCATTTTGTCCAAGATCAAATCTAGTTAATAATCACACCATTAAATAGCAAACTGTGAAGTGTTCAGAAATAAGACCCTTTGCAAACACAGAGCCAGACTGTAAGCACCACACAAGCCCTGTTTATTCCCCCCTTAAGCCCATTTCATGTGTAAAATTTATTTTAAACCTTAAGCCTTGGTCCAGCCAAACTGGATAGTGCTGCATGGCTGACCAGTGTAAACAACATCAATCCAGATAAGAACTAGGTTTGCACAAGAACTTTATAGAGTAAGTTCTTCCATTTATTTCTTGGGAACAATGAAGTTTTATAGTTCTTCACCAGCAACATCCCCAAGTCATGTCCTAATGCCAACACGCATGTTTATCTGAACATATGTTAGAACCAGGGTGGTTAAGAACGAGAGCAGGGTGGGATAGCATGTTGGGCATCTATGTTGCTTGGCCAGCCAAAGTCAGGGAAGTGTTGGAAGAATATCCCAGTGTTTCTAACCCCGGATGGGTCCATACTGAAGTCAGTCAAATGGCCACTCGAAGCACACCAGTGCTTTTTTGGCCACATACTCACATCATGAGGTATTTTCTGGCACATTGATGAGAGTACACTACCCCATTATACTCTCCAGTGGTGGAAACTTCCTCAGGACCAAGCTGTTTTTATGCAGGTGAGGGAAATCTCCTTAGCTGGATCTGATTAATTTGATGCATGTTGCATACTGAGTTCATCTAACATACATGAGTGATCCAGACACTTTTGTCTTCTGTCATGACAGACAGAAGAAACCCACTGATAAGAAGCTATAACACCCCTGATGTAGCGACAGCCTATTTGTTCAAGTTATTTCAGTTTCTGTTTCTAAACAGCAAATAATCACTGACATCATTAGGAGGTCAGTATCACTCTACCTCCACCACCTCTTGCAAAATGTGGGTGTAGAACAATATGGGCTTGTAATAGTTGCATATAAATTCCATTTCAAGTTTTGCACATGTGCAACAGATAGAGGTGGAATTAGATAGACATTCTTTTATTTGCTCTGTACAGCTCTACTGTATATATTAGAATATATTAGAAAATATCACTTCGATATGAAAATTAATTGGAGGATTGGGAACTGGAGTCTATTCCAGATTCCTTGAACTGAGGTTTAAGCTTGAGCAAGTCTTCAACCTCTTTGCAATTTAGATTTCCCATCTGTACAATGGAGATAATCATTATGCAATTAATCCATGGTCTCAGTACTTGAGGATGCCATGAATTACAAGTTGTGTCTGGCTTTTGCAAGGCATCCATCACTGCATGAGTGGTCACTGCTTTTATTTCTTCTCATGTTTTTCTTTTCTACAGAAAAATAGAATATAATAAAATATTGTCACTAGTTTTCTGTGTCATTGCCTAGAACAGAATGAGAATATAATATAGAGGGTCAGCAAACTGCCTACACAGTAATTGCACTTCGTACCTGAGGCAAAATCCAGTAGCATCTTCTCCCTGGCAGTATGTGCTATGTGACTGAAGGGACAGAGAACAATTGTCACTGTAGGTATGTCTTTGTTGCTGAGACATCTCACTTGCTCATCCATGGAAAAATCCTCCTCTCTCAGGCCAGAAGCAGTTCAAAGCTGGGAGCACACAGGGGGCACTGATGATTTCCAAGGTTTTAACATCCAGGGCAGAGAACAAGTTCAGGCAAAATGTGACCCCCAACCTTTGCCCAAATCTTAAACCAAACCTGAACTAAATTGAGTTAACATTCATTTCCCTGCACTCACTGCTTGAGAATGACAGCAGGATAATATACAACTGAATGAACCTGCTCTGGTTAGAGACAGCAAAGACCACAAAGTCCGGTCTTATGACACTTCCAGACTGATTCCTGGAAAAAGGGAAGTATATTGTGAACCTTGGAAGATATCCACAGGTCTGATGGACCCTGCAATGGTGTGTCCTCTCTAATTAACATACCCCATTCACTGCAAGCATTGTGTCAGCTGTGCAAATTAAGAGAATGAAAGTATCCATTCAAAAGTATGTCAGGTACAGCTTACCATGATGGACTATTTTGTTTGTGATGGTCCTTAGACTGATCTGCTAAAATCTACATCAAAATAAATAAGTATTACTAAGTCCTATTTCTGTAGTCTTGACAAGAGCTCTGTTTCTGTAGTGCTTTGCCTTATTTTGGGACATCATAGCAAATGTAAATTAAAGGATTTTTTTTCTTCTGAACTTGATTTAGGATGTAGGCCCATCTTAATGTGAGGCATCTGTAGGGGCTCAGATTTTTAGCTTTGTTTGCTACTTTCTAGGAATTCTGTGTGTTTTTTCCTTGTGCCAAATGCAAGATTGTTTAACCCTCAGTAAAAGGTGTTAAAGGCTATGATGACTCCATCAAAAATTAGTTTGAGGGGCAACTTTACTGTGGTCTAGAAATATTTCCCTGGTAGAACAGCTACCTGTAACACAAAGGTGTTCCGTGAATGGAAGATCAAGCAAAAGTAACCTATAAGGAAAAAAAAAAGTGAAAAAAATGTTGAACAAATAGCTCTTATAAGGAAGTGTGGATTTTTCATCACTGAAAACCTTGAACTCAAAACCAGGTATGACATAATGCCAGAGGTGAGGGGGGTAAGGTAGCAATAAACCTGTGTCTGTATTATGCAGCATATTGGACAAGATCATTGTAGCAGCTACTTCAGACTCAATGTGACTCTAATGCCACAAATTTCACACATGGATCTGAACTTCCTCTTCATTTAGCATGTTCGGTCTCCAGATTCCTATTTAGCAAAACACAGATAGGAATATGAATCCTAATTCAAATGCTTTCAAAATCTGAGGTAAGAAGCCTTGAATCTAATATTCTGATATCAATGAATTTTTAAACTTTTTAAATTTTTAAACAATGAATTTTTAAGAGTTTAGCAGAGAAAAATATGGCTTTTTAAAATTATTTGCTATCCAGTGCTCTCTAATTTCCACCACTTGGTCATAGCCAAAGCTGTTTGATGTTTTCTAATAAGCAATCCACAAGGTCCTGACTACACAAATAACATTTGTGTGCATAGTTTGGACTGGTGCAGTTCTACGGTAGATAAAGCACAGGTCAGATCTCGTACCTGTGAAGGGAAGAAAAGTCCTGTTTTTCATTGCAGCTCCATTGTGACTTTGTTTATTCAAAAGGAAGGACTCTTTTGGTAACTGATGACGTAGCTACAGCATAATGAACATCCATATGACATCCATAATGAATTGATAGCTGTTTGATGCAGCACTTACATTGTACCACAGGTCTGTGGTTCCATTGCCTCTGGGTGCCTGTCCTGTAAGCTACAAAACAGTCCTACAGTGTGTTACATCAGCTGGTCCCATTCAAACAGATCTGTCTCCCAACATCATTAAACACAGCACTGTTTTGCACTGTTGAAGGCAATGAATCACAAAAGCTATGATTCACAAAACGTTTTTCAGTTATGTCCCTGAGCTTGGCTTCAGGCTGGGATACCATCTGCTTGCGTCAGAAATAAGTGAAAAACACAGTTAACCCAGTCTGCCCATCTGCAGGCAGATGCAGATGCAAGTTTTACAAAATCTTATGCAGTTAGAGTTTATAAATTGATCTATTAGATCCAAAGCTAACCTTTGATGCTGCATTTTAACCAAGTTTTTACAGCAGCAGGAATATCAGGTTCTCTCTTCCCGGATAATCTTAGAGAACAAAACGTTGTCACAAATAATAAGGTGTCCCACAATTTGACAAATGCCAAAGCAAGCCCACAATATTTATGGAGAATTAAACTTGCAGTTTGAATAAAAGATTCTTATGAGTGGAGTACATTTTTAAAAATAACAAGCACCTATTTCAAATCCTTTTTTGTTTTATACCAAAGATATGGTAAGAAATAATTTTTAAAAATCAGTAATGCAGTTGAAGATCATTATTCTTGTAACTCTTGGTGCTTCTCCTTGGGAGAGAATCCTTCCAGTCCTACTTGGATATCTACATCGTGGCTGTTCTGGAAAAAGAGTGTTTTGCAAAGCCAAGCAAACGTCTTCTCCTGAGAGATAAATCAATCCACCTTCTTCCTATACTTCTCTAGTACAAACTTCTTCCTATCTTACTAAGGGAATCCTTTTTCATACAGGTATATGCAGTCTTATCTTTTATTCTAGAAAAAATATACCTCCTAGCCTACCTGCAAAGCAATGCAATAGGAGAGAAATTGAGGGTTGAGAAAAAGAAGTGAAAAAATAAATTTATGCTCTTTTCATCCATAGAACAGTGAAGAGGACAGTGGTGCTTATGGTTTGATCCATCCTGGCTGCATATCTCTTCAAAAATTATGAGAACCTCCTCTAGGACACCAGGATAAAAAGCTTTAAATCTTGATTTAGACAATTTGGCATTGTCAACTTTATGAATCTGCTCACTTGAGATGAGCATTTCATAAACACTATTCAAAGAGCTAATGTATGCTCAGCTGTGTCACATCCTGACAGTGCCTCCATTGGAAGAAACTGTCTCCAGGAATGAAGCTGTAAATTTGATTATGTTAAGTGTCATATGGAATTCAGTGACTTATTTGGATAACTGAAAACCTCAAGGGGAAAGGAGATATTGATTGTAGTAGCAAAAATATGCCGGATCCCAAGACTGTATCTTGCTTAATAAGGTAGATCTTCTAAAGGACTCCACAAAAAAAGCAATGAAGACAGATAACTTTAACAAATGAGTATAATTTGGTATCTATGAGCAACATCTTTTCTTTTTAATACAAAGCATCTGTGGTGTTTAGATAATGTATCCTGCTTTCACCCTTGGTATTGATGTCCTTTCAAGTGGGTAGAATATGTGGCCATTAATGAGCTCTTTCTGTTAACATGTTCAGCAATGAAATAATTAACAATGTTGATGTGTAAATTAGGCTTCAGAGTTTAAACTGCCTTTGCAGTGAATGAGACATATTTTTCTGGCTCTTGTTTCAGCAGAAGTGGTAAGGATTGGCTAAATGCTTAACATGGTCACCTTAAAAGCACGTGCATTTGATTTTTAGGCCACTTCTAGACCAGACGTGTTACGTGCCTTACTAACATTGTTATTCAAAGAAGAACAGGTTTTCTTTATGCTGTCTTCTTTCTTCCTTTTTGATGGAAGTTTCCTCCATGGCACCTCTCTGTGCAGTGGAGGAATGTGGACCCCACATTACAGCAGTGAGGAAAGCAATTCCCCCAGGTCCCAGCTCCTCTGGGGATCCCACAATGGGACAGAGCCACTTGTTTGAATGTCAGGATACCCTCAATCATCCCCATGCTGGATTCCATGAGGAAGATAAGTTTTTTCGGAGTAGTTCATAAAATGAATGAATCTCAACAGCCTTTGCCATTCCCTGGCCAACACCAACCTTTTCAAGAACAGGCAGGCAGTCTGCCTACCTTGCCTCTTCTCAAGTCTGTCTTTTACAGGCAGTCCCCAGGCTGATGATGCAACAAGAGATGCTGCAGCTGAAGAGAACAGCGTGTCTAGGTCAAAAGGAACAGAGAAATAAATGATGTAGCTGCTGCTTTATTAAGCATTTATAAATGCTGCTGTCTTTTTACTTTTTCTAAAACAAGAAAGAAACAGGAGCGTGCAATTAACATCACATGTGTGAAAAAAAATATATAAAGCACTGAGTTTTAGCAAAAATCAGTATTTCAAGTCAAGTGTTGCTTGCACTGACATATGAGCTTCTGAACTCTGCTTCCTCATTCTCCCAATGGCACTGAGCTCAGAGTAATACCAAAACATAGATCAGTGCCTTTAAACTCTGCTTTAGAGAGAGATCCTCTGCCATAGTTTACCTCTTGTGGATTGGAGGCTGTAGTTTTCCACAGCTGGCTCTTAGGGCAAGGTTTAGTGGGAGCAGTGCCACTCACCAGGGTGCTGGCCTTTCAGGGTCACACTGCTGAGTACAGGAAATGGGGGAAGGGAGAAGTTGTGCTTCATAGGATGAAAGAATGTGATGTTTTCTACACTGAATCACTATTGCATAGATATTGTTTTAAAATATTTGACCTGTTGGAGCCTTATCTGCTGTGGCTTAAGTGTACTCAGCTAGCACAAAGACTTGGCCACTAGCATGAAACTATTTGTCTCCTTTCCCCTCATTGAACTTTAGGCTTGAGCAATGCCAGCTAGGAAACAGACTTAATCCAGCATTTTGCAAGCACCATGATAAGCATATTCACTGTCCCAAAGGAAAAGCAGAACTTCTTCAGTAAAAATATTATAAAGGAGGAAAAAAACCCAAACCCAAAACAAACAAAAAACAGCAAGCAAACAAACAAAAAGCACCTGAAAACCTCTTTTTTTTCTGTGGATCTGGTGGCCTTGTACTTTTTCTCACATTAAGCAAGTGAATCAACAGCACACATACTTCATGTGAAATTCCTATATTCAGAGAATGGATTTTTTAATTGAATTTGTAGTATGTGAAAACAATCCAGGAAAACATACTTATGAAACATATCCATATGGTAACAAGGTGGCTCTCCCTAAAGGTGACTCACTTTCTGAGAACCTCAATGAAAAATGGCAGCATAGACATACAAATGGAAGGTGTGATTAAAGTGAAACTGTCAACACATATAATTGTGAAGCAATTAAGGGAGAAAAAAAGTGAAGGAATAAAATTATTGGAATGGATGTGTTTGTTACCAATATCATATACAATTAAAGTGGGCATACTTCGTGTTATAGGACCTGCACAAGATATTTCAAAAGAGATTTACTACCTACTTGTGTGACTTCCCTCGGGAGTGTTCTCTGTGTTTCACAAGATTTCATGCTTTTACCTTCCCCCCATTTCTGTAAGATACAGAAGTGGTACCAGCTGTGGTCCTGAAACTGGTACATTCTAGAGTGTGGAACACTTATCAGCTCTATGAATTGCTGGCATTAACCTGGGTGAGCCACACAGCACTGTCAGTGCAATCCTGGGCTTCTGCTGTAAATCTTGCAACTACCAGGGGGTACAAATGTGTGCCTTCACTCTGACCCAGTGCTGCTCTTGGCTGATGGATGAGCTGGTGTTTCAGGCTCCTTGAGAAAAGCCTCCACAGCCCTCACTTGCACATGCAGGACACCCTGTGTGCATGAGATGAGGAAGGGTCATGCATGTCATCCTCCCAGGAGTCATTGCTTTAACAGTGGCCTCCCTTCTGCCCTATTTCTCTCTAAAGTTTAGCACAGATTTACTTCCTTAGGACTTGTTGCATGTGGTCCACTGTGGCAATCACCATAGCTCTGGTGCCACTAAAAGTGCCAAGATATTTTTGATATTTGTGTCACATTCAGTCAGAAGATACTTTGTACAATTTGCTATACCTTCACCTTTGTAGAACTTGGACTGCAGTGCCTTTTGTTTCATGGTAGGGTGACTGAGTTTCCACTTTTACTGGATTCCCTTAAGGAACAGAGTTCAGGGTTTGCAGCTTTCAGTATTCAGACTTCTATTGGTCATGGACATCATGGATATCACACTTCTGCCCCTGACTCATCAGAGTTTAGAGTAGCTAGAACAGTGGCTGTTATGCATGCCTATTTCTTTCTTGTTATTCATCATGTGCTTAACCTCCTGAATAAAGTCAGTCAGAAACCTGCCACCAGAAAAGTGAGTCAGTTTTTCAGTACTTTGCAGTGTTGTGCATCCTCCAGCCAGCTTCACAGTGCGGCCTGGAGTATGTGTAATAGTAAGTAAAGTTGCCATTTGGGTTGGGAATCTTCTGAATGAAAGCATTTCTTAAACAGAGAACACAAAGAACATCAGAGCTGAAAACTACCTGGGTGACTACCAGAGCCCCAGGTTTATCCTGGCAAGCTTTTTAATCCTTCATGACTGCAGACCTTGAGAACAATGCATTTGTATGAAGAAGCACTAAAATTTTGGTATAAGCAAGAAAATTTCTCCTTGACTTTGGACACAAAACTTTTGACCAAAAGCTTGTGTGAAGTGATTCCATTGGAAATTCTTTACCTTGTTATTCTGCGGCACCTTACTTGCCATTTGGCTGCTGCATCCCATCCTGATGCTGGATGGAGTCTTTCAGTTGGATGGAGATCCTGGGAAGTACTTTGGAATAGAGAGGGTTAGGAGCTACATAATCTTGCTGACTGACTTCACCCTCACGCTCAGTTTATCACCCAGAAGCAGCATCACTGACCGTGGCTGATACCCTTATGAAGGTGGTGCAAAAGAACAGTAACTCTCCCAGTTCTCCCAAACTCTTCAAGCCTCTTGTGTAACAGAGGTCCTGAGGGCAAGCACTTAGACTTATCATGGTAGCAGGGATGAGGATGAAGTGTCAATCAGGGAAGGGATCTGTAGCTGCCCGTAGATGACATGCAAGGATATGTGAAGGGATTACACCAAAATTCATCCCTATTAAAGCTGTCCCAGCCCTGGGTAAAAGAGTGGGTAAAGTGTCTCTCAGCAAACAGCTTCATGTCAGAAGACAGGCTCACTAGGACCCAACCTGCCATTTTCTTTGGCATTCTCCCCCTCAGCAGAACGGGGCTAACCATCTGGTCCATGGGTATAAAACAAACACGCACACTTTGAATGGAAAAATGCGATTTTGATGTACAGTAAAGCACAGGGCTCTTCTCTTTTCTGTAAGACTGCAGTACCTGGCACGCTGCAAGTTTACCCCTGATTATAGAAACAGCTGGAGAGGCCTTGCACCGCCGCCCAGCGCGTTTTCTTCAGACGGAAAAAAATTTTGGTTCTTAGTGCTGTAAAGCGCCAACCCAGCATGACAGGAAGCTTTCCTGACCTGATGTGTTCCCTTTTTTTGTTTTTCAGATGAAGGAATCCCACGGCAAAGGAGATTCGCTGCCCAGGCCGGAGCCCAGGCCCCTGTGGGGAGGCGAGGAGGCAGGTACGGGCAGTGGCCTGGGGGGGATGGGGGGCGAGCGGGAAGGGCTCTCTGCAGGCAGCTGACATGACTTTAATTTGGAGCTGAAGTGCTTTGTTCCCAAGCCAAGCTCAGCTGAAGGATGGTTTTCATGTCAAAACGAGATGTAGGGTCTCATCCACTGAGCGTTTGCTGGATGATAACAACAACAACAATGCACTTGCGTGCGGGATGGCCGCAGCCCACCATGTCCGGCACACAGGCTCCTGAGGAATTATGCCATGGCGTAAAACAAAAGTATTACAGTGGGTCTGTTTAATAAGCTGTCAGTCACATTTTGGCATTGAGCTGCTACGTGAGCAGATCTGCTGTGTGACGGCACAGAATAAACAGACATGCTGAGTTTACAGGCATCCTCTTTTCTCTCCCTCCTTTCTGATTTGGGAGTTTGTTTTTTGTGGGGGATGTGGGGTTACTTTGTGCTTTGTTTGTCCTTCTCTTTGCCTTGGCATAAAGCTAGATCTTTAAAAAAAAAAAAATGCCACATTAACTCAGACTGTTGGTGCTGTGGTTGGATGACATGACAGAACTGCACTTACGCCAGGAAAAAAAAAAATGTCCCCAGAATGCTGTGGCTACACAGTGCAAACGTCCCAGTAAAAATAAACTGCTCCTAGCATGAGAAGTATCTGTCGGATCCTGAGTCAGATTTCACTTGAATGGTTTGGAGATTTTCTTCCTGCTTTCTTTACCATTTTTACAACTGTCCCCCTGGGAAACATCCCAGAAGCTTCTGTCCCCATTAGGAGGAAATCTTTCACTTTCTCACTTTGATTTTGAATGCTTAGTGCTTCTGATTAATTCCCCTGACCTATAACCAGTCTTGGCTTCTATGTGTAGAGATTAAATGATGATCTAGATGATAAACTTTTATGAAACAAGTTTAGAAATACATTTAATTGACTAAACACTCACTCCTTTGTGAGATCAAACTGTGGTGTGTGAACATTACAGGTTACTCTGATTCCCAAGCAACATTAGCTACAGACATATTAATATACTTTTTAATTTTCTAAAACATGGGAGCTTACACAGAGTATCTGCACTGATTTAACTGGTTTAAGCAGTGCTTTCTTCTGCCTGAAGAATGGGACAGTGATCTGCTTCGCCCCTCTGCCAGCTGCATGTGCAGCGTATGAACCCTCCATGTCTCTCCCTCTCAGTCCTGCCCTTTCATCTACCAATAGTTATTGTCCTCTCAGCTAGGTACAGAGCTGGCTACGAGTGAAACCAGATCTGGGGAATGACCCAGTTAAAAATACAGTATTTAAGGGCCACTTCTTGGCAGTGGTGATAGCATGGGGCTGCTGTTCTGATTCTCACCTGGGTTGCTCAGGTATCAGGATACTTTTAGTTAAAGCAAAGAAAGTGCTCATGGTTTACTAATCTGGGATCTAGTATGAAGGTAGCTGAAGCTTAAGGGCTCTTCTGCCATGACACAACTGCCCTAAATTGTTCCTTCAACGTGAGTTTGCAATGACTGGCTGAGCAGGGACACTTGGGATAACATTTTAAACCACCTTTGGTTTTCAAGTGTTTTTCAGTGGCTCACCTAAGAAGTATTTAACAGCTATTTCACCATCTAAGTTAATCGAACTGGATTGATTGCTTCACCATAACAACCGTGGTAGCCAATTCTTAGGCATCTGTAAAAATGCCATCAGTGGGATAAAGCAGTCTTTCTTTCCAGGTTTCTACAACAACAGTCAAAGGTAATCTTGTTTAGCACCTGCATAATCCCCTCAGTCAGGACTAAAGTAGTATGTTTGTACTCTGGTTACATATTGGCTCTTCATTGTGCCAGTGGACTTAAACTGCTTTGAAGCAAGAGCTTGAACTCTTGTGTTGTTTTAGGCTGCAGAGTGAGTCTTATGTCTTGGCCACTTTGTGCCGTGTTTACACAACAAAATAGGGTGTCCTTGGGGATGATTGCAACAGGCAAAATAATTCCTTGGTCAGTGGATGAAGAGCAAGAACAGGCAGAATATCACCATGAGAAAGCAATTTTTAAATAATTTATCCAAATGATCTTTCAAAGCTTTATCAAAAATCTATCTGTCTTAATGAAGCAGCAGTTGTCCTAAGAGTCCTGTGACCTTTGAAAGAAAAGTGTGGATTGTCTACAGACCCAAATCATGTCTGGCATTTACAGAATTCTCCCATTATTTTACTTACATAAATACATATAATATATCTCTTGGGCTTTAAAAGTAAATGTCAAGAGAAACAAGGGTCGCCTATGGTTTCAACCACTGGATAATCTGGAGTTACTGCATGTAACATTAAATACTGGTGCAGCAAAAAGAATATTGAAATCTATTTTTCACAGGCAGCTCTGCCTTCATCAACTCCACCAGCTCCTAAGTCTGGGGGGGGGGGGGAAATGTCATCCTCAACCACAGGGGTTTGCAACAAGAAAACCACGGGAGGTGGAGAACCATCCCTACAATACTTTGCATTTAACTACATTTCATTGAGCTCAAAGATATGTTGTTAGCCAGAAGCAGCTCTTGCTTTTCTACATCATTTATTTCAAATCATTCTTAATAATTTAGATCTGGCTATTACATAAAGCTCAAAAATGAATGATGCCTCTAAGATTGCAGTGCTGGGCTTATAGCAGTCTTGCTAATTCTTGCAACTTGATGATGAGTCACATGATATTTCAAGTTACCTCTACATATCCATATTTGCTTGACCTAGGAGACTGGGATGGGTGTTTAAGTAGTTAATATTTGTGTCTGAGGAGAAAAATGTGAGACTGTGAAGCACACGGAAACTCTGAAACAGGAGAGGAAGATGAACAAATCTACCACTGATTATTTTTATTTTACAAAGGTGTGTAAAATTTTTTCTATAACTTGGGCATAGTGTCTAGACTAGTGATTTCAGAATGCTTTAGGTTTGCAACACTCTTCATGTTAGCAGAAATTTCGTTTTCAGTCCTCTGTTTCTGTCTGCTTGATTAAATTAATAAGGGCATTTCACAACCAAGCTGGCAGTGCCACTTGCCTATCCAGCACAGGATTACTGTAGACTAAGTGAGCACTTATATATGCCACACACTGCTCACACCACAAAGAAAGCAGCTGTCCCTGACCCAAAATATTGTAGTTCAAGAGCTCAGCTCTGTGTGATTTTTTGACCTTCATATTGAATAGTTCTGTAATAATGACTTTCATCATAGATAATGAGACCTACAGCATTTACTGGACCTGTTTTACCAAAGTTGGGATCTTTCCCAGTCATTTTTTCTGCAAGATACAAAACACAGGTATTTTTCTAAACCTGGTCTGCCTTACAAATACTGTTTCTCACTGTTACATCTATAGCACTCATTCTAACCAGAATTTCAATTTTAAACATAGTATTACCATCTCAGACATGAAACATTCATGAAGTAACCTACCCTCTCCCTTCTCTGTCTTCCTTCCATCTTCCTTCCCACACTTGAACGTTAAAATGGTGAACTTTTTATTTTATTTTGAGGTTTTAGGGCCTCATTTCCCCATGAGGCGTAAAAACTTGCTACTAAAAGAGAAAAATAGAAGAAAAAGAAAGTATAAGGGAAGAAGGGCAGGAAGGAAGGAAGAGAGAAGGAAGGAGAGGCAGAAACAGAAGAGTGACATCCCATGATCTTTTGTATGTATTCGCACCTGCTGGGTCTGAGTTTCTTCTGCTTGGCCCAAAACTCTGCAGAATGCTCCTGCTTAGATTTGGTATAACTTTGCACTTACTATGGTATTCATTCTGGCACATATCAGTGGTGACCCAAAAAGAAAATGAGTAGACAATCAACCTGTTTGGTTTCCAGCCTTAATGGACTTGATAAATTTGGGAAATGAATGCTCTCAACTACACCTGGATGTTAAAATCCCCCTGAACAGAGTGGGGAGAGATGGAAAAGGCTGAGGTGTCGTTTCCATTTTTGACAGTTTATCTATGGAATATATGCATGGGTAGATCTGCTTTCGCAGTCGGAATTAATGGACTGCCCCCTTTTGCAATGAGAATATATGATGCCTCAAGGTAGTAGCAGCCAGAGAGACAGAGATGTAGTAATTGGGGTATTTGCTGAAAATTTTCCCTAGGTGCTGCACCTCATCTTGCAGCTCCATTTTATACATTTCTGTAGACTGTGATGTAAACCATGATAAGAAGAAATCTGAAACCACTCTATACCGACAAAGAGCAGACTGTGAAAAAAAAACCCAAACAGCCCAACAACAAAAAAATCCCACTGCAGATGTAAAGCATTTTGTGTAAAAAATTCTGATGGGACAGAAGACCATTCTTTTCTCCTTGTTTGGAAGTGAAAAAACATCATCCATGAGACTTGTTGCTTACTTGATTGGTAGGACAGTATTCCACAATTCGGTGTAAATTTTGAGCCTAAGAATGGTCTTCTGAAGTCCCAGGTGGATATAATTTTTTTGGTAGTGCCAGAAGGCTTCACTGTGCATACATAGAGTTTGCACTGAAGAAAACTGGACAGGTACCCCCCATTTGAGAGCACATAGCCCTCAGTTCAGTGCTCTTTGCTCTCTGTGAGAATGGAAGCAGAAACATAATCCCTAAGCATACCTCTGTTCAAAATGCAGAAACATGGCATTTCATAGAAGCACAAAACAGTTTGGGTTGGAAAGGACCTGAAAGATGATCTAGTTCCAACCCCCCTGGGTGGGCAGGGACACCTCCCACTAGACCAGGTTGCTCCAAACCTATGTGACCTGGCTTTACCTTTTGTCCTGTCACTACCTGCCCTTGTGAAAGGTCCCACCCCAGCTTTTGGGTATTCCCCTTCAGGTACTGGAAGGCCACTGTATAGTCTCCCTCAAGCCTTGTCTTCTCCAGACCAAACCAACCCTTCTTTTCTCAGCCTGTTTGCCCCATACAAAGCTCCTTGGGTTGACCTGACTTGAGTGCAAGGGAAAGGATCACCCCTCTGCCCCAGCCCCTCTCCTTGGCCCTGCTCTTTGCTGCTCAGAATGTTGTGCTCCAGCTGTGCTTGGGGTGTGCAGCAGTAAACTCAGTGCCTCTCTCCAAGGAAACTGTCAGTCTGATTCAGCTGGCTGTGGAAACTAAGACTTTAGTTTTCAGACTAATTATCAAGATGGTATTTTTTTTTCTCACTTTCCAACATCAGCTGACCATCATACTCAGCTAATTTTGTCCTTTCAACACAACATTTTTTTAAATTGATCTCCAAACCAGCCTTGGCAGATTTTTTGCCAATATGGTTTCTTCGAGAAAACAAAGGTTTCACTTCCCAAAACCTAAAATTTGGTAATTAGATTTCCTAATACACCAGTTTTAAAGATTACAATTTCAAGCCTGTGGCATACCTCATTTTAATGAAACATCAGCTTTTGTTCTACTTTTCTCTCATCTTTTCCAATAAATCTCTTTTTCCTGACACAAAACCTAGCACAATTAAACATGTGATGAAACTGCTCTAAAGGCACAGCTTTGCAACTTACAGAAGATAATTATTTTGCATTTTGTCTTTCTTTTAATGTATTCATTTATAGACTAAAACACAGCAGCAGATCAAAGGTCTAATAGCATTTAATTGCATTTAATATAAATGTCTGTGGCACACTTGCACTAAAAAAGAAATGTTAAGAGTCTGGGATGAAGGCATGTGAAGTCATTCTATATTTACCTGCAGGACAGACTCACAGTGATCTGCAGCCATCAGTGTCAGGCAGCAAGCAGGGCTCCACGGAGGCTTGGATGCTGCAATTTGGAAAGACTGGGGTGATCACCTATTCTAATTTTTTGGTGAAAAACAAAATATGTTCCCAGTATTTGTAGCTCTGAAGAGTGTTTTCTGAAACAAAAACTAATTCTGAAACACAAAACTTCTGAAACACCATAATCTTACCTGACTTCACACCTCTGCAAAGTGGATGTTGGTGTCACAGGATGTCACTGGTTTTGTGGCAATGAATGGGAAGGAATGGGCACTGTTTTTCTGACCTACAAGAGAACTCCTGCCTGAGAGAAATAAGGCCCTACCTGTGTCCTTTTCTCTACTCTATGAAGGAAGGCCAGATGGCCTGAGTCTAACTTCTTAAAAACCTCCAGTGGTGGAGATTCCTCAATATCCCACTACTCTTTTCTTTCCTTGTTCTAAGCATTATGTTATTGTCCTTAGAATTCTACTTTCTTGGAAACACTAGGCAGATATAACACAGAGCTACGTATTTGTGGGTTTCAATTTTTTTTAACTCTTTCTTTGTTCTGCTGAATTACAAATCTGGTGCTTAACATACCACAGAATATGGTGAGGGAGACTAAGATTAAATTAGCCAAGGCCCTGGAGGACTTTCCTCCAGAGTGTGTCAATAGATGATGTATCTAGAGGAACTCTGATGATGTAGTGGGAGCTGAAGATAAGGGAGAGCAAAAAAACAGAAAAGAGGCCACCAGAGAAAACAGCAGAGTGATGAGGAAGCACCACATTCATTGCTCTCCCGGATGCCAAAGTTATGATCAGATCAGACCTTTTTTTCTTGCTCTACCATTTCCTTCACCACCAAGTATTTTCCAGCCAGCATTCAAACTGCAGCACTTCTCTGTTTGAGGACCTGCCTGCCCAGCAGCAATCCACATCTTGGATGGCAAGAACTAATGGAAAGCCCTTTTACCTGGAGCCTTGCCAGAAAAAAAGAACTCCAGGCCTTGTAGAAGAGTGTTATATTTTTGAAGAGCAGTACAGGGGGCATCATCCACAATCCTTATGTGCAACAAAGCAAAAAATCACACAGAAGAATGGGTTGTTGCAAGGTAAACAGAGAAAAGCTCTAGAAAAATGTGGCACAGAAGAGAAGCTGAGTATCAAGAGTCTCCTGGATATTAATTTTGATTGCTTGGTTCCTGCCCAAGAAGAACTATTGCTATATATTTTATAGACATTAAAATAAACTTAAAGAAAGCTATAGATATAGAAAAATAATTTTAAAAGCTGTATTGAATTGTGTCTCTTCAGAAAAATGAAAATACTCTGTTTGTCTATTTTTTCTATATTTTTTTGCTGTTGTTTCTAAAGGTGACCTTGAAATTGGGAATGTGCCCACGTTGCTTCCTTACAAAGAAAAAGACAATATTTTGTCTTCTGTAATGCAAGCACAAGGTCTCTCTGTTTTTTCTGCAATATATTTTGCCAGAGAAATCTGTGTGACTGCAATCCTCAGTGTGAGAAGTTTGTCCAGCAAAGGGGAGCCCTAACCAGGGTAGAGTACCACACAGCAGGATTCATCAGCTGTTATTCATCAACCATCACACAGCAGGAAAGGAACCTCTAACAGAACAGCCTGGCAGAGGAGACATTAAACTCTTTCCACACTGATGCAAACATAGTGAGGTAGATGTGTCTGAGAAAACAGAAGGGCTAACTAAGGCTTGCTATTCATTATCCCCAATAACCATTCAAGGCCTTAGGCAGAGCTCCAGACTGATAGCATTAGGAAAGAGGAAAACATCCACAGAGACTTCCTGCTTTTCCAGCTCCTGCACAGGAGACAGACAGCTTGTGTCCATGTGAAGAAAAAGCTGTGTTGCAAACTTTTCCAGCAACGACCGATGTTTATGACTGTATTAAGGTTAAAAAAACTTCCCACTTCTCAGGAACCAGGAGAGTAAGGGGTGTGATCCCAGTTCCTGGTATGAAAAGGGATTTGTTTTAAATCATGTCAACCATCATATCATTCCTCGATGCCCTCTGTAGTCTCAAGGAGATACTTATATTTGTGTTGTCACTGTTCACCTCAGAAGGCAATTTGAGAATATCAGGTCAGCAGTTAGGGAAATGAATTCAAAACCTTTTCCTATAATCAGACTTTAATATGTTGGAGCAAAATTGCTTAGTTTACCTGAGATACGCTATCATTTTCATTTAGCCTATAGCAGCATTCAAGCAGCATTGTCTGAAGATAATTACTGAAGAAGACAAGCTCTTGTCTGCCTAAAACACAGCAGCATAAACTCATTTACTGCAAATTAAAACAGATGGGAAATTGTTATTGCTTTTAAGATAGCTGCTCAACAACCTAAATTTGCAAGCATGCTAAAAGTAATTGTAGCAAACGCAAGTTTTTGTCTTACAACCTATGTCCTAAACAAAAGGTTTCAAGCATCCCAGTAAAAATAAATTAATTTTTTCATAGGAAGTAATTGGAAACTCTCAAAGAATCATCTCTTCACAAAAAACATTGGTTACCTATGGATAACCCCAGAGAAAACCCCAATAATTTTTGAACAAAGATTTCATTAGAGTCATTCAGAGAAAAAAATATTGAAACAACAAATAGAGAACTTTCATACTATAAACACACATGCATCATCACATGAATGTCCATCATCCCACTAAAACTAGGGAGGGCTGCTTAGCTACCTAAAAATAAATACACCGTTTTTCAGAACTGAAAGTATATATTCTAATACATGGTGACCTACCATGCCCTGGAGTCTGCACATATCCTTTAAGATAAAACATAACATCTTCTGCAGGACTATTTTAGAGACTGTAGCTCAGAAGCACCCTGACTGAGGGACAGAGATACTTCCTTGTCCACACAAACTTTTTCCTCTTATGTCTGTTGTTACACAACAGGTGTATCATAATTGCAGCACAGTTTTAACCACAGAAACTACAGGTTCTACTCTGCTGGACACAAGTTTATTCAGCTCTCAGCATTGTGCTCTGCCTACACATCTCCCAGCACCCACAAGCACAAAGTTTTGAAAGGCAGTGAAAACTGAAGGGACACTGCACAAAATACATCCAGTTCAAAGCAAGAGTTAGAGCTGTTCACAAGTGTTTTGCTTGTGCTAGAGTTGCTTATGTCAGAATTACAGTAACTGTACAGGTTGGCTTATATTATCGTACCCTTAAATAGAAGAAAATAATTAAAAATTCCTCCTGTTACAGTTGAGGAGGAACTTTCTGACTGAAGGTCACCATGGTGAACCCCAAGTGTTTTGAGAGGAGACGTACATGATTTTGCAATGATATTGTGGTGCTTAGAGGGGCCCTATGGGTTACCCATCCCACCCCAAGGCCAAACCATGGTCAGCACTGGAGAAGGTCAGCATGGCTTTGTCTGGTTGAGACTTGTAAACCTCCAGGGACAGGGATTCCTCCACTCTCCCAGTGGGCATTCTATTTCCTAATGTCAAGCTGAATGCTCACCTTACTGAAATTGCCCCCTTTTACATCTTCTGTTGCCACTGGGAAACAAAAGGCTCTGGTGTCATCATAGGTCCTTGCCATGAAGTCATAGGCTGCTTTTAAACTGCCTTTGACCTCCTCTTCATCAGATTGTACAAGCCCAGCTCTTCAGCCTCTCCTCAGTGGCCCTGTTCACTAGATCTCTAACCATCCTGGCAGCCCTCCACTGTATCTCTACAGTTTCTTGACATTTTTCTTGAAGTGGGTGGCCAAAACTGTGCACTTTTCCATATTCTATTTGACTCCACCAGTGAAACAAAAACATGAGAACGTGATCTCTTTCACTTGAGTTAATTTTTAAGATTACTTTGAACTCGTGTTCCTCTAATGGTGACTGAATCTGATGATGTTGCTTTCAGTGTGCTGGCTTCAATTTGAAGCATCCAGGAAGAAAAGAAGGGCAGAGGGAGAAGGGTATGTGAAACGCAGAAGCAGATTAAGGAAAAAAGATGACTCCAAGGAGCAGTGAAAAGAAAAGCAAGGCTGAAAAAGAAAAGCAAGGGAGTACTGCAGAAAATTATGCTTCGTCACTATTACTACACTATTATTCAAGGCAAAGGTAGACTAATATGATCTGCTTAACAAATGGGGATGGGCCATGTTTGAAACCATTTAAGTGAACACATTTCATTCTCCAGAGAGGGGAAAGCCAATAGCAAAAAGAGTCCTCCAAATAATTGCCTCACTCTACATCTCACTGAGTATGTTACTCAGGAGCTTTACCATGACAGCCCTTGAAAAATATCTTTCATTTATTTCAGTCCCTTTATAACTGTGTAGGAGCATTAGATTTCTGTGTTAGACTGAGACCCAAAATACTCTCTGTCAGAGTTTTTGTCTCAGCTTTCTGCACTGCCCACCTCTGCCTCCCAGCTGACGGAGGAATGACTGAATAAGGACAACCAAATCTGGAATTTGAGTTGGTCCTCCTGGAAATGCTATTTAAAGTCTTGCAAAACAATGAATAAATTGTCTATACAAGGACTTCCTTTAAAAATTACATCATTGTGTTAAGGGCAATACACTATGGTCACGACTACTCTGCAAATATATGGGTAATAATAACTTGTTTAAGACTTAATCCATAAGTAAAATGTCACTTTAAACAAGAAAAACTGTCATATTTTTGGACTCAGTTTCTGGGGGGAAAAAAAAAAATTGCCACATGACAAAACCAAAGCAGAAAATAGTCCTGACATCATAAGAGTTGTGCTCCAGACCAATCAATGTTTATGGAAAAGATGAGATCTCAGCTTCTCTCCTGTCAATTCTGTGAATGGTAGAGAAGTGTCTTGCCAGGCAGGATCACAAAGGCTTTCACTGTGTTCCTACCTTGCTGCCTTGCAACTTCCCTGGAGTTTTTGCAGCGCAGATGGGACTGTATTCGAGTTGTTGGAGGCGATAGAGGACAAATTCACATCAAAAAAAGACAACAGAGAACATAGCTTTCCCTTTTTATAGAATTCAGGGCATTGTTTGTGCTTCTTGGAGCCCCAAATGGCTCTACAACACCCTGCAGTCTCAGCAGGATGTTGTGTTGTGCATGACCTGCCTTCAGCTGTTGTGCTGTGTTGCTATGTGCTCATGCTGACAGCTGCTCTGTTTCGCTCCAAATCCATGCCTGCCTTTCCCTCTGGAGTGAAGTAATACCTACGCATAGGGCCAGATTCCAGCTCACTATGGAAATGCCCCCAAAACAAGTGAAAATACCAGCAAAACAGATGCTTTGTACCTTCTTCCTGACCAGTCACACGATACTTCCCCTTTCTATATGGAGTTCCCCACACACTCCCACACCAGTTCCCTTTTTTTTTTTTTTTTTTTTTTTTTCCTTCCCAGCAGTCTGAATTCTTTTGTGCTGTGAAAAGATGCCAGAATTTCAGCAGTTCCACACTTGGTGAAAGCCAGCTCTGCAGAAGTGTCCAGGATGTTAAGCCATGCTCACAAATGAGGGCACATAGCCTGGAAACCTGATTTTCTTCCCATGGATCCAATTTAAAGTAAAGTCTGATTTTGAAATCTGTTTAAAGATCTTCCAGGACAATGCCAACAACTGACAAAGTCAATAGCTGTCATATATTGATAAAATAGTTTTTAATTGGTTTATCACTGTTACTTTGCTTTGAGAGCATTTGAATTGTCACTTTGGTCCAACCAAAAGTCCACTTGGCCCAGGATCCCATCTCCAGTAATGCTCAGTGCCTGGTACCATGAAGATTTCTCAGACTGTGGCAGTACTGATAGACCCTAAACATCAGATCATGATCTGAAAAACAGGCACAATTTTTCATAAATAATCAGTCAAGTAAGGGAAACAGCAATAAAAGTAATTGTATTTTCAAAACATTACTGAAAAGGGAAAATAAACACTCAGAGCTTAGCTTCATCATAGTTGTTTGTGAATTTAAGCCTTACTGGTGTGTTGTGCAAGGTGGTTCATGGGTAGTTTTCCAAAAACCTAAGCAATCCCTGAACTAACATGATCTGAGATACACTGTTCGAGGGGAAGGCACGGGACACTCAGTAACTCTCAGTGAATTCTATTTCCTATCCTGGCAGACACAAATAGGCTTATACAATAAAGTGGGACCTGATGTCTAAGGTTCATAATATTCTTCAATATTCAAAAACACCACATCTGAGAATAAAAATGTATATAAAGAAAAAACACTCATTATTTTAATGAAATAATGTTAGTTCTCACAGTTTCTAACATCACAACAGCCTTACCCCCTAAGAACAAATAACATTATCCTGTAAAACTGTCTTTAACAAATGTGTTCACCATCTCATTAGTCATTACTGTATATATGTTTGTGAGCACAAATGCACAAACAGAAGGCCTTTCATATTATTCTATGACTCAGCTCACATGGCCAAAGTGACTTCGAAGTTTACTAGTTGTGGTTGCAGCATCTAAAGACAAATACACTTGAATTAACTAGGGTGAATGCTATGAGGCTTGAGTGATCACAGATCTTTCATCAGTGGGACCTGAGACTAGATGAAAGAGTCTAAGTTTGGTGGGTACACTGTTCAAATTAGAAAAATTATAAAAGATAGAATAAATATATATATTTTTTTTAATTATCAAAGCAATAAATATATATTTATACATAATACTGAAGATGAGAAAAGCATGGTCTGTAAAAAATCAGAGTGCTATCTCCAGACAAAGCTGAGAATACTTTACTACTACATGCTATCCATTTTGAAGCAGAGAAATTGAAATCAAAAAAGCATTATGCAGACACAGAGATTTACCACTATTCGACTGAACCTGGCATATGCAGCTCATTGTGTATTTTATACTTGCATATCTCAAAAACTAACAGAAACATAATCTCTTCCTTTCTGAAAAATTACTTTCCTTTCTCTGCTCATTCTCTGCTTCTGTAAAAAGCACTAAGAATCAAAAAAATTATGGAGTGGGTCAAAACTAGAGCTACTAGTTTTGCAAACATCATGGAAACTGGGAGAGGACAGAGTCCAATGGCTGTGATTTCAACCAGTGTTTTTAGTCTGTCAGTCTGGGTCAGTCACTAAATGAGCAAAACTGTTGCCAAGTTTTGCCTTGTAGGAGGTGGGCTATAGGTCCAGTGAGTTGAGCATGGGATTGAAAGTCACAAGTTCTACAAAATGCTGATTCTATTTCAGGCTCATCATATGACAGTGATCCTAGTCATCCAACTTCCCATCTCTTTGTTCTTCTTCTGTAACTATTTGCCTGTGTGAAGGCTTAAAAAGCTCTGGATAAAATCACGTAGAAGTGAAAATTATTGCTAAGTGACAATAATGAGTAATAGCACTAGTAACACAATTCCCTGTAACTGTAGAGAAGTCCTCAGTGCTATGCTGTGCAAGTGAAAGACCCTGTTGGTATCTGGATTGTGCGTAGTTTTCCTGTATTTAAACCCCTATATTCACCCTTAATGATTCATCTGCCTACACAAGTGGTACAACACTAAAGGCCAAAAATCTTGCTTTCAGTCCTGTATCTCAATGGACAGCATTTTGCGCAACTTGTCTATGTTTCCATTTCCTCACCTGGAACTTTATCTGTGTTTCTGAGGAACTTCACTGTCAACAAAATACAAACTGCTTAGTAATGGCTCCTATACTGCAATAGGCTGGGGCATGTTGGCAACATGCCAGAGTTCCAGGAGTTAATTTTTCTCATGCTCTATTAAAAATACAACTAGACAGTTGATTCTATTTCTTCTGATCTTTTTTTATTTTTTCCTTTTTTTTGTGGTTTGTTTTTTTTTTTTTTTTGTCTGAAGAGAATATTCTGTATCATTATTAAGCCTGTCTTGTATGAAAGGTCAGTGCACAGTATTCAGCTAGGCAGAGAAGTGTTGTGCTCATCTCACAGTAGGTATAGAGACTATTGTCACACTAAGATTCATGTACCAGTCACACCCCCCAATAATCCAATATGCTAGGCCTGCTTTTCCTCATTCTTGTATGCAACTACTTTCTGGAAACATCACAGTGTTATAAAGTTCCGATGGGAAGCGCTACAGAAGTAGTAGCAACTACTTGGAGCATGGCACACTTCCAAATCTCTACCCTTTTTAACAAGGTTAAAATGACAGTGCAGCCAGTTTGTGTAAGATCAGTGGTACTGCACTTATTATTTGCCTTGTGCAGTGACTAAAGGGGGAATCACATCTGCCTCCAGATTCAGCTGTGCCCAGGCACTCATCACCTGGCTGACTAATTGGAGTTAGTGGGAGCTCCCACATGGAGATCTGCCAGCTGATCCAAAGGTTGGTAACACCCACCACGTGGGTGCTGATAACGAGCTTCAGACACACCGGAGCAAAAAAGCTCTGGCTGAAGGCTGGAGAGGTTATGTACTCACAAGCTGGGGTCTACTGAATGATTATACATGGATGTCTGTGCTTGCAAAACCTCCTGATTCTTAATCCTGAATTGGATGAAAATTTTGAGATAATCACACTTGAATTAAGAGGAAGAGACAAGAATCCTCAGGTTGTATATATCTATGATGTACTTAGCAGCAAATGCAAGTCCGTGCTTGGCAGACAGCCAAGTGAGATGTTCCAGCAGCTCCTTTTGGTTTTGCAGTCTAGTAAAATTATGGCCAGAACATCTGAGCTTGGCTGCATGAGGTTAAGCTCTTCTTTATGGAATCATGTAAAGCACTTATAAAAAAGTAAAGGCAGCTACTATCAAAGTAAATGAAACCCATATCAAAGGTTGCAAATTCACTTTAGGGCTTAAGGTGTTAAAAAAATTTGGTTAACTGGACTACTACAAAGAGATTCACAGTGCAGTGAATGACTAAACAGGTTTGAAAACACCAGCTGGAAGTTAAAAAAAAAAAAAAAATAATGGTGCAGATGTTTCTAGCTTTTTCTGTGTCTGCCTGTGAAACAGCTGTGGAATTTTTTTGTCTTCAGGTAATACTGGTTTTGGTGATCATGTGCTGTGAGAAAAGCACTTTTCTGGTATTTCTGACATGTTGGATGGTGGCAGGTGATGCCACCAGTTGCCAGGTCGATGGGGACACAGTTATACCTCCTTGTCTTATTCAAAAATCTGCATTTGGTCCTTTCTTAAAACACAAGAAAACCTTCTAGGTGTCAGTGTTTCCAAGTCCCATATCTTTTACTGCAATCAGTAGCTTCCCTTCTGCTGGAAAGGGAATCAGGGTTATAGCAGTATCAGATACCTAGGCAGGATGCCACCAAGGTACAGCAGTTGCTTGTAGTGTCTGCTTTGGCTCTTGCCATCCTAAATTGTCTACTTTACAGCACATATAGCTATGTGAATGAGGTTGGCAGATGGAATATATATTGCTGTATAGTAATCCTAATCCAGTTATTAAAATGGGACACAGTTAACTTTGCATTTCATCTTCTGTTTTGCCACAGACTTCAGACTTCCCTCAGATGAGACACATTGTCTGCCCTGCGGTTTAAGCCCGTTTTTATAAAATAGGACTATATGCTTCCACATCTTTCTGAGATTATATCAGGCACAGTGCAAGGCAAGATAAGGCCAACTAATTTCAAGGAAGCTGGGATGTCTTGTCTGTCCAGTGCAATACAGAACCACAGAGAGCCACTAGCTTGGAAGCCATGGTGTTCATCCTTGAGGAGCACTATGGAGCATCATACCAATGTTACAAGTCTTCTTCCAAGTCCATAGCTAGACTGGATTGAGCTAGGTCAGGATTTTCTGCCTATCGTGTATGGAATTTAAATGTGTCCTAGGATTTGATAATTTTATACAAATATATATAAATTGCCAAAAAAATGACTCTCAGGTTGTGTTGACTATGTGATCCCCTAAGAGTAATTCCACATCTTTTACATGTGAAGCTGCAGAAATAATGAAAAAAATCACTTGTACTTCAGACATATCTCTAGCTACCTCAAGGCTTTAGGCCCAAGTTCCTTCAAGTAAACATTAGACACTGCCTGATTAAGGCCACAGATGCACCGAGTGCCTTCAGGGCGCTTATTTTTCTCTTCTGACCAAGAAGGGTACCTTTTGTTACTGAATGGATAACTCCAATGCCAAAAATTAAAGTGGGTAAATATATTATGAGCAAATATATAAATATTTTTATTCTATTTTGGACTAGTTACTTAGCAAAAGTTAGCTAGCACTTGTTCCGTCAACCCTTTAGATCAGACTAATTAGTCTAACCTCAGAAATACTGCAATAACCTAGTAAGATGAAATACTGAAAAGCATTACAGTAAAATACTGAAACCAATGGACCCAGATAACAGTGGCAAATAGTAGAGAAAATAAATATATAAAATAAATAATAGATCACTAGATAGAAATCTCTGTAAGTAAAGGCCTGGCTAGCATGCATGTCATGCATCCTTCTACCCAGCAAGCCTCTCACACTTCCTGAAAGAAAATCTGAAATATAAAAGGAATATTGAAGCGCTTGATATAGTGTCAAGAGATGTGGTGCTATCACCAAGAAGAAAAGCATTAAGACCTGTCAGAATGAGCCTCCCTCTAGCAGGCCTCTGTTTTCATATCCTCTTCATCTCCAAGAGTCAAAGTTACTGATTTCAGTTAGCAGACAGCTGAACCTCTCTCCAGCAAAAATTCCTCTCTTTGACTAATTTGCTCACTATTTACAGTATTTATTGCCTTAATTCCAAGGTTGCCAGAGGGCTTACAGAGATCTTACTTTTAAGATAATGAACTATGATGGTGATGATGGGGTGTTAGTATACACATAAAAGGCATTGAGATATCATGGTAAAAAACGCCTCACACAACTCTAAAATGAAGAGATAAAGAAAAGACACATGATCTGAAAGCTAGGTTAGATCAGCTATTATTTGTATTCTAGCACATACGTTTGAGTGAGGGGTACAGGGGAACTTGTTCAGATTGTATCTTTGAAATACAAAGCTTAAATCCATCTCTGCTTTTATCCTTCAAGAGCAAAAGTTTAGGAAAGAAAATCTGAGTGCCAGAGCCAGCAGTGAATGCTTAGACTCTACTTTCTGGAGCACATACCAGTCCTTACATCAGGCTGCTTTGTGACCAAAGGAGATTGGCCAACTGAATTCATATCATCATTAAGAATCTTCATTTTTCTCATGAGCCTGTTTTTTATCATGCTTTACCCCAAGGGTAAGGGCACTAACACTGATTCCCATCCCCCTGCCCCTGACATTTTCACCTCCTTGACCATCCCAGCATTATTCAGTTCTGATAAGACAAAATTCTCTGCAGTCAGGGCATATTATTTTAAGTTCATAACAACAATAATTAATTCAAGTGTCTGTCATCCAACATAGTTTTATGAGGAGTAGATGCAGCTAGAGAGGCTGCATGATACTGCAAGGCCTTCTACTGATGGGGAGAAGGTGCAAGGGGGGGGGGGGCACACTCAGAAAGAAATACAAATATGCTGCCTCTGCAACCACCACTCTCTGACTGCTATGAGCTGAAATGCTTGCAACATTTGCTCATAGAGTCACAGTGAAAACAAGTTGGTTAGGCTCAAATCAGTGTGCTAGAATTAAAATGGAAGTTAGGGGCATCGTTTGTCAATGGTTTTAACTAGAGGTCAGTGCATCTAAAGGGTGCTGTAATTTTCCACTGCTTTCTACAAGGATGGGAATTATTTTTTTTTCGCAGTACAGCCCTGCATCACTCTGTGATCCTAATCCCTTGGCACTAAATCCTCTTATTGACAATGCAGTAAACCTGCTCTATAAGCATCAGAAAAGGGAAATAAAAGATGTTCCAAATTCGTGTTTGGCAAAATATGACACTGAAATCAATTACATGTTTCTAGATCAATAGGAGCTTCAGTTAATAAAACTCCTGTCAAAACAGTGTCTACCAGACCTCTTGACAGCATTTGAAAGCTCCTTATTTAAAATCTTTGTTGGAGTTGTTTCTAAAGTTGTTATTCAGTTCCTTATCTATTTGCTGCTCCTCGTAGACATCATCTGTGAGGACAGCCTGAACATCTTGACTGAAAGTTTTGGCTGTTGCACATGAAATGTAATTACAAGGTCAGAGACAAGAACTTGTTTGTTGAGGATTTACAGAAGGAAAATAAAAGCTTTTAAGATTTTGCTTCAGAAGACAGATGCTGTTAGGAGTTTTATATCCTTTTGCATTTAGGGGGCTATGTTGTTCCTGCGGTCCAAGGCTTGAATTCTGTCTTTGCTTAATTAACACAAAGTCAAATACTGCAGAAAATATTTCCAGAATTTTGTGAAAGTTCATTCCAGAGTCAGCCAAGTAATTCTAGAAAGAGTTCAACCTGCTGCATCCTAAGGTCTTGATTCAGCAGAATAAGTAAGCAGGAATAAATTCATTCATTCATCATTGAATTTATTGCCAAACTGAAGTTCAGATACTATCTAAGAATATAATTCCTGAAGGATGGAGGCACTGTATTACATTCATAAATCTCCCTCCTCCGTGCATAGTGAGCACCAGGACAGAATCAGAGAAAGAGAGCTCACAAATTTCAGTTACCATGTGGGCTGCTGAAGCATCTCACCTTCCTGAAGGGTAAGAGTGAAAAGTTTCTGTGTGCCTAGTAAAAACCGTGAGGCAGTACTAAGATCTGTTTCTTCACTGCAGATGAAGAAACCCTCCAAACAGGGAGATTTCTGTAGGGAGATTAATTTCTCCAGTCAAGCTACTGTTGAAGGTGCTTTGAACTAAAACAAACCCACATTAATGATGTATGTGTGTGCTCATTCTTCAGGACACATTGAATCTCATCCCTCCTGACTTGATGTGGGGCATGTTGCAAACTCTGTCATCAGGTCCCTATAATCACCCATAGCTACCTCATATCTCATTGTACCTGCCCTGTCCTCCTTATACTGCTCAGTTTCAACAGTCTGTGTCTACTGGCATCTGTCACAGCCCAGCAGTGAGGTCCTGCTTTGCATGCTGGTATGGTGAAGAGCTTGATGAGCATCTATTAACCTAATGCTGCTTTTACATGGAATACAGTTATTTGGCAGAGTCAAATGCTTTACACTAAGTTACAAATCAAATGAGTTCTCTTTCTTCTTGCCAGTAAGCAGTTCTTGGGGATTTGTGAGCTTGTTAAACTCTGTGACTATATAAACAGTATTATGGCACTCAGAAGGGCAATATAAGACTATCAGAATAAAGATACAGGCCCAAAGTCCATGTAGGTTAATCTGGGTTACCAGCACCAGCTAGCAGCATGCTACTAACTGAGAAGGCGAGAACATGCAATTATTCAGTGATTTGCCCCTAAGCACCCTTGACTCCCAGGAATTTGTGGTGCAGGTCAGACATTATGCCTCTGTAGTCAAATATTTTTCCTTTTTTTTTTTTCCTATTGATCTGTCCAGCCATTCCTGAACCCATCTACACTTTCAGCACGCACACAACCTGGGGCAAGAAGTTCTAAAACCTTTAATATTCCTTCTGTGGATCCTCTCTTTTTATTTTCAATGTCCACCTTTCACTTTATTTTTGGTTTGCTTTGAAAAACCATTAATTTCAAAATTTTAGCTTGAGATAGAAAAGTAATGTAAGTGTGAAACATGACTAACTTTTTGATTCTTATTTTGCATTTATATTTCACCCGTACACCCCTAACACACTGGTTATACAAATTCTTGATGCAAACCCTTACGATTTACTGCAATTTTCACAATATCTGATGTTTTTTTGTAAGACTTGTCTTTCAAATAGGGTGATACTTAGGTACCTTTTCCTTGCTTGTGTTCTCTTGCCTGTTTACCTGTTACGGTGTTTGCTGCAATCACTGTACAGAAAAGAACTAAAATGCAATCCTAGGATACTTGGGATTTAAAGGAAAACAAATCCTGTGCTTCTGAGAATCCAGTTGTCATAGACCCATGGAAAGACAAATGGGTTGGGTTGGAAGGGCCGTTAAGTATCATCTTCTTCCAACCTCTCTGCCATGGGCAGAAACACCTCCCACTAGACCAACTTGCACAAAGTCCCATCCATAGAACCATAGAATTGGCTGGGTTGGAAGGGACCTCAGAGATCATCAAGTCCAACCCTTGACCACTACCTCTGCAGTTACCAGACCATGGCACTGAGTGCCACATCCAGTCTCTTTTTAAGTATCTCCAGGGACAGGGAATCCACTACTTCCCTGGGCAGCCCATTCCAATGTCTGATCCAACTCTGTCCAATCCAACCTGGCCTTGAACGTTTCCAGGGAGGGGACATCCCCAATTTCTCTTGGCAACCTGTGTCAGTGTTTCACCACCCTCACACAAAAGAATGCCTTTATTGTAGCTAACTTAAACCTGCCCTCTTTCACCTTAAAGCCACTACCCCTTGCCCTACATTCCCTTATAAAAGTGTCTCTCCCCAGCTTCCCTGTAGGTCCCTTTCAGGTACTGGAAGGCCACTATAAGGTTTCCCTACAGCCTTCTCTTCTCCAGGCTGAACAACCCCATTTCTCTCAGCCTGTCTTCATAGGAGAGGTGGTCCAGCTCTCTGATCATCTCCATGGCCCTCCTCTGGACTTGCTCCAGCAGCTCCCATGCCCTTTTTATGTTGTGGGCCCCAGAACCGGACACAGTACTCTAGGTGGGGTCTCTTGAGAGCCGAGTAGAGGTGGAGAATCACCTCCACTGACCCGCTGGTCACACTCCTGATGAAGCTCAGGATAAGGTTGGCTTTCTGGGCTGCGAACGCACGTTGCCGGATCATGTTGAGCAGTTCATGACTTTAAAAAGATGCGTGCATATAATAACAGAACAGATGATAATTCATCCATTTGGAGGAATTTCTCCCTTCCACATGAATACACTCCCGTGCTCTGAAGCTCCCTCGGGCACGGAGCGGGGGCGAGGGCCTTGCTGGCTCCCGCCGCCGCAGGTGGATGCCGGAGGGATGGACGGACGGACGGACGGACGGATGGACAGAGGCTTCCCGTGGCGGGGCGCGGCCGGGGGTGCGCGGCGCCGGGCCGGGCCGGGCCGGGGGGGGGCGGCGGGGAGCGGAGCCGGGGCGCTGCCGGCGGAAGGCGCTGGGTGCCAGGCCGGAGTGGGGCGCCGGTCCCGCCCCGGTGCTATCCGGCCGGCGGAGAAGCCCGGCAAGAAACCGCAGCCTTCTGCCCCCCGCGGGCAGCGGCAGCCCACCCACCCCCGCCCCGACACGCCTTTGGCCATCTTGGCGCGGAGCCTTTTTTTTGGGAGGGAGGGAGGGTGATGGTGGGCGCAGGACCCGCGGCTGCTCGTAGTGCGTCCTAGTGGGGGGGGGGAGCGTGGGCAGCGCGTCCTTCCGTGGGGCAGGGCCAGCCGCTTGCCAGCAGGTCAATTAGTGTGCCCCCTCCAACCCTTCCCCACCCCCCCCCACACGTTGCCCGTGCGTGTGTGTGTGTGTTCGCGCTGATGACAGTAATTTTAAGGGTGATGTTGCAATGGGCCAGAGTGTGCGGGGCGGCCCGTGCTTAACTTTATAACGCTCCCGCATGTCAGCCGCCCTCGATATTGCGTCCCTGAAGGGGTCAGCGGGAGTAGCGGCCGGCATCGCCGCATTCGCCGCCTCCCTCCTGCCTCCGGGCCGCCCGGCCAGGAAGCGAAGTTATTTGGGATTACTGCGGCGGCCGGCAGCCGAGTCACAGCCTCAGCCTTGCCGCTCCGCGCCCGGGCTCTCGGCAGGGAACAAGATGAGGGGCAAAGAGGAGAAATCGTCGCTTAAAGGTGGGTTTCGCCGCTCTGCCCGGCGGGATAACCCTACCCGCGCAGGTACAACTGTTTCCCACGGGGGAAATAACCCCCGCAGCAGCGGGGGCAGCCGAGGATACAGGGGTAAAGGCGAGGCAATGTTTGGCAAGTAAAGGGGGCAGGTAGACTCGGCAAGAGCGCTGGCAAAAAGAGCGGTGTAAAGCTGGAGCGGGGGCAATAGTGGAGCTGCTTCGTGGGCACTCGCAAGCAGCGTGGGGGGGCCACGGAGGAGCGTGGGGGAAGGGAAGTGGGTTGCAGATTGTGTAGAAGAGCGGGGGAGGCTGTGCCGGAGCCTGTCCGTGGGCTGGGAGACGCTTGCCCCTGCGTGGAGCTGACATGAGTGCTGCGGGGAGGCAGCGGCGCCGAGCCGGCTGTGGGGAGCCATGTCCTGGGGAGCCGTGTCCTGGGGAGCCATGTCCTGGGGAGCCATGTCCTGGGGCCCGCAGGGAGATGCGGGGGGAGCAGCCAGCGGGGGACGGGAGCGCTCGTCTGCGGGTTTCCACTGATGTTTTAACACCATCACTGTCCTGAGGAGGCAGAGGAATTTCGCTGGTGCTATTCCAGTCTATCAAGTGTTTCGGTTTGGGGGGCTGGTTAGATTATCTTTTTGTGGCTTTTGTTGTTGTGGTGGTATTTTGGGGTGTTTTTTGTTTGTTTGTTTTGGGGTTTTTTCTTTTTTTTTTTTTTTTTTTTTTTTTTTTTTTGAGGGGCTAGGGGAGGAGGGCTAGGGTTGGGGTTTTTGATTGATTTTTTTTTTGGTGTTTTTTTTTTGTTTGTTTTTTTTTGGTCTCCTATTAATGAGTGGCAGCTTTTGCAACAGACCGAGAAAAGCAACAAGTGAGGGAAGTTTAAATCCCCGCCAGCCAGCCGCGTCCAGCTTTTCCGTGCTTCTCCCGTCGCCTTCTCCTTCCCTGGCGCCGTCTCCCTTGCACTCACTTCCCCGTACCGTGGCGGGGGGGCCTGGCAGGGCCCCCACTCCGCTCCGGGAAGGGCAGCTACGTCTCGGTTAAAAGACCGTCGGAGCCGGCAAGCATCCCTCTGGGTGCTAAGCCTTTGGAGAGCTTTCCAGGACCTGTGCCCACCTCGCTTGGGTTACCTCTCTAGTTCAGGTCATCTGTCTGTCTGCTCAGGGTGAGCTGCGGCCTTTGACGGCTGCTGTGCTGGGGTGTTTGCCATCACACACACACCCCGAGGCAGGCGATGCAAGCAGCTGCCAAGGGATGCCGCCCAGCGGCAGGCTGTGCTGGCAGGGGAGGCAGCAGTAGAGGGAAAGAGAAAATAAAATAAAGAAAAAAAAAAAAAAAAGGGGGGGGGGGGGGGCTGTGCTGCGGGCGATGGGAGGACGGGGGCATGTTGCAGCTGGAGCTGCTGGCCTCCGCTCAGACAGAAAGGCAAAACCCGCGCATGAATAAGGCGCTGCCGGGGTGGAAAGTTCCAGCCGCCTGTAGCTCGGCGGCAGTGCCTGCCCCTGCCCCCTGCCAGGGCTGCGAGCGGGACTAGGCCCGGGGGGAGGATTCAGGACGACCCGGGATGGATACCTTTCGCCTCTGCCCCACGGGATGGGGGACCCCGGCGACATGGTTTCAGGGTGTGCTTGGTGCAGGCACCAGCACTGCTGGCCTGTCCCCCGTGCGCCCGCAAGGAAGCGACCGAGCAATTAAGAGCGGGTACACGGTGTTCCCAAATGACCGTGTGAAGTGGAAACAAAAATTGCCGAGTAGAGCCGGGGGGTTTTGTTTTGGTTTTTTTTTTTTTTGTTTGGCTTCCCTGTTGCACTTGTGCAGTCTTCGGTCATCTCCTCACCTTTTCTAGTGAGTTCAGGGGACTCACTAGATCCCCCAAGTTCAGGGACTGAGATTTTTTTTTTTTTTCCCCTTGTTTCCCTTTTTGGCATTTTAAAAAAAGACACTTTTTTTTTTTTTTTTTCCTCTCCCTTTCAGTAATGTCCCAGGCGGGATCAGGGCAGTGCACAAGAGAAACATTTGTTTTATTGAAAACCGGGCAGGAAATCTTGTTCTCCTGAGTCACCGCGGCTCCTTCAAGGAAACGTCCGCGTCCCTTATCGCCACTAACCCGGGTGGGGGAGGGACACACTTTAGGAAGAGGAGCTTGTCCAGGATAGAGCCAGATTTCAACTTTATATAACCGCATAAAGTAAAGAAGAGCCGGGGAAATAAGGGGAGGCAGGGAGAAACGGGTCTAAGGATGCTTGCTGTGCAAAATAAAAAACGAAAAAAAAAAAGATTTGATGCGTACGGTGGGGATGCTGGCGCGGGGGGGGGAAGTGCTGCCCCGGGGGGGTAGGGCCGTGGTAAAGAGGGTCACGCTCGTGTTTCTCGTGTCTCCCCGGTAGCCGCCTCCGAAGAGGGCAGGGGGTGGGTGGGTGGAGGGACAGGAGCGTCGCCGCCCCGCCCCGGTTCCGCCCATCATCGCTGCCTCTTAAACGCCGTGGAGTGCCTGCTCGGGGCAGTGCGGTGTTGGGAGTTGGTGTTGTTGCGGGGTTCCGTGTCTGATTCTTCTTTCTTTCGCTCTACCATGACGGTGAAAGCAGCCGAGGCGTCTGGTCCTACCTTGACTTACTCGAAAATGAGGGGGATGGTTGCCATCCTCATCGGTGAGCCGCGGTGGGCTTCTCCGAGCATCCTCGGGGGCTGTGATTTTTCTGTCAGGGTGGCTTCACGATTTTGTTTCTTCTTTTCTTTTCCTTTAGCATTCATGAAACAGAGAAGACTGGGGCTAAACGACTTCATTCAGAAGATAGCCACCAACTCCTACGCATGCAAGCAGTAAGTATCAAAAACTTTGGAGGGAATTTAGTTACAAATGTCACCGTGTATTGCGAGATCTAGTTAAAAAAAAAAAAAACACAGCTTGTTTACTGTAATGCCTCTGGCATGACTGTTACGGAAGAGTTAATTGATCTTAATCATAGAATCATGGAATCATAGAATCATAGAATTAGCCGGGTTGGAAGGGACCTCAGAGATCATCAAGTCCAACCCTTGACCCACCGGAGCAGTTGCTAGACCATGGCACTGAGTGCCACATCCAGTCTTTTTTTAAATATCTCCAGGGACAGAGAATCTACCACCTCACCGGGCAGACCATAAGTCTTGAGGTATTACAAATCTTGAGTTATTACAGTCTTGAGGTATTACAAATCTTTGTGAGCTGAGTTTGGGACAAATCAGTTGGGCAAGATTTCTAAAGCCCCTCTTCTATTTATTGTATGAATACAGTAATTTCTTTCTGTGGTGGAATTTACTTTCTGTAGATTAATTTACCACCTTCAGTTTATTTAGTTGCCTTTTGTAACAGCCCAAACCAAGATCCAGCTTTCACGATACATGCATGCCCTCTGGCGGAAAGTTCTGTCTGATGCTTCTGGTAATTCTAATCATGCACGCTCTTATCCTTGCAGCCCTGAAGTTCAGTCTATCTTGAAAATCTCCCAGCCTCAAGAGCCTGAACTTATGAATGCTAATCCTTCTCCTCCGGTAAGTAGGTTTTACTCAGTGAAGCATTTTTAGAACTTCTAATCAGCCAGTAATAGAAGCATAGTAAAACTGGCAGCATGAGTGTTGCTTAAGTTCAGCTCATGGTGCATTGATATAACTGGGAAAAAGAGTGGTCAAGGTATACTGATTCGTTTTCCCAGTACGGAAAAGAAGAACTTAAAATGAGCTTTATTGATTGTTACTTCATTACAGAGCATGGCTAAGGTCACAATAAGAACTTTAAAGTAAACTCTGGCTGTTGCCTTAGGCAGTATCTAGTAGTTCAAAATATCAGGCAGAGGTCACGATAAAATTGTTACTGATAAGAAGAGTGCTAATCCTTACTTTCAAAGGTCATTTTTATTTATATTTTTAAAAATGAGACATTGTTGAGACCCTCACTACTAAACTTTTTGTAATAAATGTGGCTTGTCTTTTTATTTCTCTAGCCCAGTCCTTCACAGCAGATCAATCTTGGTCCGTCATCCAACCCACATGCCAAACCGTCAGACTTTCATTTCTTAAAAGTGATTGGAAAAGGCAGTTTTGGGAAGGTAAATCTAACTTCTTTTTGCTGTAATTTATTTACTCTTCAGCTCTTGTGTGTAAGTCCTGAGGGCTGGGTTTGGTAAATGCTGGTCATTTAAACCAGACCTGGGCATGCCCCCCTGCCTAGTGCCTGGCTCCCTCTGTATATGCAGGGAGAGAGTGCAGGGTGCTGTGTTTCCAGTGGGTCAAGGGAATGAGGGGACAGTGGTGATGAGAAGCATATACACTTTGCTTCTGAAGGGGAAGGGAATCAGACTTGAGATCAAATTTACCTCCTAGAATGGTAGTAGTGTTAGACATTTCCAGCAAAAGGCTTGCACGTTGGCCCAGAGTGATGTAGCAGTGCTCAGAAGTTAATGTAAAGGCTTGTTTCCAGTTATGTTCACAAGCTGTTCTGTATTTCCATATTGCTCAGTTCTGGGATTTTTCCCTCTTCCAGGTTCTTCTTGCACGGCATAAGGCAGAAGAGCAGTTCTATGCTGTTAAAGTCCTGCAGAAAAAAGCAATCCTGAAGAAGAAAGAGGTAAGCTGCTTCTTCATGATGCCGTTGCAATTTTCATCAAACGTATTTTTATTCTTATTACTAAGCTGTAGTACTAAACATTGATGACTTTTCATCTTTTCAGGAGAAGCACATTATGTCGGAGCGCAATGTCCTGCTGAAAAATGTGAAACACCCCTTCCTGGTCGGGCTTCACTTTTCCTTCCAAACTGCAGACAAATTGTATTTTGTCCTGGACTACATCAATGGTGGAGAGGTAAGCAGTAAGAAGATGAAATAGTATTTCCTATCATGCGTACGGTGGCAGGATAGATTTTTTCACCCTTCCTTTTAAATAAAAAAGAGTTTGAAGGGGAAAAGTAATGAGGGAAAAGTTACTAGATTGAATCTTTCCAGCCTGCCAAGTTTTGAACTACCAAAGGGTCATTAGGCCATTTCCTGCTATTGTTCTCCCTCGCTATATATGTTGAGTCTAATTAAGTGCATTGTAAAAAGGCTTAGGTGCCATTTAAACAACTCGATGCTTTTTGTCTCTTGTAGTTGTTCTACCATCTCCAGAGGGAGCGTTGCTTCCTGGAGCCAAGAGCCCGATTTTATGCTGCTGAAATTGCCAGTGCACTGGGCTACCTGCACTCCTTGAACATTGTTTATCGGTAAGCAAAGCTGTTCAGATTGTTGGTCTGAAAAATCTATGTGCTTTTTTGAATGAGCATTAAAAAGTGGATCTCCCTATAAGCCCAGAATTATTTTTAATTATTTTTCATGATTTAGTGAAGCTCTGTAAATAACTGCAACTAAAATATTCTCACTGTAGTTCTTCTAATGAACATTTGTCTTTTTTTTTATCTACTCCTACAGTGACTTGAAGCCAGAGAATATCCTGCTTGATTCACAGGGACACATTGTCTTGACTGACTTTGGACTCTGCAAAGAAAACATAGAGCACAATGGCACGACATCCACCTTCTGTGGCACGCCGGAGGTACGGCCAGCCCCCAGCCCACTACTCACAGGGTGGCAGCAAGTGCTATTTCCTTCAGCAAAATATTTGACATCTCCCATGTACCTTTTAAGGCAGGTTAGACAAGCAGGGTATATTACAGTTCTTTCAGTATCAGGATGCCAGTTAAGGACATGTAGTACATATAGAGCGTGTTGGGAAGGAGAGAAAAGCTCTTAAGCTGTCTTCCTCACTATAAACAGCATGCAGTTTTCCAGTATTAGGTATTAGGTTATTAGTTCTATATTTTATATATATATGTATATATATAGAAATTATTAGGTATTTCAGCTTAGGTATTACTGGGATTCAGTATGCTGCTTTCATTCAAGAATGCAGAGGCTTTCCTGATTATGAAGACCCCTTTAGCTAACGTGGCTCTCATTTCTTACACAGTATCTTGCTCCTGAAGTTCTTCATAAGCAGCCCTATGACCGGACTGTGGACTGGTGGTGCCTTGGAGCAGTCCTGTATGAGATGCTGTATGGCCTGGTAAGCAATCAATCCTTTCTGGCAGATCAAACTAGCTTACTTGTCCTTTCCCAGCAAGGAACCCTGTGCCTGCCTGTCAGCCTCATTAACTTGGGTCTCTCCCCTTCCCGCAGCCACCCTTTTACAGCAGGAACACGGCAGAAATGTACGACAACATCTTGAACAAACCCTTGCAGCTGAAGCCAAATATTACCAACTCTGCTAGACATCTCCTGGAAGGCCTCTTGCAGAAGGATAGGACAAAGAGGCTTGGTGCCAAGGAGGACTTCGTAAGTGCAAACTGGCTGTTGCCTCTAGGCAGCACAGGAGGGTGACTAGGCCATTAGCTTGAGTCTGAATTAATCTGTTTTTCTTTCTGTAACAGATGGAGATTAAGAATCACATCTTCTTCTCCCCAATTAACTGGGATGATCTCATTAATAAGAAGATTACACCTCCTTTTAACCCAAATGTGGTATGTATCACTTCTAATTATAGAATGTATGGAGAGAGTCTTTTCCCCCCGTATCTTTGTGGGGTGCCCAGGAGGTGGGGGAACTGTCCAGATGACCGTATTTGGGGAACACGGCCTTTTCTTCTCTTGTGGCTGTCCAGGCAAGGTTAAAAATAAGTGGTGGATGGCTTTTTGCTGATGGACAGTCTAAATTTAGCTGGGGCTTTTTTTGTTTCTCACAAATGCTTCATTTGCCTGGCTATTTTGAAATAATCCCCAGCATCCTTGTTTTTACCAACAGGTAAGGTGTAGGAAACAAGTAGCTTCCCAAGGACAGAGATGATTTGGCTTGTCAGATACCAACACCTAAAGAAAGGGGTCTACTTGTAGAGTTTGTTCTCTTACATTTTTTGAGTATTTTGTAAATTTTGTAAAAGTTTCGTAACTTGCTCAGGGATTAAGTCCACCACTGCAAACGGGTGCGTGACGTGTTTGCATTTGGCTTCTGTTGAATGAGCTTAGTTGGAGGGTAGCATGTTAAATTGGATCATCCTGTTTTTAGTGAGGCAATATGCAGCAGGATACAAAACAAAAAAAAAAAAGGTCAAACTAAAACTGCCAAGTTACACAGTGGACCCAAGTTGGTAACGCTGTGATTCTTCACACAAGGGTGCTTGTCCCCATTTTGAACCGAACTGTGCACTCACAAAACATTTGGGTCTAAGTGTTGTGTCTCTTCTACCCATTCCACAGAGTGGCCCCAGTGACCTGCGACACTTCGATCCGGAGTTCACAGATGAACCAGTCCCCAACTCCATTGGCCAGTCCCCAGACAGCATCCTCATCACTGCCAGCGTTAAAGAAGCCGCTGAGGCATTTTTGGGATTTTCGTATGCCCCACCTGTGGACTCTTTCTTGTGAACATTTTTCTTCTTCTTCTTCTTTTTTTTTTTTTTTTTTTTTTTTTTTTTTTTTTTTTTTTTTCTTTTTTAATAATAATAACTATTATTTTTATTTTTTGTATGGGCTTCTGGTGGAACTGCCAGTTGACCAGTCATCTTGAAAGAGAATTTGCACATTTCCACTGTGGCAGCTTTGCAGCCTTAATTTCAACTACACTGTTCGCTGGAAGCTTTTTTGAAGAGCACATCACTCTCTAAATGAGCTTTACAGGCTTTTCATTTCCATTTGTTCTTCCCCCAAAGTGGTGCTGTCTCCTTGGGAAAGAAAAACAAAAGTGTCTGCTGCCATAGACTTCTATGGCAGATCGTAGGAGTAAGAACAAGCTGTTTTGAAATCGTGCTCCGAAAAGCCTTGCCTGAAGATCTATCTGAACGTGATAAGGATTTTATGAAATGTGCCTTTTTCTGATGAGATCTTGTGAGCTCCAAAGCTTTCCCTGTTGCAGAGTGTGTTTCTCAGTTCATTTATGTGGGTTTACTATGTGAACAAATGGTATGCGTGTGGTCTGCGTACTACAGATGGACTTAGTTTAAAGCATCAATGTGACACTTGCAGGATACCACAATGTGGGGCATTGTTTGTTTCTTCCATATTTGGAAGATAAATTAAGTGTAATTTTGAAATTTCTTTTGTAAATCTATACAGTCAACTAAAATTATTGAAATGGGCTCACAATTACTTGTATCCAAATGCTTGAAGAAAGCATTGCTGCTATGAAAAAAGATTTCTATTTTTAGAAAGGGTTTTTATGGACCAAAATGCCCCAGCTGCAGTCGATCAAAGCTGTTGGTTTCTTTTTTTTTTTCCTTTTTCTGTTTTTTTCTTTTTTAGTTTAAAAGATGTCATCTGTAAAATGGACACTATTTATGGTTTTGGGTTTTTTCATTCCTGATTGTATGTATTGTAAAAAAGATCTGTACATTCAGTTGTAACTCTAGATGTATATTTAAACTTACAGACTTACTTGTTAATGTATACCATCATTGTAATGTAATATAATTAACATGGTTCCATGTATCATATTTTTTTTGTGACCAAACCCATTGGTTTGCAGTAAAATCCTGAAAAATACTTCGTAAGCTCTGTCATTTTTTCTTTCAAAGCAAAGGCTTTTCCCTTGAAAAATTTTAGCTAGCTTTTTAAAACAAATTCAAGAACAAATCTCAGCTGCCAATCATCTAGCATACCTTGCTAATTTTGCATAGATGTGTGATGGTTATGCCCAAACTGCATCCATACAAGTCTTTATCATGGATGCACCTTGGGAAAATTCTCTGTCTTCCAAATATGTGTATTCAAGTGGGTATCATCACAGTGGGTGCTCTGACCTTGTACAGCAGTTCATGCTCCTAAAAACAACTTGCTTCATCAAAAGGAAGGTAATGCTCTCTGGTGTGGACAAAACATAACTGCACTTGACAAATTAAGTCCTTAGGTCAGGGGTATAGTGAAGGCTTGAGCTGCATTGCCACTGTGCTGCAGACATAAACTAAAAGCAGGTTGGTACAAGGCTCATGGCAACTCCCTTCCTGGGGACCTGCCCCAGGGTATTGAACATTGCTGCTATGATGTGGGGCAGTGCCACACATCCTGAATTTACTTTTGTGACAAAATCTATCAGGAATACAGGTTTCATCAACTGGTTTTATGCTTACCTGGATAGGATATGCATTCATGTAAACTGAGCTGTTAAATACAGGGCTTTTTTATTACTGAGTACTACTGGGTGGCCTGGCAGAATTAAAGCCAAGATAACCACTTCTGGGGTGATACCATTCCATTTCTTCTGCACAGTGATGGATTCCTTCTACAAAGGACTGAGTGTCTGCACCTTATTTACAGTTCCCATTAACCACTACTTACTGCAGTTGGTGGATTTAGCAATTTGAAGAAACAAAATGAACAGTTGCTTTGAAAAACCTGGACAGAGTCAAGTTTTTCTTGGGCCAGTGTGATAACAGCAGTGTACGCAGTTTAAGTAAAACCCTCACAGGGGTGCTTCTGTTCATTACGTTTCCAAGATAAGGAGTGCAGTAACTTTCCATCTTTTACTATGCTTTGGATGTAGGAACAAAGAAACCTGCAAGGCTTTGGCTCTAAATTGTGTGTGGGACACCACACTCAGAGCTGAAAAGTTAACTGATAGCAGCCATAGCAGCCTGACTTTCTCAGGTTGTCTTAATATACCTGAAATGCAGCCATCACCCCCTGAAACTCAAGCCAAATTCAGGTGTTCAGTAACAAGTGGTATTCAATTGCACTTGCAAAGTCTCCCAGTGCTATAATGTGTCGGAAACATCTTTTGTGTTGATGATTTATAGGCTAGAGATGTTGAAATATATAATCCTAATTTGCCACTATAGAATATGAAACTTCACTTGCTAAGTGACGAAGTTTTGCGATATGAATTATCTTTGCCTCACATTTCCCAAGCATTAGCAAGGTGCTACGTGCAGATAGGCAGGCAGAGAACTGCAGTCCTAGGGTAACAAAACATTAAACACCATCAATTTCAAGAAAAAAACTTCAGCAATTTGGAGGTGTACCTTTCATCTTTGCTGAGATGTTGGATGCTATTTTAATGGGTTACTTTTAAAAAACAGTGTCTGATTGTAATTTTAACTATTCTTCCTCATTATGCAGTTGGTGTTTTGTGCAGAAGTCTGCAACTTCTAGCAATGAATATTCATCACAAGTCACCTAATTTTTTAGTGTAGAAAAATGAAAAATTCATCCATGTTTTCAACCTCCCTCAATATGATATATAACAGTCATGCCTGAAGGGAGGGAGTCTATGGCAGTCAGCTGTTTTTTACTTGTTTTACACAATTCCCTGTACGTATGGTCTATATTCCCCACACAGGAAGGTTTCTGGATTGAGAAGAAAAGGACCAGGATTTACAAAATCCCATCTGACACAGGTGTTATACATTATTTTGATTAAGAGCTGAATCAGTGGTTTAATTTCACCCATTTGTTAAGTGGAAGTAATCATGCAAATTTTCTGCTAGTGCAAGTGTTGTAGCTGCCATGGTCAGCAGCAGAACAGTCAACCCAATGAACCTTAAAAAATTCATCATATTGTATTTTTCATGGTGAGCATACCTGAGTTCTAATATGCTCATTGGATGGATTGTATTGATACAAGCATAAACATTTAACATATACGAATTCAGACGTTTCAAGTGGTTGAGCCTGTGTTACTTATCTCTGTGTACCATAAGCCATGTACTGTTTCATGAGCCTTATGAAGATAAATGAAGCTTCTTAGTATTTTTCTTCTGCTCCCTCTGTACTCAACAGGCAGTTACTTCTGAAGGAGTTTGGATTGTAAGCAAGTTAAGCAGCAGATTCCTGTTTGTCCCACAAAAGGTTTTAAAAAAGTAGTCTATGCCCATCTTCTGTACACTTCTCATAAAAAGCCTGCAGAAATTAATGAAGAAAACAGCCTCCAGTGAAACATTTTTACAGACAGATGAAAAAAGGAGGGATGCTGCTCAGAAAAGGTTTTTGGGTGGTAGTCCAAAGTGGGCATCTTACTTCAGGCAGGCAAGTTGAATACTAGCCCCTCTGTACTCTTCTAAGAAGTGAACACAACCTTATTCTCCCATTTAACTGCAGTACTAACTCTACAGATGTTTATGTCATACCATGTGGCTATAGTTACCTCAGCAGAGCTAGGAAGATGGCTTATAGTGAAGATAAATTTCTGACACTCCTCACATTTACAGTTTTTGCTATCAAGTCCAACATGTAAACATCAGGATAAGATTTTTCTGTGCTGGCTAGGACTGTCTATGGCAAGTTTCTGCAAAAATGCTTCCAAACTTTCTAAAAAATGAAGGTAAAAAAAAAAAAAAAAAGGAGGGATGGTGTTCCTATTTGAAAAAGAAAACTTTCAACAGCTAATACAGAACTGCATTTAAGTTTTGAATCAGAGACAACTTGGCCAGCAGATTGCTTGTGTCAGGAAAGGCTCTAAAGGAAAGCTCTCTCCTTTGAGAGACTGACAGAAATCTAGCAGTTTGTGGCTTTCCTGTAGAGCTACAGGTGCAACAGTAGCAGGATATAATCACTAGACATTTCTTTCTTGTCACCTGTAGTTGTGTAAAGTGAGTTTTCAAGCTTCGGATGTTTGCAAGCCCTGGAGAGGGCAGGCAGGGGTTTGCTGTTTACTCAGGAGTTTCCTTCAGCTCCATCTGACTGACAGAAAAGAGCAAAAAACCCCTCAAAAACCAACCAAACAAAACGCCACAACAAAAAAAGAAAATCGAAAGGAGTAGAGACCTCTCTCCGTGGCGACAGAGCAGGTAAAGCACGGAGAGGGCCTTTGTCCTGACGTCGAAGGTAGAAGGAGAACAGAGCCAACATCCCCGCCTCTCTGATTTCGTCCCTGGTGCCACTGCCCCAGCGCAGGGCTGGCAGCCCTCCCTCTCCTGTGTCAGGGCAGCCTGCACCCAGGCAGAAGCCCCCGGGGAGCCGATAAAACAGCAGTGTCCCTCCTAGGCCCTGGCGAACCTCCGGAGCCGGCTGGCCCCAGCCAGGCTACCCCCGGCTCGCCGCACTCCATGCCCGGAGGCGGTGCGGGTCAGCCCGGACCGCGGGTGACACCCGGTGGTCAGCACCGTGCAGCGCTCCGGTGAGCGGCGGTGGGAGGGGAGGGAGGCATCGGCCTGGGCCTGCAAACCCAGAAAGAGCGAGTGTGGGAGTTCGTCCCTCAGGGATATGATGTCCTTCTACACCTGGATTAGCAACCGGTTTAAACTGGTGTTAAGAGAGGGATAGGAAGGATCTCATAGCTTCAGTTCCTTTTCCACACAGGCATTACCTCTTGGTGACAGGTCATAGAATCACAGAATCAGCCAGGTTGCAAAGGACCTCAGATATCATCCAGTCCAACCCTTGACCCACTACCGACATGATTACCAGACCATGGCACTGAGTGCCACATCCAGTCTCTTCTTAAAAACCTCCAGGGACGGAGAATCCACTACTTCCCTGGGCAGCCCTTTCCAATGCCTGATCACCCTCTCTGTGAAGAAATTCTTTTTTATATCTAACCTAAGCCTCCCCTGGCACAACTTGAGACCATGCCCTCTTGTCTTGCTGATAGTTGCCTGGGAAAAGAGCCCAACCCCCCCCTGGCTCCAGCCTCCTTTCAGGGAGTTGTAGAGAGCGATGAGGTCTCCCCTGAGCCTCCTCTTCTCCAGGCTGAACACCCCCAGCTCCCTCAGCCTCTCCTCATAGGACTTGTGCTGGAGTCCCTTCACCAGCCTCCTTGCTCTTCTAATGAGCTTTTCTTGAAGCTGTGCAGGACTCAGTCAGCCTGGACCAACCCTTCCTTCTGTCAGGACCAGTCACCTCTATAACACCCCTGTCTGGATCCACCTGCCTTCGAGATGCACCCAGATAAACACAAGAGATTCCTCTACATTAATTTTTTGGAACACAGGTTGCTGACTGCCTCAAAAAGCAATGTTTACTTGTTGCCTCCCTCCCTGTCCTTTAGCAAGTATGGATAAGCAGCACCAATGAAGAAAAACATTGCACCAGGTCCATGGGCTCCTTCAGTAGTTCTCTATTTGGGATGATTGGGCTGTTTAGATAATGGTTCCTTGGTCTGTCTATTCAGTCAGGGTTTGTTCACTCAATCAGCTCACCCTGCCTTGTGAGAGAGAACTTAGTATTCTGTGAATGGTGTTTCACCCATTGTTGAAGAGAAGACATCCCACAGTACAGGACATATCTTATGAATGTAACCTGCAAAGCACACAAATAAGTGGTTTATAGGATAAGGCCTAAACCTTCTTAGACTTTATCTTTCTTTCTCACTATGCATAAACATCCTTTCTTCTGCACTTTGGAGTCTATGCTTATGAGTGTTCTTTGGTGGTTTAATTCAGATATTCTGTATTGGTACAGCAAATATCATAGCATCAAAGAATCTGCCAAGTTGGAAAGGACCCATCATAATCATCAAGTCCAACTCCTGTCCCTGTGTAGGGCACCCCAAGAATCGCACCATGTGTCTGAGAGCATCATCCAAATAAATGCTGCTGGAACTCAGGCAGGCTTGGTGCCACAACTACTTCCCTGGAGAGCCTGTTCCACTGCTCAGCCACCCAAAATATCTGCATCTCACTTATGTAAAGTTGTCATCTTCATTACAGTACTCTGAACAGTGAAGTAGAGATGTAGTGAGGAATTGTATGGCTTTGAAAATACTTTTAAAGTCAGTTAGTTACCATTTTTGTTCTTCCCAGGGAAATCAACTCATTAGTTCAGGCAAATACACAGAACTTTGAACATAACTGTGCAGCTAATTTTTCCCCGAGTACAATATATATGCCACACAGAGAAGTTTCTGCTGAGAACGGTGCCATTTCAGATCAGTTATACATTCTTATCATACCTTTTGTGTGGATTTGAACCAGAGCAACCAGGCTGGTGAAGGGACTCCAGCACAAGTCCTGTGAGGAGAGGCTGAGGGAGCTGGGGGTGTTCAGCCTGGAGAAGAGGAGGCTCAGGGGAGACCTCATCGCTCTCTACAACTCCCTGAAAGGAGGCTGGAGCCAGGGGGGGTTGGGCTCTTTTACCAGGCAGCTGTCAGTAGGACAAGAGGGCATGGACTTAAGCTCTGCCAGGGGAGGTTTAGGTTAAATATTAGGAAGAAATTATTTACAGAGAGGATGATCAGGCATTTTGGAATGGGCTGCCCAGGGAGGTGGTGGATTCTCTGTCCCTAGAGGTTTTTACGAGACTGATGTGGCATTCAGTGCCATGGTCTGGTAACCATGGCAGTAGTGGAATAAGGGTTGGACTTGATGATATCTGATGTCCTTTCCAACCTGGCTGATTCTGTGTGATTCTGTATGATATTTTATTTCAATATTTCTGATCATAAAATGAACCAAAGAAATATATGTCATTACAACTGTCGTTAATGACTGTGCTGAGGTATGACAAAGTAAGAAATAGAGATGTTACATAGGTATACAAATTTTTTGGAGGGGCAAAATAGCCCATTTGCTTCTTTTAAGTAAGTACCACACAAAAAAGCAATAGGACCTGCCTTAATCACATATTCCAGATTTGGGTCTGAAGTTTCTCTGCATTCCGGGATCACTCAGCTTCAGAGTTAGGATCACATGCATAGATGCCATCCTTAAACTCAAGAAACAGGTTGGTTTTGTGAGTACAAGAAAGTCCATCCATTAGATTAGTTAATTAAGTTTTAATTAAATTTTAATTTACAGATTTGTTTTGAACTATGAATTTGCTAATTTGGATTAAACCTCTTAAGAACTATGTCTGCTTAACAAGTGATTAGCCCAGTACTATTTTATTTAACCCATCTCACTGAGATATGTTGAGCCATGCTTCAGTGTATGGCTAAGTTAATTACATAATATCACTTTATATGCACAACTGAGACCTGAGCCAGCCACCTGGTCTCCCTTTACATTGATTTAACAATTTACAAAAAGAAAGAGGGAGAGCAATTGATCTCATTTGTCTTGAACAGAAATGGTGGGTCCTTTGAAGGGGGTACTTTCTTTTTGTTTCCTCTAAATGGCATTTTCACTGACTAGTAAATGTAGTCAGTTAAAACAAATTCACACACACACAGGCACATAACCACCTCCTTCCCCAAGTGATCATTCAGCATGTGCATATTTTGCTGAGCGTAGATGTGTATTTAGCAGATCACATTACAGGTACATGGGATTGATATCAAAAGGATGTAGAACTAACTGGAAATCATGTGGCTCACTAGGGAATTGAAATATTTTACCTTTGCAGATGCTGATAAGCCCTGCAAGCAATTGAATCACTTAGCAAAGAAAAATTATATTTGCTTAAAACCTCACTGGAATCCAGTAGAAGGCTTATTAGATATGATAATTAACATACTTCCAAAGAACTGATTTTTAAATTATGGTTTACAGATAAATAGTTATATACTGTTTCTTATTCTGTGGTCCCTGTAAAGAAATATTTCAGCATCTAAGAGCAAGGAGAGAAGAAGAACTAAAAACCTATAAAATGAAAAGTGCTGGAGAACAAGAAATATGCAAAGAAAAAAAATAAAAATTTTGTTTTCTTATTTCTAAAGTACCTATTACATTGGCTATCTGCCCTCAAATAAACATGATATATTAACCATCTTGAACATGAAATTGCATCTCTTGGCATGTTGCCATCATGCAAAATATTGTGACAGGTAATGGCAGAGAGCTGGAAAGAGGTAAGATACTGGGACACTCCATTAGAAAACCATTTGCAGAAGAGTAGTTCTTGTGTGCAACAGTGCCAAAATCTACGGAAGGTTATACTAAGTCATGTAAACCTGTAAACCATGTTTTCATACAACGTGAGAGCATCTTTAGTGGAACCATTCAGATAGCAGGAATCAAATCAAACATTTGATGGGGGACTGTTACCATCTGGCTGAAAAATAATTCACCAACTGTTCATGCTAAAATACTGTGGTTAGTTTGAGCCAGATTATAGAGCCTTCCAAAACACAACACAGCAAATTCACTCCAGTTCTCCTTTTGGCTTTAGTGGGATTATTCATATGAATAAAAGTTAACACTGCCCTGCCCTGCTACTGCATGTACCACAGCTCTTGCTGATGCATTCACATGAGTATTTTTTCGTGTGATTTATGGGTTTTCTTCACTCCACCCCAACTAAACAATTTCTATTGCAATGGGCAGGCCTTGATTGGAGCAGTCTGGTAAGAAAGAGAAGTAGCAGAGCTCTTGAGTTCAGTTGCCTTAGTGAGCCATTGCCTCTGCAATGTTCCACTGCTCCACTTGTGTTCATGAACTGTGTAACATTTTTTAAAGGTACCTGTGTTTGGACGATAGTGTTTAGATGAAGGCTCTGAGAGAAACAGTGTCATCTTACAGATGATTATCTCACAGATAGTTACAAATTGTGTCCAGATAGTCTTCTCTTAAGTATGTTCATGCACCTGGATTTTTCTTCTTTCCATTACACAGTCAGGTCTGCAGTCACTTTGGAAATCCAGAAGTGCTCACCTTTAAGTGTTGGAATGCAATTCATACTTTTTAACTTGATAAATTTGATAAATATAATTTGCTAAAATTATTTTTGAAAGATCACTGATTATGAAGCAATAAAAAAGAGAGTGAGCTCGATTCTTACCTCTTTTTCTGTTTGATTCTGGCACGACAAGGTTGACTCTCCTGAGATTAGTTGGAGCTTTTGCTGTACAGTGGAAAAAAATTAGTCTTGCAATCATTTTAAAATTGCAAGAAGGTTTTCTTAATGAGAATAATGGTTGATGTTATATGCTTACCTTTTTCTCCTGGAGACAAATCTATGAACTGTCAGGAACTGCAAAGAGGTTATTGGCATCTTTCCTCTAGCATTTTATAGGTGCACATGTACCAACCAGTGGTTATTTCTCCCATGTGTAGCCAAGTGTATGGTTTATAAATACTACTCCCATTTCAGCTAAACTCCTTCATCCACCGGAGCAAATGCACCCGTATATCATCACGTTGTCCTGCAAGTCCTCTTTGAGTTAAAAAAAGAAAAAACATTGCATGAGTCCCAGAAACGCCTTTTTGAAGAGACCTTTAAAAAATATAGATCAGGACTCTTCCCTGGATGAGAACTGAACAACTGAACAACTCAGTTTTTAATGCTTTTATACTCCTGTCACTGTGCTCACTGACACTTAAGTATCCTTTAGGAGTCATACAGGCACATGCAGTACCCAAATCTACTACACATGGAGATAAAATACACATTGCTTGTAGGCTAGAATACAGAAGCTATCTGTGTAAAAGCATATTAAAAAGAGGATCTATTGTACTTCTCTACCCATCATTGACTAGCAAATTGTAATTGCAATTTGGTTTCACAAAGATGACAGCTGAAAACCCATCACCCCAGTTGCCTGTGAACCCCTCTATTTGTCAGCCCTTTACCACATCTCTGTCTCTCTGTCCCTGTCAGATTCAAACAAAGGTATTTTCTCTGTCACCAGGAAATCTCATGTCTTCTCTCTTCACACCATGGACAGAAACTTACACATCTCACACATCTTGGCTTTTCCTGCCTCAGTTGTCCACTTTTTATTTTCAGGAAAGCTTTTCTTCTACCTGAGATTTTTAATTCACAGACTCATAAGATACTTGTTGCAGAATATTTAGATTCCACATTAGTCCTCATGACTCTAGATCCAAACAGAAACTTATTCCTATTTGAAATAATGAAAACTTTTTTTTCTTTCCTTTTCAAACTGGTCAGATTTCAAAAAGGGTAAAATTTAAAATAAATAAAAAAAAAAAAAAAGGAAAAATCTGATGTCACTTATGTCAAAATAAATTACAGTAAGGGCAAAGAGTCATATGGGTAATTATAGTTAAAACTGAAAGCAAAATTTGTTGATCATGGTTTATACTACTAAATAGGGAAGTCTTGCTAAAGAACATAATAGTCTGACAGTAATCTCTTCCCACAGTGCTGTTTTTCTTTTTAGCTCTAAGTACGATGCTTTCCATTACCCTTTCTAAATTTAGACTGTCTGTCTTTACAGGCTTAGATTCTCTTCTTGTGTTCATCATAAATCAGGAGACTTTTGCAACAGTCCTAAATAAGGTGAGGCACAAATGCCAAATTACTTGCTGGCTAAGGACAAAAATACACTGATTACACTATCAGGATATAAAAAGGATGTTAAGAAGCTTGTGAGTTCAAATGTGGTATTTCCAGGAAGCTTAGTAGTCCTCCATAAGTGTGGCTTTATTTATGTATTTATTTATTTATTATTGAAATCCTCACTCTGAAGAAGCAGTTGGAAAAGCACTGCTACTGGAATGAAAAGTCATTTCAGAAGCCAGGTGATTAAATCCCATGCAAAACCTTCTCCTCTTCCCTCCTCTGAACACAGAGTCAGCTTGACAATATATGCCAGAACTAGGATTATAGACCTTCATGCTATAAATTAATCAGAAAAGCATTTTAATTGAAAACATTTTGTTCTGATTTTCCTTAAAAAAGCTAAATAATGGCATCTCCTTAATTAATTGAATGGAAAGTTAATTTACACTTTGAGTATAGCAAATAAGAATTTGTAGACACAAACAGACAAACACTGACATCAGGTATGTCTTGAAATTAGCAGAGGTATACCTTGATATTTTCTCACTCTACTTACCTTCAGCCTTTTTCACCTCAACAGTGTCAAGAGCACAATATGGTAAGTTTTTCTGCCCTCCAGGTAAGTGATATCAGAAGCTTCTCCCATTTGGATTAATCCAAAACCACATGTTAAAAGTACCAGTTTGCCATGCTTGCTAATTTAGGAGGAGGCACAGTATTGCATCTCCAAAGTAAGAAATCCTGTTTCCTGGACTGTAGCTCAAACCTGCCCCTGGGAGCACGTATACTCTACACAACCAAGTGTGCCTGCATGGATGCACAGGCATCCTTTAACCATCTTTAATGTACTTTGTTGTCATTTGTCCCAAAGGAGCCAATGTGAACATCTCCAGCCCCATGTGGGGTGCTTCTAGCAGAGAGCTTGGCTGGTCAAAAGCATGTTGTGTTTTTTAGCTGGGTTTGACAACCTGCACTCAATTCTGCCACAGAGGCATTGTTATTATGATGGATGCTTATCTTAGTTAACTCTGACAGCAACAGCAAGACATGACAGGAGAGCCTTCAGTCTAGACACAGCAGGCTCTCAGGGGACATCCAGTGATCACTTCAGCAGTGAGTCTGTGCAGAAAACACATGTGCAGGGTTCTTCACTGCCTCTTGTATTCAGGCTCACCAGGTTAAGTTTCAAACAAGTGCAATTCTTTGTCCTAGCTTCACAACTTCTGGGAGTAACTGCTCTTCCCACCTTTCCTGAGGTACAAGGGAAAAGTGTCAGGTTGTATGCTACAGGTTGTGTCTTGCCTGTCTGTGGAAGGACAGCAGTGGCACTTCACTGTGGCCACTGATTATCTCATCTCTCAGATCTCTCTTCTGTCTGTCTTCTCCTCAATGATCTGGAATTAGTGTATTAAGGTGATGGTTAATGATCAATCCCTGCTCACCCTCTCCATGCCACTTGCGATTCATAAGACAATAAGCTCAAGGAGAGCAAAAACAATTCCCAAGGGGGTGAACTTCTGTGATTCAGTGAAAGACCACCTTTATTCCATTCCAGACCCCTACTTTATTGCCATTGGTTTTTAACACTAAGCAAGAAAGGGCAAAAGTGATGTTGGCAAGGACTGAGAGGACAGATGGAGGATCATTGTGCTCTTCCTAAACTACACAGACTTTGTTGCAGTGATAATTTTGCTGGAAGGTGTTAGCTGCCATGGGTTAAAGATAACAGATGTTTGCCAAGTGCTGTGAGGAAAAAAAATTGTTCACACACACAGTGGTTTGGCTATTCCTTCCAAAACTGTGGTGCATGGTGGGGTACTGGGAAGAGTCTGCTTCATTTTCTGCTCCAGCCATCCCAAATGTGAGTGTCCCAGCTAAGCAGATGTGCTACTGCTGTCTTGTATACCTCTAAACTACTACCTGTTGCCAGCAACATCCGGAAGTTTTGCATCCATCTTCTGTCACATTTGGGCTCTGCAAGGAGTGACATTTGTTGTGTAGAGGGTATGAGGTTGGGAAGGTGGGCAGACCTAAAAGTGGACTGAAGGAGATAACAGGAATAAGGCTTTGGAAAGAGTTGGGGTCAAGACATGGAAAAAAGTAAAATATCTGCAAAGGCACATGAAATGGCTCACATAAGCTACTGCTCGTGGAGCTGCAGAATGTTTGTCTGTTGCATTTGCCACTGATATCAGGTGATTCATGAGCAATGCATGACTTTCTGGGAAGAGTATCTTTTTTGTTTCCCGTTGCCTGTCCCCTGACCTGTCTTGTCAGCAAAGGTGAAGCTCTTGGTGGTGTGCAAGGGGCTGTGCACTACAGCTCCAAGCTATTGTGTGCCCTTATCTCCTGGAGCAGCAGGATGTGTGATGGCCCTACTACCCTCTGGAAAAGTATGCTGAGGCCTGCAATCCCATTATGCGTGGAAAAATACAACTTTCCAGCAACTGAACCAATATACATAGGCTGTGCCTCTGCTATAGGACCTTTCATAGGATGAGGTTTCAAGGCAAGGTCACGTTAAGACCTTGGGATAACGGGTTAAGTAAGGCTTTAGCATGACACTGCTGCAGTGACAGGGAGAGAGGTAACTACACATTGCAGCTCTGGGGGAGGAAAAGTGGTCTGCAACATTGCTGTGGGGGAAAAAAGAGGGGAGCTCCGAGAGGCCTCAGAGTGCTGAAAGGGGAAAGGCAGTTTCAGTGCTCCTTTTGAGATAATCCTGTTGCTAGATGTATGAGCTAGATGAGGACAGTTTAAAAAATGGTGCTCCCTCCCTCCACCCCCTCCCGGGATCTGATTATTTATAAGCTGCATAGCATTTCACAACATATTTGCTGTTAGCTGCTGCGATACCACTTGCAATCCCGATGTGACATCCACTTGCTGACCTCCAAGCCCCATGGAAGAGTCAGGGACCCATGAGCAGAGCACTGCAGCAAAAGCAGTGTCTGACTGAGTGTATCCCCAAGGAATTGAGTTCTTGCTGCAGGCACAGACTAGATCCCCACACTCTGCAGTGAGGGGGTAGCAGAAGTGCCAGAGGCAGGGATATCTGCTCATGTACTGCAAAGTATTACAGACTTTGGAGTAGCCACAGGGCTAATCCCAAATCTGGGTTGATATATCTTGCCTCAAAACATCCACTCAGATCTTCATCTACTCGGCTGACCACAGGAAAGAAGGAGAAAAGAATCTAATTTCAAATCCTTATTTTAATTTATTCTCTTGTAAGTGAATATTTCACTTTTTAATTATGGGTTAACCACTTCAAAATAACAGCTCTGTGTATTTATTTTGGTATGACCTAATTTTCTAAGCTATGCTTTATGGTGTGAACATTCTAGTCTAAAATTAAATTGTGGTTCATTTTGGTCTGTTTTGTTGTGTTGTGCTTTGTTTTATTTCGTTTTCCAGAAAAATGCTCAACTCCCAAAGCAGAAATCTGAGTGAGAAGTTTATCCAAAGTCGTTTAGTACAAACAATTTTTCCAGAATTATTAACTGCCCACATTCATCACATAGTTAAATCCCAAGTGAACTTCTTGAAATGAAATGATCCTCTTCTTTCCTGTAGTCTCATTTGTAAAAATATGGTGATGGTGACCTCTAGTGGAATAAAAATACACATCTTTTTTTTAAAAAAAAAAAAACATTAAATCTCCATTAAAAGTGGTGGATTTTTTTTCCCACTGAACTTAATCCTAAAAAAAAAAAAAAAAAAAAACCAACAAAAAAACAGAGAGAGTGCTTATTCGCCTGTCTGTGCTCAAGAAACCTGATTCAACAATAAGAAACCTGTTTCTGTGAGCTCATATTTCACATGGATTTATGTTATAGTGAATATTATATTATTATTAACATAAAGGAGGTTACATAAAATGGGTGCAGTGCATTTAACCCTGGATTCTGAGCAAAGAGGAAGATTCCCTAATGGGTAATTCTCTCCACACCCCCACTGAATGAAACCCCAGCTCTGGAGCTTTTCATCCCTGTCACCAGAGGGTGGAGGACATGGGAGCAGTTGTTCTCTCAAAGGCTGACCCTCAATGGGCACCCACTGCGTGGCACTAGATCTTTGTAAAGCTGCCCACTGCTTCATGCTAGGAACCTTGTTTCTGGGTGCCTACCTTCTTACTAACTATAAGAGCTTTAGCTGATATTAAGGAGGAAAAAAAAATCAAAGACGACCTGTCCTGAGGTGAGCATCAATAGCTGTTTCAAATACCCATGCTGTAGGTGACTTTAGGCAGGGCTCCTGACAACTTAATACATACCAACCCACTTAATATACTTAGCTGAAGAGTTTGGGACTTATTTTTTCCCTCAGTTCATGAATGTGTGGGGCAATATCAGTAGCTGTGCACAGCTTTAAAACAAATGCTACTTGGATGTTACTGTACAACTTCGGAGCCTTGGTTTTTTGAGGCACAAATTTCTGCCATCTTTCCTTCCATGTGAACATTCTGTCCTGAGCTCTCTGGTTGCCTGCCCAAATCCTTTTCATGTTTTCTGGACAGAATGGCAGACTAGCACAGCGCCCTAATTTTCCAGCCCCTCACCTCCCTCCACCCTGACTTATAAAACCTCACTCCAGCCACAGCCATAGCAGTCAGCAGGTTCATTGCATTTAAGATCTCCTTGCATCAAAACTCAGTGCAAACAGTGTTCTTTCCACAAACAATGCTAGAAGGAAAATCTGCTTTTGCCAGGGCTCAAATATGTACGTACTTTCAAAACCATTACTGTCATAATTACTTTCCCATTCAGTGTTATAACAACAGCTTGAAATTCAGCAAGGATAATCCTTGTGTCAAGAGTGTATGCTTTCCTCTTCCTGCAAAAACCTGTCTAGTTTTGGATAAATCAGGAGCTAGGACATGTATAGGCATGCTAGAACTTAAAAGCTGAGTTTTCTGAAGGTGCTATCCTCAGTGGGCATGCCCTGCCTCCCCAGCTCCTGGTGCCCAAGCGGCTGCACCTTTCCCTTCTCTCTGCTTAGGAGGAGAGAGATGCCTCCAGCAACTCTGAAATGAACAGGGCCCCAAAAAGTGTCCCCATCCTGGAGGCAGATGAAAGGTGAGCTTCCACCTCAGCCTGTGACACAGGGTTGCTAACTAATGCTGAGGAAGCTGCTTATACCAGACTTTCCACTGTAGTTTGTTCATTTGCAGATGTCCTGTTTCTTAAACGCTTGGAAAATAATTATGGTGGGAACTCTACTTAAATTACAATTTTGTAATAGGGATACCCAGGTAAGACTGATACATCTGACCTTTTCTTAGTGCAGGAAGATGGCCTACAAAGGATGCAGTCAGACTTATCTTTTCTCTTTGTATGATCTGAGATCCCAAAGCTTTATTTTCAGATGTGTTCAAGACTCCCAAGTGTGAAAAAAGTCCATGGCAACTGCTTTATGTATATGAAGATATTTTACTAATAAGTGACAAGGACAGTTACTTGTTTCTCAGACTGGGCATCCAAATTTAAGGGATATATTTGGACTTAAAATGATACAACCCAGTTCTTCAGCCACAATGCAGAAGTAATGTTATTGACCGATCTTATTGGCATGTTGTGAAGAGGGGTTAATTCAGGCTGATGAAATTTTTACATATTACAGTACCATCTAGCATTTTATAGGGAAACTATTAACCATATCTTGTCAATTCATTATCTCAATTTCCAAGGTTAGGACCATAGGCTGGAAAAAAACAAACAAAATCTGACTAGCACTGCAGATGATAAGGCCAGCAGCAATGGCTGTAATGTAACACAGCCCTCCAAATGATTATTAGCTAAACAGTATCTGCTCTGTGTACTGAACAAGGTGAGAGCGTGAGAAAGAAACTGTATGCAATAAAGCTATTAAACAATGTACTGTGCATGTGCACAGAAGAGCTGAGTTACAGGGGCATGAATACACTCTGTTTCTGGGATTTCACAGCTTTGGCATAACTACCTTTTGTAATAATATTTATAGGTATCCCTGTGTATGAGATTAATCTGTGCAGTACTCAAACATGAAGAACACAAGCATGATTGATTCATTGAGACAAACCTGTCTTATCAGCAGCCTAAAGAGGAGAGACTGTTTGCTTCCTCCCCCTGCTCAGTTAATGGGGCTGAAGCAGGGGGGGACAACACAAATTTTTTGCTGAGACATTTGCCAGTTTCTCCTTTTTCCCCGGGGGGTGCAGCAGCTGGTCACCAGTGGTGTCCCCCAGGGATCAGTGTTGGGCTCAGTCCTGTTTAATATTTTCATTGATGATTTAGATGAGGGGATTGAGTCCATCATCAGCAAATTTGCAGATGACACTAAGCTGGGGGAGAGTGTGGATCAGCTGGAAGGCAGGAGGGCTCTGCAGAGGGACCTGGACAGACTGGAGAGTTGGGCTGATTCCAACAGGATGAGGTTCAACACGGCCAAGTGCCGGGTCCTGCACTTTGGCCACAACAACCCCATGGGGAGCTCCAGGCTGGGCACAGAGTGGCTGAGAGCAGCCAGGCAGAGAGGGACCTGGGAGTCTGGATTGACAGGAAGCTGAACAGGAGCCAGCAGTGTGCCCAGGTGGCCAAGAAGGCCAATGGCATCCTGGCCTGGATCAGGAACAGCGTGGCCAACAGGTCCAGGGAAGTGATTCTGCCCCTGTACTCAGCCCTGGTGAGGCCACAGCTCGAGTCCTGTGTCCAGTTCTGGGCCCCTCAGTTCAGGAAGGAGATTGAGGTCCTGGAGCAGGTCCAAAGGAGGGCAACCAGGCTGGTGAAGGGACTCCAGCCTCTCCTCACAAGTCCTGTCCAGCCTCTCCTCAGCCTCTCCTCACAAGTCCTGTGAGGAGAGGCTGAGGGAGCTGGGGGTGTTCAGCCTGGAGAAGAGGAGGCTCAGGAGAGACCTCATCGCTCTCTACAACTCCCTGAAAGGAGGCTGGAGCCAGGGGGGGGTTGGGCTCTTCTCCCAGGCAACTATCAGCAAGACAAGAGGGCATGGTCTTAAGTTGTGCCAGGGGAAGTTTAGATTGGATATTAGAAAGAATTTCTTTACAAAGAGGGTGATCAGACATTGGAATGGGCTGCCCAGGGAAGTAGTGGATTCTCCATCTCTGGAGATATTTAAAAAGAGACTGGATGTGGCACTCAGTGCCATGGGCTGGGGACCGCAGCGGTAGTGGATCAAGGGTTGGACTTGATGATCTCTGAGGTCCCTTCCAACCCAGCCAATTCTATGATTCTATGATTCTATGAACAAGAAGAGAGGGAGGAGGGTGTCCTCTGAACGAAGTTACTTACGGGCTGGCAGCCCGTGCCATGGAGAAGACAAATGAGCGCACCAGGACTTCTGTAGTCTTCAGAGAGGCCCAAGTCCTGATGCTAACATCTCTTGTTTCACACAAGTAACACAGCCAAGCAGCTGTGCTGAGATGGCAGGGATCTTGGTGAGAGGCAGCAGCTGTCATCTTGCAAGGCGGTGTCTGCCTGTGCCAGCAATGTGGAGGTGGGGGGAGAGGTGGAGTCAGCCCCCAGGCTGGGGTCCTCAGAGATGTGGGGAATTCCTTTGTACAAACCACACTGGTAAAATAAACAGAAATTTACAGGAAAAGGTTTGCTTCTCCCCCAGAGAGCACTAATTCAGCTCTGACAGAGGCGATGTGTACCTTGGGGCTTTAAAAAAAAAAGCAAATAATACCACAAACAATTGAAAAGCAAATGCCAGCTCCTGAACTCCAGCTCCAGGTGCTTTTGGAGGGTGAATGGTGGGGATCTGCTCTGATTCTGCCGTGCTACAAAAGTTTCCTCACTGAGAAGGTCCCTGGGATCCCACAGGTGCATACCCAACCAATTTGTTGGCTAACAAAGTAGATATTGCCCACACCGGCACAGCCTCTAGGTAGCTATGTCAGATGGTGCAAAGAGCTGGAGAGGTGCCAAAAAAATGCCTTTCAGTCCTTTCTCATAGCTGCTGGGAGAAACTTTTTTTTGTTTTGTTTAATGTGGGAAGCTAGCAGTTTCCCTCCCAGCCTCTCTGCCAGTGAGGTGCCCCTGGGGCTGATGGAATGGGGAAAGGAAACCTCGCTGGCATCTCCCTGTCAAAGCATATTATTTACCCTACCTGTATTTCAAAAGGCAGGATTTTGGTGTGTACAGAGACTGGGGCACTGAGTGCTTCTGGCAGTGTCCCAAGCAGTGAGAGGGGGAAGAGGGAACTTGCCCTTCTGTTCAAGCAGAGCCATGCAGGCAGCTGCAGTCTTGCTTCCTGCCCACAGCTCAGCACTGCCTTCTGTTCTCCTCCTCCTCCCACCTGCTCTGCAAAATCGCTGCTGTGCATCTGCCAGAGGTGGTTACCGACTCTAACCTACTGCAAGCACCCAGTTTGAGATAGTAAAAGGGACCAAATTTCCCTTAGACACCTCTGAACATATACTGTCCATTGAAGACTGTCTTTGCTGCCTATTAACAGACTCAGATAAGAGGTGTTCTGAGGAAGGGGTGACTTAAAGCTTTTATCCCATCACAGGATCATATGTTGCTTATTTTGTTGTTCCTGCTGGGTGAAGACATAGTGACCTGTGCAGTGGGGGCTGGTTTTGCTTCCCGCTTTCCTGCAGTGATCTGAAAAATTTGATGGGCTTTAGAAAGATTTACTCAGACATTTGTTATTAATGAACGCATGTAAAACTGCTTTCAGGTTGCCAGCTGTGGTTGAAAAACAGCAAGATGTTGAAGCACAAGCATTAATGACATTTAGCTGTTTGTTTTTTTGCACAAACAAGATTTTCAGGAGAAAACAAAACACTTTCTCATTGGAAATAATTAAAAACACAAAAATGACAGCATTTCCTGCATGACTGACATATTCCATGCGGGAGAAAATGTTTCCCAGCAACAACAAAAAGCCCAACATTTTAGCAGCTCCCATTTTTCTTAGAAATGTACATCCCTTTCCTTAATTGGAACAGGTGAAGGGAACTTCAGCTTACACATTTTTAGCACGAGTAAAGAGCAAACCCCTTTTTCCATTGCACAATGTTATAAGGGACTTCCATTTTTGGCACCTTGCTTAGAAATTCCTAAAAACCACCCATTTATAGGCCGTGGGTAACATTACTAATTGGCTTCTCCAGGCCCAGCCCTTGCCATGGGACTGTGCACTGCCAGGCACTGCACCACGTAGGTGACAGCACACTTCTGCTGGAAGCAAAATGAGAACTCATGGCCAGATGCTCACTGTTCCTTAGCTCTACCTGGGATCCTTTTTCCAAGTTCAGGCTCCAGGTGAGTCCCTTCCAGTGAAGTAGCTGGTTGAAATTATTTGATCACAGAGAAGTAGTGTCCTAGATACTAATAAAGGCATTTGAAAGGTATCTGTGGTACACTTGTAGCTATGGTTTCTTACTGGGTATTCTCCATTGATTCCAGAAAGTTGTATCAAGAGCGTGTAAGAAAGGTAAGAAAGAAATCAAGCCCATTTTGAGTAGAGAAACTAGTTTGCCATTTCCCATAAAATAATGAAGTAGCTAAAGTTTGTACAGACATTTTTACTGAAGTTTCTGGTTTTCATTTATCGCTGTCTCCTGATTTTGTTTCAGATGGACAACTTTCTTTCAAATGTATGGAAATGCTGTTTCTATAGTTTGTTAAAAGAAGGTAATGTGTGAAATATCTGAAGCAAACAGGAAAGAACAGTGTGTGATGGTAAACCACATTTTATTCAGTAAGTATTACAAGTGGCCCTTCAGGTTACCCAGAAGTGAGACCTTTCCTTTTATTTCATAAGATGTCTACACTTCCATGGAAATACAAACCTGAGGTAACTGATTTTTATTTTGTTTTTCCATCTCTTTTTTTTTTTTTAATTTATTTTAATTATTATTTTTATTGTACTTTCCAAACTCTAATTCTTGCCTCCAGGTCTATTTTAATTTATATTCCCAAAACATAATTCACAAAGTTGCTGACTCTGGCCACACTGTACTTTTAAAGAAGATGCTAATGTAAGAGGAGAAGGAATAAATAGTTGTGCAGTGAGTCATCATGTGTTTTTAAGACCCAGAGGAAGTTGTGAAGTGTCATGAACTCTGGAGAGTATCTATTATTTGTTTATTTAAAAGAGGTCCAGAAATTTTATAAACAACTTTTTTAAAGCCAGATAAAAATAGATTGGTATAAATCAGTACCTGTCAAAGAGTAAGAACAAAAGCAGAGAGAATTATTCAGTAATTTAGCAAACCACACGACTCAATGAAGGAACTTGTGTTCTTAGTTTTGTTATGGATCTACTATATGGCAATAGGCTACATTATTTATTTATTTACATAGTGTTATTCACCTGTTGATATATCGACAGTTTGTTAATTTCCAAAATTACACAAATAGCATAGCCTAAATATTGCATTTATGGAACTTACCTTGCATTTATAAAAAGCATCTTTGCAAAGCTGACCCCAAAATTACAATTAGTTTGCTGCAGAAACTAATAAAAATTATCTTCTCTGCATTCACAGTTTCCTAAGGATGGCTCATTTCTCTTTCTTGAGATTATTCTCTGTCTTTTTCATCTAGTTTTCATTGCTCTGTGACTGGAATTTTGGCACATTTTCCCCCTTATGTGTGGGTGTCAATGCGTCAACACTAATGGGAAAGGTTACTTGTGCTTTTTTAGGTCTGTACTTTTTTCCTGGAATAAATGGTACATTTTTCTTGGGCTTTCTGCTCTGTTTCTTTTTGTTCTCTCCATATCTTTTTCTTTGTCTCATCTTGGCCCCTCTCTCCCTGCACTGTCCCATGCTAGCTGGCTTCTGTAAACAGTGCACTATTATCTCTGAGAGCAAAGCTCAGAAATCACAGATGCAGGCAACATAACTTCAGCTATCGTGAACGGAAAATGCTCTTCATAATTTTGCTGCAAAGCTTTATTTTAATATTTTAGAATAAATTAACTGGGAAGGTTCCACTATCTTCTCTCTTAGAGTCATAAAATTTACAGGGACTTAAAATTACTTTCTTTATTCCAGCTCTGATAAAAATGGCCTAAGAAAGCTGATCCAGAAAACCCTGCTGTTCTTGATTCATTCTTGTTGGCTTAACCCCAACTTCCCTGTCTCTTCACTGTCCCAAATTTGAATTATTAGATTGGTGGAAATTCAAACAAATAAAAATCATGACCAGAAATTTTTGAAGAAGTGCCTACCTCAATCTCATAAATTTTCCAGGCAGATTGCACATCAGTAAATGTGAGTACCTTATCTCACCTTATCTTCTTTTTCCAGCTTAATCATGGATCTAATTATAAAGCATTTGGTCAGTTTTGAAAACAAGAAACTGACAAATTAGCAGAAAATATTATTTTTTGCCAACTGCACTTGCACAAAAGGGACAGGGGAATCTCATAACAGTGTTACTCATCACCCCAGCTTGTCTCCTGACCCTCTCCTGCTTTTCTTTTTTTTTTTTTTTTTTTTTTTTTAAATCTTTTTCATTCTTCTTTCTCCTAGGGCACGTGAAATTCTTCCACCTCAAATGGCACCACCGTCGAGGTGGGGCTCCTTCTCTTTGGGAGTGTCAGTAAGTTGTTTGCCTATCCCCGCACTTGGGATTTTTTTGCTTTCTGGAACATCACTCCCTACCCCTCCCCATTTCATCAGGACTCCCTTCCCAGGTGGTAGTGAGAGGGGCAGAGCTGATGCAATCCCTCCCCACCTTCCCAACCCTCTGGCAGACATCCTGCCCCTGTCCTGACAGACCCTGCTTGCTCTCAGCACACAGCACCAGCCAAACAGCATACACAGCAAGGCAATAACAGCAAAAGAATACAAAACTGAAAAGTAGCAAAACACATTGTTATTTTTCCCTTTCTATCCCATTCATGCTAATTTATGGAAGTTTTGATTTTTTGTTTGCTTATTTTTGCTAGGAAACAGGTATAGATAGGGCTGTGGGACCAGGATCCTATGGTGACCAGCAAGTGTTTCACAATCACAATGTTTCCTGTGATCCCTTTACCATCACCTTGGCTGCAGAACCAGCACAGGCTGTTTTCTTTTCCTCCCTCTATTTGATTCCATTGCTTAGAAGCAGCCCTTTTCCAGTTCCTTCCTTTCTGGGTTGCTGGTTTGTTAACACCAGGAACATCGATGCCTCAGTTTTCTGGACACGATTGTGAAAACAGATTCTCACACCTGCTGTGCTGTGTTTTTTCACTGTCAGCTGGTTACTGGTGACCCTCCAAAACATCTCTCATACCAATGCCATGCCAAACAGCAGGTCTCAGAAGAAAGTATTTCCCACTTCCACTTAAAATGAAATTTTCACCCGAGACCCTGTGTAAAGAAATATTTATTACCCTGAAAGAGTGGTTTGGCAGAGGGTGTGACTTGGGGAGAAGGTTGAAGCCTAGAAAGCTCCCTGGTACATTGGTGGCAACCACAGCTCAGTATGGCAAGGATGCACTGTCCTCTGGGAAGTTGAAAATCAGTCCCCATAATGATGTTTTCCTTCATTTTTTCATCTGGCCATTATGGTTTGTGCTGGGTAATGGGTGCTTTACCATCTGTGAAACCTAGATACCTCCTGAGGTTACCACAGGGGGGAAAGTTAAGCCCTTGCTGTGTTGCAGCTTCCTTAAATACCATTAAAAAAAAGGCAGAACAAGAGAGGAAAACTGGGTTATTTGGTTTTTATTTTCAGGAGAATATTAGTCTGCTGGATTTTTGAGTAAACAAGTAGGTAAACATTCAAAAATCAGTCTAGGCTATGGCCTCTGGGGAAGGTGGGAGTAGGTTTAAATACGGTTTAAATCCGTTTAAGAAAGTTTAAAGAAATCCCACTGTTCATCTCTTTTTTTCCTATTAAAAAACAACCAAACACAAACAACCAAACAAATAGCCAAATTCACTCTACTCACTTAACATTCATCACTTAAAATATGTTTTTCACAAGGTTTGGGGACTTGATGAAAGGTAGCCTTTTCTTTTTATTACTTACTCCTTGGGGTAGTATGCTGCTTGTTCAGGGGAAGGGTACAGTTCCTGACATGATATTAAGTTCTCCCAAACTACACAGCTGCCAGCAGTTGTATATAATCAGTATATTTAGTTGAAAGATTACATTTAAAGGGAAATGAAGAAAAGCAAAGTAGCCTGCTATCAGCTGGATGGCAAAACCCACTAAAATTAAGTAGTCATTTCTTGCATACCTGATTACCTAAGGATGTGACAGATTTTCTCTGTAAAAGCTGTAGCTCCACATTTACAAATTTAAAAATTGAGAATATCTTACTAACCCTGGTACAAAGTGAGCTTGGGATGGAGGAAGCCCATCATCTGCTCACGTTGTTCAGGATGCCTCATTTCCCACTGGTCATTTCCCATTAAAAACAGCCCCCCTCTCTGCCAGACCCTGTCAGAAGCCCAGAGAGAATCTCATCAATTCTCTGTGAAACTGAACCTGCCTTTCAACTGAATGCTGAACTGAAGTCTCTTTTCTCTTGTTTCCTGAGCAGAAAACAGGGTTCACCACCTTTGGTCAGGCAGCACCTCTGGGGAGGAGGGGTCCACCCCAGAGCATCCTCCATATATATGACTGGCAGCACAGCTTTGATCCCTGGAATGCTGCTGTGGGGATCTCAACAGTTCTCTAACTTTTCCAGGACCATTACATATAAAAACATCTGGGAGGTGGGAACACACGAGTATCTATGGAGTTAGTTGAGTTTCCAGAGAGAGGGCAGAGCTGTGGGTTAAGTGAGGTGTAAGCTGTTGAAGGAAGTTGGTTACACACCACATTATAACAGGAGACTCTTGTCACTGCAGAGTTAAATCTTTGAAAAGATTTCCTCTTCCTTCCCAGACTAAAAAGCCTCTTGTTTTTTCCTAAAGCATCAGAATAATTTCTTTAAAAGCTGACCTTACTTTTTGCACATAGTCCAGGATGAAACAAGACCTCCCTGGATATGCGAAGAAATTGTTAATGGGCCTGATATCATCCTGTACGACCTGACAGGTAGGTGGACATTTTACATGGAAAAAATGTTACATATAGGAGCAGAGCTAAGCTGGCTCATTTAACTTTACAACAAAGGCACTGTCAAAACCAAACTCCCTGCTGGAACCTGTACCCCTGTAACATCCCTGGTGCTGCAGCTTCTGAAGCTGACAGTGACACAGCTGTTGGACAGTGCAGTTACAGTGTCCTTTGCCAAATCTTCTTGTTAAGCAAACCCCAGTTAAAGGGTGTGTCATGCCGGCTGTACTTAAGGAAAAAATGTTTAGGAATTCTACCTCCTGCATATATTTCAATAGCTTCCAACTTTCCACCTCGACCTTCCCTCCCACCCAATCTGCAGTTGTTAGTGTATTAAAACACAAACAACAAAGACAAAACAGCAAGTAACAAAAGAGAGAAAGAGGACAAACAAGAAGCCTGCAGCACTGCCAGATTATACAACAGCAATTCCCACTGGGGATAGCTTTGACAACTTGCCTTGCTGAGGTCCCCAGAGGCTCCCACACCAGGCTGGGGATCAGGACCAAGACTGGCACAAGGACTGGGCTCAAACTGGGCTCAGACAGCCCTTATAGGCTACTCTCTTGCACTAGCCCTCCCTGCCCCTGTGCTCCTGCTGGCCACTGCTTCCATAGAAGCTAGTAGGGATGGAGTGACTCCCAGCAGTTCTCAGAAACAAGCCTTTGACTCAATATGACTGAGACAGTCTCAGTTTTCCTACAAATAATTGTTACAGAAGAGAGGGTGGGTTCCCTTTCATTTGCTTGTAAAATAGCATCTACGCCATGAAATATCCTGTTGCAGAATGCAAAGGGCTGCCATGGCTTTTTCTCCTTTCTGCTATTTCTCACTACAAGTTGCTCTTAATTCACAAGAACGAAGCGATGCTGTGTGTGTCTGCTTGGTGCCCTAACTTCAGCTGACGCAACAAACACTTCCCTTCTGTGCACCTTCTCTGTTAAAAACCTGTGCGTGGGAACATCAGAGGGAAGAGAGAGTGCAGGAGAGAGAGAGACCCTTTAAGCTAACGGGTAAGGAATGTGCATCGAGCTGTGTGTGGACGTCTGATGCCTCCAACTATTTGTTAAAAGGCAAAAGCAATACTTCCGAGAGACGGCCCTCCCCTTGCCTGCAATAGGCTCCCAAGAATAGCAACGGGCTGTGTCACTGCAAAGGGCAAAGCCTTCTGAAATAGGAACAAAGTTGTTCACAAACCACTTCGTGGTTTGCATTTGGTTTCAGCCAGCCCCAGCAACTTGTTGCCATGAGGAAAACAACCTTCCCTTTCCTCAGGGGACGAGGAAGGACAGCTGCTTTGTGAAGAGCTTCTGCCCTGAAGTGCAAAGACAGTGACAATGGTACCTGGGCAGAGTACAGAGGACCTTGGCCAGCAGAGCCAGGCGATGAGAACAGGGGAAGATGAGGAGAGCAGCCGGGGCAGCCGCCGCAGCAGCCACCGCCACCTCCGCAAGCTCCCGGCTGCAGCAGGTAAGGAAGCAGGAGTTGGATGCCAGCTCTTGGCCAGCCCTGGGGTGCCCACCAGCTCCTGCTCTGGGAAGAGGGAAAATCATCCCCACGAAGGCAAGGGACTCTCAGGGCACGCTGTCTCCGTTTCTAAAAGTTTGAGAGGGGAAAATGTAAGGGAGGGAAACGCCAGCTTGAATTTTGAATGAAGGTTTATGTGATCCTTTTGCCTAATGGCCTCGGTCCTACTGTTCGTACATGTGGTGCTTGTTGTGTAAATCCCTTTCCTTTTATGAAGATCAGTCACCTGAAAAATTGGAGAGCTTGCTGCCATCTAAGGTAGCAACAGTGTTCTTGTCCTTGCTTGCCTGGGAGCAATTCCGCCCTTTTCACTGAAGGGAAGGAGGCCACTCAAATGTTGCACCTGCAACAAAGTAAGTACAGAAAGTACAGACTTGGGGGGGTGGGAACTCCCTGAGTCTTTTCTCCCCTGGTACTTCATGAAGAAACAGGGTTTCTGTGCTGGCACACTGAAAAATCAGCTGTATCGGGTTTTATGTAAAGATATTTAAGTTCTGAGGATGAATTTCATAGTTCCTTGCCTTGTTGTCCTACCCAGACAGTTTTTCTAAGTTACACTATGGTTTTGCACCTTGAGTTTCTGCCACTGATGACTGTGGGAAACTGACCCACCATTGTGACTTTTCTCACCCACAAGATGACTTTATCTAAACAGGAAAGCAGCATTGTAAGACAGAAATTACTGTGCCCTGAGCAGGTTTTGTTCACTTAAAAATGAATGAACTGACTAACGGGTGTATGCTCACATACTGTAGCACAAATGCTTTGTTGGAGTGTAATAGAAATCAGTCCAGCAACATTCACTGATAACTGGAAGAGGAAACAGAGGTTAATCAAGAACAGAAAGCTAGTTGGTGTGCAGATCTACTTAACATTACCTTAGGGTATGGGGGAAGCAGTGCAGATGCTTATAGGATAGTGTTACCCAAGGGAAGCAGAGCAGTTAGAATAAACAAACAGCAAAGTTACTGCAGCACAAGGGGAAGTTAGGAGAGTATGCACAGTCAGAAGGGTATGTGCAAACTACAGACCTGGCTTTACCCTCAGAAATTAAAGAAGTAACCTCAAGAATTTATAATTATTTAGCTAGGAATTAAAAGAACTTTTTGATTTTTGCTGGAAAATAATGAAACAAAGTCCATTTCCCATTTAATGTAACAAAGGGACGGACTGCTTGTTGACTTAGTGAAAATACATTGCAGAGCACAAAAAGAGATAGTGAGATGTCCAGGATGGGTCTGCCCAGGATTTTCATTCCCTGTCTTTCCTTCAGTGCCTGGGGGCTTTTGTTCATGAAATTCAAGTATTAGCCTCACATCATCAGGCTTACCCTGTACAAAATATACAGTGCTTCACACCATCTCAAGAGTTTAGGTGTATGAAAATGTGTGATAACATTATCTTCCTTCTGATGTATTTTTTAGTTCAATTTACAAAACTTTGCATAGGTTTTTCCTTTCACACATGGGTGAAAGAATTAATATTTGTCAAATGGTCATGATCCTATATGGCAGTGCTACTATTTTTGGACAAATTTAATGATTTCAGAGATTTTCCAGCTCTGCTTGCAACATGGCTTTGTCCTAAAGCCACCATCTCTTTCTTCCCATAAGGTTTTGTTGGGTAATTGTTTTAGATCCCATGCCACACTTCTACACAGACAGTTAGATCACATGTGTCTGTGCTAAGAAGAACATGGATAGCTGCACATATTGAGCAGCAACTGGATCTAAAGAAACGTCAAGCATTAGAATAGAACAACAAGGAAATATATATTTCTTTACACCAGACAGCTGTATGAGAAAGAAAGATGACTGTGACAGTGCAGCAAAAAATGGGATAATCACCTTTCATGAGAAACAAAATCATGATTGAATTATGCAGAAATTCACAACACATTGCCATTAAATATTTATCTTACAGAACCATGTGATCCATGTGCTACACTCTTCAGCAAAATGCTCCCCTAAAGACAATTTAGGGAATTCTAAACACTATTTCTCTCTAAAGGCAAACTTTTTTGTATGTCATATAGCATTCAGATGGAGAAGAAATATGTTGTTAGAGATAGCTTAAAAATTTCAGATACAGATGCTGTATCATGGATGAAAGTAGATATCTTGATCTATTGAAACATGGAGATTCTATGCTATGGATCCGTATCTATGCAATGCACTCATCTCATCATGATTTTCTGAACTGTGCTTATTATCCAAAGGTTGACAGAGCTTGATTTCACCTTTCAAATGAAAGAATCATCAAGGATTTAAAGACCATGTATTTGACCTTTCAGGAAAATACTTCCCTTCCAAATTGAGATGTTCCTCACCTCAGATTAAATCAAAACCAAAGGAAGAAAGCACCATGTTGGAAGAGACCATTGAGTCCCCCCCTATCAAAATAAATGTTATGTGCACATAAAGTGCACATAAAGTAATCTCTCCCCCAGTCCCATCCCATCCCACTAGTTTTCTATACACAGAAGGAAAGGAAACTGAAAGGAAAGGAAACTACATTGCAAAAATCTCAGTGTCTGGACTAATGTGGAGTGTGGTACTACAAAGGTGAGGTTGGAAAGGGCTCCCAGGCACCTTTCCTGTAGCTCTTCTGCATGTGATGTGGGGGAAGTGTGTTTCCCAAATCAGCCTGCTTAGAGATTTTCCCTGGCACAGATAATTTATCCATTATGCCCATAAAGTAAGTGCACAGACCAAACATTTTGCCTTTGGAAGGACTGCATTTTCACAAATATATGCTAGAAAATAAGTAAGAGGGCACACCCTTACTACTTGGCCCCATCCAGTATCATCAGCAGTACACTGTGCTCTACTACAACAGCTCTTGGTCTCCTTTTCAGGAACCAAGCATAAACATTTCCAGCAAATGTTCTTAACTATAAGTTTGTTTGCCAAGTAATGATGCTTTTGACCTGAATAACAGTTGTGAGAAACAGTATTGTTTACAGGGAAACTAAAGAATAGACTTTCCAATCAGTTGTCATATACCAGTCACACACTCTTTAGCCATGGTGTTTGTTGTATTCAGAAGGAGAAATTTCTCTGGAAGCCATCATTAAAGTATTTTATTCCCCTGGGCTGCATGCTGCCATGTATTTTGCAGGCATCTCATAAAATAAGAGAAATATGCATTTTAAGAAGCTCATTTTTTAAAAAAGGAATGCCTAAGAACTGCCAGAAACATCATTAAAAGTGACACTTAAAAGGATCACAAGTACATCTACTGCAACATGCTTTATCTGAAAATGCTAAAGCAAAACACATGCTGAAGTCAGAGGGAATTTTGTCTGGAGGAACAGCATGAAGGAAAACCAAGCAGAGATTTCAGGGTTTAACTCAGCAGGCAGTTCTGAGAAGGCAAGGCTTAGGTATACCAATATCAACAAAACCTCATAGTGCTGTAAGGATGTTTCTCAGCAAAAAAGTGCCTGTGAGGGACAAGAGACATCGAGTTAACTGCTGAGTGTACTGCTGATAAAGCAGAAAGATAATGTGCCTCCCTCTGCGTAGCCTCAGAATCTGCTTTTCTTTCAGGGATCTGCTTTAGGTACAGCCCTCTGCTATTTCTAAACAATTGTTGGAGTTTGTCACTGGACAAATGAACAAGGATACCAGTTGACCAAGTAAAAACAGACTAAGGAAACATTAAGACACTGTTCAAGCTGCTGTAGTGGAAGAAGCAAGAAATATATGCTCTTGAGTGCTTCCCTAGCAACTTCCTAGATGTCCAAGCTCCACACATAGTTTGTACAGTCACTCAGATTAAAAATAAATAATCTCCATGGTTGCTCTGACCTGAGGACCACAGGCTGAGGAGAGCAGAGTCTGAATAGAAACTAACAGTGCTGCTGGTGGACTCTGTCAAAATACTTGACTTGGAACTGTCATTTTGAATGAGAAACTGGAACCACACAAAACTGACAGTCACACATCAAAGGAACTCAAAGCCATGCAGGACACAGTCCTCCAAGTATCGATAGGAAACAGTGTCCACACTGTTGTGCTTCTGCTGGAGAGCCTTAAACTCAATTTCTGTCCTTCTGTTACTGAAAATTTTTCCTCAGTTGCCTGGAAGAAGATAATAAATGATTAGTTGCAGGTGATAAAAGTGACAGGTGATTGATAAATGGGATATATATCACTGGCTGAATGCACTTCAGATGTGTTGCCCTGCTGACAGCAAGTGAAGGTACTGTGTGGGGTTCCTCTCTCTTAACTTTAGGCATCTGCATCTAAGCAAGCCACACAGATTCCTTTTATAGGCAACGGAGAGGAATAGACATACTGACCTACTCCAGACATCTAGAAATGCCTGTTTTTCAAAGGTAGTTACAGAAGGAATCTATAGATGCTGTAGATCTCTCACAGTTAGGTAAGTGAAACCCATCCTTTGTACTTGAATACAAATATAAAGTAATTTACATTTTTAGCTAGGGTGTAAGAAGCTAGACCATGTTTAAAGGAAAGGCAGTGCCTTGAAAGAGCCCAGTGAGAACAGAATTTGGTTTTCATGGAGGTTAACTAGCAGAAGATGAGTTCCTGTATGTGGTTGTGACTACCCTTAAGAAAGCAGAGGGAATATGTCCAGTGGGAATGGGATAATGGTTTCAAGTTCCTATCTGGCATGGCAGGAGCACTGGGTTTGGCTCACAATTAATTGAAGAATTTGATAATCTGGGTAGGGTTCAGAGAGCAGGGCTTTGAATACCTAAGGATTTGATAAAGTTATAAATCCTCAGAGGCTAAGTGGCTTATCAAGGAGAGTTCCATGGGATGACTTGGTGTCAGGCTATAATTTTGTAGTAGTGAACTCAGCTAAGTGCAGGCAAGTGGAGAATAGGATCTGACAATTGGAAGCTCAAGTTGCAGAAATTAAGTCTAGAAATAATTTATAGATAATTTACAGTGATGGCAATTGATCACTGAGACAAGCTATGACCTTAAGTCATTGCCTTTCAGCCACTACCATATTTCAGTCAAAGTTGAGTATTTTTAATTGGTTAGTTCAAATAAAGTGTCATTTATACATGTCTGGAGAGTTATGTTCATGAGTGTCAGACTAGATGAACCACAATATCCTCTATTGGCTTCAAAATATATAAATTAAAGGAAAATTTTAGGTTAAATCTACATGATCCAATGATGTAAAATATAGAGGAATCCAAGAAAGCAAAACTATCAGCACTAAACAGTAGTTTGAGCAGAGCACTGTGATCAAATTAGCTTCTGAACCCAAACTCGTTCATTCAGCACAATACTGTGGTGTTACCAGACCTTTTTTCCAGCCAGAATACATTGGAGAGCTGTATTTTCCATGCCTAGTAATATACAACAACCAGGCAAGTCAAAAGTGTGGGAAGGAGAAATTAGGTTCTATATTGATAAAAAGGATATTGCATGCATGCATTGGAGGATGGAGCAGATGTAGCACAAAGGAGCTTAATTGCAGTCCAGTGTTGTTCTCTGTGTGAAGGAAGCGAGATGCCCTAACTCATGCACTAACCTCTGTTTAAAGCAAGTGCAATGATCTTGGACACTGCAGACATGAAGGAAGAAGCAGCTTTAGCCATAAGACAGACATGGATAACACAATATACATTTTAAAGAAAAATTTTCTGATATTTTCTTCGTGCTGTTCCACCTCCACCACAATAAATTTACAATCCACCCCCACCTTCTGGATGACTTCTGACAATACTCCCATTTCCCCCATGCCCTTATAGTCAATGTGCTTTTAACCTCTCTCATCCATGTCTGGTTTGCCAGCTGTCTGAGTCCAGAGGCAGAGTGGGCTGAGGCATTGATGGGTGCACTCAATAGCTGAGAGCTGCTGGTAGGAGAGCCAGCAGGTGATATTTATCTTAGCAGGGCTTACACATCTCTCCCAACCCTGGAGGCACAACTTATACTCACACAGTTATAGTTTGCCAGCCTCCTGTGAGCCAGGATACCTCCATTAGGAAATCCTGAGGTGGCTTGGGGCACAGCCATCCCAGGAATGTAGTGGGATACACAGCCAATGCCAGGGTCCAATCCTGAGCTCTGCTTTTGCTCATCTTAGTAGTGCAGGCATACTGCTAGGGCTACTCTCCTCCTCTCTCTTCACAATATGCTTTAGAAATGTAATATCCTCTGTCAAATGGGACTGATCCTTGCCAGAAGTTACTGGCAAGAAACTCCAGTCAGCCAGGATGATCAAAGACCCTTAATGCCTTAGAAAAATAAGCTAAAAATAAACAAAGTTTATGTATAATTTTCAATTGGTCCATATACCCCTTTCCAGCCAAGCCAAGCTGGCAAGTACTTGTTCCAGGAGAATTAACTGGAACACAGACTCTGTTACACTGCAAAAGCTACCTCTCCTCACACATGTCCTATCTCTCCAGCTAACCAGAAAATCAAAGTCAACTCACTCTTTTCCTAGTTGTGTGGCAGCCAACAATCGTGATGAGAGTAAAATCATACTAGGAGAAAGAACAGGACCAACAATAACAAACTGATATATTCCTCAAGGTTTAGGGTGCAAAAGGCTTCACAGTTAGTAGAATACTATCACTCAAATCTATCTTGTAACAATAAACAATGAATTGCAGTTGTATAAAATGAGTTTGTTTTTAAGTGGATGTTCAAAGGCGAATAATCTCCATTTGGTTTATGTTTTCACCATCTGTTTTTTATGCCTGACATCATGGCTGTCATAAGCTATGCAAAATATTTGATCCTGGTATTCCAAAGAATATGAGATTAGTAATGAGCAAAGCCCAAAGAGCTCGTAAGTTCATGACTTTTTACCTCAAAGATTGGTTTCCCTAGAATGTTCCAGCTATCTGTATCAGCCTGGTGTTCAGTGAATAAGTTTCTGTTTGACAAAATGAATCAACTGATACCAGCAGTCTTCATGGCATCCTCAGTTGGAGCAAATGAATTAGTAAGTGGCAAGAGAAAACTTAACTCGTTACTTATTCAAGTCAAGGCTTAAGCAATTTGGCTGAGAAACTGCTGCTTTCCTTGCCCATGGTACACCAGTTGACTGAACAAGATTTCCACAGTTCAGTACAGGAAAAACAGTGAGGATGTCTCACAGCAAAAATTGCTCTTTTACCAAAGGTTGTGTATTTATTGTCAGTGTTGTGTTTTGAAACAATATTCTGAGTTAGAAGGTTTCCTTATTTAGGTCCTGATCAAAACTTTATTGCCTTCTAATCAGAAAGATAAGAAACCTAAAAGAATTCAAATTAAAGAGGGTTTTATATGAATTAAGAAGTCTTATCTCTCTCTCTCTTTTTTTTTTTTACTTTTTTTTTTTTAAGAAATAGCCTTTGGGTTTGCATACACCTAACAGCTTTACCTAAAAGTTTCAAAAAGTTTTTTTGGACTGATATATCAAATAAAGTTATTATTAGTTGCCAGAATGTTGCAGAAGTCACACCTTTGAAATTTGTATGTTTCTTCTCTTACTTCAGGCTGTGGAACCTTTACATTTCTGACTTCTGCCATTGCTGCTGTAAGTGGACTTCTGATGGGTTATGAGTTGGGCCTTATCTCTGGTGCTCTCCTGCAGATGGGCAGCATATTAGCACTCTCTTGCAGAGAGCAGGAAATTGTTGTAAGTTCCTTACTTTTTGGGGCCTTATTTGCAGCCCTTGTCGGTGGCTTCCTGATAGACCGATTCGGAAGGAGACTTTCTATTATTATTGCATCTTTTCTACTCGTGTTGGGGAGTTTGATTTTACTGCCCTATGAATCATATGGGATACTAATTGTGGGACGGATTGCCATAGGTATTTCCATATCACTATCATCAATTGCAACGTGTGTATATATTGCTGAGATCGCCCCACAGCACAGAAGAGGACTCCTTGTATCATTAAATGAACTCATGATTGTGATAGGCATTCTCTTTGCCTATATTTCAAATTATGCATTTGCCAGTGTATCTCATGGCTGGAAGTACATGGTTGGCCTTGTGATTCCCTTAGGTGCTTTGCAGGCTATTGCCATGTATTTCCTTCCTCCAAGTCCTCGGTTTCTTGTAATGAAAAATAATGATGAAGCTGCAAGAAAAGTACTGGAAAGGCTACGGGAAACATCAGATGCTACTAAAGAACTTACTGTGATCAAGTCTTCCCTGAAAGATGAAAATCAGTATGGTTTCTTGGACTTGTTTCGTTCAAAAAGCAACATGAGGGCCCGAATGTTTGTAGGACTCACTCTAGTATTTTTTGTCCAAACGACTGGTCAACCCAACATTTTATTTTACGCATCAACTGTGTTGAAGTCAGTTGGATTCCAGAGCAATGAAGCTGCCAGCTTGGCTTCTACTGGAGTTGGAGTGGTTAAAGTAGTCAGCACAGTCCCAGCCACAGTTTTTGTGGATCAAGTTGGAAGTAAAACTTTTCTGTGCATTGGCTCTTCTGTTATGGCAGTATCGCTGGTGACTATGGGGTTAGTGAACCGTAACATACATGTGAATTTCACAAATGTCTGTAGAAGCCAACCTCCAGAGGATTTATTTCTCCAGAGACCAGGGAACCTCACTGGTGTCACCAATGAGAGTCTCAAGGACCTCTTTGCTAGAATGACTTCACCTGAAAGATTATCATCTGATGCACAGAGAGGCCCAGGGGTTGCCAGAACAGGAGAGCTGAACAGAACTACCCTGGCAGGAGGCAAAAGCACAACAGGCTCCCACATGGAAAGTGAGGAGGTTCCTGTTGCCCTGAAATGGCTGTCGCTGGCCAGCCTGCTCGTTTATGTTGCTGCATTTTCCATAGGTCTCGGACCAAGTAAGTGTTTCTTTTTTCTAACTCTTTGTACAGGTTCACTTATAAGTGGATTAAGTGCTGGAGTGACATGCCCATCTTGGCATCAGGCAGTTCCCAAGCTGGGCAAAGCAGTGTCTTCTACTAATATCTGCTGGTGTTGTCACAGACCATTCTGAAGGGCCTGGGGTGTACTTTTTAGAAAGTCCTGCACATTGTTTAATGGCCCGATCTCCCTTCAGTTCAGTGAAATTAACTGTCTCTTCAGTGGAGAACTACTGTGAGATTTGTACAGCAAAATTATGGGGGCTCTGGCTATCTTTCCTCTTCCTAGTCTATCATATCTTTACATTGGGAATGTTAACATGTAGGCATTTGCTGCTGCTGACTCATAAACTCAAGAGAATGATAGCCTCTACTCTTCTACATGATATGATACCACCAAATCCTAAATGCAAGTATGCACTGAGGATCTGGCTTTCAGACTATTGAGCAGTCTTTAGTTATAGGAAAGACATTCGAGGTATTAGAGTCCATGAGCAAACTGTAGTACTATCACCACTACCTGTGCTGACCAGAACAAGTGGAAGAGCAGAAGGGCACATCACTGTACAACTGAGGTACAGCTGCAGCTGCCATCGCACTTGCAGGGTTCCCAGTCTCTCCAGAGAAGGACGTGTCTGATATTCTCAGGCACTAGCAATTAAATGTCTTGATTCTGGTTTCTTTTTTGTTTCGTTTCAATAGCACTTGCATATTGTTATATGAAGGGGTTGTTTTTTTGAGCCACACTGCAAAAACCGGATCCATAGAGTCCATTATTTATTAACAGACTGAAAATGCTTTTGTGCCCTGGCTGAAACGTGCCCTGCAAACACACTGTTCTCCTTCTGAACTAGTATGATAAAAAACTTGCCACAAAAATATAACCCAACAATTGCACTAACAGCAACTTGCCTGCAGGATTTATTTATTTTAAACATTACTCACTGTGAGAGCAGCGTGAGATTAGCATTCATTGCCAGGGCAGCAAGCTTGACTGTGTTATTGCAACATTATTCCCTCCCTTACAGGCCAGCTTGGGCCTGGATTCTGCTTTCGGTGACATAGGTTCAAAACCAGGGGTGCAGCTCTGAAAAGAAAATGTTACTTGAGCTTTTACTTGGATGTTTCAAGAACATCTTTAATGACCCTCAAGGCAGGGGCACACGTTCAGGCTTGGCCTCCTGTTGAAAGATGCTTTCCTGTTGACCTGGCTGTAAATGGGTTCCAGGTTCCATTTGAGGTGGTCTGGGGTTACAGTAATGATAACAACATCTACTTCTACTAAAGGGCTACAGAAAATGAGATGTTTTCCAGGCTAACGTGAGAGGTCTTAGAGGTCCATACTTGTTTTCTGACCTCTTTCTTGACTAAGAGCACAAATGCTCTTAGGTAGCAAATGGGAAATAGCAGACATGGTCTTAGCTCCAGCAGGTTCAAGTCACATACAAAAGAGCGACAGTGAGGCAATTTAAACTGACAGATAGACATATTTGCATAGAAAGTGAAGGCCAGGTCTAGGACAGATACAGGTATTTCAAAATGCAGGTAAGTACTTTCAAGACACTTTCACACCTTTAAAAATATGATGTTCTGTTAAAATTGACAGCATCTCCCCATCCTGCTGGCTAGGGTGAAGGTGGTGCTGGCAATGTGTTTGTCACTTACAGATCAAATCAGCCTCTTTTGGACAAAGAACTGAGAGAATCTTGCTCTTTTCCTTTTACCTCATGAGGCATTTCTGGAACAAATCCACCCACTTTATTTTGAGTCCATGCTGCATTATGTTCTGTTGGGATAAAGGAGAGTCTATGTAATACTATTAGGAAAATTACATATTTCATAGGGCAGATTATGCAACCTGAGCTAGATCACCTTTCCTTTTAATTCCTTTGTCTTTTATTTTTCCCTTCTTTTTTTTTTTTTTTTTTTTGATTCTGATTGAAGTGGTAGTTACAGTCCAGCTTTGCACAACAGACATTCATATATGTTGTGTTTTTTCATGGTTTCTCTTTTGTCTCCACATTACATGAAGTAGATTAACTTTTTGATGAACAAAACATATGCTAAGTATATTTATTGCCATTTATTGAAGCACAATGATGAGCACTCAAAAACAGACAGCAAGAGATAAAAGTCATTTTTGCATCATAAAAGAATTCACAGACTAGCAAACATCTGCTTTGTCACTTTTTTGATTCTCGGGTGCTCTGTATATCATCAACCCTTAGGCAAGATAAAAGGAGCATTTCTGCTGCTCTGTTTTGTATTAATTATGTTTGAGGAACTGCAATTCAACTGCTTGTTCACACTCAATTTCACACAATCATGAGGACTTCTTGTAGGTGCAACAAATCAGTGTTGGATCATTTTGCAGAACAGCACATGCTGGCTCTCCAGGAGTGCTTGGCAGAGGCGTTTCAAGGCAGTCATTAGCTGAGGGGACCTATTCTCAACAGGGAAAGGTGCCTGCAGAGCCCACAAGAAACCTTTCTCTGGCTGCCACAGGGAAGGTGAGGAGCGTGAGAGGGGTTCTTCATGGTTTTCAAAACGTTTGCAAGGAAAGGCGATCAAACTTGCTGCACATGGAGGGGACAAAACAAGAAATCAAAGCCCCAGGGAAATCCTGCCATGCTTTGCACAGGGAGTAGTGAGTGCAAGCTAATGAGATGAGAGCAGTGTGGAGGCAAATAACCAATCCATCTCCTAAAAGCTCAGTGTGACCCTGGAAATTAATTTAACACAGAGGACACACAGAAATTCTAGTGAGGGCCACAGCCATGCATGGCAATTTAGTAAATGACACAGGGTTATCTGAAACAGTTGCAAAGCATCTCGTTTGCCTGATGTTCTGTTCAGACTGCTTGAGGGGTAAAACATAGAAATCCTTTCTTATAGGGGGGTGCCCTCTCCTTCACTCACTGCTGTTGAATGCTGCAATATATTGAGATGAGGGAACCAGGAAATCCAAACTCCAGGAGTATCAGATTATTTTCCAAAATAAAACTGTAAATGTGGGGCTCTTGGGGTTGGATGGGGCATGAGCTTTTGGTTAATAGCTGAGAGGCAGCTCTCGCCCTTCTGAAGCACATTGGGTGCCCAGAGCTCTGCTGCTTTCTTCACAGACCTCACAAACAAAATTCAGATTCTGGTGGCAGGTGGAACCTGATACCAAGGATCTGCTTCTCTGCCTTGATCATCTCTTTTTGCCCCACTTTGGATCAAAGACTAAATATGGACAGCTTCCCTCTGTATTTTCCTATATATCCCCTGAGTGAGTCTCATTAGTAAGTGGATAAAAGAGAGACTGTAGCACCACATACATTAATACAGGCATGCAGTGTGGTCTGAGGTAATCCTCTTTATTGAACAAAAATCAGAGGGGCTCCTGCAAGTCCTCAACTGAGAAGCAAGTAATGCAAACACAGCCTGGACCCAATAGAGAGCCTGTTTTTCCAGTCTAAATTTGTTCTAGCAAATAAAAAGTGAGTGAGCAAAAGAGCACTCGAGCAGTACCTCTTTACACATATTGTGAGGGTGCAGTTCAAGGGCCTCCATTTACATCACAGAGATTTTTTGCTGTGGAGTCGGGAACACTTTTGTTCAGAGGGAGGTGTTAAGACACATGCATGTGGATGGCATGTATGGTATTGGAGCTCTTTCTCCTCTGTCAGTCCCTAAAGTAGGTTTCTGTATGACTGCAAAGGTGTTTAGGCAGCTGCCCAAAGAACTCTGGCATTTGCTGGTGCAGATATGTCAGCTCTGCTAACATCTTGTTGGTTCATGTTGAGGATGTAGATGCAAATCAACAAAAGCACCTACAAGTGGGACTAAATAATTGTCAAAATCATTTAGATTCATAAAGGTATTTATGCCTCCATCAAAGATGTTCTGTTACTGCATGTCCCAGAGCAATCACCGGCTTTGTGCAGCTCTCCAGAGCCAAGGACCAGACTCTTAAGAACCCTCCTCTTTAAGGCCATCACAGGCTCTTGGACATAGGGGATTTCTTGGAGCTGCAGGAGTGTGCTGGCTCTGAGCACTCAGAGCACACTAAGCACACACAGAGCTGTGGCCACGACACACCTGGGGCAGATGAAGAAGTATCGTTTGGGTCTCAGGGCTTTGCACAAAAAATATCACATAGATATAAAGTCTAAAAAAATTTAAAAATTTTTTTTCAGTGGACAAATAAATGCCTAACAGGGTAGTGGAGGAAGAGTTTAGAACTTACTGCAAACCCAGCTTTTCCATGTAGCTCTTACAGTCCCATCAACTCCTTTGAGTGGGTCCTTGAGGAACTGGCAGTACTCTGGTTTTGATCCAAACCTTTTAAACAGTGGAATTACATGCCCATGGGAAGTGTTCTCAGACTGTAATTTTATTCCCTCTGTTGCCATCTGCAAGCCTCATCCAGAAGGTGAATATTCCTGAATGGAAAAAATGAACAAAAATAGCATGCTTGAGCTCTATTCACAGCAGTATTTAGTTTTAACTTCTACAGTGAGGGTGCTGCCCAACAGAGCAGGGTACCAGCTGGCTGTGAAAGCCCCTCACAAGTGCCTGGGGCGGTGAAATAGAGACCCATGGTGGATGCAAAGCATGTCTGAGGACCATATTCTAGGGGAGAGAGAGAGCACAGAGCCCATAAAATGAGCGGCAGTTTTGAGGACAGCAGTTCCCCCAGTTTCTCCGTGCTGGACTCTTCAGCTGCTGACTCACAGCCACCTTGGGCTGAAACTCCTCCTGCATTTGGGGACCTCCAACATCCCCCTGCTCTCTGTGAATGGGTGCAGAGGAACATGCACCTGCCTGCTTAAAGTTAGCAAGCAGTTCCAAAGCTGTTGGGACAAGCACAAGAGAGGGATGGACAAACCTCACCAGCCTCCTGGCAGGTTAACAAAACAGCAGCTTGTGATCACTACAGTCACTTTCTTCACCAGGGACCCCAGTCTTACAGCCAAGGCTCAGAAGGGAAATTACTTCCCTCCCAAGTTACCTAAGGACTTTTCCACTTCCTACAAGGTATCCACTTTCCACTTCTTGCCTCATCCTTCTTCTGTCTTCCCTGCTGTCCCCAACATGGGTTTAAGACTGCATTTAAATTACTTCAACAGCTCACAATAAAAGATCAACAAGTGATTTTTTTTTTTTTCATGGGAAAAGAGGAGAGGAGAGAGAAGAAGAGAGAGGAGAGGAGAGGAGAGGAGAGGAGAGGAGAGGAGAGGAGAGGAGAGGAGAGGAGAGGAGAGGAGAGGAGAGGAGAGGTCAGGTCCACTTACCTGGACCCCAGATTTGAGCACCCATATGATCCCAGGGCACAGAGGGGTGGCAGGCCAACCAACCAAAGCTGCTCCACTGATGAAATTCCTGCTACATGAAGGACCCAGGATTGCAGATCTGTGTCCCCCCAGCCCTGATTCCCCCAGGAAAAGACAGTGACCATGCTCTTGAGCAAGCCCTGCTGTCATGGATGTACCATCTCACTGCTGCAAGAGCCCTCTGTGCATAGTCATCAGCCCCATGAGACATAAAACTCACACTGTGAAGTCAGTGAAGGCAAGACCCTAGTGAGGGCAAATCTTAGGAGCAAGTTTTTTTTAATGAAAATCTATCTGGGGATGAGAGATGCCCATTTCTAGTATAAACGTCGGCAGATTTGCCATATTGAGTATATCTGAGTTAAATTTATATCAGCTTGAATGGATGCTTTAAAAGTCAGCTAGTTTATTCCTAAAATGGAACAGATGTTTCAACATGTTTGGAAATGTTACTGATGTGAGAGCCAGATTCCTCAGATAATCAACAAAAGGAAACATCCTTCCCACCTAAGAGGGGCTTTCAGACCCCTACTCTCTGACCTCTCTTTTGGCACACCCCTCTTTTTCTCATTGGCTGATGAAGGAGTTTAAGGCAATCAGGAAGCTAAATTAGACTGTCTAATAGCATTTCACATTATTATATGCTTCAGCTTTTGCTTAACCCTGAAGTGGTCAGGCAAATGGCCTAGATGATAATTGCATAACTGGATAATTCCAACTCTCCTCTCCTCTCCTCTCCTCTCCTCTCCTCTCCTCTCCTCTCCTCTCCTCTCCTCTCCTCTCCTCTCCTCTTCTCTTTTCCCATGAAAAAAAAAATCACTTGTTGATCTTTTATTGTGAGCTGTTGAAGTAATTTAAATGCAGTCTTAAACCCATGTTGGGGACAGCGGGGAAGACAGAAGAAGGATGAGGCAAGAAGTGTCAAGGAGGATGGGAAAAAGCTCAAGGGTTCACAAAAGTGAAATCCATGGAGACAAAGAAGGAAATAAGTCTCTCTTTCAATTTATCACTGTCCTGATGCAATATTCTGTGGTCTGTGGCAGTTGTTCTTTATGTATTTTATTGGATTGAGCAAGCCAAAACCTGGACTTGGACCATTCTCCTAAAGCCCAAAGAATTATACTAAAGACAAATCTAGTCCCCTTGTCTTTGTTCCTGTAATTCTTAGATTACCTAGCTACATGAGTTGAAGTATGATTCATTAACATGGTTAAATGCAGAGTCTTTTCTGTGTCTTTAACATAACTTTCTAACTGCATCTGTAACAAACTCCAGAACAGCAGATTTTCACATAAGACACTGAACAGCCCAGGGACCTGATCACAGAGGTCACATCTCTTGCCAACCTTATGATCCAGATTGCACAGGACTGCTTTTTCTCTGCCACAGAATGCTCTTGGGCATAATATTGGCTGTCAAATGCCCTACCAGAAACTGAAAAATCTTGTGGGAAAGAGAACTGTCAGTGTGGAAATTCTGACGAGTGTCTGTGGATTTTGTTGGTTATTCGTGTATTTGGAAATATTGTAAACTGTATGGCTTTGCACTAGCTTGGAAAGTATCAGTAAAAGATAGGGCTGTCTGGAATTCACATCAGTATCTTTGACATTAGAGCAACATTTTGGATTTTACAAAACATGATTATTATATAAATCTATAGTTCACATAAATTTGATGGTAACAGGCATTCATTCTCAACATTGCTTTGGATGTTGTTTGTTTGTAATGTTTTATTTTTGAGTTTCTATGTTTTGCAAAGCAGTTGTGACCTGGCTTTAAATTTAGCAGAAATGAGAAGCATCAATTTTACAGTGTCTTGTGGTTTACTCTGGAAAAGGATATAGTGGTAGTGATCAAATCAAATGCTCAAAAATAAGCAAATACTTAAATGCTTTGTTGGATCTGAACCAGAATAATAAGCCTTGGAAATATGCGTGTTTCAATGAGGTTCAGTACAGAAAGTCCTTTTTTTAGTTAATTAAAAATTATCTTGGATTCTCTGTTTTATGACAAGATTCCTAGCACTGTCCTGAATAATCTTTTAATGCATGCATCCATGTGGTTTGAATGTGACACTCTTAGTATTTATCTAGTTCATTATTCCTGTGCTCTTCAAATGGTGCCTCATGTGACCTTTATTTCACACTGTGTCTGTGCTAACAAGATGCAGCAGAAAGACAGGGTGTACCAAAATGAAAAATAAAGCAAAAACTGTGAATTGCCTACTTTACCCTATTGCTTTGCCCCAGACAAGGTTTATGTGAAGCCCATTGATAACATATCAAATAACCCAATGATTGGTTTGGCTTTTCACAATCTGATTGGTCGTAGTGAAGTGCAAGGCAATTTAAGATATTTTTGTCTAGTTTTATGTTGAATTGCAGGACTTCAAACTACCAGAGGTGTCTCTAAAACATTAGACACATAGGTTTATCTTCTCTAACTTGATAGAGCCTACAACTTTGGGAGGCATTTTTAGATGTGAAAAAAGGTCATAATAAGGAGAAAAAAAGTTTTTGCAGTAATGAGGCATGGCAACATCATTGGGAGTTTCATTATTGTAGGACCCCATTTCCCAAAGTACAGACTAAAGGTACTCAGGTCAGCCCTGAGACTGCACTTAAACTATATACTGAGGTGCACACCTGAAATCTGTGATATAATTTTCACTGACATCTGTGTTCCTCTTCATAACTTTACTTTTATGTATATGAATGAGGGAAAGTTTTAGCAGATCAAGGCAAGGGCTTTGCCTTCTGAAAGAATAGAGCCCTTGGTGGTGTGAAAAGAGGGAGTGACAACACCATTCTCCAGACAATATTCCTATCTTTCCACAAGAACCGTGTCTCAATCTGCTGTTGCTGAGCACAAAATTTGGCTAGAGAACTACCTAGAAAAGGTAGGTGACTACCTGTTTTTTGATGGACTGTGCTGCACTTAAACAGCATGTTGTTTCTCTGGATTATATAAATATTTGTCTATTAATTGTTGCATGTTAATGAAACTATTGACACTAAGGCACTTCTTGACTTACGAGGAATGAGTCCCTGTGCTTAAAGTTAGGTATAGTTTTAAAGTTCAAGTCAGGTTAGCTAGAAGCTGGAGGCCAAAATGAAGGATTTATCTTCCAGACTCACTTTATTAAAAATTCTAGTGAATGGATATTGCTGTGATTCTTACTAGCAATTGGGCCTAACTATCCCCCTTTTTTTTTTCCACAGAAAGGTGATCTTTTGTAAAATGGTGCACTGTCAAGTGAGTCTAGCATACCATTTCCTACAGGGTTTCATATGTTAATCAAGGCTCCCTGTCATTAGCCATGTTTGCCCTTCTAACTAATTCAAGTGCCGGATTTAACATTCAGTAAATAATACTGGCCTTTGATAACCATATCAAAGACGGTGAAAGATTTTACATTAGTTTTCCTTGACTGTGTTCTCACAGGGAAGACCATTCTGACACTGAAATCTGTAAAAAAGTATATAGGGTGTATGTTTTTCTTAAAATCTGGTTTCCTTTGGTAGAGAGGGCTTAGAGGCATTTTTTAGAGGTAATCTGATCTTGGGCCAGCTTTGTGCAAAAACTAGAATGTCAGTAGGACTTAAAGAGCAACGACAGTATTTTGTTTCACTTGTAAAGATCATCCAACTAAACCATGTATTGTAAAGTGTGAAAAAAACATTATGTCAGAGAGGCAAAAATGTGAAATCATGTAACTTAGTGGCACTGCTATGGAAGGTGGAGACTGGCAGCCAAAGCACAGAGGATGGCCTGGTGGGAAGTGAGTACATAGAGCAAGGAGACTGTTTCTTCCCATGGCATCTGAGTTTCTCTGTCACTTTGAGCTCTGGGAAGAAAGCCAGGAGGGTTTTCTCAAAGGGAATGGGAACACAGGAGGGCACCCAGCTTCTGTTGCCTTTGAAAATCAGGCCTAAGTGCAGAAAACTTTTATCAATTAAGAACTAAGAGACACTTTGTGGTGGTGGTCCCAGAGCATTCACACCGACCTCCTTGCTGCTTCCCTCCCTCCCTCAGCAACCAGAGCAACCCGTGAGCAGCAGTGGCCAGTGAGGGAGCTAAAAAGATGGATCATTGCAGGATTCGCATGAAATAAGTCACTGTTGTTAAAGCTTGCTTATCCTTTCCACTGGGAATTTTCTAAAGTATACACACATATGGATATTTTGCAAGAGCAAAGGCTTAAATTTCCCCAAATTGCTGCATCCCAGTAGCTCTTTTCTGTTGTGCACCCCCTAAGGGACCTACAGTGGCATTTGGATAGTGGAAAACCAAGTCCTTTTACCCCACCCAGCTATGTAATTTCTCCTCTACATACCTTTTATAAGTGAAATATGTGATAGTCGGAACTAATTCATGCACAACCTCCTCGTGAATTAGAGTCTCTGGCTTCTGAAGTCATTACTCTGCAAATGCCTCAGAGGATTATCCCAGATTCAATATTCTGAACAAATAAACACTTACCAATGGGAATAAACATTTCAGGTTTTAATTAAAAGTTTTTTGATTCCAGTATGTGATTTATTATAATAACCATATTCTCCCTTGAAAGCTTGTTTTAATTTTTTGTTTTTCTCTCTACTTTTTTTCCTGCTGTTTACTCTGCAAGTTGTTCTGTCTTGATGAGACAGCATAACTGACTACAGAACAAAGGATGAGAGAGACAGAGAGATGGTGGCTGTGAAATCCAGTTGCAAACAGAACCGTCATCTCATGTATCAGTTCATATCAACTTCTATTTGGGGACCTGAAAATTGGTGCAGACTATTACCTGCCTGCTTATAGTAAAGCTATGATCCATCTTACTGATATATTTGCTGCTAAGTACTATTGTTGGGCAAGATGGGACAAAAATCATATTAACTAAGACAATTCTACCACTGCTGGTTCCCTATACATCTATCACTTCTTGCCCAGCAATCCTTCAACCGGGAATCATTGTCTATAAGAAAGCTCTACTTGTCTGAGACTATTCTTTCAAGCTGAAAATGGATAGTAATTGAAGAACACTGAAAAAAGGTTTAAGAATATTGAATGGCTTGAGTGAAACAGGAAAACCAATACCAGGCAGTACATTTGCTACAACAGTAAAAGAAAAAAAGCATTAAAATGTAGGTGCACAGTAGTGAGAAGGCTAAGGGAGGAAAGGCGGCTGGGGAAAATCAAAGGTGAAATACATCTCATTGCCCTACTTTTCAAGTGGCACAGAAAACAGGGGAAAAAGTTAATGTGTTGGTCTCACAGTCTGTTCCTCCCAAACTCACTTGCTGCTCTAACATAAAGGCAAGCAAAGGGTCATTTCTATGGCCCACTACAAGGTTCCTTAAAAAAGCACATGCGAGTGCTATCTATTAGATAGTGATGCAAATAGTACAAACACTGGAGAACAGTTTTTATGTACTCTGATACAGCCTCAGCGATAAAAGAATTAAATCCCACTAGTCCTAATATTTGTTACTTCAACAAGTCAGCCTAAAGGATTAACCATCAGCAGCAGAAATGTAGTGTACCAGAAGCAAAGAAAAAGAATTTAAGATTTTCCACACCACCTCGGCTCCCTTTGGATCATTCATATCATATAAGATATCTTGCAACCAGTAGTCATAAAGCTGCTTGGAAAGAAGTTCTTTGGAAGCTGTAGAATGAGGTATATTGCCTACAGGGATCAGGATGCAGCTGGTGGTGTGAGATTAGCTGAGGCTTCTTCTGCCTCCCCTATCTCTCAGCAGAAGAGAAATTACAGTCCTTTTAGTAAGTACATATGGGGCTTCACTTGACCCTTGGCAGGCTGGAACTCTTCTGGCAGCTTCCATGCTCTCTAAAGAGATCTAGCAGCTCATTTGTTCCATATCTGCCAGTTACTAATTTTGAGCACCCACTTTAGTCTCATACTATAGGGCAGAGCCAGAGAGAGAAATAGCTCTCATTATGCAGAGTAATTGATTTTCATCTTGCACAAAACCATGGGTAGAGTTTCAGTCCACTTCTTTTTCATTGCCTCTCTTTCACCTGCTTCAGAAAAGGACAAACTCTCTCTCACCCTCTCTTCTTTCCAATCTAAATTTCTCTCTTTTGCTTTTGCCATGTCCTTCACCAGAATTGCTGAGAAAGCTTTTTTTAGGGGTTGCATTGTGTGGGTACAGTGCCAGGACAGTGCTGGTGCATTAAGCACCTCCAGCCCCAAATCCCAGCTGTGACCCTGTCCTACATGCCCTCATGGGTACACTCTTCATCACCACATACGCTGTAAAGGCTTGTGCAATCCCCTGCAATATGCCCTTTGAAACAAGGCAGAGCAATGCTGAAGTTGGTGTTTTGTGAGAAGTAGTTGGCCATTTGGCTGTTTGTGTTAACACTCAGCAGAGCCAGGAACCACGTAAATTAAAAACTTGTGGGGTTTTATAAATCTGGAAAAAAAATGAGTTCTGGCAAAGCCAGGCATTAGCCATGTCCTTTGACTTCCTTCCTTCATCTCGTGCCTTGCCTGCATCCTTCACCAGTGTTGAACATTTGTTACGTGTTCTTAGATGGTCTGTCAGCATTGCTGGTGGGATAATCCCTTCCTTATCTTCCCTTGGACCTCTTGTTGCTATCAACCTGGTCCTCCCTTTCAAAGTCTTACATACTTCTGCCTACTTCGCTCCTAAGCTGTAAAACCACTTAAATTCTTTCCAAAGCTTATAACTCAGAAACTTGAATTCTTTCAAGTATTTCTATGGCTGCTCTCTAAATCTCACCATAAAGAATTTGATCTCACACAATACAGGTGTGTGAGAGGAAAGGAGAAAATTTCTATAGGAAAGAAAAAAATGCCAAGCAGCAAATTAATACCAAGGTAATCTAATATTTCATTAATGAGAGCTGCTGAGCAGCTTCCAATTTGCTTCTGCCTCCTGGCAGGAATAAGGTCAAAACAAGGGCATTTTTTCATTCATGTACCTCACTTGAACGTTGAGTACTTTCAAGCTCACAGTATTTCTCAGTGTTCTCAGATAGTCATGCTTCTCTGATGTAAGTCTGTTAATTTTTAAAAATTCTTTTTTATTTATTGCTGCATAGCTGTAAAGTAAAGAAGTAAGAAAGAAAGCACACAACAGTCTTTACTTATGTCCCAAATACAAAGCTCATTAAGCTGGCCATGTTGGCTGAAACAAAAGGGTCACTCAGTCAGTCTGCCTCCAACAACAGCAAGTAGCAGATGCTGAAGGAAAATACATAAGAAAAGACCCATGCAGGATGTACAGTGTGTCCTTCTGCCTATCTGTGGTTTAGGGAACTTCAAGAAAAATGTTGGGGATTTATTTTTACTATTGTGAACAATAGTTCCTGATGGATAATTTCCTAAATGTACAGACAGAAATAATGTATTAATACCTGGCATTTAATAATTTTAACCCACTAATATTTTCCATGTCTGAAGGACTTCATGAAAGTGAGTTCCATAGTTGAAATACACATTCTCTGAAAAAGCAAATCCTTCCACTTCACCTAACTCCTGTCCTTTGTAACTTCACTTGGATTCTCTTGGTTTGTATCTTTAAAAATGTAATGCAAACCTCTCCTCTATTAGTCTCTGCAGTGTTGTAAACTTTGATTCTGTTTCTTTATCTGCATGCCACCTAAGGTGAAGAGTCCTTGTCTTTTACTTGCTCTTTTTAGAGCCCATTACCCACTTTTCTCTGTGGTTCATCATCTAGTTCTAAGTTGATTGAATCTGCATGCAACTGGTCAAATACACAACAGACACACTCGCTGGCAAATTCAGGGGACCCTTCCTAATAATCACCAAGCCTCTGTTTGCATCCATGGCCTCTGCCACGTGGGAGCTGATGCTGTCCCTGAACTGCCCAAGGATGCTCAGCACTTGTGCTCTGAGCAGTGGTGGTACAGTGCTGTGAGTACTGGCAGGTGGGTTTCTCCATATGTATTTCTCTTCATGTGTTGGTAAGGAATTGTATAGGTCATTTTCTGAGATCCTTTTGCATTTTTTTATGAGCCTTCTTCATTTTTTTTTACCCCAAATAGTTTTGTACCATCAGTAAGTCTATATGGACACTTTCTCTTCTACCCCATGATACTTCACCAATGCTCTTTGAAACTGAAAAGCACAGTCCCTCATTTTTTTTTGATCCCTCAATTCCTTAACTCAGCAAAACCTAAACAACTCTTCCTCAAGACGCTGTATTTATCCTCCTTTCCTTCTTCCAGCTGAGATTATTTAGCTGTATCCTATCTCCAGCCAGCAACTCTCTACAGAAGGCTGCCAGGAAGACCCCTTCCTGCAGGGAGTGTTTCCTCGGATGCTGGCATGTGTCACCTTCTCTGTCCCTGGCTTCTCATCCTCCCAGCCAGCAGACTTTCAGAATACTCGACTGCCTGGTGATGGTATTACAAGTAACTTTTCAGCAATTATGAAGTGTTTTATTTGTTTGGACACCTTTACAGGAGGCACATTTCTACCTCTAACAGCTTTCTTCACTCAGTTGTTTAACTGTCCTAAGCGATTTGTTTTTACTGTATTTGGTTTTATGTGTATTTTAAGCCTCTAATCAGGTAATTTAAACATAGCAACACTGATTGTCCTTTTAATTTTTTTATAGAAAACAGGCTTTTTCTCATATTGTTCTTCTCTTGAAACAGAATATGGCAAGTTCTTGGTCATTCCACTTCTACAAGAACATTCAATTTGAAATGTTATAACCATTATAACTGAACATTTTTGTGACAGTGACATCTTGAACCACCCCTGTTAGCAATGAAGCAAGATTTGCTTTATTTTTCTTTCAGTAAATATCAGGTAAAGTACTAAAAGAAACCATCATCTATGGTATCTAAAATGCAGTCCCAGCACTATCCTCCATTATACAATTTATTCAGCCTTAATGGGAGCAGGTGAAATTTTCCACTGCTATTATGCTTTCTGCCTTTAATATCCTTGTGACTCTATAGAGGTGAATGTCACCATCCTGGTCAAGGAGCTCTTTGTAAACCTAGATCCTCTGCTCTTTCTACTGTCAGGGCATCAGGTTTCAGTGAGATTTATTGAAAAAGTTAAGCTTTCTGATCCAATGCAGTATTTTCTTCTGCATTTTCAGTGAGAGCTCTTGTCTCTAGATTGTACTGCAATAAAAGTTCATTCACCTGTAAAATTTTCCTTAGAATCAGAATCATAAAATAGTTTTGGTTGCAACAGACCTTTAAGATCATCGAGTCCAACCATTAATCTAACACTACAGAGCCCACTGCTAAAATCTGTGTCCCCACGCACCACATCTACATGTCTTTTAAACACCTCCAGAGATGATGATTCAGCCACCTGCCTGGGCAGCCCATTCCAGCACTTCATAACCATTTCAACATTGCCACATGCAGGTCAGCAGAGATGAGTTATTACCTGCAGGCACTGCATGAACAAATCCCTTAGTTCTTGAATCTGGCACAGAGACTCATCCCAAGCCTTCAGCCTCATCTTTTACCCACCATCTCCACCTGGCCTGGAGAGCACCAGCTCTTTTCCCATCCATTCCATGAGCACCTGCCAAAGGTGGCTGGAGTAGACACTGAAAACAATAGTGGGGTTTACCATCACAGGATCCTTCTGAAATAATGTTAGATTACACAGCAGAGATGTACCAAGGGCATGATTCTCAAGGCTGACTCTGCCCATAAAATGCCACTGCCTAGGCTGGTGAAGGCAGAGCACACAGTTGACTTTGCAGTGACTTTGGGAGTGTGAAGGTAAAATTTCTGCAATGCTGAATGCACAAAGTGCACAAGGTATCAGCAGTCATTATAAATGGGAGCCCAAACCTAATTACTGGTTCCTCAAGAGAAAGCCACATCCCTGCTGTACCTACAGCAGCTGCTGCTTTTTGGCAGAGGAACAAATAGTAAAAAAAAAAAAACCCAGAGAGGTGCTAAAAGCAAAGAATCGATCATTATCACTGCCTCAGCTTGGGAGAGGGCTAAACAGGCTGAAATAAGTGTGAGATTTCTACAACCACTTTTTCTCTGCTGCAAATAAGCCTATCCACTCCTCACCAGCTGAGATGAGGTCAGGGCCATGCCAGAGGAAGTAGCGACCATTAGCAGACATGAAGCATAGATCTGGTGTGTTGGTGGGATCTTCCTGAACTAAATAACTGGTTGAAATAAGAGCAGCTAACCACTATTGTGACTGATGCAGATCCTCAAATATTTTTCCTTCCTTATCAGGGAAACGCTGTGTTTCAAATCTCTAGACAAATTGTAGTTAGCCTGGAAGGACCAGTCTATCCTTGGAAAAAAACACAGTACTGGAGGTGCTGCAGTGCCACACATTTTGAGCTGTAGCAAGGGATGTTCCCTGGTGCCCTTAATGCTGCTGGAGCCCATCTCGCTCAGGGCTCTCCAGGCTGGTGGGGCTGCCATGCCAGTGCATGGGGCTTGATCCTCCTTGCCTGGTGTCTCTCGGAGCAGCCACTGCCAGCTGGCTGAAAGCAAGAAAAACCTAGAAGGAGCAAATACAGATCAAAGTACCCACAGAAGAAGTTTGTTCCTGGAGGTTGGTTTCTGCCAACCAGAAAGCATGTTTAATTCTTTCAGAATTTATTTTAATCCTCTCTAATGTGACTATGAATGTCTCCTTTGTCAGTCTTGCTGTATAACTATTTTCCCAGTCAAGCTTGGTGGCTGTCTGCCAGGCTTTCTTACGGAGACAGATTCCATGGATTCCTCATGCACTGCTCGGGAGGGCTCTTTTGCTTACTTGCTGCTTTGCATTTCACCTAACACTCCCTGTCGTGACATGTTGTATCAGATGTGACTAACCATACTGGTTTCAACAGCTCTGATGTTGAGGAGAAGCAAAATGCAGTGAAGAGATCCCCACACATTGCCAGGGCCTGATTTTGCTCAGGTGCAGGGCTTACTGGCCTGTCAGGGAAAAACACCTTCATGAGAACCTGGTTCTCTTCTTCTTTGCTTCCCCTCGTGTGTTCTGAACCCATAAAACCCGTCCAGGGTATTTCTTTAGAAAAATAAAGAAATGTCTTGTTCACAAGTGAGTATTAAACTTTGCTGAAGTCCAAATAAGAAAAAAAAAAAAAAAAAGAAAAAAAGAAAAAAGGCTTATCTAGAGCTGGTGCTAGATGCTGTGACTGTGTTCTGGTCATGTGCCTGTGTGTTAGGTCAATATGCAGTGCTGTCTTGATTCTCTGGAGTAAAATTAGCACTCTGCCAGGTCACTCCCACTGTGGGAGAAAAGCTCTTTATATGTTTTTCTTAAAAAAAAAAAAAAAAAAGAAAAAAGAAAAAAGAAAAAAAAAGAAAAAAACATCTGGGCCAACCCAAAAAATATTGATTTCAAATTGGTGATACAAAGAAATCTAGAATTTGCTTGAATCTGCTCCATTGAGTCAAGTCTCAAGTTTGGGGTTTTTTTTTCCCCTTTCAGTTGATTCTTTCTCGTCTCATTCCACAGCACTTTTTCTTCTCTACTGGTAAAGTGCTGTCACACAAGAATCCAAAGGGACACTGACAATATTGCAGTGTCACTCTCGCACATAAAGGGGCTCATTTTAAAAATGTAACTTTAAGACTGCCCAGTGCAAGTGTCCTGAGCAAATTCCCATCTCTCATTTTGCAGAAACACCACCACAGAGGAGCAGCTCATAATGGCCATGTCCAAGGCTATGAAGATACAGTTCATCCATGTGTACCTCTCCTCTCTTGTGCTGATCATCTGCTAATTTATGGCTTCTCCACACAGCAACTTCTTGCTAATGCAAGAATGTGCTTATGAAAGAAAGGAGGGTGGAGAGTTTTCTTCTTTGTTTTTTAATAGCCAAGAATGGTGCAGAGATGTGGTGCTTTTTTTTTTTTTTTTCCTACTTCTTGATTTCTTTTGCTCTGCTAATCAAGGCAGTTACACTGCCAGCTCTTCATGCATCGATTTGTTTTTGTGGGCGAGCGACACCAGCATTTAGGTCACCTGTGGTGTGGTGTGATATGAAGGGGCCAAAAATCAGTTCTTCTCTCTTCATTTACACCTCAGCAATTTCATTTATATGGAGTGGAGAGCTGGAACAGCAAACCTGCCTCACTGTGGTAGGTGTCGATTTATAAGGTGGCATAAATACACAGTGCTGCTCCAAGGCTGAAGATTACTTTGGTTTGCTGCCCCACTTCCATTAGTGTTACATCACCCTAGAGTTATTTAGTCAGAACTCCCTTACACACACAGATGTGCAGGCAGAGCTCATTCCCCTGGCTCCACGTGTGCTGGCTGTGGGGAGAGGGCATGAGGCAGGGGTGATGCCCCAGAGTGATGCTGAGAGCTGCACACAGTGTTCCTCTGGGGCTTGGGCCCACACACCCTAATGTCTCTGAAAAACACCTTATTTTTTCAGGTGGCTTCACCTAAATTCATGGATTTCCTAAATTTACAGCAAGAAAAACCATTCTTTCAAAGACAAGACTTTTTTTTTTTTTTTTTTCTTTCCTTCTTTTTCAGTGTCCTGGCTGGTCCTGAGCGAAATCTTTCCTGGTGGAATCAGAGGACGGGCCATGGCTTTGGCATCTAGCATGAACTGGGCTATCAATCTCCTCATATCCCTGACATTTTTAACTGTAACTGGTAAGATTTCTCTGTGTATTTCCAAGTTGATATTCTCTTAGTGTGCAAATTAAATATTTCCCCTACAAACAGCATCATCAAAATAGCAACTGTGATGCCCAAGAAGGAAAATTCAGATCTCTGTTTAGGTGCTGTTTGTTAGTGTAACTAACTTCACAATTTCCACCACATTTTTCTAAGTTTGTGCTAATAATTACTGCCTCAGGGGGAAGGCTGTCAGGGTACCATGTACATCAACTCCATAGGCTGTGAACCCCACTTCTTAAAAACACTATTGCCTTAGTAGGTTGAAAATACATAATATTTAGGATTTAGGATGCATCTTGTGAAGTCAGCGTAAGTTCTGTATTAGATCAGACTGCAGATTTTATGAACAAACATTTGTATAGACAATTCCATTGACATCACTCCTTTTCACAGGCATGTCCTGGCTTTGGGAAAATTTCTTTTAGAAAAAAGTATCTTTGTAGGGCAAAAATGTTTCCTGTTTTAATACGATAAAGAAGACTACCATATAGTAACTTATAATGTCATGAGAAAAAAGAAAAAAGGTTAAATGCAAAAAAAAAAAGGTTAAATTGGAAAATATTTTTTATAATTTTATTTCATAAGATGTTCTGCAAATTCAATTTTTCAGTCTTATTTTTAGGAAAATATATGCTGAAAATCAAATTATATAAGGCAACAGAAATTCCAAGCTTCTTTCAACTCTACACTGGTTTCCACAAGAGGGAGGCAATTAAACCACCAAAAGTCAAGATGGTTTATATCCTGTTAGATAGATTTTGAGATAGATTTGAAAATTATTGTTCTTTTGGAATGGGTTTCACATTTGTGTTTTCTTAAAAAAAAAAAAAAAAGAGAGAGAGAGAGAGAACTCTGCCCTGATTACTGTCTTGATTAAATCTAGGAAAAATACGCCAGGCTAAACTCATTGTGTTCACGCTAGCATTTTGTTTGGATCAAATTTAGAAGCAAATCATCCACTCACTTTGTGGAGTTTCCCCTCTCACTTTGTGCTTTGGTTTTCATCACAGAACTACATTCCTGAACTGCACAAGCTTTTGTTCAAAACCAAACCAGTAAAATCACAGTCAATGCACTGCATCTTCCAACATTTGCTGAGTCCTTGGGTCAGCCTAGAGCTGTTCCTAAGGAAATGTCCCCAAAAACAGATCATGCAGACCTGAAGTCCTCAGCAGCAACTGTTTCACGAGAAGGTTCCCTCCCATTGGCAGCATTATTGGTTAATTAAAAATAATCCTGGTCGCCATTTCACTGAATGCAAAGTCACAATAACTCTATTGGCTTATCTGGGTCTAATCTGGATTTATGGAAATTTTACAAGCAAACATGTTCCTAGTCTACACCAGAGAAGCAGAATTGGAAATTCTTTCCAATTGGAGGTGGCAGTGGCCAGCAGCATCTCTACTTAAGTATCTGATGCAGCAGATTCTGGATGAATTAGCAGCTTCAGCTGTAATTTTTAGCTCAGGACACAAGTGACAAATGTCTCCACTGTCTGGCTTAGTTTTATCAGGGGAGAAGGCCAAGGGGGATCCAGCAGCCTGTTGGGTTTGTATATGCTTTACTTTCCAAGGACTTCATAGTGCATCCCTCAGCCTGCCCTGTTCTGTGGGCTCAGAAGACCACTAACTCTTGGTTGTCCCCTTTAGGAGTTCATTCTTGAGAAGAGATTCTGTTATTCATGTAACTGGTATTACAAACCAGTAACAACAGCTACTCGAGGTTTTCATCCAGTGAGTGCAAGCAAAATAAATCAATAGGTTCATGCTAAATGGGTCAATATGGGCTTGTCAATTTTCTTTCATAAAGAGTATTAGAAAAAGCAAAATCACTCTTCTGTTTCAAATTCTGTCTAGGCACAAATAATTGAGCTAAGAATAATAGCCTAGCTTCTTTCTAACTTCTGTGCATTAGGAGCTGTATTCTCTGAAAATATGTCAACAGGGAAAAAATATATTCAAAACTTAAATATTACATGTTACATGTTTTTTTTTTTTTCCTTTGTAGAGCTCATTGGCTTGTCCTGGGTGTGCTTCATTTACACAATAATGAGCCTGGCATCCCTTGCTTTTGTTATTGTGTTTATACCAGAGACTAAAGGATGCTCTTTAGAGCAAATATCTATGGAACTAGCTAAACAGTGAGTACACATAACATGAAAAAAAAGTCTTTCAATGATGCATGCTATAGAAAAAGAGATTTTGGGTTTTGGTTTTTTTTTCTGGAAAAATCAGGTTCTCTCAAGCACTAGGTCTTGTACAGTGGCCAAGCAATCATTTTGTTGGTGCTAAAGGACTGTCCCTAAGTGGATGGTGGTTTTCATCACCCCTTTGAGGACTACCTGCAGACAGGCCTGACTCCCCATCACTTTTGCTCACGGGTTCCTAGAAAGGAGGACATCTGTATCCTCACATATTGGGCTGTATGTCTTGGCAGAAAAAGGGAAGGAGAAGAGACCCTATTTCAAGTACTTCAAGGCTCCATGTGAGTTTTGATAGCTCTTTGAGATAGCTATTTTTTGGTGCTTTTACTGAGTACTGTGCTAATGTGGACTCTATAAGCTCATACCCAAAAAAGGTTCTTCCAGTATGAGTTTTGGGTCCCCACCTCACCACATATAAAGGTTGAAGAGCAATGAGAGAGTGAGAGAGATTTGCTGACATGAGCCCCATATGCCTGCTCCTTTAATATGACCCATTCTGATTGCTCTTGTGTGTTCTGACTCCTCTGCCTGTCTTTTGGCATCCCTCAGAAGCTAAATGGCCCTTGAAATTACATACATTTGGTGGAAGTAAAACATCAGTTTGTAGAACAGAATTAAATGGTCTGCTAATACACATGCTGTTTATTTACAATCTCCAAATGAAGGTCTCACTTAAATTAACTGGCACTTCTTCCTAGCAATTTGCTAGTACCCCCATTCTTTTCAGTTGGTTTTGGCCAAAAAAATTACAGAAAAACCCAAGCAGTCCTGTTTTTTAAGATGCAGAACACCCCTGATCTGTTCGAAGAGGTACTCTGCAGCAGCTACTTGCTGGTTTTGGACAAATTTCAGAAGTTATCAGCATGATGAATAAAAGGGTGAAGAAATGACAAGGGAAACAATTTAGTGAACAAAATCCTTGCAGGTCAGCTGGCTTGGGATGAGAGTCAGGCCTCAACATAGGTGGTAGCACACTATTCCAGGTTCACCCACACACCCAGGCTCAGCGGGGCTGTGAAGGCTCTGTCACTCCCCTCGGGGAGACAAATGACACCCTGAGAAAAGAGGCTTGAAGGCACAGGTGGAAATACCCTGTCTGAAAATAAGACACGTACTTTTTTTTTTGATGGTGGAAGTTAATTAACGTGGGAATAGCCCAGTGGACATGGGTCATCCTCTGTGGGGTTTTTTTCAGATTACCAGATGATATTTTTTTTCTAAGGGGTACGCTGCAACTCAGCCAGGCTTGAAGGAGGTTGTTTAGGAGCCTAACTAAGAACAATTATCCCACTGCAGAAAGCCTACAGCTAATTGCCTTTTGGGCTCTCCCTCACAGCGTTCACTGCTTCAGGGACTGACAAATTGGCATTTCTGGTCCGGTTTGCTCTGCCTCCCCCCGTGCTCCCCTCGCTTCACTGAAAGACAGACATCCCGCGGGGGGGGCGATCTGGAAAGGGGGATTTGGAGAAATCCAGAGGGTTTGGGGTAGCTGGAGATGGAGGGGGAAGGGGGAGCTGGCAGGCGGGGTCTGCCCTGAGCCGGACCGGCCCCGCATGGGCAGGTGGGGAAGGGTGGTTTGGGGGGCTTTTTTTTTTGGGGGGGGGGAGGGTGGGGTGGTGTCTGGCGGAGCAGGTTTATCCTCCGCACCTGCCCTGCGTCGTGGGTGTGCAATCCTGTGTGCGAAATGCACATCCATCCAGTAGCTGTGTGCGGTGTCAAACCTTGGTGGGGTTTTCTCTGTTGGCTTCTCCAGGAAATACGTGAAGACGCCCTTGTGCTGGGTGAACCAGCGCAGAGAGAAACTGGTGCCAGTAGAGCTTGCCAAGAGAGAGAAAGAGCAGCTCTACTAGAGCCGGGGATCGCAAAGAAGCCTTCGCCAAAAGACTGATTTAAAAAAAAAAAAGAAATAATAAAAAAAAAATTCAGCGATGCTCGCACCCCGCTGGGACACATGGTAACTTCATTATACGCAAGCTATCCTCTCATTTCTTAGCAGAGCTTCTTTCAATGGCAGTTTACAGTCAACATTAAAGATTGTTTTAGTTGGTAATTTACTGGAAATCTAGGCTCCATCTGTTTCAAACCATCTCCTCTGATGTTGCTCACCTCATACATACATACAAGAGGTGAAACTGGAATATTGTGCACAATTCTAGTTAGGCATATTCATAGAATCATAGAATCATAGAATCATAGAATTGGCTGGGTTGGAAGGGACCTCAGAGATCATCAAGTCCAACCCTTGATCCACTACCGCTGCGGTTACCAGCCCATGGCACTGAGTGCCACATCCAGTCTCTTTTTAAATATCTCCAGGGACTGAGAATCCACTACCTCACAAGAGTTCAGCCAGGGACAGGGCCAAAGAACAACTGGGGTGCCAAACAGAAGGAAGAGTCTAACAGTAGGAGACCACCAAAGACAGGTTTCTTTAGCCTAGCAAAAAAAGGGGCTGAAAATGGTTCACAGGTCTCTGACAGTGTGTTAAGAAAGACAAGACTATGGAGCAAAAATGGACAAGTAGGGAGTGTAAAGGATGATGTTAGTGCAGAAAAAATGGGTATGAACTGTTCACCAATTAATTTAGGCATCAGCTTAACAAGACTTGAGAAAGGATAGTGTTCATCAGAATTAATTATTTATAACCCAGAGCATGCTCTGCATGTTTCAGAGAAACTTTACATGCAGTGTGCCAGAAGGTCCAAGGTTCAGTAACCTAGGAAATACTCCTCAGAAAACACAGTCAAATTGTTTAATGGTGGTGGTGGTGGTGAATTTGCATAATCAATTACTGTAGATTGAGGGTGGTTTTACAGAAGGGGAGACAGGATTTCTTTGGCTTCCCAGGAAAGATGGAAGCTGGAGGTACCAGAGCTGATGCCAAAATAATTTTCAACTTATGGCACACTAGACCTTGACTTTTGGATCCAGAAAGTGAGAATTGTGTGGTACAGGGTAGCATAAAGGGAGTTCGGAAATCATAATCACTGCAAATCATGAATTTCCTCAAAATCTTGGTTATTGCTTAGCAAGTGTACGCTGAAGTACTCAAGAGGCCTTTACACAAGGTTTTCTAAATGGCTTCCATAAAAAAATGTAGATCTTTTTTTCCTAGAAAGTTTTCAGCATGATCAGCAGATAAATAATTTTATTAGCAGATAAATAAATGATTCTTTGTTTAAAGAAAAAAAAAAAAAACAAACCAAACCTGATCTGGCTGTCTCAAATCTGAATGCACAGTTGCATTCTTCCAGCATTTAATTGAGGGAGCAAGACTGATACTGTCAGCTGGAGTGCAGATAATACTTTGAACTAAGCACATGATCCCACTTTATTTGCTGTCTCACAGCATTAAAACCACCTGACTGTGTCCTGCACTGAAGGAACAGTAACTTACTGATTTGTGTTAAGTTTTACTTCTGAGCAGAATGGATCAGTTCTGATCAGGTTCTCACATGGTCACACTTCTAGATATTGACATCATAAATTTATAGGCACGCGTCTATTCAGACAATAAGTTAAAAATATGAAAAGAAACTATTGATTTTCCAGAAGTCAGTGGAAATTTAGTTATCTTAGGATGAGAACCTACTGGCTGGCCAACACCGTACCACAACATCCCTGCATTGTAATCTTTAAGGGAAACAATGGCAAAAAAACCCCAAAACATTGGACTTTTGGTACAAAGGTCAGACGAATAGTTATTACAATGCAGGATTTTTTAACAATGCAAACCCCATGTCACATAAAACAAGCAAAACTCTGAATTGCTAGCTTGTCAGGTCATGACTGCCTTATTTTTTCTGTCCTGACCCTAGAACCAGCAGTCCTCACAGTAACCTCACGGGTGTCAGGAGACCAGTCTGCTTTCAGAGATGCTTATGATAGCATGCATAAAGCACAGCAGGATGCAGGTTTGGCATACACAACGTAAAAAAGATGAAGCAAAATCTTCTCCTAAGGATCCAAGTGAGCCCTTTTGACATAAGCAAGAAGAGACCAAGCACAGCCAGGATACGTGGACAGACAGTGGGACTGCTCATCTGAGATGCAGATGACTCACTTGAAACCCTTTTGCTCTCATTCCCTATGAGGAATCAGCAGGTTCCCATCCCAAGCTAAAATTCCCCCCTAGATCTCAGGTGCATCCACCTTTTCCACAGATATTTAAAACTTTTTTTTTTTCTATTATTTTGAATTTTCCAATACAAACTGAAGACCTGCTTATAATTTAGTTTGAGGTCTACAGTTTCAATATTGACTACAAGAGGCTGGGAGAAGTCCCTTTGGCCCTGCATGGGAAAGAGTCAGCAGCAACAATTTTCTCTATGCTGCAGCAGCAAGAATTAGTAAGGTAAGCGTATTTCTGTGACTTTTAAAAATAGTCAGAAGAGGGATGCAAAATGCATTAGAGCTCAGCTACATGAAAGTTTCAAAGCAGTGTGAAATGGGGAGAAAGGGAAAGCTGGGTTTGCAGCAGTGGGAGAGAAGCCATGGAGGAGAGCACACAAAATATATGGGGAGGTGAAGTCAGAGATTTACTCTGGCAGTGAGGGGGAAGGGGCAGCTGAAGTTTTTAAGTGTAGCTGTGTCATGCACAGAAGGCTGAATTTTTTACCTTACATTTTCACATTTAACTTGGAGATATAAGAAATTCAATCACCAGAACATAGCCAAAACCTACAAGATTTGGTGTTTGTTAGGAGTGGGGGCTTTTTGTTTTTGTTTTTTAATGTGGAAAGTTCAGTACAGCATCCTGATGGTGATTCACAACCTGAATGCTTTTGAAAAATATCAGTCCCTTCTTGCTAGACAAAACAACACATTCTATTACTGAAATGGAAATAATAATAAAATTTGGGATACATGGTCAATGCCATATGTTGCCTGATGAATATTTGTCAAGCCTGGAAGCCTGGTAAATGTTTGTTAAAGAAAAGCAAAAGATCTAGAACTTCTCAAACACCAGCAAAGGGCTGCAGGCTGGACCTGCTTGCTAATACTGTAAAGATTTTTTTGTAAGATCAACAATGATATTTTTTTTTTATAAAACCTACAAATTCTATCAGTTCTGAAAGTCAGTAAAATTATCTTGCAAAAAAACCCAATCAGAACCCACAATTTTCTCTGTTTCCGTGTATTAGTAACTTCTTCAGTTTTTTAGCATTGGTGTCTACTGAAATCCCTCCACCTACCTCATATTCAGGTTAGATGACAACTATCAGTATCATACATTCTACTACATCAGTGTCAGAACAAGTAATGTTATGGTGATTCTGGGTATTCTTCCAAATATGCTTTCACTTCATCAACATCATTCTTACATTAACAAGTGCCTGCGATTAAATCAAATAATATAATGTATTTTTAGTATGACTATATTGCAGGAAATTATTCCATTTCCTGACCAGTGCCTTCACCAGGCAGTGGATTATTCACATTTCCAATAGCATTCCCATTTTCTCTGGTTGGTACTATTTTCTGATACTTGCCTCGAGAGAGCAGACCTTTGCACATGCAATCCAAGCCCACACTGCTTATGGTTTCTATTACAACACATTTAGGGAAAGGGACTTTGGCAAAATCTTTCTCAGCACTGAAGCTTCCCAAACAGTCCTGTTGTAGCAAACATTGTTCTTTCACAAATAAATTTTGATCAGGAAATACCATAAAAATTGTCACTCCATCTTTCAGGCTTTGGGCTCATAGCAAGCTCTTCTAAACTTTCCCCATGCACACTTGTTTAGTGCAGAAACAAGTAAGTACAAATACCATCTTTCTGAAGAAGAGACAGTTCCTACACTGGTTTAACTGCAGAGACCCTAATAGCTTCAGATACCTCCAAAAGCTGATGGTGCTGTATTCGAGGGCTTTTAAAATCCTCACAGCTATAGTCTAAGTGTAGTCCTGAAGACTTAGCCCTGTGCACCATTTTATAAATGTAGCCCTTATTGTACTGGTCTTGTTTAACAAGGCCTGTACATCTGATGACACAAAACCTCATTAGCTATGAAAAAACAAGGGAAAAAAAAGACATGTCTCACAAACTGCACCCCTGAAGCACTCCACAAAAAAAAAAATTGTCCCACATCTAAAACTATTTGCTATCTTCTTTAATGGACTAGATTACAGGATTGCATACACTTACTAAATTTGCAGGCAGTATTAAACTGAGAGACTAGGTTGGAATTCAGAGCCTCACAAATCCATGAGAAGGGTCTGAAAAAAGGAGGATACAGTTCTGTTAGTGCACAGTTCTCTGGCAGTGCTAATTGCAAGTCAGAAAATGACAAAATGGAGATAGATAGAAACTGCAGGAAAAGATCTAGTGGCTATGACAACTTCCAAGCTAGCAATGAGTCAGTTACCATTCTACTGCAAAAAGGAGCTCTTAGTAGTTTGTATAAATAGAACCAGCCCTTCTCTCTAAGGAATGTAAAATAAACTCAGCTACGGCTGAGCACTGCGTGGAATTTTGCATGGGACCCACCTGGAGACTCCAGGGCCAGATGAAGGTTGCTCTAGAAAATATGTCCAGTGAGGAGGAGCTGATTGATCAGCAGGTAAGTTTAGTCCAAAGCACTGCTTCTCACATTGGAGGTGAGAGCTGGAATGCACACTGCCTGACCTAGGGTCTACATCATGACTGCAGGAGCTGACAGGGAGAGCCTGGTAGGAGGCAGCACACTATGGCAAAGTCACAGCTGACTCTGTGAGGATGGGGATGTGTATATTCGTGCATGTAGAAATCATCATCATCAGCAGCAAGGCTTATTCCAGCCCGAGGCAAGGACCTATGAATTTAGAGCAGTGATGGGTAGAGTGATATCCCTGAGTATAAGTATACATGGATAACTGCCCTTCATCACCAGAGGTTTTGAAGTGTATTTGTCATAAACAGCTTGAGGTTCCTTGGAGCCAGGACAGGTGAACACACATTTCAAGGAACTTTTTATTTGCTATTATTCTTCCTCAATACTACCCTGCAAGTTTAGCAGTGTGCCTCACAGAACCATATGGATTGTTACTAAGGCCTAAAACTGCTAGTATGGATCTAAGCAGCACTTCAAAAGAAACAGTTCCCACTTTAATACATTGTAGCTTATTATTACCTTTGCATTCTAACAGGAAGATTTCATACTAGGTGACAGGGCTAACAAAAAGGTGAAAGGGCTAAAAAGAAAGTGTTCCTTTCTCTGTAAATAAATTTAGGAGCTTGCTTCATAACAGCTCCAGAATTTCACTGGTAGCACTCAAGTGCTTTGTAATTTGACGCAAACCCAGCAAGCTTAATCTAAGGCAGCTATTGTAGTTATAATGGCCAAATCTTCATTCATCAGTTTAGGACTACGCTTTGTTCCTGAAAAACCCATTAAAATTTTGTTCATTGTTCAAATACTTTAAATACTTTCTACCTTTTTTTTTTTTTTAAAATCACATAATAGTATATTAGTGTTCCCTATGATTTGTCATTGCTATGATTCTTCACAAAAACCTCATTAGTGTCAGAGCAAAGGTCCACGTTATCTACATAAACTGGAAAGCTTACATACAGCAAGCATCCTTTTCCCTGCTCTTTATCATGAATGTTAAACTCTACTTTGAAATTTCATGGTCATGTGTTTCCTGCCTACAGGGAGCTTAAAAGGGCTTTTATGAATGTATCACTTCAGGCTTATGGCAAATTGCTGCTTCCTTCTTTTTGTTCTGAGGGGTTTGGATGAGCATTTCTGTCCTGGTTTTAGCTGGGATAGAGCTAGTTTACTTCATAGTAGCTAGAATAGCACTATGTTTTGGATTTAGTGAGGGAGTAGGTATGAGAAGAATGTTGATAATACACTGATGTTTTCAGTTGCTGTTAAGAAATCAAGGACTTTTCAGCTTCACATGGCTTTATTGCTGTGCAGGTGCACAAGCAGCTGGGAGGGAGTGCAGCCTCTACCTTTCCAGTTCTCTTCCCTACTCCATGGGGTGTGAGAAAGTGGCTGCATGGTATTTAGCAGCCTGCTGGATTAAAACCACAACAGAAACTTTTCCCATATTGTTACTTCCTTTCCATATCTGTATGAAGACACAACAGCCCCAACTTCGATGCCATCCCTCAGACAGATTAAATATACTATGCTGCTCATCTGCTTCTTCAGGATGTTTTTTCACTTTCCTTCACAGCTGTGACTTCTGATACAGTAAACAGCTCAGAATTCACGAACTTTAGCCCTCACTAGGATTATATATTACCTGCAGCACACAATAGTAGTATTACATCGCACTTCAGTGAGATAGGGAAAAAAAGACATACATACATTTATACATATTTATTGTATCTTTTTAAAAGTAGCATTTGCAGTTACTTTTAAGCATTCACCTCTCTTCTGCTTCAAATGTGCACTTTGAGTGAAACATTTACTGGCTTCCAAGTCCAAGACTAATACCAATAATACATGCCAGAATCAAGCTTCATTGCTTCTTCAATCATAGAATATCAGGTTGGATGGGACCTCAAGGATCATCTGGTCCAACCTTTCTTGGCAAAAGCACAGTCTAGACAAGATGGCCCAGCACCCTGTCCACCTGAATGCTGAAAGCGTCCAAGGTTAGGGAATCCACCACTTCTTGGGGAGTTCATTCCAATGGCTCATTGTTGTGATTGTGAAAAATTTCCCTTTGGGTCCAAGCAGGATCTCCCCAGGAATAACTTGTACCCATTACCTCTTTCTTGTCTTTTCCATGTGACTACTCATAAAAAAGGAGCTTCCATCTTCTCTGTAGCTGTCTTTCAAGTACTGGAACATGGTGACGAGGTCTCCCCTAAGCCTTCTTTTCTCAAGGTTACACAAACAATCTCTTTGAGCCTTTTCTTTTAGAGTAGGCTTCCTAGTCCTTTAATCTTCATGGTCCTTTTCTGGACCCTCTCCAGCCTGTCCACATCTCTTTTGCATAGCAAGGACCAAAACAGAACACAATATTCCAGGTGTGGCCTAACAAGGGCCAAGTAGAGTGGGATGATGATTTCTTTACCTCTGCTGATGATGCCCTTGTTGATGCAACCCATCATCCTGTCAGCTTTCTTTGCTGCTGCAGCACACTGTTCATTCTGAGATTGGTGTCCACCAGGACCCCCAGGTCCCTTTCCACAGAGCTGCTCTCCAGCCAAGTAGATCCCAGCCTGTGCTGCTCTCATGGATTATGCTTTCCCAGGTGCAAGACCTTACATTTGTCCTAGCTCCTGTTATGAAAACAGCACACAATAAGAAGAGAGTGGAAAAGGTCTGTGTTAATCATTCAGCAACAGGCTGGGTCTGGATTGGTGTCTGGATTGGACTTCTTCTGTTGAAGTCAAGCACCAGTTTCCTGAAAACTGAAGCTCACATAGTATATTTTTCCCTTTTGCATCCAGTAGGTGGACAAGGCAGTTGGTTTTTCTACAGCAGCTTCTTTAGTTGACAAGATTTCCTTATCAGCTATAGGAAAGCACCTGCTGTAGGCCTCTGTATTTAGAACATTCTTCTCTTCACATAACAGCATGAAAATACTTGAAGTCTGGCATGTAGTTAGGAGAACTGGAAACAAACCAAATTTCACCCTCGGATAAACATACGTAACTACTATAGATTTCAATCTAACCCACACACAAATTTTTACACATACTACAAATAGAAACAGAAGGTATCAGCAAAAGACTACTCTTACATTGTTTCAAATTAATTTGCAACTATACAATTTTAACTGTAATAGAAAAAGGGAAAGGAATATAACAGAACAGGTATGAAGAAAAATATTTTCCAAACTTTTATTTGTGCACATTCATCAGGTGAAAAAGGTAACTTTTACAGCTTCTTTGGTGCCCAATATTCAGCATACAAAAATGTAAAAGACTATTCACAAATAAAACACAAGCTCAAACTAAAAAAAAAATGTTTTAATGGTAGTGCACATCGTGACAGCTTTGCTTATGAATACACAGAAATTACTGCAAAAATAAATAGAATGTCTTTTTAAAAGCAGCAATTTCATCTCTTGTAAACTTCTGTTTTTACAATACAGCACTGTTAAGAGTAAAATCCAAAAGAACTGGAGTTTATACTGTGGCCATGAGCAAGTAAAAGTGTCTTTATTTCTCTGCTATAGTTGGTCCAGTTTTCCTTTTAGTCCAATGTGCAGCAGTCTTTAAAGGTGCTTGGTTAGAGAACCTAACCATCAAGTGGTGAATTACAATATTTATTTCCTGCTTTCAAACACGAATGGGTAAATCTGTTCCACGGCACTGGCAACAGCTTTTACGTTTGGCCCTGAGACATTTGTTTAAAAAAAAAAAAAAAAAAAAAAGAGAGAGAGAAAAAAAAAAAGCAGTAGGAAGAGAAATATCAGGGAATTCGTAATTAAAACAATAGTTCGTTTAAATAACATATTTTTAGCTACCACAATTTTAAACTGTAGACAAAGATAATTTCTCACCCATGTCTCCCAACTTAAGAAGGTGTTACTCTCCTCACTTTTACTTACAACAGAAGACTCTAACCTGAAATCTGCAAGATGCTCCAATATTGGTAAATGGCTAGATTCCAGATAAATAATATCGTTACTTAACCTCTATCATCTTGGGTGCTTTTTGATTTACTGGCTTAAGCAATCAGTCCAGACAAGGGAAGGCAGAGGCAGAGCAGCAGAGGTAACAGAAATACTTCTACTTCAGCTAAAGTTTAGGAATTTGTAATACTTGAAGCCTAACCACTTTCATATATTCTTTTAAAAAGCAAGCAATGAAAGCTACTGCTAAATAACACTGGATTTAACCCAAGTATGTTTCAAGCAAGGTTATTTTATGTTTGAAAATCATAAAAGTATTACTTTCGAGTCTGATTTTTGCAAATAGCTCCCCCACTGACCTCAGAACAAAACCTGCAAACCAGGGAATGACTTGCTCAGGATGCTCAGGATGAAGCATATAAAGGTTATCTAACATGACCTATGAGTGCTTGGGGAAAGAAAAGGAAGGAAGAACTAGAGAAGCTTTCTAATGGTACTAGACCATTTCATGCAATGAATTATTAAGATTGCAAATAAGCAAGCAGTAACATGCCAGAGGAAATTAATCCTGGATAGAAGTTAAGTGATGCACATAAACAAAACCAGCAATTTCTCACATGCTTTGATGATTTTTCTAACCTCACTTCAGACTTTCAGCAAGTTAGCTAAGCGTTCAGCCAAAACAAGCCTGGTGAAAGATACCTGCCTTCTGGGCAGATACTGCACCTTCTTTAAATAAGTCTGCTATTAGAGAAATGCAAGTTCTAGAAAAAGCCTTCAGAAAGTGAAAATATGAATAGGCAAAGAATTCTTGTAAAAAAAATTGCTATTCCCTGCAGGGTTGAAGAGATGTGAAAACTGGATCATCATTTCAAGGAGTGTCACAGAAGAAAACCAAACCAAAATCCTAAATCAACTCCCCATTGCTCATTTTGGAGGAGGAAAAATGCCTCTTTATATTATATGAAACTTAATTTTATTTTCTCAGTGTGAATCTAAATCTTTTTATACTCATCCCATTAAAAAAAAAAAACCAACAACAACAACACACCCTCCTGGTTTTCAGAGAATTTCTAATGATGTATCTCAACTAAAATTCTTTGAGTTTGTCGCATGACAAGTACTAGTACTACAGAAATATGAATCATCAAGAAGAACCTAATCTGAATGCACTTGAGAAGGCGTACAGTAAGACTGGAAAGTAATCAAAATCACTTCTGTAACAAGAAGCATAAGATCTTGGACAGTTTTTTCCCCTAGAAGAAAGGCCTAGGCAAAACAGAAGCCTTCAAAACCAATATGTGTCTGATATATCTCAAACTCACTCTAACAAATAAAACAGAGGGTTGTAAATGTAATTTTTACCACATTTGCCTTCATATTTGAAAGGACAACTCAGGAAATATGAAAGTGACTTTCTCCTGTATGTGGAGTAATAGGAATCCTACAGGAAGGCTAAATCTCAATAGGAGGCTGACAAGACATGCTGAGAGCCTTTTATTACTGCAGTGCTACTCAAGCTTCTTACATATTTTGAAGTTAGTTTCTAGCTTCGGTTAGATCAGTTGCTCTGCTCCGAACCTATATTGCCATCTTGAAATACTTTTTAAGCCCTGTATCTTCACATTTCCAAATCTGATGGAGTTTGTCTTCTTAAAAAACACCTCCTGATATCTTGTAAAAAATGTTCCCTATAAAGCCTAGGTATTTGTTATGGAATTAAGGTATGACAATAAAAATCACTATTCAACTCCTAAACCAGTAGCTGAGGTGTAACAGCCACAAGACAGAATTCACATTAAAGTTGTAAAGTTGTTTGGCTCTGTACCTTTTGAATAGGTAGTCTTTAAAAAAAATTACTTTTTTTATATCTGGACACCTTTGGTGGACAGCTTACAAACACACATAACAAATAATGGAAAATGAAAATTAGGACAAGAGAGGAAAAAACATGTCATGGCACCTCCAAGACCCAGGACAACCACGTCTCTGACTGCACGAGAAAAATCACTGATGCTTGTGTTTCAGGTGGTGGTTGTCTCTCAGTTGAGCTTTAACAGAAGATGGCACAAGTCTGAAGAACTGCAAGCACTGGTTATGCAAGACTTCAGTTATGAGAAAATGCTATTCTATCCTTTACATTTCCATAAACCTTCAGTTTGGAAATATGTATTTATGAAATGGATCTTAATGCTACATACAGTGTAATTTATAGCACTATGAGGAAAAAAAAAAAAAAAAAAAAAGAATAAGATGAAAATATTTAAATAAACAATAAGTACCTACATCTTCAAGTCCTATCTCACTTTTTATAAAAACAGACTATATACATTCAAAGTCAAGGCTTACTAATAACAGCACTCTACAACTTTCTGGCACTTTCACTCAAAACCAAGCTAAGTGCTAGAACTGAGAAACAAAATCCCTTCAACATATCTTTGACTGTTTTAAATATCTTCCTTTCCTAAAACTACTGACTCTAAAGTTAAATATTCCCAACAAGTTAAATATTTCTTTTTGACAGCAAAATACCTGTAACTGTGATACTGCCTGTGGAAAAAATCTGTAAGGTAGCTCTGAGAGTTTTTATTCTGTAACACACGGCAGGATGAAGTTCTGGTTCATAACTAGAAAACAAAATAAAAGGTAAAAAAATATAAGATCTAGAACTGAAAAAAGAAAAGCTTAAGAAGTATACCAAGACCATAGTTCTTTAAAATCATACCATACCTTGCATGAGGTCTGTTATTCTTCGTGAATTCTGGCAATCTGATCTCAAAGGGCATGTTGCACACTGCTAAAACATTCACAACTTTAAAATCTGTGAAAATTACCTTTTCAAAAGAGAGGAAAAAGACATTAGATATACAATTGACAGGCAGCTGTATGGGTTGAAAAAAAAAAAGTATAAGAATACTAATCAGAATATTTTGATGACATTTCAAAATGAAAACCTTGTGAACAATACATTTCTATTAGGCATATAAACAGTACTTAATGGACTCAAATTGCTTACTTTATCCTTCTATGGTACAGTAACTGTTGAACTAGATACTTCACAGGTGTGCTATATGGTTACAGAACAGTTTAAGAATGAAACACAGAAACCATTCATAATGCTGTACTAAGCACCTCCAAATTGAAAAAACCTAAATAACTTACAAAATATCAAAATAAGCAGTGGAAAAGCTTAATTTAATTGTCACAAGAATCTTATGTAATTTGAAACCTTCTTTAATGTCTTGTTAGTATTCACCATTTTAATTAAAGCTAAGAATAAGAAAAAAGGTGAAAATTGTTGTTTCAAACCTCCAGTGGCCAGTATGGCAAAGATGTTTTTCTACACCACTGCCTCCTGAAACCCAGGTCAAACTACTGGCTTTCATTTATTCTTTACCACTGATATTTTAGATGACATCAAAATAGGCAACATAAAATTCCTAAAGAAACAAATGCACTGCTGAGAAGTCAGTGCTGGCAGTATCACTTTTGTACATTTTCTGAGTTTGCCTAAACTGAAGATGACCATTCCTCAGTAAAAACTTTTTGGAAGGATACTACCAGTAGAAGCAACTCATCCTTATGAAAGGTCGACTCATCTGCTTAATCTTCAAAATACATTTCACTTAAACTGCTCACTTTATAGTAAAACTTGGTGCATCCACCCTGGAAGCACTGTTCAGCTCACCAATTTAATGTTCCATCCCAACTTTTACAGGCTGGGTCTGGGTCTAATGTATGCAGGTGGAACATTAAGAGTGTCTAACTTCTGCTCAGGTCTGATGCAGCATTACCAGGAGAGCCTGTCATTACTTCCTTTGTATGCTACTATCAGAGGTAGCCTCTTCTTGCCAAAGGACAGTCACTCTATCTATTTGATTGTCTGCCTGTAAACTGAAACAGTGGGTAAACAGCAGACCTGAATACCAGGAAGTTTTAGAGTACTAAACCTTGTCATCTTAAATCAGACATCTTGTTGTTTTTCAGCCCTTACTATGAAACACTTCTGACTGGTAATGCTAACTCGAAATGAGGGGAAAAAAAAAAAAAAAAAAAAAAGTTGTGTCCTAGGTATTTTACTTGGCTTTCTTCCTGACGTGCAACCTGACTGCACTTTTCCTCTCCTTAATTAAAAAAGGCTCAAACTTGCCCTTAACAAACAAACACGTGCCTGCTATTCTGTCAGAAACAAGGGAAAACAATGTTCAAATGACAACTAAGTTTATACTCTTCAGCACTCCTTCTAAACAAATCTTTTAAGACATTGTAAATTCTACCCACAAAACATCTGTGGGTGGTTCATTTATTAAACAAATTTTGTTGTTCATTAGCCAGTGAAGCAGTATTCTGAGCTGCCAAATGAAACTTACATCTACAAAATAAACCAGTTTCTCTTTAACCAGCATCTAGAAAATGTATGCCAACACAAAAGAGGCATTTGAGTGAAAACATGCTCACTGATAAGTTGTTATGCTCCCTTGTTTTTTTTTTTTCTAAAAAATGGACAACCAGCACTGCTTGCATCATAGAAGTCCTTTTTCATTAAAATTACCTGAAAACCTAGTTTCTGTAGACTACGAGCTAATCGTCTGGCACCAAATTTAGCTTCTTCTTCACTATAAAGGAAAAAGAAAGGAATCTGGCATTAACAGAAATAGGATAGATATTTGCATGCACACATACCACAACAGCTACTCAGACTACAAAATGAACTGTTATATCATATACAGCATGAACTATGATCACATGGACAGCCTTAATTTTATCCTACTGTACATACTACATTTTAACTGCCTAGACATTCAAATGGAGTCTCCTTTATGCCCTATTTAAAGAATACCCTGGCACTTATCAAACTGAAGTTGGAGACATATTTAGATCATACATGGCACTAAATACTCTTTCTTAAGAGACAATGAGTAGTCTGGAGTAAACAACCTGAATAATCCTCTTTCATTTTGAGAGATCATATACAGAAAGTATGCAAACTACTGTACCTTACTCTTACTCCACAATGCTGACATCGTTTAAAGGAATTCACCTGTTAAGAATTTAGCAAGTCTCAGATGTATCTGAACTGAGAATCTGCTTTTACTTCTTTCAAGTCTTTCAACACTGCATAACTTGATGTAATTCAGGTGGGTTTTAGAAAGAATAAGAGATATCCCTCAAAAAAAGTAATGCCATCCCAAGTTTTAAGTTCTGGATAAAAACATACAATTCTTAAAGAGGTCTCAAATGAAATATTTTCTTCATGAAGTACTTTACCCTGCTGCTCTCCCAGAAGGCTGAGGTGATTTCAACCCCGTTTGAAGCAAACACTTCACATGGAAAATTTCCTTCCAGATGTGTAGCTTGGCACGGATCTGTGTGTGATCCAGTGTGAGCAAACACTGACAATGGCAAGTGCTGACTCTTGCCATCTTCTTAATTTACAACATTATAATTTGAAATGTACAAAAATTTACGGCGAGACGAAAAATCTTAGTGAACTCACCTTGTAGCTCCTGTGCAAATAACTTTTCCTGAGGACCAAATTGTGGCCGTAATCCTAGGTTTTCTAAGCTTCATTAACACTTTCTAAAAATAAAAATGAAGAATTGGGAATTAGTGGTAGTTCAGTTTCTAAATGGAAACAAAAATAACCAACTGTTAGTCAAATCAACTGTTACACTAATAACACTTCCTTTATTTTTGATAGCCTTAAACTGTTCCTTCACTTCTTTCAGTAGTAGTAAAAAAAAAAAAATCAAACCAAAACAAAATTCCTGAAAAGAGCAAAATAAGCATGGAATATCTCAGCCAGTGATTCAGAGTTCACAAAACAGATTAAATGAAGGTATTTTCTTCCAAATAAAAAGCTGAAACCCATGAACATAGTGCTTGTTTTTCTTTTCCTTGTTCCAGTGACTCTCATGTTGCTAATTTCCTATTGGAACATATTTTCTTGATAAAACCATCTAATTTTGGGAGGCAAAATAAACCCTGAGGCATAAAAGGTCTCATCACATACCTTCACACCAAATATTCACCTCACTTATTGTATTCTTCTGAGACAATATTTACCCACTACACTTACTGTATGTTTAATGTATTACAGACTACATCCTTATAAAGACAGAAATACAGAAATAAAACTGCTTTTTTTTTCTGTCCACCATACACAGATATCAGTCATAAGAATTTTTAGCTTAAGGAGCATTTGTAAAAACAGGTATCTGAGGTATGCTAAATTTCTTACCCCAACATCACGCTTGTATATCACATTTGCTCCCTCTAATGCAATCTTCCTCAAGTTTAAATGACATCTTGTTTTAAAAACACACACTACATTTGTGATTAAAATGTCCAGTGCAACATCACTGTCCGCATCCATTGGGGTGATTTACAACTCAATTTTCCCACCAGCTCACCATGAAGATCACATCCTAAGAAACAAAAATGATAAAATTAAACATACCAGTGGAAAATTGCCTATTAATGCTATTGTATACATCCATCCCTTAAATGAGACAAGAAGCAGATATGACTACACCGACTCCTCTAAGTTAACTGTGTGTGGGAAGGGGGAGTGTCTGCATCCTGTAGGCTTAAAAGTGGGAGATTACTTTTTTGAAACCACATTGCCAGACTTAACAGAAATAGTGTGTATAGATATATACATACAAAATATCTTAAATTGCCAGCTAAATATGTTACAACTCCTACCAACTATATTAGGACACAGTAAAGATTACTGAAACTTTTTTCATCGCTTGAGTGAATAATCTTTCCTCAACTCTTTTGGGCATATCATTGGACACCTCAAGAAAATGCACTTCTCTGACTGGTAAAGCTGATGATTCTGAACAGCTTGACGTTTGTGTAGGAACAGATGAGCCTACTGAACAACTTCAAACTAGCACAGGTCACACAAACTGCAGTCAGCAGACAGCCTGCTACCACAGCTTTCCCATCTTCATCCAGCACTCTCAGCCTGTCTCTCCCAGCATAACAGCATAAATATGAACTATAGAAAAGGTTCTGGTGGCAGCAACAGCCTGCGCTGGACTGCAGCAGCCTCTCACCCCCTTCTGCACCACACACAGGAACAGCACAGAATGAACGCATTGTATGTGCAGAGTAACAGTGAGAGTTTCTGAGGAAAAGCCTGAGTAACTGTGAAGGCACAGCACAGCTGCCCAGTGCATGCACAACAAACCTAAGGAAGCCAGGAAGCACACTAAGAGTAGCAGGAGGCTCGTAAGACGGGAAGTCAGGCTACCACTCAGCTCAGCTGCAGACTACTTGACATCTCTTTTGTAAGCGTATCAAAGGCAAGACAGTGGGCATCTCAGATCTCAGGTGAAATATTAGGGGAAAGCAGAGGGGAACAGAGCAAGAATATTAGCATACAGTAAAAAGGACATATCAAGTTCTGTAGAGCATTAAGGAATTTTTCTTTGTAGAAGAATGTAAAAGTCTTAGTTTTACTCCAGGAAAAATAGCATAAGTAGAACATAGCCTGAATATACCAATATTATCTTCATCCATTAATTCAAAAAATTGTCAAAGTTTAATACAAAATTAACACAACAGAAAGCAAATAGCAAAATCAAAGAAAAACAGTCAGCTATATTATCTTTTATAATCTCTATATCATCATTGCCATGGAAGGAGCAGAAGACCATGCATCAAGAACAATATACATGACAGATTGTAAAGCACTTGGATCACTTAAATGCTTTTGGCCTTATATTCTATATTAGAAATCTTCAAGATACAAAATTAGCATTATTATCGGTATTTCCATCTGACTACGACTTCCTAAACATCACACCAGTCTCTAATAAAGAGCCCACTGAAGGTGCTTCTTTGACCCCCAACTCACTGACAATACAGCAGACACTGCACTTCAAGGCAGATGTGCCTAATGTACTGGGTCAGCTGCTGTGATGGTTACCACTTCTACTGTGCAGCTTATTCCTGGATGACAGAATTATTTTGTAATTGCTGGATTGCCCAGTGTAAGAAAAGGCAAGATGGGTGTTAATACAGAAAAAAGACAAAGAAATAGCAAGAGGAAAACGGAAAAAAAAAAAAAGGCTATGCGTGGGGGTGAAACAAAGCAGGCAAAGAAGAAAGCAAACAGTAACTAGTTAGCATTCCTTGATTATTATTTTTTTTCTTTAACAAAAAGTATATGAATCCTCAAGTTACAAATTACTGGTGCCATCTGGTTTTGATGGACTACTACAGATTGGGTTACCAATTCATGGCACCAGACCCAAAGATAGCACACGTGCAGATTCTGAATGGCATTCAGGCAGAGACAGTGCAGAGCAAGAAGTTGGAACCCATGGCATCTTCAGAGTGGCATTTGTTTTCTACCCTGGCTCCAACTCCTGGCTCTCGCTGAGTTCATTTACTGGAACCAAGGAGCAACTGCTGTGTAAGAAAACAAGACACCTCCAATCAGCAAATTTCTCCTGGCACCCTCTATCTCTGCATTCTGAAAGAAGAACACCGTGATTCACAACAGCCTTGAAAGTCTGCTAACCTCTGAGCAAACCGTAAGACTGTGCAATAACATTCCCATAAAACTGTGATGGCTTGTCTTAAACAGATCTGGGGAGGAAATACACATGCTCATTCAGGACAAAGCAAAAAGTGGTTGAAAGAGATAAAAATTACAATTTAAAAGGAAAAGATAATCATTAAAGAGGGTTCTACAGGAAAAAAGAACATTAATATACTGTGGAGCTGTCAGTCAGGATGTTTTCAGCAGTTGTGTATCTTCAGTAGGAGTACAGCCTACTTGCATAGATATGAATGGGAGAAAAATAAAACAATGTTACAGCTGTGTATCCCCATTTTCGTTAGCTGTATTCTGAAAGTTCAAGACAGTAGGTAGTGAGGGAGCAGCTTTTTAATTTGAAATATGACTTGAGCTGTAGCTAATAAAAAAAATATAATGTATTATAGAAGCAGCATCTGAAAACAGTGTAAAAATACTGAACACTGCCTTTATTCTCCTTTAAAATACAGAACCATTTAACTGTTAAACTTTTCAAATACCAAATACCAATACTCAAATATTAATTACCAAGTTTTTCTAATCTGTATTGAGAGACCTCTTTATTTGCTGCTGCTAAATACTACCTGTGTTCTTTGAGAACCTGCATCTACATGTCAGTAATACATCTATTCTCATACAGTACGGGTTGAACTGTTTCAAGGCATGGTTTAGAAATCTTGGGTAAACCAGAATGTTTCTAGACCTGGATACTTCTCTCCAAGGAGTGAGCAAGCATAACCTATTACAACCTCTGCCTTCAGCAGTCATTTTCATGTCTCACACTGTACTGACAGCAAAGAAAAAAATCTAGAGAAAACAAAGATATCCTGCCACCTTTCTTTGGGAAGTCTCAAAAACTGTATTCATAGGAACTGTGTGAACAGAAGTAAGCTAATTAAACCTTTTTTAAAAATAACAATACAGGCATTATATATACATATGCATATATATATATAAAAAAAAAAAAAAAAGGTATTAAAACTAGGAAAGGCAACGAGGGAAAGGCAGAGAAAGAGGGAAAGGCTGAGAATAAAGAAAGATATGTTCTTATTTATATGTATCTTCAACAGTATGAACAGCTGGAACTAGCTGTAGTCCTAAGCAACATTCTGATGGTCCTTTTTCCCAGAATTCTCGTCTTCTCTGCTATTGATACACATATTACTGGATCTCTGCTGCACAGCCCTGACCTATGACTTTATTTCCCAAAACCTGAATTTCTGCATTTCTATCTGCATAATGGTGAAAATAATGCTCCCATGCTTTTACAAACACATTTTGAGATCAAGCAATAGCCTTACATATAAGCTTGTCACTATCCCATATTTATGCAGTCGCACTTGCAGAAGAGAGATAGAGTAGAAAACATCTGGTTATTTCCAGTTTTGAATTTGCAAATATCTAAATTAATTTTGTTAAGCGCAGCTTAGGTTTCATTCATTAATTCTGCCCAAAGGTTCTCTCATCTAAACACTGGAATTTTGGCAGCTCAAATCTCACCTCTAAAATTGTGTTTTGCTAGTTAATGATGATTTAATAATAGGATAAAATTGAAAGTAAAATAATTTACTTGTCTATATGTGCAGCATTTCTTTTAAACTATACTTCATTCAGCTCTCTCCAGTGTAAGAAACTAGCCAACTTTGATTTCAAGTTCTCTCACACCAGTGTAACATGATATGCCCTGATAGGAGAGAGGGGGGAAAAAAAAAAAAGTGCTTAAATACATCTCTGCAGAAGTTTGTACTATTCTATCAATAAAATTTTTTAAAGTTTGTTCCTTCTTTTCAACAAAGATTTCAGATATACAGCTGGAGTATTACCATAAGAATAAAAAAAAAAAAAAAAAAATGAGAGATAGGTAAAACATCATAATGAACATAAAAATAAAACCAACAAAACTTTTCAAGGGTATTTCACACTGTAAAGTAATGGATTCTCCACTGAAACTAAAGAAACTTCCTAGAATAAAAAAAATACTTTAGAGGAAGGAATAGGCACTCAAGTTCTTAAGCAAAGCATTACCCAGTTAGGACCATGGTCATACTATTTTAGATAATATGTAAACACACATGAAGACAAACACCCTGCACTGAAATCTTACAATCTAAAAAAAGCCAGTGCTCTCTTCAAAAAGTTCCAAACCAACCACACCGTCATCATCATCAAAGAGAGAGGAAAGGCACTTGGGATGGGGCATATAAACAAAGTATTATTTTAAGCTTTTGGCTACCTTTGATCCCAGAAACTCAGAGCTATAAAGGTAGATGGGTGGTATCTAACAATGGTTACATTAATGTCAGAACAGTTTAATAAACACCTTTTTCACCAGCAGTCTAAGGATAAGCAACTTCTACTGGTTATTTTTAACCTTGCTCCAAAGCAGTTCACCAACTGACCAGCTGAAGGGTTATCTGTCACAAGTAGGCATTTTTCAAACTAATACTTGAAAACCATTTCTGAAGAAGTTAACAGGAACCTCCATGTGAAGTTTTCATACAAGATCAGAAAAAGCACAATGTAAGGCCCATCAGGAATGAGAAAATTCGATTACATCTCTCCACTGAAGGTGTATTTTTTAAAGATTTGTGTTCAGCTCCTCAGGAAACAGGTCCATATGAAAAGGTGGAGGTGACAGACCTCTTAAATCTGCTTGAATTCTTAGATACTACACAGTCAGGTGGCGTGTGAATGACCCCCCCGGTACCAAGAGCTTTTATCAAAATCCTGTGCACTGGTACTGCAGTCTAAACAGCTTTCTTAGTTACTGGACTAGTGGGGCATGCTTTTACTTTTCTTATCTCCAGCAGCAACTTAAATTGTCCCTAAAGCAAAAAGGCCACCTTGAAGCTATTATTCTCATTTTTCAAGGTTTGTACTGTCAAAATAAATGTGTTTTAAAGGAATAAACTTCCAACCATGCATAAAACCAGTGTCAGTGTAAGGATTTGTCCAAGTAGATGGTAACAGAATTATGGCAATGGCTATAGCATAAGCAAGTAGGACACAAATGCCCAGTCATGCTGTCAGATCCCATGGACTTGGGGTCTTTCAACACAAACCCAGCTGGAAGAGTAAAGTCATATATCATAGAACGAGACAAGCAAGTGTATTTTAATATAATCTGTAACAGGTAATTTTCCTCAGATCTCTCACAAAAATGCCCACTAATATTCAAACCAAGATTTGCATCCAATTTTGTGCCATCTTTCCCTCATAACAAACACTTAATAGTCAAATGCATCCTTCAGGTCTTCATATGTGAAAAATTGTCCTAAAAGTCTGAACTGACCGGTTATGCGGCCTTTCCAACTTGGTAAAACACTTTAAGAAAAATAAAAACCTGCTTTGCTGTTCCAATATCTTTTAACACAATAGGAAAACCTCTCATCCCCCTCCCAGTCCAACATTTACCGTTTGCACAGTCAACCGAGGCCACAAAACCACTCCTTCTACTATCACAGCCAAGAACCTTACTCAGAACCCTACATGTCCCCGCGATACAATATTCAGGTTAACAAACAATTTTATTTTTTTTTTAATTTTTTTTTTTTTCCCCCTGATTTTCACACCATCCTAAAACTTCCCCGGCCAGACCAGCGAAGACAAAGCGGAGGCTGGAAGCGGCCTGGCCACGCCAGCCTCCACCGCTCGATTGTGTCTGCACCTCCATACCCGGAGCGGCGCCGGGGCTGCTACAAAGCCCCCGGTGGAACGGGCAAGCTCTTTCAGGGGCCCAGGCCGCAGGGCAGCCGGGTGCCCCTTATAGAAGCCTCGCCGGTTGCCGGGGAACGGGGCCGTTTCCCGTGAAGATGCTTTGCCCCCTTCCCCTCCCAGACACGGCGCCCCCCGCCACGCACCGCCTGCCCCGGGGGGAAGGGGCCGCGGCGAGGAGCGGGGGGGGGGCGGGGGATGGAGGAACCCCCCGCCGCCTTCCTCCTCGTTCCCTCCCCACCCCCCCCTCCCCTCACCTCGGCCGGGAAGGGACGGGAGGGAGCGGGGGCACGGTACGCGGGGTCGCAACGGCCACCCCGGCGCGCACGGCCGGCGGAGCCGCTTCCCTCCGGGTAAGGGGGCTGCAGGTCCCGCTGGGCCGGGCACGCCGAGACGGAGGCGGCGACGAAGAGGAGGAGGAGGAGGAAGGGGAGGAAGGAGGAGGAGGAGGAGACGCGCGGCCCGTCGGCGGGCGGCAGCCGTTACCGTGCGGGCGCGGTGGGGCGGTTGGCGGCGAGCGGCGGGCGGGGCGGCGCGCGGTGCCGGTTGCTAGGCGCCCCGCCGCTCGCGCCCGGCAGCGATGCGGGTCCTGGGCCGACTCCCCGCGACAATCAACATCCCCCGGCGCCGCGGGCATAGACGCGGGGCCGGCTAGAGCGGCCGCCGGAAGTCACGGCGGCGGGAGGGGAGGGAAGGAAGAGGAGGAAGGGGAGGGGGCCGCGATAGCACCGCACTTCCGCTTTTCTCTGACGCCCCCTGGGCCGCAGCGGCGGAGGTGCCCGGGGCGGGCGGGAGTTTGGGCGCCGCTGACCGGTGTGCGGGTTTGGGCCGCCCCGCTGTGGCCTCCTCGGGCGGAGACCGCCCTAGGATTGGCGCAGCGAGGCTGCGGCACGGCGGCTGTCGTGGGACGGCCCTGAGCATTGTCCCGGACCTCCCTCGGGAGCTGCCGAGGGGAGCTGTACCGGGGAATCGCCTCCGGATGTGCGGCGGCGGGGCCTGGCCGTGGGTCGGCCTGGAAGCCCTTGTCAGCGTCCGTGGGGCTGGTGTGCCCCTGATAGGCGGCCTTTGGCCAGGTGATAGAGGCTTGATGCGAACCACGTCAGCTGAGTGCCTTTGCCAGCAAACCCAGATGTGATCCGGTGTGGAGATCAGATGTGTGAACCCTCACGGCCCTCAGAACTTTGCGGCTTGTTCAGTGGCTTGTCTGCTCCCTATCATAGAATCATAGAAACAGCTGGGTTGGAAGGGACCTCAGAGATCATCAAGTCCAACCCTTGACCACTACCGCTGCGGTCCCCAGCCCATGGCACTGAGTGCCACATCCAGTCTCTTCTTAAATATCTCCAGGGACGGAGAATCCACTACTTCCCTGGGCAGCCCATTCCAATGTCTGATCACCCTCTCAGTAAAGAAATTCTTTCTAATATCCAATCTAAACTTCCCCTGGCACAACTTAAGTCCATGCCCTCTTGTCTTGCTGATAGTTGCCTGGGAGAAGAGCCCAACCCCCCCCTGGCTCCAGCCTCCTTTCAGGGAGTTGTAGAGAGCGATGAGGTCTCCCCTGAGCCTCCTCTTCTCCAGGCTGAACACCCCCAGCTCCCTCAGCCTCTCCTCACAGGACTTGTGCTGGAGTCCCTTCACCAGCCTGGTTGCCCTCCTTTGGACCTGCTCCAGGACCTCAATCTCCTTCCTGAACTGAGGGGCCCAGAACTGGACACAGGACTCGAGCTGTGGCCTCACCAGGGCTCAGTACAGGGGCAGAATCCCTTCCCTGGACCTGCTGGCCACGCTGTTCCTGATCCAGGCCAGGATGCCATTGGCCTTCTTGGCCACCTGGGCACACTGCTGGCTCCTGTTCAGCTTCCTGTCAATCCAGACTCCCAGGTCCCTCTCTGCCTGGCTGCTCTCAGCCACTCTGTGCCCAGCCTGGAGCTCCCCATGGGGTTGTTGTGGCCAAAGTGCAGGACCCGGCACTTGGCTGTGTTGAACCTCATCCCGTTGGAATCAGCCCAACTCTCCAGTCTGTCCAGGTCCCTCCCCTCCCTATATACATTCTGACCGAAATGAGTGGTCACCAGAGCTCTTGATACAACCCGGCTGTCATTAGGACTGGGAGCGTCAGCGTGCTGCCACCATTGCAGCTGCACACACAAGTATTGCACTGCAGCAGGAGTCTGGCTTCTGCATCTTTGTCTTACAAATGCTTTTTTTTAAATTTAAAGCAATGTTGTTTGGTACTGAAGAGATAATGCATAGCAGTAAACTGGTACCTTAGTGTGAGCAGGCTACTGATCCCAAGTGAAACAAAGATAAAAAAGCAGGTGGCTGAGAAACCTCAACTACTATTCAAGTCTTCTGAGGGCTGTGGGGCCCTCAGCATTTGGGGTTTTAGTGTTAAAATGACGACAGTGACACTGCTGCTTTGTACTCTTGAAATATGCAGCTTGTTTAATCATTGCTATGTGGGTACATAGTACACACTGAGGAGAGGCAGATGGGGACAGGAAAAGACTGGGGATCATAGAACCATAGAATGATTAGCTTTATAAGAGACCTTAAAGATCATCAAGATTCAGCCTCCCTGCTGAGATGGCACTGGTTCTCTCCATTTGGGACAGTTCTACAAATCTGGCACTGCCCCTCCTTTGTCCCTCCCACCATACTTATCTTTTCTCTTGGAAGACTTTAGTTGTGCTTCCCTTGGGAACCCAGAAGCAAATGAACGTGGCAAACTAAGGACTGAGCACCCGGACTGAGGAATGAAGTGAAATTGTGAGGTCGATTTTAGTTTTACAAAGATGCATTGGTCTCTATACAAAAAGCATATGTATGTATATTTGTGTGTGTAGTGCAAAGTATTCACTGGAATGACAATTTTTTTCAAGTTGGTGAAGGGACTCGAGCACAGACCCTATGAGGAGAGGCTGAGGGAGCTGGGGGTGTTCAGCCTGGAGAAGAGGAGGCTCAGGGGAGACCTCATCGCTCTCTACAACTCCCTGAAAGGAGGCTGGAGCCAGGGGGGGGTTGGGCTCTTCTCCCAGGCAACTTTCAACAAGACAAGAGGGCATGGTTTTAAGTTGTGCCAGGGGAAGTTTAGGTTGGATATTAGAAAGAATTTCTTTACTGAGAGGGTGATCAGACATTGGAATGGGCTGCCCAGGGAAGTAGTGGATTCTCCGTCCCTGGAGATATTTAAAAAGAGACTGGATGTGGCACTCAGTGCCATGGTCTGGTAACTGCAGCAGTGGATCAAGGGTTGGACTTGATGATCTCTGAGGTCCCTTCCAACCCAGCCGATTCCATGATTCTATGATTCTATGATCTACTTTCCACATCTGAACTGACAGCAGAAGATCTTTAATTAGCTGAGAGAACAGTACCAAATTTAAATTTTGAAGTCTTTAGAATTGGGTTGTTTTCCTCTGCTAGTTTCAGTTTAATTCTTGACATACGTTACCAGGCTCACTTGCCAAGAAGAATTCCTTCAGGTTTTCCCTGCGGATCAGCGGCGGAGCCACTCAGTGGCAGTGCCCCCGGGCAATGCGGGGTTTGCTTCCCCAGGACCCGGCTCCTGCGCCCATCGCGGGGCCGCGCTGCCACCCGGCGGCTGCTGGCGGAGAGGAGGGATCCAGCGCTCCCGGGTGGATGTGGGCAAGCCTTTGGAAGCAGGGATTCTGGCTTCGGAGCAGCTGGTAGCTCAGTGGATTAACTCTGCACGGCAGAGCGCCTTAGGGCGGCTTTAATTCCTTATGGGCTTCAGCCCAAAGGCTCTGATTCATTGTAATTAACAAAGCTACCGTGGGGTAGAGCTTTATGGCGTCTTCTTCATGATAGTTCTTTAAAGGTTCGATATAGTTGTATCACAGCAGATATGGTTGTGGTTTTTTTGTTGTTGTTGGTTTTTTTGTTGTTGTTTTTTTTTTTTTCTGAATAGCTAAGCACATAGGAAATTTATGAAGGAAAGATTTATAAGCCCCGATTTTGTTTGAATTCTGTCCTCGTTTTTTTTTCATACTCATAGAGTTTGCACACGTAAATGCCTTCTAGCAAATACACACCCATTGCCTATCTCTGCGTGCTTGCATTTTGTAGGATATAACTTTTCCTAGCAGGTGTTCCACAGAAATGTGCAGTCATCACTGGGCATTAAAAATTTTTATCTTACTGGTGAATTGATGAACTTACCATTTCAAAGCTTTGGCTGCTTTGTCAGCCTGAGCTTTTCCCATTTAGATTAAGACATGTTCTGAAGATTGCATTTTGAAATATATATTTGCAAAATGTGCAAAAGTATGCATGTAGTTATGATCCTGTTAACATGGAATGCAGCTAAGGTGACTGGGCATCTACCTAATTTGACATGTAAGTTTATCAGTTGTGCCTACAATTTTATTAAAAATTTTATTAGAAAACTATTTATTCTGTCCTTATGGTCTCCCTATCCTGTTCTCTATCCCTCTGTGCAACTGTAAATTAGCTCTGTGGCTTTCTCCACTAATATGACTGAGATGCAAACCTTAGGGGTTTCCCACATGCAGGAACCATTGTCCTCATCTGCCTCTTTCTCTTGCATGTTGTTTCTTCACAGATGCTGTACTGACATCAAGTAGGGAAGGCACAGAGGCCATTTCTGACACTGTCACTTCCTTATGTTTCTTTTTTTTCCTATGCCTTTGTTTCTCTGTCCCTTGTTTGAGAAGTAAAGAGGAGATGGAGATGGTGAGAGGCTGTTTCCTGTGCTCGGGCATTCTGCAGAGTGCAACTGTGGGCTGCTTGGGATCATCAGTACTGGTGCAGAAAAAATAATTGAACTTTAGGACAATGCACGTATTTTGTTCTTTAATTACATCAGTGAGAGTAAACAAAGATGCAATTTCACAGTGTTATTTAGATGTAACTTTAGGTTTCTCTCAAAAATCAAACCAAAACAAAACAAAATCAAACTCGTCAAACCAGAGCAAATGCATGATTCTGGATTTTTGCATTTTTGCATAGTTAGTTTTCAGTCTGATAAGTAGACTGTGCAAGGTAGAGCGTGGGAAAGTGTAGGAGGGAGAGAAGACAGACAGCCTCTTGAGACATCCAGGTGAAGAGATTTATCCAGCTGTGTACTGTGCAGAAGACTACATCGAAGTATTTGTGTTCTAAGAGGAGGTACATAGAAGAGACCCATATTTCACATGGAAATTACATTTTGTGGAATGGTCATCAGCTGCGTGCGTATGATACTTCAGGTTAAATATGAGACACCTCCCAACCTGGTAGCCAGCAGGGAACAAGCTTAGCCCTGTGGCAGGAAATCAGTCAGGGAGGGAATCCCTTGCTCCAGGGCTGGGTTTATCAGGTGAAACAGTGAACTCCAATGTGCCTTCTCACACATCTCTGATGAGTTACAATGTGGTAACTAACACCAGTACTATTAAGATAGTATTTGGACCAGCTCCACAGTATTTCAAACATTCTTCTTGATTTTGTAATATGTATTATTTATTTAATTACATATATATATATGTTTATATAAAAGTGTATATAGATACCGTTGCCAAGAAGCTTCACATTAATGTCAAGAAAGAGCTACTCTGAGGGCATATGTAAAATTTTGGTATCAGGGCACTCACAGCCTAGGTAGAAAAGGTACTGTAAAGCTTAATAGGGTTGAGCAACAAGTGAACAGCAGTCTTCAATGTCATAATGTAGGGCACAACATTGTTTAAATCTCGTGTTAAGTTTGTTATTGAATTTGGCCTCTTGCTTCTAGAGACCTCCAGTCTAAATATATTAGTTATGGAACACAAATAGCAAAGTGGGTCCCCACTAAGAATTTTCAGCCCATAAAAGAAGATAGCAGGTTGATCTAGGAAAAAAATGAGATGAACACAAGGCTGGGGTGAGACAAAGGCATCAAGTACCTTTATTGCTCTTACACGTCTAAGGCTGAAGCAATACTGACAAATAAAACAGGATGAAGGCGTGGTTGTTAGCAGAGTCCTTGGCATGCCTCTAGTCTGTCTAACTTCCTCCCAGAAAATGTCCAGGCATGGTTTGGGAATAGCATGTTCTGGGGACTGTTCTTGCCCTTTGTTAAGAGTGAAATAAATTTCAGGTATATGTAGGTGTGACCCCAGCTATACACTGGCTGTTGGAGACAGAGAATGGTCACTATCCTTTTTTATCTATACTAGCAAGTATAGATATAGATACAGATCTAGACATAAATATAGAAATATAGCCTGAGAAAGAATGTCTTTTCTACACTCTTATATTCCAGTCGTTTTACTAGCAAGTATAGATATAGATACAGATCTAGACATAAATATAGAAATATAGCCTGAGAAAGAATGTCTTTTCTACACTCTTATATTCCAGTCGTTTTACTAAATTCAAAGAGCAAAGCTCCTTAGTGATTTCAGTGTGCCCAGATGAATGGCACATAAGTTTGTGCACCAAAAGTGCTGGTATCCTAAGCCTGTACTGAGATGTGAGCCTTCAGCCAGCTGGCTGTCAGCTCTGTACCTCTTTTTTCTTCCCATCTGTATAATGATAGTGGCCCTCTATAGAAAAATATTTGGTCATGAGGTGACAGCATATGCTCTAAGGTAACTGCTGTCTTCTGTTTAATTTGCTTTCTCTCAGAAGTGCCCATGGAATAAAGATCCCTATACAAGGACAAAACAACTTCTTACCAGTGAGGAAGGGCTGTTCCCATTCTGGTCAGCTTGGCCATCAAAAAAGTGTCACAAGAAACAGGATCCTGAAGCAAGAGGCCAGGCTGACATTGGATTGCTTGTCTCACACGATGGTCTTTGCCTCATCCTTGTCGGGGGAGGGAAATCCCTCAGAAGCAGCCTGGGAAGCCATCCAGTGGGACAGTTATCTGTGTGACTGCATCCCTGGGAATGCTTGCTGCCTGTGCCCACTCCTCCTCCACTGCTGCTGCTGCTGCTGCTGCCCAGGATTTCGCAGATGTTCCTCCCAGAGAAGGCAGCTGCAGCTCTCAGCCTCTTGGTTTCCATCTCCCCGGTGGTCTGCCTCCACCCAGCTTTGATAGAACTGCTGATAGTTTGTCCTTCCCCCAGCCCATCCTTTCACAAGGACCAAGCAGTAGTAGTCAGAGGAAGAGGGATTATTCTGTGGCTTTTTCACCCCTTCCTCTTCTGTGTAGCTGTAACCTTCCCTTTTTTTCCTCTCGAAGGAGCATGTAAACAACTGAGAGAAAACACGAGTATGCAGATAATCCATATTTACAGTCGGATATGGTCTCATAGTTTACATAGTAGCCTGGTATGTAAATAAGGACTTTTTTTTTCTCCTTGCTGAAGAAAAATGGATTTGCAGAATTTAATGTGAAAGACAGGTTTGCATTGGTTTTTATTCCTCTGCTTTTGTTACGATCTTTTTTTTTCCCCTTGCATGGAGGTTTGAATCTCCACTCCCCATGTGAGGATGGTATAGCTGTGTGCACTCATGCACATCGACTTGAAAACGCATTTCATCTGTTTACATGTTCCAGTTAAAGGGCAAACCCCTAAGGCAAGAAAATGCGTCATCTCAGGACTGTTGTGACCCTAGGGTATGTCCACACCACAGTCGGGAAATGGGATGACTGCATGCCTAGGCCACTCAAAGTCAGCTTTGTACAGCTAGCTCTGATACACCAGAGTCTGAAGTGAACTGAAGCAAAATCAGTTACTTGCAGAGCTTTGCTGTGTTTGGAGTTTACCAACAGCTATCCTCACAAAGGTAATGAGGTTTTTTCCAATTAATCCCAGAGCACAAGTCTTAGGTCAGGACTATGATATCTTCTCAGGGTTGCCAAAATTCACCAAGCCATAATACAACAGTAGCTTTGCAGCTCAAGAATCAAAAAAGCCATCACTACCAGTTGTGCCACTTCCCATAAAGCACGGTGGACAGAAAGGCACCAAGCAGTCCATGACTGAATAGTGAGCACAATGTTGTATTTACCCTATGAGTCTGCATTATGCAGCACAGCCTTAATACAAGAATAATCAGTGCTACATGGCCAGCAGTGAAGGAACCATACAGATTGATGTCTATTTTGAGAAATTCGGTATGGAGCTGTTTCTAGTTGTGTGTTTACAGGGAAATTACAGAATGTTCTGTTGTTTGCCACCAAAAATTTCAGTTTCATTGAAACTGAATTTCATTGAAGTGTCTTTGAAATTTCTTTTGAAAACCTGTTCCTTTTAGGAGACTAGGAGAGACAGTCTACGTTCAGATATCCAGACAGAATTTAGAAATACCCTGCACTTTTATTAGATTGTACCCTCCACTTGTACACCAGATATATGTGAGTTTGGTCCTCTTTTAGGCAACTTATTACCTGCAGTTGGCTAATGTAATTTGTATATTTTATTTTTTACTACAAATAAAAATGAATATCAATAACAACGGGGCTTCAGGGAAGACAACCTGTTGAAAAATATGTGATTCCTTCCAGGGAAGAATGCTTTTCCAGGCAGACACAACAATTCCTTACCAATATGAATGCTTCAAACAAACCTGTGCTTATGGTCCTGTCATAATACCCAGGTTTCAAACTGGCTTCCTTACAAAAGGAACCACACAGATTTTATTATATCTTTTAGTTTTTGAGGTGTGCTGGGAATTTCAAACTTGGAGGCACTTTAAAGAATAAGCTATCCAGTGTATGTTCTTCCTGAGCACCTTGCAGCTTGGGGACACAATGATCACAGTGGCCTCGCTGCCCAGGACAGCAAGGCACTGTGCAGGTGTCTGAAAAGTGGCTTCATTGCTGTGCTGGTGTTTTAGGCTGGCATATTTCCATCCCATCAAGAGGCTGAGATAAACCGAAAATGTATTATCTGTAAGGGATGAAAAAATGCTTGCTTCTTAAGACCTTGCAGGCTGTGAAAACTACTGCTAAACAGCACAATGTGAGCACCAAGCTCAGGAGCCAGACTACTGAGTGCAGCTCTGAAAATAAAGGATTTATCTAGTCTAGCTGCTCTGGAAAACTGTCACCAGGCAGCTGGGTGGAAGTAGTGTTTCCTTCAAAAAAAAAAAGTATTAAATCAGATAATCAGATAGGACAACTATTTTTAGAAAGTCCTTATCTTAAAATGCACATTTGCACAAGCAGATTCTGTGATTGAAGCAGCATTTGAAGCTTCATCTGCAGCTGGCATGCTGCTCTTTATGTTCTGGTGTCTGATAAGGGCTGAGTTCATGTTGAAAATTTTTCTTTAGTTGCAAAACACTGAGATTTTTTTTCTCTGCTCAGCTGCCTGTTTTCACACACAAATAAAAAAGTAAAAAAAAAAAAAAAAAGTAAAAAAAAAAAGTAGCAATTTAGTTATCTTTGAGACCTCTGTCAAATTCAGTTGAAATCAGGCAATGAGTTCAAACATTATTAGGAGGGAATGTATACAGACACTCATGCAGCTGCATCTACATCCATGTAGATACAGAAAGATAAATCAGATCAGCTTTGTTTCCATGTGAAGAAGGGGTGTAAGTGTTTTTCAGTAAATATTAAAATACATCATTTTGTACAGAAAAGCAGGAAGGAAAACAAAATATTTTCTTTAAAATAATTTACATCAATATTTAAAATGGTTTCCTTCAGCGCATTTGTGAGTTCCTTTCAAAGGCATCAGTTGCTTTAGTCAGACTAAACATACATTTTCTGTCTGCAAATATCTTAATTCAGCTAAAAAATTGGGGCTGTTGAAGCAAACTTCCAGGACTAGCTGGGCTGTGCCCTTATACAAGTCAGTCAGTGGACCAAGGGTTCCCAGACAAATAAATGCTTCTTGAAAATATGTTCATGGCCTTCAAAATGGAGATAAAGTCACTAATTGTGTTACAGTCAGACTAAATTCTTTATTTACCCTTCTGTGTATTGCTAGTTGCTTTTATTTACTGTTTGGTGTGCTTGTCTTTTTGTTTGTTGCTGAACTGTTGCTCAGAGGCATGGACTGAGGAAGAAGGAAGATGCTTTGGGAATATTTCAACCCCAAGAGGCTTGCAATCTAGACTGCTAGATAAAGGGAATAGTTTCAAGAGAAGTAAGAGGAAATAAAAGTGCCTACTGCCTACTCTTACATTACAGCTTTTGGCAGCTTTTTTTACAGCTGTGATCCTCACATTTTGTGGAGGAACTACTTCATTTCTCCCCTCTCTGCATTCTGCGTTTCATGTGGCAAATGAAGAGTGAACGTGGCTAGGTCAAAAGTGTGGGAAGGATGCTGTTAGTACATTTAGTAAGTTCAGTTAGTAAGCATTGCAAAGCAGGGTGGCAAAGAAGTGTTTTGTGAGAAAATTCCAAGTTTAACTCTTAATTCTGTGCACATCCCAGATGCCTATCAATAAGGTGCTGCAAGGCTCAAGCAGGCATTAGTTAGTATGGATTCAACTCCAGATTCTGAGCATTAAATCCAACTGTTACTTTCAGTTCAAGGGGTAAATTCAGTGGTTAGCATGGGTTTGGGGCATTTGCTGTATCAGTCCTTTTCACTTTGTGTGAGGTCGAAGGGCTCTATTCTATTTCCCTGTAAGAGAACAGCAGTTCCCACTGAATTTCCCAATGCCTGTGGCAAAGAGCTCTGCCCTTTCAGCTGTGCTTACCAGAGTTGTTCCCTGTCTGTTCCAGGTGATGAGTTTGGTAGTGAAGCCACACGTGTGTGCAACAGCCGTGTGTCAGCTGATACAGCCCCGCTGATGGCAGAGAAGTTGCTCACGGTTAGGCTGGGGAAGAAGGTCTGCTTTTAATTGCACAGGACGGAGATAAAGCTGTGAAAAAGTGAAATGAAACAGCCCTCCCGTTCTAAACCATTAGGATGATACAGCAGGACCTGACCCCTATCCAAACCGAGGGCCGAGATGTTTGCACAGCTCTCAGCTCACAGCAAGCCACTTTAATTAAACGTAGCCCACACATGAACCCAAGTGGTGATTTTGGGTCGCCTGGAGGACGGTGCTACCTCACCCGATTCTCTCGGGGGGAAGGGGGGAATGAGAAGAAACACACTCCAGCCCTCATGGCTCTTCAGGCGGGCTCAGCACCCGCCTGCAGGGGTGCCCAGGGGCAATCAGCACCCGGCAGGTCCCTTGTCCCCCGCTTTGCACTGCCCCAGCCCCAGCCCTCGGGGATGGGTGGCTTGACTCGGGAAGCAGCCGGGCTACGCATCCCATTGAAGCTGCCCCATTCCTGCTTTCCTCCAGGTAACAAACGGAACCGAGGGGACGGTATTGAAAGAGCAAGTGAAGCGGAAATTTAAAGCCTCTCTGCTAATATTAACAGTATAAATAACCGAAGACGTCTTGTAAACAGTGCGGTCATAACCCTGAAACATTAAACAGCGCGGTGGGATCTGGCGCATCAGCTGCCGGTGCCGGGGGAGAGCCCCGCACTCCTGTTTATCTCAGCCTCATCTCCCACGGGCTCGCTGATCGATAGAGGGGAGATGTTTAAGTTAAAAAAAATTCCCGGCACCGAGGAACGGGGCTAGAAGGGGATCCTGCGCCTGACTGTACTTCATCAATAGAGAAATGCTCCTGTCCCCGCCGCCTTGCGGGGCTGCGGGCCGGGCTCCCGCAGCGAGGACGGGCTGTGGCCCCAACCTCCCCCCCACACCCCGGGATTTGCTCCAAATCTTTAGCTCCGAGGAAGCAGCCCTCCCGTGGCCATGCACGGGCTCTCCGTAGCCCGTCGGGCGAGCGCGGTGGCTTCGCAGGTCGCCTGAGGCCGGCAGAGGCGCGGTCCTTCTCCCGCCGATCCCCAGGGTCGGATACGAAGATTACACCGCTCCGTGTTCAGTGGAAAGGAAGGTTTATTCACAGAAATAGAGCAAAACCTGCTTGAGGAAAATATATCTATATATCTTTAGGGTGAATTGCTTCATAGACATGACTGTCAAAGTCAGTTTGTTTTTTTTTTTTCTAGGCATCTACATATTTCACAGGTCTCAGACAAAAGATACACGCGTGGTAGGTTTTGTTTGATCTCTGTCTTTTCTCTCCAGTAGCGCTTGAACCAGCAAGGCTGTTGTTGCAGGACACTCGACTGTACACGTATTTAATAAAGTTAAATAGAGTCGGGCTCTCTCGGGGTGGAGTCTTTGCTAGGGCACATTTGGTCTCCTCTGCGCCGGGATTGCGGCTCTCCTCATCTCTCTGCCTGGGGCCCGGGGCATCGGCGGGGCCGTGGCGTGTCCCTGCCCTCCCGTGGCGTGTCCCTGCCCTCCCCGCCTCCCGCTCCCGTCCCCGGCCGCGCAGGGTGGCTGCTGGGCCCGGCCGCCGGGGCTCAGGATGCCGTCGGGCCGCACAAGCGGTTTGTGTTCACCACTTCTTTCAGGTCACTCTCGGGTTTGCCGGCTACCATAAAAGGCCAAGTCTGTAGCCAGGAAAAGACACGGGTGGGAAGGGGGGTTATATACGGATAAATAAATGCACATTGCAACGCTTAATGCCCCAGCAGGCCCAGCTCGGGGATGCCCCAGGGGTCAAGCACGCATCCACCGCCTGAGCCCGCTTCTGGCACCGCTCAAGAGGGGTTCAGGCCGGGGTAGTGGCCGCTGGGCTCCGGCGAGGACCCTTTTGCCTTGCACCGGCGGGTGCTGCCGCTTCGGCTCTCAAGCCGCGGCGGGCCCTCCACGGCCTTCCCCCGGGACGGCGGAGCCCGTCGAATGAATTCTCGGCCGAAGGGAAGGAAGGAGCGGACCCACGGACTCAGGGCACAGCCGCCGCGTTCCCCCCGCCGTCCCCCGGCCTTGCTGGTGACCGACCGGCCTGGGGCTGTGTCCCGGCCAGGGCCGACTCAGGCCCAGCCGCCGCCGCCGGCTTGCCCCGCCAGCCCTCAGCCGCCCGCCTTGGCCTTCCACGGCTGCTGGGGCAAGTTTTGTGGTTTATATCTGGATTGGGTGTGGGTTTTGTTTTACTTTATTATTTCCCCCCCCCCCCCCTTATGTTGTTCTGCTGAGGATTTTGGGTGAAGCAAAAAAAAAAAAGTCTCCTAGGACTTTTATTAGCTGACACAGCAGGTAATGGACTTTCCTCCTGAGTCCAGAGCTCAAAAGGGAGAGCCAGACCCAGTGAAACATCCCCCGATCATCTCTACATCCCTTTATCAGTAGGGGTCTGTGTGTATGGGCGATGTAATGCCTGGATGTTGAAAAAGAGTCTAGGCAGATCTCTCCCATCCCCGGTTTGCCTCAGTTGCACATATTTTTAGATACGGAAACTGGGTGTTTCTGGTGGTCAGGGATGGTAGGGAGACCACCAGGCTGTTGGGAAAAACTTTCCATGGGTGGTAGAAGCAGTAGGAGGGACATGGTGCAGCCAAGGGAGGCTTTGCAGAGTGTGCCTAGAGCAGACACCCCACCTGGGGGGTCCACACTCGTATTTATTTCTTTTTTCCACTTTAGACAAATGGGAGAAACATCCTGGACCCAGAAAATCTGAGCAGCTGAGTGCAGAACCCAAAGAGTTTTGTCTTAAAAAAAGCTAGGGATTGAGGATTACTATGGCAGGCCACGTTAGGACAGAGAGGAGGGATAAGAATATATCCTGACTCCTTGGCTTGCATCCTTCCTAGAAGATACGTTTCTCTACACAAATTCCTATAACAACCCACTTGTAGGTAGAAGGTTGCCATCAACTTGCTGAGGTTTCTCAGGCATTTTTGAGGCAGTCCCTGCCTATCTGTGGCTAGCATGACCCCTGCCTGTTTCCTGGAGGGGATTGCCAGGAGCAGCTGATGAAGCCTGGAAGGCTCCAGCTCTCGGGGTACAGGGCAGGAGGGCAGCTGGGAGTCTGTCCTCTTGCACACTACCTCTTGTCACCCCACTGGCACCAGATTCTCTGGGAGAAGCACAGTGAAGGTTTCTCTCTAGACATGCCTACTCCCAGCTCTTAACCCACCTCTCCCCATGCACATGCACCCAGAGCACTTGGCCCTGGCGGGCCATGACTTACCAAGTTGACTGGGTGGATGTAGCCATTTTCGTACTTGTCATTGGCCAGGATCTGCCTCAGGTGAGCAATGTAGCTGGAGGCCAACCTCAAGGTGTCCAGTTTGGAAAGCTTGGTGTCTGGGGGCACCCAGGGCAGGGTGGTCTTAAGCCTAGAGAAGGCTTTGCTAAGGACCCTCATCCTTGCCCTCTCCCTGGCGTTGGCAGCGTTTCTCTGGACCTGCTTTCCCTCCTGGCTCACTCCATTTAAAGGGCTCTTCTTAGGGGGAGCTTTTTTCCTCTTGCCCGAAGCCCCTCTCCCCTTCTGAGGGGAGCCATTCTCACCATTGGATCCCTCCTCGTTGCTCTCGTTGGACGCTCCAAACTCTTTGTTAGTATCCATTTTCAGGCCATCACACTCCAGCATCTCCACCTCCTGCAGATCTTCCACATCACTGAGGGAGCCAGTGGACATGGTCTGTAAGATGCCGAAGGACCAGCAGAAAGGAGGGAGCTGAGGGGGAGGAAGATCAGCTCCTCAGATCTACTTCAAGGTGGCGGAGAAGAGAAGGGGTGCCAGTATTTTTCTCCCCTTCCCTCCCCCCCCCCCCAGCACCAGACGCGCGATACCAGTCCAGAGAGGATCCCCGCCCTCCCACCCCCCAACCCTGCTTTGCCTGTGTTTGAGGGAGGGAGGGAGTGTGTGTGAGAGAAGGAGAGAGAGAGAGAGAGAGAGAGAGAAAGCTGAGGAATTTAGTGAGGACACTAGTAATTTATCTGGGGGATATGAGAGGCGGATCCAGCCCAGGGGAGGGGCCCTGCCCGCTGAGCACACCACATCCCCAATCACAGACCTTTGCACAGGACTGGGAATGAGGTATCCCAGCAAGCCTTCTCCGAGAGCTCAGAACTGGGATTCAGATCTTCACAACTGGAGCAAAACAACTTGCTCTCTCCCCCTGCTCTGTTTTTCCTCCCCCTTCGTCCTCCTCCTCTTCTCCTTCCCCACTTCCCTTTCCAGCCCAGGGTTGCTCTCCCCCTCCCTGCCTCCTAGATGACCCAGGCAGCTCGTGTCATGATTCTTGATGAAAGCCAAAATGGGTCATGAGCAGAGAGAGCGCAGCAGATCCATCAGCCAAGCCTTCCAGGGAGCTTTGTAATGCGTGCCATCAAAACGCTGTCCTGTAACCTAATCTGGGGGAGATTTGTGGATGATTATATTTGCAAACGCATCCTGTCCAGCTACTAGTGTATTCCAGGAAGAGAGCGCTCCACTGCCCCGCCGGCAGCATGGACCTCGCCGTCACAGCCCGGGGGCTGGAGACAGGAAGATCTGACTTCTTCCAGCCTTCCTGGGTGGCCTCCAAGTCCCAGTCACATCTCGTTCTTTGAGTCCCCCCCAGTTTTAAGTGTCCCAGAGGCTGCCCAGTCTGCAAGTGTCCCGGGTGGCTGAGGTCCCAGTGGTCCACAGAGTTCCACCGAGCTTAGTGTGGCTCCTACAGGAAGAGTGCCATGCCTCTGGGGAGGATCAGCATGGCTGTGGATGGACATGAAGGGAAAGAGAGGGGGATTATTGGATGCTACAGATCACACAGAGCCCCTACCCTTCTCAGCATATTGTTGCAGAGCAGATGTCAGTGTCTCATTCTGCTGTACCCACGGAGTGCTCCGTTTGCTGATTTGCACATGCTCAAAAGTCGGGATGTTTTTCCTGAATAAGACCCCTTCCATGGCAGTGGTGGGAGTGAGGGCCTCAGGTTGTACACTGCAACCCCTGAAGGCAAGCATCCCCAGTCATTTTACCACTAGTGTGAACAAGCAGGTTGCTGTGTAGTTTGAATGAGCAGGTGCACACTGTAGTTATGATTTTTATGGAAGTGTGTATTCAGTTTCTGCAAAGCAGACTTTTGAAAGCAGTTAGCCTTGGCCTAGCTCTTCTTCCTTCCTGCGTAAAATCTTCTCCTAAACTCACGTGTGGAGCCCAAAGAGATCAGTAAAGCATGAACTTGCTCCCCTAGCTCCTTTCTTCCTCACACACTTCCTGAAACCTTCCAGATCCTCCAGCAGCCTGGGATCGTGAATGCAGGGGACTAATGAACTGGGTACTTTCTACACACAGTGACTGACCTGACTTCACGAGGAACAGCACTTATTCAGTTGCTTACCTGAGAATTCACAGGGCTCTGGCCAAAAATGTACAGCCTGAGATGTCACCATGGCATGCAGTGGCTTTGGAGTTAATCCAAGGTCACTGAACTACAGAAAAGTCTCTTACTGACCTGTGTGAGCATCACATCTGGTTTTCTGCATGTACCAAACAAAGCCCAAAAACTGTTAGAGGGCCAAGCTGATGTGTCTGTCAAGCACTATGTATTGTCTGTTGTCTGTTTTAGTAGGAGGCAGAGTGTAGTTTTTGATAGCTAGCAAGGAAATCTTTCCTATCTCTTGATCGATCTTGGTTCTTTGTCTCACATAAACCAGAAGAAAAAGGGCAGATCTGAACTTTAAACCAGCTCTTCACTGTTTGGCTGGAAGATAACACCTTCCCACTCACAACAGGATAAGTACATTAAGATACCATATCTCCAAGCCCTGGGCTCTTGGGAATTCACTAACTTCTAACGTCATGTTATGTTAACTGTGCCCTGTTTGTGTTTTCTGTGTATAAACTAAACAGATTGTCAGCATTTCAGTCCTAATTAATGAATTAGCTTTTTTTTTTTTTTTTTTTTTTTTTTTTTTTTTTTTTGGTACTTTTTTCTTTTCTTTTCTTTTTACTTTATAACATCCTTGTTGCAGTTCCAAAATATTACTAATCACCAGTGTGGAGATTTATGAGCCTTCTTATATTCTAGGCCTGACTGTTGTTTGTGCAGGTGGAGATTTAAATGGCCATATCCATTGCAGAGATTTATAGTCCAAGTGATTGATGTTAGAAATGAGCTACAAGACTCTTACTGAAGCAAGGAAGACAGAAAATCAAGTTGAAGTTCCTTGTGTATCTAAGCACAAATGACCAGAGAGCACAAAGTCCCATCAACATTTCAGCACCAGAAGCTCCCAAAAGTACAAAACAACAACAAAAAAGTATATACTCACATCCTTTCTATCACTTATTTTTTAACTTTACTGTAGGAATTTCTACAAATTTGTTGTAAAAAGCAAAAGGAATGATCTGTCTTCTTAAAAATGCCTTTAGTATGCTGCTACATGTTTGTTCTGAAAATTAAGGTGTGCATACATGTTATGGGCTTTTATAGTCGCTACATATTTGTAGCTTTTAGTGACATGTATATTTTTGAGTCTTCAGAGCCAGAAAAATTGATCTAATACTGATCATACACTTTTGCAGAGACACAGAATACATTTTTGTATTTGTGAGTTTGTCACGTGGGTGTGATATATATGCCTGTTCATGTAGAATACTGTACTTTGATTCTTTTGGTTCCTTGAATGCAGATTATTACATACTATTTTAAGAAAAAAAATGCCCCTTTTTCCCCCTCTCCAAAGGGGTCACATGGGCAGAACTCAAACCCAAACACCTCTTCTCTCTGGATAACTCCTTGTCCTTATTTGTTTGTAGCATGACTTGAGCCTCTCCTTTTCTGATTTTTCCTGTTCCTTAAATGTCCCTCCTGGTCAAACCAGGTCTTGTGTCCTTAATCTAGCTCTCGGTTTTGATCCTTCTCCCCTCACCTGAACTGCCTTGTCCAGTCCTCCTGATTCTCCTTTTTAATCATAACCTCAGCTTGGGATGGAGACCCATGGGGTGGAGACAAGTGGAATCCTGTGGGAAGGATAAATCTGGGATGGCTTCAACCACTGCGGGGAGGGTGTGGGCACGTATCTATCTCTCCACTCCTGGGCAGGCAGTCCAGCCAACTGGGTTAGTAGCTGGCTGAGAAAGACAGATGGAGCTAAAGTCCTTTTGGCCTCTCCAGTACATTCACTTCTTCATTCATGTTTTTAAAAAGGAAGACAAAATACTGTCTTAGGGAAAATGAGTACAAATCTGTGGATTTGCCCCGTAGAGGATTTTCTCTTCTGCATTGCTCTGGCTACACAAGAAAGTGCATCTGTCTTTTACTTCTGCTTAAGAACCACTAACCCATAAGGTAATCTAGGACATGCCAGAGGTGCTGGGGCAGATTTGGGATGCCTGATCTGAAGGGTATCAGATGGGGACCATGTCACACATAGGCTTATGCTGGTCTGTGGCAGGTTACAGATTTCCCCTTGGAAAAAAAAGGCCCAGAGTTTATGTCTCCAACCTTCCCTCCCCGGGGCTGAAATAACATAGTAATTTGAGAACAGCTTTGGAACTCTTGAGGCCAAGATTTCTGCAAGTGTCTCAGGATTTTTCATGGCATGGCTTGGTTTTGGTTTGTTTTTGGTTTTGTTTTTTTTTCTTTTCTTTTTTTTTTGATGTTACTTGTCACTTATCAAGGCACCGTATTTTCATTGTGCATTGAACAGTCACCCAAGAAAAACCTCAGATCACCCACAGCTGAGGAAAACATAATCAGTAGCTGATTTCAAAACTCTTTGCCCAAGTATAATACAGGTGTTTTCCTGTATTTTGGAGAGTAGCCAAAGAAGTCACCCCACAGGCAGCCGGCTAATAATGAATCATGTTTAGTTAAGTTGGAGAATAATCAGAAATAAAAGTACAAACAGATTAGTGTTTTCAAGTTGCAATAAAAAAGAATAAATTTAGTTGCACTGTGATTTCTCTTGCTCACTCTTGGTCCCACCTGGAAATTAATTATTTTGGTGGAGGGACTTCAGAAGTGTACTTCAACATATATAAAGTGCACTAATACTAATAATAATCTGTAGTATATGGATAATAATACTAATAACTAACACTACAAATACAATACTACTAATATAGTCATATTAATATTACTATAATAACCCTATGATTGTGTTAGGATTATTTCTTTTCTGTTGTAGAGGATGGACAGGGCTGGGGAAATAAGTCAGCATTGTAACAGTAGGGTAGCTTTTAGGGAGCACCAGGGCACTGAAATCCTCCCACTTGTTCTTTCCAGGGCTATCTATCTGTCTCTGTCCAGAATTTTGATTTGAAAGGTAAAAGACATTGTGATAAATAACATAAAGCAATACTCAAAGAGAAAAAATAATGTCACTGCCCAGACAGTAAAAAGCCTGTCCTGGACAACTGGGCCAAGAGGCACATATTTGTATGAGAAGCCAGCATCATTACCTTCACCCAAGAAATCCCATATTGCTTCAAAGCCTCAAGAAATCAGTGTTTTTGAGAAACTGTTTTCTGGAACAGTTTATTGTGGAGAAAACACCAACAATATTTCCTCTTATTTTCATGTAAATTTTTCATGAAAAAATTTCATGAAAACTTTCATTTTTCATGAAAGTTTTGCTGAAACATAGAATGGAAAAAATTCAGTCTTACTGATTACAGATTAGAGCATTTAAAATGAAGTAAACTACAGTTTCAAGAAAAAATGTGTAGAAATTTATACAGCAGTCATAATTTAATTTCATGGGATTTTTTAACCCTTGAGATGTCACAAACCCCAAAACATTAACAATCTGGGGAATAAAGTTCCAAGAACATTTCTGTAGTGGATACTGAGAAAATATTTTATGAAACTCAAAATATTTAATTCCAGATTTTATATTATAATCCTTTTTGGTACCTACATTGGTACCAAAATCTGTGACACATATAAGTAGTGCTCTTGTCTACTGCAGGGGGTACCTGCATATGTAATAACTCGGCGATTTCTCCACCCTGACTTCCACCATCTGGGACATTTTTCTTTGATTAGCTTCATAAAAAGCAGCAGGACTAAAATGGGCCATATGAACAAGGATGCAAAAACTGCCTCAGTAGAAACAAATTAATGATTAAATATTCTAGCACCTAAGAGAGATGCTGTCTAGGGCATTGTCCTAATCAAGAGGGATGCATTAAATCCTGCTGTGACTCACTTTGCCCTTCCAGGCCAGGTCTCTGGTGAGGGTTTCTGGTACTGCTGCTGTGTCAAGCAGTGTCCTGCAGAGGAACTATGAGTATGCAAAAAACCAAAAAAGGATGTAAGCTGTAGAAGTTATCAAAAGAGAAAGAAGACAGCTAATCCTCGATGAGCACTGAGCCCAAACTTTCAGTTAACTTTTCACAGTCGTGGAAGTGAATCTTCTTTTGCTGGATGCTTGTAGGAAGGATACCTTGGTGGCCGAGTCATGTTTGGTTTATAATGTTTATTTATTCCTGTACAAATGGAGATTCACAGGTAGTGAGGAGAGCTATTCTCTTCTGTCTCTATTGCAAGGACTATTACTATCTGCTGCTTGCAGGATGCATCTTGGAAATATCACGAGATAGCTGGTGTTGTGAAATGCAAACTCTTTTATGAAGTGGTCAAAAGAGAAATATGCAAAATAGCCAATATAGCTTATGCAAAATTATCACTGAAGGATTAAAGAGCAGACATAATTCTTTTATTTTTAATGTCTCCATCTGTGATGTTCCTTTGTTGGCTAATCCTTTGCATTTTTGTGGTTTTAAGGCACCATTAAATTTGTCGATAAATTATTTCTCATTTGCCTTCCAATAATTAGCACATTGGATAAACTTTTGGAAAAGAAAAGATTTCTGCTTCAGAGGGAAATTTGGAAAAGAAGAACACTTTGTAGGGGAGTGGCAGGAGGAATGTCAACTATTCTGGTGAGCATTTATTATTTGTATGGTTTATGGCATGATATGCATGCGAGTAGACAGAGATTTTCTGAAATTACTACTCATTTAAAGTGCTCACAGCTTCTGAAAGTGGGGTTCCATTCTTGAATGCAGTGGGCTGGCCTATGTCCTCCATTTCCATCCAGATGAAACATCACATTCTGGGACCCAGACTCTTGTAAGCTCTTTGTGAACTGCTTTGCACTATTACAGATTAAGTTGGCCACAGTTTGTGCTGTTGGACTCTACACTCCACTTGTCATGGTGGCTTTGCATTTTACCAGCTCTGCTAGGTGGCCACAATTAACCTTTAAATACCCATGCTGAAGTGCAGTGACATCAAAAGGAGTGACCATTACCTAGCTGGAAAAATATTAGAGCCAAAAATATTGGTACAGTAAAACAGAAAACTGGTAATATTCATCTATCCACATGTGTGAGTGCACACAGGGATTCATCTAACAGAGAAGTTAGTGAAGATAGGATGTGTTGTGGATGAGTCTCAAATGGGAGCATTAACTGGCAAGGAAGAGGAGAAGGCAGATTACACATCCTGCTCAGGTGACATAGAAAGACCACGGTCACCATGCATTTCTGTTGATTCTGACAGGCCTTCTACATGCCTCAAAAACTGTGACTCTCAGAGCTCCTGGAACATCCCCAAAGTGGGGTCATGGCACTTTGCCACAGTGCAGTCCTCTGGTTTTATGGTGCATAGCGTAGTTCATAATACATATAGAAAATGGTGCTGTTTTAGAAAGTAGTATTGCAAAAGCACTTAATAAAAGTCTATTTAAGTAATTTACATGAAATAAATAGCTCTAAAAGTGAACCGGGGAATAGCATAAAAAGAAGACCATAAACATAGGTTGCCATGAAGTGCGATGAGGCTTAGATAGTACCAAAGAACTGAAACTACAGAACTGAGAGGAGAAAAAGCCCCAAGAAAAGACTGTGAAAGCAGTTGTGATCTCCTTTCCCTCTCTGCTCTTTTCCTTTGTGAGTACAGATCCAAGGTGACTTGCTCAGGCTGCACAGTATTCAGTTCTTAACCAGGGGTGTGAGCATCTGAGAAGGAAAGCTGGTTAAAGGAGAAAAACAGATGAGCCATCAGAACTTCTGCTAGCCAGGACTGGCAGGCCCTGCATGCTTGTGCATTTGGTGTGGGGAAATAAAAAACACTTAATAGATGCTCAGAGTCTATCCAAAACTGTTGGCAAAAGAAGGCCTCTGTTTCAGGGAACCAATCATTAAAACAGCTTTTTTTTTTTTTTTTTTTTTTAAAAAAAAATGTTATGGGAAATGGGAAAAATAAGCAGATATGCATCTGCATCTGCTTATGTCATAAGAGCAGATGGGATGATGGCTGAAGGTGATGTGAAGAGGGATATGTTCTCTGGAACCTCCTGACTTAAAGCAGTGACAAAGGATTTTGTGACTAGCTGAAGGATTTTTATTTTGATGCCTTATTTAATCTCCATAAAATTTCAGCTGGTTGTGCTCTGCACAATAGATCTCTATTAGCTGGATTTTGTACTCAGATAAGATAGAGCTTTCTTTGTCACACAGACCATTTGGATTACACAGCAAATTTACCAGACATCCTATGCCATGCCATTTACTATATACCAAAATTTGATGGCAAAAATGTCTTGATGTGTACTCTGTAAGGACTTATTAAGGAGGTACATGGGATTCTGGTGCTTGAGTTTTCCATACTCTGTCCTGAAGAACAAGAAACATCAGGTAAAGCCTCTGTGAACTGCAGCACCTATAGCATATGCCACATCACCTTTCTGTTTCTCCTCTCCTTGCACACTTCCCTGCCTTACAGAAACTTTATGAGGGGCTTAGGCACTATGGTAATGGATAGCAAGGGTAGCTAAGATAAATAACCTGATAGTTCGTCGCAAGAAAATGATTGATGTTAGAATACCACAAATATGTTGAAAGCCTAAAATATCTTTGTGATGTCTCCCCATTTCTTGAAATACCAATTAACATTTTTCACTCAGATACCTGATGTTTACATTGGTGCATTTTTACATTCACATGTCTTACAAAATGGATACTCGCCTGACTTTGATTTTAGATGAAAGCACTTGTCCCTCAAACTCATAGCAATTCTGAAACACAGAAAAGTTGATTTATAGGAGGAAAAACAACGAGTTTTGATCATGTTAGTGATGAGTGACAAGCTGAAAGTTTAAAAAACAGACCATGAGTACCATCCACTATGGCACAAGTAGCAATTCACTATTGACTAAATTACTCTGGAGTCCCCAGGCTCTCTGTGAAGAAAAATAAAGTGTTACTTTGGTTTCCTGTAATCCTTACTCCGTAAAAACACAGGAGTCCCTTAGGAGAACTAAAATCCACTCCTAGGCTTCTTTATTCCTTTTTGTAAGTAATTGTCTCTCCCATGAAGGGTCCTACTTCCTTGAATCAAGAGCCAACGCAGACTCACAGGGTGCAGTGGGGCTGCAGAGAAGTCAGCTTTTAAGCCTACCTTCTTTTAGTATCCCTTAGACAAAAGACTTCTTTTTGTTCCCCTGCTCCACCTTGCTTCATTTTAAGACCCCCTCAACACTTACCTGTGAGATAGCTGTGTACAGGAGATCGTGCTCTGAAGCATCTCTTTGTCTGGGTGTGAGAAGCAGCCAGGAAGGCTCAGCACCACAGAGTGTTTTGCACCACGAGCAGGACATAGCTGGATTTTTTTAGAAGAAGTACAGCTTGCTTTGCTTCCCTGGTATCAGAGCATACATTCAGCTCATCAGAGCAAGCCTAAATGTTTCTTCTCACCTGAGGTATTTATTTTTCTTACTGCCACATATCCAAACTACTTTTGTTTCCCAGCTTTCTATGACACCCTTTCTCTTTTCAGTCTGCTTGTCTCACAGCAGTTCTGTAAATTTTTCAGTTTGTTCATTATGGGGTTGTTTCTCAGAGATTTAAAGATCTGGTTTAACTCAAACTCTTAAAGGAACTTCTCAAGTAATAATCTCCACTTTCCACCAACGAATGGTAAAAGTATTTATAAGTATATAGCATATATTTATAAGTCCAAAATTTGAATCTGATCTTGTAGCTGTAAGATTAGAAAAGGAGATCCTTTGGTAATAAACTCAACTTATGGCATGTGTTGAATATAACAACTGTAACAACAAGCCAAGTAATTCCTTCATCAATCTGTTCCTTCCAATTCTGAACTATCTTTATTACAGGGAAGTTGTAAAATACATATCTTGCTACTTGAAATTCATTGTTTTCCTTTTTAAAAATGGTTGAGGAAAGCTAAATATCTCCAGGATATACAACCCTGTACGAGGTGTTGGAGAGGGGGGAGGGTGTCTCAGTGATGAATGACCAGTCATTCAATTGTTTTCTTTCTTGCAGAAATCAGAGACAGAGTACAGTTTATCTTACCCTGACTTTTAGCAAGACAGATTGCCAGGCAAAACCCCTGGGTTGCAGTCATCCAACCTTCAAGTAGAGTAAAGAGACCATTGCTGTTACCCTTCCAGGACTCACTCGACCCCCAGTGCCTTTTAAAAGTCCATGGTGTTTCTCTCTGAGGTTGTAACATGAACTTTAGCTTCTTTCACACCATTTTTACATTGGACTCAGTCTGGAATGATTAATTCAGGGCCCAAATACTCTGCTATTAGACAGACTAAGACCAGCTCATCCCTCTGCATCCCTTGAAAACCACAGTCACTGCTGCAGACTTACCCTTGTGCTGTGTTTAATCCCCCCAGATACTTCCTTCCAGGTGCCACCACACTGGGTTTCCTCTAGTTTGAACATTTCAGTCCTGCACTTCTATACTGGCATCAACCAAACTTCTCTTTCACAGGATGGGTGTGAAAGGGAAAAAGAACTGTGTGCCAAGGAGATAAAATCTCTAAGTAGAGCCAGGCTAAGTCCAAGGTGGCCTGTCCTTCTCCCGGTTCTTTCCTTCACTTATCTTTACTTGTACTTTTCTTATAATCTCTATTCTGATAATTTGTAACTGTACTTCTGGATGAAGCACCCTGAATTGATTCCGTCTACATCTGAGAAGCAATGTAGACCTTAAGTAGCCTTAATCATGCCCTGAAGGTGCTTATTTCCCTGTGACAATCATGAATGGATAAGTTCATTTGGAGCCTAAGTCAGCTCCAAAGAAATTGGGCTAAAGTGCACACTATTGAGCTGTTTGATAAAATTCAGAGTAGTGCAAAAGGCAGGACAGAAAGAAAGAGTTAAAAGGGAAAGATGGATGTGCTTGCAAGTGACTGTAATGTGTTTATACAGCTCTCAGGCAGGCTAGCGGATAATTAAAGGGAAGAACTGACACTAGACACTGCACCGCCTTATACACTGAAGCACAGGGAAAGTCACACTAGTGGGATCATAAGGAGACAACAGGAGATTCCCTCCCCTGCTTTTTGCCATTGGAGTTAAAAGGATGCCTGAATAGTCCTCAGTGCTGCAAGAGAGTTAAAATACACTGCGAAAGTTAGGGTCCAAATTGATCTTACTGCAGTGCAGTCAAGTATTCATAAATTCTGACCACAGCAGGACATTCACCTTTGCCAGGCAACAGTTCAGCATGATGTACCCTCATCATCTTAAATCTGTCCCGTGAGCTCTTCATTAGCTGCCTATTCCTGTAACTTTAGACAATACTTTCATCTCAGACTTGCCTTTTGGTGAGATGAAGCACAGAATCAAGTCCTTGCCTAAGCCACAGATGACCAGCTCCTGGGTGGGTAGAGAAGCCTTGGCAACTGTGGGTGTTTGTGATCGGGGGAGTGATTACCTGTTCTCTTGCCATGTGAGGGGTCAGAGAAGACCATCCTCCCTTTGGACTGCCCAGACCACTTGGTCAATTTGTCAAGAATCCCATAGGATAAATAGCTGTCTCCAGAGACCTTTATAGTGACAAATCCAAATAAATCAGAGACACTTTTACTGAGCACTTCAGCAGACAGCTCAGTTTTAATGAATTGGCCTTCAGACCCCCAAGGAAGATTTTCTTTCCCAAGCCCAAGGGGAACAAATAAGTGCCAAATTTTGCTTTCAGGGTAAAACTCTATCAATCCAGAATGTTATATTTTGTGGTTGCTGTTACTAAAACTGAGAACAGTGTTTTAAACAGCACTGGAAAGGTAGCAAAGAGCTCTCAGGATCTGTATGATCAGTGTGCTCAGTGCAGAGAAAAGATGATGCTATAGATCAGGTAGTCTTCCTCATCAGTGACTGGGGATGGACTTTGCATTCCTTTACTAGTGCCCTTCTGCACTTTTGACTGGAACTCATCACCAACATAAAACAAGAGAAAGAAAAAAAAAAATCAATCCTGAACCCTGCCAATACCAAAAATCATCGCAGATTCACAGATAAAACCTTGCAGGTTAGTCATCATGGGTTATTCAAACACTTCTAAGGCTTAACATCTTGATCCCTTCTAAAAACTTCTTTCTCCATTTCCTTCCCTCCTTTGGGATCCATCTAGATGCCTACTCAAATACCTGATGGCGCCAGAGGAAATTCTCTTGTAACAGATACCCTGTGATGTAAAACCAATATTTTGTTTCTAGGGTCATCCTTTTCACACCCCCACAGATCCTCTTGCTTCACCAACCTGCCTCTTGGTCAACCCAAAACATGAGAAATTGTGAATCCAAAGGGTGGGATTGCAGAGCAGTTTAATAGGCTTGGTGACTGCTAACCCACACATTTCCTCAGCTTCCTCCTCCCGTTGTGGTAGCTTTGTCCAGTAATTTATGTCAGGTTAACAGGCTGCAGGGCAGATACCTCTGCTCACAGTTCAGCAAAGGGAGTAAAAGAGTAATCTAACCCAAACTGACACGTTCATGATGATCAGACCAGTGGCACCTTTTCAGATAGGCTAATATCTAATACAAAAGAACGTATTTCAATGGTAGTGCCTAAGTGAGTGTGTCAACAACCATTCCCAGGTAAAACAATTAATTTAAAAGCTGCGTTTGGTGTAATTCTTGAGCAAACAGAAAAGCAGAAACATTTAGTTTGTCATAGTTTCTCATCGTTTGTTAAGGGAATCGTGGTAGCAATAAGTGTATCAGTGTTTGGAATTTTGTCAGGATTCTTGGTTTCAGGATTCAGGAAATTCTTGGTTTGATACTTTATTGTGTTCTACTTCTGGTTTTTATTTATATATTTAAAATATCTCTGGCTGTGCATCCACTTTACCTGATAATCAGCAAATTGCTTCATATTAATATATTGCACTTTAATGAGCTTTCTTAATTGTCACTAGGAATACGTAAGAAGGAGCTCTTCAGAAAAGACCGAAAGCAAACACTCTTTTAAAGTGATGTTTGAGATGCTCACTTCCTCATTTAGCTTTATAATACATAATTTGGGTGATACCTTTAGGATAATTATGGAAAAAAACAATTTTCTTATATAAAATAGATAATCCTACCTTTTATGTAAGTTTAATGAAGCTAAATGCAAGGATCAGGTAGCAAGGACTCATTTCAGATCTCTATAACTGGACTACAACTGAATTTCACATAAGAACCATTTTCTTTTTAGATTTTCTTAATGAAGCAAGCAAAGAGAAGAGATTATTTTGACCTACTTTCAATATTTTAAATAAAAAATAATATACCAATAATGTCAGGAAACAAATATCCTTTTGACTGAACTCCCCCCCCCCCCAAAATAAATTTCTACAAAATGGCTGCATGTAAGACTTTCCTATTGAATGGGCAATATATTGCACTGGTAATGTCATCCAAAATCCTACAGAATATGACAGAATGCTTGTTCTCTTCTTTAAACAGTCTCTTCCATTCTGACATAATAGATTACATAAAGTTAAAGAGAAGAAGAGTAAAAATGTATTTTTTTAATGATTAAGGACTGTTCCAGTTGAGTCAATGGCAAAACTCTGTGGATCTGAGTTGAATATATGGGTATAGGTGAGGTGTTGTTTACTGCACCCACATTTTTTTTTGAGAGCAAAATGTAAATGAAATATATTCCTTGCACAAATTAGATTACCTCAAGTTGTCTGCTGACTCCTACTTAACACAGAGCACAGGGATCTCTCTGTGTTCTCCAGAAACTGAAATCCCTCATATCCATGCAGCCTTAAGGACTGTTACAACTGTGTGAATTCTCTGTTGCACCGAAGAAGTAACACAATCATGGAAAAGTGTCCATGAGATTTTGCTTTTATCTATAAAAAAAAAAAAAACACGAGTGAGTTCTCCCAGCCCTCTTTCAACTGCAGTGACTTTTTTTTAAAAAAAAAAAAAACACAGATCTTTGTGCAGAGCCTTGCCTGGTTGCATGGCCATGAGCAGGAGGAAATCAAGGTTTTCCTCCATGTGTCACATTTGAATGGTAAAATGAGCAAAGAGAGCACAATCTGCATCATGTGTGCCATAGCTCACACCTCAAAAACTGGGTGGGAACTCGCAAAAAACAAACAAACAAACAAACAAACAAAAAAAAAGAAAGGACTACTAAACAGCCTTGAGTCACGCTCTTCCAGAATCAGCCAGATATTGCACAAGGTAGAGATGGATGGAGATAGTGCCAGTGGTGGAAATTATTCCTTCCAAGGAAGAAAACAGATGCTGAGAAAACACTGTCTCTGCAAGTTCTTGGTTTTACCAGAACACCTCTTTGAGAGGTAAAACTCCCAGTTAGCAAATCTTAGAGTTGAGACTCAACCTGTGTCATGTAAGATGAAAAAGAAGAACTTGCCAAGAGGGTTCTTTGCTTTGGTTAGCAAAGACTTTGGAAGAAAAAAAAAAAGTCTCACAGACTCCACCTAATTGCTTCAGTGGCAAAAAATATCAGCTTGTGTAGTGCCTTACCAGCAGAGTCAGGGCTGCATAAAAAAAAAAACATAATTACCTCTGCAACAGGAGTTAGGGAACAGTGCTGCGACTGCTAGAGAGCAATGTTATTAGGAAGTGTGAAGGAGTAGAAGGGAGTTGTTTGTGATAACCTGACCAAATGATTCCTAAGTTGTTGTCTCTACAATTCGTCAGCCTGTCAGGTAAAAAGTGCAAGGAAAAGGGAATCAATATCATTACCCCCTTCTCTCTCTGGCCTGTCCTGGTGGGTGATAGACCATAACAGTGTTGGTTTTGACATTATTAGGTTATCCTGAAAATAAATCTTTTTGAAAAGGTGAATTATTGGACAGAGCTTAGTGCTGACAAGCAAAAGGTTGGGGCAATGGTGGTGAGGGGGCTGTGGTGTCTGAGATGCAAACCCATTTCAGGAGGCCACCAGCATGTGAGGAGCTGTAAGTTTCATTCTAGTTTGTACTTTGGCAAATGAATGCAGCTTTCAGTCTGGTAAATATCAAACTGCATTTATGGCTTCTGAAACTATTTTTAATCCAGCAAAGAAATGAGACATTCCTTTTCATGTAATCTAAACTGTGAAAGGTATACCCCTGCCCAATAAAATTAAAAGGTAGTAAATTTTGTCCCTATAAAAGGAAATCCCCACTTTTCCCAACATTTAGCTCATTTGAGGAGTTCACTGCTGTAAGTGGTCATCAAAATAATATATTGTGGCTGTATCTCTTAAAAGAGCAAGATAATTTTATGGCCATCAGCAACATCTGTAACTATGCAAATGAAGATCATGATAGTCGTTGTCCAACCTTCTGTTTTACAGCATAGAATAAACCCCCTTTGAGACACAGAAAGTATTGGATCATTGAATAATTATCTGATAGGTGGTCTCATTTCTTCTGACACCTAAGAGACAAGGTACCATTAGACTCAGTGTACCAGACTATTTGCTCATATCTACTCCATCCAAAGACCAGGGTAATATTTCAACTGCTTGATGTGAACTCAAACTTCATGTAGACATGTCTGAAGATTTGGTGTCAATAGTGGGTTGTTATCTGTCATTTTTGTGATGCAAATTTAATGAGGCCAATCTACCATTCCTGGAAAGTTGTCTGAACATGAGTGATGTGCTTCTGGCACTGTACTGGCATTTAAGAAATACAGGGTCACATCCTAATGCCCAGAGATATACAGTGTGATCATGAACAATACATAGCTGCACTACACATTAACTACCCCTCTCAAAATTAGTGTAGGAAAAGGTTTTTTTTCATCCAGTGTCTTTCTGTCACATCCATTCCATCCTCCTCTCTGTAGGAAGACTCTTATAGTAAATTTATACAACATCTGACAAAAAGACAGAGTTTGCATCCTGAATTTCTTACTCATGCAAAACTCTTCATTGAAATCAGTAGATTTAATTTTGTTCTTTACAAGACTTTCAGAGGTATGCCCAGCCTGTTTGTAGCACCAATCTGCTAAACTGCTCAAGGAATCCACTATGTCTGGGGAAAAGAATCCTGAAAATTCAGTTCCAAGTAGTATAAAATTCCATTTCTTTCATCCTTCTTATCTTCTAGCAGGTACTTTTAAAAGACATTCAGAAATATTTCTTCCAAGAGTTCCTCTCTGAAACATCCCTTATATGTGTCACAGTTCCTTACTGCTCGTGCTGGTGATGTGGAGCAGAATCACAGGAGCTGTCAGGGAGCTGGATGAAACATCCACATCTTCTCCTGCTCTTTTTAACATTTCTGAGCAAATCCTTCTCATTCAGAAAATGCACAATGGAATTTATGACAGGAAACCACCAACAAATGAAATGAGCCACGAACCATCAGCTTTTGAGGCTTCACAAAAGTCCAAAATGAGCCTTCCCCTGAGGGAACCCTTGTAAAGAAGTACATTTTAGAACCCTGGACATGGTTCTTCCACATACCAAACCCTGTTGTCGTGGACCCACTTGAAGAGACCCTCACCACCTTTGACTTCATGTCACCTTCCCATCCTCCTCCCTGCAGTGACAGAGTTCACTGCCTGCTCTGCTGTCATGAGTCAATCAACTCTTTGGGTGGCTGTGCTCCCAATCAGATTTGTCATAGTGCCTGCTTTCAAAACACTGCAAAAAGATGTCTCTTTTCTTGCTTTAGAAAAAATCAAACCATTCCACAGGTCTGGGTTGGAGTTCAGCCACCCCAGCCATCAAATCAGCATGACTGAGGGGAGGTAATCCCTGTCAAGAAAGGAAAAAATCCCTTAACACTTCTCTGCTTTTAAAGAATTCATTCTCTGGAAAAACACCCTCCTGTTAGATAAGGGGCAACCCAGTAAAGCCACCATCCATGAAAAGGGGGAGGGATATTTCAGGCCACACTGCTGTTTTAATAGAGCTATTCAAATTCATTATCACTGCATGATACAATCAGTTCTATATAGTTATCAGGATTTGGGGCTGTTTTCTTTTTCTGCCACTGACAAATAGGCCAAAGTAAACCAGATCACTGATAAGACAGACCCCTGGGAAGATGTTCTGCCACACTTGATGCATGGATAGGGCTTTTTGTTCATCACTCAGATGATTTTGTCTTGCAGCCTCTGTTTATTTTCCCTCTTCTTTCATTGCCCAAGTTTTAAAGGAGCCTGAAATAGAATAGGATTTATGCTATGATCTGCAAACCCTGGGCTTTTTATTTAGTAGTCTTAAAGACTATAAGGCCAAGAGGCCTTTGGTATCCTCTTGTCTGACCTCTGCTACAACCCAGGCCATTAGCTTCCTCTGACTTAATTCTTGTTTGGTCTGTCTACTGGAAAAACAACCAGTCCTGATTTAAGAATAGTTAGTGGTGGAGAGAATTCATCACAGCTCTCCATGAACTGTTCTCATGGTCAGTTACCCCATCTGTTGAAAAATTTCCATCATACTTTGGTTTAGATTTGCTGAGCCTCAGTTCCCAGCTGTTGGTTTTCATCGTTGCTGTACCTTTGTAACCCTAGATTTCCATTAAGAGTCATCTCAGAGAATGAGGTGGCATTTAGGCAGATATACATTGCTTAGAGATACTTTCAGTCATCAGAAATGGGGTCTGAACAGAGTCACATAACAGTTTTCTGAAAAATAGATTCTAATTTGTTATCATTCCAAATGCAACTGTTTACATTTTCTCTTATTTGAATTACAGGCATGTGATTTTTCCATACCTGTGGAAACATAACTCCTACTAGATGCTTTTAAGGATCACTGGGTAACATTTAAGATGAGAAATGGTCTGTTACCCAGAATTACAGAGGACCCACTTTTGACATCACTGTCATTTGAATTAAACAAAAATATTTTATTTGCAAAGCTAATTCAGTAAGTATGAGTGGTCAAAACAAATTCAGATATCATACTTTTGGTGTTATGAAGTTATGAATTACAACTGATAGGGGGCATGAGATCTGTTTCTGAAAGGTGCTTTAATTATATTTTAAGATGTTTCTCTGATGCGATGACCATGTTCCTGAGGATTCTCTTTCAAACACTGTCCAAACCGAGGGAAACATGAAAGATGGTAAAGCTAGATTAGGAAGACAAAGCAAATCCAAGTACCCACAGTTTGCCTGTTTGGTTGGTCTCACTGCCAGTTGTATGGAACTTTACCCTTTCTGGGGGAACATCCATCAGTGCTGAACCACATTTACTTCAGATTATGCTTTCTGATATGATTATATACAATACTTTAATTTTCTGGTTACATATAATATTTTCATTGCCTATTTATTGTTATGCTCTCTGGCCCCTACTCCTCAGCTATGGATTTGGCTTCTGACAGCATCTTGTACACCAGCACCTTCTGTCCTGAGCCTTGTCTCCTTTGATCACAAATAATTTTCCCTTTTTTTTCCATAATGTGGAAAATCTGGGATTTATCTAGCCCTCCACTGCCTAGTGACTGAACAGGCTAATATTCTCTTTGGAAAAACTTTTCTCCTTCTGTCCTCAGATGAACTGAAGAAAAGACTAGCAAGTTTTGAGCCTGCAGTGTGTCATTTTTGTAAAAGAAACAGAATTGGCACTAAGAAGAGTTTTCTGAGTATTTATTGAGACTTAATTCTTTAAGAACGATTGGATGGGAAGATCCTGATCAATCTAAAAAAACAAACAAACAAAGAGAATTAAAGACCAAGAGAAAGAACAAAGCATATGTGTTTGATCCCTAGGCTGGGTTCTGCTACAGGCACCGGGTCCCTTTCTGCTGGGAGAGATGGGTCTGGCAACTGAAGACAGGGTTTCAAAAGACTTTGTGGGAGAGAAGTAGTAGTGAGAATACTTAAACAGTGAAACAACTGCACAGACGTTTATGGTGCTGCCTCTTCTCCTGATCTATTTTCCTCATTCAAAAAGCCGCAGTCTTGTGAGGGCCAGAGTGGGGACAAGAGAGCTGTCAATTGCCTTGGATCAGTTGTCTTGCCCTGTTCACCAGAGCTCTGGGGACATAGCGTGCAGGGAAGGTAGGATGTCTCATAACAGAGACATTCAGATCTCTTGACTCCCATGCATAACTGTCCCCAGGCAGGAAGAGATGCTTTCCACATTGCTCTCGTGTTGCTTAGCCCTGCTAGCTCATGAGGACAGGATGGGCTGTGAGTTGGATCCAGGAAGTTTTCCTCAGAATTTCCAAGGCATGAGAAAATGCCCTGTGCCATGTGTCCTCTCCCACACAGAGCAAGGAGAGTAGCTGGCCTAGGAGGGAGCTATGCTGGGTTGATGCCAACTGGGAGTTTTCCTTTGCAGATTATGAATTTTCAGTTGCCATTTAAGATCAGTCCAGATGGGGGTGGGAAGGAGAGAGCTTAGCCCACAGGTGGACCATGCTGACACTTCCATGATGATAAAGTGGGTACATGAATCCACCGTCATACCCAAGCATGTCAATCCACCGGCATACCTAAGCAGACAGCTTAATGAAGAGGACTAAATCCATACCCAAGTGGAGACAACAGTAGAAGTACTATTGTCACTTTTGGCACTCAAATACAGTCCTACCACACTAACCACTAGCACAGTTGTTTTCTGGGTTTTCTTTTCAGTGGCACTTGGCAACAGCTAGGTGCTAGGAGAACATATAAATTAAAAGCAACTGTAAATTCAACTACTTTGCAATGAAACCCTGTAGATATTCCAGCTAATGGTGCTTGATCATTCGTTGATAAATGCTGTGTTGCCACCCATGTAACTGAGATGCAAGGACAATTTACTATTTAAAATTACACAGAATCACAGAATCATCCAGGTTGGAAGGGACCTCAGAGATCATCAAGTCCAAACCTTGATCCACTACCACTGTGGTTACCAGACCGTGGCACTGAGTGCCACATCCAGTCTCTTTTTAAATATGTCCAGGGATGGAGAATCCACTACTTCCCTGGGCAGCCCATTCCAATGTCTGATCACCCTCTCTGTAAAGAATTTTTTCCTAATATCCAACCTAAGCCTCCCCTGGCAGAGCTTAAGTCCATGCCCTCTTGTCTTACTGACAGCTGCCTGGGAAAAGAGCCCAACCCCCCCTGGCTCCAGCCTCCTTTCAGGGAGTTGTAGAGAGCGATGAGGTCTCCCCTGAGCCTCCTCTTCTCCAGGCTGAACACCCCCAGCTCCCTCAGCCTCTCCTCACAGGACTTGTGCTGGAGTCCCTTCACCAGCCTCCCACCTTACAATGGGAGGGTTTAGTTTTGTTGGGGTTTTTTGTCAGTCAAGTTGATGCAGTAGGAATTAATACTGCATGTGAATGAACAATAGTAATTATTATGCTCTGCAGTTAGAAGTTCCAGTGTTTTTTGTTTATTTAATAATTTGCTGGAATAGTTCATAGCTGGCTCCTGTTGTCCAAGTATTTAATTTAAATTCAGCTTTATAGCAGTCCTGAAACGTAACTGGTCATCTGGCTGAAACCAGAAGGCAGCCAATGAAATTGACGGGAAAACATTAATCTGAGTTGAAGAATTCAGAGCACATGTGTGCAATCATTCCTCCTTTTACGTATGCTCTCTGTTCTTTCCCTGCTCATGCTCCCCCAGCTCCCACCCCCCCCGCTTCTCATTTCACTAGTCGAAGGAGAACGTGCCAACTCTAACAGCACTGTCCGAGGCAAAGGAAAATTAACACCAGCTTTGCTTTTCTGCATTCAGAACCCAGTCCAAGAAGGACACTAGAGTGAATGTGAGTCTTTCTCCTCCCTTACCTGGCCTGGGATCTGGCCCAAGTGTGTATTGCTAGCATGTATCACTGCAGGGTGTGAGGATGGAGGAGGCAGGAACCAGGCTGTGGGTGGCAGTGGAGGAGACACAGACTGGAAGGGAGGAAAGGAGAGGGAGGGCTTGCAGGAACTGGGGAGGAGGAGAAGGGAAGTTGGGCAACCCGGGGCAGGAGCAGAGGTCTAGGACCTTGAGGACATGCTGTCTCTTGGGCTGGAAGATGAGGCTGGTCCCATTACTCCTCTGATGTCACTAAGCATCTGTGAAGTGTGTATTTCTTGTCTACTTCTGCATTCATGCTGCAAAAAGCCTCCTGGGTCTGCTGCAAACTTCATCCAGGGATAGATGTGCTGTGGCTGCCAGGGGGTCATGCTCTTCCAGCAAGCCAAGATAGGGTCACCCTGCTTCCCCCTCCTGGCATTTCATGACAAAAAGGGAGGTGATGTTTTCCCAAGGAAGGGATTGCATCAAAAAACAAACAGCCTTATGTCAAAAGGGCACCCAGGTGACAAAAGTGAGCATTTACCATCCAGGAAATGCCATAAAGGATAGTACTTGCATTCTCATTTTGAATGGCAGTGTGCAGCGCGGGGCAGTGTACAGGACTGCTGCCTTAGGGGTAGCAGAAGGTGGTAAATGAGTGGTAAATAAGATGGAAGAAGATTAGAATTAAAGTGTATAGTTAATGTTCATGGCAAAACTGATTCCATCCTTTGCCTATGCCACAATGCTCCTAATACTGAGTCCTAGCATTCCAAAATCAAGAACCTAGCTCTTAAATAGATAACTGTGTATTCCCCCATTTGCCAGGGTGCCACACATGGTTCCTAGACTGGATTTGCAGAAGCATTCAGGTCTCAGCAAGTCTCTTGTCATGATTTGAGCTTAAATAATCATTATAAAAACACTGTACCCTTTGGCAAATCAGATCCTGTCTCTTGCAAGGCCTGACATTCTTTGAGCATTCAGCTTCTCATTTTTAGCTGTGAATAATTACATTGCTGCAATCTGTAATGCATGGAAAGCTGTTTGAGTGTCATAAAGTGTACAAAATTTTATATGTATGTGTGTATATATATGCATATGTCATATATATTATTCATAAACACTGCATGAGAGATAATAAAACAGCTACACTCTCTCATCTGTAAAGCTCTATGTGAAATCCAGGTCTCTGCCATTCTAATATCATTATTGCATTTGGCACTTTTAAACACCCATATTGATGGTCACGAAGACATAAGGTTGAATGAGGAAATATATTATATTCTCAACACCAGAGGGAGCCCATCTGGGATATCATCTACTTTTTGGCAAAGGGAGTGCGCCTGGTTCTGAGTAAATCCCCCCAATTTATCTCTTTTTCTCTGTCTCACATTTGTGTGTGCACACACACACATGAACACATACACACACTGAGGTTATATTAATCACCACAGATCCCCACCACTTCAACGCATGTGTTTGTATAACCAAAGTTGCATGATGCAGTGTGCTTTATGTTTTTTGTTTTGATTTGGTTATTTAATTCATAATTCAGTTGAGATCTGAGATACAAATGCTAAGTAGTTTTTTGGCTTGATGTCATATAGAGTTTTAACAAAATGCTTTTCCTTATGGCCTCTGGCCAATGTGTATGCCTTGCACGTCATTTGTGGATGCTCTCAGGAAAGAATGTGCAGAATTGCATTTATTTTTTGGCATTATGGGTTGTATGAAAGCTACTTTAATGCTTGTTTTAGGCCAGCTATTAAAAAAAAAAAAAAAGTAACACTACTTGAATTTTATAAACAAGAATTTAAACAGGGCTGGTTTATGTTATTGTTACTTATATTTTACAATGAAGAGGCAACATACTGATCATCAGAAGCCAAACTTGGCTTTTGTTTCCTAACAAATGTATAAATTACATATATGTTGAAAGCTTTCCTTACTGTTGAGTCCAATTTTTTTCTGACACAAAGCACACAAGTTATGAACAGTATGCAACTCAGTTGGAAATTTTGCCACTGGTTTCAAAAGAAGCACGCTTGAAGTACAAATGTGAAGGTCTATTCACAGGGCAAAATGCATGAGCATTCTGGAGGCATGAACTTACTTTTCACTCTATAGATGTGAAATGTGTATCAGTAAAAACTTTCTGACTTGTTTCTCTGCAGTATCACACGAAAAATAAGATTTTAGCAACTTTAGCAAAAGGAACATGCAAAATTGAATGTTCCAGCAGCTCAAAAGGGAGATAGATGGCTGGAGGGGTAAATGCCTTGGCTGCCTGGAGTGTATAATGAAGCTGATCCACCTGACTAGTGTTGACAAGCTGAGATGTGGACATCAGTCTGGACATACCTTGTGCATTTCAGAAGCCTTCCCCAAACTGCATGGCAGCTGCTGACCTCTCCCTGCAGTCCTAGTTTCTGACACATCTGGTGGCACCACAAATGCAATAATTTCTGTGGAATGTCACAGCAGATGCTAGAAACAGAGTAAAATTTCCAGACAAAAGGTGTAAATGTTTGACCACTTGGCTCTCATGGATTTGTCCTGGCAATCCCTTGTCTAGAAAGCAGGGAGAAAAAACAATTGCTCAGGATCCTTGGGTTTAAGTTCAGTGATGCCCAAAGTGAGCAGCACCATCTCACCTCTGGATTTTGGCTTGCTCAAAGGAACATTGCTGTAAAAAGTAAGAGACAGAGGCTGCTCTAATTTACATCTGTCTGCAGGCTTCTTAGCAACCAGCAAGCAGGACTGCTAGCTTTCCCATATGTCTTTCTTCCTCTTTCCAATCCAGCCCTTGGCAGAAACTAGGGCTTAAAGGAAAGAAAGGGAATGGCTTGAGGTAAATTTATTCAGAGACAGTTTGCTCTCTCCAAAGATTCTAGAGAGCCCACAGCTGAAAGAAAGGCTAATAATAGTACCAACTTGGTCTGATGACATTGATATGATCAATACTTGCAAACTTTCAATAAATACTGAGAAATATGGTGAGTGATGTGTGAAATGAAGATTCCTTTGGACATAAGAAATTATGAAAAGCATTGAAGAAGTGTAGACCATTTGTTTTGGAGAGAAAGAGATCATGTATTAAAATATTTGTTAAACATAAGCTCTAGCAATAGCTTTAGAATGCCATCTATTAAACTGATTTTGAAATGACTTTCAAATGTGAACATAATTAGTTCGGTAAGAAGAAAAAATGAGGTAAGCAAACATTTTTCTTAAGTACAGCCTTCAATGACTACAGGGCTGGATAGCTGTGCTAACTCAAGGTGGCTGATTTAGAAACAAATACTGACTATTACAGGTTTTCCTGTGAATGGGTGAAAAAAGCAATGAGAATAAGGTCATATATGTGTTAAGTCAAAGCACATCATGTTTGGTTATAAAAGTTGAAGAAATGATTGGCATATTGCTGCATAGTGGGAAAAGAACCAAGAACTCAAGAATTTATTTATTTACCTTAAATCATTCCTGCATCCAGACACTCTACTTTTGATTACTTCAGGTGAAATATTTTTTTAATAATTGAATGTAGAGATTCCTAAAAAGCTGGATATGCTTGATATTTTGGTGACTATTATTACTTTGATTTTTTCAGTGTTTGATGGTTTTATGGTTTCCTAACTTCTGGCCCTCCATATTTCTATTCTAAGCAGATATTGATACTCTGTGTTTACCTCTGCACTACCTTCGTCGAGTAAACATCTTAAAGCTCACTGTTGAATGCAATGCTAAAGGCTTTGCAACCTATTTCAATAGAAGGGGACACTGGTTAAAAGAAGACTGGGGGATCCTCCTCAGTGATGGTTTTTAAGGACCTGTTGAATAAGCAAATGTCTGGAATGAAACAGATGTAATGGAACTTGTACGTAAGAAGGGGAGCACCGCAGATAATCTGTGGAGAGCCCTTTGATTCTTGAAATACTTTCTGTTGTTCTAAAATATAAATAAAGAACTAAATTCCATTAATAATAATAATTACAATAATTAAAAATAATAATTTGTAAAGTTTGATAGCATAACTGAAACTCTCATTAAAGATGAATCATTCTGCTACATTACTTTTTTTTTTTTTTTTTTTTTTTTTACAATAGCTACTGACACAAACCTTTCTGTTTTTGTATAATGGTGCTGGTGCCACCTTCATTAAATCCTCTGGCTCTTCGCCAAAGGATTAACCTTTGGTAACCAAACAGAAAATAGCAGAGGTCTTGCTCTCCCTCAGACTTTGCTGTTCTTTGTCAGGTCCTTGCAAGATGGACAGCATGGCAGCACAGCCTGAGAAGGTCTGAAAGCCTCTCAGTTCTGGGTACAGAAGCAGTGATAACAGGACACATTAGAGATTTTTATGTGCTATAATAGCAACTGAACACATAAACAGCCTTTAAGACTTTTTGCTTGAGAGTTTGAGTCAAATACAGATCAGAGCAGGCCAGGGAGAGAGGATGTCCTGGCCATTAGCAAAAGGGAGTTAACAAGTGATGAAGTCAGGAATGTGCTGATGTCTTTAAGCTGAGTGAGGGGGATAAAGTGTGGGGAGTCACAGCTTCCTGGTGATGAAGCCACTGTTGGGTTAATTAATTGGGGTGGGATGCCTGCACATTGAGGGGAGGAAGGGAGTTTCATTTGGTACATGTCTAAGCTTCCAGCAGCAGATACAAAGGCTTGGGAAGCTAGGGGTAAGATGGAAGAAGTTGGGTACGGCTCAGCTGGCAGGGAGCCAAAGAAATTTGTGCAAAGAGGCTGCAGCACTAGGGCTAGGGGTGTTTCACTGTGTGAGTGGCACGCTGGGCCTGAAACCCCACACTGGCTCTCCCCAAAATTTCTGTCAGGGCTCTGTCTGCCAGAGGTCAGATGTCACATGTAGGGCCTGGTTGTGATACCACGAAATGCCACGCAGCAAGCTGCCTACAGTGTAGCATCTCCCCCTGGCCTGATAATACCAGGAGAAAGGACTTATTGAGGTTCCTTTTGAGGCCCTACATGCCTGTTATGACATCTTTGCAGAAGTAGAATAAGTTTCTTCTCCCTGATTTTTGGCACTACAGCAAAATCCAGGTAAGGTGTTTCCCATTAATTGCAAACCAAAGGAGTTAATTTCATCATAAATGATACACCCTGATATCAGGGAGTAGAGATGATCTGTTTGTTGAACTAAGTAGTGGCCATTCACCTTATGCTCAAGAACAATTTTTAAAAGCTTGATTGCTTGTTTGTTCAGTCTCATGCTCTCTGTCCTTCTTCCTCTTCCCTTTTTCCTTTGAAAACCTTTGAAAACATTAGACTCATAAACTTTATCCCCCAGCTAAAATTTCCAGGTAGCTTTGGGGCTGGAAGAGGGTATGTTAAAAAAAAAAATTATCTGAAAATATGACTACCTAAATGCATATTGGAAACTTAATCTGTTCACAGTATTGCTTGGCTTAACTATCTAGATTGTATCATTCACCTTCTCAAAGTATATTTTAATGTCTTGGCAAAAAGGATAATTTTGGCAAACAAGAGAAGAAGTCACCAAGATTTGTTTCAGATTGCATAATAATATCTGGAAAGCAAAAGACTCACAGATGGCATGACTTTGACTTTTAACACTTTTATGTTGTAAGATTTGTAACTATTAATGTACAATTTTTTATATTTTTAAATGCTTTAAGATGAAAATATTATTCTAGGGAAGTTCCAACATACTGTCCTAGGCTCAGGTAAGCACAGTTTTATCCTACCTTCTGTCAAAAATGCCTGTTGGCTTTCAAGAAGAAGAAGAAAGGAAAGGAAGGGAGATGGGTTGGTTTTGATGTTTTACCCTCTAATTTACTTCAAGATAAGAAGTTAAAGAATTATCAGGGCTTATTAAAAGTTAGGTTTCTGTATGCAACATTAATTTTGTTTGAGGATGGAGACAGCAAGTGTTCAGCATGGATGACTCTGCCCATCCTAAGAGTTTCCATCTCTCAGTTACCCCGTGTGAAATTTGACAGCTACTCACCCTGTGGAGAAAGAACAAAGTGTTCTGCAGGTAAAGAAAAGGATCCTTTTTATCCCCTGTTTTAAAGGACAAAGTAAACAGAAAATAAGTCAAAGGGACAATTGCATTTCATCATTATCCAATGGTCACACATTGCAGCTATTTATGAATATTTTATAGTAACCTCAATATAAATCAGGAACTCCACAGACTGTGGAGATGAGTCCTGGCACTGGATCTTCAGCTGAGATACATCATGATACCTGATTTACTGAAGGTCGCTAGTTTTGGATGTTTCCCCTCAGCCCTATGTCTGACTCTCAGAGCTACTTAGCACATTTATAAACTTATCTAAATGTGACCAGTGACATTTACACATACCCATTGTTGAACATGTTCCTTCTCTGTTTAAACCTGCTGTCACAGTTTAACACTGGCCCAAACCAGGACACCTGCTCAAGGCAGAATAGAGAAAAATACAGGAGAGGGGCTGCTTGCACTTTTTGTCTAGCTTGCCAAGGGGCACACTCAGGAGAATGTAGCTAGAGTTCCTCTGCCTTCATTTAGAATGGAAAATAAAGGGGGATGTTGATGCAGAAAGATAAGAAGGTAAAATGCTTTTTTTTTTTTTTTTTCCTCCTCTCCTTTTAAACATCTAGTCTTGAACTGAAGGACTAATGTTTTTGTCTCAGTTTTCCCCTCAACTCCATCATGCAGAGAGTTATTCCCCAATCACTTGGCAGCTGCAAGACAAGCTATTTTTCTAACCCTCAAAATAGCTTGTTTTGAATAGTTCCCAACTCCTTAAAAATGCATCCACATGTATGTATGTTTTGCATGGGAAAGAAAACTTATAGTAGAAATAAATGCTCATGGTTCATGACTGTTAAAATCCTGTTGCAATCATTATTAAATTTGGACTCATTCTGTGTATGGAGTCCTAGGCTTTGACAAATGAATCAGTATTTGTGATATAAACTGTGCAAGCACTAAGGAGATGGACAGTCCTAATCCCAAATTTCTGCCATCTAGACAGAAAGGGTGAGTCTGTTAGACCCCCAGATTCAAGCAGAGAAGGGAATATTTTTCCTTGCTACAGTCTGAAAAGGCCTTTTAAACACTTTTGGCTGGCAGCCACATGAGCAGAAACACCAAGGCAGATCTACACAACACAAAATAAAATCATGGGGGTGCAGTTTTCCCAGTTTTGTTTGACAGCCTAGCTTCACTAACTAACTGAGGGCCTGTGCATGTTCTTGAACACTTCATCTGCTTGTGGGCTGCTCAAGCACAGACTTAGTGTGAGGTTTTTTCCTATCGTTGGTTAATAGTAAGCTTGGTAATTTGGCTTACACTATACATGTAGTCACTCCCTGCTACTTTCATGGAAATGGAGACAACTTTGTGGTAAACCTCTGAGCACTCACCAGAAGCATTACAGCAGAAGAAATTATACAAGTAATGTAGACCTTGAAAAAGAAAAGACATCTATACTTGTTGAAAATCAGGCATTAGCAAATAAGGCTGTGTTTTTTGAATCTATATGTAGCATTTCTTGTCTTTCCAAAGAACAATAATTTTAGATAACTCTACCAGCACTTCCATAGTAGAAAGTGTTTCCCCTCTTCAGGGAAATAAGTAGAAAGATTCATTGTTAGAGAATGATGCCATGATAAAAACATCCTGAAATTGCACATTTCTCAACCACTCATCATCTGTTTCTTCTTAAAGTAACTCTTTCTGCTTGAAGACAGTCTGAGGATTTCCAGCCTCCTAGCCCCTTCAAACTGGGGCTGTGAAAAGCTGTTGTTGCTCTTCATCATCTGGCTTGATTGGATCTGAGTCCAATCACCCTCTTCCCTTTTTGAATCTTGAAGAACTGGAGGAACTCCACATTGTTCAGGGAGAGGCTTCCACATGTGTTGGGGTCCCCTTCACAAGCACATTTAAAAATTAACCTTATTGCTGAGTTCAGCAGATCTCCAGCCTGTGGATTTTTTGTTTCTAATTAGCTGCTTCCAATTCCAATAGGTAAAGTGAGCTCATGTTATGCAAATGATGATGATTTGCTAAGGACACTTCAAATTAAAAAGCAATAGAAGGCAGCATTTACTAAGTAAAATAAAAAGGCTGTGAAAAACAGTAAATGATAAGCAAGTATTTGAACACTGGACCAGAAAAGTTGAACCAGTTGACCTCTGGAGGTCTGTTTCAACCTGAAGTATCCCATGATTCTAAAAAAGTTTTGCTTTGTCTTCCTGCAAGATTGTATGCCAAATAAAATGACCTCTTAATGTCTTCTTTTTCCTGTAGTTCTCAGAAGCCATCAGCAATACTTGCTCCTTTCTTGTTTTGATTTCCAGCACTGCAAGTACAGAAGTAGAACCATTCCCCTTTCTTCATATAACTTGCGTAAGGATTGGATACTTAAGAAAGATAACAGATTTGATGAAGAAATTCAGAAACACAAAACTGTCAAATGAAATAAACAAGTTTATCGTATTTCCTGCATGGAAGCATAAAAAGGAAAGTTTCAAAGGAAATAACTTTCAAGCAACAGAACATGTAGCAACATGTGATTTAAATGAGTTTACAAAGTAACTTTTAAATAGAAGCTTTTAAGTTGGCTGCATGCTATCTACTCAGTTCTTTAAAGGTTCTGGACCATTTTGTTAAGAGACAGAAAAGATTTAACTTTATTAATGATTTTATTTCATTAGCTAAACAAACCAAAAATTAAAAAAAAAAAAAAAGATAAAAAGAAAAAAAAACCACCAACAAATCCAACAACTTAAATCCATCAACAATCAGCAAAGTAACTATCGCTTAGTCTGGGCCATTAAAGCTAACATCAAACTAAACTAGGAATTAAGCAATGCAGCTATCAAATCAAGAGCAGGACAATTATCAGTCTCCCTTCTTTGAACTCTGTTCTGGTTATGATGATTTTGCCTCCTGGAACTACATCAAGCGTTGGTATTAAACAACAGACACTAGGAGAACACTTTTGAAGAGCAGAGGTAACTTTTCTTTTTCAGAAGATGTTTTTTCAGAACTCCATGTGCTATTAACACAAACCATAGAAAAAAGATTGTTTCAGTCTTTCTTTAACTTGTGAAGTACCTCTGACACAGGACCAAGGATCTCTAAAGCATCATGAGGAGGCAACAGTATGTTGTGAGTGAGGGGATGGCTGACCTGTCTTTAGTGAATGCTTAGGATTGTTTCATCCATTCTGCTGTGGATGTAGGTCCTTTCCAGTTCCAGATATGTTGTGGTCTGCCCTTGCTGTCCACCAGCTGCTCATCAACATTATTTTGCTAGAAGTTATGCTTCTGTCAGGTCTTCTGGTGGCCCATCTTGTGTGAGCACTTATGAAATGGGCTAAGTTAGCAATGGAATATAGGTGAAATTACCAGTTGTGTTTTGGCTGCTCAAAGTATTTCTACATCAGGGAAGCTAATTGGACAGCCTACCACCTCCTGTGTAGGACTCCACTGGCAGTAGTGGAGTGATGGCAAGGCCTTGGGACTTGGTTGGAACTGTCATCTCTGTAGGGAACATCTGTAGCTGTTCTGAGGATGAAGGAGGAGCATCTTCAGTGTTATCTGCTGTGATGAGAACTTTGACTGACCCCCATACAGACCTGCAATAATTCCACAACAAAATTTATTTTTTAAAAAAAGACTGGGAAATTTCCCAGCTAGAGATAAATCAACAGCTAAAAAGAAAACGAGAAGACAGAACAAAAAGGAAGGAAAAATACACAGTTCGTGAACTCTAGCATTCACAGCAGTCTTAGAATGTATGTTGGAACTGTTCAAAAAAGAGACAGTGCTGGCAAGTTCCTTCTAGGAGTGGACCCACCACAAGTGAAGAGAGATTGGGCAGCTGTTGGCACTGAGTCTTTAGTGACATCTCAAACTTCTTTTCCCCAAGAAGCTAATGGAGCATTGAGTGACATCAGTGTTCCTCAGCTAGGGGCCCTCTTGGAATTGCCATGGTCTCTTAAAAACAGCTCTCAGTGGACTTGGTCATCCTCCAGACCTATGGGCAAATCAGTTCCAATAGGACAATGTGGGAAATACACAACTTTGTCTAGTTGAGTTCAGATGCGGTATCCTTGTTTATTGCCTATTTTGGGCAAATTCCTCCTGAACCAAAACTCTGAAAGGTTTTATCTTTTTATATCAGAGAACATATGTCTGTGATCTTCCTCTCCAACTAGCAAAAATAAAGTCACTGAACACCCCCATTCCTGAAGGAGCCAAGATGGAGTGACAAGGTCCAGGGATGATAGTGCATTGCCAGGTTATGTAAGGTCCAGTTCACATATCCAATTATAATGAGGGCTTTTGTCAACAACTGACCACTTAATGTTCATTTATCAGCTAAGAGAAAAGTTAGCAAACCAGAGAGCTGACAATCATCTTTCCATCTGGAAGACAGTATTGCATTAGACAGCTGATCTTTTGGAGCCTCTCTCAGTACCAGAAATGCTACTTTAAAATTCCTAAGATTAAATGCAGTTAAGAAGTAAATTTATCTTACCCTGGTGTATTACTGCTCTCACCATGTGTAATGTTCATTTCCTCTCCTGGAATCCTGATGTGCAGCAGCAGGTTACACAGCCCTGGCTGTTGTGAACCCATTGGCTTCACTGAGGATACAAGTCTTCATTTTCAACAATGTTGTCATGTTCCTTCCTAATCCAGACCACTGTGTCTGCTTATTAACTAATAGGAGGTACTTCCTCAGGACAGTTCTTGTCTTCATTAGTATGTTTGCTGGTTTATCTCAGACCTGCCAAAATAATGAGTGCATAATAAATTTCAAAATAAAAGCCATGGACTTTTTACAACTTCACCCTTATAATGACAAAGTAATGCCTAGGTTTTTGACCTCTTACATTCTCTTTTGGAGGCACAGTTTGAATATGCCAAGAACAGGAACTAAAGCAATATTGAGCTAATTAAGATTCAGTAACTTCAGAGTATGAATGAACTCAAAATAATACTTGTCCCTTTGCCCCTCTTGTGTCTGTCTTTCTTCTCCAGGTGCCACTTTTCTGTTGTGTACCCAGCAACAGAATGGGTCAAGCCAAGATTCAGCCCTTAACAATCTCAACAAAAGGTTCAGTGAAAAGCCCTACAGGGATAACACCAGAGACAGTATTTAATCTTTTGAATGGTAAAGCTGCTACAATCACACCATGTAACAAAAAGGCACTGCTAAAATGAACTGAAAATTGTCAATGGGAAAACTGACAGTAACTGGGACACATGGGGGTTCAATGAAAAAAAAAAAAAAAAGCTGTGACAGCTTGATCCTGTAGTCCTTTTCTGAAAGGCACTAATCTTGTAGCCAACAGAAATGTTACCTGATGGAGGACTGCACACTCCAGCATGACATCAACATCTTTCTTGATATTTATAGTCCTGTAAATTATGGATACATAGCCATTTATCTTTCCTGGAGCATATTCAAACCTGGTGTAAGCTCACTAGGCTTGCAGCTGGGTAGATTTGGCCCCTTTTCTCTTACACATATCCTACTCCAGAAAAGCACTTAAGTCTTAAGGATAAGAATAATCTGGTTATTTTTGCTAGAATTTTCACATTTGAAATAAGTCATGTCTTAGTTTTAAAGGGGCCTCAACAGGGATGTGATTGCTTTACTCTTATTGATAAATAAAAATATAATTTTTTCTGATTGCATCTGAAACTTCCAGCTTTGAATGCAACCATTTTCCTTTCTGTTTCACAGATACTAGCACATGAGAGCAGCTAGATGTCCCACTAGAACAAACTCTGAAAAACTTTTTCTTTCCCAACTAAGATCAGTTAGAGACTCTTAGACTCTTTGTTACTAACTATAGTTTTCCCCAATCCACAACACTATAAAAAAAAAAAAAAAAAAAGAAAGTTACAGAGAGTTTGCTGGATAGGGTATAAAGTAAGTGGTACTGCCCTACTTCAGTGTAGATCATTCTGAATTAATTACATAGGGAAAAAACACCTACTGTCATTTGGATCATTTGACTGCTTCAGTCCATTTATTTTGTACAGTATGTAGCACAAGGAAGTGAAAGTCTCTCTGAAAAGAGATAAGAAGCTGTTACTATTTGATGTGAAGTCCCATGCACTCATGATTTTTCTCAGAATATCTTACAGAAAGAGGACTGGAGCTTTTCATCTTTCTATTGACTGCAATCTGTATTGCATTAGGCTTTAAACAATGGGTGCAATTATGTTACTTATTCATAAGCTAGCCAGCTTGCTCTTACTGACCTTAAAGAAATAAATATGTGGGCATTAAACAATCAAATAGCCTTGAGAAGTGGCTTCATCCCCAGTGACTCATGCTCTAGGATGGACAATGAATAAAGAGCTTATCAGAATCTTTGCAACATATTAGAAACATTCTCCAGAATACCTATAAAATTCATTAGAGACTAATAACCTGCACTGAAGCCTGATAAGACAGAAGCTCAGGAAAGAATGATAAAATCGTTATCCATCAGAGTCATGGAAATCAAGTGTTTGAAATAGAAGAGTACTAAGTATATAGACAAGGAGAGTTTCTATTTGGGAAAAAAAAAAAAAGTGAAAGAAAAAAAGTCATGTTTTCTCACAGGGAACAGAAAAAGTTTTAAGATTTCTTAATTCTATAGATATCTAAGGTGAGAGCTTCAGCACTGAACTGTGTAGTCCATGGGTTGTATCTATGCTGCTAAGTAAAGGAGGGTGAGGAACTCAAGTGGTACGCATCTACATCTGTCTGCCTTGCTCAACTCTCACATTGTCTGGAGTAGACTGACCACATCCACACAACATTGCAGTCCTGTGGAGTTGTCCTAAAATGTAAATATCTTTTTGTAGGTGCTTTGTAATTTCAGGTGTCCAAAATGTTGTGATGGCCACCTGGCTGGTGGGTGCTTCAAAGCATAATAATGCAGATGACACATCCTGAGACTGACATTTAGATGTCCTTGGAGTGAAGAGCTGACTCAACCATACCAAAGCAGAGCCCTGGTGCAAGCTCACTGGGACAGGCTAAAAACAAAATTAAGGATTGAGCAAGAAATTGCAGTGTGGAAGATCAGATGCCCACCCTGACCTCATCTCCCTTCCCTTGGTTATTTCACAGCCTAGTAGTGTCCTGCATTAAACTGTCTAGCTCTGTAACTGAGTAAGAGAGAAGCCTTGTGGATTTTTTTTTTTTTTTTTTTTTTTTTTTTTTTTTTTTTTTTTTTTTTTTTTTGTAACATAAATACACCACCATAGAAAGGGAACACCTACATTTATCAGCCAGTGTGGACATGAGTGGGACTGTGCTGACTGATATGGGTGCAGGCTTTTTGAACTGAATGTTAGGTGTGGAGCTAAAGCTTAGGCAGAGGGTCAAGGCAGAGGGCAAGACTATATAAACCATAAAGCTTCCTCAAAATAAGTGGACAGGGGTATTTCACAAGGCTTGGGCTGGCCCTCTTTAGAGGAAATCACTGCCTCTCCGTGGTGTCAATGGAAAGGGAAAGATTTATTAGCACTGGAAATACAAGGGTATGGCTGGAACCAGACAGAAATTCTGGGAATGAAATCTTATAATTATAAAATGCAGAAAAAATGTAGAAACTGAAAAGAGATTATTTAAAAGCACAAAGTAGCAGTATTTATATTTAACTGTGAAATAAACACAAAGAAAGACTAATTAATAAGGTTTAAAAGGGTAAATTGCAAATTGAAGAGTAGCTCTTTTATTCGACATCTATTCTGGTAGGAAAATCCAGCTTGAAGTCATCAGTTGATATTTGAGTTGCTGTGTTTTTTAGGGAAATATGAACTGTGATAACATGATGTATTTTCAGGTCTCCAAGCCTCAAAATTACACTTGACCAACAAATTACTCTTTGCCACTGTAACAATTAGTTTGGTTAGTGTTAAAGAAAGCTGTTTGCATTGCAAGCTATCTCTGGAACTGTTTTTTTTTTTATAGCAATGCCAAACTTCACTATATAGCTAGTAAAAACACAAGGTTGGCACCATTAAAAAGTGATGAAATTACACAGAACTTATCCAGATGCAATTTCAAAGCCAAGTGTGGGTCAAAATTTTGGAAAACTGAGACTAAACAAACTCTCAGCTAATCAAAGTTTGAATTACAACCAGTTGCCCCTGCAGTTTCCTGTGTTTCTACCAGTGGTACTGACTACATACAGAATCTTAGATTCATGTCCATCAGCAGTGCTGCTGATGTTCTAACGTTTAGAGGTAATTTTTTTTTCCCCTAAGTAGAATCTTTTCCCCTGTAAATATCCATTTTGAAAGCAGACATCTGGTCATGAAGTAGAAGGGGTGGTTACTGAAATACTCAGCAAACGAGAATACCCTGCAGGCAGTGTGACATCAAGGCATTTCAGATTGGTGTAACAGGGGCTCAAGCTGCACATATACTAAACAAAAATTAGCCAGAACCAACACAGAAGCAGCAGTCTTGTACTTTCCTGCCCCTGCTGCTTGTTAAAAAAAAACCAAAAAAACGCCAACCAAACAAAAAAACATGACTGCTGCTAAGATTGTTTCAAAATGTTAATATAAACATAAAGCAAAGGCCTCAATATAAGCTTGAGCCTGCTCTATTAGAAATCAAGTCCATATATGCCCGAGTGTAATAGGAGTTCAAAACATGCACTTGTGCCAGTTGTGCCCTTTTTTGCCCTCTTCCCTGTCACACATATATTCTCTAAATGAAAGGGCACACTTATGCTGCCAATTTTCACAGTCATGGTTAAATCTTCACACAGCCTTCAGTGGAAATCCAGGACCCATTTCTGAGGATATGAAGAAAACACTCTTTGCCTCAGTGTGTTTCAAAGATAAGTGGTTAATGCATTACAGCAATGATTTTGGGCCTTGAATGAATTCTGACCTTCTTCTCCACAGATACTGTAATACAGTACAAGCACTGCCAGTAAGTGCAGAATTTCATTTGACAAGATCTATGTTGCTGTGGCTTTTTTTTTTTTTTTTTTTTTTAATGTGAAAAGTAAGACATGGATAAGAATTCTTAACAAGAAGCGTTTGAAGAGGTGATCAGTTTTTATGCAGCAAAGCTCTCTACTAGGCCACATGCAATTTTGTTTATTTTATCAGCCTGAGAAAAACTACTTGGCTGAATTCATAGCTCTGACATAAATTCTAGCAATGACATCAGGAAGGATATTGGCTCATTGATTTAATATTCCTTATACTGCTAGTGTTTTGGTTTGGAAAATATGTTTTCTGATTTGAAAGAAACAATATGCATAAGCTTGAGTTCCTAACTGACTGATTCTTGTTTTGGCATAAACGATACTCAGAAAAAGAGTATACACTGTCCAAGCCATGTGACTGATGTTCTTAAGTAAAAATAAGCTCCTTGTGTGAATCCCTGTCTACCAACACAAATGGGAAAAATCTTTTAAGTAGAAGAGAGCCAAGAATTTATTCCTGACATTTTTAGATTGTTACTGCTATAAATAGATTAAATGTGACCTTCTTCATGTTTTAATTATCAGGATATTGAAACTGCAGTTTTTGAATCTGCTTTGTGTCTGGATGTCTGGAAGAGTCTGAATCCTGGTAAAACTTCATGGCCCTCAGCATGCAGATAGATAGCAAAGGGTCAGAATCCCAGCCCCTGGGTTTAGCAGCTTATCTCACATGCAGCTGCAAGCAAGGGTTGCAAAACCTCATCCAAATGAGAGTTCTGGATATTTTATGAGTGTTAATTAATTCAGTTCTCCTTTTTCTTTCCTTGTTTTCAATTTTTGTGCTCATTTCAGTCCCAAAATCTCCAAAGTCTGTGTATATTTGAAGAGTTTCAGAAAACTGCTAGAACCATAAACTCTCGCTTGTCCCATGCCACAGCTGGGTAGAGACTGTTTACAGGTTGGGGGCATCATGATGAAATACATTTTGCTACAAGATGACTTCTCTTTTCCCAGTACCTCTGGAATTCATTCAAGATGGCACAGAGATACAAACAAGCTTCAAACCCACTGGGAGAAAAAATAACATGCTTCTCTCCATTGCTGAAGATCACTGAGTATTTTTTAGGGAACCTTTCCACCAGGTGCTACAGATTCTCCAGCTGGCTACAAGAGAACTGTTGCCTTATCTAGAGCAGTATGACTCTGTATAATCACATTAGGGAAAGTTCTCACAGAGTATGTTTAACCATGATGCCAGGATCTATTTAGCTGAGCATTAAAAGATGTGGCTGAACAACTTGCAGTTCTGGAACTAATGCTCTCAGCTCTAGGGCATCTCTGTATTTGCATGGGGTGTATAACTCCTTAGTTTTGTTACTTTATTAAAAATAAAGCAAATTATAAATAGTAAAGGGATATTGAGAGACTTATGATAGGGATATTGAGATGAATAAGTGATAAATTCAGTATTCTTGAGTAGAATCAGGTGAGTCATTGAGTCATGGCAGATACATCACTCCCCACAGCCTGCTGCCCCTGCAGCACAGCTGCTTGGTCCACACCATCACAAGAAGACGCTTAAGGCTGAGAAACATTAAAATCTGAATTGCAGATTGCTTTGGTGCTTGTTGCAGGAGTTGCAAGGCAATGATTTAAAAGAATACCTCTGCTATTCATTAGCAGTCTCCGAAAAGGCATTTCCTAGCCTTTGTCCCTTGAAGAGCATAACCTTACTTGACAATAATGTAATGGGAGAACCCTGTTATGTGAGAACTTCTTGGTAAGTCCATCTCAAAAGTCAGACAGAAATTATCACATTTTTTTAAAAATCTACCCATATCTCGGTCTACAGATTTTCTACTCGTCTGCATTTTTGGGGCAATTTCAAGCATGAGATTGGCAGCAGAGATCTGACTGAGGTCCCAGACACACGTAAAAGTTTCTGGTAGTTCTTTTCAATAGGTCATGAAATGTCCTTTCCTTCTGTCACATGTACTCATTTTCATTTGGGTATGTAACAAACCAGTATATTAACATAAATAATTTCAAATTAAGTCTCTCAGTCTTTTCTAGCTCTATAATGTAAGTTCTAATGCAAAATGTACAGAACACCCACGTAACCCGTGGCTTTTAGATCTCAAAGTAAATGTTTTCACATAATCATGGATTGCATCCAAGCAAATGTCTGTAAGATGACATTTCTGGAAGCTTTTGCATCTTTACATTATATTTAGTTTACACAATATACTGTACAACTGGAAAAAATGGCCATATGAGCCAGACCAACATTTGACCTCTCGTAGAGTGCCTTTGAGAACAGGCTATTTCTCTACCCTCCTCTGTGCTAACACCTTTTACATCAGACAATTTCCAAATCAGGAATTTCTTTGAAGTTTCTGGTCTTTCGTCCATAGTTTACTTTTCAAAACATCACAAGACCAGTGGAATTCTTGTATTCATGTGCTGGGGGCCCCCATGCAACCCAGCCCTGGATCCAAGTTTCCCTCTTTTCTTTACATCCACCTTATTTTCCTTTCTCACCAAGGTAGTCCTGTTCCATCCTAAGTCACTGAGAGTCCCCAGAATTCCTGGGTGGAGTTGGAGTTTGGACATCCTGGCCCTACCATGATGCAGTAGCTGTCCCTGAGGCATCATCTACCATGTTTCCCACAGAGCTGAGCCTGGCCATCACACTGAAGCACCTTTGGAGTAAAAGGAGAGGGGCTGCTTGTCCCTGTAAAGGCCTCCAGTTTTACATGAAATTGATCCAAAAATATTTAGGGGAAGGGAACCAACACATTTCTACTGGAAATTTATCAAAGGGCAAAATCCGGCACCTTCTATCATCTGGCTTTCTAATACTATACATGCTGTTTCCAGGGCTTCTGTCAAAATAGGCAGCAAGCTGTGTTCTTAGCAGGAACTGCTGTGAGGAGGGCATGACAGGGGAAAAGAATTTCCTTTTGACTGCTTTTGAGTATCCCGTGGAGTCTGATCCAAAGCCCACTGCAGGCACTGGCAATCCTGCCAGACGGACTTTAATGTTCTCTGGATCAAGCTTCAGCCTATTCACACATCAGCAAAGTGAGGTTGGTTGTTTTTTTTTTTTTCTGTCACTAGTTTTACAGAAACTTCTGTGGTGCCATCTGGGAACAAGGATAGGGAATGTCTGAATTTCCTGAACACAGGTGAAAGGGTGCTTATTTTTTTCCTCTCATTTCACCGCATCGTAATATAATTCAAAGATGCAAGAAGAAGCAGTTCTCTCTCTGCTTAGATATCTGAAAGCACAGCTTTATCTTCAGTTCTTCTTTCATCTTTTGTTTTTCATTTTTCCTGTATTTCTCAAATATATTGTTTAGTGAAAAAAGTCAGACAGATAGGGCAGAGGTTTCTGTAATTTTCAGTTGTTTTTCTTCTTTTCAAGTTTTCCTTTTCCTTTTTTGTTTTCTTTTTCTTAATGTGCAGTACTCCCTATGTTACAGAAGACAATATGCCTTTGTGATGGGAACTGTGGCTTCTTTTGGTCAAAGGATAAAAAGCAAGGAGAAGTAGAAAAGATGGATGAAACAGCAAGTAGCAGATATCAGAAGGTGAGTGACAAGTAAAGAAGTTAGCATTCTAAGAAATAAATTGAATATAGTGCTTCCCAGAATAAGATGGTGAGTGCTGAATGCAAACTATGGGCTTCTAAAACTTGGTTTTGGCATTGTATTTTCATGCATGGAGCATTCCTTTGTTCATGCCTGCAAACTGATACTTCTTGAAATTAATGTTACCTTTCAGTGTCTGTCCTTATTTTGTTCTCTGTCCATTGCCAGACTCAAGTTATTCCTTACAGAGCAGCTTCAAGAGAAAGGTACCATGAAGCAAAATGTCACTTGTCCACATCCCCACCTGAGACAGATGGGCACAGAGTCCCTACAGTCAGCTGATCTGAACTTGTGCTGTTCAGTAAACTGGTACCAATGAAATACACCCCTCTGGCTCCAGCAGGACAGACCAAGTAAAAGCAACACTTGCTCTGCTTCTTTACATCCTCCAGATGTGCAGATTGAGAAGCTTTAGGAGTGGCCAAGAGAAAGAAGAGCTGTGTTGTGAACTGGGTTCTTCAACATCCCAAGGCAGGTAAGGTCAGGCAGCAGCCTTTTCCTTAGGAACAACATGTTACAGTTTCCTTTGCCTAATCAACTGTTTCCATGAAACTCATGAAACCTGAAAGGTCTGGGGTTTGTTGGGTTTTTTTTGTTTGTTTGGGGTTTGGTTTTTTTTTTTTTTTGGTATGTGAGGCTGCTATTCTTCTTCAATATTTGTTAAAACTCATCAAGGGGTTTAGCAGCTAGGGGCTTGGGCAGAGACCCACTCATGTGCCTATAAAAATACAGAGAAAAGCAATATGTGGTATTATAAACCTTGTCTTCATAGAAAGGCAAAAAATGGAGTTTGCTGTCCACAACTAGAAATTAAGCATCACTTACAGCAAATAAGTTCAGTTTAGCAAGAAGAGTAAAGTAAAGCAATAAATATGCTGTGTTTTCTCTCCAGTAAATATACAAATTAAAAAAACTGTTCAAAATTTTTAACAAAGCAAAACCAGCAAGTCTTTCAAAGACAACACCACTAAGATACAACTGTAGTGACGCTGGTCTTAGTCAAGGCAGGGCTTTTAAGAAGATGAAGTATTTATAAACTGCCCCATAAACTGATAAGGCTGTATGAATTTTATGCACCATAATTGCTCTTTGCTATATCTCAGGGACAAGAGAGAGGAACATGATGCTTCCTATCAAGCTATTTGTCAGTGTAAATGAACATTAACAGGAAAATAAAATAGTTAACAACCTTCAAAACAGACTTAAACCTTTAAAGTAATGAACGCCTTTAAAAACTTCAGGAGTGGCTTCTTTATGGGAAATTCAGAATTTAAAAAAAATGTTTGGAGTAAAGTCAAAATGTTATGAGCAGTGCTCTGTAATAATGACACATATCAGCAGTATTTGTAACCAGAAGAACAATGTGATAATTTTAATCACAAGGGACCGGGCTTTGTGGGAAGTGTATAATACACAGACATCCTTTATAGGTTTCCAGTTATGACCTATGTCTAAAAGACATTTTAATGATAACTAAGGAAAGTAGATGGATTGTCTTCCCAAAGTGTTGAAGGTCCTGTTTGTTGTCATCCGCAGCTTCTATAAAGACCAGAGATTTTCAAAGGTACTATTCTGTCCTGCTATCAGCACACAATACCACAAGGATGGGACTATCTAAGATAAAGCATGCCAGAGACATGTACTCCTCAGGATTTCCTGTGGGAGTCTGACCAAAAGAAGGCAATATTAATAAATATAAATTCTGGAACATTATTATCACTGGGACCGTGTCATGTAGCTTACCCTTGAATTCCTATAACCCCTCTAGTTTTCTCAGGCAGTTCAAGCATTTAACAACAACTGGTCAGAGTTTTAGACCTCCCCACTGGGACAATTGTTTTCCATTACATTAAAGGCTCAAAGACTTTGATAGACAGGCCAAAGGAAGGAGTTTAGCTTGTTGAATGCTTTAACTCTTTGAACTAATGTGGGATCTGGGAGTCCTTCTACTCTTGGACCTTGAAAACACTTAAAAAATAGATGCAATCTGGAAGCAGATTAGAGCCAGAAATATGTATGAATCCTCCCTGTGAGGATGCTGTTACCTTATTTTATTTTCACTTTCTTGGAAGTGGTAGTTAGTGGGAGAATAGCAAACATTGAATGATTTAGGCTGAGGAATGAAGTCCCAGTCAACCACAATCTTCATTAAACATCTCAAGTGAATTCACCTATTTTTTAGATCTTCAGAGCTGTCTTTTGTTTCTCTGCTCCTCATTAGGGGGATTTTTCAGCAGACAAGTGAAAGTACCAGTGTTTGATGGTTGGCTTTCTGCTCCTAGAAATAAAAAGAAAAAAGGAGCAAGGAATAATACCTTAAAATATGCTGATCTTGTGGGATTTTTTTGGTCAAAGCCTGGAACACTATGCAGCATATCATATAATACCTTTCTGCTTACTGGACTCTCCAGGATGCCTTCTCTTCAAGGTTTATTTTTCAGAAAATGCTCTAAATCATTCAAACAATGATTTTGCACTTTCTGCCTCTGAAGACTAACACTCATGTTCATCTCAACAAATGATTGTTTTACAAACTCAGGCAAAGATAAGTTCTGTAACAGTCCTGCCTAATACTGAGTTCTTCTTAACATAGGGGCAGCAGTGGTACCATGGTCCTGAGTTTTTTGGGATGGCTTCCACCAACTCAGGCTCTCTCCACTTCCTTTCTAGTGTAGGACAAATCACAAAAGGCAAATAACAAAAGGTAGTTCACACCAAGTCATGCTAATTCCGTGGAACAGTAGATTCTAGACAGGAAATACGGTTTTAAAACAGGTGAGAGGGTGGATCATACTCCAATATTGTCTCAGCTTTATTAAGAATAGCTTTATTCATAGTTTACTAGGAAAGAGCTAATCTAAATCTCTGCACAATACATGTGCAAAAAACTTCATCCTGCTCATTCCAAGTAGAAAACTAGAGCCTGCCTTTCAGGCAACAAAGGATTTTTGCTGTTAAAATCAGAGCATGCTATTTCTGCTGAAAAGAGCAGCAAAAAGCTACTAAAAGCTAAGCTCTGAATAAATGTAATACACACAAATGCTTTGAGAAAGGAGCTTTCATGATTTTTTGCCCTCAGAAAGATCCCATGAACTCTATAAAACATAAACAATACCTCATAATGAAACACTGTTATTTCAAAGTTGACATCACAGCTGACTCAAAGAGTGACTTTTTGATTGGGATTAAAATCGGTTTATTTGAAGGTTTTACTATAACTCCTTTGTTATCTAGAACGCAAGATAAACATAACAAACATGACATTTATCTTACAACTAAAAATGCTGATAAGTGTAATTTAGTTAAGAAATATCTTTCTTAAATTCTTTGTATTATGTATTTGAGGAGAACATTTTGTGTATAAAAAGTTCACATGTTATACACGTTAAGATGATCAGCTATCAATTGTTTTTCATATTCTGTACAGTGCAGGAAGGGAAAATAATGTAAATAATGTACAGGGTTCTGGATAATGCAGGGAGGGAAAAATAATGCAAAAAAAAATCACCCCCTACATGCCTAAAGGTCAGCTAGTCAGGACCTATGCATGAGATACACATTTTTTGCTTTGGTTACCTTTGAGAATAATTTGAGAATGTTCATCTTAGATTGCTGAGAGCACTGTTGGGGTTTTGTGGAAATAATACCTGGCTTCAGGTAAACTGATAGTTAGAAATGTGGAAATCCCCTAACAGCAATCTTGGTTTAGAGGTCAATCCATCCAGTAGCTCTGGTTATCTCGGAGTCCTGCTTAAATTCATACTTGGCTATACTCTGCAAGTTTGAAAAGCTGGGCAAAGTGGACCTTTTCTAACCTACGTGATATGCAAATGAATGGAACTTTACAGAAAGAGGAGCAAAAACTAGCACACCCAGGGCCAGGACTGCATTTCTGCATCTGGTCAAAGCTTCTTAACCTGTGTTATAGAAACTAGCATTGTCAAAATACAAAAAATAGACTTACAAGCTGAGATAATAATGTTCAGAAAATTTGCTACCTGAATTGGGATTACGTGAATGCTGAACCCCAGAATTAATTACCTTCCATAGTGGAGTGACTTGGGGATAAAGATGACCAAATTATATAACTACCTAAGACTTCCCTGAAGTATCTGGGATCAGTTTTACACTCATACCTCAGGAATTCTCGTGTCTAACCTCATCTATCTCAACTGTTGTATCAATCAAATACAGGTGTCTGATGTGTTTGCTATAGTATCCTTTGCTGAATTACTAATAAATCCTTACAATAAAGCAAGAACAATATGAAAAAAGGTCAATCCTTTATAGCAATATGTGAACCGTTCACTTCCCTGTTAGTCTGGACAGAACAACTGTACAATTACAAGTCATTAAATCCTGTGTTGCTTCAACCAACCATTCAAATGATTCCTCCTAGGAAAGAACCTAATCTTCCTAGTGAATACTAAAACCAAAATTAAATCTCTAAAATCTATTGTCCAACTATATTCTGATATATTCAATGACTGGTTATGAATGTTTTCTGCTTGTTGAAATTGTAGTGTAGATGGAGAAAGGAAGAAATTTATAAGAAAGTAAATAGCACATTGAGACTAACAAACTGAATTCATGATAACCTCAAGCAGCCAAATCTCTGATTAAGTTTCCTTGCTTTTGTGGGAATCATCAGTCTATGAGTAAACACTGGCTAGCTTGGGTGCCAGATCTTACACTCAGACCTAAAGTGATTTTTATCCTGTCCAAATATACAGATTATTTTTAATTCCTATAAATACAGAAAAAAAAAAAAAAAAAAAGAAAAAAAAAAGAAAAGAAAGAGAAAATAGCCTATACTTTCAGAGTATCTAAAAAAACCCAAACAACTCAGATAAGACTACCTATAGCAACTCATATGTCCTTACCTCTGTCCTCTTCACTGTACATTCTGAAGTATGGAAGCAGACAATGAGGGGTTAAATAGTAGTGGTGCAAATGCAGCTGGGCTATGTTACACTAAAAAGACCAGCTGATGGGCAGAGAAGGGGATTAGAAAAAGGAAATAGATGAAAGTGGCTTGAGTGCTGGTAGGGAGTATCTGGATTTTTGTTTCAGGGGATTCTTGTTTAGGCTTTTGTAAGGACTTCAGATAATAGAATTTAGATCTGCTTGTTGGATGCTCTTTGCTTTTTAAAATTGTTTTTAAATTCCAGAAATCTCTAAGAGATAGAGTTGTCAAGGTTCATTGGCAAATAAATGCTTAGATGTGTAAGTAAGGATAAATCTTGATAGGTTTTTGATAGGTTGATAGGTTTTTCTGGGTGGGAGTGATATTGAGCTAGTCTGATATAGAAAGTAAGGAAAGGAAGAAACCTGTTAGGAGCACCGTGCAATGTATTTTTGGTTTTTTATTTTTGTCTTGGGGGGAGACATGGAGAGAAAAATATCATTTGGATAAGTAAATATGTTCTCAGGGAAGTCTCTGGATTCTTATCCAAGTTGTAGCTGTACTCTTTCTTCCAAGTGTTAACTGCTTTGTTGAAAATCAGAACTTTTGACATGTATCAGTACTGCAGTGTAATGGAGATTCTCTTTACCAAGTTTGATGTGGGTTAGTTCAGGTCCTGCTGGCTTCTCACAAGGGAACTTGCCACAGCTTCTGTGAATGTGTTTCTCCTCAGGAGGGGAGGGCTTTGCAGGTCATGCCAAGATTTCTGCTATCACAGTGGTTTATTAAACCACAAAAAAACCCAAACTCCAGAGCGGGCAGAGTTTTCACTCTTGCCCAAAGTCTCTCATCACAGAGAAACAGAGCAATCTCTCCATTCCTGCTGAGGTTGATCTTGCCATCAGAGCAGGGTCTACAGGGAGTACTGGGATGGCTGAACTCCCTGATGCCCCACGTGGGGTATCTGGGTGCACTCTGACATACTGACCTCCAGATAATGTTCAAGATGAGAGGAACGGGAAAGTTTTAGCTGAATCAGGCCCCTGCAAATGGCCTGGAACAGCTCTAACAAAGACTTGGTGAGAGTGGTCTTTGTCATTGATTTATGAATGAAGTTGTAACCATGAAATTGAGGACACAGACTACAGAGACCTCATGCACTTTATATATCTCAGTACTCCCCTTGCCCCATACATAGGTATGTAACTTGGGGTAAGCAAATTCTGTGTAAATGCAGCCGACTGGCTTTAGCCTCTATCTCACAGCAGAAACAGTGTCTATCATTACATTATACTTTTTAATTCCAGATTTATGAATGCTGTCTTTGACAAAGTGACTGAGACTGAAGGGACTGACACAGACCAAATGTCTGCAGACAGCTACCTGTCCGTGGCACGCTAACATGGACACTTACAGCTGACTGATGTCCTGGACTCGTGCATTGGCTTAGTACAGAGTTTGTGAGAGGCAAGAGTAATGATCTTGTGCTTCAAATACATCTGGAGTTTATATCTGAATTCCTCTTACTCTGATAACTCAGTATTTATTACAGTACTAATAGACCTCCTGTTCTGTAGCTTCTTCCTGAAAGAAAGAAACTATGTAATGTTGATGGCAGGGATCTTCCTCTACCTTTTCTACTCTTAGCCCTTTTTTTGCTCACTCTTTGGGACTCCACTGACCATTTTTCCACAGGACCACATTTAATTGCTCCTTGACTGACCTTCTGTCTTGTTCCAGCAACTTTGCCCCTGAGGTCATTTTGCCAATTCATTATTCTCAGTGGAGGAGAAAAAAGTCCTTCTTAATTTCTAAGCTTCTCTGTCTGCTATTGCAGAGTTGATTAAAAGAGGATGATTTAGAGTGATCTGCCACCATCTTTTAAAGATCAGGTAGCAAAACGCACCCTGAAAATAATGGACTGAAAGTCCCTCTGCCACTCTGTGCTTAGAAACTCTATCTTTTGAATTCAGAAATATGTTAAACTTGATTTTTTGACAAAGACCTAAATATCATGTTGGATCATTCATCATTTTTATCTTCCTTGTTGCACCATTTGCTTTAAAAGCAATAGTGTGGTAGAGCCACTTCAGATCTGTGCTCTCTACAGGAAAAATAACAAAGCTTCATGAGGCAACACATTTTTAAGGTTCAGAAAACCTGCTACTTGATCACACAAATTACTAAATCACACAAGATTACTAAAGCTTGTATTACTCTGCCCAAATCAGGTGATGGTGCTCCATGCTCTAAGGATGTTTATTAACAAACCATTAAGGAAAAAATAAATAGTCCTGGGTATAGAAATAATTTAATCATTTCTACACAAGGGCTTCTCCATAATGCTGGAGTCATCTACACTCCCTTCTCATACCTTGCCTTGCTATCCCCTGGCTTTGGGTTTGGGGGTGAGTTATGCTGGCCTAGTGTTGCAGTAACCCATTGACACTTGCAGTAGCTTCATATGACACTTGTGAAATAAGTGTGGAATATGAAGCAGGACCAGAGCAAACAACCTGCAATATTAATGTACTTTATGTGCGGTCTGTATTTTCCAGTGCTAGTGTTCATGCACCCAGTAGGATGGCATCAGCTCTTTCTTTGAGGGAATTTTTTTCTAACTTTGCCCATTTGTGCAGCTTTTCTTTTACAAATACATCATTCATCAGAAGTTTCAAGGCAGTATTTGTAAAAGGTCTTCAAAATAATGACAAATGACTGAAATGAACATTAAAAAATAAATACACTCTGTTACTATTCATCAAAATTATAAACTAGAAATGTATTTCCTCCAGCTAATATGTGGAACACTTCACCGTGGCATAAATAAACCATGAAGCAGCCAAGGGGTTAGTTAGGGCTCCCAGTTTCTATTAGGTCAGCTTACCAAAGGCTGACTTTCTGAAGAAGTAAGGATGGAGGGGTTATTTTTAAAATTATAATAATTGACTGCATAATTAATATTGTAGCTGAAAAAGTATATTTTTCCTTGTATGCCAGTGAGATGGGATCAGAAACAGTTCTTACACAGTGTTCTCTGTCTTTTGATGAGGAGAAAAAAAGGTACCCATAAAAACAAATGAAGATTTATCTCAATTGCGGGGCTACAGTCTGTAAGAAAAAGACCTTCCTGTGAGCAAGTGAAGGGGGTGGGGAGTTACACTAAAATAAACAACAAAGGGTCTTGTGTTGGATGTACTGACAAGGCTGCAGGCACTGCCTTTAAAATGTTTCATCCCAAGTATCCAGTGTCTCCCAGAAGGATGTGAAGTAGGAGGAAGTGTGAGGTTAGGAATTCAGGAAGATTGGATAGATAGTCGAAAGGCTTGGGTAGACGGTCTGAAATTCATTATGAGAGTGTATCGCAGGGGTCACCACAAACATCCTATAAACACCAGTGAACTTTTTTCCAGTGCAGAGCTGCAGGAGCAAGAGCGGTGAGTCATGAGATGTCTCCTCCTCTGTGCACATGTACCAAAGCAGGCAAGGAGGGAGATAAAGATGATGGGTTCTCTCTGAAGTGGCTAGAACTGTAGGTTCCTAATCTATTTTTAAAAGTCTCCAAATTGACTGGTGATGTGATGTGACTTTGCAAATGTCATGAGTGTTCTCTAAACCGTGTCTCCATTAAGTCAGGCTCTTGGATACCTCTCAAGTTGAATAATCGAAATTCCTCAGATTTCTACCCATTTCTTAGTAATTTAGCAGAAACACACTTTTCTGCACATGTACACTGATACCCTTTTAATGATTAGAAGTGAGGGAAAACACACTAACAACCATGAAACAGAAAACCTGGCATTCAAGAAGGGACACAGGTTGATAATGTAAAAATAAAAGCAAAATGATTTTGCATTTCAGTAAATGCTTCGGTTACAGTGCCCTATACTTTTCAGAAGGATTTTCACAGTGACTCACTGAAAATGTAATTAAGTGCCTGAAGATTTTACAGTGAGGTTACCTAGTAGTGTGAGCAGACATCATCTCAAGTAACTGAGTTTATGTGCAAATCCTGGATCAAGCATATGTGATATTCTTAAATCTGTACACCTGCTTCAGCTTCCTTTCAAAGAGTTTTGGGTGTTTCAACTTCCTCTTGTCATTGTTTGTAATGTTTTTATTTGCATAAGTGTGTTACAAGTTAAGAATGCAGTTCTGCTTCCATGCGGTACTGGCGTAAGAAATACCAATGGAAGAAATATATTCTAAAAAATGAAATTTCTGTTTTGTACTCTGTGTTGCATGTAAGCTTCAGATCACCTGAGCTTTAATCTTGATGGCACAATAACTCTGCTGAATGTAGAGGGCCAGCTTTATCTTTGGATATACTGTAAAATGTTATGCATGTGCACAAGTGTTTATAGGACTTGCATCTAATATCAGAAAGCTCTTTTGTAGCCACAAACCTAGAAATCTGAAATGGAAAATAATTTCATATCACATTTGTTCAGGTCTGAATTTCATGCCACCTAGACTGTTCCTCTTGCAGCAGTCTGCCAATTTGTTGTCATCTTATGCAGACTTTTCAACTGAAAGTTCATTTTTGCAAATACAAGATGTGGGAGCTAAGATGATATATTGAGGCATATAAGTAATCAGGAAAAAATGCAGTTCAGCCCATGTATTCTTTGGAAATATGTATAAATATTTACAAATTATAGAGTTAAATCCAACCCATTTTGTAAATGAAGGGATATTCTGCTTTTTTATGGGAAACATCAAAATCCAGGAAGCATGGGAGAATAAGACATGAAAAGTTGTCCAAGGGACATTCATAAACTCTCATAAAATCAAACATCATGCAGACTTCAACCTTTCTCCTATTTTCATTGTGTGCACGCCTACGCATCCGTGCGTTTGGGGAAGCGACTTTCATACAAGAACATTTTTTTCTTTTTTTACATTTACCAATTACTTTGTAAACAACTTGAAGAGACTGGTGAGGGACTACTCTGTAGAAATGATAGCACATCTGCAGCACAGGCAGTTAAAGTCAACAATTAATTAACTGTTAAGGGCTCTGTTCATCCAAACGTTTGGCTCTGTATTCACTGCATGATTCATGGCTTTGTGATCCCTCCTTTCCAGAGAACTCAGAGTCTGCTCCTCTATTTCAACCCTTCCCCTGTTCCCCATTTTACCCTTCCCCTGCTCCCCATTTTACCCTTCCCTGCCCACACCCAGCTATAGAGAGGTGAATATGAATATGAGACCATATTCCTTACAGAGTAAAGATGCTTTGTGGCAAGCAGCCCCCCCATTCACAGTGCAGACCCAGTGAGAGTGTTTGGCAAACATGGGCAACACTCTGATGACATCCATGAGGCAGAGATCCCTCCTTGCCTGCTGCCAGCAATGCATTGATGGGCAGATATTTATGAAACAAACAGGACGCACACAGAAACCCACGCAGTCATCTTTTGTGTAGCTGGATTTTGGCAGGTTAGACTTTAAGCCCGCAATGTAAAACAGCGGCTATTGGTTGTAGGAAACAGATTTTGTATCACTCTGTGTGAAATTGTGCAGTGCTGTGGCCAAGGGAGGCTCTGGCAGTCTGAGAGAGACTTTGTGTCCCAGTTGGAGTCTGAGCCTCCAGATAAGAAATGTCAGAGGGATTTGCTTCAGTTGTCTCCCAGGGAAAGACCCAATAACTCCCGGTGTATATAGAATAAAGACTAATAACAATGCTTATGGTTAACCAAATTTGTAATAGATGTGGACCAAAATCTGTAGTTCTTAGATAAATTCTTTAAGGAATAAGAATTATTCCTCAAATAGGAAGTGCCCCAAAATTGCAGCAACAATAAAGCATTAATTAAATGTTTTAAATTTAACATTTACATTGTTCAAATTTTAAAACACTATTTACTCATCAATATTTTCTACTTACTAACTTGCAAAGCTTCCTTGGTTTATAACAGCAGAATATGAAAAGTGTCTAGAAAAAAAACAAGTGCCTCTCACCAAATAAAATCTTCACTGAAGAAATAAAATGAAAACCATAAACAAGCCTTGAACAAACAAGAAATAATCAATTCATGATGATAAGGGAAACCAAAACATCTGGCATCTCTGCCAGAAAGCTTCTACAGATGTGTTCTGATGTATGATAAGAAGAAATAACATTTTGGAATCACAGGCCCTTAGTGAGGTTCTTGCCTTCCACTGTGGCTGAGTCACAGGAGGCACAACCAGCTTTGCTCCCACTGTTGATCTCAACAGCTCTCCTGGTGAACTGCTCAGATTTTTCAGGGCTGTTTCTGGTGTGTGGGTTGGAATCTGATACAGCTTCATGAATGAAGTGGCGGAGGGGAAGCTGTGCTATTTGAAACTTCCTTGAAGCACTTCCTTCCCTTCCAGACCCAGGCTACTGCTAAAAGCAGCCATATAACAGAGCCCAGACTTTGCCTGAGTGCTTCAGTTTAGAATTTGCTGATGGGGAGAGACTAAATTTTTTTTTTTTTATCTGTCTTTTTCATCTTGAATTTCTGTGTCTGAAAGGGACAAAGAGTATCATGAAAAGACTGATTGATACCATTTTACAGATAGAAAAGTTCTTCTCACCCTTTCTTCAGATACACTCTTTCAGGATCAGCTTGCAATTTACTAGTTTCCAGATGACAAGCTTCAGTATCATGCACATCCACAGGTAATGGCCAGCTACTAGTAATCCAGGCATTCTACTGGAGTTTTCCATGAATTAGTAACAGAAACTTTATCAGATATTACTGCTATTTCTTTAGAATCATGCCGCAGGTTGATAGATGAGGGTTCACTGCAATGATATTTTAAAAAAAAATCTGAAAAAAATTAAGACATCTTGTTTGATTTATAAGATATTAATGAAGCTGACAGTGGATTCTCTATCTTCTTCTGCTGTATCTGCACAGTTTTGCTTATGGCAGGACACACAGGAAGACACTTTAAAATAAAAAAAAATACCTGGCTGGCTGCTGCAAAGGTCATTTGTCAAGAGAAGAATGCTGTGGAGGGAAACTCTGACCTCTAAACCTGCAACAACAACAAAAGCCTGTGTTTTAAAAAGTTATTTTGAAGCCTAAATAAACCTTGACAGACTCCCCTTAAACTTCTTTTACAGTGATTAATTTCCAACTAGGGAAATATTGACTCTGGGAGAAAATGAAAATATTTCCATCTTCTTTCTTTCTAACACTGCTTTGTAAGATCCTTTGGCCTACAAGATAGAGTGGAAAATCACTATCAGTCTTGATGTTATTAGATGGATCAGGTTTCACATCTCCCTCTGTTTTCCTTTGCTTCCCCTGTATCAGCATGTCATCTCCCCTCCCTTCAGTCTGGCTGGAGGAGGGAGAGCCCTTGGTGCTTGCAATGCCTGGCAGGGCAGAGTGACTGCCCTTTTAGCAGGGTGATTGTGAGGATACAGGGGGCAGTCAGAGGCCTGTGGAAAGCTGTAAGGAAAAAATAGAATCATAGAATCATAGAACTGGATGGGTTGGAAGGGACCTCAGAGATCATCAGGTCCAACCCTTGATCCACTACCACTGTGGTTACCAGCCCATGGCACTGAGTGCCACATCCAGTCTCTTTTTAAATATCTCCAGGGACGGAGAATCCACTACTTCCCTGGGCAGCCCATTCCAATGTCTGATCACCCTCTCTGTAAAGAAATTCTTTCTAATATCCAACCTAAACTTCCCCTGGCACAACTTAAAACCATGCCCTCTTGTCTTGTTGAAGATACTAAATGGACACAGTTATGGTTACTCATCTTTGCACTGGTTATATGCCTTCTCCCTGTGGGAAGGAGTGGTCCATTGCAAGAATCACAGCCCTCTGTCCCATCACCCCCATACCATCTGTATTTCCACCTTATGGGGTGACTAGGTGCTACAAAGGCCATAGGAATTCCTATGGGATTTTGATCACATAATACCTATGCATGTGTGCATGCGTAAGCCTCAGATTTAATAGGAGACTAAAGAAATTATAATCACCAGCCCCGACTGTTTTTTACCTGCTACTGATACCTTTAGATGTGACAGGTACCCACTGAGTTGCATGGTAAGACTCCCTCCATACTGCTGAGCAGTATTCCAAAGTGCATTTTCTGTCTTCTAAAAGGTGAGGGAAAGAGGTGGATGCACCAGCTGGATATAGAAACGGGGACACCAGCAGAGGAGCAAGCTTGAACACAAAAGCTCTGTTGTTATTTGTTGTTATTTGTATGTCCCATTGAAAGCTGTCTTTGTGAGGGAACCCACATGAAATTTCCTAGTGTGGACACAGCCATTGCTCCAAACATTTTTACAGCCAGTGAGTGTATCCTAGTACTTGCCTAGCTTCAGAGCAGTGGGAGACAGAGCATCTTGTATAGAATCATGTAATATAGTATATATATATAGTAAATATATGTTGTATAGTAAATATATGTTTTATCCTTGCAGTTTCCAACAGAATTAGCCAATTCAAAGAAGATGAAGAGCGATTAAAAAACTCCATAAAATCTAGCTCAGATCTTTGAGTTAAAACAGACACAGAGAAAACATCACTCAGTCTCACAGAATATATTCCAAACTCTTCTTGGATGGATATAAAATATAAGTTGCTCGTAGCTCACTGTTTTAGTAAAAGTGGTTGTAAACTACTGTGACACTGCTCTTGAGGATTTACCTCACTATTCTACCTTCCTGCAGCAAACCTCTGAAGAAAAGTATTGTTTGGGTTTGTAACAGAAACTAAAGTTAAGGAGTCTTGTAAAGGTAGAAGATACTAGTGGTCAATAGGTATTAACTGCATAATATATTCACCTCTCCACAGAAAGTGAGGTGAATTAGCATCCGGCTGAATTCCTATACACATGAGGACATAGAAAAATAAATACCCTTCTGTTACAGAATCCTTCCACAGGATGAGGTACTGAGTTCTTTTACAGCTAGCAACTGAAACGAGGCTTCCCACTGATCACTTCTTCACAGATTCAGGTCATTAAGGTAGGACACAATTTAGGAAATCTTTCCATTTGAGGATTTTTTTATTAGGCTCCAACATAACAGTCTGCTCATAGGCACTTTCATCCAATGTACAGGTGTTAAAATGGTATGGTTTTGACTCTTAAAATATTTTCCTCTGATTTTCTATAAATTACCTTATAATAGCACATCTACTGTATTTCTCTTTGTCATGGATAAGGATGCTTAGCTAAAGTAGCAATCTTCATGATCTGAAGAATAAATCCAAGTTTGATGGGTTTACCGTGCAGTTGCCACAACAGGGCTCAGGAGTTTAAAGTGGTAACAGCACACCAAAATCTGAACAGCTTGCACTACTGAGAAGAACTTCTCAGCTTAAGTCCATTGATTTCAGTGCTGATGTGCTAACTTACAGATCATATTCCAAAGATGACAAGTCTGTTAAATAAAAGCTGGATGAAATTAGAAGTTTATACTTGCCTGACATATATAAATACGTATTGAAATTAGCTCTTTGTTCATTTTATCAGACAACATATTCTTATGGCTTGGCAGTACAATGTGTAAGGTTACATACATGAAGAGTTAATGAAGTTGACTGAGTAAATATTTGTTTAGAATTGCAAATGGGACCCAAGCCAAGTTTTATTTTAGGCCTATTAGCAAGACTAAGTCCAGAGCAGAAATGTGGAGTAGAACCATACTTCTTATCACTCATGACTTCACCTCTACTCTGTTCACTCCCCTTTCTTTGGGTTCCTCGAAGATTGTTTCTGAAGATTTTCTTCTGACTCCTTATAGGTTGCAGGTGGTAAATTCCATCATTTTGCTTTGAAGGCAGAATCAACCCGCAAATAAGGCACTGCTGGGATGAAGATCTGGCTATACCTCCATAAGTGTCAGTAGACACAACACAACCTTCTGCTGCCAGCTGTCACTCCACCAGCTTTCAGTCTTCACTGTCTTGAGTGAATATGACCTCCTAATGCCTCTCAAGAACCAAGTATAGCAACAGCCTTTCAGCTTTCATCTTGGTTCACTTTTAAGTTCTCTCATTCACATTTACAAGAAAAAGTAGGTTTTGCTTTGTTTTGTTTTGTTTTGTTTCTTTCTCAGTGAGTTTTCCTCTTTCCTTTGGGAAGAACCTTAGCCTTGTACAGGAGAATGGACTCGCGGCCATTGCTTTGCAATGGACCCCCTCAGTGTACCTCCGTTTTGGCCTGACATGGATTAGCCAGAGGGAGAAGTATTTTATACAAAACCAGTTACCACAGAGTCATCTGCTTTCACATGTATATTATGGGATTGCCATAACATAGGAAACTTCCTGGCAATCCTGTGACTTAGTGGGGGTTTCAAGATGAGGATAAGAAAATCAGGGCATGCCTGCCTCAACTCATTTCTTTGCCTTGTCAGAGAGGGCAGCAAGGGCTGCTCAAACCAAAAGGAACAATGAGTATGAGGAAATACTCAGAGCCGGATGCTGAGCTGGCAGGTCCACTGGAGGAAACAAGTTGATTTGTGTCAGGCCTGGATGCAGAATTAGGATGCAGTGTTCAGAGCTGAGATTTACTATTGAAAATTGACAGTCTCATGGGGGCAGGGGAAGAAGGCCTGCCAGATAATTCACAGAAGAAGATTGGGAAAAGTTGTGTTCTGAGCAGAGCCAAACTACACACATGTTCTGCAGTTTCAGATGTGCCAAACTCTGGAGCTCTAGATTTTCCATTTACAAATGTCAAAACACAGTAATGATGTTTCTTCTTCATTAGACACTTACATGTTGAAAGCATTTGACAACTGACTTATCCTCATGATGGGCTGATGGGCTTATTATCTTCCCATCTCAAAACCTGATGTTTTGGTAGAAGAGCCTGACAGGACCATGCAGCATGACAGATATTCTTGTTTGCCAAAATGATGCTGCTTCATCCGGGCCCAATGTACTAGGCCGTTGCTTTAGTGAAATTATCACACTAATGCACATGCCCAGCTATGTTCATAAATTGTTAACACAGCTGTAGCAGCTGCAGTAAGTATCTGATGTGGAAAAGTAAGAGTAACTATCTCTCATGTATGAGTATGGTCATTATATGTTTATTGAAAATAATCTTTGCTGCTCATTTGAGAGAAAAAAAAAACAACCACCTTTTATTGAGAGAAGTGATAAATATTTTTCAGTAGATTGTTAGAAGAGGAGCTCCTGTAGCTGGAGAAAAAAGAGAAGCTCTTGAACACAGAAGCTCTTCCACAATGCTAAAGATGTGTTTCTAAAACAGATAGGGAAGCCTCTAAGCTGGTTGGAGTTCATGTTGTGTCTTCTGAAAGTTAAAACCTGCTGCATACTTTCCCTCTTTACTCCATATTTCCCTTCCAATTTGTTCTCTTCTGTCTTTACTTCTTCTCCACGATGTATCATTGACAGCCAGTTGGCCTTCCTTGTTTCACGTATGCAGAGCAATCACACTGAAAAAAGAATGATTTCCCCTTAAGGCACCCAAAAAACATATTCCAAAGTTTGCAGTCTACAGAGTATTTTCTCTCCAAGAGTAGAGCAGTTTCTCTTCCTGCTTCTTTCATAGGCATATTGACTTTCAGAGAGGGACCTTGTTGCACCTTCAGATTTCTATCTGCAGAAGCAGCTGGAAGTCAGAAGATTCCTTTTGCCAGCCAGTTTGTCACCAGTCATTTGCAAGGAGTTGTGCAGTGTGCGTTCTGTGGTTTTTGGAAAACTTCTCTGTTTTGTCTTATTATTAGTGAGTGCTCTTGGCACTGTGACAGGGATTATACAGTGAATCCAAGACCTCCAAACAGAAATAAGGGCTCTTTTCTTTAGTAGACTTTGCTTTGCTAGAAGTCAAAAAGGTCGCTGCTGATGTAAAATATTGTAACTGCTCCGTCTACTCAATAACAAGAGGAATAGCATGAAGCAGTATCAAAGAAAGTGACTTTTAAAAAAATGTTAATAATTGCCCTTCTTTTCTGATAACTCCTCTTGGGACGTGTAAGCATTCTAATATAATGAGAATCAAGAAGTATTTAATTAAGAAAAACTCAAGCTTTTAAAAAGATCCTGGATACGCAGCAAGAAAGGCAATGAAGAGAGAAGCCATCTTCGTGTATCTGTGGTGCTACTAAAGTCTTCTGAAGAGACTATGCTGATTTAAAAAAAAAAACAAAAAAAGCAATCTGAATTAGCTGAATCTTCAAATCCTTTCCCATTTCCTTATAATCTAAATTGAAACCTAATATTGATGGAAGAGTTGACATGCAACCCAACTGTGACAGCAACATGTCTTGTTGCACAAGGGCAGAGCTCCAGTGTGGAGACTAGGATGTTGATTGGCACATCAAAAGGTCCTTCCAGACAGGGTAAAAAAAATGCCTGGACAAGACAAAACAAAACAGGAGCACCACTGCAGGGTCTCCAGACCAACCCCCCTCCTTGGAAGAGGAAGATGCGTGCCAAGGGGAAAGACAAGGGGAGGCTTGGTAGAGAACATACAGATGTATTTCTCCAGCCATTAGTAGCCGTAGTGAAGGCAAAAGCAGAAGAGGAATACATGAAAGAGGAAGAATAAAAAGCCAGGCAATGTCACACAGAAGGCATCGTGTTAAGAATGGGACACCTTTTAAAAATTGGAACCTGGGATCCTTGAAGTCAACAGGGCTGAAGGGGAAGAACATTACCCTGACTGTGCTGTCCTGCCCAGAGAGATGAGCCCACAGTCATCAGCACGGTGTTCTCCTCTGAAACAGCTCCTCCAGCAAGGCCTGTATTTACTACTTTCTAAAACCATTAGGAACCTGAACTATGTAATTTCTAGTTGCTAATTTAACCACACTAAGTTCACAGAAAGCATTTTGTATCAGGGACATGACCTAGCTTGTTAGCACCACATGTTGTAAGATACAGAAAAGGATCTTTCATACTTCAGAAGTCTTGCTTCTCAATTGCCGGTCTCTTACTTTTTAACTTCTTTGCTGCTTTGAATGGATTTCAAAACAAATCAACAGACACATAGAGTCTTTGGTTATTTTTGGCCAGAGTTGGATAAATGAATAGTCCAGAAAGTTTCTGAATTTGTGCCAAATGTCTATGTGCCTAAAGTTTAAGAGTCATGTTTTCCAGGAAACCTTGAAGTTTGCCGAGATTTATGCTTTTGATATTGTCATCCATTACTGTATTCAAAGGAGTTGTCTGCATAAAGGTTGATAGAGGGCAGTCAAACCTTTTGCACTGAACAAATTATATCATTAGGTGTCTGCCTGTGGGTCAACTTGTTCTCAAGCCCCAAAAACTAAACACAGCTGAGATCTAAATCCCCTGACAAATGAAGGCTGTGAGCAAGGATCATGAATAACATATGGCAAATGGAATTTCCTAACACCGTGCTGCCATACAATATACACCTGATAAATGGTTGTCTACAGTGATGATGTTGAAAAAGGCACTTGATGCAAGCCTCATGCATGGCAGAAAAACATTAACAGAATTTTACAAGACATTTCAAAGCTGGCAAGGCATTTACCCAAATATGTTGTCTGGTCCTTCCTTCCTCAGGTCAGGACAGCATCTCTTTTTTCTTGTACATGGGAACAAAAAGAGGTAATAATGTGACTTAATATGCTAGAAGCCTGTCAGACAAGAAGTGTTCAAATAAGAACAAAAGACAGAATTACAGTAGGGATGAAAAAGAAAAGGAGAAGAGGAAGAAAAGCATAGCAAAATATTACTCACAATAAATTTTTAGGTGCATTTAGTTGCCAGAAAAAAATGCAAAGTTACATAGCATTGTCCTAGAGAAACAGTGAATGATTTTGTCTAGTTAAATAAAAATGTGACCTCAGAAATCACTTTGCCTTGGTCAGCCAGCTCTGGGGCAAATTGGAGATGGCCAATACACAAAGCAATGGGTTTTGGCAAAAAAGTGTGGCATGCCCTACCTAGCCCAGCCCTACCTTGGTAGCATCACACCTCCAAAATCAAAAGTGCCACAAGGCCAGGACCCTAGAGCAATTCTCATGAAATGTCAAGGAAGTCTTTTGACCAGAGACAGGTTTACATCCAATTAAAATGTATAGTATGACATTTTTTGTTGTTGATTGCTTGTTGGTTTGGTTTTGTTAATGATTTCTAGAGTTCTTAGTAAACTTGGTATCCCTTGCAAAATTATATCTCTGATCAGTAGTTGAGAGCTCCTCCTAAAAGTAACCTGTTAAGATATCTTCAGCCTAACTATATAGGCACAAATACAGGTTTTTTACTGCTGGTTATCCTCTTGAGGTGCTATTTAGCCTTAATGAGGTCTTGACAAAAAATAGTAATAATAATTAGAATCATAGTATCATAGAATTATCATATAAATTATGTAAATGGGTTATTTTCAGAAAAGGTGTAAAAAACTTATTTTTTAATGGAATTCAAGTGACTTTTCTATCTAAGAAAAGAAACTGTGGAATAATTGGAATGACCTGTTTTCAAAATTCTGCTTTCTCTGCACAGTTTTTGGAAACAATTTCATTTTAAACATGAACTGAATATAATAATTAGAAAGTGATTAAATAGTACCAGGAAGTGAAAGTATCCTGTACACCTATTGAAATGTTTTTCAGATGCAAATAATTTTCAATTTTTCACTACAGGGATAAAAGCAGAAAATAGGAATTCCTTTTAAAACTACTCCAAATTCCAGTTCTTTTTCTGAATGTATTCATGCCCCTTTAAGAAGGTCTTTCACTTTCCTAATAGAACAGAAAAATAGATGTATTTACTTCTAAGCTTCATCCAGCTTATTTCATAGCCCTGTAAACAGACACATAAGCACACGTAAGAAACAGGCTCAGCAAAGATGTGGTGGGGAAGAGAACAGCTTTTTCTTCAGCCAAAATTGCCACCAAGAATATGAAAAAAGGAACCATTTATCCACGGGTCACCTACTCCAACTAGAACTGACCACTTAGCTAAGGTTAATGGGTTAAAACAGCGGTCAAATAGCAAGAATCACCATCACTGTGAGACCAAAGTTACAAGTAAGTCTGGCTGTTTGGTGTCAAGTTCAACTCTCACAGATTGCTCAGTGTGGTCTGAGAGCCAGATTTTCAGATGTTCATCCATACAGAGAATAATGCACATGTCACTCAGGGTCTGTGCTTCCTCAGACAACACCTCCATTAAAGCTTCAGAAGAGAGATTTTCCTGCCTAGAGGTCATGTGGAGTCTGTAGTCAGGCTGGTGTGTAGTTTGAGGCATGGCTAAGCACAGCACCATTCATAAAACACGTGTTGAGACGATAACAGTTTAAGATTCAGTAATTGCAGGGACCTAAGTCTGATTACTCTTACTGCTGCTACTAACTTTTACAGTTTGAACTAAAATGTATGGATTCGCAAGGCAGAATTGCTCAGGAAAATCCTACAGTTTGCACTATGGAGGAAGTCAGATTAGATGATTGTAACACTTCCTTCATGACAGAAAAATTCATGACACTATTAGATGTTTTGATAAATGGGAGTCTAAGTGATAAGCAAAATTAATAGATCTCTGTATTTCTCTGGGTGGTCCATGCATAACATGGGAAACATTTGTGTTTCTGTGCTCTGATCTGCTAGTACATGCAATGTATGTGTGTGTGCATGGACCTAATGCTGAAAAAATAATAAATAACTTTATTCTCAGGCTGCTTTCTTAAAAGCTCAATGGAAGATTTAGGGGATATGCTCTATATACTCATTTTGTACATAGAAGTAATTCTTAATAAAAATTAGCCATTCTAGAAAAAAAAACCAGACACACACAAAAATCCAGCCTCTTGCATTTCAGTGAGGCAATTTGCATGAGTAAACTTTTGCAAAAGTGTTCTCTAAAATGTAGCTTAGAGTTGCAAAGAAGCTTAAGTGCTAAACAAGTCTGTGCATGTTTCTCTTTAGCCTGTTCCTGGCTCTACACCATCACGTTTTCATCTCAGGAAACATCTATGCTAAACATCACTGTCAATTTCAAGACAAGAGACACATTCAAAAGCACATGGAAGCTCGTTGGGCTTTTTTTGTTTTTTTTTTTTTTTTGTTACCATAAGTTGCCCGCAGAGGGTCCATTCATTCTGTTTGCTTGTTCCACTGTGTAATAGCTCAACTCAAGTATCAACAAGATAAGCTTTTAAAAGCAGAATATTCCCAGCTGTTGTGGTCAGGCAGCAGCAGCAGGTTCCTATCTGAGGACAGCAGAAGCATCCAGTGCACCCGCAGGGATGGCAGCGTGGAGGGGAAGCATGTGTTCTCTGTACACAGTAGCAAAGGGTCCAATAGACAGCAATTAGCACCAGCAGAATGAAGATGAACGGTCATATACATAACCTTAATAAAAATGTCACAGAAGAGAAATCTCACACCATATGGATCCATGCTGAACATTTTTTTTTCCCCTTTTTTTGTTTCTTTAGGGAGCAAGACAGCTCGATCTCTTTATAGGGTTTTTTTTTGCATTAATTTATCTCCCTAGTTTTTTTGCAACTTTCTTCCTCTGGAAGCAAAATGCGTATGCTGCTTCATGTGATAAAACAGGAAATTTTCAGTTTAATTTCTGTGTTTTATATATTCACTCAGTCTTGCATTTCCACCAGAGGAATTTCCCACTTGGCTTTAACAACCTGAGTAAATTACTTGAGTGTCATTTTATCTCATATACATTCACTTTTGAAAATAACTCCACCAGGAATTACAAGATTTTATATCCGTTAAAATAATGAAAGTGGGTAGTGTTCTCAGGTCTGCTACTTGTATTTTGGATATGGCAAAAAATATAAATTCCATCCTTATATATATCATTGTTGAAAAAAAAAAAATCTTTAAATGATTCTGGCACAAAGGGTTTGAAGTAAAAAGCTGTTCTAATGTCATCTTGGTGACATCATCTCCATTTTTCCACCTCAAGATAAAATCCAAAGATTGGGAAGAAAAATGTCAAAGGGACAATGGACCAGGGAGAAAATCCTTTCCCAAAGAGTCAGAATACAGTTTTGTGCTTACTCTCTTCAAGATGATTCTTCATCTTTCACAAATCAGAAGGGAACATTATGAACACTTAACAAGCTCAATTGAAGTCTGAAAAACATCACTTTTGGTGATTTCTGCCTTTTTATTTACTCACAGTAGTAAGGCTTCTGCCCTTAGAATATAGCTGCAAATTTTGTTCATGACATTAACAAATGACAGGGCTGGAGAGGCCCTCATGAGGTCTTCTAGCCACCCTCTTCTCAGTACACAGGATCATAGCTGGAGATGTTTGAAGGCCTTCAGTGAAGGAGGTTCTACTATCTCCTTTCCTCTTCTTCAGGCAAAAATTATGACTGCTCTCTTAGGTCTAAAACTGGAAAGTTATTCAAATACTAAGGGACATTAAGGTCCCATTTTGCAAGAGACATTCATCTTTTTTTGTTATATTCATGTGGAGAACAGACTGATCCTTTCCTCTCTGTGAGGAATCCCTCGCAGCACTTGCAAAATGCTGTCATGTTTCCCTCTGTCTTCTCTGGTTTAAACAAAATTATTTCATGCCATTTCGGTATGCCCTGCAAGCATACTAATGTCTTATAGATTCCTAATTTTTCTACTTGCTCACCTCTGGTCTGTTTACTTGATTTGTAGCATTCTTGAAGTATGACTGCCAGAACTGGGACTATATCAATGCTGAGGTAGGACAGAAGAATTATTTTACATGTCTTGCAGACTGCAGCTTTTAAGATACATCACTTTTTTTTTGTTTGTTTGGTTGGTTGGTTTTTAAAAAAAAACAACAAAAAACTTGCTGTCTCCTAGCTCCATTGGTTCTCCAAGAAAAAGATTGACATGGCAATAAAATGACAGGCCATGAACTGAAAACACACAGAGGACAGAGAAACTGCAGAGAATGCAACCAGTTTACATAGGATTCAGTCCTTACAACACTTAAGTTATATGAAGTGTTTTACCCATGGGAGCATTCTGACCAAAGTCAGCAATCATTCTCATGTGTGCAAAATTCGGTCGCATAACTAATGACTGGGGCACTGGGGCCAGGCTATGTCAGAGAAAACACAGTAAAAAAAAATCCAAGTGGGAGTCTGGAATTCTCCTGACTCTTGTGCCACCCCTTTCCTGCTAATCTTGTATAGAATTTCTAAGGACAGGGACATGAGCGGACAGGGAGACCATGATCCAGTCGCTGGAACATTTTGTCCAGGAAACAAATTTAATAAATCTTTATTTAGAGAATGCAAACATTATTATTTCAAGGAATAAAGTGGAGCACAGAAATACCTGCACGAATGCAAGCATAGACAAATGCTAGTATGAAATCTCATCTTCCCCCCTGACCCCCTGGTTTAGTTTTAGTGATGACAGCAATCCACTTACAGCCTCAACTATCTTCTTTTAACTGTGCTCACTTGTAGTCACACTGCCATATGCCTCTAAACAGAAGGGAAACGGATGCATGCTTACAAAAATTGTTTTTGACAATTTTAAATAGAGTGAATAATGAATCAGTTCTGGCTCAAAAGCCATAGAAATCTCTCTCCCTTCCCCAGCCCCTTACTACACACTCCCTCTGTGATCTGAACATTAACTCTTAGGGACTATTGACTTAACATGATTCAGAGGTGGCTGGTTTGCATCAATATTTTTAAAATCCCTCTTATTATCTTGCATATGTCAAAGTCTGATAAGAAGGAAGAAGGATGAAGCTATTTATAATTCAGAATGACTGTTACCAAAAGGTATTTAAAACCAAATCACAGTAAGTCAGAGTTTACTTTTAAATCAACTTAAACCAAAGACACATTTTGAAAACAATTAGTAAATCTGACAAAATTAACTTTGACCTTACAATCTTAAAAATGCCAACACAGCTTTTCTTCCAGTGTCAGTGTGCATGCATGTCTGTGTGTGTATTTTCAGCACTGCAGTAATTTCACAGCAAAAAGCCATACTGAAATTTAACTTGCAGGGAAGAATTATGCTTCGCTGCTCAGGAGTTCCCCTAGGGGGTACATGATATTTCATTGCTCCATTATGCTGGAAATCCATCTGTACAGAGAAGTCAGAGTAGTGTTTAATTATTCTCATTATTTCTGGTAAGCAGACATCATTTGCCAGCCACTCCTTTCAATCATTCTCACTCCACAGGCCACAGAGGAAGGTATTTTGGGCTTTCCTCCTAATTTATCTCAGTTTTTCTCAAAACAAAACCAAACAACAACAAAACAACAACAACAAAACCTTAGGTAAAAATAATAGATTAATAGAATAATTCAATGGTTTTGTTTGGAAGGGATGTTAAAGGTCATCAGGTTCTAACCTCCCTGGATGGGCAGGGACACTTTCCAGGTGCTAGATGCTCAAAGCCCCATCCAACCTGGTCTTGAATACTTCCAAGGAGGTGGCATCCACAACTTCTCTGGGCAACTTTTATCAGTGTCTCACTATCCTCACAGTAAAGAATTTCTTTCTAATATCCAATCTTAATGTACCCTCTTCCAGTTTGAAACTATTACATGTTGTCCTATCACTACATGCCCTTGGTGAAGAGCCTCTGTCTTTCATATAAGCCCCTTTATATATTAAAAGGCTGCAATAAGGTCTCCCCAGAGCCTTCTCCAGGATAAACAACCCCAACTCTTTCATCTTGTCTTCATAGGAGAGGTGGTCCAGCACTGTGATCATCTTTGTGGCCCTTCTCTGGACCCTCTCCAACAGCTCCATGTCTTTCTTCTGCTGGGGGGTCCAGACCTGGGCACAATACTCCAAGTGGGGTCTTGTGGGAGTGGAGTAGAGAGGGAGAATCACCTCTCTTGACCTGTTGGTCAGGCTTCTTTTGCTGCAGCACAGACTACAGCTGTCAGTCACCTGGTCTATTGTAGTTTTCTCTCACTGAGCTGTTTCCTCATCCAGCCACCAGTCAGTAAAATCAGATAACTTGCTGGCATTTCAGGGTTCTCAGTTATTTGAGACCTGTTCAATATGGGATGACCCACGTTTTTGCCTTCTGTGGTTTTGTGCAGCAATTTGTGCATTACTGGGTCAGTTCTAAATTCGAGGACTGCATCCATACCATCCCAATTCATTGGGACTGCAAGTCCTGGGCAGATCAGCCCTGTCCTTGTAGTCACTCCTCTCTGCATCATTTTTTCAGAGTAATGAGACTTGGTGTGACAAGCGGGGCATCAAAGTGAATGTCCTGGGTGAGGAGCTGAAGCCCAGATCCCTGGCTCTGTAGTGGTACATTCCAGACAAAGCCAAGAAGCTATATGTGAAGTATCTAGGCTTGCTTTTGCTGCTACTCTTGCTGAGCTTCTGTTATAGGTATGTGACTTTCTCCATTTTGTCTTCTCATCATGATATTTGTTTGCAAACTCCCAGCCAGAAAAAATCAGTCCTTTTATTCACAGTTAAAAATTTTTAGATGCACATTGAAGCATCATATCCTCTTGATGCCCTTTCGGTTAGAAACTACATAACATAACACCTTCCCTAAGTATTTTTTTACTAAGGTAACACAGACCTTATTTTCTAATTTTACCTAAAATGTAATTCACCTTTTTCTCATGCAGAAAACCTACCACCCAGCTTCCTGGGCACATTCACATATTCCCTCTTTTCATGATGAAAGATTCTAGGCATCTACCAGCTGAGCTGTTTGCCATCTGTCCCAAGCCATCTTTTTCATCCTGTTCATAACATTTTGAATCATATTCCTTGATCTCACTCCTCCCTGGACATGCTAGTGAGACTGCAGATGGTGTCTGGACCTAGTGCATCCATTACTGACTAGTAAAAGGGAAATGTCCCAGCTCCATTAGTCTGAGAACTTAACTTTTGAATACAGCATGCAATTCATGCAATCCAAGAGAACAAATTGTCAGCTTTGATTTGTAATTGCTTTAAAACCTATTCTTTCATAGATGTTGCTGGCAATTGTATTGCTGATCTCTTTGCCAATGGCTTTAGAAAAATCCAGTGTGGAGGATGTTTTTGAAGTTTATTAATCAATTTAAAGATTGACCTATTAATTTAAAATTTATAATACTTTGCTTTCAGTCCAAAACAACATTTACCCATGTAGTGATGGTCACTTATTAATGCTTTTGTTGAAAAGTACTATCCTCTTAGCTCTATTTATCTTCAGAAGGGAGCTCCAGAATAGGAGCTTTCATTTAAAAAAAATAAAAAAATCACCTTTTAAAATTCACTCTTTATGGCATTAAAAAACGATTTTGAGAAGCTGAACCAAACTATGATGGCTTGTCTTCCATAGCCTGGAGACAGCATAAAACTATAGCTATGCTGCGTGAACCACTTCATTCATCTTGCCTTTGCTTTGACTTGCTCATTTGTTATTTATTTACACACTATAGGCCAGACTCCCTCCTGTGCCAGAGCTCTGCTCAGTGCAGTTGGAGATGGGTCATAAGGAAGTCATTACAGCTCTCCCCAGTTTTGTGAGGGTTCCTGGCTTTTGCACAATTTCTCCTCGCTGCCAGGCAGTCTGATGTTAGATCTTGAGTGAGGCTCTTAATGGTGCATTAACTTCAATGGGACTTAAGGATATGCTAAAACTGTGGCACACACTTCTTTTCATGGCATATACAATCTTTAATGAAAGTGGATTAATTTTGTAAAGATCCTGACAGTTAAGTTTTCTGAGCCTTCATGGTATGTGATATAATAAAATGTAGGCCATTTTTGATGAAGATACCTAATCCAAATACCAATTCAGAATTATATGCAGCTGTCTGTGATGGAAAATAATTCACAGCACTGTTTTTTCAATGCTTGGAACAACTGAGCTGGAAGCTTTCAAGAACTTCTGTATTATAAATATAACTTGTAAAGAAACAGCACTGGGACATCCTCCCCAAGATAAAAGGTTAAAAGTTATGACAGGATGGATACCACTGCGGGAAATCCTTTTTGCCTCCTTCTTGCTTGGTAGCCTGCACCACTGCCCAGGCTTTTCTCATATAATTGCAGAAAATTAGAAGAAGAACCTAGAGAGCAGCCACTGCATTCTGAGCTCATCCAAGGCTCCTCAGGCACTCCAGGTAGATGCCTGATTATCCTGGTCTGTAGCTGGAGGAGAAATGTATCTCCAGATAGAAAATCTGGCCACTTGAGTTCATCAGCTGCTTTAAAGGGAGCTGAAAACAACTTGGGTCCTTATGTAGGAGCTGCTGTGAAGTGTCTAAGGTTAAGTGAATAAGCTTTTTCAGTGTTTATCTCCAGACTGGAATACACTGAATACTCTTACAGAAATTTTGCCCCGTGAGGTGCTTTGTGAATTAACTTAAATGTTTATTGTATTGATTGTTTATTGTCCCACAAATATTAAATTACTCTTGCTATACTTCTGCTTAGTGAGAGGACCTACAGGACAGATAGGGAACCGAGGCTCCAGGGGCTGAAACACATGAGTTTCCAGTCATCTTCAGGGCCTACTACGGAATATGTGAGTTCTAATTCTGACTTTTTTTCTCTGTTACAGCAGAATTCCCTCTGACTGTAATTGCTCAGCCCACCTTGCAGTGTCTCCTCAAGCAGACCTGTGCTTGAGGCTAGGGCAGAAGCCATGTGCTACCACAAAATGTATGTGAATCCTGGGACTTAGCACCAGGTTATTCTCCAGGGGCTGGAGCACCTCTACTACGAGGAGAGGATGAAGAAGCTGGGATTGTTCAGCCTGAAGAAGAGAAGACTCTGGGGTGACCTTATAGCTGCCTTCCAATACCTCATGGGAACCTACAGGAAGTCTGGAGAGGGACTTTTCATGAGAGTGTCCAGCAACAGGACAAGGGGAAATGGATTTAAACTGAAGAATAGGTTTACACTGAGTATTAGGAAGGAGTTCTTTAGTACAAGGGGGGTGAGACTCTGGCACAGGTTGCCCATAGAAGTTGTGGCTTTCCCCTCCCTGGAGGTCTTCAAAACCAGGTTACATGAGGCCTTGAGTAACCTGGTCTAGATGAGAGGTGTCCCTGTCCATGCAGGGAGGTTGAAGTAGATGATCTCTAAGGTCCCTTCCAACATAAGCCATTCTATGATTTTACGAAGCTAATATCTCAGAGGTACTGTCCCCCAGCGCTTCTACCTTATTTTAGCCACCTCACCTGGATGCCTACTTCTATAACCAGAGAAGTGGACTCCTCCAGCTTGGGCAAGCAAACAATCTAATTCCTCATCCCAGCACAACCAGTCCTGCCTTACCTCCCACAGGGATCTGAGCCAGGTATGTTTCTTCCTGTGGCAACACTTGTCTTTGAAACTGCAGTAAAAAAAACGAATGCAAAAGTGTTTCTTAGGTTTAAATTTCCTGAAGGGGACATTTGTACCAAGCAGAGCTCCAGTAATAGAAGGTGTGCCAGTTTCCACAAGCACTGCACCAGTGATCATACCAGTCCTGTCTGGCTGAGTGATCCTGCAGGTATTATTAATATTTTTGAAGAACTGGTTCTCAAGGTGAAAGAGAAACACATTTTTTGCCTAGGTAGCTCCAAGATTGTAAATTATATGGTAAGCCCATGTAAATGTCTCATAGAGCTTTTAATGAACTGTATCCCATAGGTGAAAGCCAACAGCAATATTAGAAATGGTGTTTATTTTATAGCCTAGAAACTGCATTTTAAATGCTAGTATGGGTTTATATGACAGTTCTATTAAATATAAAATAGATCCATTACAAAGAAAGCCCTTTACATCTACTTTTATCTGTGTCTAAATGGCATGCCCAGCTCTGCAGTTCCTCAAATGAGACATTTTTAGAACTTTATTTATGTTACAGACATAACAAACTAGCAACTAGAAAACTATAATGGGCACAAACGGCTAATAAAAATGAGATTGTTGAAAAATACTTCTTAATAGCAATTTACAAAGGATCCTGATAAAGCAGAACTGAGGCTCTGTTTCCCTGGAATTTTGCCACTGCTGTAAGCACAGCCATTTGGCAACAGGTACTCCCCCTCTTCCATCTTCTGTGACCATTTCCCTGTGAGTCTGCTGAAAGCCAAACACCCTGAGGTTATTCTCCTACCCTCCTATTAGTCATTTGGTGGCTACAGATCCAGAGACACCCGTGGGGTACCTTTTTTCCCTTCCCACCATGTACCAGGTGACCTAAAGGAGGATGCATCTCAAGGGCTTTCTCACTTGCTCAGTGGGAAGCAGAGCATAATGGCAACATCTGTCCCAGATGTCAGATGTGCAGAGGGTGCTCCATTTCTTACTAAAATCTACTCTTCTGAGAAACTGATCTGTTTACACAAGACAGCTAAGACGAGCATATAAAACTTTTTGTTTATAGATTGGAAACTATTTTGCCCTGAGCTCAGTAGCGGCTTCCCAGGAGAAAGGTTGGGATTTTGGCAATGTCCATGTCGCTGCTTGTGTAACATCAAGAAGAAACTTCCTGTCACCCAAGGAAAAGAAGACTTCTTCCAGACATGCACTTATCTGAAGCAGACCTATTTACTGTTCAAGTGAGGTGAGGACAAGGCAGTACATTCAAATAAAAGTCAAAAATCCTTGATCTGATCTAATTTCAGGTAGTGATAAATATCCTTGAATATAAATTGATGTCTTGACAGGTTCAGCATTGTATCTACCTAAGGAGGAAAAGTTCCCACCAGTGAGGTTTTATACCACATAGAAAACAATCAAGTTTTGGAGAAAAATCAAAAGTTTTTAGTAAAGAATCATCAAGTCCTGAAAACAAGTTTAGTGGTTTGGAAAGATGATGGTGATATTGATGGTGATATTGCCCAGCTCCCTCATGACCAAACTCAAAACTTTCTGTAGCCCTACACTTTATACATTATGTCCTAGAAGATTCTTTTTTTTTTTTTTACCCCAAATAAATGCACCAGTATAGACCTAATTATCTGAGACTGGTGTTATGTGAGAAATACAGTATAAAGAAGTAGAAAAAGAGCTTTGATCATACAGGCACAGGTAGACATGCAGGTGTACATACATATTCAGGTATAAATGCAATAGCTATTTGGGGTATTGTGAGGCCGTATCAGTGCTGGCACTTGCAAAAGCTCAGCTCATCACATCTTTGTGGTCATCAGCATAGAGTTAGCTTTCAGATAGACCACTGTTTGCTTTCACACTGAAGATGAAAATTTTTTTCAAAGACTAAACAAAAGAGAGAGAGGAAAAAATCTATTAAACTCCAAATAAAATTACAGCAGCAAAAAGGGCAGGAACTGCAGAGGCAGCATCTGTTTAGATGTAATCCATGCGGATTACCCTGTGGGTAGCAGGGGTTCCATTGTAAATGCAGACAAACATCTCTTCTTTTCTTGTTTTTGTTCTGAGGGAACCAAGTAAAATAGTGTGTTTCCCCTGAAAAATCTTAATTAACATGAACATCAGTGCAGTTTCACAGTCCATTCACTGATTCACTAACATAGGATCCTAGTTTATTTGAACTGATCCTAAGGGAATTAGCAAAACAGAAAGAGTAAGCAAAATCTGGGTTGCTTTCTTCTCAAGGGTAGTCAACAAGAATACTTGTGTGAGCAAGACAAGTAAGATCTGACCCAAAGAAAATACATTTGGCAAATGCATGTAAACCGGAAAGTCAGTAGCAGCTATTGAGAAATCATAGTCACTTTTTTAAGTTGTCCTGCTGAGGACTGCCTTTAACCACATCTCCCCTCCCCTTTCTCCCCCTTCTCCCAGACTTTCATCCCAAGTACTTAATTGTGAGTAAAATATTTGTACTGGGAAGACATCAAAGGCACTGATTTCAGAAATTCAATTTTATATAACACAAGAACCCTGAACTTTAGAGAAAGTTCATTTCATCAGCTATCACTAATCATCTGTGAGTCTGGTGCTCTACCAACTAAAACATAGTATTATGAATAATGTATTTCCCCCACATCTGATGTGTAAGAATAATTACAAATATGAATGCAAGCAATGATAATTCTTTGTGTGATTCTATTTTCTGATTTGACAATGAAGTGCAAAAGCAAATCGATACTTTTGTTTTAAAAATTTGGTAGCTTGTAAAGCCAAAAAGTGTAAAACAAGTACGTAGTGAAGCTGTTATTGCACTGAATCTTCCTCCTCCACTGCTCTTCACCTCCAATGTCTCACTCAAATTATGACATTAGAAAGTTTCAAGCACTTATTAGCAGAGAAGAAAGGCCCTTCACCCTTACCTCTCTGGAAGCAAGAATGTTAATACTTTAGGTAATGAACCTTTGATGTGATTACAACATTTTGACTTTTACCTGAAGAGGTGTGATTAGAAGATATGAGATTCTGCCTGAGCTGGGATCTGCTGATTTCCTGATGGCTCCAGCAATGCCAGCCACTAGGTGACTGTGAAAGCACTTCTGGAAATATCCATACCTGTTATAGAAGAGCTTTCCTTTGCCAGCAGACGTAGCAGAGAGATATTGTCACTTTTTTTTTGATGCCATGCGTGCATACAGAGCATGATGCTTCACTGGATGATAAAGTTGCATTAAGACCAAGAATATCCAGGCCCAATGTCTCTCAAAATAGGTAGAATGGGGACCAGCAAAAGCAATTTAAAATTACTAGGGTCATATACTTTATTTAATGAAAAAAAGGGTTATACAAGACTTCTGAAAAAAGGAATGGCAGTGATTTGAAATACAGCTTTGATCAGATGCTGGAGTTCCGTTTCTTATGTGTAATCTCTTTCTTGGATGACAGAAATAGAAAAAGTCAGTAGAGCAAGGAGGAAAATGAGTCAATACTGCAGAAAGAAGCATATTTCTCAGTTCTCATCTGTTGCAAGCTGGTTTTCAAATGAAAACCAAACAGCTGCTCCCAGAGATGTAAAAGCATAAATCACAGTTAAACCAAAGGAACATTCATATATCTGCTGGAGATACCCCCCGTGCAGCAGAAATAAATAGAAAAACTAGGTACTTCCATGTGATGGTGGTAAACCCATCTCTCCAACCCATCTCACCAATTGGTTACCAATTTATTGGTTGTTAGTTGCACTGACTCTGCCATATGCATCTGCAGATCTCTCAGTTGTTTAAATCAGTGTTTTATCATTAACATCGTCCAGAATACATCACCATTGTGTTGAAATTGTTTTCCTGATCAGCTCTGGAGCACGTGCTTGGTTGTCTTCCACAAATTCTGAGATTTCCCTTACAACATCCCAGTTCAATGGAAGAGACACAAGTGAAAGCTCTGTTAACATTTGTGCCTTTTGTTTTGTAAAGCTTTTCCATTCTGAAGGTATCCATGTAGCATGTACATTGATATTTTGAGTTTGTTGACCTCTGAAAGTTTTCCCATGGCATTATGGATACATGCATAGACAGCTTAAACTATTCCTTTTTGGCTATAGGTTTTTTTTTTTCTTCTTCTTTTTTTTTTTTTTCATAGCTACTTTTTGTAGATCTCACAGTAACTTTCTTCCCCATGGATCTGTAAGAGTTTTCTGACCTCATGTTGAAACTCAGGTCTTACACTAGTAATAAACAAACCTCAAAAGATTTAGGTTCCATTTATTTAAGCACCATGAATCTGAATATATCCCTTTTTTAATGAAGTTTTTGAGGGAAGAATAGGTCATCACTTTTAATTGGTTAGTAAACATTAGGGAAAGTGCTATTGGTTTTCTTTTCTCCTAACTACAAAATGCAGTAAAAAATGTATCTGTCACCTGGAGACCATGGACTGAGTTGTCCTTTCTTGCATTTCAGAATGGATTCCAGTTGTATCATTTTTAGGAAATAGAACGAGAACAAGGGTATTATCATATATATACACCAACTTAGACAAACTCTCATTCCCTTTTTAAGCTTTTTCAATAGTTAGACACGAAGATCTTAGGTTCAGCTTTAAAAGGATTATGGATTAATCCAAGCCATTAGCAGATCACTTTTCAAAAATAAGAATGAGCAGTCTGGAGAGAATTTTATTCTAAATGCTTAAAGAGAATATAAGTTGTAACCACTGCAAGTGATATGGAAGGAAAAAGGTCAGTGAGCAACAAGGTACATCTAAGTTCTCTCTTCTTCAGAATCTTCACTGATATTGAAAATGTATAAACATATATCATGTTTATACAGTCAAATATCTTCTCTCCTAGGAGACCATGTCTTATTTAAGGTCAGAAAGAAGTTATTAAGGGAAGGAAAAAAGCATCCTAGTAAGAGCAAATCTCTTGACCTGGTAGCATATTTATGCATCTGAGACTGGATTTCATCTCTTCTGATTTAAAACTCTGTTTCTTAACACCTAGATTATACCAAATGGAACACCTAGATTATACTAAATGGGTGCATTAGTCACACTGAGGCACCATAATGAGATGAAATCACAAAAACTGCACTGCAAAGATGGACCTACATTGCATTTTAGGGCTGGGTGAACTTGTTTGAAACATCTGGTTTTCTCACAGGAACATGAAATAGTTTTCTTAGAGGTGTCGAGTAACACTCTTCCTTTTCTGGGTGCACAGAGGAATAATCTGATGATACTTTTAAAATTGCAGATGGATATCATTTAAGGACCAGCAGAGAGCTTGTTCGCTTGTGCTTCCTCATGCCTCACCTTTGTCAAACCTCTCATGACTGTTTGCCTTTTACATCATCCAGCCAGATGCTTCACCACCATCCCTGCAGGGTAACTGCATCACCAGCTGAGGCTTACAGCCTGGCTGCATGGGCATCTCCAACATTTCCTTCTTCTCACCACTCCACTTTTTCACTAATGGTTAAAAAAAAAAAAAGGAAAAAAAAAAAAAAAAGCCTTAGTAACTAGGTAGGTATCTTTACTAAAGATAATAAAGATCTGAACTGTTACCTCTCCTCCCAAAAGATGCAAACTAAACCACCCATTAATCTGGGAGGGACTCATTAGAAAGCCAAAACCAAGTGAAATAGCTCATGGAAAACATCTGCAAATGACTTCAGCTAAAACACATGATGGGAGGGTTTTCCATGTCCCAGATAGCCCTGAGTTCAACTTTCACCAAAACAAGGATTGGTGCTGGGCAAAGACCACCACCTCTGCTTCAGTGACTTGAAGAATCAGGGGTTCAGTGCTCATGCATTAAGATTTCAATCTCAGAGCAGGCAAAAAGACTGCTGTTCTCTGGGTGACTATATGCTCAATAGCGAGTGGTTGCTTTCTGTAAGAATATTTTTAGAATTGCAGAAAGAAAAGCTGAAGGTAAGATGGCTGTGTACAGAGAAAGATTATATTCCAATAATCACTTCAAAGAGAATGGGGGAGAAGGCATGTTTCTAATTTCTATACAAAAACAAAGGAAGTAATTTCTTTCAAGGTTTTTTATTTGTTTTTCAAATTGCACAGCGCTCAACTTTTAAAATAATAATCATTCTTGACAGCCATTTAATAATTGTTAGTGATCTATAGCTTTATTATAAAGTACTCATCTAATGATGTATTTCCTTTACCCTAAGGGCCAAGTACAAAGCAGGGAAATTATCTTGGTGATACTTTTAATAACTTCCTGTGGGATTGCAAACTCTGGCTGAGGCTGTCTCTGCAAAAGAGTTAATCATGTAATTTCACAGATTAGACAACACAGGGTTACTAATGAGAAACTTCAGTTCAGTGATAAACTCTTTTTTTTTTTTTTTCCAAGAATATTTTGAGAGGCCTGTAACCTTTGGCTGACACCCAACGAGGCTATTAGTTTAACCATGGGATGCACTACCAAATGTACAAGAGTCAGCAGAACTTTTCCTTCTGAAAATTGCTCATAGCCCTCTGTAAAGAAGCCTTCAAAAACCCAGAAGGGATAGACGGAAGGAAAAAACAGGAAAAAAGGGGCTGACTTATTGGCTTCCGATAATTGGCACGGCTTCAGCTTCCAGTTTCTTTTCAACAGTGTCCACTCACTATAGCAACCCCGGATCCCATTTAAATGTCATGCTGCCCTCTGTTCTATAAACATGTATCATCCATCACTAAATATTTAGATCTGAATTGTTGGAGCTGAGCTCTGTGCCAGGGGTAAGGGGATTAATTCCTTTCAAGGCCCTCACATGATGGATTTTTCACTGAAGTAAACATCCGAGAAGAGCTCACACTACAGCCATAAAATATATAAATAAAGTTTAAAGTTTAATTAAGTCAACATTATTTAAAGTGGTTGTCATATTTTATGGTGAACTCTTTGTGTTTATTTTGTATGACTCCTCATAAATAGTCTCTCCCCTTCAGACAAAAGGCACGGCTGGGTTAAAGTTAAGGGTCCCATGCATGGTACGGGAAGGAGGATCTCCTGAGCTCAGGGGATCTGAAACGCACCGTATCGGGCCTTCTGCTATCTCGTGTCTTCCTAATGAGCTGAGATGTTGTGCAGACACAGGAAAAGCCCGGCGGAGTTTACCAGGGGGGTGACGGGGAAGTCATTCAAGTGGCTCTCTGGGCTCGGTGGAGGGAGGGTCTCATCACGCCTGGTCTGAGGGCTCTGATGCCCGGCAGGCAGGCAGTGGGGAAGGATCCGGAGCTTGGAGGGGACAGGTGAAGAGGGGCAGTCCCTCCCACCTCCGCCAGCAAGGGGATTGCACCAAGCACAGGGGGAGAGCTGATGTTGTTCCTATTCCTCTTCTATCCTTTCTTCTCCCTAAACAAGTCTCATCCCAACGAGGTGTACTTTCAGAAGGAAAATGATGTGATGTCATTATACGGCCTGATCCTTTGCGACATAAAGAGTATTTTTAAAAGAGAAAGCAAAGAAGTGGAGAAAGTCATCAAAGGGATGGCCAATCAATGTTCTCTAGTAGGGAGGTTTTGTAATGCCCTAATAACTTTTTCTGGATAATTAAGTAAGCACTAAGATGAGAAAGAGTCAAGCAAATGCTAGAGCTCCAGGTCAAACCTGAGGAAAACCTGCATTTAACTTTGCGCATCCTCAGCTGCTCTGGGCAGCTCCTGCCTGCTCTCTCTGTCTCTGCACCCCTTCTGTATATCAGCACTGGCTTAAACCTCAGTTTTGGAGCTTGCTACTAGGCCCACACAAAATGGTTGTGAGATGCTCACATTCTTGTGGGACGTGTGCTGTGTGAGACTAAGACATCTTTTTTCCCTCTTTTTTTCCCCAAGACTTTCTATACCTGGAAGAGGAGACTAGAAATCTTGCCAGGACAGTAGAGCTCAAACACAGCACTAGCAGCAAAGAAAGGTATTAGCTGTGATAGGAGTCTGTCACTGATCTACTACAAAACTGAGAAGGTGACATCTGGTATTTATGTTTCTTCCTAATAAAACTGGAGTGACAGCATTATATATTGTTTAACCTGTAAAACTGTAAAGCTGTAAAGTTCCCACCACAGGGCTGGTCTTTTTACACTGTGTATACAGAGCTCACACCAAAATTTTCCATTCTTTGGAAGTAGTTACCCATGGCTGTTATTGTGCAGCAAACACTGATGCAGAGGAGTGCGTTCCTCTTTTTGGTTCCAGTTATTCAGCTAAACAGCTTTTCTCTTCATACATGTGAGAAGTGTCATAAAAAATGTAGGTGACCTTTATTCCTGTACATATTCCTGCTTGTTCATCCCACACCTTTTTTAAAATTAAATAGGTAACCATGTATGCATGTCTGTATAGGTAGCTGCACATACACAAAGTACTGATTCTTTGTTATTCATGTTTAATCTGTGGGCATGAGTACATTTATTCAAACTCTGAAGCATAGGTCATGAAATCTGTTCATGAGGGAAAATGCAAGGCATGCTCCAAGAGGGCACATGGAGAAACACAAACCAGACTGAACTGAATATACTCGACAGTAAATTCTCTATCTAGTAAATGAATGTACAAACAGCCATATGATGAAAGATCCCTCTGCTTTCATTCTATATCAGTACTGATTATGTTGCCCCAAAATCTTTAGCATTAGGTAACACGATCATGCTGAAGGTAGTATGAAATTTAATGAGGTCTTAATCTACATGACAGGTTAAAAGCTATGAGAGTTTCTAAGGCTCTATGTGGTATAAATGGAGTGCAAGCTAATATTATTTGATAAGATAGGAGGAGGCCCAGCTGAAGGGAAAGCATTTCTTTACAGGCTCTGGACTTTGGTTAGAAAGAAAACTGTTAAAACTAAAAAAACATAAAGACATAAGGATGAAAGGAAAAAAAAAAGAAAGAAAGAGGAAAGGAAAGGAAAGGAAAGGAAAGGAAAGGAAAGGAAAGGAAAGGAAAGGAAAGGAAAGGAAAGGAAAGGAAAGGAAAGGAAAGGAAAGGAAAGGAAAGGAAAGGAAAGGAAAGGAAAGGAAAGGAAAGGAAAGGAAAGGAAAGGAAAGGAAAGGAAAGGAAAGGAAAGGAAAGGAAAGGAAAGGAAAGGAAAGGAAAGGAAAGGAAAGGAAAGGAAAGGAAAAGAGAAAAGAAATACAGGAAGTGAGAGGGAGAGACAAAGAGTAAAGAAGAATGAATGAACTTCAAAGTACAAAAAAGCAGACCCATCACTCCAGAGCAAGAGAACAGTTTTGTAAAAAGTAGAGAGGAAAAAACATTTGAACTTCTCTTTCCAAGCAGTAAAGATTTGTCAAAAAACATCTAAGGAGTAACTTCTAACAGGGTTAATGGTGGTCAAAAGTCAACAGTGCTACTTTTAGTGGCATGGAGTGAATTTCAGCCTGTGCTAAGAGCTAGCACTAAACTTGTTTATCTCATAAGCCCTGTCCTTTCTGCTTGCCAGCTAGGAAAAAATGTTCATGGGGTCTGAGATTTCCTGTCTAAACTGACAGAACTTAGAAATGGGAGGCAGGTTTGATTGCACCACTATTTCTCATGCCAAAGATGTATTGCAATGTGCAATGATATTAATGTGTGAGAACAAATTCTGCTGTCCTTCCCTCGAGGAGAATCCCACCTGAGGGGTGCACAACATCACCACCATGGGGCTCATGCACTGGAAAAGTCCCACAGAATGGACTGAGTGGGATCTGCATGTAGGAATTTTTTTAGTTTCACTCCCTGACTTGGAAGTAGATCCCAAGACACTTGCCACACTTCTGACAAGCTGCATTTTACTCTATTACCTTACCTTCCAAAGGCCAGCCAGATAAGCCATCCATAATATACTCTATTAGTGTTAATTTCCCCTCTTTCCTGCTCGTCCCCCTGCCTAAGTTGTCAGCTGATTTGGCAAATAGCACAGCAGGGGCATGGTATTTCTTCTGCTGCTAGTCTTACATGTATGTATGTAAAAAGTTTGTTGCTTAGTTTGCATCCCCAAGTAGCTTAAAAGTTATTGATGTAGAAACAAATACATATTTTCAAAGTAAAAACAAACCCAAGTACTATTTACACTAATATTTTTAAGGGGTGTGGGGAATTTACAGGAAAAAAATTTCCTGTCTCATGACCATTTCTAGTGAGTTAGAGGGTTTCACAGTATTCCTTTCATGGCAGGCACTGGATAAACCAATTTTTTTTTTCAATCAAGAAATGATGCCTGTTGAGAGGACGATTCCTTGGAAGGATGAAAGGATTCAAGTAATTACTTTTCCTGACAGGAACACAAAGCTACCAGATGGGGAAGTGGTGATTAGGCAGTCTCTGCTCAATTAATATTGAATTTATAGAACAGTGTGAAATAGCTTCAGTGAGGGAGATTGTTGATAACTTATCCCAGCCAAGGGACTGGGAGAGAAACAAGTAGGTCTGGGAAAGCATATATATGAAATCTAGATCTCAGTTTGGCATAAGTGCTTGCTGGCAGTGCTGTGGACATTAGCTTTCTATTTTTCCTTGACCAGAAATGCAATCATTGTCAAACACGCCATATATTTTTGTGCAGAAGTGTTTAGTTTTGACAAATCAACAGTTTTTGACAACAAAATAAAACAAAAAACATTTTCACTGGCAAATTCTTGAGCAGCCCTAGAACTAAATGCTCCAAGAGTTGCCTTTAAACAGCCAAATCATTCCCACAAGTATGAATATGCAGTTCCAGCTATTTTAATGGAATTTGCATGTGTATATCAAGGGGCAGAATTTGGCACTTGCTCTAAAGCACATTGAGCACTTTTAAAAGACAAACCCATTTAGTAGTGTTGTAAGTCTTTGCAGTATCCCTGTTTTGTCTGTGCAAGATTCCAGTTTCATAAAGTGGTATGAATTAATGAAATATATTTGTATTTGGCTTTTATAGCAGTATGCAACTGTCTTACAAGTCAGATGGGAACATCTCAGTTAATTGTTTTTTGCCATTATTATAATCCCTCAATTCTAATCCTTTTGTTCCAGTAAAAATTATTATGATTCTTTGCTCTCAGATTTTTGTTCTGATTTCACTTGGCTTTCATACCAAGGGAATTCCAATTATTTCAGTAAAGTTACCATGGCATACAACTGACACAGCAAAATAGGAAATCAGACTCAGTGGAAGTAATTCTACTTCATTGAACTATTGGGAATTTTGCCACTTATTTCAAGGGAGCAAGATTTCTCCCTGTACCTCTATAAAATAATAACTTTTCTTTGTGTAGCTCTAAGTTAATATCCCAGTTATAATGACCAGTTATGCACGGTATAATTACTGCTTCATTTCCCTATATACAGAAGCAGCAGATAAATTTTAATATTAATTATTGTTTTAATTCTCACTGGTAAGTATACCAAGTGCCACAAATACTTCTGGAGAAATCATTCAAGGAGGTAGAAACAGTGTTGGATGAGCATGAGCCTTATCCAAGGCATCCTGAAGTCAAAATTTGGTGTAGCTGACCTAGATATTTCTTCAAGAGGAGAGTGAAAATAAACAGTGACGTGAAATGTTTGGGTTTTACTTGTTTTTTGGCAAACAACCTGGCCCTGATTCACCTCTCACTTAATTGTATAAGTGCTATAAGCGATAAAGTCAGATCTCCTCATCTGGAAATAATAGAACAAAAAAATACTTTGGAAATTGTAATGGGGTCTTGACCATGAGAATGCAAGCTTGCAGTTTATCAGCTGAAGCATTCTTGGTAGGGACTGACCTTCTCCAAGGTAGTGGCATGAGATCTCTAGTGTACTTTGCACATATCTTTTTTTTACTATCTGTGACCAGACTCAAATGCAGGGTGTAAGAGCAGAGAAGTGCTCATGGAGTGATTAAGAGTTCACAGAACAGGCTTACTAAAGGGCTCACTGTGAATCCTGTCTTAGAAGAAGAAAACAAAAGAGCTTGGCATGATTAAGCAACACAATAAAAGCTGAGGGAGAAAGAGGTTAGTTTCCACAACTACACTAAGGAGGAAAAGGGGAAGAAATGCTAGGAAGATAAAAAGTTTAAACAGATGGAAAATGTTGTCACAAGGCAAAATGGCTATTAATAGTCCAGAAATTAATCTAGGCTTTAAGGCAGAAAGTGGTTTCTGGGTGACATTTCCATTAAAGCATTAGGTAAAAACGGGAAGGTTCATGGTGGAACCTGGTAAGTGTGTGCCCTGACTGTAGGAGATGGGGCTTGTGGGAGCAAGGAGTCACTCAGTGGCACAAGACCACCCTTTTAGTCTCAAATTCCTCTGCTCCGAACTCCTTCAGTTTGTGAACTGAAGATTCACAAAGCTGGTACTAAGGAAGAGTATCTCATGTCCTTCCCTCTGAAAAATCACCTTAGTGACTTTGCTCTGATATCTGGGTAGCCTCAAAAAACCTGTCTGTCATCAGTGGGATGAGCAATTCCTAAAGAAGCAGGTATGTCCCACCCACATGCATGCTCCACTCCTCTCTGTATCTGGGATGCCTCATACAAAACGTCTTGACAGCTCCAGTAGGGATTTTACAAGAGATTGTCATTCATATTCCACAAGGACCAAAAGATCCACATGGGAATATTTAATATAAACAGTAATAGTTTCCCACATCTTTGTTTAGAGAATAGCCTGAGGATTTCTAAACTTTAGGATCATATTCATTCCAGAGGAATGGTTTCATTTATCGCCATATAAATCTTTCCTTTACTTAAATGATGACTTTTTGCTTGTATCTGAATATTTAAGTACAATATTCAGGTAATCAGACTGCCATTGGTAGTACAGGTAACACTTACCTCATCTAGTTTTACTTTATAATAAAAGACCTGAACTGCAGGGACAATAAATATCTACTTTTATAGTGTGAGACCTACCAGTCTTGCAGGAAACACAGAGGAGGTTTTTTTTGTTTTGTTTTTGGTTGGTTGGTTTTTGTTTGTTTGTGGGGGTTTTTTTGGTTTGGGTTTTTTTTTTTTTTTTTTTGTGTGTGTTTGTTTAATAACACAAATTGGAAAAATATGTCCCTCAGTTTTCCAGATTGGATTTACAAAGAAATCCAGGGCTGCAAACATTTCACCTGGGCTGGACTCCTAATCACAGTGACTCGGCTGTGGAACTTAAGACTCTTGAAAGCTTCTTAGGCCATTAAGTGCCCAAGAAGGAGCTGTTAAGATACTGAGCTGTTTGGAGTCTCTGCTACAAAGCATCCAAATGGACATTTCTCTTAGCATGCCTTTAGGGGTTTCTGAAATACTTTTTAGGCCTACTTAGCATTTTTAAACATTCCTAACTTCCTTAAAAAATCCTACTGCTGTGTCACACTTGTCACTGCTAGCCACAATCTGATATAGCATATGCAACCTCCCTTAGAATAACTGAATGTAGGGGAGGTGAGGAAAAGCTGTCTTTTTGTTAAGAGATAACAATACAGTATTGCTAACTTCATGCATCAGGCTCACCAATGACTGAATCTGGAGTGCCTTTATTTCCTTCCTTTTGCCTGCTGATTTCTGTGATTTTAATGCTTGTATGTGTCAACTCTTCTCTACAGCTATGTGGGCTTGAGTGCACCAGAAATGAACAATTACTGGGGAGAGGAAAGCTGCTATTCATGAATCATTTCCCCACTCACCCACTCACACGTATCTGTATTCTGAGTTTCTATTTTCATATCTATGCACTTTGGATAAATTTAAGCAATGCTAACGCTCTGTCCTGGCACATTGATCGAACATTTGTGTCCTGCTGTGTTCCTGAAAATAGAAAGGATGGATGAAAATACAAGTCATAAGCCACTGAAAAATCAGTGCCTTCTCTTTCACAGTTACAGTTAATCCTTCTTCATAAAATAACTGATACCTGGAGTTAGTAGTAGGAAACATTGCTAAAATTTCCAGCCTATGAGTTTTAAAGTGTATGAACTCAGGGAAATTTTCATACAAATCTAATACATCGTACCCTCAGTGGCTGTATGTACACTGACAGGCTTTTTAATGCACAGTATTCTTCACATTCATTTATCACTGCTTCAATAAATGAATGATGGCATAGATTGGCCTAGAACTGATTCTTCCAAAGTGGAATCTGTGCATGGTATCCAGTTTAGGAGAGAAAGTCAGGAGCAGGAGAAAAGCCAAACACACTTCTGTTTGTACCTCATGAGACTGTGACAAAACTAAAAGGGGATCACTTGTTTGGAAGACTGAGGGAAAAGCTCTTTTAAATTCTTGTTGACTGCTAGACTATTTTTTTATCTCAGAGTTAATAGAACTACACATTCATCTCTGTGTTTGCAGCTTTAATTTACTGCTACTGGGCTCAACTCTTTGATGTCAGGAAGAAGGGAGCGGTGGCTTTGGGATATACAGAGTCTCTTCCACTTGCCAGGTGAACTGCAGAAGCTAGAACCACTTCATTTCTTCACAGATGGTATGTTATGTTCCCTTTGGATAGATGCATGAAGGGAAAGCATCTTATGATGACCAGTGTCTACCTTCACATGTGCAGTGCTTAAAGAGAGATAAAGTTAAGTAGGCTACCTCTGTTAAACAGTATAGTTCATTCTTCACAAGTAAGACATCATTTTTTTGTAAAAGGATGTTCTACATGAAGGGACCAGAAATTCTTTCTTGAGCCTTCTCAGAAAGGATACATTGATTTGATTTATACATTTCCTGGAATATAAGACAGAATAATACAACTTTGTGGTATTTTGTAAGGAAAAAAAAAAAAAAAAAAGCATATATAGTTAGATGTTTAGACTGATTACATAATTTTAGAGTTTGGGGAAAAGATTTAGCTTCCAATTTGTTAATTTTTACATTTTCATACAATCATAGAATCATAGAAAGTGGGGGGTTGGAAGGGATCTCGAAAGATCATTGAGTCCAACCCCCCTGCCAGAGCAGGGTCACCTACAGCAGGTCACACAGGAACACATCCAGGTGGGCATTGAATGTCTCCAGGTAAGGAGACTCCACAACCTTCCTGGGCATCCTCTTACAGTGCTCTGTCACCCTCAGAGTGAAAAAATTCTTCCTAATATTTACATGGAACCACCTATGCTCCAGTTTATAACCATTGCCCCTTGTTCTATTATTATACACCCCCGAGGAAAGCTTGACTCCATCCTCCTGGCACTCTCCCTTTACATATTTATAAACACTGATGAGGTCACCCCTCATTCTCCTCTTCTCCAAGCAGAAGAGACCCAGCTCCCTCAGCCTTTCCTCATAAAGGAAATCATCCCTTATTCATCTTGGTCACTCTGTGCTGGACTCTCTCAAGCAGTTCCCGGTCCTTCTGGAACTGGGAGGCCCAGAACTGGACACAATATTCCAGATGTGGCCTCACCAGGGCAGAGTAGAGGGGGAGGAGAACCTCTCTCAACTTTCTAACCACCTCCCTTTTAATGCACCCCAGGATACTATTGACCTTCTTGGCCACAAGGGCACATTGCTGGCTCATGGTCATCCTAATGACGATTTTCAGTAATCAAGTGTTTTTGGTGCCAAAGGCAAAAAGCCAAAATAAAAGAAAGCCTTCACTCAAGGGGCTACTTTGTAAACCTTTGCCATTATCAGAAAAAAATTATGTCAAACTTCCTTTATGAAGTGAATCACATGAAATATCATCTCTTGTACTTGTTTCATCATTAGAAATTGTGGTTTAATTGCAGTTTGAAATGGATAAGTATATCTGTATTCAAGACTTCTTTCCCTTGATCATGTACTTGATAAAAGTTTTCATAACTGAGCTTAGCTAGTTTGCTTGGTTTTATGCTTCCCTTTTGCAGCCTCCGTGTTCTTCTCTCTGGACTCTTCACAACTGTTACTCCAAAGCATACCAGTATTTATGGTGCACCCTAGAGGACAGTGCCCCTTAAAAATATATTCATAAAAGTTAGTACAATCCTCAAGCACAATGAGTTCAAAAGAAAAACAGTCTGGAAACAAGCTTTGAGATGAATGTTTTAGAGTCATTATCTGAGGCACACTGGCAGTCTCTAATGAGACATTTGTAATTTAATTGTGTCATGGAGAGACTATAAATTTCCCCCAGACCTCACATCCAAGTTGTTTTTATAATGAAGATAAAGTAACACACATACCAAAAATCTTTTGAATACACTATAACTTCTTCCAAAAAGATAAAGAGGGCCTATATCCTATTTATGTCACTGCACTCAGTTGCATAACAGAGCTTACAACAAGTAGGATAGAGGGCAAGAGTCAGTCTGTAATAATTTAATACTGTATAATTCCTTACATTTCTCTTTTAATCACACAGTTATTTTGAGGGGACCGGTTCACATCAGTACTAAGAAGAAGAAAAAATAACAGGATAGTAAATGGTTATTATGCAGAACCTTTATATGCAATTATGCTGTGTTTGATGCTTCCTCTGGGGAAGAAAATGTTCTAATACTACATGAGTAACCTACTCCTGTGTCGGATTTCTATGGCTTTAAACAGAGAATTTTATAGATTTTTATGCCTCGATCAATACCAAAATGCTGCCTATTCACTCCAAGTTCCTAAATAAATTAGAACAATTCTTTCAGATATAGAAATAGATTTTGCAGTATATTCCCTTGATTGTACCCTATGAGACTTCTGAGTCCCTCAGATGGAATGGTGTATTTACTTCTCTTGCACATGTAAGCATTTTGTTGTGCTGTGGTTCTGTTCATTAAATTGTACTGAGGATAATATCCAGAGCTCCAGCTTGTTGGGACAATTTTCTCAGGCACCAAAAAAGTTTTAAAATGGAAGCAGCTTTTAAAATGCATCATTTTTTAGGCTAAGCACTCATTTTTTAGGCTAAAGTAGGACATGTAACTTTGGAGTGGGAGATAGAGAAGGATGAAGAATATTATATATTCTAATTCTCTGTCAAATATTGCAAAAATATCAAGCACCTCAAGAAACTGATTTTGAATGTTTTCTTCTGATTCATTTCTGTCACTCAATCTGGGTATGTGAGAACTGTGATCTAATACAGGACAGGGAGTGATCATTTCTGTACTTCAGTTCTGTCTTCCACATAAACTGTCTGCGTTTTTAGGGACAGATATCTCACTGAGATACCTTTTCAAAACCCATTCTGAAATTTTTCATGAAGACTGAAATGTCAGCTCAAGAATCTGAAGCACCCTTGTAGATTCTGTTCACAGTGCTAAGTCTCAGATGAGAAAACATGAAACTCCTCCTTAGAAGCAACTCTAATATATCTTTTCTTTCCAGTTTGGAAGTATATTTTTATTTTTTTCACACCAAATAAAGGGATCTTTTCATATATCTTCTGCCACTTGAAGGATAATATTTTCATCAATACACAGCAATATGTTTAACCAAATAATCAGAAAAATAATTTCCCTCTAAAAATTTTTTTATCAAAAATGAGGCTTAGCAAGATAGCAAGCTCCATAGACATTAAGATAATACTTATCATGTAACTATTTATTTTATGTTCCAGAAACTACATATAGATTTTGGTAAACCAGTACTGAAGCCTGAAACAAGAGCTAATTAAATAATTATCCACAAGGGTATATGAAAACGGATAAGGAAAGATTGCAAACATTTTGGTCTGATTTTTTTTTTTGCCTAATACCACGTGGAGTCATTTACAGGCATGTAAAGGGAATATGAAACTGAGAACTGAAATTAGGATTGCTGTATTTGATATTAACTTTTAGTAAAAATAGAAGAATATAGATTCTAGTCAGTGCAGTGTACCAGGCTTCACACTGAAGTTGCTAAATGAAATTTCATGGCCCTAATTTTTTTACAGGAAGTTAGGCTAGGCAATGCAAGTGCTTCTTCAGGCGTTAAAAATCTAGAAACTGTGAATCAAATTACTATATTGGGTTTGAGTCTATGGAGACAGAAGTTCTACTGCAGCTGGAAGGGAGAGGAATTTGCAGGAAATACAGTACAGTATACATCAGAAAAGGAATGGGTTGTTTCAAATAAAAAGTTGTGTGACTTGTTGCTTATTACAAAGAAAGAGGTTACAGCTTGCAGATGACGCACAGACTGTAAACTATTCAGGATGACTTTCATTGCTCAGAGGGTATAATTAAAAGTATGAAGCAAACTGCCAAAATCTACAATAGAAATGAATAGAGTACACCAGGTCAAAAGGGATCTGGACTCCTTTCTGGAGGAAGAGACAGTACACAGCTGTTAGCTTGATTTTTCAAGGGTGACGATGATCAGTTACTATATGAATTCATTGGAATTTCCTGGGCATGTTCTATCAGGGTTTAAAGTCTTCTCCTGGACCTTCATGTATCATTATTTCTTTCTGGCAGCTGCATCCATCCAGGAGCACATGTCTTCCATTGACTGGAAATGTGTACTGTAGAGTAAAATTGCTGTACTTACCGGAGAAAATACCTTGGTACAAAGGAATTTTTGCTTTTTTGCCATGATATAATTCTGATCAGGCAAATAAAAGGATGAGTAGCTTACTCCACCATTGTGAGTCTTGTCTCCTCTTTAATCATCATGACAGTGCCTGGATCTCAGAGCATGTATCTCACAAATTCCATACACGTGTTCAACAACAGCATGCACCTTTTGAGTCTCCCTGGCTCTACAGTCTCTGTAGTGCAATATATCATGTAAAAACCTCAGAACAAGGAACAAGTGGATGGGGCTGGTGGTAACCTGACGCACTGCAGTAAACCACCCAACCAAGCCTAAAACCACACTATTATAATCTGAAAATGGACAGAGGCAGGAGCAGGTAAAACTGAAAGAGCTTAGAAAATCTGAGGCCCACAGACTTCTTGAATGCTGTAAACCTCACAGCAGGTCTCACCCCAGCATTTCAGCATCCATAAGAGAGGGGATTACCACTTCTGTGATAATTATCACGAGAACAACCTATGAGACTTCAAGGAGTGTATTTCTACACTGCTGGCACACATGCTCTAAAGGAGGCGGTGAGAAGAGATTATAAGATTTTGGATTTATTGGGCTAATTCTTGAAGCCCTCTGTAGTAAGATGAAAGGCTGTGAGTTGAGGAGCACAGGCAATTCACATAGCATGTCCTGGGCTCCCGTTTGTATGGGGCTGTATATGACTGCTCCACCCCTCTGGCAAGGCTCTCTTCAAGATACGGGAGGCACAGAAGAATTTGTAAGGACGGATTGCACTCACTCTTTCCACCCTCTGTAACATGGAGCAGTAACACCCCTTTCACAGTACCAGGGAGGATGAGTGTGAAAGCTGAAGGCTTTTTGGATCCTGGACAAGTTATCTGGGACACTGATTTCAGTGCCATATGAAAGCTGCTAACAACAGAGCAGCAGCACAAAGCAAGTCCAAGGCTTTCTGTGCTCTCACCAGCACTGTGGATCCAGTGAAAAACTGTAATAGTTACTTCTGGCTTAGCCTCAAATTTACAGGGCCCGGGGGAAAGAAAATAGCATGTGGGGCAGTTCCTGTGGCTAACCCTGATGCCATATAGCCACTCTATTTGATACTTCTTTACTCAGAGAAGATTGTAAAATTTAGGTCATACTAGTATTCCATCTATATATGGAAAAGGACCATGGACAACTAGTTTTGCTCCTAGGCTTTTTTCAGCATAATCTGAGTCAGCCTCATTGGATGTAGGAACAACAGAAATAGAAACAGAAATTCTCACTGAAATAGACCTAGGAAAGTCATCTGCGCCTCAGTCTTCACTCTCTCTCAAAGTTTTGTGTGCACTGCATAAATACATCAGAAAATTGTCCATACCTCAAAGGGGTTTAAATCTAAATATTACCAGAGATACAATAGAAGTTCAAATGTTCCAAAATTTTGCAGCTTTGCATACCACTTGCATTACCAGTGGTGCAACTCCATTTAGAGCAACTTGAATTGTGCAGATGAAGAAGCCTACAGAGCTGGGTAGTGTGTACAGCCACTGAATGCTCTTGGAAATCGATTTTTAAGGGACTTCCTGATACATGCAATGTGCTTCTGTCATTAATTTGCAACATCTGCCCACTGGAAAAAGCCATGTCAAAAGGGCAAAGAACACAAATTACAAATTTTGTTGTCAATTATCAGGTGGGTGTCTGGCTTGTGACTGTTATTTCTTAGAACTTTCACACTGGCTTTTAGTGAACAAAGATGGTTTGAGTTAATCAATCAATCAGCCTTTCCATCCTTGCCCTATTTCGAGAATAAAACATGTAAACATGACACCAAACAGTGTATGGATTTTCCTGATTTTCATTTGTCATTCCTCGTGTCTACAGTGTTTAGTGAATTACCTACTGCAGTACAGGACTGACCTCTCATGTGGCAGATGAGATCTGCATTTCCCTGGAAGAATCTGAAAAAATTTCCACAAACCTGAATAGATCTGGGGTCAGTATTCCATTTCTTCAAGATACTGTTTCTTGTTTTGAGGAAGTTGTTCAATGGAAATTGTTTAAGCCTCTCTGCACAAAAATTGCTAAATCAAAGAGGAAATCTGTAAAAAAGATATTGTACTTAAGACACGTGTACTTAAAACAGATTGAATGTTTCACTGGCCTTGCTTTCATTTAAGCTCCAAACACTCTGGCAAACCTTTGTATCTTAAACACCTGGCCCACTGCCTTGGCTGAAGGGAGGTTTTTTGTGTGTCAGGCCTCCAGGCTTCAAAATATGCTTGTGTCAGCACCAGCTGTTTTTGATGGTTTATTGATCACACATATGAAAAGATCCTACTAATGAGTCCTCTAATACTTTAGAAAAGTTTGCATTGAGACATTTCTTCTCATGTTCCTAAATGACTGAGGGGAACATTAGTCCCATTTTAGGCAGTATGTGACAGTAGAACTTCACTTAAAAAAATGAAATTAATCTTATTTTAGAAGTGTTTGGTTTTGGTACTCCTATAGTTAAGTTTTCATTTCTTTTAAAGCAGGGTTTCAGATTTTTCTTTTGAGTTAAAAATCTTCCTTGGTTATTTTGCCCTATAGTGCTAATGTATGGACAGCACAGAGAAGTGGAACAATTCTAAAAATGCATTCCTTAGGATGCCAGTCCAACTGGACAGGGAGGTCACTGAGATTAGAAGATCAACAAGAATACTCTCATCTACCCTTGCTTCTGAAAAGCTGATGCCACTCCACTGTCAATGTACAGAAAGATCTTTACTTCCCCATATTAACCATAGTCAGGGCTCCTAGATTCCTTCTTGTGATTTTCTGGGCTTGAAAGCATGTACAGAAGAATATAGTTCTCCCAGAAGATGTCAGATCCGAAAGCTGATTGCCCGTGTGCACTAAATCGAATCTTTCAAAAATCTTTCAAAAATCTTTCACAAAACACCTTGTGTTTAAGTGTAAACGAATTGCACTTTCAAGTGCAATTAAACTGATACTGCTGGGAGCTGCTGAAGTCACAGGGAGGACCGGTGCAGCTCATCTGCTCTTGCACTGCCAAGGAGGACCTGGGCTTTGAAGCATGAAGCAGTTAGGGAGAAGACAGCACAGATTTGCTTCCTTTGGCCTGCTAGATGTCTGGAAATCCTTAACAAGCCTAAAATTCCCAACTAATCTTCCTAGATAGCACTTCTGAGTGGTGAAACAGTTTTCCTGGTGACTTTGACCACTGCAGTGCTCAGATCCCCGTTGTTGGGCTGAAGATTTTGGGGAGCTCTGCCTTTGTGTCTCAGCTCCTTGCCTCCTCCCATGAGAGTGGGATTTGCAGGTGTCTGACTCTCTGACCCTGTGGAACTAAGTCTGCTGAAGCTTGTGGTAGCTTCCCAGTTGCTACTCTGATGTGGGCATTAGGCTGGTCCTCTTCAGCATGGGAGTTTGTCTGCTTGACAAGAGCAGAGGAGGGCTGACGGAGGATGAGAGAGGAACTAATGCACGTTGCTTTTTTTCTATGTTTCTTTCACATGATTGCTGGCAGATGTGACCCATGACAAATCCTTGAAATATGGCTGTGCAGACAGAGATGGGATAGATCCAAGGGTAAAAAGCCTGTGCTTGAGAGATGCTGTGCTGTGACAGATTGCATGAGTTCAGATGTATCTCTTTCCCATTTTGTGTTTGCCATTGCTTACTTAGAGGCAAGTCGAGGAGGACGGCTGGGCAAGTATCGTTTCCTTACTCCCAAAACCTATAGACTGGGGAAATACATTCTAGTCCAAACACTGGGGCTCTTCTAACAATATGGATCATTTGAGACTGAGGACGAGAGCTGAAATGACAGAGCTAGCCTTTGCCAGAAGTGCATTTTTTGTGAATGCTGAAATACTGACATTCTTGGCTAGCCCAATATAAATATGGCCACCCAAGTGCTGTGGCATTATTTGAGTTCATCTGCAGAATAGCTCTTATGTGGTTTTTTTGGCAGCCCAATGATTCCCTGAACCGACAGAAAACCATGCCCCCCCCCTCCATGGCTGCTGTGTGGGGGCCAGCCTAACAAAAAACCCCAAACACTCCATGACCCTGAAAAAGCAAGCAGGCCTGTGCATCCCCATCAACATGTGGTCCAGTCACAGTGCCCTGGAGGTGGGTGGGTGTGCCCACCCTGAGCCAGAGCTGCACCTCTCCTCCCTGCCTGGACAGCTGCAGGGAGGCCCAACATGGGAACAGGTTTCCCTGCCCCGCTTCTTAAAACACAAACAATTTCTGACAACCCATAGCCAGAGGAAGAGGAAGCACATCTATATTAGAACTTGCAGTTGGCTGTGTGTGTTTATGCTCTGTTTCTGAAAACTGCTCTGGGCGCATGAGCAGTGTGGGACAAAGTTCAGTTTGTACGATGCAGAGAGGGCTGTGGGGGAAGATGACCAGGAGGTCAAAACTGAGACTCCTCCCTGGGAATTATTTTTCTTTTAATATTAGCAGTTTGTTGTAATCTGGCCCCTCTCAAAGGAAATAGTTTTCGCTACTCACAGAATCATAGAATCGGCTGGGTTGGAAGGGACCTCAGAGATCACCAACTCCAACCCTTGATCCACTACCGCTGTGGTTACCAGACCATGGCACTGAGTGCCACATCCAGTCTCTTTTTAAATATCTCCAGGGATGGAGAATCCACTACTTCCCTGGGCAGCCCATTCCAATGTCTGATCACCCTCTCCGTAAAGAAATTCTTTCTAATATCCAACCTAAACTTCCCCTGGCACAACTTAAGTCCATGCCCTCTTGTCCTACTGACAGCTGCCTGGGGGAAGAGCCCAACCCCCCCTGGCTCCAGCCTCCTTTCAGGGAGTTGTAGAGAGCGATGAGGTCTCCCCTGAGCCTCCTCTTCTCCAGGCTGAACACCCCCAGCTCCCTCAGCCTCTCCTCACAGGACTTGTGCTGGAGTCCCTTCACCAGCCTGGTTGCCCTCCTTTGGACCTGCTCCAGGACCTCAATCTCCTTCCTGAACTGAGGGGCCCAGAACTGGACACAGGACTCGAGCTGTGGCCTCACCAAGGCTGAGTACAGGGGCAGAATCACTTCCCTGGACCTGCTGGCCACGCTGTTCCTGATCCAGGCCAGGATGCCATTGGCCTTCTTGGCCACCTGGGCACACTGCTGGCTCCTGTTCAGCTTCCTGTCAATCCAGACTCCCAGTTCCCTCTCTGCCTGGCTGCTCTCAGCCACTCTGTGCCCAGCCTGGAGCTCCCCATGGGGTTGTTGTGGCCAAAGTGCAGGACCCGGCACTTGGCCGTGTTGAACCTCATCCCGTTGGAATCAGCCCAACTCTCCAGTCTGTCCAGGTCCCTCTGCAGAGCCCTCCTGCCTTCCAGCTGATCCACACTCCCCCCCAGCTTAGTGTCATCTGCGAATTTGCTGATGATGGACTTGATCCCCTCATCTAAATCATCAATGAAGATATTAAACTGGACTGGGCCCAACACTGATCCCTGGGGGACACCACTGGTGACCGGCAGCCAACTGGATCAGCACCGTTCAGCACCACTCTCTGGGCCCGTCCCTCCAGCCAGTTCCTAACCCAGCACAGGGTGCTCCTGTCCAAGCTGTGGGCTGACAGCTTTGTCAGGAGAATGCTGTGGGGGACGGTGTCAAATGCCTTGCTGAAGTCCAGGCAGACCACATCCACAGCCTTCCCCTCATCCACCAGGCAGGTCCCCTGATCATAAAAGGAGATCAGGTTGGTCAGACAGGACCTGCCCTTCCTAAACCCGTGCTGGCTGGGTCTGATCCCTTGCCCATCCTGCAGGTGCTGTGTGATTGCCCCCAGGATGATCTGCTCCATAACCCTGCCAGGCACTGAGGTCAGGCTGACAGGCCTGTAGTTTCCCGGGTCCTCTTTCTGGCCCTTTTTGTGGATTGGCGTGACATTCACCAACTTCCAGTAATCTGGGATGTCCCCAGTGAGCCAGGACTGTTGGTAGATGATAGAGAGAGGCTTGGCAAGCTCTTCTGCCAAGCTCTTCTGCCTCATCACCCTTGGGTGGATCCCATCTGGTCCCATAGACTTGTGGGGATCCAAGCAGCTCAGTAGTCACTGACTGTTTCCTTCTGGATTACAGGGGGGCTGTTCAGATTCTTGTCTCTTGCTACAAGCTCCAGAAGTCAGCTGACAGCCTATCTTACTGTTGAAAACTGGGGCAAACTCAATGCATTTTATAAGCTCCAAAGAGAAGCTCTTGCTTTACTGGGATGACAGAGGAACTGCAATATCCCAAAATGGCAAAGAAATTGTCATAAATTCTCTTCAGATCCAAGGCAAAATTTCTATAGAAGGGAAAGAGGAAACCTTTCCCCTAGCAAGCTATGGAAAATCAAAATAGCAACACCCTTCTTTGAAGTGAAGAGAAACTATCAGCAGAAATGCAGTGAAGGCTGAGTACCAGGAGCTCATAGACACTTTCCCTTCATCAGATGCTCACCCAAGCTTTTCACACCACTCAGAAACTTTTTAGTCTTTACTTTTTAGTCTTTACAGGCATAATAATACTAACTCACACAATTTTTCTGGTTAGTGGATTGAGCTGTCAAATACCATGGTTTGATACAGCTTAAAGAAGTGTAGAAAAACTGGAGGAAAAGAAAGAGGGAGTTTTACTGTCTCAGCCTAGTAAGCAGGCAAAAATTTCAAGCTATCAGAATGATTTAGAAATGTAACACCCATTTATTTTAAGGCCAAGTTGATTAACCTAAAAGGAGCAATTTGTCCTTGTGACTAAACTAGAGATCCAAAAAAGATAATTTAACCCTTGTCTAGGTGTCAGCGCTGCAGCATGCTGTACTGTGTTCCCCTACCCTTGTGGACAAAGCTCACACTTTTGAGTCGCTTGGGTGTGAACAAAGTTTACGACTCAGCCAACATTTACCTGGGGTGAGGGATGGATAACACTGCACATCAAGGCCTCGGCAGGCAGAAGTGGATGCTAGCAGGGAGCTGGGGAGGTACTTGTTGTCATTCTCACATCTCCACTGGCTGGAGCAGGGCCAGTCTTCCTAACCTGATTACCTTGCTCGGCCCAATCCCACAGCACTTTCTGTTTGTTTAACACTGTCCAGCAGCCTTGAGATAATGGGGATGTTGTTGGAGAGAATGAGGCCGGCTTGGGGCCGGCTTCGCGGCTTTCCAGCGCCAAACAAATCACAGCCCAGGGGTACTTCAAACACGTCAGGTCCCCAAGTGGGCCATGATGTCTAACACCGGCGGTCAGGACTCAACTGCAGGCTACTTTTGGAACTCTGAGATGCCTGCTTGTCATCAGCAAAGTCTGGCTTAATTTGATCGTCTTGGGGCTGTGCTGGCTGCTGGAGTCTCAGTCAATGTTTCTGTGCCCTTCTGAGCACGAGAAACGAAAAGAAGCGTGTCTAAAATATCACATGGATGCATATATGCACACAGGTATATAAGGATATGTATAGGCTTTTCCTTTGTGAGCTGTGCTGGGGACTGAAAAATTTACAGGATCTGCAAAGGAGCAGTGCCGTCAGGCAAGAGGAAAATAGGAAAGTGCAACAGCTGCAAATCCTCATACAACATCTCACTTAAAATGTCATGTGTGCTACTTGGTTTAAATTGTCACCCCTCCAGCAACCACAAACAATGCAGAAACAGCAGATGTGTTTTCTATTTAGAATTAAACAGTTTATCTCAACCACTGTCATTGTTACAGAGGGAAAATAAATAAATATCCATGTTAATGTAAACTTCAAAAGGTACTTTCTGGCATAAATGGATATTTTGAATCTAGATTTCACCGAGAAAACTAGGATTTGACCACAGATTTTTTTTTATTTTATTTTATTTTATTTTTTTTTAATTTTTTTCTTTCTTCCAAGAGGGATGCTGGCAGCTGAGCATGCAGTAAAACTTAGACTGGTCAAAAGATTTTTTGGCCAGATATAGCATCCAATAACTCATGTCATTTAGACTTAATGGTCCAGAAAATTTAAGTAAACATCATAAATGTCTTTTGTTATTAGACTTTCCATTCAAATATTCTGTTTAACTCTTTCTTAATGGAAAGTAAAGATGACATTTCAGTCATATATTTATCTATGTTATAATCCTAAGACTCACCTCATTGAGATTTAAAGATTTGCCACAGTCTCAGGCTAGGCAAGTACTCAGGAAAAAAAAAAAAAAAAAAGAAAAAGAATATCTGATGTGAGCATGTCCTCTGGAAAAATTAAGCTAATGATGAATTTGACCTTTAGAGGTCGAGGTCAATTTATGGCATAAGTCTTAATTTTATAAGTCTATGGGTTTATACAAGCAAGCATCATCTTAGGTAAGACATCTTAAATCACTCTTAAGTAAGAGTGACTATATGAATATTACTGAATGCTTTCTTATTTTTAAGGGGAGACACTATTTGTAAAGGGTGCAGTTGAGTGGTGTGGTTGTGTTAGGCCTTAGGAAAATACAGTCTTTTTGTACAAAAAGCAAATGCACAGCTTCATTTAGTAATCAAAGCCCTTTTACATGCCCTTTTACAATCAAAGCAGAACTCTCTCTACTTGTGAAGAGATTTTGACTTAAAAAAGCTTGATTTGTTTCTATGGCCCAAGGAAGATTCCAAAGTTGAATATCACTCCATTCTTCTTTGCGTGTGAAATAGCCTTCACCAATACCTTTCTTGTGTTTGAATTGCAGCCAGTATTTTAAGCCCTCACCAGTCAGTTTGATCCAGATTCTATATTTTTACAAAGATTTTTTTGTATTTAGTCAAGAAAATGCACAAATGTTCCTGTGACTCTTCCTGCTTGAGATGGGCAGAAGAAGGGTCCATGTGGCCAGCAATACCCTGTAAAGCCAGTAATTACTTTATTGTTGTAACATGTTCAATGCTTGTTTCTCTACATCTGTCACCATCGTGCCACTCTGCAGGACGTCGAGGCAGTTCGTGAGTTTTCTGCAGACAATGCTGTCACCTGGACAGGCCTAAAGATACTGTTAGCATTTTGGAATGGCAAAGAGTTGAAGAAGACACTATGCAACACATCGTCCTCCAGTGCCCCAGTAAGAAAGGAGCATTTTGAGAAGTGCAGAAGGGATAATTTATTCATCTGGTCTTGTGGTTGACCACAAGCACACGATCAAGATTCATCAAAATAAAATCTCAGCAACACTTGTCACATCGTGGAGAGCTGATCCAATTCATCTGTCCCGTGTTCAGTCAAGGTCACTCTCCAGTATTTTGGGGAAAGGAATAGGAAGTCTTCCATTTGGGCAAGGTTATGGGCAACTGGGATCAGTTGAGTGTTTCAGGGGTATTTCTTCCTCACTCTCTAAGCAATTGCCTCTAAACCTGAGATTAAATTGTAGCCCTTGATTATTTTAATATAGCGGTCAATATATTTCCTCTGTGAGGTACAAGCACCTTCTCATCTGCCTCTGTTAGCTATTCTGAGGAGAGCTAACATGCAAGTAAGTGAGGGCAGAGTTGGTTTCAAGGAATTATAGTTCTGACCTCATCACTGGTACAAGCTTGCTGCAGTAGGTTTACAAAAATGAGTGAAATGCTTTAGAATTAAAGCATTAAGGTTTGGCTGGGTGTTGGGAATGTCTGTTAATGAACTTTTGCCAGCCTGAGGCACCGCAATCTCTCTGTCTTCTTGACTCCTCTTCTGGTTTATGTGACTTGAAGATGGATCAGAATGATCAGACTTATCCAAATGGGGTATTGCATCTAAGCTGTTCTTCTGGAGCAGCAATTCTGGATCAACACTCCCAAATAATATCATGAGTGCAATTAAATGTTCAATTAAAAATATCTACATGTGGAATTACACAGAAGTAGTTACTGAGTTTAATTTTCCACCTACACTTATGCCAAGCTAATTTTCAAGTGTAAATGATCTCTAAGGAGTTATATATTTACCCAGAGGAGAAAATGCATTCTTTTATTGTAAGACAGAACTTTAACAATTGAAGGAACATGTAATAAAAATGGAATGGACAGAAATGTGCTACTAGATGGGAACTGAAGAGCTTAATTAAGGACACCACTGAACAACTAAGGCCTTTTCTTCTTAATATTGGTTTGACTGTTCATACCCATGAGCCTCCATAAAATCTACCAGCTACTGCATATATGACTTATTCCTCTGAGTTATAACTTAGAAGTACTTTTTTCCTGATATACATTAATATTATTTTGCCTCACAGCCTTCAGTTATTGCCTAAAATGTAAGTGAATGCAGACTGTGGAAATTACAACCAAAGTGGTAATTCATTTATTTTTCAAATGCTTCTGTACAACTTAAAATTGATTTGTGGTAATTTTTCAGACAGTCTTATTTGAAATAATTTCAGGCCATTATTTTTCAGGGATCAGACCAAGAAACCTTCCAATGAAATAAGAAGCATACTAAAACAATGCTATCAGATAGACAAAGTAAAAGCTCTTATCTACATGTCAGAGAGCATGGATAAATTCTTACAGCACTGCTCTGGCAAAAAAAAAAATTGCTTCCTTATTGTGGAAATAATGGTATTGCTATTATTCTCAACAGAAACCAAACCAGATTCTGACTCAACTATTTCTGTTCATTAAAGGGAAAAAAGCCTTCTAAGATCTAGGGAATAAGTAGCAGCAAATTATCTGGTTTGGTGCTTTTCCTTATTGTGAGCTACCTAGGAAACAAAAATTATTCTCCGAGTATTTTATTTCATTCTCTTCACCTGTTTTCATCATGGAATTATGTAATTACTTATGTCTTATATAGAGCTTCTTTGAAGTATTTAAGCTGAGTTGATAACATTTATTCTTCCTGAGACCATGCCAGAGCTTCACAGTCTGAGTCAATGGATAATTCTCTGACTACTGTTGGCAGAGCTGACAATCAAATTTGCAGTGTAGCTGATCATTTTCTGATATTGCTGGGCTGCATCAAATGAAGTATGGTCAGCAGATCTCCCCCTGCTTTTCTCTTGTGACACCCCACCTGAAGTACTGTGTACAGTTCTGAAGCCCCCAACACAAGAAGGACATGGAGCTGTTGGGACCTATCCAGAGGAGGACCACAAAGATGATCAGAGGGCTGGAGCACCTCTCCTATGAAGACAGGCTGAGAGAGCTGGGGTTGTTCAGCTCAGACCTTATAGTGGCCATCCAGTACCTGAAGGTGCTGACAAGAAAGCTAAGGAGGAACTTTTTACAAGGGCATGTAGGGACTGGACAAAGGGTAATGGCTTTAAGCAGGAACAGAGTGGAATAGATTAGATATTAAGAAGAAATTCTTTAGTGTGAGGGTAGTGAGACACTGTCACAGGATGCCCAGAGAAGTTGTGGATGCCTCCTTGCTGGAAGTGTTCAAAGAGAGGTTGGATGGGGCTGAGAGCAACCTGATCTACCAGGAGGTGTCCCTGCCCATGCAGGGTGTTTGGAATGAGATTGTAGAATCATAGAACTGGCTGGGTTGGAAGGGACCTCAGAGATCATCAAGTCCAACCCTTGATCCACTAACGCTGCAGTTACCAGACCATGGCACTGAGTGCCACATCCAGTCTCTTTTTAAATATCTCCAGGGACAGAGAATCCACTACTTCCCTGGGCAGCCCATTCCAATGTCTGATCACCCTCTCCGTAAAGAAATTCTTTCTAATATCCAACCTAAACTTCCCCTGGCAGAGCTTAAGTCCATGCCCTCTTGTCCTACTGACAGCTGCCTGGGAAAAGAGCCCAACCCCCCCCTGGCTCCAGCCTCCTTTCAGGGAGTTGTAGAGAGCGATGAGGTCTCCCCTGAGCCTCCTCTTCTCCAGGCTGAACACCCCCAGCTCCCTCAGCCTCTCCTCACAGGACTTGTGCTGGAGTCCCTTCACCAGCCTGGTTGCCCTCCTTTGGACCTGCTCCAGGACCTCAATCTCCTTCCTGAACTGAGGGGCCCAGAACTGGACACAGGACTCGAGCTGTGGCCTCACCAGGGCTGAGTACAGGGGCAGAATCACTTCCTTGGACCTGCTGACCACGCTGTTCCTGATCCAGGCCAGGATGCCATTGGCCTTCCTGGCCACCTGGGCACGCTGCTGGCTCATGTTCAGCTTCCTGTCAATCCAGACTCCCAGGTCCCTCCAGCCATTCTGTGCCCAGCCTGTAGCGCTGCATGGAGTTGTCGTGGCCAAATGATGATCTTTAAGATCCCTTCCAATCCAAACCATTCTATGATCTTCAGAGCTCCTTTTCCTCAGCCGATGATGAGAAACCGAAGGATCATGACCATCTCTGTGTAACTGCTTGTCCTTATCACAGTGAAATAATTGGTTTTGGAGTGAAGGAAAATGTTCTTTTTGAGAAAAGGGATGGCAAAAGAACTTGGGAGATGAAAACAAGGAAGAGGAGGAAAGAGGGACTTTGAAGACTAACAGTAAAATATGTTCATTGTAGAAGATGAAAACCAGGGATGATGCATATGATGAGAGTAACTACTTGTAGTTTGCTATGGGGTTGTCTCATTCATTTGTAACTCCCAAACCTTTTAGGGTAACTGATGCACTTGGCACGTATTTATAGAAACAAATACATTTGAGAAATAACAAGAGCACAAATAGCTAGTGCAGCTGGATACATTTGTTTTATTCAGCTTGCTAAATGATCTGACTGTGCTTTTGTTCCTCAGGACCTGGCAAGCCATCGTCACTAAAGGAAACATTAGCAAAAGCCACATTAGTCATGAGAAAATAGGTACCGTGTAAAAGGTGGCATTTGCTGTCTTCGGTTTACACCGGAAAGTTGGTCTCAAAATGAAATTACATGTGTATGCAGCTACTGAGCATGACAATGGAATTAAACATTCAGACTGGCTGACCTGACAGGATTTTTTCCCAAACAAAATTAATATCTGTAATTTGGTTTGTTAGCTACGTGGCTAAAATTTTCATGGCTGCCTTTGAGAACCAGAGTATGGGCCATGATGCTCTGTATGTTTTTGGCTGTATGTTTTTGTACTGGGTATCTGCAAACCAAGACCTGAGTCAAAATAAGGATCCTTGCAGTGACTACTCTGGGACATTCCTCTGGTCTGGAAGTTGATGTCTGTTCTTGCTTTAAACATAAAGATTCCCTCATTAGAGCTGGTAAAATCTTGGAAGAGTGGAAGTGTTAATTCCTATCTTGATTACCACTTCAACTTTGAGCTGGAGCACTCCAGCTGGGGTGAAAGGCCTGTTCAGTGTCCTGCCTTCAGATCCTTCTGGAATCTGTTCAGTTTTTGAAAATCTTGAGGAAAAATACTGCTTGGTTGCAAATTAGACCATTGAAGGACAAAAAATGATAAAATGAACTTCTGACTTTGATTGAACTTAGGATACTTATCTACCACACCTCTATTTATTTCCATATGCTATTATTAATTTCACCATTCCTTTATACACATAATGTTGAATTTTAAGAAGCATCATCAGTTAAAAGCCAATGAAACCAATGACATTTCATATTCTGCACAAAGTAATCTGTGTAAGAATGACTTGTTTTTTCTCTGTGCATATGAAACACAAATCATCCTTCCATCTGGGTAAAGTCGTCAGCAACTCGACAGTGCAGACCTCCTTGAATTGGCATGGAAAATGAAAAGGAAGGGAAGAGAGGCCAGAGGAAGTAGTTCAGTGTTGTTTAGTCACAGCAGCAGCAGCCATCCCACAGGAAGTATTTCTGGCCAAAAGGGAGAGGGGTGGACCCCTTTCCACTGCCCTGACCCTTGCAGCATTGCAGACCTGTCTGCAGGGTGTTAGAACCAAGCAATATGCTGCTCAAGAAAGCATGGGACATTGGAGTGAAGCCGTGAATCACACAGGGTGATCACATCTGCACTGGCAGCAGTACTGCAGGCTTGGTGCTGTCTTTGGAAGGACTGACATGATGCAGACGGGCAGCGAGCAAACAGCTTTCAAAACTCTGATTGCAGCCAGCACTGCGATCTTCACTGCTTGTTCAGTTCACCACAATTTCTTCATTACAGCCTCCCTTCTGATTCAATCAGATATCGCATGCTAACCAGAGTAAAGAATTTCCGCTTATCACTTACTCATACAGCCAACGTTAGACACAACAGTCGGCCAGATACAGATGGTTGCTTCCAACAACACTGGGCCATGGGCTTTGCCCCACACTTACAGGGAGGGGGATTCTTCAGTAATGTAGCAGGGCCAAACTAAGTCTGTGTTTGGTTTTTAAAAGGAAAGCAAAATTCTGCAGATGCAGACTTTTGGGAGGCCAGATGGATTGTGTCTAGAAGTGTTTATCATTTTTAATATTTTGAAAGCAGATGTTGATTCACAGACAGTGCTGGTTGCAGCCATAGGAAGCTGTGTTAGAAGGACACTCTCTAACCTTTCTTAAGAAATTACAATGTTTTGATCTATTTAAGATCAACTATTAGTACAGAACTGGCCAACCACTGCTCTAAGCTGTTAAAAAAATAGGAAACAGATGCTCAATAGAAAGAAAGAAATCAGCCAGAGCATTCCTGATCTTTTTATGAAAATGTAAACTTAAATACTTTATGTGTCCTTTAATGAACTGCTATGGAACAACTTTAGTAGTCAAAACATTTCACAAGATTACACAAATGTAATTTGTCATTTATTAATATTTCCACAGAAGTGGTGTCCCTAGGAAAAAGGGCACTGAGGTGGCACATGCCAGGTGATAAATGTAAAGCGTTTCTGTGACAAGAACTCAGCGCAGATCTTATGCTTGTAAGACTGATGGCATTTTGATTGTAAGAAAGCAACAGCTTTTATCCCTCAAATAGACTGTGGCTGTGGGGGAAGGAACAGCCATATCTACATTATGTGGCAACATCTATAAATGTTAACAAGTATATGATAATGGATCAAACTTGCAGGAAGGATAACGACTGCAGAACTCAGAAACTGCAAACAGAGTAGAGATTTTGCTGTTGAAGTCCATTCTGTTGTTAAATTGAAGGATTAACTCTGCTTTTTGGTTTTTTTTTTCACTGTCTGTCAAAGCTAAATGATGTGGTCCAGCCCTGTTTTCCTAGATGAGAATGGTGGTGAGAGGCAGCCCCAAGTAGTGCTGTGCCACCTTCTTTCCTCAGGACTTCTGTGTCAGAGAAAGAACAGAGCAGGACCAAGAGCCTGAAGTAAGTGGATTACCTGAGTCCCTCATGTCTTCCTCACTTTCTGTAAAATGGGGATTATAATGCTTCCAATCTCCTGCTACTTTGTCACTTCAAGACAGAAGAATGATGGGAATCATTGCCAATTCGCTTCAAAAATTCACTGGAACCAAACCAACATCTTTTCCTTCAAACCACATTATACAGATTGACTTGCTGCTTTCAGCAAATTGGACAGCTGGATCCTCCCCTCACAGGGACAACAAGCAAATAAAAAATGGAAAGATGTCTTGAAGGTATTTCTTCCTGTGCTCTGGAAATCAAGGCAGACCCTTTCTTACAGCAGAGCTCTTTTGTGAAACACATTTAAAGAAGCTCTCAAATTGATGCCTGTCCTAGCCATGTTGTGCTCCACCTGTGCTCCTGCATGTTGGGAACAGTTGCAAGGAGGCAATGGGACAGATGAGGCAATCTGATCCACAAAGTCCTTTTGGGTTTCCTTCACTGTTTAAGTGGCCTGGTAGAAAGGTAAACTCAACAGTCATAGACATGACTAAACATAGTATAAAATAATTTGAGATAGATTTAGAATAAGTATCAGTAGAAAGGAGTTGACAATACACATATTTATTCTATTTTTCAGCCACATAGGCTGAGCTCACAGTTACTGTAGTCCTTGGTCATCTGTACCAGAGGTAGGTTCATCCTACAACATAACAGTGAGACCAGTTCACCATCTATGTACCCTACACCTAACATAGGAGCGCTCAGAGCTGCTCTTTTATTGTGAATTGTTTTAAAAATGCACTTTCTCTAATAGAGCATCAGTAGTTTGTTATAACATTGCAATCATTTGCTGCACAACCAAATTAACATTCCCCATGCTCTCCTCCCCATTCAGCTTGACCTCCAGTGCTTATTGTATGAATTCAGAACAACCCTCAAACTGGATTTTTTTTTTTTTTCTTTTTGTCTTTTCACCATCTTAGATGTGATTTGCACATGGGGAAAATGGAGGGAATCCTTTGTCTGGTTTGCATGGTTTGCAAAGGGAAGGAATACATCCTTTGCATGTATTTTAGCAACCAAATAGTTTAGCTTTTTGTTCACAAACAAGCTGCTACTTCTCTTCTCCCTATCCTTGTTTTTGGAGGCTGTCCCACATTTCAGTTCATGCTAACCAGAGCTATATTACATCTGGCACTGTCCCTGTGATTGCTCAGGCAGCTGGAATAAGTTAGATTGCATTGTTTCCAATGACTTCCCCTTCCATATCAGTTGCCATTACTCCACCTCTGCTGGAGCGCTTTTCCATCTATGTACTTTCCTTCTGTTCTCTGAAAACTGCCAGGAGTTTACACCATTTCTTCATTTCCAGTGTGAAGCCAAATGTCTCAAAGCAGATACTAAGGCGAATATAGTATAGCATTTGGACCAAAGCAATGCAGATTTCAGTAAATGCTACTGTACTACGTTTGGGCCTCTCCCTGTTAAACACGGGCACTTCTTTGTTCCTGAGTGAGAACCATGTGAGATGCTTTTCAGACATTCATTTGTTACCTTAAAAATTTGAACACTACCAAAGAGTGGCCTAAATTCCATGTCCACTGTGATACTAGGAGGGGGGGCTGTGGCAGGTGATAATTTAATGGGGGAAGCTCCCCAAGATCTCTTTCCTTATATGAAGTGCTCATTGTCTTGAGAGTGCTGATGTGAAGCTATGTCCCTATAAATACAGCCCAAGTAAGCCACTTTCCCTGTTCTTTCAGAGATCTGGAAATAAACGAGAAATTTCAGTTTCTTTGATGAAACAGAGAAATTAGTTCACATTTCCCTTGTGCCTCATGTGCAGTTTGCTTTCCCTGCTACCTGTGCCTCCTGGCCAGAATCTGGGTGGGCTTTGCAGCAGGGGCTGCCATAGTTCAAATTATCATTGCTCTGCAGCACTTGTCTAACAGCTACTTCATCAGTTCAATTCACACCTCTGGATTGTGGAGCTACTATGAAGAACTGTGTTTTCCCCTGGTAACCTTGTGAGCTCTGGGCTGGAATTTGTATTTTCTAATTGCAATCGGTTACAGTTACAAAAGCAAGAAGCAATTGCATTTGATGTAGCAGGATAACATGGAAGTTGTATACATTTTAAAATAAAATACAGATATACCCTGAGTGTTAATTTCTAGCCCAGCTATGGATCCCTATAGTTCATTTGTTAAGTGCTCATAGCAGTAGAAGACTTGAAATGAAGACAATCAAAACCTCAAGAACTTGGATCTGCAGTTCTCCAAAAGTCAGAAGGTTTAGATCAGGTGTTCCAGTTGTGGCTCATCTCCATTATGAAGTGGTGTTGAAAAAATCCAGATGCCTATTAAATAATCACTCCGTCTTCTTCTAAAAATGTAACATTTATTGCAAATGACTAATTTTTCTAATGAATATCTTGGAAGTGATGTCCATGTGGACAAACTATAAACTGTAATAAATTGCACAGGGGTTGCCTGGTGTTTCTGGAGCTAAAGAGAGTAGAAACTCTTGGCCAAGATGATGAAAAACTTTCAGACAAGCTAGGGAATGAGTGCCGACATGGTGTAATCCTTAGTGTCCATTAAAGATTTCAGGCTACGTTATCTGTGTGAGTGCTGGACTGACATGGGCTGAGGCACCAGAGCCTGTTATAGCAAATAAGTGTTAAGGCTACAAGAACATCAAAACTTGCATGTTGATAGACATTGGGAACTGAGGATCTTTCTCTAATACTAGCCATTCCACCTAGAAAAACCCACACTGATAGACAAGAATAGCAACCTGGACTTTTCTGGTTAAGTGTAGATGAAGGTCAGGAATGAAACGGTTAAGTTTCTAATGGGCTTGGGTAGGCTTTAGGACTCAGTTCTTTGCCCAAAGCACATCAGTCCTGTGTATTGTAGTGGTCACACATAAGATGAAATCCACAGCCATAGGAAAGTGTGTGTGTGTCTGTGTGTGCTCTAAACTTGCACCTCTGTTCCTGTGGGGCTCTGGGCCTCAAACACCTTGCATTTAACACAGAAAACACTCAGGGTAGTTGACAGGAGGTGCACATTTATTAGATGTGCAGCCTGCTTTAACCAGAAGCAAAGCCCTAGGTATTCTAGCCTCAACCAATCTATTCCTCATTACTACCCTCATGACAAATAAATCCAGTTGACACATGTGGTATGATCCGAAGCTCAGGAAAAGTTCCCACTGATTTCCATGCCTTTCAGATCAAACCACCATCAGCTAGTGAATTACTTAAATTTTAAACAAGAACTATTGTTAAAACAAAAAAAATCCATCATTATTTTGTACATGTCAGGGGAGAAAACAAACACCTGTTCCTGGTAATTTTATTCCAAGTTTGTGTGAACATTTTGTTCAGCTTATTTTTCCTCCTGTATCTACTTCTCAGCTCCTCAAACCAGGCACTTCTGACGCTGCACTAACATAACTAATCTCTGGGTGGAAAAATTACATTCCCTCACGGATATCTCTAGCCTGACGTAGGGTGACACACCTGTGTCCTAGACCTACTGCATTGTTTAATACGGATAATAAATGAGTGGACATGATTTCTTCAAGGAATGTGTACAATTACAGGCAAATACTGTAAACCACTCAAAACCCTTTCCACCGGGACAGATCCTCCTGTCTTTACTCAGACAAAATTCCCACCACTTTCCTGTCTAAACACAACCTTATTTGTAGTTCAGGTTTATGGTAGGCAGTCGGAAGGGAGAGAAGGCGGGAGGTGTTGGTAGTGCTGCAGTGCTGGGAAGCTGGGCTAAGGTGGAGATAAAGAGCGGAATGACCCCTGGTGCTTTGGATGGGAATTACTGGCCTCCAGTTCAGCACCAAACTGCACTTCCACAGCCATCCCACACCCAGGCTGCTGCACTGGAGCAATGGCGAGCACAGAAGTTGCATGTGCAGGTCCAGCAGACGTGTTTGGGCTTCACAGCCCCCCCCAGATTCACTCAAAAATAAAATAAAATAATAATAATAAAAAAAAAAAAAAAAAAAAAAAAAGGCAGAATATTTACAAGCTTTGGTTTGCTTGATTTGGAATGGTGTTTTTAACACCTAAATGTAAAGGTGCATGAATTTCTGCTGATTTCCAGCACGTATCAGGGTTGTTCTACAGGAAAGAACGCTGCCAGTGCCTCTTTTAAACTTTTTCCTCCTTCAGGAAAATGACCCAGGTGTGATTAGAGGGTTCAGATGGGAAAAGATGAGGAGGATTTTCTGATACCTGTTTTCCCTGCCCTTAGTGGTGGTGCCAACCTGCTCAGTTTTCAGCAATGAGCCCTTTTACATGCTTCCTAATCTTCCTGCTGCATTTGGCCTTATCTCCCCACATCACTTCTGTCTTTACATCAGCCCATGACTTCCTGGGCAGCCTGAAGCATGACCTCCCACCACTGGCTGATGGGCTGAGTGCCACCAGGTCTTCAAAACTCCCCTGCAACTAAACTGGGCATGCTTCGGAGCACCAGGCACCTTACCGCCTGCATCACAGAAACACAGAATGGTTTGACTTGGAAGTAACTTTAAAGATCATCTGGTTCAAACACATGGGCAGAATCCTCAGGAGATGTGGCTACAGAGTGTTCCAATCCTCCAGGATTCTGGTGTCAGGAGATGGCAGTGTCTCTCCATCAATGGGGGCTCCACAGCTCCAGCTGCACAGCATCTCATCCAGCAGCCAGCATGGCCATGGCAGCACAAACCATTGCCCACAGCATGTGCTCATCTTATTCTCCCCTGAAATACCCGTGGCTGTGTGTTTGTACAATGGGACTTAAGTAGGCTTAAGCATGAGTCCGAGTCCAGCTGCTGTAGTTCCAGCTTGTTGTTTGGGCTCAGCTCCTTGTGAGGCTTGTCTGCTGCCTCCAGATAGGGTTTGATACAGAGTAGTGGATACCAGCAAACACCGGAATCTGTGGAGACAGAAGCATAACCTCGACCCGTTAACAACAACATACCTGGGCCTTTCCATTCTGCCGTTCCTGGTTCCTTATATAACACTTTCCCTTTTTCAGAACTGGTACCCAAACCCTTGGTTATAGAGTCCCAATGTACTGTGATTGGGGGTTGATCCCATTCCCCCGTTAAATGCAGGTGGTTAAGTACATATAAAGCTTTTGCAAGTCTATTGGGGACATCCAGGATCCCTTTTTGTTTTTGCAAAAGTGTTTTCAGCGTGCCATGAGCACATTCCACTATGGCCTTTCCCATAGGGGAATGGGGAATGCCAGTGGTATGCTTAATGCCCCATCGGGAACAGAACTGTCAAAATGAACGAGAAAAACAAACAGGTCCATTGTCTGTCTTTAACGCCTGGGGAACACCTAATACTGCGATAGCTGCATGTACGTGTTGAGTCACATGGCGCCCGGTTTCACCAGTTGTGTGCTGTCACCCAGATCGTCTGAGAAAATGTATCGATACAAACATGCACATACTTCATTCGCCCAAATTCTGCTACATGAGTCACATCCGTTTGCCAGAGTTGCAAAGCCTGGATACCCCTAGGTTTAACACCAAACCCTAATCCTATACCAATTTGCTGACAGGCAGGACAAGCGCATTGCTCTAAGTCTTGCATGTCACAGGTTCCGCATCCCCGTGGCACCTCCTTAAATAGGTGAGCACTCTCGCTCTCTTGCTTGTCAGATGTATACATCCCCTCGTTGGAATGGACCCAGGATGGTTCATCCACTGACTGAGGCAGCAGGGGGTAAATGGATGGAATTTCTGATGGCAGAAACAGCGGTGTCTGTGAAGCACAGTTGGATGGGGGGGGGACCCAGAGGCGCCGGAATTGTGAAGCGAAGGCAGAGACAGAGGCGAAGGCGGAGGTGGAGGCAGAGGCAGAGGTGAGGGCGGGAACAGGGGCAGTGCCAGGGGTGGTGCTGGAGGAAGTGCTGGAGGCGGGAGCGAAGGTGGTGCCAGAGGTGGTGCCAGAGGTGGAGACAAAGGCAGGTGTGTCCATTGATATGCCCCTTCCGCTGCCCGTGGCGCCTGCGGGGGGGGTCCCGGGTGTGGGGGTGCCACGCCTGCTGTGAAGTTTGCGGCTGTGAGGGGGCCCACAGCTGCATGCCGGCCCACGTCTGCACGGCAGCTTGTGGCCACGCAGCGCCTTGTGGCTGCGCGGCAGCTTGTGGCTTCGTGGTGGCTCATGGCTGCGAGGCAGCTCGTGGCTGCGCGGCGGTTCGTGGCTGCGTGGCAGCTCATGGCTGTGCAGTGGCTTGTGGATGCAGGGGGGGTTGAGGCACAGCTTGGGTCTGTGTCACAGTTTGCTGTTGCAAGATGAACCTTTCTTGGGGTATGACTCTCTGAAGTCAGACCGGTGCTCTGGCAGAAGCTGACGCCTTTAGGGTCAGGGTCAGGGTCAGTGCCAGTGCCAGTGCCAGTGCTCCCAACTTGACCAACCTCTCCTCTGGCCCGCTCTGCAAGCAAGCCAAGCTTGTGCTGGAGGCCAGGCCTTTTATTGGCCTCCTGATTCTGCCCCTGCGCAGTTGGGCCCAGCCCTAACCAGGCACAGGTGGGCTGAATGCAGGCTCACGCCCACTGCCTGGTGAGTAGCAGCACCTGGTTGCTGCCTCATTTCACTACAGTTTGCAGCCACAGAGGCAACTGAACGTGCTACTGTTGGAATGCCTGGCATTGTGGGTGCAGCAAAAGGAGAAGGCATGGTCGGGCTTGTTATTTGTGGCCCTTGTGCAACAAACGCCTCATGAATAACCTCCCGCTCTGCTTTTATCTCCTTGAGTGCGTTGTTTACCAAACACCATGTGGGTGCTAGCTTAGCAACCTCCTTGAACACCCCAAGACCTCCTTCCACAGGATGCCTCCTATTTCGTCCCAGAGAGCAATCTCAAATAGATTGTTACAGTCCTTAAAATGCTTATGCTGCTTTGCCCAGCATAATAACTGCTGTAGAATGTGCTTATCATGCTTTGTCCCTCTCACAGAGAGAATATTTTGGAGAAGTTTTACCACTGTCTCTTCCTGTATGGACAGGGTAACCCCCATTTCTCCTTCTGACCGCCTGGGTAGCCCACCTCAGGTTTTCCACCTAGCTAGGATTTCCATATAAATCTGGGCTCACTACATCTACCATAGGGTCCCGCAGAGTGTGTCTGCCGTGCTGGGGCAGCACGTTTCAGGGCAAGCTTCCTCTCCACCTCGTCGGGTGTCTTTGCCGCCTTGTTATCAGCAATCCCCGGCGAGTCAGGTTCCGCAGTGTTCAGGCGCCATTTGTTGCAAGAGGGCACGGAGAGATTGCCAAACATGGAACAATATGATCAACAAGCAAAATCTCGTTTATTGAGTTCACTAACGCAGAATATATACTTTTATCTGTGTTATATGCATGGCATTAAGTGATTGGTTAACTCTGTCCGAACTTGCTCCTAACTTGTAAGCTAATTGGTTAAAAGTTATTGCCCATGTCCATGCCAAGGGCCGTCCTGGCTTGAACATGGGTTTTTTTGCCATTACTCTGTTATCTTGTTTTGCTAGAAAGCCAGGTCCGGTGTTATTCTCACGCCAAGGTTAAGTTTGTTAACTCATTCCTGAACATGGCTTGTTGAGTACGTCTTTTTCTCTGGAAAAAACCCACATCAACTTATTAGTGTTGAGCTGAACAGTGTTGAGGCCAAAGGAACTAGGCACCCATCAAATATTAATCCCAAAATTTATAGGTGCCTTCCATTCAGCCAGTTTTTAAAGACTGTGTTATATTCTACAAATATCTATCTTGTCTTTCAGGACATTTAGATTACCATTAAGTTTCAGGCAGCTCACAGAATAAAATGAGCAAATAAATACAAGAAAAACATGGTGATAACTCTGATTTTTTAAAGGAACCCTGGAAGGATTACCATTGCAACACTGCAGCCCACACTGGTTTTCTGTTCCTTCTACCAGCTTTACCAACATGCTGAGCAGTAGAAAAGACTTCAGGAAGTTACTACAGCTACGAACCTTTGGAGAAGAGAGGCACTCAGAAGTATCCTATTTTTCAAGAAACAAATGTAACCAGCTTCAAATCTCTCCTCAGCCCAACAGATGCTCTCAATCAATTGAACTAAAGTATGCTGAAAGATGTAATAGCACTGGCAAAGTCTGTTGGAGACCATCAACTACTGTGAATAATGCTATGACTAAGCCTACTATTAAATGGCTGACGTCCAAGGAATTTGAGGGTATCATATACCAATGAGAGTAACCCACCAGCTCTGCTACACTTTTTCTCTTAGGATGAATCAATATAAAGAAAAATTGTGACTTCAAACAGGCATTTAAAAGAAGACAAGACCACAGACTGTTTAAGGTTGCTAGCAATTTGTTTTGTTCAAAGCCTTTCTGTGAAGAGGAACATGGGACTGCTGCTTCTTTTTTTTTTTTTTTAAGTCAGAGAGAGTGCAGGAACATTTTGCAGACAGTTGATTTACCCACTCTCAATATGCTATGACCTCAAGTAGGAAGGAAACTCATTCAATGAAAATTCCATGTTTTTCTACTGGCTGCTTAGAAAATACAGTCGTGGTTCCAGAGGTGTTATGGAATATCTCTTGGGAATGTCTCTATGGCCAACTCATTGTCTTGTTAAGTACAGGTTGATAAAGTTAGAGATCCCAATCTGGACGTTCATCCTGGCCTGCTCTAACATGTTGAGAGCTGGAAGAGCCTCACACACTACAGTGGTCATCTTAGGACCCTAATGCTGTCATCTCTGAAGGCTCTTTCTGTTACTTCTGTAGGCAATAATACATCTAGTCTGTTTTTCTGATAAATTATGGGATTTGTCTGAGACATAAATTTGTTTTACAGCAGAAGCATTTTCCTGGCTGAGAGGTGTACTGTAACAACAAGCTTACTGGATTGTCTACCATCACTGAAGTCATCCTCTTTTGGCCAGGGACAAATGTGACAGTGCACATGTCTCCCATCATCTCTCAAGCAAATCACAAGACTGCTAACAGAAGTCTGGGAAAACTTCACTGCAGATAGCATGCCATGGAGCTGACACTTCTGCAGTGTTACACATATGTGATCTTAATTTATTGGATGCTTGTCAGCTTTAGAGATAGCAGTTCCAGGAGGTTTTCTCAAGTAATTCTCTGAGACACTCACTAAGTCTCAGTAAATGGGCCATGCAGTGTAATCTTCTCTTCCAACAGCCTCCAAAAAATTATTGCCACATCCTAGGGAGATGTCCGACTAGTCCCAAAGGTTCTAGTTCTGAGGCGAAAAGTATTTGTAATCATTCAATCCCCAAACTTGCTCAACCATAATGAAAAGGTCGTTCCTTGGCAACCCTCAAACTTAGGCTGTAAGAGCCATTGTCAGACAGTTGGGATTTGGTTTAAATCCATGAATCATATATTCCCTGTTGACTGCATGCACATCAAAAGAAAACAATGGTTAGCATTATTTTTAAAAGGAAAACAATAAGCTTGAAATAACAGAAGTGATTGATTATAATTAAGTAGGAGAAATGTAATTTTTAATGCACAATAGTTACAAATTAGACTAGAAAGTATGTAACAGATTAACAACAAAATAAATTGTGAAAATAGAGTATGAACAGAGATACTCTAACAGTAAGGGGACAGAAACAGTGAAATATCTAAATGTTGTTTTAGCCATCCCAGATATTTTTGCTGAATGCACAGCTATGCACTACAGATTACACAAGATAATTAACCTCATGAAAGGTAGGAGTAGGAAGTACTACAACACATCTCGATAGTGAAATCAGTGGTTACCAGAGACAGAGGTCTACCCTCTTTTAATTCATAATGACAAAGGAACAGTGCAATCCACTTTTTCACACACACAGTCTTCTTAAAACCATTTAAGAGGAGCTATTTGTCACAGAGACCAATGGCTGCTTTCTGTAGCCACATGTTTTGTTCTGTGGTGTTATTGCATTGCCACAGGCATCACTGCTATTGCATCATTCTGGATATCACTAATGCAGAGTTTTCAGAACAAAGACAGAGTTTGTTTATTAACCCCAGCTGTCAGTATGCAGGAGCTGCTGGCACTGGGATCTAGAGGTGTAAGAAAAGTTACTAAATTCAGGACTACCACTGGAGTTGAAAGGAAGATTGAAATTCATCAAAGACAACCTAAGAAAGTAGGGGACAATGCTTTCTGTGGATGTTTCCCAGCTTAAAACTGCGGAGTAGATTCTGATGGTGATTCAGCAGGAGGAGGCACAAGAGATGGCTAGAAATTAGATATATATGCTACCTTCTTCTCTGAAAGTAGCTGAATTACTAGATAGAAATTCAATATCTCCTTCAGCAATTAATCTTAAAAAAAGCATGTTTTTTTATACACCTATGCCGATATCTGTACATGGAGCAGAACAGATAAATTTAACAAGGATAAAAGGAATCACACAGAGCCTTGGTGAGAGAAGAATAGATACTGGATTTTGCAACAGGTAAGATCAGAGAGATGAGCTTAGTCTGTGATGTGTGATTCATATCCTTCCATGCTGTGTCAAATTACTTCGTGCCTCAGTTACCTACGTGTTAGAAAAAAATAACTTTCCACTCAGTGAGGAAGAAGCAAGCTGTGCCTCCCTCAATGAAAGCTCTCTCCCTAGGCTTGCTCAGTAGCAGAGCACCACATCTCCTCATGGGGAGTCCTATGAAGGTCTTCTGTTTGTTGCAATACTGGAGGATTTCCTTTTTTGGGAAATTAAATACAAAGGGAAAGGAAAGAAAGGAAAATTCTGGTTGCTCTATACCAACCACTATGATTCTACTTGCCAACTCTCACTGCTCTTTTTTATTGGACTTGTGAGAAAAAAAACATGCTGGGACCCAGCAGTAACTCAATGTGACAGGAGAAGGTGAAACTTGCCCTTGCCATTAACACTTCTGAGCAGACCCCTCTGAACATGGTGACAGGTGATGTGTTTAGGAATGTGGGAACAAGTGACATATAAGAGGTACACAGGGTAGATCTCTTACAAAGCTACATCCAGAGTGCAGAGTACTCAGCCCAGCTGCGTGAGATAGGAGCTGGCTTGGAAAAACACAAATAAACCACAACCTGACAAGCGTTACTTGCCATGTGTACACCACTGTTATCTACTTTAATGCAAATGACTGAACCCTCCTGATTTTTCACTGGGAGGTGCACACCTGACCACTGGATTTACAAGATTGGTTAGAAAATTAAAGAAATCCTTCTGGTGCACAGTCATCACTGGCTTCTGCCTGTTCTGTGGATGTCTCTGTTCCCAGGTGCCTGAGCTACATTCCGAAGCTGTGGCAAGGTTAGAAGTTTCTCCAGAACTGACTGCTCAGGGAGACAGTGGAGTAACCATCCCTGGAGGTATGCAAAAACCACGTAGATGTGGAACTTCAGGACTCTAGTTGGCATGGTGTTTTTTTCTGGGTTGACAATTGGACTTGGCAATCTTAGAAGTCTTTTCCAGCTGTAACAGTTCTGTGATTCTCTTTCTGCCCTGTGCAGCCAAGTGTGGGTGCCTGCATGCCAGCTGATCCTGGCAGCACAGAGGTGCCCCACTGCACTGCTCTAGGATTGGCAAAGCAGAGGATCTTGTTGCATGGTCTTGATCTACTCAGGAAATGCAGTGGAAAACAACCCGCTGTTGATTTTGTTCTTTCTCACTGATTGTCTCATGTGCATACACACACAAAACAGTCTCACTTTTTTCCAGATGAGGCTCAAGTAACTCTGACCTAAGTCTTGTTTCAGGGCATTGTTCTGGAGGTTTCTGGTCAGTGCTACATTCAGAGAGTAGTAGTCCTCAGGCAGGACCCCATCAGAGTAATTTTGAAAACCATCTGTGGAGCTCTTCCAAAATCAGCTGCTGGTTATGAGTTGAAAAGCCACAGAGAAAGCCGGTTTCCTTCTCTGGTGCACCTGTGAGACCAATTGCAGGGAGGGCTCAGGCCTCCATATTTCTTCAGTATTGCAGCAGTATTTTCAAATTCTGGTGGTTTTTTTTCAGTCCTTCTCTTATGAGATATTTCTGTCTCAAGAAGAAACCATAAGAAAGCTGGAAGATCCCATTATCTACATTTTTTCCCAGGATGAAAAATGTTTCTGTCCTTTAAGGAGAGGATCTCAAGCAGTGAGGACACTTCTGTCTTCAGGTAGGAATGCTCTTTAGCACTGTAATAAAGCAGCTAGCAGGGAACATGGAGCTGGGAACAGCATGGCTGAATGCCAGAAAAAATGTGACTGTCCCTGCTCCAGTGGCAGCACTGGAGGCTGGCCTTCAAAACACAGAGGACAGGACACCAGCCCATGTGGCCAGGAGGCCAGCAAGAGTCTGGGCTTTCTGCTTTCAGCTTTTTGCGGTAGGACAAGCACCATAAAAGTGACCAACAGCACTTGTGTGGTGGGACCAGTAGCATAAATGGGTTTGAGCAGGAGGTTCCATCTCAACATGAGGAAGAATTTCTTTACTGTTAGGGTTACAGAGTCCTGGAACAGGGTCCCCAGAGAGATTGTAGAGTATTCTTCTCTGGAGACTTTCAAGACCTGTCTGGATGCACTTCTGAGTGACCTGCCCAAAGTTTGGTCATCCTCTGGCAAGGGGACTGGACTCAATGATTTTCAGAGGTATCTTCCAACACTGACATTCTGTGGTTCTTAATTCTTTTGCTCCATTCATGCTGCCAGATGCCCTAGGGCCAAATCTTTCCCTACATGTGCATGACTGCCATGGCCACCAGCAGCAAAGGGGGGAAGCTGCTGCGACATGTTATTTCTGGTGAATTTGGGCTTGTTATTGCATGACATTCCAGCACAGAGTCCACAGCATCTTGTGGTGAGATTGCTGCATGATGAATAGACTGAGAAAGGCCAGGCAAATGGTATTATTATAACACTACATAAATATGATTTTTTTTTCATTTAATATTAAAACACCTGACTTCCTATAACATTGTAAACATGTCGCTTTGTTAGGCCAAGGAGAGATGATGAATTTAAAGTAATTTTCAGTAAACAAATGGCAGCCTTTCTGCTTTTTAAATGGAGGTGAAGAAAAGAAACTTTTATCATGAAAACATATAGAGGGATAAAAGAGACAGGAGAAAGCTGTCACCTCTGTTGAGATTTCCTACAGAGAGAGGAAGAGCCACTCAGGCCATATTGGTGGAAAACAGTGAAAAAATGGAGGCAATACAGGATAAAATTTCCTTGAAAATGTTGGCACAGTCTTTATGTTTTTTAGCTAATAAATTTAGCTTTCAGGAGGAAATTCAAATAAGTTACATTTATTACTTCCTAAGAATGAAAATAATGCATTAATTATGTACAATGTTACCATCTGCTAAACCAGGCAGTTTTGGCCAAAGCTTGGCAATTTTTTCCCGGACACGAAGTTCAAAACCAAGGCTTTTCAACCATAAAATTGCTGCTCTGTAAAAGGACAGATAAATGTCTAAGCAAGCGCCTCATTACTGTCAGAGCAATGATTTGTTGTTTCATTTTACTGTTGTGTTTTCCTGGTTAGTAGAGTGAAGGCTGAGTCAGCCTTTCTATTATAAATAAACTGCTTTTAAGGAACCAGAGAAAACTCACTTTGAGCATTTAGGTAAAATGAAAAAATAAAAACACTAGCAAGTGCTTGGATACTCTTTGGGCTGAGCAGTTCTTGACTTCTTGAGGGCCCAAATTAAGTGTTTGGGTTTTTTCCTCTATGAACAGGTTCCTTCCAGGTAGGGCCACCAAGAACAGCTTAGTCTATGGAGGATGAGAACAAGTTGGAGATGATAAAGCACTGGGAGCTGAACTTCTTGGTCCCTGGGGACTGACCTCAGGGGAAGTGCTGCTTGGGCCATTGCCCACTTCTCACTGGGTTGGTGGCAAGCCAGGTTGTGGTGGGCAAGGTGAGGGGCCAGGTGAGTGGTGCCCATGTTAAGAAGGGACTTGGGAAGGTTTGTCTCTTTTCCCTTTCAACTGGCCATGGAGTGTGGCTACACAACCTCTGTTTGGGCCACCAGGCAGTTCAGTGTCGAATACAAATGCATTCTTCATCAAAACCATTCAGGGCTTGGACAAAACCTTCATTCTAGCTCCCAGTGAGTAACAGGAAAAGTTTGGTTTGCTAATTATCATACCTCCCTCAGCTGCTACATGTCAGTAGTCTGTGTTGATTGTTTGGCATAGGATTGGATTTCCAAAATCAATATGCACATACTGCTTGAGCTGAGGACCCTCCCTACACGTGGATTGATTTCCCTCCCTCACCCATTTTTCTTCTCCTTGTTTTGTTTTGTGTGAGTGATCATGAGGAACAATGTCATTAAGGGTTTCTTGTAAATACACCTTTTCATGGGCTGCAGAAGTGTAGCATATTGTCCAGTCATTGCATGTACCATAAAGCTAAACCAAACCAAAAGCTTTCCATGTGAGAAAGACAGCATATGAAGCTGATGCACTCTCAGAAAGATAGTGTTACAGGCTGCTCATGGGATATCCTGGTGAGATAAAGGCAGAGGACTCCCATGGCACTAAGCTCCCCCCACTCCCCTGACATGCAGAGGTGCAGCCTTGCTCTGTCAGGAGAACAAGCATGATGATAAGGGTGGCAAGGAAAGACTGTGAGGACCTTTCTCTCCCTGAACAGACTTCCATAAAGAGGATGCAATCAAGAACCAGAGGGATACACTGAACTACACTAGCAGCTCCTATATCTTGAGGATAAAACAGGAACAAAATAGCATCTCATTGTTGCCATCTTGTTTCCTGACATCATCAATGAATTGTGTATGGAGGGACTAAGATGGCAGCTTGACTGGCACCTCTAGTCATGTCCAACATCTTCCCTATGCAAAGGGTGACAAGTCTCAGGGTGACAAGTCAGGACTATCTGAAGGAGATGGCACAAAGAAAGCCACACAGGACCAGGAATGATTTTGCCACCAGAAGCAACAGTTTTTAAGCTGAAGCACAATTATAGAGCAATATACACATATTTGTGATCAGTGGGACAGCACTCTACGTGAGTGAAAGAGAATATTCATATGTTATTAAAAACCACACTCAGAAGATAGCCTTTTCAGTCTCAGTTCAGTGCTGCTCACTCCACCTAGTAAAGTGTCTATATCCAAGACAGTAATATATATACACACAAACACTGAGATAATTAAATGAAAACCATCTTTTTAGCCTTTTCATGTGTTGCAATGGATTAAATCAACTGCAGCTGACTGTTATTAGGGTTTCACCATAACAGCTAACTATTTCCTGGAGAATTAATTTATTTAACTATCTGCATGAGGCTGCGAATTGCCATGGCTTGTGGGTTGCTAAAAGCTAACAGCTTACTTGCCAGATGGCTTAGGTGGCTTTTATTCACTCAGGTGCTGATTTTGATGCAAGATGCTGGCTTCTCTGCTAAAAACTCAGGTCCTGGAGGAAGTAAATGGCACAAGGAGTCAGGCACATGGACATTTTCATGGCAACTCAGGGCTACCTAGTGTCTTGGGACAGGCAAGATGGCTGTGAAGAGGCTGGGAGTGGGGCTGGGATGAGGAATTGATATGGGATGAGAGAGGGGGCATGCCTGATGGGCAGGAGGTGAAAAGGTATGGTCATGCTTGTTGCAGCCAGAGATCAGGAGGTAGACCTGTTGAGACCTAGTTTAGCAGTTCTCCAGGAGCAGATTGATGATGTGCTGAGATTTCTTTATAGGCTCTGGGTAATTCAGACAGAAGAAGCCATTGCATCACCCTCTGCTTTTCTATCTGTGGTTGGCTTTGTGCATCTCTCTCTGTTAAGACTTCCCATCTTCATGCAGGCTTCTACCATTCATGAAAACCCCGTGGAACCAGAGATTTGACATTGTGGTGGGGTTTGCTTAGATACACCTCCCCTTCTGACCCATTTTTGGTGCAGGTGCTGAGGAAATGACAGCATGGGGGCTGCAGGGCAGTTTCTGTGAGGAGCAGCTGAGGCTGTCCCATGCTGGACACAGCCGGTTCTATGTGGGTCCAACTGACCCACTGCAGGGCACGGCTGAGCCCCTCAGAAAAAATGGCAGCATCTCTGGAAATTCTGTGCCAGAAAGGGCAGGAAACACTGCACAGGCAGAGGAGGAGGGAAAAATAATAAGAGTAAGAAGTAGCTAAGGGAATGCCAAGGCCACGTGAGGAGGAGGTGGCACAGATATCCACACCGCAGCACACAGAGGACCCTGTGCCAGAGAGGATGAGGAGCCCACACTGGAGCAGAGGAGTCTCAGGAGAATGGAGCAGCAGAGATTGTAGGGACCATACTCCCTCATCCTGCCCGTGTTTCTTAGGGTTTGTAGAGGAGCTCCAGAGTGAAGCTGAGCATGGGCATGGGGACAGGAAAGGTATTGTTTTAATGTTTGTCTTTTTCTTCCCATGCAGTTCTTAAATATTTATTTAATCGGAACTAAATTCATTTTCTTCAGGGGTAGACTGTTTTCACTAGGACAATAATTGCTAATCAGCCTCCCCTTGTTCATCTCCACCTGCAAGCCTTCTCATTACTGCTCTCTTATTTCCCCCATCCCTTTGAGGACTGAGTGAGTGGCTGGGTGGGAGTCTGGCTGCCAGCCAAAGCCAACCCACCACTCCCCCAAAAAACCCTGCAAAGGGGTCCTGCTGCCAAGTCCCTGGAGTTTGTTCCACTTTCCCTGAAACTTGCAATACTGGACACAATGTCCTCACACCAACCCAGTAAGCTGTACGCAGTGCATCAGCCCCCAGCTCCAGGGAGGGAGCTCCCTTCTATTATTCTTGTTTCACAGACTCCTCACATTTATCTTTGGGCACAAGACTTTGCTGCCAGTTTTCTGCTTATGCTCTGGAAGGGCATCTCCTGCCTGCCTCTCTTACATGGGCAAGAGTTTCTGCCTGTCATGCTGGTTGTAAGCAGTAGCAGAGGGATGTATGCAGCCCTGCACACCAAAGGCAGAGTAGAGCATCTTGCTGAGCTGCTTACCACTGGTCTCATGTGTTCATTGCTCTCCTACAGCCCCAGTACCCCATGTGGGCAGGGAATCAGGACTGCAGGGATTTGTTCTCCTCTGTGGCCCATACAGCATAGCACTTGATGGAGCCTTCTTTTTTTTCCTGCAAAAGCTGCAAGGAGCTGCTACAGTTTCAGGATCTGCTATTCAGGATCCTGATAAATTTACAGACAGCAAAGTGCTGCAGCTGCAATTAGGTAACAGAAAGGTGTAAAACCAGAGAGAAACAAGGGAGCAAAGAGAGGAACCTGCAAAAAGCCAGAGACCAGAGCTGATGAGTCAGATGGAGAGGTAGCTGTATGGGGTAGAACTTCAGACCACAAAGAACATAATGAGGATGTACTGTAAAACAGGGCAGATCACCACACACTGCTCGGGGAAAATGCACTTTCTGGTTGCTGGTCTTTTCCCATGTCTTGTTGGCATCCCCTCACCCTGCAGCCAGACAACCAATTAACCACAGCTTCTCAGTTGCTAAATCCAGGAACATTTCCTTTCCCAGAACCCTTCACCATGGGCATAGTGTTTTTAGTTCTGGATAAGGAGGGAGATTATTTTTTTTCAAAAGAATAATTCTCCTTCCCTTTTCTTTCAGGATTTTTTTTTGTTTTTTGTGTTGGTTTGGTTTTTAAGTTGTTATTTTTTGTGGGGTTTTTTGTTTTGGTTTGTTTGGTTTTTTTGTTTTTTTGTTTGATTGGTTGTTTTTTCCTGGTTTCAGAAACATTCCTCTTCAGTACTGGGACCAGACTGGTACCTTTTTGAGTCAGAAGTCTAAAAACCCAGAAAAACTGAAAGCAAAGACCAGGGACCTGATATGCCAGCTGAGAGCCATGGTCATCAGAGTCCTGCAATGGTTCAGGGCTTTTTTCAGGCTGATCTGGTGGATTCCTGATTCACTCTTTCTCTAAACAGGACTAGAAATGTTCCATTCATCGATGCTGGTGTGTGCTGTCCCAAAACCACATTTTGGTTTCAATGAGTCAACAATTTATAATATTTTCCAAATAGCTCCAGTTGTTTTTTTTCATGAAGAAAAAGTATGTGTTTCCTGCTGAAGGGCACAGTAGGTTGTATTGTAGCCTAGGAAATGAGAATCACTTTCCATTTGCTGTTCCTCTGTAGCACTTCACTCTCCCAGACACTGAGAGCACAGCAGAAAATACAAGTCCAATTAACCCCCATTTTTAGCCTGACTCCTTTATTTTATAGTCCCTTTAAATCCCGTCCTTCAGGCTTCTCTGCTCTCTTGCTTAATGTTTACTGAAGTGTATGTGAATTTTAATAATCCATACTTAGAGGGATGCTCAATTCATCCAACAAATGTGGGAAATGGTGCTTTGTGAAAGAAAGGATTTTCTTCACTTCCCCACTTAAACATCAATTTGTCAAACTTTCCAGTGTTTTCTCCCTTTTTCACTTTCCCAACTTTTCCCAACCAGGAAACCAAACCAAACCAAACCAAACCAACTTTTTAATATTTTTATTAGTGGTTTCAAGTTAGTTCTTAAAAAATCGCCTTGAAATTGGTAAAGAAACTAACATGCAAACATAAACACTTGAGATATTCTGACTTTCTCAGCATTCCTTCTTACTGTTTGGGCTTTTGGAAATTGAAACTATTGCCCCAAATTTATAAACATCTGCAAAACATTTCAGAATCCATTATTTGTTTAGAAAAAACAAAATGGATCAAACAAGTCAACCCTAAATGCACATTGCCTAGAGATAACAACAGTTTGGCAAACAATGGAAGAGACATAACAAATAATTCTGTTCTGAATTTCTGCTTGCTTTTTCTTGGGTATTCTCTACAGGTAATGGATAATAAGGAAGTGTTATTTTGCACCCAAATGAGGAAGAGTTATTTCTTCATTCATGAATGCTCTCAGTATGTTTTTATTTTTGTTCAGTGCTGTGAATCATAGTGTGCTCGACCTGTTGATAGCCATGTAGACCCTTGATCTTCTCAGCAATGCAAAGTGAAGCTAATGCTTTGCTACAATCCAGACAAAAGTTTTTAAGTAAAAACCCCCAATATCTCATTTTTATCCTGATGTGAAAAGATAAAAGTTCTGAAATTTCCCAAAGTTTTAATGGGAGGAGAACTGTTTTTTGACTACCTTTTATCACAGCCTGGTGAAACAGTACTGAATGGTTTATCTTCTCTAGAATCAAATGCAAACCAAGCTGGGAAACACATTGTTTAGACTACTGATTATTCTGGGTCAATCTGCTCACTAGAAGGTCCTTTTATATATTTTGTCCATCCTATTTTTGGTGTGCCTTCCTTTTTGTTCCTAAATTGGAATAGAAGGCAAAAGCACATACAGAGCAGTTATCTTGGCTACAGCCATGCTTTAATATAAATCTTGGGAAAAAAAGAAAATCTGCTGTTTCCAAGCTCTGTCTTGTGGTTGAACTGCTGTGGTTACCAAGGCTTTCCACTTGCAGTGTTGTTCTGTAGATCATAATGTTGTAAGTCACAATTTCCAAGTGTGCTTACAGTCCCACTTCTGCCTTAAAGCCTGTGTAAGCAGGCTGTGGTGGCTACAAAGAAACATCAGCACCTCACAAAGATATGAGGCTCCCTAAAACAAAGTTTTTATTAGGTTCACTTTTGACTGGAATGGCTGTCTCCCAGTCTGTTACCTGAACAACCCCCTGCCCATGGGAAAGATATTAACATAACATTAGTAAGTGGGTTGGTAAGGGAATTTAAATGAATACACTGTAGACCATCAAATTGGTTTATTCTGAATTTTGTTCCAAGGGCACCATAACAAAGGTGTTGGTTGTCATTCAGGCTGCATCTGGACCGATGCACCTTGGTGAGGAACAGAAGGAGGTTCTGCTAGTGGCTCCACCTGGCAGATGGTGAGCAGGGAGTCTGTCTCTACCAGACCACGTGGATGCAGGGCTGCTCCAAGCATGGATCACAAAAGCAGCACAGACATACTTAAATGTCCAAAAGTTGAGCTTAGTTCCCTTATGAGGTACTGTGTATGGAGCATTACAACCACAAAGCAAACATCTTACAACATAGTATAGTGCAGAAAATGACATTTCCAAGTGTATTTATTGAGAAATAGTAAAGATGTACATAATTTTACAGGCTTTTCATTTACATTTTCTTAAATTATGTATGTCCTAATCAACTATAATCTGCTAGTACATGACAGACACCCTTGGCTTCAATTATTTCTCCGAAATGCTGCTATTGCTGGGATTTTGGCTCATGTCACTTCAGGTCCTCGTCAGAGATACTAAATACCATATTTTTTCTGAGCATATGCCTGGCATCAAACTGGTAAAGTAGGGATGGCTTTTGAACCAAAATCCTGGATCTGGATGCAACTTCAAGGCTAAAATCTAGTCTTCCTGTGGTGGGCAAGTCCTTACAATAAACTCCACAATTCCAATGGGCTGCGGGATTTCATCTGCCCTGAGATGAAGTGTGTTTCTATACACGATTCTAATTTGGCCTCATCTCCTTTGTCAGTGCTTACACTGGAACATACTCTGCATCTGCCTTAGATGCAAACACCTCTGCTCACACTGGATGCTAATGAAATCAGATCTGGGAGCTGGCTGCCACCTATATCTTTGAATAGAATCTCCATGGGCATCTAAAAGGAAGCATAATTTTGACTTGTCCCTCTCTTCTTTCACTGATGTACTGAACTGCACAGAGTTATATCTACTTAAGATACTAGCTTTTTACTGAGACCACGCTGTATTTGTATTCTGCAAGCTGACTATTCAAATGCTCAGTGATATTAAAGTTCTGTACTGACTGAAAACTGCTAGAGTATCAGCAAAAGTCATTATAATCTATATGTCATTTGCCCAAAATACTTAAAAACAGGACATTGTACTCAGTCTTGGTTGTGGAGGAGAGACAAAAGAGAGGGCAGTTTCTGATAACGTGCTATTGAACTGAAATGCATGAGATGTCATGATGACAGACTTCAGTTTAATCCACTCTGGTCCATCTGGAACAATCTGGTGTGATTATGTCTCTGCCTTGGTCATTTTCTCCCTTGTATTGTTCACACAGGGAAACGTATCAGAGTAATTTCTCTCTCCAAAGCAGGCAGTACGCAATTTTTAAATTAAAGATACGTAACAATTTTTCCTTAGCAAGAGAGTATTGGTCAGCAAATTTGGTTTAGAAGTCTAGTATTGCTAAGGTTTTTGAGCTAAATCCTTGCATTTTGTCTGGATGAACATTTTTCCTGGATTTTTTTTTTTTCATAATTAATTTGTGGTATAATAGCACAAATAATCCAAGTTAAAATCAGAACTTTGTCATGCTCTATGAAACTTCCCTCCTTTTGCCTTTATCTCCTCTCTAGAAGCCCAGCATATGAATTGAGCCATACCTGCCACAGAGGGCTAAGCACAACTCCAATGAAGGCACTACAAACCTTTTATAAGAACTGACAGATATTGCTGGGCTATTGCTTGTTTTACATCTGATTAGGTAAAAAAAACACTGAAAGCCTGATAAAATAACTTGAGAGGTAATATTGCTTCATGCATTTAAATAACACTACGATTTGTAAAAAACAAAACAAAAAGCAAAACAAAAAAACCTCGTTTACCACACCATTTCTTTGTTTTATAAAGATCTTTTACATTGAGATTCTCGTGTAATGTTATGGTGCTGGAACTTGAGAAGGGTTTTGTTTGAGCTTTTATTCCTACTCCAGTAGAAACACTTTTTTCTCACCTGCAAAAATACAAAACGCTGGTACTACAGCTTGTAATGAAAAATGTGCTTGCAGGCCAACTTTGACCAGACAGGTACTGAAAATATAAAGAAAATAAGCACATTTTAAAAATGTTCTGTATACTCTCATCTATGACTCAAATAGCTAGTGTGTAATGGTTTTTTATGTGGCAAGTTTTGTGAGATGTTTTTGAACTGTCCACTGGTAACAAATTATTAATAGTTTTTTGTCTGGTCACTCCAATATCCATTTCAAGCACAGCAAAGAAATCCTTTTTTTCTGTATTTATAGAGGAGTTTTTCCTTGGATTTTTAGTGGCTCCAATCTTTCACCTACCAACTAGCTGTCATATAACCTACAAAGTTTAAATCAAAGTTACTACATAGTAACTAGGCATATGGTGACCCCCACAGCACAGAGAGGGAAGATCTTCACTTCAGTGCTTGTGTAGGCATTCTGGAATTTACGTTTAACATCTTCTCTTGCACACACCTTCAAACAGTCAGAGCACTAGAAACCTTAGGTGCCTCCACATAGAGTGTTAAAAATCAGAAAAACAGTTTACATCTTCCGCCATGAATCACTACTCACTGTTGTTGCAGAGTGCTCAAGCTGCAAGTGGAGTAGCTTGTGTGCAATATGGACCTTACTCATTTTCCAGAGCCAAAGGGTAGCATGTTTAGAACTTGCAAGGTAATTATCACTCTATGGACCATAATTCTGAATAGAAATTATGAAAATTAAGGCAACACATTTCTCAATATTTCTGCATAAAAATCCCATCCTTATTCTCTTGTCAGATGCCTGACATGTTATTTAAATTTCCATATTCAAAGCATTTTGTATTGCTCCTTTGCAATTCCATTCTGCAATCAAAAATGGGTGAGGAAAATCAGAACAGAAAGACCCCAAAACAGAAGACACATAAATGTGGAACGGAATGGAAAAGCTACCAATACACTATTATATTTAGCAAAGTAAATATATGAAATGGCCAGTGTCATCATGCCAGCAAATTCAGCAGCTTGGGCTGATCTTGAATTTGGTAAATGTAACATCTTTTGTGAATCTGCTTGGTGAGGGATTCTTTGGTAATCTTTCATTCCTAAAGAACGTGTGTCTAATTGCCCATCTGGGCTTAACTCCAGTTTCACCTTCTAGTAATGCCACTTGCACTCTCTCTGCTGGGCGGGAATTTATTCTTTTATCCACAGCAGATGCACACACTGTATGGTTTTCAGTGGACTAAGTAATTCATGAATATGGATCTTAGTTCTCTCCTTGGAGAATCAAGAAATTATGCTGAAGTTGTTAAACAATTTTTTTTAAGCTCTCCAGGTAGCAGTCCCCAGTATCAGCCTCCCAACGTACTCTTAACTTTCCTCAATCAATCAGTGGAATTATTCAGAATCCAAATAAAAACACAAACTTTCCTTTATTATTTTTTCTTACTGCAACAAATATTTAAATGCTTTGGTGCAGCCTTGCACTTTGATTTCTTTGAATTTCAAATTTGGTCATGTCAAAAATTATCACAAAGGTTTTTTTTTGTTTATCTACATAGTTTTTAACCAAAATTACATTATAACACACAAACACAGTCTTCTCTTTAAGGCACAACACATCATTATGCACATTCTGTTTGCCAAACTTATAAAAGAGACAATATTATATAACCCTCTCCCTCCCTTACCCCCCCCCAAAAGAAAGAAAAATTAAATCCACTTCCAAAATCAGCTGCTAATAAAGTAATAGTAAATTATTTTCATCAATAATTTACACAAATTACAGGTCTAGACAGGATTGTCATTATACAGTCTGAGTGCATTCCAATTCATATTTTCTGGGTTAGGTAGGCTAGAGTCTGGTTCAAACCTCAGTGCTGAGAATATTTCCCATTTTGAGGAATGTTGTTGAACACCAACTTGTCGGCTGGAAAACGCGTGTTGGTGCTTTGCCAGTTCGAGTCCTTTGTTCACTCCTGTCAGGGCTCACTTGGTGTGTACCAGCAACCTCCACAGTTTTAATTCATTTAAAAATGTTGCATATATAAGACCATAGAGCTTCCTTACGTAGCGCTAACATTTTAACTCCATTCAGCAATCTGAATTCTTCAGTTTGGAATTTTAAATTCCAAATATTTCTTCACTTCTTAAGACAATTCATATGTGTAAAGCCAGAGGCATTGAATCACACATAAAAATTCAGTGTACTTGAAATATATATATATATATATAAAAGAAAGGATCGCCAACTTTAGAACACAGTTACAAATACTCTAGTTCCAGTGCTTGATGGAGAGCCAAGAGGTCCGAATGACTGGATATCCTCCAGAAAGGCATGTTGTGCTGTGTTTGTTAGAGGGGGTAAAAGGTCAGGAAAGATGAACATGGTGACATAGGGTGGTACATGACACACAAGGCTGGTCAGATCACCACCATGTCTTCTACACAACTTTGTTTCTGGATTGATTTTTGCTAGTAAAATACTGACAAAAATCAGACCAAAATAGATCTGAGCTTAATAATTCAACTTAAATTAATTAGATAACCTTTCTTAATAGTTTCTTTATTTAGTAAGGGCTGTGTGCTTGTTGTTAGCATGCAAACCCACATGACAGCATTAATAGGATATCCCTTTCTGGTCTTCTTGTTAGACTTTGCAAAATACCAACTGATCATTCAAAGGGCTGTAAGACTTTCATTAAGAGAGACTTCACACACAACACTTTGAAACAGAGTTGTATTATATTTTTCTCCATCTAAGAGAAAAAAACAAAACTCTTTGGATAAGAAAATTACACATTTCTTGTTTAAAAAGAAAAAAAAGAAAAAGGAGTTGTCCTCCAGAAAGCATCAGTGTCTGGGAGAGATGCAGGTATATGCACTATTCTCCTTCAGCAATTCATCAGGATAGAAAAAAAAAACAACCCAGTACTTTCATGTTGTGTTCAGATCTATTTGTAACGTGCTCTATTAATCCATCTCTCTAAATTCTCTATCTATCCATGCAATAAGCCAGCATTAAGAAAAAAGCATGCCAAACTAGAAAGTACACAATCCAACCATCTTCCTTTAACACAAACTATAAAAGACCCATCACCAGATCGGTACCTATATTAAGGAACCATTTGGAATGAGCATTTTGGCTATTTTAATTGTGTTTCCATTCCAGCTCTTGCACTTAAAGGGCACTTTAGTTTGCTACTCCTATCACAATGATATTTACACCACTTGTCCTGTGCAGACATGATGAGGCAAAAATTGTCAGTTTTTTCACACTTCCAGGGTTGTACCGGGAAGTGTGGTGCAAATTACTGTTTGATCTGTTTCTGAATGTTGAAACTTACCTGGTAAAATTTAAACTTGAATTTTTATATTGAGAGAAACTGAGTGTTTGTAAAGAAATTTCTCTGGTTTAGAAATACAGATTTTGTGCACCCTCTCTATGTTGTGTTTATTTTCCTTTTGCAAATGTCTTTCTTGAAGCAAATGATATGTTCACCATATTTGCTCCAGCAAAGTGCAGATCTTCATCGGTGTTAGAAAAAGAATTTGCACAGTCCTCTAGAGATTTTTCCCTCGTCTTTGTAACACTTCTTTTGAAATCTCCCTGAATTCACCATTTAAAGAAAAATACCACACAAACATCATGTTTCTACCTCCTCTGTTCATCTTAATTTGTTGAAGTTAGTGAGACACTACTGATGCAATGATTTTTCATTAATTTAAAAAATAATATTGATTTTTTTTTGTTTTCAAATGCAAGTGAACCAAATGCTAAAATCCAAATGGTTCATTTTACTCTGAGTTTTGATCTCATCATGCTTTTGCTGCCTTGAATCTGTATACTGACATTATTTGTCATTCTGTCACTGTGCCACACGGAGAGAAATGCAAACAGAAAGGCTTGCATTAGTAGCTATGTATCACACCAACATTTCAGGAGACAGTTTACCTTTTTTGCTGCCTGTTCTTCTTCTACACCATCCCCAATTACAACATATACTACTTTTCTGCCAAACCTTTGCATTATTCGTTCAAAGCAACTTTCTTTTCCTGGAAGATAAATGAGATAAGATTTCAGAGTGAAGTTACCTGATTAGCTGCATGTTCCTCATCTCGGCCATCTCCAATCACAACATAAGTTATGTTAGTGCCAAATCTGGACACTATACGCTCAAAACAGCTCTCTTTGCCTGAAAAACAATGCACTACTTACTCAAGCTATCAAGTGAGTTATGGCAAAGACCTAAAAACAATTATTGCAGTGGTAAGACATTGTTACTTCTACTTTTTAACAGTTCCAAACCTTGGTATTTAGAACCAGAAACTGATGAGAAGCGATTCCTTCTGTGACGCTAAGCCACTGCAGGTAAAACTAAATCTCTTAGGGGTTACAGGAAAGCCACTAAGACAAAAGAAGTAGTATCGTGGCTAAAAGTCAGTGAATTAATAGCCAAATTTAACTATTTCCCTGTTATTGTAATAATATATTTTCAAGGAAAGCAGAAATTTTAGTTGTAATGTATCTGCCACAATGAATAGTGCAGCAATGGAAAAAAGAATTCGAAGAGCAAAATACAAGCAACATAAAATTAGACAACAGGTTCCTGTGAGAACTTCCATGAAGCGTTTGGCTCCCTTGGAGAAATGTAGAATCAAGCAGGCTAAGACAGAAACAACAATACACAAGACTGAAAGGGACAAAGCAAAGTCATCTACCGATCTTTTCATTATACTGAAGGTTCAGTTTTACCAAGAAATGCTTGTGTTAAAACTGACCTAATATGATGATTTCACAGTTCCCACAGGTGATCTCCATATTTAAGTTTCAATGTGTTGACAAGTGACGTACACATGCCCTCTTTTAAAGAGATCTTTACCTACTGTCATACCTCCCATCAGCATAGAGAAAGATTATTTCTTTTCTCTCTTCAACAGCTCTTAACCTTGTTTTTTTATTATGTCTATCTCTGCCCCAGGTTTTAATCTCTTCTCACAAACTCATGATTTCTAGACATCCAACACTTACTGCTCTCCTCTTGCTTTTTTTAAGCTGGCCCACAAAAAAGGGGTTATGATTAAGAAAAACATCAAATGTATGTTGAATGTGGACCAGACTTTGGTGTCGGCAAGCAATAGCTGCACAGTCCTGTGCTAAACACAATGCAGAGATCACTGAGATGAAAAGTAGAGAGAGATTTTGTACCCCAGAATTAGCTGTGTTTTGAACAGGGGTGTAACAACAGCCATACTGTTCTCAGAAGGAATTACTGCTGCAGAATTATTTTGACAGTCTCCAGAGACTGTGCTTCACTTCACCACACCTTTTCTGTTCAGTTGGCACTATGTTTTAATGCTCCATCCTTTGGTCTGAGTGCAGTCTTGGTCAATCCAACAAATACAGGCTGTATGTCAGATTATATTAATTCCAGAGGCTGCTCAGTACTAAATGTTCAGAGGTATTTGGGATGCTTCATGCTTTGACTTAGGTTTTTAAAGTATTTGAGTTATGTGTGTCTAGAGGACAGCTACACCTAATTAAAGGTTGACTGGTGTAATAGTATTTTCTGACACTGTTAGAATATGCTTTGTTTTTTTCACTTGTGAGAATAATTTAGGGAATATATTGTAATGCTTGTGTCAATGAAGTGTCATAGGTATAGAAATTTAATAGAAATATTAAATAGAAATTGAATAGAAATTATTCCTGAATTAATAATAAAAATCAGGAAATCTGCCAAAATTATCAGTCACTGTAGGCTGTCATATTTCACAGGAATGATAACTTTTTGGGTTTGCAAGAAAAAATTTGGATGCTGCTTCCAAAACCCATAGACTGCCAAACTGTTATACACAAAAGTAATGCAGTTGTCAACAGAACAGGGAAGTGGCCTGGTGGCACTTCCATTCAACACAGCTCGGCATCACCATCACTGATGTATTTCCAGAAAAATCTTGTGGTCTTTTGAGCTGAGGGTCAGAGCTGCATCTATTTAAGAGAAGTTCTGCTCAGATTTGAATTAATAAAATACTTTTCTTTGTGATTTTCTACACACACTTTTTGGTTTTTGTACCATACTTAGGAGTTTCTGAGGTTCTTAATCAGTATGGGGAACTTAATTCCTTCAGGCATCACTGAAAATAGGGTGAATTTGGAATTTATCAACATAAGCACATCTGAATGCATGCAATGCCTAACATAGCAAGTGTCAGGGAAGTGGCCTGGAATCCATCTGTTACTGGTAAAAAAAATATTGGCAATGCAATGTAGTCAGAATGGATGAAAAAATTATTTTCTTACCTATTTTGGTTGCACTGTAAATATTTTCAATAGGAAAAGCTCCTCCCAAGCTGTATAGTAGAACTTTTGCAAGTGCTGGAATAAGTTGGGTTGTTGTTACCAACACGTTTACACAGTTACTCCTAAAATGAGAGAAATAGTTTAAGTTTAAATAGTTCATAACCATTACCCAAATGCTGATGAGGTAAACCAGCTGTGGAGAGCATACTCAAGGTTCTTCAACATTTACTTTCACTCACACAGCAATGCTGCTCAGCGCCATCACTTCCAGAAAAATACACATGCAACTTTTGGCAAAATCCTATAAGTACGCAGGCCTAATTTGTAGGAAATATTCCACACTGGTTTATAAAAATTAGGTCCTTGAAGATGGGTCCACAAAAATATAGGTATTTAAGATCACCAAGTACCTCCAAAAAGAGCCAGTCAGATGATTTGAAAGCATCATTTTCTCAATGGCAATTAATCAATAGTAGCTGCCAGCCAAATTAAAGAGTTAGAAGACCAAGAAAACTTCATTTGTTACTCCTGTCTTGAGGGGAAATAAGTAGCCAATACACATTGCTGCACAATGACATAACTTTTCTCAGGTTTCGAGAGTAAGAATATTTCTAAGAAGAGGGAGAAACATGTTAATAAGCTAGCAGGCAATGCTGGGGATGGTAGCAGTTGCACAGCACAAAACCCAGTGCCAGGCTACTTCAGGCACTGATGGACTGGAACATGAATGTGGCTATGGTGTGTACATGGACCTGAGAGCAAATAGTTGTGATTTTTCCTCCTGGTTCTTCCACAAATTCCAAACAAGTCCTTAGGCTACTATTCCTGCCATAATGTATCTCAATTTCCTTTCAGGCAATATTTAGATGCCTCACAGAAAGCGTCTGAAGATTTATGGTTGTAGAGGTCTTTGAAGGCAAGACAAACAACTATTATTTAACAGTCCTGAGAAACTGGTAACAGTTTTGCAGACTCATCCAACCAGTGCTCAATGGGCCTTCATTACTTCTTTTTGAAGACTGGTATTTTAGAAAGAAGTGCAGAGCTAAACACAATGGCTCACACAATCCTTTTTACCTCAAGGTGCTCAAGACAATGTCAAATAAACAACAATTAAGAGAGAAGCTTATTGCAAAAGTCTTTATGTTTAAAGTTTTTCATATCTTTCCAAGTTTGTTCTTCCCATTTGACACTGAGTCTTTTGAGATGTTCAGAAGGCGAGATGGATTCACGTGGATCTTTTTTTATGGCTTAAACACAGATTTTTTTAGGATTTCTGATTACACATTAGATGGCTGACTAAGCAGTGTTCACTTTGATTATTTCAAAGGAACAATACTTTTTATGTCCAGTCACTAGGAACCCAGACTTCCAATTCAGTTTAAAGAGATTTTTTGTCTTCTGCAAGCTTACATATATGCTAAAGCATAGTGATTTGTCTGGAAGGACATGATTTTGTATTCTGAGATCTAAACAGTATATAGGTAGCACTGCAAATAGGCACAAGCATTGAAGGACAGAACAGAGAGACAAGGAGAGAACAGAGAGACAACACAGAATGCAGCCCAGAAGACAATAATGGCTGGTTCAGAATTCTACAATACGTTCTCAATATACACAGGGACATTTATCACATTTTAGAATGTAATTGATACTACTTTCAGTAAATGCTGAAATCACTGTAAATGAAATAGAGAACTTCCCAGGGAACCTTTCCAGAACCTTTCCTGTCCTATTGCAGAGTCATATTAGACCTATTCTGTTCTTCAAAGGGACTAATTTATTGTAACCTAAATGTCAGAGAATAGTTATTAAAAGTCCAAAGCTAGAAATGTTTTTACATTAGACTCAAATACATACCTTGTGCTGATAATTGATAATGATTTGAGTGCATTTGTTAGCCAGGAGTCTGTCAGAGCTTCAATCTCTGCTCTTAATTGCAACCATGCATCTCTTTTAGCGGGACCCAGGAGTCCTTTTATGTAAAAAAGCATGAAAAAAAAAAAAAACCAACAAAAAACCAAATTAAATTATGTATTATGTATAGACTTCATGGTCATTCTTTCTACTTTAAGTTCCACTAGAACTCAAAAAAAAAATCCCCAAAACCCAACTATCAAAGAGAAAATCCATTGTCTTCAAGTCTCATTAAACTGCTTTCTTTTTATTTGCTTTTCACTATATATCAAGCAATGTCAGAGAATACTACAGATAATCACAGAATCACCACAATTGGAAAAGACCTCTAAGCTCATGGCATCCAACAGTCAACATTCTCTCTGCCCAGAAAAATAAATAAAAAATATATATCAATATCTGTATCACCCCACACACTAGACTGTGTCCTGAAGTGCCCCATCTGCATGTTTTTTAACCAGGGCTGGTGATTCCACCACCTCCCAGGTCAGTCAATTCAAACACCTGACTACTCTCTCAGTGAAAAAAAATCTTCCTCATATCCAGTCTAAACCTCTCCTGGTGCAGCTCCAGGTCATTTGCTGTAGTCCTGTTACTGTTCACTTGAGAGAAGAGGCCAGCACCCACCTCCCTGCAACCTCCTTTCAGGTAGCTGTGGAGACCAATGAGGTCTCCTCTCAGACCTCCTCTGCTCCAGCTAAACATTCCCAATTCCCACAGCCTCTCCTCAAAGGGAGTGTTCACCAGACCCTTCACCAGCTTGGTCGCCCATCTCTGAACCTACTCCAGCACCTTGATGTCTTTCCTCTGCTGAGGGGCCCAGAACTGAACACAGTACTTAAGGTATGGCCACACCAGTGCTAAGTACAGGGACACAATCACTTCCCTTCTCTTGCTGGTCAAACTATTCCTGATAGAAGCCAGGAGGTGATTAATTCCTTCAAAAATCTGAAATGAAGCAACCTGAAAATACATAGTTTAATCTAACCTTCTATTGCCTTTTAGCAGCTGTTTTGAAATAAATAGATACATATATGATAAAAAGATGACTAAAAAATCTAAGAACTAGAGTGTGGATTCCCACTGGGAGGGAATACGTTTCAAAAGCAGGATTTGTGGGAACAAATAAAAAATGAAATACAATGCTCCACATATTGTATTCTACCTTAACAATGATTGTTTCTCTCAGTTTATTGCCCTATGATGTGCTCTTGGGCACATCTTTTACGAATAAAACCAATGGTTTTATGAAATGCAACAGCTCTAGAATCTTTGATGCCTTAGGGGATCTAAGAAAATCAGAAAACTTTCGGGTAATGCTGTTTCAAGTAGTATTACTATATATTAAAAAAATCCATTCATGACATCAACAAAGGGTAAGGCAGGGCAAGTGAAAGCCAACCATCTACCATCATCTTTTGGTCCTGTTGCTTCTTCCTGTGGCAAGTAAAGACTCTGAACTACTAAAAGTGAAAAATAGCTTCTAGATTTGCATATTTTGGGAAAAGATTAAGGTAATGACTACTTCACTGACCATATTAGTTGTACTGTTTGCTTTTTCTGGGAGACTGCAGAAAGTGCTAAAAGAACACCGAAATGTCTGGTTTTGCTGAAGGTAAACTTTCTTTGAGTTTCAGGTTCCTTGGAAACAAATTTCAGATTCACTTGAAAAAGCCCACATTATAGAATGTGAGAGTGTTCACTGGACGTTTTCCTGGTTGGGTTATCCTCAACTGTGTCTGTATCAATTCTTGGAGACTAGTAAGTATTCCCTGTTCTCACAGACTCTTTTTGAAGGAGTCATTTGCCATACTCCCTACCTCAGAAGAGCACTGGCTGCTTCTGAAAGTCACACAGCACTCTCCAGAGCAGATCCTTTCAGTTCTGCTGGTTGATTTCCTACAAGCCTTCTGTCATGGACAAGAGCAAGTCCGTGATTGAAAACAGTAACAGGAAAGCTCTCAGCCCAGATGAGATTCTGATTTCTTGCTAACACTGTTAACCTTTTAAGACACCGAGTCAACAAAAGGGGCTAGCAGTATGGCAGTGCTATGGTTTCCTTGCATCCACTGGTGAAAATAGATTAGCAGGTACCCAGCAGAGTTGTTACCAACTAGATCATGAAAATGTAGGATGGAATAGGCCTGTCACAACCAGCTTGTGCTGTGGAAACTCTGCAACCTCCTTCCTAGTATAACAGCACACATGAGGGAGAATAAGTGAGTAAACCAATCGGTAAGATAGGCATAGCTGAGCTGGGTCTGCGGATGCCAAGTGGAAGCCTGATCTGCTTCCTCACCTCTGGCTCTCCTGCACAACAGTACAATGCTAGCTCTGACATTACAGATGGCAGCTTTCAACAGCCCAAGGACCAGTCACTTCACTTTCCATTCCCTTTGTGGCTCCCAAGGCACATTCCCTTGGTGGGAGTTCATCGCCATGCAGTTTAATCTGATCGGCATTCTAAATGGATTTTGACAAATAAACTCACCTCCTATGTTGTTCTTGTAAGTATTATACAACTCTTTTACTCTTCTATAACGAAAAGCCAGCTTCCTCATCCAGTCAACCCCTCCTCTTACACCTGTTGGCAGACAAAGGTTTGCACTACTTGCAGCTGCATGGAAGCCATCAGTTGCAAAACTGTAGGTACTGCAAACACCCAAAATACAGTAAAAATAAATATAATGTATTCCTGTAAATGCTCAATTTATTTAATCTTTGAAGAAAAAAAAAAAAAGAAGAAAAAATGTTCTATCTTACCTTAGGTCTTGTCCATTATCATCAGAAGAAACGTCATCTATATGAACTTGATCACACTCCTGTTGAAACAAAAAATCAAATTATATATTACCTTTTAAAAGAGTATGCTCCCTACATGCCTCGCACAGAAAATAAATGATAGGTGCAGGCCACTAGGTGCACCAGAAGATGGCAGCATATGCACACGTTCAGTTTCATTATATAACCAATTTCTTTAAAATAATATAGCCTCCAACTCCTTCTACACTGTAGAAATTTTTAATTTAAAATAAGCCTTTAGAAAAGTGATACGTAATTTTGGTGTGATTTTAGATTAAAAAATTATTTTAATTGGAAAAAACCCCAACAATTTTCTCATTTTTAGTCTCTTTAGCATGCCAATATTCTAAAATCACTCAAAACCTTATTTCTACTCTTCCTAAAAGATGATGGTGATGAACCTCCACAGGCATGTAATTTCTTTTAAGGCTCTAGAAATTTGGATAGTTATCAGATTCTGTTCTTGGTTTATCCAAATGCCTTTGGCTGCAAATCAGATAATCAAGCATTTCATTCTTTCCTGCTTTCAGAAGGGATAGAAGTAACTCCAGAGAACTAAGGTGTACTGGAAAACTGAGCTCCTCTCCAAGATATTTTTATAATTAGATAGCTATCAAATATCCTTTTCTGCACAGAGGTTATGGCAAAAGGACAGAAAAATGTGGGACAAGCACATAAATAAATATGTAACTCAAGCCACTATGCAAGAGTAAATATAAACAGGCATTGTATTTTTATTTACATCTTAATCCACAGACATGCCTGAAATTCACCAGAGATTTTACTTTCCTGTGTTTTTTTAATATTTAAAATAGCTGTTGTGAACATAATCCTAATATAGTTTAAGAAAAAGTTTAGGGGAGTATTTTAAAATTACTCCCTAAATAGTATTTTCAGCAAATATAACCTCATCAGTAAGATAAAATGAGGCTGAGCTTTCAAAATACACAGTTTTGTGCCTCAAATAGAGTTGCCTGAGTCACCTACTTCAAATAAAGCTGCAGACAAGCAGCACTTAATTCAAACTCTCTGTGACATGCAGGAGTACAGAGTTCTTAGTTTGCAATCTCAGACAAGTACCAGAACTAAGCTGTTCAGATAAAAGATAAACAGGGGAGTGATTTCCAAATGTGTATGCCACAAGTTCCTAGAGTTGGGGAATTACTATTTTTCTTTCTGTTATTTTTTTTTTTTTTGCTTTACACTGAAAGAAAACTTAACAGACTTTTACCCACACAAGTAAGTTTTTAAAAAATAAACCAGCATTTTTGTATAAAATAAACACATATAATTTAATTCTCAAATATTCAATTTCACTGCATCATACAAGCAATAATTTAGAATTCTATGTGAAGATTAAAAGAGTGAGTGGCCAAACTCTGCCCATCTGGCTTAATCCATTAAGACAGGCATGAAAAAGCTGCATTCAAAGAACAGAAATGAATCATTCTCCTCACTGGAGAAATAACATTTTTTTGGTTCTGCCTGATGAGATTATCTTGAGCTGTGTACTGTTCTAAAGAAGATGCTTTCATGTATAATAGCCAACAAAAAGAGAAAGAAAAGGGCAAATGGCAGGTGAAATGAAAGATTATTTTCTTTATCCTTACTTATTACTTACACACCAGAAGAAATGCAACTGTACTTGACCCATTGTAGGAAAGGAACTAAAAAATCAGACAAAAAGCCCCACTGGGACAAATTCTAACTCTGTACTTAGCAATGTCTGAGAAACATCTTCACAGATTTCCCAAGAGCCCATCAAAGTATAAGATAATTTTAAAATTCAGTCCTGTGGATTTGAAAGTGTATTAATTAAATGGAGAGCACACAGAAGCTCTGATAGATAAGGAGTGTCTGCTATTGTTTGGGTTTTGTTAAGCTTTTCAGCTACGTTGTTACAGCCTTGAAAATTCCAGGTAACTGTTCTGCTGGTAATTTCATTATTAAGGCAAACATGAGTGGGTGGCAAAGGCTTGACTCTTCTACTTTTTTATCTCACAATTTGATCATTGACTCCAGGAACAGGAGTTTAGGGGAACATGCTGTTTATTTTCTGATTACTTGCCCCTTGTCCCTACAGAAAGGTTGTTAAATCTCCAGCCACATCAAACCCAACAACACTCCCCAGCCTCCTTCTTTCTCCCTTTCTCTTCTCCTCTCCTTACTGGGGATACACATTTGCTGACCAACAACAAACTCATGTGCCCACCACTCCTTGCTTCAGTTTATTTTCTCATCTACTCATCCACTTCAACTAAAATTTTTATATTTTACAAATTCACATAGACGATGTTAAAAAAAAATATAAAAAAGAAAAGAAAAAAGCAGATGGTTTGAGCAAATTAGAGACAACACTCTACTTTTCCCAAAAGATGCAGGAAAATTGTGGCACAACACTAGATCTGAGTTATCTTGTAAAAGAGATTAAACCATTGGAAGGAAGAAGGAAAGAAAGAAAACTTTCTGTCACTTTAAATATTAGGATAATATATTTTTCACATCAGCCACAGTATTTGTTACACTCAAGTCACAGTGGCCCTGCCAGTGTAAGGTCAAAACTAAGAAAGATATAATGGATTTCCTATTCCTTGGGATGTAGGTACAGTAAGTGTCTTTTGCTTGAAGCAATACTAATTTAAATTATATCTGAGTGCAGTCAAGTCTAGGCAGCATTTTTTAGAGCCTGAAAATCTGACAGTACAGAATCAACAAATATTCATAAAAAATATCCTCCTGGAATTGACAGGAATTTCATTATCCAGTAAAAACACCATTCATTATCCAGTAAAAATTTCTCTTTGCAATTTATAGAAATTGGTTTTTTGCATGTGTAGTATGTCCTAACAGCACTTCTAAAAGCTGACTTAAAATTAATACTGAGATAGGGAGGAAAAACTTCAATTTATTCCTTACCTGGTTAAGAATATAATGCATTAGTCTGGATATTATTATAGAACTGAGTCTCATCTCTAAGAATTGTTCAGGCACATGAACTTTTGAGAGCACCAGCCTCCTATTTTCATGGCAAAACACCAACTGCCCTCCCAAGTGATACATTTCAAACTAACTAAAATTTATACACTGAGAATGGAATAGCTGGAGAACAGCCTAGCCTGAAATAAAAGTGCAGCTTGGATGATTAGAACGTGGGTTACTGGGTCAGCAGGGAATGTCTCAACACATCGGAATTTCTGCATCAGCAGTCATTGTAGTGAGACAGATTTGCATAGAGGAAGAAAAACTTTATTTTTGTATGTGAGAGCTTTCAATAACTTGGTTATTATTACTAGACCTTGGTATGCAGTGTTTGCAATGAAGAAAGTAAGGGATAAAAAGAGCTTAGACGTAGTGACTGGAGTCAGTATTACAGGAAGAGAGCTTCATTAGTCCATTACCCCTGGCATGTCCAGAGGCACTACATTTAGTGTGGGATGAAGATGAAAGAAGACAGAAGGTATGGGACCTGATGGCTCAGCATTAAAAAAGTGAGATGATGAAAAGAAAAGTAATCTGTCTAGTGAATAAAGACCTATCTCACTTCCTCTAGTAAAAACTGAAGGTCTTGTGTGTTGATGGCCGTGGCCATCAGCAGCTCAGTACTCATCTGCCCTCTCCTGGGGGAGGGGGGAAAGAGGAAGACTGAGAAAGAGAAATGGAGAAACATGAAAGACACCAATTCAGAACTGGAGAATTCTCAAAATTCATGACCCAGTCATCATGCACACATTTGTGTGATGCCCCACCCTGGAAGCATTCAAGGCCAGGTTGGATGGGGCTCTGTGTAACCTGTTCTAGTGGGATGTGTCCCTGCCCATGGCAGGAGGGTTGGATCTAGACAATCTTTATGGTCCTATCCAACCCAAATCATTCTGTGATTCTACGTATCTGTGCAGATGTACTATGATGCAATAATAAGTAATGTCCATGTGCTCTGCAAATGAATTTAAACAGATTTATTAGTCTCTATATTAAAGAATGCTCCTATGTTCTTTGATATAAGATGCCATGCAACTATATCTCATTTGGTATGAAGAAAGAAGACTGCTGGTCTTCTTGCCTATGCCAGATTGTGTGCATATAGCTCATTTCAGAACAGGAAGCTTGGAGTTTTGTCAATTTTATGATAGTTGGTTTCGAAAAAAAGATGAATTATGGGTTAGAAAATACCTGATTGCATATAGAAATTGGTTTTAAGCTAATCATGTTGATTGATTTACTCCAAGAGTCCCCAGGTAGTATTTTTGATTTATCTAAAACTGAAAACTCTTTGGATACTATTCAATGTATATGAACTGGAATACGATTTTTTTGGACAGGATATTAAAACCACCCTAAGAATATACAAAATGTGATGATCCAGCTATGACAGCTGAACCTGAGATCTACAAAGAAAATAAATAATGAGAGAAAGGAATGCAGCTTTAATGGCCATAATCAAGAATAAAATGGTATGGAAAGAGAGTAAAGCTCCATTTTGCTGAACTCTTCCAACTGAACTCAGAACAAGATCGAAGAACTCTGGTTACATGCTACCAAATGGTTTAAAGTTCACTGGGTGCCCCATGAAATCTGAATACAGGGGAAAAGGTCTGCTAAATAGAAATTTAAGCAATGCTTTGAAAAATTGATTTGGAATCAGTCCCTGCTATGGGGCACCAGAAAGAGAACATTCACCAAATGCACTTGCATTGTCAAGTGATGACTCACTAGCACTGGGATAAACACACTGACTGGAAAAGGCATGTCCAGGGTTTTAATTTGCGTTTTTGTTGCTGGAAGGAGGAAGTGCAGCTCAGGTATAAGTGAAGTAGATCCCAGTTCCTTGACTTTAAAAGAGATGAGAAAAAATGAGGTCTGCAAGGGGTGACAGCCTGGGACTTTCTGCTTTTCTTATTGCCTACTGGCAATGGAGGAATCAAATAAGTGCACACTAAAAAAATCAGTGTCCAAGTGAATGGAAAAATCTCACTTATTTTTTCTACTCGTTCATCAGAGACCTTTCTCTGGCATTTTAAACAAAACCTCAAACTTTTCCAGCTGCCATTAGTGGCAAAACATCTGTCCAAACAGGGAATTCTGAGATCCAGTATGAGTAAGAAAACAACTAATTTAGACCAGGAGAAGGTCTGAAAAGCCCATAATTTATTTTGAGAATTGTTTTAAACCCCTATCTCTTGATACATATATAATTGTAAGACTGTCACTTTCCATGTTAGCAGATTTTGACTCCTGGAGTGAAATGAAGTCTGTGGAGCTCAGCTTATGAGCCTGCTTCCCTAAACCATTGTCCTTGTGGCTCTCCATCTGGGGGCTTCTGACAGGGGAGTGGTGTGCAGCACTCACTCCCTAGGAACAGGTCTCTCCCTTTTTTGACTAGATGCCAAATTGCACACCCTGGGTACATCATGACAAAGCCTGTGGTGACCTGGTGACCCAAGGAAGAGACATCACTGACAAGTGCATCTATCATAGTTTCCTCTCTGATGCTGCAGTCTTTGAGGTAAATAAAGAATCTTCTACCACCGAACAAGAAGCAGGGGGCTGTGGCCTAAAGGCTACTCAGGTATAGGAAGAGAAGAACACAGTCTGTTGTGGTCAGATGATGGTACCCACCAAAAGTGAACATAGAAAACTTCAAGAGAAAGAATGGGAGGCACATATGTTCCCCTCCTTGCAATGACTACAGACAGCTCTCAGTCCATGGAAAATGAAAGATGACCATAGGACAAAGAGAGGAAAGGGTACTTTGCATGTTCACTGAGCTTCACAGAAGGACTCTGGTGTCATGGAAAGTCATTGCCACTTGGTTAACATCTCTGCTTAGAGTAGCCTCAAGTCTAGATAGGCAGAAAAATGTTACAAACAACGAAGACTAATGCACAGCAAAACCACCATGTAAAACCCCAAGCATAACAGTGTTTGTGTTCCTTTGATTCTTACCTCTAAATCATTAAAAAATAAATGTGTGTCAGCAAGATTAAAAATCATTTCTTCCATTCTTAGTCCAAGGGTCACTGCCATTGGTGGATCCTTAAAAAACAGAAAGCAAGGTTATATACTCAAATACCTTTAAGTTATATCAGAACTACTTTAAAAACTAACGTATACATATGTTAAGAAATGTCTCCAAAATCCTTTCACTTATAAGCTATTAAGATATATCGCTGCAAAAAGAGATGGATGAATCAGTGTGAGAACATTTGGAGTGCTGAATATGTTGAAACATTCAAGTTTTTTTGAAAGTCAAGGCATTTGTAACTTGGCTCAACTGACAAAGGAAAACTTGGTGGCCTTATTCATTTTCTTTCATACATCTTTTGTGAGAAGTTCCTGTTTACAGCCTTATTTATGAAAGTTTATATATTTGTTATAGTAAGAACACACAAGTTTTTTTAATCCCTGAGCCTTTTACAGAAATATGTAACTTGTCTGTCAATATGTGGGCATAAACAAGGTGAGTTATGAAGCAGTAATTAATTTTTCTGACCCAACACACTGAGCAGCAGAGATAGGAATGAAATTACTTCATGTAGTACCTAGTCCACTGCACAATTCCTCTGATCTCTTGCCTTTTCTTCCCAACTTTAGGGCACACAGAGGTCCTCAGCAAGGTCTTGCTGAACTGGAGTAAGAAAGGTAGTAATCTCTACAAAATTATTACTTTGTAAGTAAATATCCAAATTTGATAGGAAGATGTGATTTAAAAGGCCTTTTCAATTTCTAATATCTCTGCTTTATAAAAAACAAAATGTAGTCTGAACTCATTTCCCCAAACTGGGTTTAACTGTGGATAAACATCACTGCCTTACTTATGCTTAGGCCTGTATAACATTTCCCACACTTCCCAGTGCTTCACTACGAATTATGAACCCCTGTACTTGGTACTTTTCTCCATCTCAGTATTTACCCTTCTTCCATGCAGGCATTCAGTGGTGAATTTCCAGGCTCTCCTTTATGATTTTATTGCAGATACTTAAGTGTTCCTCTCAGTGCTCTTCAGCATGCCTACAGTCTATGGCACAATTCTTCAGGTGGTCCACAGGAATGGGAAAGCATGTACAAGTGTGTCTGTTTGCTACAGATCATCCCTGTATTTCTGGTGAAATGCGGCATTCCTGTCCCTGAATGAGATTCATCCAGAAAGTTTCATCTGTTCACAGGTCAGTTTCCTCACCATTAAAGCACTCTACCTCAGCAGCATACCACAAACCTTCTGATCTGCAGTAACAGTTTCCCTGGGAGCACTTAGTGTACACTAAATGTGAGCTAATTAATTTAGCTTTGCTAGGCTTCCTAGGAAAGAGGCTAACCCCATTTGCATTATCTTACATTTGGTTTAGACTAAGAATGCACACAGACAGTTCCTGATGCTTAGCTGACATCTGGTAACCAGTTTTATCATTTCCTTAGTTAGCTTGTGAGGTTCATTTGGCTTTTTTATGCTTAATGTATTGCTTTAAAAATAGATGTGATCCTCTTTGCATTAAATTAAAAAAAAAAATAATCTGTTGTTCATCATTTAAACTCTGATTGACGCTAGCAAGTTTTCAGAAACCCTTCCTTAAATACCTTGTGATTAAAAGTCTAAAAGTTTCCCTGCATCTGTCAACAAAATCACACAAAGCCTCAAATGATCATTTGTTAGTATTAGGATCAAAGGCTTCCCAATTAGGTTCAGACATCCGCTACTCCAGGGCTTTGCAATGGCAGAATAAAAGATGGCTTCTGCCCTCCAGCACTTAAAAACTAATGGTAAAATCTAAAACATAGACATATCTGACCCTTCCTCATGAAAAAGCCAGACTTGAAGGGGAGAATAGTGTACAAGAAATTGTAATGATCCAAAGTTAGACAGTGTTCTCTGTCAGTGAAAGGAAATATTTTTATATTGACCCTTGGCCTGGCCTAGACTACCTTTCAGAAGTAAAAAACAAATTCCATGTTTAGTAACATAACTTCATCCCCTATGTCTTCTGCAATCACGTTAACTAGAACTGAAAGTCACATGGTTGAAGGCAAAGGTCAGTTTTCCAAGGAGATGAGTAAGGGACACACATTAACAGATTTGTAAAATCTCATGTTAGAATTTAGAACACAAATCGTCAAAATACTCTGGACACATGAGATTCCTCATCAAGCCATAATGCTTTTATCAAAATGTCATCACCTATAAACATGTGTTTCTCTCTCCTTTCTCTGACATTTTTTCTATTCATAGTAAATTACAATATTTTCTTCCTAGATAAAATATAATACAGTCTATATGCAATTTGCTTCCTATGAAAACTAAGGCATGTGCATAACTTTATGCACAGGTGGTAACTCATTATTATTTACGTGAGTTTAGTTATTCACTGGAGTGGTTCCAAGACTGGAGTCTCAGATTTTTGATTCTCAGACTCTTTTTTCCCCTTCCTGGGTAGAAGCAGACTTAAATGCGGAAATTTGCTATAACATATTCCATTATAATCCAATTTATTTTTACAGAAACTACCAAGTATGTATCACAATTTCCTGCCTTGTCTAGTATAGTTGAAAGACATAAATGTGACAAAGCTTTTATGATTTTCTTATTAGTAGTATTTTTGTAACCAACTATACCTGACTTTATTACTGTTAAAATGAGATTTCCTATATTCCTATTTTGACAAAGGCATATGTAGGATATTGCTAGGTACTATATGTAAAATAAAATAAAGGAAATAATTCATTTCAGCTAAGCATGAAATCAGTCTGGCATCTCTCCATAATAACTTCTGTTAAGAAGAGTCCCTGGAACTGAATATTCAAGATGTGAACAATTTTGCCTTTAATGAATTGGCCAAAACTTGCACTGCAACTGTTTAACAAGAATTAAACCTCACATTCCAGCTCTTGCCATGTTAAGTTCATTCCTTCACATTAAAAAAATAGACAGGCAAAGCAGATTTGCCAGAGTCTTGTGGTTTTATAATGTTTGCACTATGTGGAGGAACATCCCAATCATCATTTTACTGTCTTTCAACTAGAAGCAGAAGTTGCAGACTCACTCAAGTGGCACAAAGAACTGAGTGTTGAAAAGAAAGCAAGAAACATGTACAGCTGATACAGATTTGAGCAGAGCAAATTGAGAAACTGAACTTCTGCCAACATGGTATTTTGTGCTACTCTGCACAAGCATACACAAAAGAGGAAACAATATAAAGAAAATAATCTGGAAGTTTTTCCCAGATAATTTGCAGCATAAAGAAGCACAACTCTTTGGGCCTCAGAGGCATGATTTTAGCCAGATATCAGTAGCGTGCAAAAAGTCAAGACCAGCTACAGCACTTCTGTATACCAAAATACAAATTACTTTAGTTACGTTAGTATGAAGGCACTAAACTGGAGCCAGACTGTCTGTCTGTGTACTTCTGTACTAGACTGGTCCATCCACTGGAATGCCTCCTAAGAAACTATGTAAAAATGTCCCAGGAGAACCAATATTTAAATGTTTTGTCCAAGTGGATAGTGACTGGAATAAAGCCTCAAAAGCTCAGTGTCCATTAGTGGAAGCATACTATTTACTGTTGTCTTGAAAGGTCATTTGCAGCAAAAGATGTTCAACATAATTAAATTTGATGGAAAAATAATACCAATAGACTGAGGTCTTTTTAATTAAAACCCAGAAAACAGATAAATAAATTCTCAGGTAAATTCATTGTGGCAGGAATTTGTAGACATGACTCCTTAAAAATAAGCAGAAAAATGAACAAAATACATGAATAATATTGTAAAAATAGATTTTCAATGAGTGGCTGTCCTGTAAAGACTTACAAAAAAATCAGCCTCTGGAAGAAGTGGAAATGCTTAAGCGCTAATAATTTTAGATTAAGAAGCCTTCCCTACATTACGTAGGAATCTCAGGTTTAAATTCAGCTCTCATTCTCTTACAGGACACACTGGATCCCAGGAGACCTTCATGTGAGTGGCAATTGGGGAAGAGAATATATGTCCTCTTAATAACCCTATCTGTTGGCCGAAGAAGAAGGAAAACTCATGTACAATGTGTAACGAGTTTCTGTACCATGGTCTTTAGGAGGTGGTAGGAAAATGCACTCAGAGGTGTCCAACAATGAGGGATTGAATGGAGAGGACAACTGGAGGTCATGAGATGTGCACTCTTAATGCAGACAGACAAAAGCATATTTATGAATGAATTTGGGAATGTCATGATGGGTTCTAATATTGACAAAGTTTTTCCTTTCAAATACTGGACAGGCAGCAAGTGAACAATAAAAATCTTCTAATCTCTCTCCAAAGAAGTGTACAAGGTTAATGTAATCTTCCTGACAACACTCTGTCATTGGTGGTGTTATAAAAAATGCCCAAATGTGACCGTCAAGTGTACTTTGTTTTGATCTTTTCACTTAGAAAACACATTGTTCCCCCTTCTAAGGTCACAAGGGATTTTCTTTTTTAACTGGTTGCACCTTGAGTCAAAACATTTACTTGGGCATCCTTGCCCTCTAGATTGACCTGGGAGAAATAAATGAAATATAAACGTGTAAAGGTAGAAAAAACTCCAGCTTAATCAGCCTTAAATCAACAAGAATAACTGGAATGCAATGGAACAAAGAATACACACTGTTCACAGGGAATAAGAATGTACCTCATATACTTTTAACAGATGAGGACATCTAACACATGTCCTGTCATATCAACAAATCCTCACTTAGGAGCTCAGCACTGTAGAAAACTGTGTCTGCCAACTGGTGCTCAACTGCAAAAACCATCATCAGCCACACAAGTCATAATGTAACAGTTCAAATGCCAGTGTTCATAATTTGCTGCTGCAGTAAATTATTAAAAATAGCAATGTGCTATTTTTATGAAGTACGAAGCAGATGAGCAAACAAGCTGAACAATGAGAAGAACTCTTACTGCTGGGAGATAGCATGGTTTTCTTGAAACCTAACAAAGGTGTAGTGTAATTTTTTTTTTGTTTTGTTAGTTCTGTCCAGCCCAACCAAATAACAACTAAAAGGTTGTCAGAAATCAGGTAGAAAACAGCAAGCCAAAGAATATTCCTCTAGATAAGTCTTACATTTGAAATATCAGAGAAGTGAACTGACCAGCCTCTGGCAAAATCTCAGGCACAAGTCAGAAATCTGTTGTTCTCTAGTTAAATATATGACCTGAAATGTGCCTACTGGTTCCAGGTCTTCCCACAGAGTCTCTGCCAATTAATGCCCCCTTTGTCTATGGGGATGCTGGTTTGCTTTTCCATTTTCTCTTCTACTCCATCCACTTGTTAAACTGTAGAAATCTTGTTAAAAACTATTTGTCTGCTGATACCAGTGCAGCTCTGAAGGGCTCCTGCACTCATACATTTGTCTCTTCAACTGTGTGATAAGCACCTCCACATTCTGCACCTCCATTTTCTGGATTCTCTGTGCAGCCTGATTTGCAGAGGAGAGAGATAGCCTCAATTATTAATATTTTGTTTTCACCCAGTTACTGCAAGAAATAGGATAAAGAGCCAGCAGAAAAGAGGAATGGAATTTTATGTCATGGAGTAAACAGGAAAAAACTGCAGGCAAATATCCTTTACTGTCTGTATATTCACACTAGCTCTAAACCCAGTATCCTCACTTCTAGAATGTGTGAAGTTCACCTGGTATAAGAAGATGCCTTCCCTTAAAGCAATATTCTTCTTGTGAACTTTTTAACTATTTTTTTTTTATTATTATTAATATTTTTATTTTTTTGTGTGTGTGGATGTGTGGTTTCTTTTTTTGGAAGTAACCTGGTTATATTATAAAAAGAGATTAAACAAATACTTATGGAGTAACACAGTATGCACAGCTGAGTATGTGTGACACTACATGTCTTAATTTTTTCAAATCAGATAGCAGATCACCAGAATTAAATAACTTAATATAAACATTTTTTCATTGTCATGTAACAATTTTATACCACCTTTCAGTATGAACAACTCTCTCAATGCTTTTGAAAGGCCTATGTGCTCACAAGACTTCCACTAAGATCCTCACAATTCATAGTATACTCTCATAGTAACTCAATTCTCATAACAATCCAGACTCCAGGCTGGATCAAGACCTTGTCTACAGATGGAAATCATATGTAGAAAAGATAAGGACAGCAGCTGCTGAAGAGGCCATGCACCAGAGATTAACTGAGGTCCAGTTGTGCTGTCCTTCCCTTCTTCCATGTCTCACCTCTTAGGCACTTAGGCTCAGATACATCCAATATTTAATTTAGGCAACACTTCAGTGGCATGTAGAAGTTAAAGCCTGATCATAAGCTCACTCTGTATTCCCTTTCTTACTTCCCTATCCTCCTTACAGTCAACAATTTTTTCATATTTCAGTTTCATTGTCAATCACTCACAAAAAAGTCTACCACTTCTACTATGGTCCTTGGAAAGGAACATATTTCTTGTATGGATGCCACCTATCAGTACAAAAAAAAAATAAATTTACTTCAAATTTTCTCTTGTTTTGCTTCATGGTTTTACTGCTGGTTTACTGATTCTGATCTCAGCAGTATAACCACAATTACTTACTTGCCCTTGAGATACTCTTGGTTTACACAATCCATGTCTGTGAGTTGTCAGTACTACTGGCTGTTAATATGTCATTACTGTTTTTTAAGGAACGGAGAATCAATTAGAGCAGCAGATGCACTCATAAAGAACAGTGATACTTGGATTATTTTATATATCCCTACTCATAACAAAGTCAGAAATTACAAGGACTTACATTCTGTTTCTGTCTGCAAGACAGTTTCCAGTTAGTCATAGATGTTTTTGAGCTACAAAATGGGCTCTGATTTTTAAAACTTTGCATTGAAATTGACTTAGACTTTATTCATACATTATGTGAATTGCTGCATGAGATGTAAACATCCTAAGGGCACAATCAAAATGGGATGAAAGGAATGACTACATTGCTGGGGTAATTCAGCAAGTTCTGTGGCAGTCTGTGGGCTACACTCAAAAGTAATATAAATGCTCATGTTCAGATAAATTTCTCCTCTGTTTTGATAACTCTAAATTAGAAATGGTTCTCACAAAGTCACTGTTGTTACGTTGTTTAAAAAACAGCAGAAGTTTTTGACAGAGTACTAAAATCTGTACTGATCTGGCACCGTAAAGCTGCAAAACAATCAAGGCAGTTTTTTACAACACATGAATAACTACCCATATCATAGTATTCAAAACCTTCAGAATTTTGTCTGCTTCTATTAGTTTTCCTATTAGCTTTCTCTTTTAATAACCACAAACAGCTATCTCAAAATTCTGGCCCATCTGTGGCTGTAATCCACAGGTCTGGCACCGGATATTTCTAACCCACCATCCACGGAGGTATGTGTGGAAAGCGTTTCTTTGATGTACTCTTTCTCACATCCTTTTCTCAAACATCTGATTCTAGCTGAAATAAAAAGGCAAGAAACATGGCTAAACTAGCCCTTTGTCTGTTGGCATGAACATAGTTATGCTCTTAGTAAGAAATACCTTTTTATTAATTACACAACACTTAGAAAACCTGCATCCATGAATGTACATACTATCGTTTTCTCTGTACATTTTCTTCCCTTCCAGACATTTGCCCTAGTGTTTTGTTTTATCCAGGTCTTTTGCTCTACCCCTCCCAGCAGTCCACTATGGCTGATAATGCACTGGTCTTCCCACCAGTCCCTTCTCCCCTTGCCTGAGCACCATGACCTGAGCTCCTAGCACCAGTGGGACTCACTGTGACTCAGCAAGGGAGCTCCTGCTCCTGCAGGCTGCATCTGCCTCTCTCTGCCTCCCTCACTCTTCCTCCTGCCCTCTGCCCCTTTCTCCATGACATGAACTCCTTTTGGATCTCACCCGAAGGGAGAGGATGAGTATGACTGTCTGCCTGGAAGAGGGTTTCACTCCCCGGCATTACTCACCCCAGAGCTAGCCAAGGGAACCAAAGATTCAATGGAAAAGCTGAGGAGTCAAAGAATATCATCTGCATCTGGTGCTGAAGCAGGTCTGTCTCTTACTTGCTCATCCTGATTCATCAATTCCCCTGTAAATTCACCCGTCACTCCAGTTTATTTATTTCTCTCTCTATGCTTCTAAATAGTCAGTTATTTCCACTTGCCCATCATCTGTACTATCTCCCTGCAGCCTAGCTTCCAACATACCTCAGGAACTCATACTTGTTCCTCTTTAAACTCTTCCCTCAACTGAAGCATCTGCTTCAGCCCTCCCTCATAAATTGTGCTTAGGGTCTGTGTTTTGTTTCTCTCCTTGATTTTTCACATTAACATTCTAAAAACGGGTTTTACTGTCAACTTTCCCTCTACCTTCAGCCACACCACGATGACCACAGAAGGTGAAAAACATGTACATGTGCAGCCAAGACAACTCCACCACTCTTGAACGGATACAGAATTCACAGCTCACATACCTTGCCGTACTTCTGTGCGTAGGATCCTGTGAGCAGCGAGTGAAAAACTATGATTGTTTCATCCAAATCCCAAACAAATACACGCTGAAAAAAGAAGTGGCGACAGTCTTAGTAAACAAATAACATCAAATTCCCACCACCATTCCACCCGGGTTTTGAAAATACAGCTCAGTCCTGAATTATAACTAATTGTTTAACCAAACAGGTTTGCTCTTAAAATCAGCAAGAACAGTGTATCATGCATGCCAAAAGTCAAAAGGAGAATAATTTTTGAACTCTTCAACCATTTATTTGTCCTTTAAAAAGCTTTACAAAAAAGCAGCATACCACAGATTTCAGAAATGTTATGGAGGTCAAAGATAACTGTTAACTTAAGGATAAACTATTCTCTGATGCTTCTCTGCAAGCCTTACTGATTCAAGATTCCTCTTTATTTCTGCTGCCTGACTATAATTAAATCATGGCTAAAAGTGCTATATGCGTCATTTAATGTCATACACAATTAAAACAACATTGTAGGGTTACATGGATAATTCCAACTCAAAAAAAAAAAAAAAAAGCCCCCTGTCTGCAGGGGACACATCCCTAGCACCCCACCCCACACACCCCACCAACTCCAACACCTTCCCCTGATGCCAGAGCTGGAGTGTTCAACACAAACAGATGCTCTGCTTCCTCCTCCTGTCACAGAATGGCAGAGCACTGCTAACTCAGGAGTAATAGGTCTAAAATTGCTCTGTTGCTAAGAGGTCACCTGTGTTTTAAATTATCACCCCCATATATTAGGCAGATATATTTCTTCACTAAGGCACTGGTCTTGTACATACTTAAGTACAGGCATAATTTCACTGATGTAAGCTGCCTTATTGGAAGCCACTGACATATGACTGCAAGGACAAACCTGCTCATAAGTATTTGAAAGGCTATGGCTGGATGATTCTGCATATTTAGGCTGCATTCATAAATACAGGTAACTAAGCGGTTACCTGAAATCTCAAATATATTTGAGATTCCTGAGTCAAAAAGCTAAAAGAAAATGTGACAATTTTCAATGAAGAAATCTCAAAAAAATGTTGTTCTGTTCCATGAAAAACTGAAAGATACACAATCTTAGATCTAAAATGTTCAAAGCTGACTCAATAATTTACTTTTCTCCCTAACTTTGTAATATAGAACAGTAATGCCTCATTATACATGTACCTTAAAAGAGCAATTAGTATCTGTTATATTCATATTCAGTTAGTGACACTGAGTCCATGTTGTTTTCTAAAAAGCCTCTAAGCTATTTCCACCACTGTAGTTTTCAGAATTTACTTTTCATCAGAAGAAACCTTCACATCACCATCCATCCATCGATTACCATAGGCATACCTCCAAGTCACTGTCCGGAGGGGGTGATGGATTATTCTTCCGCCCTCTACCCCGAGACTTTGACCCAGAACTCCTACATGTTCTCTCATCAAGATCTTTGATTGGCGTGGCGGGGCTCTGCACTGTGTCAAACTCCCCTGTAAAGTGAACCATTCATGGCAAAATTAGTGCTGTATTTTTAAATCATAAACTTTTTTTTTTTTTCTTTTTTTTTTTCTTTTTTTGTCCCATGTTACTTTTACCAGAAGACCCTTTGGCACATGTCCGCACACCAGAAAGAGACAGTCAGCTCCCCACTTCATCTCCTCCTTCCATGTTGCCTGCTCTTTAATAGAGTTCAATTTTTTTGTTTCACCTTAACTCTGCTCCATAAACTGGCAGAGGAAGGTAACAATATTTAACACAATGTTCCAGTGAAGTAATACTTGTCCAACCTTAGCCATTCTATGATTGATGTATTCTGATCATCTTTCTCTAAGCAACAGCTATTGTCTGCTTTCAGAGAGAAGATGTGCTAGGAGGATCTTTGATCTGACATGGCATAGTTGCTCTTTACACTCAGGCTTCTCCCTGATTTACCCATTTGATCTACTTTGCCTATGCTGGTAACAAAGGATTTGGGGGCTTTGAGGAATTTGTTCTAGTGGGAGGTGTCCCTGCCAATGAAGGGGGCTTGGAACTAAATGAGCTTTAAGGTCCCTTCCAGCCCAGACCATCCTATGACTTCAGAGGTGATAACAAACCAGAAGCTATGTCAGACAGGCTGCAGGAAGGATGGTGTAGAACTCCCCCTTACAAAATATTTTTATGCTGCAGATGAGTAAATGGAAAATATCCTTTTCTTTATAACACAGAACTTTTAGTGCCCTTGTAAATCTCCTAGCAACAATGCAGTTTGGCTTGGTTCCTGAGTGCTAAATGACAAAAATCCTCCCTCATCACTTAATCTATTTATGATTTTATTTTCCTCTATTAGAGATAGAAAAATAAATCTACTATCTACTGCAGAGTTGAATTCAAGGGAGTCCTTGTGCTGCATGTGTTTTCCAGGACACTTTGGTAATATTTGTTTAAAGTGCTCATAATGGCACCTCTACAGAATAAATTAACATTCTTGGTACAAATATCTCACAAGAATCATCTATGATGCATCTGATTTTGAGCTGGAATTTAAGCATTATTCATTTTTGCAAAGTTTAACAAAATCCACCAAGCAACAGAAACAGTAGCCAGCAGATCAAAGAGGGTGAATTTCCTGCTCCATTCTGAACTTGCAAGACCAGTCTTGAAAAATGTCTAGTTTTGGGTCCCCAGATATAAGGGAGAGACTGAAAAAAAAATGGAGTTAATCCAGGTGAGGGCAACCAAGACAGTTAAAGGGTGAATGCATAAGAGGAAATCCTGAGTGACTCTTTATGGAGATACACAGAGAAAAGAAGCAATGGGCAGAAATCCCAGCAAGGTATATTTTAGTTAGAAATAAGATAAAAATCCTTCCTTATGAGAGTGGTTAGGCCCTGGGAAAGGTGCCCTGAGAGGCTGTGCATTTTCTATCCTTGGAGACACTCAGAACTACTTTGGACACAGCTCTGAGAAGCATGATCTAAATTGGCTCATCCATGAGCATGTTGGACCAAAAAGACCTGCAGAGGTCCTTTCCAACATGAACAACTGAATGTTTCTGTGATCATCCCTGACTCATTCACCTCCTTCTCCCTCCACAACAAAGAAAACAATTCTAGTCTAACAGGCTCTTAAGAACAAAAAATAGACCTGAGTTGCATTAAGAGTCTGTGTGCAATGTCATTCAATAGTTAAATTCTTAATCTCTGCCATCATTTATTTACGCCTTACAGTGAACCACATACAGAAGATTATTAAAATAAATACACTGGGAGGCTATATTTTTGTACCTTGACTGGAAAAATACTGTTGTATGTCTTGGAAGAATAAGATTTAAGCCCATAATGTCACATTCCTGAATGGGAGCTCTAGATATTGTGAGGAAAGAATTCAAGATTCGAGGAAAGGGGAAAACAAGAAGAAATTTAGTTCCTGAGCCTATTGATACCCAGGTTCCACTAGGTCCCCCTTCTCCAGGGCACACTGTTTTATTTGACTGAATGCCTGAAACATATGAAGTACAAAGACGTATTTTCATGACTGAGAATCCACATCCCTGTACCCTCAAGAGGAAAGTGGTGAATACTGCATGAAACAGAAGAAAATCAAATCTGTCCCTGCAGTTCCTGTGAAAGTAATGAAAATTTTTCTGTTATTGCCTGGAAGAAGACACTACTACTTTTTTCTCAAACTAGGTGATGACTTAGTTCAATGTCATGAAACCAATGTTCTCTGCTTGAGCTGGACAGAGCCAAACTTTTAGGCAGCAGCTAAGAAGAGATTTCCAGAACTGCAGTTTGTGAATTTATTCCAGATACCATTTTAGGTAGGTTTGTCCTAATTTGCATATACACATATTCTATAGTATTTTCTCTTTCAGTTAAAATTCTTACTTGCCAAGAAATGATAGGAAAATAGAGCAGTAATAATAATATCTAATGAATAATGCTCCTGTGTACTTTTTGCTTTGTCCCTGCAGAATGGAGGGAGAGTTCTTGTTGAGTAGTCATTTCTATTCCCAGCATGGTGTTGATGTCAGTAAGGACACTGCAGGCAGTAGGGCAATCAATAAGGTCACATTATCTCAGTTCTTTCTCCATAAGAAGAACAGCAAAATTTACTTCAATAAATGTACAAATGTACAAAAAAATGTTTCATAATCAGAATCATCGTGAAGTGAAAACCTCCACTTTAAAAGAAGTTCTTTGTGTGCAAGAGTTCTGCTCAAAAATATAATTTCCTAGATTTTTCTGACAAAGTGGAAAAAATATTCCAAAACAAAACCACAGAAATGAAAAGGCAAAAATTAAGTAAGTGAAGATGAATGTTTACATTCTTACCACATAAGTCTTCATATTTATAACATTTCAACATTTTACAAGAAAATCAAGACTGATTTCTACCATAATGTATTAAAACATCTGTTCTCAATGACTATGTTTACTCTAATCTACGAAAAATAAAATACAAAAAAGGCCCTGTTCTAAATCTTCTCTGAAAATATCCAACAACTGAAGTAAATAACTCCAATTTTCATTTAGCATTAGCGATTACCAGTTGCCCCAGGCTTCTGCTTAGGTCAACGCTGTCCATGAGTGCATAATTATCCATTAATCAGAACTGTAACTAATCACTGTACCTTGTAAGTTCTAGATATTTAAAGCCAACTTTATTTCATTACGCTAATCTCTAAATCTGAATGAGCAGCTGTCTCTTACTTGAATGCAAAGTATGCATCTATTTTAGAACCACAGAAGTCAGTGGTGCATTTTTTTTTTTTAACAACTGTAGGTTTAATTGCCCAACTTGCTTTTTACCAACAGAAGGCTAAAGGAACAACTGCATTTTCTTATCCTCCATTTGCTTTAGAATTGGGTCAATCATGATAAAAGAAAACTTATTAAAAAATTCAACAATGTAACATAAAAGAATGGAAGAAATTGTGGTATCAAAGAGTACTGAAAACATTAACCTCATGGAGAATTCCTACTGCAGCTCAGACAGAAATTTTTATTGCAATGTTTGACATTTTTTAGCTTTTCCAATAGTCAACACATGCCTAATAAATGTATTTCATAGCTTCCTCCCTCTGGAACTATGAGCAGCATCAGAGATGCAATAAAGCAAAAGGAAAATGCTAAAACCAGAACATGGTATGACTTCTTTATCACAGATGTTCATACACATGCCCAGCATGGAGCCTTTGATGCAGTGGAAATCTTGCAGCAGCTCTAGTTGGAGATACCTATTTGTCACACAGACACTCTGTGGTTATGAACATGTTTTGAAAAATCTTGGTGCATGGCAGACACATTGCAAAGCCAGAAGTGAAATCCATGGAAAGGGTAAGGACCTGATCTTTACACAGATGCGGGATGGATGAACTACTGATCCCCTTCATATTCTCCTTCAGAATTGTCTTTTGTTACATATTCTCAACACAAAGAACAGTCAGAAGATGGCTTTAACATTACAAACCTTTTTATCCTGGTTTATAACGTGTTATTGTTTACTATGAATAGCAAAAAGAGTAAAGTGTATTAAAATCTTCATCTCATTTTTGTTACTCGATCAATAAATAATTTCATAACTAACTCTTGATTTGATGTGGCTTTATTATGAACACAAAAAATCTTGTATATGTGGAGAGTACTAGAGGCTTAGATTAGATTAGTTATCTGAATCAACAGCTAGCAGGGAAGGCAGAAGAGTGAAGTACCTTGCTGGGTTTAATCTTTGGTTTTAGTTGGAGTAAGTCTTAAGGTTTGAGTGATAAGTCCAGTCAGACAGCAGTGAATACAGTGAGTGCTGCAGCTCTGCAGGATGATATAGTGAAGTTTTTGATATTTTTTTCAACTTGCTCAGGCTATGCAGGCTATACTCCTTTTCTCTGTCAATACTATTCAATACTAAGGGAATCTGTAATATGTGATAAATTGATAGAGCCTTTCCAGGAAACAGATAGACAAGGGAAAAACAACATGGGAAACACTAATTTTCACAAATGAGAATATGGAGGAAGAACAAAGGAACAAGGAAAAATACACAGATCATGCACAATTATAAAAACAGCTCTTCTGAGTACCCTTCACACTCTTTTAAAAATATTTAAATTATTTGTATCTATTATGGATGTCCTCCCACTGTAGAAATTTCACTTGATTTCAAGTTACCATTTAGCTTTTTCTTCCTAAAGTTGAATTGCGAGACTACTGAGATTTGTTTCATATTTTCACCAAAAATCAAGGGAATGCGTATCTTCCCATATCCATTCCATACTATATCATTCCACACCACACCACACATACACGCACTTTAAAAATCACTTGAGGAAAGGAAAAATTTAAACTCATGCGATCAAAATTATGACATTTTAATATTTTTGGTAAATTTAATGAGTTTACATGATGTTTGAGGCCTTGCTTATACTTTTCTACAGATTGTTACCCTTCTTTGTGCATCAGTTTTTCTACTGTACTTTTTGGATGTGACGTTGTAGTCGTCTGGAGGAGAAATAGGAAAATTTATGAAATGAGTTGATTTTGTGATTATCACATATGTGGCCCCTATTCAGAACCTAATTTGTTTGTTAGTCTTGTTATAACTACTCATAGTCTGAGGGTAAAACAGACACTACCCATGCTCCACGAGTGATTATGACATAATACTGAGCTAGATCTTTAAGAACTTCCTGTGTAACAGAAACAATACAGGAAAGTGAGCATTAAAAGCAGACTCCATTACTCCAGTAAGGATACTGCACTTGTCTGACTGAGGTTGTGAATTTCTAATCTAGGAATCTTCACAGCTCTGCACTATACTATGCATAATTTCAAATACATGATTCTAACTTTTCTTTAGTCCCATTTATATTTAAATAGGGGAAAATAAATTGGTGAGAGATTCAGGAACTTAGAAACCTAGCATGGAAAAAGAAATCTCTAATAACTTTTTTTTTTTCACAATACATTGAATGGAGCAGGTAAATGACTGTGAACTGGGTTATAACAAAGCTATGTAAGAAACAACTGTGCTGTAGTGGATGTACACAAGGGGGCAGAGATGGGCAGGCAAATTGGGTCTCCCAGTGACTCCTTAAAAAGTTCTTTCTTTCTGCAACTCGAACTATTCAATACTATTTTTTGAAAGTGGCTTTCGTTTATAATGCATAGATCTACTCTTAGTTATCTAAATTTGTAAATTATCAGTCATGACTTGTATACATTTAAAGAAAGCCTATACACCCTAGACAGCATGGTTTGGCATAAATAAAGGAACAACAGAATTTTGCGTCCAATTCTTTACAGTAATTCTTCAGAACATGTAGGTGGATACAAGAACATTTCAATCTCAGTAACAGGAGAGCTCACTGAATTGTTATTTCAAAAGTTACTAAACATTTGTTACCACATGGGTTTTTTGTTACTAACAGATCCCTACGAAAGTGCTAAAACTCTTGAGGCCTTTTCCTTCCCCACACAACTATCTCAGCACAAAGCTTTATTTAACTAACAAATAAGCCTGACCTGTTTCCTAGCTAAACAGAAAAAGAGAGCATATTTTGGCTGGTTTGCATGATAAAGTTTTCTGAAAGGCATGAGTTTAAAATGTCAATGTTTGAACAAGGTGGATACGGAAATCTTGTCTTTATACAATACAGAATAAAATAGAAAAATTGTTTTCACCTGAATGTAGATCTGTACCTGGTTGACTAGTCAGGCCAGGGAGAGAGTCCTGCAACTGGTAGGTTGATGATGATGAAGTGCCATCAGCCGTATTGTTTGAGGTCATATATGCACCATATGTTGATGCTGAGTAATACTGTGCATATTGATTTTGGCCAAAAGCTGTGTATGATGGATAATCCTAAAAGAGCAAATGCAGCAGAGTACTTAATTAAGTAAAAAATGAGTGATTTTTCCATTAAGTATTTCAAGGTGTGTAATCATATCACTTTTTGCAAGAGTTTGAGGGGTTTAGATAATTATTTTTTTTAATTTTTATTTTATTAATTTTATTTTTATTTTTAGTAAAAGAATACAGAGAGGATGCTGAAGTGCCAAAAGATGCAATTAGATTTCCACTGTTTGGGGGTTTTTTTTGTACTTTCCACAGGAAACAGCATTCAGCCACAGTGAGTCTAATATAACTTAACAGATCTAAATGAAAATAACGTTATCATTGGAGTTACATAAATCCTTTGGTAACTGATAAAAAAAAAAAAAAAAAAAAAGCGCGAATATTCATACCTGCTGTGAACTACTGAAGTTTGTAGAATTTGAAACAGAATTGTTTGCATAAATAGTGGATGATGGTGTAAAACTAGAACCTAAAATTAAAAAATACAATTAATTGTAAGAACTAAATACAATATTCTGTGTTAAGATGTAGATCAATCCGAACAACAAAAAGTTCTATTTTCTGTATAAACTATAAATTCTAAAATAAATTAAATACTCCTATGCATACAGGCATACATTCTTCTTAAGACCATGCAAGGACAGTATTGACACTGAGTCATTACATTTGTCGAGAAAGCATTTTTCAATTTATTGCAGTATCTCACCTCTCTCAAATACTGTTTTACTCTTTTGCCTTTATTTCTAACACTTTATTCTATGTTCACTTGTGAAGCAAAAAACTGTTCAAAGAATATTTTACAATGCAGGTATTTTGACCTGTAATGAAGCATGTCCTTGTTTTCAATATTTCAGATGATTAATTTTTAAATTTCTAACATTTAAAAGATTAACTGTTGTACAAAAAGCTAAAAAAAAATCCAAATAAAACAGTTAACAATGATCAAAGGGTAGTAAGGAAATTAATAATTGGATAATAAATGAAAGAGGAGTATGAATTAATGACAAATTCTAACAAATAATGTTAATTCCAGGAGAAAAAAGTATCAAATTACAACATACTGAGAAACATGGAAATGGAAATGCACACTATGCAACAAATGCTTCCAGTCCTGCCATGTGATTTCATCCCATAAAAACATAAAGGAGCAAATAGAGACTGCATTGTATGACCAGATCTAAATTAAGAAATGGCCAAAATAAATACATATATGTTCATCCTTACTGGGAAAAATACTTATCTTTAAATTTTCTAAGTAAAAGTAGCTGCCAATGGTAAGTGTACTTGCCAGAGTTCACAAAAGGGAATGGAAAATATCTGATGAATATAGAGGGTGAGGAGGCCGCCAGCAGCAGTGGGATGGGATGGGCCCTGATGGTGGTGGGTACTCACCTGGCATCTGGTAAGAGTAGGGAGTTTGGCCTGGCTGTGGGGTGGAAAACCCTGGGCTGTAACTGAGGCATCCGCTCTGCAGTGGTGATTGGGTCTGCGAGAGCCCACTTTCTGTCTTGATGCCTGGCAACATTACACCCAAATCTGTATAAGAAATTAATTTTCAACCGATTCTTTAAAATATTTTGTTACAGCTGGGAAAATACAAAAGAAAGAAAGAAAAAAAACCCAACAAAAAACCAACCACCATTCACAACCTACTTCTAGGTAAAATGAAGTAATAAGAGGTCAAATACCGTAGGTGGGTAAGCTGTAGGGTTGTCCGGTCTGTGAGTAGGCTGTATAGACCGCTGGTTGTTGCATTCCCGAATACTGGGTTTGTCCGGCATAGGCAGACATTGTTTGAGCTGCTGGTGTAGAAAGAATGTGTGGATAGGGCCTAAATATCAGGAAAAATAGCATTACTGTGGCAACAAATACTTTGTATGTTGATTCAAGCAATAAAGTAAAGAAAAAGGTTTAAAGATGTCCAAATGCAGTTAATTATTCTGCCAACTGTTCCTCTTCTGGGATTTATTCCATCCCCAAATGAAATAAGCTGAAAACCATCCCGCCTCACATTCCCAAAGCCACGGTGAATATTTCTGCTGAACCATCAGTACAATTTAATTCACAAGATACTGTGTACATCTCTAGGTAGACTGCGACACTGTGTCATGACTTTATAAAGATTTGACCCTCTGAGTTACGATCAGCTTGCTTAAATCAGAAAAGCCCTCGTGCTTTTTTAATCCAGAAAGAAACTTGGAACAGAAGAATAAAGGAAATACAGAGGTACTGCTACTACATTATGTCCTCTGTATACGCCTGTGCTTCAAGAAATCCAGCTTCTGGCTTCAGTGGGAGATGGACTGTGCACATTAAGAGCAGCATGAAAAATACTGATGGCTGTGCTTTGGTAACCAGATGGGCTTTAAACATTTGGAAAATATGGGCTAGGAAAATAAAATGGAAATAGAAATGGTTTTTTATTTATAAACACTGGGGGTTTATAGACAGATTGAATGAAATCAAGTTTAAAGTTTTGCCCTCCAGAGTTGCAAAAACATACAGAGAACATTTGTCTTGGATTGTTTTGTAAGTCAAATAAGACTTTATGGACCGCGAGTTGAATAAACACAATCTGCAGAATTATGCTAACTGAAACCTGACCATTAAAAGCCATGACTAAGCCTCAGATTCTAATTTTTTTATTGGTTATTTCTTTCTAACTAGTTCAGTACAGTTGGCAGCAGTTACTATCAGAAAAGGGTTACTCATTAATTTAGATGCCAATAAATTATTAGAGTAGATTAAAAATTCTATTAAACCTTGTAATGTATTTGGCCAAAAGTATCAGGTATAGTTTGCCAAAACCTGTTTTGAGCAAGGCAGGCTGTTCTTAGTTCAGGCACCTACTTCGTGTATCAATAAATATTTTCTGTAGTGTTATGAATGCAAATGTACTAAAGAAACTTGAGAAAGCCTAATCAGCTACAGTTTCAAAGTTTCTTCTGAATCAAAGTCACATAGGTAGTTGTGTCAATTGGACAGAAACAAATAGATGGAATACTGAAATCAAGCACCCTTGTGCACAACACTGAGTTGAGGACAAACAAGCTACCAGCCTGCCAACTGCTGTAGTTTCATATAACATCTTTGGTGCTTTCTCTGAAAGTTCCCACTCTTGACTTCATGTGATTGCTTTTCTCAAAAATTCAGTGAAATAAATTCTCTATTTCTAAAAATGTACTTAAGAATAGAAAAATATATCAAAGCCTGATCCAATTTATTTGATTTTTAAATCTTATGATACCAGAGAAAGAGGAGCAAAGGGTGCTTCATGATTGTGGAATGTTTGGAAGCATTTGGCAATGCTGATGCTGGGAGGGGTTGTGACAGGGTTACCCCTCAGTACACATCTTGAACATGCAATTGAGATTTCTAAATATAAACTCTCTCCTTCAAAAGATGCCTGTATACATTGCCACCACTGTTAAGATACTGATGTTTAAGAACACAATTGTCCATATTTTCCCTTCTGCTGCTTGCAGATATTCAAGGGTGCAGTAATAAAACACTGCACAGAACAGGATCTTACTCTGCAGACACGTGAGGAATAAAAAAGTTGGGAGAGCAAGCTATAATAGAGCCAGTACTTAGGCTTAAGTATTTTCCTTTCTCTGTGTTTCTACTGCTGACAAACACTTGTTTGCAACAAACCACAGAACTGCATAACAACCAAGGGCAATTCCCTATAAAAAACAAGAAGAGGTGCCGACACTAACTTGGAGGGATATATCTGTGGAGAGTACTGGTGTGCAGATCTTGGGCTGTAGCCACTACTTGTTATTACTGAAAAACAAAAAACAAGAGTACAGCAGTTAGAAATGTCATGAGGCCAATACAGCCAAACAGTCTGAATACCAATGCTGAAAGTCACAGCTTTTCAACAAAGTAGATGTCACCTGAATTGCAACATATTAACACAAAAATTTAATAACTCCCAAATCATTCATCACTGTACCAAACTCACTGGTTGCTCTGGGTTTGTCATGCTTTTTCAGCTTGACTGATGTGTTTCTGAATATATTGCAGAGGCAATTTAATGAATAATATGATCCACACACAGGTCTTTCAAATTTGCAAGTTGTATTACAATTGGTAGTTAAAAAGAATCTTGTGATTTAACATATGGTATTTCATGGGATTGAAATAATATACGCATACTTTTAAAGTCTCACATTAACAAGCTTAATTTTAATACTGGGAAGGAAAAACATGTTTTATATGGGTATAGTTAATTTTAGTCAGTGACAGAAGATACTGGATTGATTACTAGATGAGTCCTTATCACCAGGTAGACCAGAATATAGTCTGTAACAACAATATTTTTATTTCAAAAGTAAATATAAACAATCCTATTCAGTAGCCATCAAAATTGTGTATGTCTATACTAGTCAGAGCTGCATTCTTCCAAGAAAGCTAAAAGACAATAGTCATATCCCATTAAAATTTCATTCAGAAGCAGTGCTCACACTGGATTAATTCCAAGTGTTTGGAAGTTTTTCTTTCCTTTAGCCATCTGTCTTGACTAAGACAGATGTATTCCAAATATATGTACTCTAAAGTGTTGAACCAATCCCTTCAGAGCAAATCCATACTGGGCAAACATACGGAGTGTCTTTATCAGGCCATCTGCTGTTCATTCACTTTTCAAAAGATTAAAGTAGTACACAGCGAAGCACTGGCATTTCTTTAGTCTAATCAATCATAGTTGTACTTCAAAGTGTACTCTCTTCCTGAGTTGTTCATAATGGTAGTAGAAATGAACTTTCAAAATTATGTCAGTGACAAAGAGGTTTAGGTTCTTAACTTTTATAAAACATGATGTAGTTTTACATCAAGGCCTAATTAACCTCTTTGGATCTATTGCTTTGAACATATGCAGAACTTCATATTTTTTAAAGCTGATTTAAATGCATTTAGAAGATGCAGGTCTTAAAAGAAAAATACAGTAGAAGAAAAACAATTAGCTTTTTTAAATCTGCAGTTGAGTATTACTTGAAAGTAAAGAATTGAATAATAATTTTTGGAACATGTACCCCCAGATTTCATAAAGGAGTTGCTGACTGAAAAGTCTGCTCAATTTAATCTTGTGTGGATATTCTGGATATATATATAATTTTTGTTGTTGGGTTTTTTTTTGTTTTTTGTTTAAGAATGTCTTTCCGTGGTTTAAGCGCAGTCCATAGAGTGATCCACTCGGTGTGCAGAAAGCTGTTCCCAGAGCTAGATGAATCTGTAGCTTTATAAATTAATATAATCAGTACACAGAGCACTCAGATAACTCCCAGTTCTTTAAGGCTTGAAGAGTAATTAGTCTTCCCTGCTGCATCCCTATGACCTATAAACTGTTCTGATAGCATGTGTTTGGTTCTGTATATTAACACAAGCTGGAATTTAAAAAAAAATTCATTATGTATCTGGAAAATTCTGTGAAGGAAGGCTAGGTTAAAATGATCTTATTTAAATAACAAATGACACTGCCTACACGGAAGGGGATCAAACAGGTTACACAGCAGAAGTATTTCCTAACTTCACCTTTATGGCCTTCAGAAATTAGGGGGTTTTATTTCCTTTCTGTGCCTAATAAGTACTAGGGAAAAGGATGGTTAAAGCTTAAATGTCTGTGTCTCCACTCTATTAAAATGATAAATGATTCTCAAATTAATTCAGTATTGTAAGAAATATCAACACAAGAATGCATGCATTTCCAGTCAGCAGTAAATTCAGAGTATGAAAATACTCAGTTTAAGGCTCTTCAGGTGTGATTAACCACTCCACTGGCAGCCTGCTGCAGAACCACAAAGCTTCAGATCAAGGATACTGATGTTAATTACCAAGTGTAATACTTTGAAGAAAAAAGAGGAGGAAGAGGGGTGCACAAAGTGACTCTCCACCTGGATAACCCAGGCTAAGAGGCACAGGTTCTCTCTGGGGCAGCTCTCTGGAGGAACCAGAGTCCTGAGAATGAGCTGCAACATGCGAGCTGCAGCCCTGCCAAGGATCTGACCCAATGGACTGGGCAAGGCCACTGTGGCAACTGCCACTCTCCATTCAAGAGAACTATGTCCTTTATTTTTCAGCTTTTAAATCAAAAATTAGGGTTCATTACAGCTGGCCATCAGGGACAGAGCTGGCTACTTTACACTCACGGGGCTTGTTCAGCCTTCTGCTCAGTGTCAGGATATGTCACAGGCTTCTATTGACCTTGGAGCATAGAAATCAATTTTAATGACTAGAATATTTGAAGGAGAGGATTTCTGCATGGCAGACTCTCAAATGGCTGGCAGCATAAGGCCTTCCCTTTTCACCCATGCTTCATTTCATAAAATATTCAATGACATACTTAAATCCTCCCCTACTCAACTAAGAGTGTTTGAGTCCTTCTGACCTATGCTTGTATAAGACAGAGTCGGTGATATCCCTACTAGTGGTCTATACGTCCAAGCATCCTCACCAAATGAGCTTCTAAGATGCTCTGAAAGCTGCAGGGGAAGTACCAGTGTTACAACCTTGTTACAGTCAGGAATAACACACATATGTAACTAACTGATTATTAGGAAGAAATAACATGTTCAGTATTGGGCTTTGTTATGCATTATTTTCAATGGCAGATGCTTTGTCTGAAATAGCATCTTTGTATTAGTCAGTACTTACTGTCTTTGGCCACCTAGTAAACTTCTCAAGTAAGCAGTTTTGTTAAAAATTCAGTGTTCTTCAACACTTCTTCCACAAACTGAGCCAAGTGAATTCTCCGATTTGGAATTATCAGTAAAAGGCAAGTATGAAAGTAATGGATTTACCCTTTATGAAAGGCTCAGTGTGTTACCAAGGTAGCTCTGTGCCTCACACTGATGATGATGATTGCACAACACCCAGGCAGGCAGATTGTTTATTTTCCTCTGTGGATTACTGTACTCAATTAATATTTGAGTCTGTGACCTAAACTGAGAAACAGGTTTGTATTTCTTTTGGGTATGCAGATGGCTAACAAGCAACATTTATTGTGTAAGGTTCAAATTCCTGCCTTTTTTTGGAGGAATCAACTGTTTCCAAATCTCCTAAGACTTTTTCTGAATTTAGTGAGAGCTAATGGGTGAGAGACACCTGCCAAAAGCAAGCTGTTACTTAACTATCTAAACCTGAACTGAAGGTGGCACTTTTTGGCATCCCTTCATGAAAATGTTGCCTTAATAATGTTTTACACATGTAATCCAACTCAGATGTCTTAAATACATGTCAGAACCTGATAAAATTTCACCATCAATAACAGAAATGTATGTGTGGTTGGACATTTTATAATCTGTAATCATTACTAATGCATTTTGGAATAAAGTAACAACAGAATGAAAAAGCTAACTAGCCAAAACTATTAGGTTTTTTATGGAGCTTGTTAGACTTTCAGTCGATTGGGTTCCTTCCAGTATAAACATAAAGAGGATAACATTTTCATTTTTTCTAATCAGAAATAGTACATGCTTGCACTACATCTGACTAGAGACCTCCTCTTCAGGCACTAACATATTTTTCTGAATAACCAACTTCAGAGTATATCTGCATTTACTAATGCCTAAAAAAACAACTCCAGAAACATAAACTCAATCTTAAAACCATTTTAAATGTTGTGATTTCAAAAATATTTTAAATAGTGCTTGACTACCTAAGTCTTCCAAAATAACAGTAGTACCTATGTGAAGTGGCGATTCTTGTCTTCAGTGACATTTCAGTCAGGCCATGACTGACCTTGTTTTTTCAGGTGCTAAATTTATTCTTCCCCCTCTTCTTCCTAATATTATTATTAGTAGTATCCTTCTTAATGATTAGAAGGTAGATTGTACCTTTCCAGAGTTAACTACCTTTTAATAGTTTGTAGGAATCTACTTACAAATTGCCGTTTGTTTGAATCTTTCCAGAAGAAGTAACTGAAGCTTATGATTATTTATAGTAAAATACAGACTATTTTCATGGAAGAAAGCAGCTTCTGGCAATCTGATCAATGTTTAAGCTAACACATTGCTTATAGGAATAAAAAGATTAGCACTGAAATATAGTCCTTTAATTTTAAATTTTACAAATAAGAATAACTGCTAGGGATATAAATAACATTATGGCTGTAAGATTTTTACACACAGTAATCATCTGAGGCACCATTAAATCTTCAGTAAGACAATTGTTCATGAAAATTGTAGATTTTCATTTACAAAATGAAAAATTTATCATCATTATTATAATTTAGTATTAAAATGTTACTTTATTGTATGCTTTTTTTAAGATTGCTTTCATGCAGTGAAATGTTCATTAGTGAAGGTTATTAAATGCTATATTAATGTGCATCTAACAATATGTGATCTTACTATGGCTTTACCTGACCCAGTAAAAGTGTCAAGTGATCCATCTCCAGTTGTAGTTGTTGTTTCAGTGCTGTTCATGGGTTCTGTTTTGACTGCAAGAAGAGACACTACATAGAAGAATAAGTAGACATGAGGTTTTACTTGTAAGTTTGTAATTCATGCCAGTCTCACTAGCAGTAGTCCAGCTAGAACAAGCATGCACGGCAACAGCTTCAACCTTTGCTCTTCCACGTTATTAACACACTCTACACTTGCACTGTATGGAATGGCCACGCATCTGCACAGCTTTTTATCTGTGAGTTTGTCTATCTGTAGGTCTTTGCAACTGGGGAGATTTCAACCTCAGTCTTACCTAACAATTCCTGAAGAGTAGCAGAGAGGAAGGAAACATTAGCTGTCAAGGGATGTAGCACGTAACAAAAATGAAATAATAATTATATGGTTCCATGCTCATATAGAAGCAAATTACTTTCACAGTGCCAGAATTCTGCCTTTCCCCTTCCCCTCTTGCAGGGTCTGTGGGGTTTTTTTTGAGCTAGGACACCAGCAAGCAACTTTCCATAAATGAGGAGAGAAGTTTAAAGGAAAGAAAGCAAAAGAACTGAAGTAGGACACGAACAACAGCCTCAACAAGTCAGCTTCTAGCTCAGGGTTACAAAGTATTTGGGTCCACCCTGAACCAAATTACTTCTTACAGATCATCATGCACTCTTACCATCCATGCTATAACTGAAAGCACCACAGAGGCAACCTAGATTTTATAGTTTAATGTGTTACCTGAACAGAACACCTGGCATGGACTTTTCTAATGGAATTTGGGAATCACTCTTCTAATTGATGTGGTGAGCAAGAGCGGCACAGAATACACTGCAGTTTTATTACATGTTTGGCAAATGTGGAAATCATCAACATTGTCACAATTGGTTTGCAAAGGTCAGTTAGGTGTATGTGTGTGATCATTTTTTGCATATAAATCAGCAACTTGTTTGTAGATATCACAGGATCTGGTCACTGCTGGGGGGAGCAGAATGAAGTAGCAATGAGGACCTGTATGGTCCACTGCAGTGGCCACATGCCAGGGATGAAAATTCCAAGGACACAGTCCAGGATTTGTGGAGAAGCCTTTGCTCTCACAGTTGGGCTGGCAGAGGCCCCCAGCAAGTCTAACACACACCAAGCAAAGGCATTTTCTGACAGCTAGTTACCTGATGCCTCTGAAGGACATCAGCTAAGCTGACCAAAGCTCTCATCTGTCAAAATCACTGCATCCATGTTTAACGCCCAAAGAAATAGTTAAGGAGAAGGGAGGAGTTTTATGTTCTGAGATGGCAATGTATTTACAAACTATGTCTCAGAGTCAAGTCATCTAACTCAAGCAAATAAATTAGATGCATACTAATCTCCCATTATGTCCAGTTGAGAAAGAGGCACTTCCAGAGAGAGATTCAGTCCCAAATCAGGATGAGCTGCCCTCAAGTTCACCATCATTCAGACATTGGAATGGGCTGCCCAGGGAAGTAGTGGATTCTCCATCCCTGGATGTTTTTAAGAAGAGACTGGATGTTGCACTCAGTGCCATGGTGTGGTAACCACAATGGTAGTGGATCAAGGGTTGGACTTGATGGTCCCAGAGATCCCTTCCAACCCAGCCAAATTCTATGATTCTGTGATCCCTCCTACAGTCTGCAGGTGAAAAAGTAGTGGATGAGCTAAACAAAGGACTTGGTTTTCTCATGGAAGAACACCACCTACAGAACCATACAGTTATTCCTCCTTGTGTCTGTGAGCACAACAAAAAGCTCACAGGGAACTTTACAGCTACCGATACAGCCACCTGAGACAGGCCCTGCATGAGCTACCTCTCCTATGATATCACACCCTGTTTCCAGTCACTGCTTATGGGATGCTACTTCAGCCATACAGAATGCTGCAGATGTCTACATTTGCACAAGTGACCTAGGCTGAATTTTAAGGACATCTGCCAAATGCTGAACATTTGAGACATCGATATTTATTTGCATCTGTGACAGGGAGAGTGCCCTGAAGTCCCCCAGTGCTGAGGAAACCAAGTATCACCTTCTTCCATAAGTTATACAGTTGTATTTTTTCCATTTATTGTGCAAGATGTAAAAATATTTGAATGTGTGTCTTTTAGATGTAGACTTCTTCACACTATAGTTTCTCTTTAATAAAACTGCCATATGCACATATTCTCCCTGCAAGCAGCTGGATATTAATTCAATATGAAATCACCAATGAGGAGTTTTAGCCACATTTTTTCAAGCTCCTATGTACTTCTTGTCATTTTGCAGGCTATTATCTTCAGAGTAAGAAAACAAAACAAACAAACAAAAAAAGGCAAAAATTACGCCAAATGAACAAAGGAATTCATAAAAATAATCAACCATTCCCATTTCTCTATTTAGATTAGAAAGATGTGATTTTATTCTCATTATATCGATAAAATACACATCAAGAAAAAGCTTAAGGGTCATTTGTCACAAAACGATTGCCTCCACTGAAACTCAGACTTCTCAGTCATGTGGAACAGGTATTGTTCCCTGAAGCATGAACAACAACTAAATTAATTTGCTTTCTGAATACTATATATAGGTGTGTACATGTGCTTCAGTAGGAGGATGAAAAGACAGACTGCTGAAAGACTGGAATTTTCCTCTCTGAAGATGTTTGGACATATTTTATCTTATAAAATTCATGTCTTTGCAAAGTATGGACATTTAGCTAGAGGAAAAAAATACACTTTTTAGTACCTGCATCTGTTTCTATCACGAAGGTATTCCACTATCACCCATATTGAGCTATAAACCTATTTTCAGTATTGCATCCAGAAAGACACACCAGTATATGCCTAACTTTTATACAACAAAAACTTGAGTATTGAATTGAAATGTTTACTTAAGGGTTGTGTCTAGTTCTGGTTAATGGCAGCTGCAGTGCACTTCCATCAGCACCAGCAGTCACCATCTTTTTCCCTCCCTGTCAAGCAGAAAAAAATCTAAACCAAAAGAAACTCCCTCATGTACTTAACGTGAGGAAAAACATATTGGCACTCTGTTTTCTTGAAAAATACATGTAGAAAGTGTTTTTATATGTGCTTGATTTTATCACAGTAAGGAATCAAAATCTTTCCTTAGTGCAGCTAGACGTTAGCTTTTTATTCTTTATGTTGTATGTCATTAAACCAAGAGGGAAAATCGCAAAGATAACTTAAAAAAAAAAAAAAAAAAGATTCTAACATCAGTACAAAAACCCTGAACAACAAAAGCTGATGCCACTTAAAAAACATTATCATATCTATGTTTTCTACATGCAAGATAAAGCATGGTTCTGATTCTACTACATCAATTGCTCAACATATTATTCAAAGGCTAAGAGTTTGAATGAGTATTTTGTATGAATGCTTTAAAGACTATATAGCTACTGTTCTATTTTTTAAAGTGTGGACTAATTTTACTTTTTTTTTTTTTCCTCTCCACATATTGGAAGAGTAGAAATAAAATGAAAAACATCTGAAGCTGGGAATATATCTGAGTGTTTCTAACAGTGAAGACTGAACATGCTAACAGAGTAGAGCTACTATCAACATGACGAGCTGGGGCATATGATCTACATCAACAGAGAGAAGAAGCTGGGCTAGTTCTGTCCTAGAACAAGAAGGCTGAGGGGTGAGCTAATTGCTGCCTGCAGTTATCTAATGAGAAGGAGCAAAGATGACAAAGAGCAAAGGCACTCTCTCCTCAAAAGATGCCCTGTGAAATGACAAAAGGCAACAGACACATGCTGCAGCGAGGGAAAAATGCAATTAGAAGATGAAAATTCTTTGCTGCAGGAGTAGTCAGGCCTTGGGATGAGTGCCCAGAGAGGCTGTGGCACCTCCCACATTGGAGATATTCAACATTCAATGTGATGCTGCCTTGAGCAACGATATCTAACAGCAAAGCTGGCCCTGCTCTGAGCAAGGGTTGTCCCAGATGACCTCCAGGGATCCTTTCCAAACTTAAGTATTCTAAGATGAACTCAGAATACAGCTCCTACAACATGTTCTTGACTTCATGAAAGGATTTAGCAGACCAACATGACTACTACTCTGCCAACCTCTTTTTTCTTTCTAAAGAACCTCTCCATGTTAAAGACTGAAAATAAACAGAGTTTTAGGGGCAAGAGATGTAATAGTATGCATGAAGGGGGACAAGCAAGAGCAATGGATATTAAAGCAAACAGGTAGCATAAAGCAAACAGAAATTCACATAAAACAATAAGCCACATAGCTTGTCATAGAAATTATTTTCCTTTTTCTTTAAGCAAGTCTTAAAGTTTTTCCTGGGAATATATTCAATTAGAAACACATATCCAAGTCTGCTTTTAAGCTGATTTACTTCTTGCACATCAAATAACTTTCTAAGTATGGTAAGGTAACTGCTTGTTGCAACTTCCTACCAGATTCCTGGCTGTGGGAGAGGCCTCGTTGAAAGAGTGGGGAAAAAAAGAAAGGGAGAGGGGGACCCCATGAAAATGTTCAAACCATATAACAAAAGGACAGAGCAAACCAAGAGAGGTGTTACACAGCAGCCATGGGGACACACCACCACACACATGCACTGTACCAGGGTCTCTCATACTTGTTGCAGAAGAAGGAGTACTGCAACTCAGCAGCCAGTCGGCGGTATTTAACACAGTCATGGTGTCTCCTGAGAACAGTAATGGTGTAAGCATTCATTGTCCCAGTGTCTGCTCAGGGTATGTCAACAGTCTTCAAAGCAATTAAGTGATTTTGCACTTTGGGCCAAGTCTTTTAACTGCACTGTATTGGTTTTATGAGTATTATTCTTACTGCTTTATTTATACAGGTATAGTATAGAGGCATCTAGTTATTAGTGTTCTTTAATTGCATGCTTGAAGTTTCCCTTCTCTTTATGCCAGAATAGGGATTTTATTTAAAAATATAAACAGGTTGAACTTTAACAGTTGAGTCGTGCTCTGCAGAGCTCTGTTACACTCACATGCACATACACTTTTTATTGACACTGACATATATATTTTTTTTTGATAGGCATAAGTTAATAAAATCCTTTACACTGGGGCCAAAAGGAAAAACTAAAAAAGTCTTCTTGGTGCCAACTTTTAAAATAAACAGCAAAATATAAATTCCATAAAAGAGGGTTGAAACTCTAGCTTGACTTGCATCCATAGTATCACTCTCAAGGACAGCAATGGGAAGAGGACTCCACTCCACCACAGAATATGGTACCCTGCCTCCCACTGCTCCCATTCAGCTGTGGCAGAATCTATTCTCTAAAAGCATTGGAACATCTGTGTTGTAGCTGCATGGTAGTGCTGTCCCTGCAGTAATAACCACATAAAAAATACTCCAAGTCTAATTTTGATTAACTTCTTTTGACAGAGATTTTAAACTTACCTAATTGTATGTAGCTCAGGGTATAAGAGGAAACTATTACTTGGTAATGAATTATGACACAGAAAATGCAATCTATATCAAGTTCAAACAGATATAAACAAACTTTTAATACTTTGTTCAAATCAACCATTCCAAGATTTTCCCTATTTCACCTTTGTTCAGTTCTCTCTCTTACTTCCATTGATGCACTTTTGCTGTTGGAATTAATAGATTTACACTGGTGTGACTGGCATTTTTTCTTCTTGCTGGGTTTATGCCATCTTTGAAATTATGTTAAAAACGCATGTGACTAAAAACCAGACAAAACTTTCTAAGTGCCAGCAGTGTATTATACTTACCTCCTGTTCCATTTGTTGTAACTGATGTGCTACTGAGATTAGGTTTATCCAGTTTGGAACCACCTGGTGCATCACTACTTCCAACAAGATTATGAGGACTGGCTAGATCTTGCATTTCCATAGACCTGTTAAAGAAGAAGGTGACAATATTTAAATGCATCATGATACTATCTATAATAGTCTGATTTTTCTATAAGGTTTTTTGTTTGGTTGGTTGGTTGGTTTTGGTTGGTTGGGTTTGTTTTGTTTTGTTTTGTTTTAATGAAGGTACACTTAAGGTTCTTTTAAGGTGTTTTATTTTACCAAACCTAATAAAGTCACAAATAATTGTATATGGACAGCAACAGGACCAGTATTTTCCACTTTTACTTAGGTATTATAAAGTGAAGGACATAAGCTTGTGAAATTGCTCAAAGTGCTTGGAAGTGATGTATATAAGGGAGTTCATATATATTGATGCACAGGGGGATGGAAAAATGTATAAATGCACTTATCTCAGTATTTCATATAAGAAAATGGAAAAATTAATTGAAAAGTCAGTCATTACAAAGAAAATCAGGATAAAAACTTCAGCTTCTCATTCTCTGTATTCCAGCCACCACCAGTCTCTGCATTCACACCCAATCATAGGAATAGACTGTGCAGGTGAATCAACTTTCATGCACATCTAAAAGATGCATATATTCTTACTAGCTTCTCTTGATTACTTTCTTTCTAAGTTACTTCTGGGAAACTTGTAAAATCAGCAATGGGTTTCAGCATCACAGTTATACTTGGGGACTGTGGATGGCTTTCACTTAATGAGAAAAGATCTGCCTTTCTCAGACAAAGAAGACAAGGAACATTGTTAGACCAGTAACTGCAACCCAATTTGCAGTATGTGCTCTCCTCTTCCTTGCTTCATTTATAAATTAATTACACAGATTTTTTCCCCAAAGAAATGTTTTTGCAATGTATAGGTAAGGTTTCCAGCCCATCTGTGACTGGAGAACCATTTACCATATGTATATTACAAAGGCCAACAGAAAGATTATCTTACAGAGCCATAAAAGCTCAATTGCATTGTAGAAGACTGAAATAGCTAAGAAAGAGATGAATAGTTGGGATAGTTCAGGAAGAATAACTGGTCCTGTATATTGATATTCTGTGCAGGAAGAGCAGTGGCAAATTGTTAAAGCAACACCCAGAATCTAAATGATTTATTGAAAAATTAACTCTGAAATTGTCTATACTCTGTGCTCCACACATTCTCTCTTAGGGGAAAAAAAAGCCAAAACAATATGCCAAACAAAACCACACCATATTTGCATCAAATATGGGTCTGCTGTCTGACTCTTTGGTCTTCAAGATATGGAAAAAAAACAAAAACAACAACAAAAAATCCTCACAGAATGAAACTATCTCCCATTTTTGTGCTTCTAATTCTCTTGATCTCCTAGATACTTTAGCTTGCCTCTCATTATGTTCATTTAACCCAAAATAAAGATTTAAAACTCCCCTGTCTTGAATATCTTCCAGGAAATACAACAATTCAACATAGAAAATGCACCAAGGTCTTACCCAAAGGCATATGAAGCCCAGGCAAAGAATTTTATCTACTCCAGTAAATGCTTGAATCAAGCCTGAGATGCACCAATATCCCACTGGCAGGGCAGCCTCCCCAGCAGCAGTTTGGACGAGCAGAGGAGGACTGATATTGCAGGGGGCCACTCATCAGCAGGTAGGAATTATATAGTCATATTCAAAGAAACACAAAGGCATAAACAGAGATTTGAACTGCCTTGACCCACATTTCTTCATCTAATTGTATATACATTTCTACACATCTGTCAGCACTGCATTATATTTATTGTCTACTGGAAATGTGATCAGTGTTGGGTGAAACAAAATGAGCTCAAGTGGTTACTAGTCTGCTGGTTCTTGTTTAGTAATGGCTGCACAAGAACTGCAGCTAAAGGTTAAAAAAAGTCTGTGAGTTTCCGCCTTGTCTGTACTTCAAGGGAGCAGGGGAAAGCTACACCAAATAAACAATGTGTGTTTCATGGCATATACAGTGTAATTCTCCCCACGTGTTCACTTAACAGCTTAAGCGTCACGATTTCCTGTTCAAGTATGATCAGCCCAGAGACACCTAATAGGCAGTTCTAGCTTAGAAAGTTCACATATGTTTTTTTAGTTTCACATGAAATTTCACATTTTAATTTCACATGAAAATTACAATAATCGTTTACCAGACAGGCATGTACCACGGTTACAGATGCAGATGCTTCAGCAATATTTTGTAAGCAAAATCATTGATTAAATAATCTAGTGTATTTAGGAAATACCCATCTTGAGCACTTTTCCACACACAAATCAATCAGTTTTTCGTAGCTAGAAAACTAAGTCCACCAATTTTCCTTTGCTTGGCAAGAATATAAACAATCAGGCTTTGGTAAAAAGAGGTTTTGCTCCATAAGAAACCTTTGCTACAGAAAATTATTTTATTCATCTTATATTCTTTTTTTTTTTAATAGCAAATGGCATCCGAGTCCACAGACACAGTAAGTTAATTAACTGATAATATTTTAAAACTGGTACATTTACAAAAAGACATTTTCTCTGCATGATTAAAAGATATCTTGCACTTATTGGTAATTTATCAAGGATACAAAAGGATATCCAAACCAAGAAAAAGTTTCACAAAACCATGTGTACACATTATACTTATCCTGGGTGTTCTAACCTGTGTGAACAAGTAAGGGGATTATTTTAATATATTTATTCAAGTGCACATGTTACCTTCTGTGCAACAGATGTCATCCAATTCACCTTTCTGGATGCATTTAGTTTACCTTTAGCAAAAATTCTTGGGAAGATGTAACAGACCTACTGAAATCTTACTGTTTCAGTGAATGGAGGATTCAGGAAAAATGTTTTTAAAAATGGATGAAATATTTCCAACATCTTGAATTCATTTTGTGAAACTAAATGTTTATCAGAGTCCTGCTTTCACTGAGTTAATCAGAAGCAGGTTCAGGTTCAGTGTGTATTTTCCTGCACTAGCTAAGTAAAAAAGTGATCTCCAAAGGACCAATTAATACTTCTAAGTTTATGCAGCTATTTATTAAACACTGTTCTCTAGTAAATGCACTGTGTCTCAATTTAGACAGAATTACATCTATTGTTAAAGCTGCTTAAAAAACCTACATTGTACAACTTTATTTTCCACTTTCTGTTTCTCCACCAGTCACATAACTGTTTGAGCTTTACTTTTCCCCCTCTTGCATTGTCCTGGAATACTTCTCAGAGTAATTAAGTAAAATGCCAAATTTTATCAGACGATAAACTTTGAGAGGCAACAGATTACTTGGTAAGAAGATGTTTTAATTTTCTCTTGGCTGTTTGGTGAAAGCATGATTCCAAGCTCCTGGGTGAAAATATGAAAACTGGCAAGATGGATTTGTCTTTTAATCTGCTTTGGCTATACTTTAAGTCTTTGAAAATTGGTATTTACACATGCTTAGCGGATCATTTTAGAGGCTTACTGCAAAAGCCTCTAAAACATCCCACTTGCACTGAACAGCCTCCCAGATCACCAGAGGTTTCAACTCCAAACTGGATGTGGACATCTCCAACAAAGTGAAGGAGGTTTCTATCAAAAAGATGCCTGTGCGTGAATCCTGGGGCTTCCACATTTTTTCCCCTACCTTGAAGAGACATCTTTTCAAGGGTTAATCTATGTTCAGGAAAGGGTTAAGGAACTGTGTCCTAAAAGAAAAAATTCCCTGCCTGTTTTTACAAGAGCCATCAAACAGAATTTCTGATGCACCCCAGACCTCTGGAGTGCACAGCCCAGGATCATAACCCAGTCTTGTGTAGGAAGGTTTAAGTATGGCTAAATATGGGTGCAGCTGACAATTGTGTCACTGTAGTTCTGTGTAGATGCCATTTATATCATTTTAAAAGTTTAAAGTTTTATTTTAAAGTTTATTTAAAAGTTTATTTTAAAGGTTAAGATGTTCAAGCCTTGTTTATAGGGTTGTTTTTGAAATTCCTGCATATTTTTTCTCTCATTACAATCACAGACCTATTTGTGTGCTGCTTTTCTTTGGCAGAACTAAAATCTATTTCCAGAAAATCTGTGTTGTTATAACTTTGTTATCCATTTGCATTTCCAATTAAAATACTATAAACATGGACTAAGAGCTGGGTCCTTCCACAAGTCAAAACTCCATTGATGATTAATGAATCCTACAAGTTGATTGTTTTAGCTATTTTTCTTCTTTAAAGAGATCATGTTTTAAAATGCAAAATTTTTGCTAAACAATCTACTATATTTCAAACTTTTTACCAACAAGTTTGAGATATCAAATCATTTACCCGATTTATAAGAATATTCCTATGTGAAAACAAAGTATTTTAAATCCTAGTATTAGCAGAATATTTTACAAATATTAATAACTCGTTGTGCAGCATTTGTAACAAATCTAAAACAAAACGGGATTTAAAAGACTCTTGGAAGTGGTATTTAATTTAGTTTATAAATCAATCAGAACAAAAATTTTAAAAAGTATTTAAAAGGATTTTTATTTTCAAAATTAGTTAGAAGGAAATTTTCTACATAATTTTCATTAGCAGAATCTTTACCAAATTTCACTTTACCAAATCCACACTATCTGAGGCAGTAGGAGTTTTGTTAGTTTTCCCCTGCTTTTCTTACATCTCTCCTGTGGTAACCCAGGCCCTTATATGTCCCAGACTTTCTCACAGAAACCTGGAGCCATGTCTAATTAATATGTCAGCTACCTTGGAGCTTCTGAAATTAAACAAATGGGGAATTCCCCTTTATTTCAGATTAACATTTAGAACAATATGAAAGTTGGATAACAGACTCCGTTAGATCTGTTTGTTACTGCTGTCAGCCCAGTTCTCTGATTGACTAAGCTTTTGAAGAAAAGGGGTGTAGTTTTCTTACCATTTCCCACTGAAATGTTTTTAGCTAGATTTTTAGCCACATTCTAGGCATGACTATTGAGCCCACCTGTTTCCCATATACAGCCTAAACTAGCTCATACAAGTCTTTCCCTCTGACAAAAAATTCAAACAGATGCCCATACACAAATATCATTCAATAAAATCTACATAAAACCTGCAACAAAGTTCAACACAATCAATAACAATAGATGCATCACATTTATAGAGTTTTTGTGGGGTTTTTTGCCTTTTTTCCCCCTAGAAAGCTGTATTTTCCACATTTTATACATTCACAATTAGGCCAGGGATTTTTTGTTTTCTTGCACCTACATAAACTGTCAACAGTAAAACTAAAAAGAAGTTCCTATTCACACATATATGCATATTAAGTGTCTAAATACACACCAAAACATTTTCCAACATCTTTCCACCAAGGACTTCCACAAATAGTATAGCACAACACAGCCTAAGAATGCTCCTCAAATAAATAACATTTCTAATCATTACACTAACCCTAAAATACAGGTTATTTTCTTTTTCTTTTCTGGGTGTTTTTACTTAGCCTATGGCACTCTTTGTTATTTTTTTGCCACTCTAAAATGTACACATGAAGAAATAGTGAAGCCAATGAGATAAATTTGCTCAAAACAGATTTCAGCTTCTCTTTCGCTTCATCAGCTTCAGTTTAATAGATAGCAAAATAGCAGATCTTTTCCTGTTCTAGGAACAATCTCACAAAAGCATGCCCCTCCACCATGTGAATTCTCGGAGCCTGCCAGAGACTTAAAAACAAGTAATACTGCTGGACACTAGCAAAACCTTTTCCACTCTCCTTGAGGCCTCTTTTCTTAACTTGTAAAGAGATTTGATACAGTGCTAAGAAGCAGTAAAAATGTCATGTTATAGGGATAAAACTAGCAAATGCTCTTCAGAGTTTTATTTTATTACATTAAAAAAATATATATATCTAGAAAACAATTGCTAAATTTTTTTCAACCATTTATGAGAAAGGGTATTATAGCAGCATAATTTCTATTTTTCATTATATTCTTGATAGAATGTCAACTTTCATATTAAAAAAGTAAAAGAAAGAAGCAAAACTAACACCACACTTATATGCAAATTTCTTTTTCCCCTCTGTCATTCTACAACCAATGTCAGAGACCAGATGTCACAGGGAGGAAATCTTAATGAAAGGAAGCATTGCAACATTAGAGATTTCTGCCATGTTTATAAATACCAGTGAGTTGGTAAATAATAAAAATATCATGAAGTTGACCTTTAGTACTGTACAGTAAGGTAAATTCCTTATGAATATTGATTATTAGTTACAAGCCTAAATATCATGCAGCTTCTCAGCGCATGATTTCATGCTCACAGGGAAATAGCCCCTACCCAGGGATTGCAGTATCTGCCTGTGGAGAGGATCCTTCCAGTACAAAGCAACAATGATTTAAGGAAAAGTCCCAACTGCCTGACTTTCTTTAATAGCCTTTTAGATTTCAACAATACTGCTTATCTTGCAGAGGACTGGACTCCTTATGTGAGCCTTTGGGACATGAAGTCGCACTGGTTGTGATTGTATCTCATTTTTACTTTCATGCCTATTGTCTTGGCTACTCAAGCTCTTATTCCAAGAGAAAAAAAAAAACCCTCCTGCAGACTGTATTACTTTACAGGAGCTGTCTGAGAGGCAGACAGTGTCCATGCTCAGGATGCACTTGGTGCAAGAGGGCTGGGCTGAGAGGGTGAGCAAGCAGGTTGGGTGACAAAGGCCAGCATTGTAGTCTGCCTCCTGATACCATTCCCACCTAGAAAAAAAAGGATGTTTCTCTCAGCAGCACTGCAGCTTCTTCCCTAGCCCCCCTTCCCATTTCCCCAGTTAAATTTTTGCTCTCATCCTCCCTTTTTGACTCTGTGACACCCTATCTGTTTTCTGACAAGTGTCAGATATTTTTTACTGTCCTTAAATCTTTACTTCGTTCTTTTTTTAACCACATGCAGTGTTATAGCTTTTGTAAATCTAACATATGGCTATTCCTGTACTAATAAGCAGATACTGGTTCATGAAAACGATTTATGGATTTCTTCTTCATGAGTCTAAGGGGGGAAATATGACTAAACACTGTGGAAAATAGTTGCTTACAAATTCAAGTGTTTTTTTTGTTTTGGTTTGGTTTTTTTGTTTTTTGTTTTTTTTCTGGAAATGAAAAACTGACTTTTTCTTTTCCTGTCTGAGGAATAAAATGAAGGTGAAAAGGTTTGTTTTACTACTGTGGTGACTAAATGCATTTAGAAGGCTTGGGTTGTTGTGCTGTATAATGGCTGAAAACTTATTTGCTAAAAAGTCAGTAACTGAATGGTTTCCCTGGTTTCTGATTGACTGAGACATTTTATTTCAGTTTAATGTCATTCAGTGTGGTTTCCAGAAAACCACAGAAAACTAACTATTCTAGTGCAGTTCAGCTGGCCACAATTCCACATTGAATTATTTTCTCACTGCTTTTTGACTTTTATTAGGAATGAATGTAATTTCCTTGACACAATACAATGTAGAATTAATTTGGATTTCAACACTTATGGATAAGAGATAGAATAATTTTTAGTAACAATTTCTGGATTCTGCTGTTGGATATGTAGTCCATTTGTCCAAAGCCAACAAGTAATAAAGTGAACAGACAAAAGTCATAACAATTCAGGGGTGGGGGCCGGGGGGAGAGAACATGTTAACTTATTTACCTCAGCATAAACTTCCAGCTCAGCCTCTTTCTGCTCAGAAGATTTTATCAGTTACAAAACACAGATGAACACTAGCAAAACAGGCAGGCAGGCCTTCACTAACAGGATAGAAAGTGGGAAGCCTTGTATGGTTCCATATTTGCTTCACCTTCCCTCCTTGCAGTTTGTGATTGGTTTAATTTGATAATGGCAAATGTCAGCTTTATATGGGAAACTATTATATGCTGACATAATAAACTGAAGCACACACATAAAAACAAACTACACAGAGAGATATCTTCTGGCCAGCTGTATCCCAGCCTCTGAGATCTCTTTTCTGAGCTATCTGAATGTGACAGCCACAGTTTTGATGTGATGTGATTTTAGCTGAGAGTTTATGCTTTGGACACCAGATGAAGTATCTGGCAAGAAGTAATGTGGTGTCTGAACAGATATTTCTTGTCTTCTCAAAGAAAAGGTAGCTGGCTGTAGCAAACCACTCCAGATACCAGACTGAAAACATCTAAACTAATGAGTGTTGAGGTCAGGGACTGATGGAATAGCAGAGAATGGTGGGGAACTCATTTTTCCTAGTCCGTGACCAGGCTGGCCCATACTGAACCTGGGCTGTAAACAAGCAGCTCTTGGCCCCAGCTGGCATGCACCAAATCCATGGCTAGCACAACCCCAAGAGCACCAATGATGGTGGTGTTTGATGATCTTAGAGGTCTTTTCCAACCTTAATGATTCCACAATCCCTTGACACAGCTGAGGCTCAGGCAGGGGCATGTTCCACACATTGCCACAAGCTTGGCCATGCAGCCTACGGGCTGTATTACACAGCTCCTACTGGTGTGTACAGAAAATGCACAAAGGTACACAGGAGGTTAAACTCATGTTTAACCTGCTACTTTAAAAAAGGTGACTAAAGCAGGTTTTGAAGTCATTCTATGAAAATTTTAATAAATAAAAAGCTATAATGACACTGCAGTTCCACAGGGAGCTGTCAAGTATCCAACATACATGAAATACAGACTACCAATTGATGGATATGTAAGATCTAAATGGAGGTTTTTGGATTACAGGGACACATTTTCAAAGAGTAGTTCACCCAACAGCTCCCATTTCCACTTTTGATCACTTCCAGATGTGATCGGCACTTGCAAATTCTGTGGCTCTTACAACATGATGATCTGTGTCATAAACAAATAACAAACACTTCTGCGGAGATGGCTGAAATGCAAACAGCAAGCCTGAGGCCTTCCTTTCTACCCCAGCTTCTGCAGAAATACAGCTTAGAGTACCATCTCAGGAAAGTGTTGGGAATTTCAGAGTCCTTTCTGCACTTCTGACAAGGTGACCTGGCTGAAGGTAAGGAACAGGAAACAAAAACAACTGCAGAATCTCACTAAGTCTTTCTTAAGTGTTTTTAAGTCTAATTTGAGCAAGAAAGATTATTTCTCATATATACGGGGGAACGTGGAGATGACCAGCTCTTCCAATTACTAGCTTGTTTCCAATCTGTCCTCAGTAAGACAAAGCTTTTGAAGCCACAGTGCTTAACTGCATGTAACTTTAACACACCTCAGAAAAAACACAGGGTGATGCTCCTCATGGCATCACAATCTTATTTTAGGTGAAATGAAGAGAGGACTTTTGAAAGGGCTGTTTGAGTCTCTCATTTCCCATGGACAATGAGTGAGGGATGGTCTGGCACCTTTGCCCTTATAAAAGAGGAAAATGCCTCTTTTTTCAAAACACACGGTAAGTGGAAATTGGGATAGAAAGAAGCATCAAAGCATGGAAGGTTCTCCAAATCCCTAATACTTCATCCACACATGAGAAAGAGGGATAATTTAATCAATAACTTATCTTCCAATTACCTCTTTCATAGTGGCATGGATGTAATTCCTCATACCTATTCCCAGGGTTCTGGACACTATCAGTTACTTGCTTTTGCTGTGGGAGAGCTCATATATTTAGACCTGATGTACCTTTCAAGTACCCTTCATTCTGGGCTTGTCTGTGCAGTAGGTGGAGGTATGTTGTCAGTGATGGGGAACATAATTCCTCCTCTTGACCTGCCACATAAACACCACCACCAGTGAAGATGGGACAGCAGGGATGCTTGGGGTCCAGATATTGGTGCATCATCCATATCTATATTATTAATTCCAATATCATAATAACATTATTGATTGAAATATAATAATACTAACTTATTCATGTAAGACAACTTTTAAAGAAATCTAAAATTTGGAAAACAGGAATGAAAGGTTGGGAATTTTGGTGTTGGCCTCAATGGACTATGGACTGTATGATGTTAAGCATGCATTCACATTCTCATATCAAGAAAGCAGAGGGTGAGTTTTGTCTGACCTGCCCTGAATTGAAATGTCTTATATTTCAAACTAGTTATTGAAATGTGGTTCTTCTTCATCAAGTATTTCCCAAGGGAAAATAAGTTCTTTCAGGTGTGCTCTGTTAGAGTGACTGTACCTCATTTTAATATAATTTCTCTAGTCACCAGTAAGGGAGCCTTGCAAGAACTTAATCTGTCTCCAGAAAGGATGAGTTATGATGACAGACTGGTCAATATACAGGAGTTGCCAGAAAATTGTAGTTTTCACGCGTCATTCAAGCTTCACATTTTAATACACACATTCTGAATCTTCTCTGGGTTTGGTCTTTGTCTTTTTTTTTGTTTGGTTGGCTTTTGGTTTGTTTGGTTTCTTGTTTGTTTTTTTGTTTTTTTTTTTGTAAATATAAAACCTAGTTACTGGCAAGGCATCTCACTTTTAACAGTGAAGTTGCCCTTAAAAGTTAAACCTGATCTGAACCTTGGCTCTCTAGATAAACGTTTTGTAGTTTACTCAATGTGGAGCACATTATGTTTGGCTCCAAAGCACTTTGTGTCAAAAGCAATTATTTCTTTTCTCTAGTCGAAGTCACAACAATGAGCTGGGTTTAGAATAAAAACCAATATGTGCAACTTTCTGACTTCTTGTTGCTTTAACTGTTTCACCATCTGATCATACTGGTTTTAAGTGATAAAGTGTAGCTGGGCATAGCCCTTTTGGATGGCTGGGTACATTAGATGTGTCCCACACATCCCTTTTCATTTTGTCCAGGAGACTTTATTGCCTGTACACCTGAAAGAACAGGGAGATTATTGCATTCAGGTTTAGTACCTAATTGCATTCAAAACAACTTCTTTTATTCTGAGCAAGAGAGAGAACAGTGCTCTGACAAATATACTCATGCTGGCTGACCTTCCCAATTGGTATCAAATGATTACAAGTAATTTTGCTTCACTGTTTGATTTCCCCAAGTAATTTTATAATTTGAGACCTAGAGCATACACAGAGTTTCTATGTACCTTTTTAATCTGGAGCGAAGTAGGTGATTTTTCTAAGAGTCAATAAATATGTGTTGCTGAAGACTCTAGGGCACAATCCCCCTGAATTATCCCCTTAAGCCACAAGCAGGGGAAGGTACCAGCTGCAAATCTCTAAGACCTCCAGTTCCATCTGAGCCTGCACACCGACAGCCCTGCAGTGTCAGAGGGTCCTTGCCTGCCAGGACCAGTCTCCCACTGCCTTAACACACCCACAGCAGCACTAGAAACCAGCCTGTCTGCTAAAAGCTGCCATTTACAGCTCCATCTCCCAAAAGCCCAGCTTACACCAAATGGTGTGAGCTCACTATGACTTCTGACAGATCCCCTAGCCTTTAAAAAAATCATTAAGTATCCACTTCTGTCAGAGTCCTGAGGAAAAAGCAAGGTAGAAACAGACCCTGAAGTACTGTTGGTTTGTAAGTCCACACAACTATATTTCAGACTTTACTGGAACTTTGCTGCCTTTAGCATAGGTCTCCCAGTGCTTAAGAACCTGGTTTGTCAGATATGGAACTGGAAAAGGAGAGATGTTAATAATAACACGGTTGCTTTTCACAATTCAATAATTTTTGTTCCTTGGCAAATTTAAAAATACCATTGTTGTGAAACATGGCACAATAACAAAACACTATGGGGAATTAATATTCTTCTTTAGTATTATTTTGAGAAAGTCATGAAAAGCACAGCATCTTCGAGAGCACAGGGGGGAGACTGTTTAATTTAATCTACATAATTAGAAGGAAAATAAGACATAAGCCTGAAATAACACAGGAATAAAACATGATCTTACGTCTAGTCACCTGCCAATTACCTCTACACTGAAAAGGAAATAAAATCTAAAAAAAATCCTTAAAAATTAAAGCGACAGAGATGCTATTGCAAATTGAAACAGAACTAAAATGAAGTTCATCAACAGAATATTCTCCCCCTTTGCCTTCACAACACACAATAAATAATTCTGCTAAAAAGTCCATCTGGGGGATTGCTTTATTTATCTGGGCACTGTGTATACCTTTCTCCACAGATCTGCCAAACACACCTTCCCACAGACTGGCTGCTTCATTCCTGGGCCTCACTTAAATGGCAGGCAGGAATCCCTTATGAGTCACATTAAGACCATCATATTCATTTTCACATTTAAACAAATCCAGATTTGAGCTTCAGTTTTCAAAGGTAGACAGATAGAGGAAGGTAAGTATATTTCATGCTGCAAGGGGAGGTAAAATTACCTTTGCTCTATAAACGATATAAAATAATTCCCAGAGAAATTTGACAATAACACAGCCTCAGATCACAATAAATTATATCCCTTGGCAGCTAAACTGAAGAACTAAGTCCAGAATTGCCAACAAAACTCAGGACACACATTTGGATATATGGAAAGCTTTGTGATTGCTAACAAAAAAGGAGCCTGCACGGGCATCTTATGAGACCCATAAAGAACCTTATCAGCTGGGAAGGAGTGTGTAAATTCTGAAGATCACATGAAAGTTTTCTGCATTTCTTTTTTTTTTAATAAAAGCATTTAAAAGGAGAAGATAGAACAGAGAGACCATCTGCAATGTGACCACATAAAAGACCCTTGGGTAAATCCAAACCCATTAGCAGAAGTGCTTGACAAATCTGCCAGAGGGCCAGATGCTGCTTATGGAGGAGTCTCCTTCCCTACTTGTCATCTGGATCCTCTGACTTCTGTTCCCAGAGGAGGATGATGACTGAGGAGTGCTCAGACAAAGCTGTGTGTGGATAGTGCCCTGGTGGGGTTACCTTAACATAAAATGAGAAGACCAAATCTGGAATATTGAAGTAAAACAGTTTTAACTTGCATGTGTGTAAAGTGTGGAAAATGCAGGTGTTAGAAAACAGAAAGCAACCTTGCAATTAGTATATTTGCATGTGGTCTCTTTTTATATGATTTTTTTGTTGTTGTTCATTCTGTTCTTGTGTCCTACATTTTTCTTTTTCTTTCTAAACACAAGCTCACAGAATGCAAAGGAGTTGCAGGGGACCTCTGGAGATCATCTGGTCCAACCCCTCTCCCAGGGAAGGTTCACCTAGAGCAGGTTGCACAGGATGGCATTCAGGCTGGTTTTGAATGTCTCCCAAGACAGAGACTCCACCACCTGTCTGGGCTCCCTCAAAGTAGAGAAGTTCCTTTTCATGTTTAGATGGCACTTCCTATGCTCAAGTTTGTACCCGTTACCTTTCATCCTGTATCCTGTCATTGGGCACCACTGAAAAAAGATTGCCCCATCCTCCTGACACCCACTCTTTGACCTCGGCTCAGTCTGCTCCAGACTAAAGAGTCCCTCAGCCTTTCATCAGAATCTAGAAGAATGGCAAAGAGGTGATTTTTGGCATGTTGATACTAGCACAGCATACTATCTGCAGGGTGCTTTTTAAATGTTTGCTGAGCACAGAGACTAATTGATAGTATTTAAAGTGTGTTGCAACAGGTTCTGAGATATCTACCCAAGAACTTAACACTTTAAAATATTTGAGGAAGAAAGCAATTAATTTTCAAGGTACCAATCTTGGAATAATGAATTTGAATCTAAACCAAACTTTTAAATGTCTATATTCTTCTAGGATTCACTTCAACTGGATTTGAAGTGCAAAGCAGGGTGAACAAAATACTTTTACTATTCAGACGTGCTAGTGCTAAAATATATTTGAAGTGTCCAAGAGGTCAAAGAAGTTGAATCAGAGTCTGAACTAGGTCTCCCGTGTACTGCTGTAATGTGATATGATACAGCAAAAAATAGACCAGGGAAGAAAGAAAGAAACAGAACTCCTTCTCACTGTGATTGCATCTGCTGCACTTGAAGAGTAAGCATGTTCATTTTATGGCACAAAATCCGGTTCAATTCTATAAGATAAAAGTTCTAACAAACTATTGTATTAGGTAAAAATATTTCCAGGTATAATCTTAGGTTATCTTCTTTAACTTAAAGATAGTATTTGCCCTATCCCAAGGCATTCCTGAAGGTTCAAAAATGTTAAGTACTGATTAATCATTTGTTTAATACAGAAATACATGCACATGCATCAACAGATTCAGTTTAAACTAATAAAAATGTGATAGTGAGTAGTGAGGAAGAACAAAGGGAGAGGGTTGACAGAAATAGCAGAATCACAGAAAGTTAGGGGTTCAAAGGGACCTCAAAAGATTATCTAATCCAACTCAGAGTTGTGTAACAAATTCTTATTCCAAGAGTCTAGGCCGACCTTTTTAAAGCCAGTTATTTGGGCTTTGCCCACCCACTTTGCAGAGCAACAAATATACTCACTCTACACAGAAATCAATTTCAGGCAGGTCATCTACTACTAGACTGAAATCTTGGAACTGCTGGCAAGGCAAGGACATGTTGCAGTAAGCTAATGAGCACTGCCTGGCCTATAATGCAGCATGAAGAACACACATAAAAGTGAACTTAAATAGCATTTACCTATGCAGCTGGTAACAGCTCAGTCTGTCTGTTGGGCTACCAGTGCCCACACCAGGATGTGACAGAAGCAAGGAGTGCCACAGTACTGGTATCTGATCCATTCAAAATAGATGAGTAAAAGCTAGCTGCAAGATGTGCCCCCCTGGAATGGCTTCAGTCCTGCTCTCTCTATGCCCCTGGTGCTCCAGCTAGAGAAAATGGATGGAAGGGAGTACCAACAGCCTTGCAAAGAATTAAAATTGCACTTTAACTCTTGCCATCAGAATATATGTCACATTGTGCCACCTGTTTATCCAGTAGTAAAGGGAGTTGAACATATACTGTTGTTATTTCTGCCTGGTGTAAAAATAGCTGCCATAGTTTACTAAGTTCTGCTGTGTAACAGCACCCAAATATAAAAGGGATGATAAAGAGGATGGCAGATAGTGCTGGAAGAACTGTAGTGCACACTGCTGTGCTTGTGCTGATAAAAAGTTATTCTGAAATGGTGACTACTAGATTAAGCAAATTACTACAATGTACTTTCAAAAATCTGTGATAATAATATCCGTGTTCAATTGCCTGCATATATTTTTCTTATAGGTCGCCATTCCTGGTTAAAAGTTATTACTTTGTGCAACCCGGTTTTAGTGTGCTTCTTATTTATGAAATTTTGGAAAGTTCTTCTTTTCAGTTCTCTTCAGAAAGTTCTTTCTTTTGGAAAGCCGCCTTTTCAGTTCTTCACTAATCCCTTTTCTGGTTTTAGTTGTTGGAGGTTTTTTTGATTCTTAACTACCAATAAAGGTATTTATTGACACACCTCCACAGCTTCATGTTTGCCAGCTTTTCCCAGATCATATTAAGAGGACTAACACATATTTAGATTGAAAAGCATCACCATCCCATTGCCTATGGTGGCATGTCTGAAAATGGTTTCATGGCTGGCATCTTCTTAATAACTTGCACTCATGAGCAGCCTCAAAAATCACAAGACATTTCAGAAGTCACATTTATGTCAAAAATATTAATTAAACAATATATGGGGTGGTTTCAGTCCTCCTCCCAGTTAACCACAACCTTTTGAATAAAAAAATAAATCCTTTCTCTGAAGAGGGGAATATAGAAGCAAGAATGATGAGATGAGTTTAAAACAGATATGGACACAGCAGTATCCTGGGAGTCACCACCATCATTCCTATAATAACAGTGTGTAAGCAAATAATTACTAATGATGATGGAAATTTTTTCACAGATCCATGATAGTAAAAGGGACTAGATTTATATAGTGGTTATGAGATGCTCTGGTTCAAATCCCCACTCCAAGAAATATGTAATACTTGTAAGAAGTGGGATGGCTTTCACAAAAGCCTAAGGTTTAGGACAATTACTTCAGATACATCAGACTGAAGGTCAAATCCAATTAATAAATACATATAAGATACCAATTAATTTTTAAAGAATATACTTGTGGGGTTTCTGAGTGAAAACTAGGAAAAAATAAACAGTCACGAAATAATTTAAGAGTAGGTGATTCAAGCCATTTTTCAGTAGTATTTTAAACATTTTTAAAATATGCCTAAACAAGTAGGAATGACAGCACATTTCCAAGGAGACAGCAAATAAAAGAAATCCTTTAAATTTAAAGGACTGTATCCTTGCGTTACGCATTTGCGCAGGACTTTGTTTTGTCTCCTCTGTCCTTAATTAGGACACTTTTCTACCAACAGTTAACAATACACCCTTAGAACAGCATGTTTCACTCTTTGTCAGAGATATTTATCTCATTTTGAGTTGTATTACATTTTTCCTATTTTTAAAATAGATTTTAAATCACTAATGTTTGTTGGTTCTTTCATTCCAGTAACATAAATCCCTACCAGAAAGCTCTTATCTTTCCTAGTATGTGACAATAGACAAATACTATGTACTTGCACTTAAAGGTAACTCAAAGTTCTCCAAATTACTTCTAACACATATGTTAAATATTAATAATATCAATAATATCAGTTAAAATATTTTTTACCCTATTATTTTTTTTTCCAGTGAGTTGATATAACTTTCCAAAAGGTGTTTAAAATCTTTTGGGTTCTGTTCTTTTGTTTATTCCAAAGTCTGCCCCATCATTAATTCAGGTTAATGGAAGTCTTAACAGTGACATGATCTGGCATGGGATCACCCAGAGAAAGTATTCCTGATAAAACAGAAAGTATTTTATGCCTGATTTTAACAAAAACCACAGGAATTTGTAAGAGACCTGAAATATAAAAAATACATTCATTTTATTGCTAAAACCACAGGGATCTGTTAATATAAACCATTCGAATACTTCCCTGTGATGTCATCAGTTACCATGTGTTTGCACTCTAAATAGATTATTGTAATTTCTGTAAACATATAATACGTATTTTTAGAACTCTCTGGAGGCTTGATCCAGAGCCAGTAAAAACCAATGGGCAGACAGTGACCAGCTTCAGTAGGTCCTGGGTAATCAGAAGACTGAATTTCTAAAGTTAACAAAATGAGAACATCAGCATACAGCAGGCAGAGATACCACACAGACTGCTCTATAAATAGGAAAGACTTGTGCTGCCTGAAAACTGCATGACAGCAAGGCAACATACTTCTTGCAACAACTGTGGTGCAATTTCTGTGGCTGCTGCATGTCATTCAGTTCCATGTCTCTGCATACTCATTTCACTAACTAGATTCTTTTGACTGACTCAAACCACCTAAGTGGCACGCAGATTAACTGAGCACACCAAACCTTTAATAACTAACGGATTTGTATAAAACATTCTTTCAAATGCAAGCTAAGGCTGTACACCCCAGAATGTAGCCTTTATGAGAAATCTTGTTCCACAACACAGTTATTTTAAAATTGGAAAATTGTGATATCTTTTTTTTTTGCCAGCCTCTACCTTGACTGAGAAGTCTGGGCTTGATCTTGCCAAACATTTCTCTAAAGTAAAGTGTTTATAACCATAGCAGCCTCACTGACATGAATGCTAAATTCTGACAGACATATACTATCCCTCCTGTGGACTGGATTTTTTCCTTCAGTTCCTAAAATTACTTGTGGCAATCTTTCCATTTCTACTTTATTTATTCTGTCTTTTCATAGTAAACTTGTCTTGCTGTAACTGCTTCTCCTTCCACTTTGCCCCCAGCACAAGAAATACTAGCAGCTAGTCACATATTATTATTATTATTATTATTATTATTATTATTATTAAGTGTATTCCTGCCTGGAACAGTTTTGCAGAAAAAGATGAATCTGTAAAATCAAAATAATTTTTTTCATTGCCTTTGCTCACCCTGTGGATCTAGTTGGTGTTCTTGTGATAAATCAGCAGAACACTAGGCGATTATTTGTGGAATCTGCATGGTTGCTCAGAATAAGAGAGATATAGTTATCTGTCTTCGCAGTTGATAGAAAAGATCACATAAATGGTACCTTAGAAGTACCTACCTTACGTGACTATTTCAGGGTGAGCTGACTCTCACCTTCAAAGACTAAATCAGTCCTCTCAAAATCTCCTTTCCTCAAAAGAAGTAAATTTATAATGTCATTATGAGCTACAAATTATTTAGTGTGGGATACAGTGGAGCTATACTACATCTGACTCAGAAAAGCAACTAAAATTAGCCTAAAATTAGGATAAGCTACATATGGTACACAGACAACAAACTCTTGCCCTCTAAGAAAAAAATTTTAAGACATGCATGTGAAGAAGATGAGGGAGAGTAATGTGTCTAAAGAACACACAGGAAAGTTTGTTAGTCTGAGCTTGCACATTTTTACTGCACAACCAGTATTTATTTTTTCTATTCTAACTACTGAATCTTTAATGACATTTTCCATCACTATTGCTGAATTATTTTGCTTGAGAGCTCAGTCATAAACCTCTTCTTCACAACATAACAAGACTCATTGGTTGTTCATCTTTTTGAACTGGAAATGAACAAGAAGGTTCTGCTGGTCTCACTTTCCTAGGCAATGCAGAGTCAACTGTGTTCAAAGAGTCATAGGAAAGTCAACTTCATCACAGAGATTGTAATATGTGTCTAAAGCTTGGATATGCATTGAGGAGTCAGAATGTTAGATCTGGTAAATATGGCCAATTATATGATATTAAAATTAAACCAACACCTGGCTGAAAGAATCAACCATCAACATCATCATCCTGAGATAAGACTGACAGTCTTGTTGAAGGAATGAGTCAATGAAAGAGAAATTTCAAGTACAGTTTATGCAGTCTGAACTGAAGAGAACAAAACACTTCTGATGATCTGGTTTTCCAGAATTCAGTGCAGAAGACACATGTTTTTTTCCTCTTTTTTTTGTGGTTTTTTTTTTTTTTTTTTTTTTTTTTGTTAAATATATAGCTGTCCATGGAAACACTTTTCATTAATGAATTCATGAACTATTAGCAAAGATCAAGTACAGCAAATATAGAGAACACCATGTTCACAACAGTGTTCACGGATTGCTGAGGAAATAAACCTTGGTCCAGTGAACTGAATGTGAAAACTCCTGTAGTTTTCACTGGCATTCAATATCACCTATTTACTTGCAAATGCATTAATTACAGTAATTATCTCTGGACATGTTAATGTAAACTATATCCTGACCAATGAAAAAAACATGAGTAGTTATCAAAATGAGACCAGTGACAAAATGTGAAAGTATATTTCTCATTCAGAAATGTTGAGAGACTTTTAAAGTGAAAAAACAGAAACAAGGATTCTTATCTTTTAAATCTTGTTATGTAGTGCACTTTTAAGTGGTGTGGGTGTGGAAGAACAGAAGAGTAATCATCTGAGGAACAGCTGCAATCTCTGCTGAGCCTCACTGAAATCCATATTAAATTGAAATATTGGAGACCTTTTTTAAACACATAAAAGATCCCTCTGTACTCTTTTGGACAGTCTAGCAACTGTGTCCATGAATATGATTCAGTATCTACCAGGGACCATCACTGGTGCTTTTGTGGTTCAGTAATGGATAGAAATGAACTTTGTCTAGCTGGTACTAACACAATAACTATCATGCCTCTGATTATGCTTTCTTACAGGTTCTGATAAAGTTTTAAAAGGGAGGATTTTCTTAGGAGTTGCTTGTTTTTTTCTTTTTCTTTTGTGTATTAAAAAAAGGAACATAAAGGAAAATACAAGTCAGGAGGAATGACTATAGATTGAGATAGTGGATCCAGAGGCTTATAGTAGTAGTTATGCAACAAGAATAGAAGGCTTCTTACTCTGTACGCCTTAGAAAGCTATCTTAAAAATATGAAGATCCATTGCCCTTCTGTGAATACACAGAAATGTCTTTTTGACACTGCTATGTTTTTGCAAGTCAATTTGTCAACCATCTTTCATCCCAGCTTACAAAACTATCTGTCAAAATCTTCAGTTTTCTCTTTTTACCCATACACATAATCTTCACAATAGTTTAAAGTGGGAATCATAGGTTAAAGAGGGAAAAGATATTAAATATATGGACATGTTCATTCTCACTTCCAGGAAAAAAAGAAACTGTCTCAGATGTCAGAAAAATCTCCCTGTTCCTCTTCAAACTCTTCTGTCCTCTAGAGAGTAAATAAACATTTTTTTCTATAACCAGTGGATCCTATGGAAGCAGCAAAGAGCCTGCTAAATTTCCATTTGCAGGGACTTCCAATCTCTCCCCTCCTTTCTTTTTCCTTATTTCATTATATAGCCCAGCAAACCCAATTTTTATTGTCAGATCTCAATTTTTGCTGTGACTTTGATCTCACAGAGGAATCTCTGGGAAGCCTGGAAGGAAGGGAAGTTGGATCTGGGGCTAGCAGAGATGTGTTCATGAAGGGGTCTGTTGTCTCAAAAAAAGATGCAGTACTGGGATTTGTGACCAAATTGAATGTGCTTCGCTGAGTGTGAGCAGGAGTGTGGGACTTGAGATTTATCATTTTACCAGACACCAAAACAAACCTATTCTAGTATTTAACTCATTTCTGTAGCAAGATCTTGGGCTATGAAGCCATAAGTGTAGCTTACAAGTTTCAAGGCAACAAAATGCTTCCTTGTTAGAATTAAAATGACTTATTATCTATGTAAAAAGGGAACTTCTTCATTATTTCAAACAAGTTCATTTTCATGCACTGCACAAGACTTCAGGAATTCTTGTAGGACATTAAATTCTATGTAGGAGCCATTCAACATACTTGGGATTGGTACCATTTTAAAGCTTGCCCACCATGTTAGAAAATTAAGAGCAACACATGTTTACAAGCTCTGAACACAGGAACTTCTCTTCCTTATCTCACTAAGGAATTTGATACAGGGCCAGCATGCCAGAGTTCTCACCCATGCATGTTACTCCTCTCTCGTTCAGACCTGCATTACGATGGCTGGCAAGCCCCAACCATTTACTGCTTCTGTCTCACACACTGGCTCCAGAAACCTGTAAGCATTTTGTATGGCTAGATGGGTATCCAGACTTGCAGGGTGAACTTGATTTTTCTTATGAAATTATGAAGAAAGAACACCACAATATTGATACAACCACAACACCACCACGATTAGGTAAAATAACACTATTTAGGCACAATGTTTAAACTTCTGGTGATAAAAGGAAGCATTCACAATCAGCTCATAGACATCTGATGAAATAACTCCCCAGAAAATTTGGCAGTATTTGTATTGTGAATTGAAATTTTTGACAGAGCAATTGAAGAGTTGTGCATGTTTCCTTTTGTGTTTACAACTCACCTGTCCACCCTAAGTTCTTACACTTCCCCATTGATCTGTGCAGTTTACCTGTCTGTTGAGATAACAACTATTTTCTATAAATAAATGTTGGCAAGGCTCATTTTTACTGCATGTATAGCTGGAACTAAACTTCTGGAAAGAATTTTTCTATATGCTTCATAGGTTAGTAAACTCCCTTAAAAATTTACTAGTCACATCTGTAGTTTGAATGTTTCTAAAAGACAAATCAAGGCCAAGCAAGACAAAGAATCTGCTGATACACACATGTCACTCCAAGAATTCTCCTGACAAAGTTCCCACACCCCATTTAATTACTTCCCTACTGTACAAACACTTTCCATCTGCATTTATTGTAATAGTTTCAAATCCAAAACCAACAGACTATAAAGCTAGCTAAATAAATGAATGATATTGGCCTTAGGTCCCAAGCCAGGAGCTATTCTGTAAGGCTGTGTGTCTCCAGAATTCATTTTTATGCTGATGTTTCATTTTATGTGCAATGTTTTCACTTAAGCCTTGTTTAGAGAAGAATTACCTTGCTCCAGGCTCTAAAGTTCTGCGTGCCGTGCGGTGCCCTCTAGTGCTGCTCCAGCCAAAGGGCTGCCAGAAATTCCTCTGCAAGACCAAAGTCGCACGGAGAATCCCCATCTGACCAAAAAATCCCACTTCAGGCTTCATCCACAGCACCCACCCAAGCCAGGAACATTAATCCCAACTCTACCTGAAATATCCTCAAACTGAAGCTGCAGATCTCGAACTGAAAGGCATTTTTGTTCACAAAATCTGCCTTAAAAAATGAAACTACCAGATTTCACCTCCAGATTGACTATATGTAACGTCGGTTCCCTTTTGCACTTGGGAGAAAAAAAAAATAACCTGTTCCTCAGACTCGGTATGGAAAATTTTTAACTACAGCTGATAAGACATTTCCTGATGTGCAAAGGTAATGACATATGTCATATTCTAGGTTCTCAGGGTTGTTGCAATATCATAATCTGATGTAAATACATCAGACCATGGAGGACTTCAGAATATTTAAAGACTTGAGATACAACAATCTCATTTGGACAAGCAGACACTTGAAACTATGCACGTGCACAAGTGTTTTCTTAAAATGGGATTCTCTGTGCCATCAAATACTTGGAAAGAACTTGACCTTTAGAATACATTTTAATCCAAAGCAGCAGCACAGCAAATACACTTTTCATTTAGAAAATATTAAATGAGGACTGAAGGGCAAAACTTGCCTCTAGTGAAGTCCAGGGCAAATTTGCTACTGACTTCACTGGAAGCATTATTTGGACACCCCATTTGTTATTCCCTGAAATACATTCAGTTATTACAAAAACTAACAAAATGATGTATTAAAACTGATGTGAAAAGCTAATCAAAACAATTCAAATGGTGCACAGCATAGGTCAAGACACAGGTATTATATTGGCTCTGGATATTGCAGGGCAGCCCCAGAGGATACCCCTGCAACAGTGGCAAAAAGACATAGTTAAGATGGGATTTGGGGGCACATCTTTAATTACTTTTTTTTCTGAGTTTTAATGACAACGTTAGAGTGATGTCAGGTTTGTTTTGTGGTTCTGCCCTCCCAGCTAATGTGTCTAAATTTTTGTGAGACTGAAACAGGTTTTCTAAACAGAATCAAGACAAAGACAAAAGCTCTTCAAGCCACAAATCCCAAAGAAAATAATCCACTGTTTCTCAGCAGCTTACTAATCAGGAGAAAGATGTACAATTGATGGAACATCTAAAATAATTATTATTTCACTTGCTCAAAATTTTGCATACACGTATGTGCAAACCAGAGAAAATCAATCCGTTTCCATGTACATGAAATTAGCAAAGATTAAGTGGAAAAGATTTTCTGTAGACAATGTATGACCTCTTCCTAACTTAGGAACACAGTAGCATGTTTTCTGCAAATGAAAACACGAAATGTTTCGATAAAGGTGAATTTGTCCAAGTAAACTATACTATCAGCAAACTTCAAGACTCAACATATGTAAGGGAAAAAGGAAAAAAAAAATGGAGAAGTGAGATTTGATTACACAGATTTTCCTGCACTATTTGATAGGATATTTTTTGTTAAATTGAGGATGACAATTCAGAGTTCCGGCATCAGCTAAATTCTACAACCTAGGCACTAGCCCAAATTTTGAATTGGGAAAAGGGAAAAAACTCTTGCAGAGTGAAAACCATTAAAACTAATCCACTTATTATCCCTCTGTAAAACAGGTCTGCCATGCTGTGACCCCACATGTGTGTGGCACAGCCTCGCACCCAGCCACCGCCCTGCGCTCAGTTGGCGTTTGCCCTCCGGTACCGTACCTGGGATTCTGCGGCTCTGAACCATCTGACTCTGTACACGGTTTCTTTACCTGCAAAAGCAAATGAGTGCCAGTTACTCTCACTTGAAACACAACTTCCTTCCTCATGGTTCACGCACTTTAGAGCGCTTAAAGTGGATCCAGCTCTGCTCACCGTGATCTCTATAAAATACTTCCCGCGTTTTACAGCACCAGTATGCAGTACTAAACAGTGTGTTTCATTATTATCCCATGAACAGCTGCCAACTGCACTTACCCAGGCTCCATTAGTATGTAAGACGTTCGGCTAAAATAGCTTGGGAGTAGTCTAACTAGAAACAAAGAAACCAAAGAGCCAGGTTCTCCACTTGGAAACGAGAAAGTCATACTGTTCCCAGCTCGGTAAAGAAATGTTTTCCCAATTGATACTGCTTCTGTTTCCTGCTAAAACTCACAATAATAAACACCAGATTCTGGGGCAAAGCACAGCGTGTTAGCTAAATAATTCTTACGTTAATTTTAATCTGCAAACTGTAAGTTAACTGTGTTTTCCTAATGCATCAAAGAACTCGTTCAACATTTCCACCCATATTTGCAACATATAATGACATGAGAGGTATTTCAACTTCCATATTTATACATCATGCTTTCCAATTCCTTTGTCATTAGTGTGGTTGCCACCCACCGTCTGTCACGTTTGCACTGGGTCTCAGATCTCACTCCCTCTCAGATCAGGAAAGTTCAGCCACTTACTTGGACCAGTTGCTGGAGAGCCTGACAGTCACCCAGCACATCCCAACACCCTGGTTTTCCAAATTGATGGCAGACCTTTGGGTGACCAACTACCACAGAAGCCCAGAGATTATTCAAACATAGACAAATGCTATCTGAGTACTTTTAACACACACACAGTATGTTAAGAACCTTGGTTTTCTTGGGCAGGGATGACAAGTGCTTCTTCTCCCATTTAAGTAATATCTGGGTACTCAGAGATGAGTTATTCTAGCCCTGCTCATGCTGGTACTGCCTCTTGTTTTGACCAATACTACCAAGTGATTGAAAAGACTTATTATGCTCTGTGTGGTGATAATAATAAAAAACAAACAAACAAACAAACAAAAACCCCAAAACCCACAAACAAAAAAACAGAAACAAAAATCAAAAACACACCTGACAAATTTTGGTATACCGTAAAAGGGAGTAGCAGAAAGCCATGGACTGATTGTATAAAATAAACTTCCTCTGAAATGGAACAAACTCAGGGGGAGGGGAGGAGGAAATATTTTGCATTCAAGAATATTGCAATGAAAAAAAAAATACATTTTTACACCAGAATATTTCAGGTTTTCATCTTGGTGTATAGATGATGCAGTTTGTCTATGATCATTCTCTGAGGAAACATGCATAAGTACACAGTATAGACCTTTCCTGTGAGACTGAATGTAAACTTCATAGTGTATCTTTAGGGTTCCTCTTTGAGGGAAAAGGTTTAATAAATAAAAATGTTATTTCTTAAAGAAGGAACAGGTGTGATTTTCTTTCAAGTGGTCATATGGAATGATCACCATTTCTTTTTAAGGCTACTCAAGTAGCAAAACACATGTTGTTATTCATAAAATTATGCCACCCTTGAAGGTGAACAGAAAATCACTGTGAAAACTTTTCATCAAAGACTAAATATTGTTTCCTTTGTCTTCAACTGCACTGTTTTTTCACTTAATCTGCCTTGCTCACTGTTTTCAAAATAATTAACTTTCACTAACACCAGATTTATTTACATTCTCATGTGTTAAATTCTATAAAAAGAATCTTTTTCTTTATTCATGCTCTGTTTTCCTTTTTTTTTTTCCTCTCTATGTTTACACAGGTTTTCTCACCATTTCAGTTATACACATGTTGAGAATCCCTCCCAGGTATGGTAAGATCCCAGCTTCATCTGGGTTTGCATTTTGACAAACTGCAATGAAATCTTCTACCCTACTTGCCAACCATGAAATGCTTAAAATGTTTCTGCTAAAAATACTTACATTTAATTTTTTAAGAAAACATGCTGTTGTGTTCATATTTTTAGAAGTCAGACCCCTCTGCTGATGAGCAGCCTTAGTGCCTGCAAGTTCCAAGGCAGAATCCCAAAACTGGAATGCAGTGGGGGCAGTCCCAGGTGTGCTGGTACCCAGGAATCACCATCTCTGTGAAACAGCACCCAAATCTGTTTCTGTTTATAAGCTTCTAAACGCACTGTTTTTACACCATTAGTGGACTCCTGTTGTAGTCCACCTCCTGAGTTTTTTGTAGACTCTTTGTGCACTGATACTGTCCATCTCAAAGATGCTGGCACCAAGTAAGACTCAGGATTGTATCTTCTGAGTGAAATGAAGAAAGGGACTGACATTAGCAAAACTGTCCCTTTGCTTTGTCAGTCCCATCGCCTGCTGTGCAGATACCATCAAACAGAAACAGAACGCTGAAACAGAAAATCCCTGTAGATTTGAATGCAGGGAGTATCAGAGGAAAAATAGGAATTGAGAGGGAATATAGAAATTGGGAGATAAAAGAAGAATGGCATCTGCAGAGAGCAAAATTAAAGAGCAGAAGCCAGGTGAAAAAATTGTGGTAGACGTAGGGGTGGAGTGTGGACACTGGATGAGTGCTGGGACAGGATGGGATGGGACAGCACAGCACAGCTTGCTCTCCTCTCCTCTAATCAGATCTGGGACTAACACTGCAAACACAAGCTTGAGAATTCATGAAATATCTGTGAAAATCACTAGTAAAATCTTCAGTGATCAGTCTGGTCAGATAAACAGGCTAATTCTGCTACAGCAGCTGCACTGCAGACCGCATTAATGATCCGAGCTGGAAAACTAAACTTTGAACTTAAAAGATGGTGTACAAATGTTATGTTTATCCAGAAAAATGAAAGTCTAATTTGACTCAAATTGGGGAACAAATAGTAAATATTTTATACAACTTATACCTCCATCTCTGCCTTGGTTCAAATATGAACAGTTTTAAATATCTGAGACTACAAGGGCACTGTGACAGAAAGATCCATTTATTAAACACTGAAGAACTTTGTTTAAGATATATACTTACCTGACAAATAATTTCATATTAAGTATGAACTTTTGATGCTTCCTGTTTAACAAATATAGCTTGAGGAACATAAAACGAAAAAAAATCTAAATACCAATTCTCTGAAAAAAAGACACATCCCCTGGAAAGCCTAGCATGTCATGTAATAAGAGCTGCACGATAGTGCATAAGAGACTGGATTTCCACAGGCCATATTAAGTCTGGCATTCCCTTGCTTCTGATGTTTTCCTTTGCAACATTAACATCCCTTTAACATTATTTTATTGGACCTCATTACACTAGATGTTTAAGTATGAACTGGCCCTGGTCTGTGAGGTGTTCTCAAACACACACATGGTATTAAACTCATAATACAACACAGGTGAAAAACCCCTTCTAACACTTACAATAAGCACAGATGAAAAATCTTGCAACATCAGCAGTAAATTGTTCTGGCAATGAATCTGCTGATCTCCCTCATCTACTGCATCAATTATGGCCTTGACCAACCCTCTCAAATCAGTGAGACTGCAGCCAGGCTGAGCAGAGCCTGATATGCTTTGGGTCTGGAGGAAACATCTCTCCATGGTGGAGCTATGGAAGCTCCAACATCAATGAGACAAGAATGAAGAAGGAAAATACTCTTTGCACACCTAAAGATGTCTCAAAGCACACCTATGTACTTGATCAGCCTGTGTTCAAGCCAATTCTGATTGCACTTCTGATAGAAGTGCACTTCTACTGCCTGGATGCTTCCCTTCAACAAATTACCCTCGTAATTTGGTGAACCCTGGTTCACCACCTTCTACTCACTGTCCAGGGACAGAGACCATGCCTGTATCATGTCCCCAGGAGAGGATGGAGCAAACTGCTGAAGTTGACCATCGTATGTCATGTATCACAGTATATGAGTGTTCATATTAAGGACACCAGGTACATTTCCATGCTTCTAGAGATGAGAAGAACGCTGTGGACCTGGTGTGGAAGCTTCAAACCTGTAGCACAGTGCAGGGGTGAGAGAAAGGGATGGGAACAGGGGAAGCCATTATTCTTCCACCATGGCTTCTTTCTATTTTCCATACAAATCTCTCCTAAGATGGACATATTTGTGATGAAAGGTGTCCTTGCTACCTTTTTGTCTTCCCTACCTCTCCCCAGATAATACAGTAGTAACTCTGGTCTGCTGCACTGTGTGTTGTGCATGTTACTTGCAACCAAAAAAAATCCAGAGGGGATAGATACATCTAGTATCAAATTCCTGTTGTTTAGGCATCTAAATCTTTCTTGTCATGCCAAGCTTCCTTGAAGTCTAACAGAAAGATATAGATGTATTTCACCTGAACTAGCGTAGTCATCTGTTTCATACAGTCAGGAATTGTGCCAAGATGAATTGTGAATAATAAGGACAGGTAGTGGGGAAAACACAGAAGAAATGGAAGTGGTGCTTCCAGACTGAGGACTGCACACACAGCCTATGTGTCTCTTCACTTCTGTGAAATTCTCTTTGTCTGCAACTCTGACTTTAGCTCCTGCTGAACTTTCATGCTTTAGACCCTCATCTTCCTCAAACCAGCCATTGACTCTAAGCATTTTAAGAAGGAGCTATCACTTACTAAGCATATACTAATCTGCTTCCACCTTTTGAGATGACATTCTTCATCACTCCCACAGTATTTTAGATTTTCTGTATAAAACTCTGAAGAAAATAATGTGGATAAAACTAGCCTACGGACATGCCAAGAGGCTGTAAAACAGCTATATGTTTCCCCTGGATCTGATTTTACCAGGCTGGGATATGAACAGCTACACATTAGAGCCCTTGCTGGTGTGCTGAGGACAGAGATGGTGAAGTAAACAGGAATTTAATCAGTCCTGGTAAATGCTATTATGGACTTACAAGGAAGAGTACAATGATTGTATCTTTCACGAACATAGCAGAGTCTTATCCTTGACAAAAGTCTTTGTGCTATGTAAATCAGAAAGATTTATTTAATATAAATCTGTGTTTCAATTGAAAAAAAATCAGAAGGTGCCATTGAAGTGTATTTATGACATAAACTGACAAAATCTGGGACAACTTCAGCTCCTAAATTTTCTCATTCCTATGCTATCTTTGGGGTCAAAACTTTCCTTTCTTGGTACTTTCTTGCTAGCGGAAGGGTTTCCTATGTGTTTGTTTTTGCAGCCTGATTAATGGGATCACTCAGTTCAGAGCTCTAAGCTTCTTTCAAGTCTGTTATACCTGCAAACATTTTAAAAACACATTTTAAATTGCCTTTGGCACAAGTGCACTTTAAAAAATATCCAAGGGTGTGACAGTCAAGTCATAATTTAAGTGATTGGAACCTATCTTCTACATTTTGGCATGTATTTGTATATGCACTGTGGGAAAAATTGGCATTCTTTTTTTTCTTTTTGTTTGTTTGTGTAAGATGAAAGAAGGAAATATGCCTTCCCTTAACTGGTGGGGCAGGCAGGGCAAAGGCCACACCACAATAGCACTTTTTGTTTGAGCCTGAGTTACCTAATAGCTCAAAGCTCACAGAACACTTCCCTCTGCCCTGCTGGGAGGATGGGCCATCAGGCTGGCTCCCGTCCCAGAAAGAAAGTAAGAAAGAAAGAAAGAAAGAAAAGGAGCTAGCTACCCAATTCAGTAGTTCCAAAGGCTGGGAAGCTCCACCAGCCTGGAGCTCATATTTTGCCTGAGTCAGATCCGAAAGAAATACTAAAGCACCAGCACTGTATATCTCATTCTCTCTTTTTGCTTTCACATTCTTTTTCACTCTCTCTCTATCTCTCTCTCTTGCTCCCCCTCTCATTCCTAACCTCTCCTGCTCCCTTCCTCTCATTTTTTAAAAACCAATGAAGACAAGACTATTGCCTATATGGGCCTTAATCTTTGATCTATGGAAAAATGCTTCCTGTTTTTACTCCAGTTGTGGTCCCATGATCGCCCCTGCATTTTTTGTGATCCCACATTTTTATTAGTTCTAAGTATTTGCTTTTAAAATCTTAGTATTCCCAGATAACACTGATCTCATTTCAGGAGCAAAACATACTGAGATACAGGAAAAGAGCCGTTCTGTGCCATGCTTTCTAGATTTATTCTTGTGGCTCCTCAGCTTCATAGAAATATCATAAGCCAACTAGGTGTATCAAAACTTCTTTGGAGTTATCGTTTACTATTCAAAGGAATAATAAGTCATCTCCCATTATATGCATAAAGTTCAGTATCCCCTTAGAAGACTTAAACTTATTTTCTTTCCTCCTGCTGTTCAAAACTATCTGGGCCAACAAATGCAAAGCAAAAAAAAAAGTAAACTTTGAAGCTGAAATTTAAAGCAATGAAAGTCAGGAAGTTCAAAAGTTAATGTTCTTATGGCTCTGTTAACTTGGCCGTGTTGCAAATACATCATGCAAATACTTCAAGCTATTTTGTTAACGGCATATAGTACTGTGCCATAAAGCATAATAAAACAAGCTTTTTTTCTTTTCATGTGGAAACCATCTTGTAGGAGTAAGGGTACAGTGTATTTTAACTGCTGATGCTGATTTCTCTACCACAAGTCAAGTATCACTGCTACAAGATGCTTTTCATTTCGGTTCTGAAGATGCTGGTGCCTCACTGGGATCTAGCTTTCCCTTAGTTCATACAAGAGCTTACATACTGACCTCCCAGTAGCAGAGCCCAGCTTCTCTCCCAACTCATTTCCCTCACCAGAAAACAATGTCTTTCCCCCTTAAGATAAAAAATTGTCACATCTTTTCCATCCCTCATTTAGAGGAAATTTAAACAAATGGCCTTGTCGATCACCTTCTCTTTACTGCTCTTCACTATCCTGGTTTCTTCCTAGGAACATACCAATACCCAAGTCCAGTAACACTTGAACATATTCACACACCTGTTAAATACTCATCCTTGCTACAGATGATGAAACATATATGTAAAATACTCTGGTTTAGTAGATAAACCATTTTCCTCTCCCTGTACTCTTTTCTTTCCCTTCTATATTATTAATCTACATATTGCTGTGTGCAAAGGTTAAAGAAGATAAGCCCCCAAAAAAGTGCTTTAGTCTCAGTTAACAACCTACAATTTTTTAGCTGAGAGTTTCCTTCACTGATGCTTGGTGAACGCTGAGTAAGAAATGTCTACAGAGTCACCAGCTTCACCATCCTTTCCATCTAGTTGCCAGCTGCACTCTTTATTACAGAGTTAAAGGAACTTTAAAGACTAGAATTGTGGTTTTGATCTATAGTCAACAAGTTCAGGAGATGTCATATAGTGGAAAAGAAAGATTGACTGTGTCCACAATAGCCTGACTTGATCTGAACTTTGTACTAATTAGTCTTCAACAACAAAAGTCTTCATAAAAGTCTGGTCTATTTAATCATGAAAGACTATCTTACTCATATTCCTTACTCATATAATGGTCTGAAAGAATGGGGTGGAATAGTTTGGGTACATTTGAAGCTCCATGACATCTCAGTTTAGCATTGATCCAAAGACAGTTCCAAGGTTAAGATTTTAATTATTCAAGACACCAAGGTAGACACAAGCTCTTCCAAGTGTAGCCACTTGTTCACCAGTACCACTTTTACTTTTGCTCAGATATACTTCTGGTCAACTTTTTTTCACTGTTGTTGGTCTTATCCCAAATTTATATAGCTAGAGCTATATGAACCAGATGTAATCATAGGAGATAAGTGCATTGCTTCCAGTGTCTGACAACACAATCCATGCTGTGTGACCAGTCCAGCACAGGCATGAGCTATAGAATCAGAAGAAATGTTGATCCTTGCAGATGCACTTGGGAAAAGGAGAAACACCAGTGATATGCTGCAGCTTTTCACTACAATTTTTATCATTTATCTATTAAAAGGGACTCAGGTCACTTCCATGTCTTCTGGATCTCTCTCTGTCTCTCAGGAAAGACTACTGAGTTCAGTGGATGGTGTCATATGTGACAGACAGCGTCAGAAAGACAAGAAAATGTAACTGATGGTTACTCAGAGATCAAAAAAGATCATCTGACATCTTTCCTAAAGCAATTCAGCTCCACATCCTGACTTGAATTCAGACTGTGCATGATCTAAAATGTCAGCTTCAATTAAATTATCTTGCAGTTGGCCACTGGATAGTTTTGCTGTGTTTTGGGCTCAGGAAAGGGGAGGCTTGACTGTAGCTGAAGGCAAGGATCACTCCAGGTTGTTGACCTCTTCAGCTCCAGTGGATTTCTAGCATGTTTGACAGGAAAAAAAAGGGAAATTACTGCTCTAAAGGTTGATTATTTTGTCAGGAAGGAGACCAGTTGGTCACTGCTCTCCTTTGCAACATAGGCAGGAGTACCTGAGAGGTACCTCCCTGAAAGTCAGGAGTACCTCTGTGTTGAGCACATGTGCTGAGATCTGGGAACACAAACATGTAATTTGTCACTAACCACAATAACTGCAGAAAATTACGTTGTCCCACCAAGGTTTACATGGGCTCACACTGGTGCTTCCACCTTGCTCCAACAGCTATGAGGGTAACAGCCATAAGTAAGGGTATGGTTTATTATGTCCTTTAGCAAAAGGCATTCTCTGAGCTAGAGACTTGTCAAGCTTAGGACAAACCTAGAAAGATTTCATCTTAAGTCTAAACATGAACATAGTGGTTAGGCCCATTATCTTCAATGAAAGGATTCAGAATAAAGAAGGTGAGTATGTGAATATGCCTTTGTAGGATGGAGGGCTCAATTAATGTCTGAAAGTAACAGGTGGACAGAGCAAGAAGACAGGTTGGAGGGAGGATGAACAAGGTAATATGAGCAGGTAACATGAACACAATTTGAGCTCAGCACCTGCTTACCCATTATAAGCTGGCACAGTCCTGTAAGCATTGTGGAAGATGGGAATTAGATGGAGACCATGTTAAGACCGTATTGAAATAAAATAAATTACCAAAAAAACCCAACAAAACCCCAACAACAACAACAAAAACAAAAAAAACAAAACAAAAAAAAACCCAAAACACAAAAAAAACCAAACAAAAAAACAAGCAAAACCCCCACTACCACCACAATGAAAGCAAGAAAAAACCCTGTTATGATATTCCATAGTAGTTTTTGTCCTGGTAGTAGATCAAAGATATTCAGCCATAAATATCTGACATTTGAACAGATGGTATCTATGAATCTAAACAGGAACAAATAACTTGGTCTGTGAAAATAGCCCAAGCTGAAGTCATCAGCTATCTGTACAATAATAGTATTTTTTATATAATGCCCTGGGGCCACTCCAATTAGAGCCAGCTACTTAAAATGTGTACAAATAGCTAAGTTACAAATTAAAAAAAAAAAAAAAGTATGTTCAAAACAGAAAATTGTGGAAGTACAAGAGGTGAGAAGCACTTGCACACCACTTTCCACCTTGAAATTTATCAAGTAAATTGGCTGTATATTTACAGTAGACAACTGTCCTTTTCCATCAGTTTCACACATTTCTGTTCTCCCTCATTACTGAAGCTAATTTGTTTAGCATTGTTGCAATAAGTTCTAGCAGCTGTTGTAACATTGATAAACTACATCAGATAACAAAAAACTTTGGCAATGTACTTCAGTTAGAATAAAGACCCAAAAGAATTTTTCATAGCTCAAACTACTTGCTGGTCAAAATAAAATAATATGTTCTTTATGGCCCATATGTTGTCTAACTCTTGAAAAAAAAAATTGTTAGAGAAAAGATAAAATGACACACAATGTTGTAGTATAAATCTCATAAGCAAATGGATATAATCTAAAGACCTATTTACATGCATCTGAATCATCATGCTATCCAATTTATTTTATTTCTGGTTAGTTTAGTTTTCAATGCCTCTTCACTTCAAAAGAAGTGAAGAAAACATTGCTAAGAAAAAAGTCATTTTTTAAGGGTAGAAAAAAAAAATAATTATTTATCAGTGGCAAACCACAGCTAAAGCATATTTTCTAATAAGTGAATAGGAAATTATATTACTTATAATGCATGCATAGTTACTGCTTGTTAGTAAGCAGCACAGAAGTAAAATCCTACTTTATGAGACTACTTTCTACAAGCAAGATTTACATGTAATTCCTCAAATATTCCTCATATATTTACATGTAATTCCTAGAATATTCCTCATATGTCCCAGGTGAACTCCAGGGACATTTAAAACACAAAATTCATTAAAAATCCACTTAATATCAGAGTGTTAAAACGTCATCCAGGGAAATTAATCCTAAAAGGATAAAATACTAATTTTATCAGTATACAAGGATACAGCATATATTTGCTTGTATGCTAGTAACATCAACAGCCATAATTAGAAAGCACATGAAAAATATTTACAGTTCTTTTTCTTTTTCATTTTCTTTATGCTATAGTCCTTATAGTAGCCAGAATATCCTTATTTATAGAATGAAGCATGTAAATAAGTCCCAAGCCACCATCTAATAATACATTTTTCATTATTAGTCAATGGGGACAACAACCAAAGTAGCATAGCTCTTAAAATACCACAAGAAAGAACCACTTGACATATCATATATCAGCCCACATAAAAGCCACTTTTAGCCTCTTTTTTCAGATTTGAAAAATTGACTGCTTTATGCAAGTATACTACTTCAGCATATCAAAATATTTTTTACACTTTTAAAATATAAATAAACTGAAATATAGAATTTTAATTGTTTAAAGTTATGTTTTACTTTCAAAAAAATCTGTAAACAAAATAGTGGAATTAGCCTCCCAGAAACAACTCGTTGAGTTGTTGGGTTTTTTGTTTGTTTGGGTTTGGGTTTTTTTTTTTGTTTGTTTGTTTTCAAATTCATATAATTTTGCTTATATTTGCAGTTCTTTAAACAACAGGAAGTTACGTGGAGCAACGAGTTCTTCCAATTTATTTTGGATAGCTTTCTACACATATCTCAAGTGTTAAATAAAAAACTTCTTTAGTAGAGGAAAATATAAAAGCCCAGATTCTCTAAACTCTGAAAGCATTCAAAACAAAAATAAAGAGACAGCTTCAGAGTGAAGTATGAATTTCAGCTACCAAGGTCAACAGGCAGAAATAACATTATTTATATTGCAATTGATCAGCAGTACTTTCTACAACACAAGAGCGCATTCTTCCCAGTTTCAGGCAAACAAGCAAGTGTCCTTTGTCTCCGGCTTTCACATGCCAAGTCTCCTGCATCTTTCACCCCCCTCCCTTCTCTCCTTTCTCCCCAGCCTGATCCTGGAATGTTTTGGCCAGGAGGTTAAGAAAGATTCCCCCATTTATCACAACCTGCCAAGCACAACAGGGTCAGAGTCCCAGCCCCGGTCCCACCGCTTAACTAATCCAGCCCCAACACAGGCATGAAACTTCAAAGATTTTTTGCCACAGGCAAAAATTAGTCCTTATTTGCTTTAAAATCCAAGTATCAATCAAGTTAAACTCGGCTTCAGTGGAACAAACATTGTGAACATCCAGAGCAACATGGACGTTTGGTTCTTAGCTGTTACTCTAATTGAATGCAGAGCTCACCTGGAAAAGTACTACAGATAGTTTAAGGACAGCAAAAATCTGATCAGGAGGTAACTCATTTTATCCAGTAGAAAACTCTTGATAAACAGAGCTGTTCAAACACACATGAGAATATGTTTTTGTACAAGTGGGCACAAAATATATATATATTTATATTATATTATATTATATTATATTATATTATATTATATGTATACATATATATATATACACACACCATATATATATATATATAATGCATACAGAATTTGGTTCTCTGAAAAAGCTTCAGATTATTTTACCCGCCAAAGGTTTTAATAACTGTTCTACGAGATGATCAGATGATCAGCCAAAATTATGTAATTGTTAAGATCAGGTAATGACTTTTAAAAATATTCCTGAACTGAAATTTGAAGAACAGTTGCAGATTTACAATGACAACACACAGAGAATTTTGCATCAATACCTATGAAGAAAACCTTCAGTCAACTCCAGTTAAAACAATGTGTGAATTCTACTATTCAGACATATTGCCTACCACATTCTGTTCAGTCCAATGTAAACAATACAATAATTATGCTTTTTAAAATTAATGCAGGTTCTTTAATATATATGTTTAACTGCATCACTTTGGTCCTAAAATGAGATTAAATTGAAAAAAGGCTTTAAAAAAAAAATCTTCATATTTTCTTCAGATCTTTACTTATAATTGTATATTGTTTAATAAGGTATTACTTCAGGGCAGTTATAAAGTCTTGCATAGATTAGAGAAATCAACCACATAGATATTATATTTCCTGTGCAGCTACTGCAGAAATGTATAATTTTTATTATTTCTAGCAGCATACTTGAAAATTGAGTTCATAAAATAAATTTTTAAAAGTAAAAACTAGCATATTACCCACAGCATTAAATTCTACAAAGTGGTCACACACTTCTTATACTATGCTCTTCTTTTATTTAAAAATACTGAAGTGATGCATCATTGTAAAATTTTAATCCTTTGTAACATTTAATAAATAGATTTTACAATTCAAAGTTTAAAACTGAATAAAATGCAGCTTATTTCCTGTATTATACCACAATAAATGTAACTGATAAAGTTTGTCTAGCTACTTGCAACATAAAACAAAAGATCAAAAAGAGAAGTAAACTTACAAATGTGATAGACAGTATGCAGTGTGTTCTTTCACTTGCTTTCTCTATTTTACAGTATACTCAGACATCAAACTGTTTAAGCTTAGAAAATAATCTCGACTTCTAATTTCTGTAACATGACTTATCTTCCCCGTGGGCACATGTTAACACGTGTATACATGCTGGCATGATCACACAAACATACAGACACTTCCCCAAAGCCACATTCAAGTTCTTTTGCTTGTTATTATCCACATTCAGGTTGATATTATCCACATTCACACATGCATAATGCTTCTTGATTCTCTGTACTATTTAACAATCTATACCAAGCACTTTAATAAATCTAAAATTATCCTGGAAAAAGTGCTTTAGCGAGAACCGTATTTTAAATTCGGGGCTTCAAGATATTGCTTGCTTTATATACCTTTTCCAAATTGACATTTTATTTACTTTAGAATAAATTATAATGATACAAAAGGTAGTGAGACAGTTAAAAGCTGTTCAGTTGAAAAGTATTTCAGAAAATAGTGAGCAGTCCAAGAAAAGACTCATGTAACTGGATCCTGCTGCTTGCTGCTCACCAGACCCCAGGCACAAAATCGAAGAACTTACTGGCTGTAATAATTTATCATACCTCTCTCCCAAACAGGTTCCCTACATGTTACAGTTCCCTTTAGCAGTGTATGGCTGTTGACAGCGGGACCATACTGGGTTGCTCTTTCTTCCCTGGGACTTTGCTTGCTGCACAAGGATAATAAAACAGCACTCCCAAAGTAAATCCCCCCCGAGTCTGCCTGAATGAAACAGACATTTAAGAAGCAGTAATCATTCCGCCAGTTCCCACCGCGGCCCTCTGAAGGCAGCACAGCAGTGGCACTGCTGTGTTTGCCTGCTACATGGAGGACCTAAGGTAGAAAAATGATCTGAATACAACAGCAGCATATGTGCAGGGACTCCCTAGAGACGTACAGTTTTAATCAGAATTTATTCTCAATAAACGGCCTTCTCACACAAAAGTTTGAAACAAACTAACAGCAAAGTAAGACACCAATACAAACTCCCAGTGCCAACAGAGATAACCTTACAGAGCAACGTAAAGTGAACTCAGAGGGAGGACTGATGCTTTAGCACAATTATATTGCAATATTATTTTTTTCCATACTAATGTCTAATCAACTTAGAAATGGACTAAATAGACTCAAATGAAATATTAGTAAATCAAACTCACTTTATTTGCATCCACAGGTTTTGTAATTTAGCTCTGATTAATTTGAATTCAATTTGTGTCTAGACACCTGTCTCGGCATACTGGCTTTTAAGTGTCTCCTACAATAATGTTATTGAATAACAAACCAACGAACTGCTCACAGATGTGACCAAATGTGACATTGCAGCATATTACAGAATGACACATTATGTTCCTTACCACACTTAAGAATTAAACTCCTGTGGTAATAAAAAGCTTTTCCTGAAAAAAATTGACTGATTCAGTCCTGTACCTACCTAAAATGCTGTGCTCTAGGACCATTGTGAACAAATACACTGTTACAAGAATAAGTTTAAAACTGCTACTACAAAAAAGAAAACCAAGTCTCTGTTAGAATAGCATATGACTGTGCAATTAATACTTATATTTCCTGGTTTAACAATAAACAACATTTGCATGAATATCGCAAATTAAAATTCATCATAACCTTACCTCAGTTGTCTGAAGAACAGAAATGAATTCCCCAAATGTGCAAAGTCAGTTTCCAGGACAGAAAACAAAACATGTCATCTGTTATGTTTCTGTACAACAGCAGCTGAGATGTGCAGACGGATTTTCAGGACCAAAAAAACTTTGGCAGCAGTCAGCTAGGATTTTTTAAACACAGAATTACTGAAGACACTTTGTTCTTCCTTGAACTATCACACCAAGCCCAGCACAGTCCAGTTACTTCAGTTAACTAAGAGGAGATCTGGATAGTAAACAAGCTTGGCTCTGTCCAATGGCTTTCCCCACCCTTCTGTTTATAGTAAGATGACTTGCATTCAGAGGTCACCCCATCAACAGCTCCTATCTTTCAGTGGGTATCTAATGCTCTGCATTTATCCCAAGGCTCTTTTCATGAAACCACCTTCCTGGTCCCTGCTCGCCTGCTGTCACTGTGACACATCTGCTCCTTATTGTGCAAAGTCCTATTAAGTGTTAAAATATACAGAAAAGACGTACCTGGGCATATATTGTGCAATTAATATGGCTTTTTATAGGCACGAACCTTGTCTGCAAATATTGAAAAAATAGTTTTTTAAAGATCTAAGAAAGAATTCTGCCAGCAACATTCGCCTTGGGAATAAAAGAAATTCAGGAGCAAGGAAGATGGATGCCATTGTTTGATCTGGACTTTAAAACTTTTAGAAATATACCCCCAAAGGAAAATGCATGTGCCTATGCCAAATATTATTTACTTGAATATGTTAACATGGTGGAAACAAGAGATGAGGAGTGTCCTCAAGCTCCGCTGCAAAGTGTCCCAGAGCCAAGAAAAACAAGGGTCAAGTGCCAGGACCCTGATGCAAACACCAAGTCAGTTCTAGGCTGAAAGAATACATGGAATTGGCGGCTCTTAGGAAACACAGTAAACACACAGTAGCATTCAGACTCCTATGGATCTTTATGTGCTACTGGTTACGAGGGGTTTGTGAACCAGCAGGCAATTCTTATTTTCTCCATACAGTGTTGCAAACCAAAAGGACAAAGACCAACCTTACTTCTTCTTACTCTACTAGAAATTATTTGTCACAACAGACACCTCTAAATTAAGTACACCTTAAAATGATGTCAAGAACATGGTGTTTAGCATTTTTCTTCCAAAGTCTCATAATAAGAAGAATTGAGAACAGTTTCTAAATTTCTACTGATGTTTTTTCCACCACTTCTTAGCTATTGGGAGGCACTAGAAAGTTCAGACTTCTGTCACACGGAGACATGAAACTGAAGATGGCACTCTCTCCCCACACAAACACCAACTTGACTGCCGCTCAGAAATGCTCTTTGAGTGAAAGTTACACCTGCAGCACATTTTCAGCACCAGCTTTTGTCACCACTACAGCATCAAAATGACAGATAGTAACTTGGCTCTCTTAAAGCTAATAAAACATGACTGATGATCTGGTCAAGAAAGCCATGTCAATTCAGATTAGCATATTTGTGCCATCATTTGACAGGTCCCACATTTTATTATTAGAATGGATTTTTAGGACTGTAAGGGACACTAATAAATACATCCATCCAGATTTCCCAATGTCTTTTTTCTTACTTAAAACCTATTTATGAATTTTAAGTACAAAAGTTCTTTTTCATATGAAATCTTGTTCTGTTTTTAAAATATGCTTGGGAATACAAGGTGCCTCCTTAAACAGGTGCCTGTGAGCTGGTATTATCTCATTCACTGAAATCCAAGTAATCCTCATCTTACTACATTATGTAGCATAATAAAGGCCCAACTCTTTGACAATGAAAAAGCACTGGAGCATATATAAAGGACTAGGGAGAGCATAATCAGCCTTCAGAAGCTTTTGAGATTAGCATTAGATATAACCTCATTCGTTATTCACTTAAACAACAAATACATCAGATGTGGAGGCTTGCTAATGTGAGACTGATTGCAAGCAATTGTTTTTTCACCACCAAAAAAGGGAAACAAGAGAAAAAGCTATCATGGCAAATGATGCCAAGGGAAGACTGAAAACAACAGGACACGCACTGAAAGTGAGCTCTAAGGCTCAACTCCTTAGACACTGCTTAATGAACTGCAGAGAGCTTTTACAGTAGCAGATGAGAAACAAAAGTTGAGTTAAGGAGCATGCCAGGAAGTCTTCCCTCAGTGAAACCAAAGTAGATTTTTTTGCCATCCCATGCCACCATTTCACCTCTGTCCTTCTATCTTCAGCCATGGACTAACATCACTGGTCCCAGGAATGCAAGGACAAAATAAATGACTACCAACTTTCCTTCTTTTCCCATTAAAGCAAGATGGTTTTATAATTCCTCAGGCCTGGATACCTGGAGGAACAGTACACTCCCAGACACTTTTGAAGATGTTTATCATGTAGTGGCAATAAAAAAAATAAATCTATGACATAATTCTGTACACACAGAGGTAGTTTTGAGACTACATTACATCTACAGCAACAATTCCTTTCTCAGGATGACATGGGAAACCAGTGTCATAGCATCCCTGTCACTGATGAACTGCTCTGTCTGCAAACTGAGATTACCAAGACAGAGATGTTTTCTATGTATACATGAATCAGAAGTTTCTTCATGACCTTTATTTATGACTCCATCCTAAGGACACAAATGTGACAAAGGAAAACAGACGATATTTGTCAATAAAAATTGTACTAATCTGAGCAATTATGAAAGCATGAAATGTTAAATGTTGGTTGCAATTAGTTCTGCAACCAAAAAGTTTATACTTTAGAGCCACAATAGTGAAAATTATTTCAGGTACTATTTTTCCTGATCTTCACTTTGCTTTGTATATTGTTTTTCACAGTTTGCTTGCAATACGTGAACTACCAAAAAAAATAAGCTTACCAGCAAGACTTTATAATTTAAGTAATTTCACAAACTAAGAAACTATGCAGGACCACATAAACTCTAGTTACACTTAAACCCACAGTTTTGCAGACTAATAAAAACAGCAGTGGAGGTACAAAAGACTTCTCTACCTTTTTTTTTTTTTTTTTTTTTTTTTTTGTCTAGGTGGAGGAATTGAAGGAAAATGCTCTATTTATATAAGTAGGAATTTTTTTTATAAAGACATTAATGGGAGCATATACTTCTCTTGAATGCATTTTGGCAGTTGCTAAAATTTTACTGTGTCTTTGGATTTCATCTTATGACAGAAAATACTTCATTAGTACAATATTGGAGGGAAGAACACAAAGTGGCAGCACTGTTTGTTGCTATTGAGCAACCTTGTCTAATATCTTCTCAGAGCCTCCACGGTATGTTTTTCATGAAACATAGTGTTTAAAAGGGGCTGTCTGTCAGATTTTAGGTTGGTCAACAGTTTCAGAACTGGAGATGAAATTCACTGCCAAATAAATATTTTAGTAGACTCAGACCTTGCACTCAAAGAGTGTTTGAAGGCAATTTGATTAACAAGACCATACCAGACCCTGACTTTCCTATCCTGGGTCCTCTCAACATTTCCCTGGATGGCCAACTGGCTCTGGCAGGTCATGGCCAGCCTTGGGGGTGTCAACCTTTAGCCATATAATGGATAATGGTATAGTGATGCCTCCAACCAACCCAACTTTGTCAAAAATCTAACTTACTCAACTGCTTTTACCATTTTTTTATTAGCTTGCCTTTTTAGTTACAAAAGTGTCAGAAAGAGCAGATTCTTGGGTCTGAAATGCTACTCTTTTTCAATAAATTGAAATTAAATTTAAATTTATGACCCTCTCTAAGATGGTTTTGTTGTCTACTAATATTTTTTTGTTTCCTCTGAGCTGTACCTGTGACAATCTATAAGACCTTTTGGGGAGATAAACTGTCCTTTGACTCTGATATCATGAGTGCCTCCTACGTGCTTGTCTGTGAAATAAAGGGAATGAGGCAAATTAAATCATTACTGCTGTAATACTTCTATTGACATACAATACATATTTACTATACTCTTCAGACACCACTAATGTTCTATGTTACATTTTCCCTGGGCACTCTCCATCCTGCAGCTCCTTAGAGCAAAGTCTGAGGTATCAATCACAGTCCCCTTCCATCACCTTCCCCTCAGCCTTGCCAAGAGCTTCTTATCAGGTACAGAGATCAGCAACAATGAAACGGCAGATGACAGATGGATTTCAAGAAATGCATTTTTTTCATTATTGAAACTTCTACCAGAAAATAAGAAACATTTGATTTAATCTAAAAAAAAAAGGAAGCTAGCTAAATTCTGAGTTCAAATACAAAACCAGACATATAAGTAGATCAGATTTTCAAACAGTGATAATGGAAAAATTTTATAAATATAAGTAAGAATTCTACACTGTAAACGTAAGTCAGTAACAGCAACAAATTGCACATATTTACAAATCACATTCCTGAAGGAGCTCTAAAACCTCAGTTTTTAAAAACAGTTTTGTGGTCTTCTTAATTTGCCTTTTGTTTTCTCAGAACTTGCATTATGCAAGGTATTTCTGCCGTCTTGCATGTAACTATATAAAATGCAAGTATATATCTCCATGTTTTTATTTTGAAACATTAATGCCATAAACACAATGAAATTGTAATAACTAGCAATAAGGTACTTTCTGCCTCAGCACCTCCATCTCAGTTTCTTCCAATGGTAGTTAATTTTTTCCCAAAAAGTAGTTATTCACATCTCATTTCTATGTGCCATTTTAAGCATCACAGTATTAATTCTGATATAAAACCAACAATAAATAAAATCCTCAACTTTTCAAAATGTATGACAAGCTCACGGTATAAACTTTGTGAAATGCATTCTCATATAATTTCTCCTAAAAGAAGTTATCTTTTGATAACTTAGTATATCTTTTTGATAATTTAGTTATCTTTGATAAATTATCTTTGATAATTTAGTAGCACATTATAAAAGTATAAATTGAAGCTCCCATTGACTATAATGTGGTTTTAGTACCACATTTTCTATGGCGCCAATAAAGATCAGTCATGTGTCAATGATCAGTGCTGGGCACAAATATAATCTTAACAGTGAAAGCTTAACATTTAGTTTTTCTTATTTCTCTGGAGCCAACTTCAGTATAATTTTCCATGTTTATTTTATGATCCTCCTCCCAGCACACCCCCAATTATTTATTTAAATAAATACAGGAGATAATTACAGTTATGTTAAAGCTAGAAAGGTGCTCACATTTTTGAAACAGCCTGGAAAGCTGCAAGGGAGCTAAGAACTTGAGACTTTTGACTACAATCAGCAAATCATATTTTTAAATCATCTTAACCATTATGCACTCAAAGACTCAGTAAGAGTGCATGAGTAGTTACTGCTCTTAGCCAAGCCACCTATTCTAGGTAACATCCAGTCTGAGAAAACAAAATTGTGTCCATTTATATCTCTCATTTTTTCAGATGGGTATAATACTCTCCATTGCTTGTGCTAGGAATTTGTTTTTGTTTTGCTCTGCTCCTTCAACAGGACCTCCTCTTTCTTCCTCCCTGCCTTAGTACACATAAGGCGACTTCATTGTACATACTAAGAAATGAGGGTTTAAGGAATGGTATAAGAGGTTTTTTTCCTTTAAAACAAGGGCTCTACCCTTGCTTTAACTTACTGTTTATCTTGAAAGATGATTGGCATCTCCATAATTACCACGGACCTCCTCACCACAAAGCAAGAGCAATATCAGGCCCAAGACAAGGAAAGCAGGGATTCCAAAGCTGTGGTATGCAAACCACTTCAAGGCGATAGTTTTGTGCTGGGGCAGGCGAAAGCAGGAGCAGCAGCAACAAATCCTGACATTTGTGGGCACAGTGCTGGGACTCACACTGTTTATTTGTGCCTGGAGCAAAGCCTAGCAGGCCAGGGGAAGTGCTTTTTGCATGAGGGAAAAGATGGTGTTTGGGTTCTGACTTAGGAGACATGGGAATTAAGGAATGGCTGACTCACCCTAAAAAAGATCATGACTCTTACATGACTCCTTTCTAGCAAATAATCTCTTTTAAACTATCACTTTAAGGGATTAACAAAAGCAAAGTTTAACTGAGGTCACCTCTCTTACTCAGACTGGTACGTAAATATGTAAAAAATTCCATTGTCCTTTCTTCGAATATAAACTTTAAGTGCAACATGATAATTTTAAAACATGCATTAAAAATAACCTAATAAAAAAAATTGCAAAAGAAAAAAAGAAATTGCAAGGTCTGTAGTTTAATAATTGCCTGTATAGCAAAAGCTCTGGCTGTGAGTGAATGAAGCTTATCTTTCATAAATTTAGGGAAACCAGCCACTTTATACAGAAATAGTTTTTACTGCCTTAAAACCTTGAAAGAGAGCCTTAAGTAAAAATTATTGGCATACATGAGTTACATAGGGTCTGGTTACAGTGAAAATTCTTGGGCTCCTACATGTCTGGTTATGAGCATGGCAGAGACATACCTGGTTTACCTGGGCCAGTTAATTTGGTCTGTACTAGAAACAGCTATCATCCTACAATTATAAGATCTTAAAATATCCTTTACAAATTTGGGCAAAAGATAAATTAATAAAGTTATTTTTAAAGGAAATTTTTATCACTCTATCTACAACAACCTTTATTCCTAAAGTCACTGAAATGTTAATAAAGAACACATACTCTGAAGCTACTGCTGAGCCATACTAACTATGCATCTCAATCTTTTAATTTGAAGAGATTAACAGTTAGTTAACAAAAAAAATTCAAGCATCATACTAAAAAGAAAATGTTTTAGCTAGCTTTTCTGGGTGGTTACAGATAACACGGTAGCTGTTAGGAAGTTAGCATACTGCATTTTTAGGCATGTATCTGTTTCTAAAATCATGCCTTAGATACATAATTTATTATAAAATTTCTTACATGCTTTTTTTATTTGGGTGAGTTCTCCGTTCTTTTTCCATTATGCTTACAAAAAATTATAGCAAACATGATACTGATAATTTTATTTTACTTTAAATCTTCATGTTTTTTTACTCATCAAAGCATCAAAGAGGGACTCGCATGGAAGTTTCCATTTTTTCCTTTGTTTGTGTTGGCAGCTTTACCAGTGGGAATTACAAAGAATTTCACAGCCTGGCAAAGGGAGGAAGTAACATCTCTATATCCCCAAAATTAATCCAGTTTTCAGCAGCTTGCTTCTTTTTCTGCTATGCTACACTGTAGGCTTTTATTCCTTTTTGTCCCAGTGACAGCTTACTGCTTAACTAAAATACAATCCTCCCTCTGCAATTTTATTAAATCTAACCTTTGCTTCAAGCTGTTACATTCTAAAGCCTATGTTAAGTTTTTTAGTCCTCTGCAATGCAGAAGCATATTCTGTTCTCTAGAGGCATTCACTGATTTTGTGTGGAATGCACCACAATAATCAAAAGCAGAATGTGGGATTTTGACTTCTGTAGGTAGTTTTGCTAAAATATCACTTTATTAAACTTACTAAACTCTGTAGGCTTTTTAAATTTGTAGAACACCCTAAAATTCTACATTTCTTCATATGCAAGAATCCTTCAGTATTTTTCAAGCATGCAGATTTACAATTGGTAATAGAATGTTATTGACTTGTTACAGCACTCTCCCTTAGCTTCAGTCTACAGCTATCCATGACACAGCAGCAAGTTTTCACCCTTGCTGTATTTTTTTGCCTACTTTTTCTATTCATAAAAAAAAGTTTTAATTCACTGCATCCAGTTTTCTTCTCATCACACTCGCAATGCATCTACAGTCAATGGGGTTGCACTGTTGTAAAGGAGAGCAAAATTTGGATCAGGATACAGATTTCAACACCACCCTACTCAAAAATATAGTGTTTCAGAGATTTTCCAGCAACTTCAAAGAAGAATCATCTTACAAGTCACTAGTGCTCCATCAAACATATTCTATCAAAATAACCAATTTCTCAGCATTAGCTCAAGCTTTTAGGAGAATTTCTTGGTTTAAATAGTGATCTCTCTTTCCAGACACAAGTACAGAAATGCAGATTAAGTTGCTTTTACATGCTATTTAGATTTGCATACATAAATGAAGAATAAAATATCACAAATCATATTATTACATAACACGATTCAGAAGAATTAATAAAACCTGATTCCTGACACTCTTGTGAGACGTTCATTAAAGTTATTCAAATTTGATAACAAAAAAGCAATAATTTTAAAAGCCCACAGTGAGGATTTTTCTTACATACGAATATTTTTATAATCCTAAACCAGATGTCTGAAAATCTACATTTTGAAATGAACTGAAACACACACAAAATGAAACAATTTGAAGAAAATCTAGTAACATTTGCAGGTGAAAAAAATTTCTGTCTGGGAACCAAATGCCAAAACCTAAAAGGACACACACAATAAAACGTTAATGGTATTTCCTTGTAGTAGCCCAAAGAGATTTTTTTAGGCTTTGAAGGTAACATAGCAATTCTAGTAATTTAAATATTTTTCTTTTCTCTCAGACAGACACAACTGTATTTTGGTAATTTTTATAATACAAGTGTTTTGGAGATACATATTTAAGAAAAATATTTCTTTCAAAGTACTGGTTTCTATGCCAATAAGAGTATTCAATGCAATCTTTAAAAATGCATATGGATATGCACGTGTGAATTCTTTCAGTGGCTTTAATAAGATTATTCACAGTATGCAGTTAGGCATGTGTGCAAATGACCACATGAATGGAAACATAACTGAAATACTCTTGCCAAGTTTCTTCCAGGTATTTCAGATCTCTTTTCTTTTCCAGATTTATAATGCTTACTGTTTTCAATGAAAAAGACATAACACTGTAATATGTGCAATTAGAAATAAGACTTGAGCCTCACAGATATTTCTAGAGAGCTACAAACACTTTAAGATATTACTAAAAAAGTTATATGGTTCATGAAAATATTGCATCAGAGATTTTAAACAATTCAAGCATACATACAGCCACACACATTTAATCCACTATAAATTTTTTTGTTTTAACAAGAAAATTCTATAGGAATATTTTAAATACCTCAAATTGCACATCTGAGAGAGGAAATATGCAAGTTGGTAACTCAAATATCTCCTACAGTAAAGCACAGCTATTTCATACAAGAAAAATTGTGTACCTATTCCGAGAGCATGTAATTACTGAAGAGCAAAACCATGTATGCCAGGTTTCTGCTGATTTGGCCCTAAAACAATCACATTTGGACAGAGGCAGGGCCCAAGCAACTTATACCCTATTATTCCACCTTCTGTCCCTGCCATGACCACCCCAGCGTTGAGGTCCTTGCCATGAGGGATAGCCCACCGAGGGATAAAAGGAACTTCCAAAGAGCAACCCTAGTGGATTTTTAATCAAGTAAGGTCCTGCCTGTGCCTGCACAGAGGGCAGAGTAGAAAGAGTCACAAATGAAGTCCTTGCAAGAGTGCTTTTTTGAGAAGAGGGCAGGAACACCTGGAAGTAGAAGGAGTTTTGGAGGTTTTTTTTCCCAGTGAGTACTGCAATTCAGAGCTGGCTAAGATCTCAATTTAGAAGATATCAGCCGCAGTTTTTCTGCCTGCAATCTCTATTGCGAAATAGAATACCAGATTAGATTTTTGATTTATGTGAGATACAATGCCGTATTTATGAAAGAGGAAATCACTGTTGGTTTGAAAAGTAGATGCCAGAGTCCCTCAGCTGTCCAGTGAAGTTTTGGACCAATCTGCCAGGATGGGAAGTTCACACTTACCTTTATACTCTATGGATTTGTTGGTGTATGAAATATACATATTTATATCTTAATATTTGTGGATGGTATTATTTTTAATGAAATTATTTTAGTTATACAAAACCTAAGCTTTTATCTTCCATGTTTCCTCTAGTAGCAATGTATTCCAAATCTTTATTATGTGTTGGTAAAAAAATAATATTCTTTTTATCAGCTTGAATTTAAGTTTCTCTTAATACTTCTAAAACTGCAGTTAGACTGACTTGCAGTCTCTATTCTAGCCATTATTTCACATGCATTACTGCATTCAACTGTCAGCTATATTTCTTCCAGTCCATAAGCGAAGGTTGGATTTTTGAATGTCTTTACTAATTTCCACTTCCCACATATTAATTCTGCATTTTTTCCAAATTGATAGCAGATTAAGAAAGTAGAACTGAAGGCAGAGCATCCATTTCCATATCTCCCTCCATGCTTTTCTGTGGTAACACAGAAAGATTGGGATAGACTCAAACCTGACCACTGAGTAACTTTAATATAGATTTTATGGGAGGTTATTTATGCTGTCTTGTAGAGTATCAAACCTCATACCTACCTAACCAGGGAAGGAGAGGGGAGGGTAGAAGGGTCTACTTATATTTTAGGGAACTACAGTACAACTCTACTCCATGATTCTTCATGAATAGTTAATAACAAAGATCAACAGCCCACTTCAGAGAGCATTTTAGTCCTGAGACAGTTCCAGCACAAGACCCTGCAAACCAAGACCTAATTCACAGTTGCAGAAGCTGTCCTTTCATCAGCTGACTTCCAGCTTGGGTTCCTCAATGGTGAGTTGGGATTCAGTGGGATGACCCTGAATTTTGGTTCACGAAATAACTATATAAACCTAGATGCCTGAAGCAGTGCTGTGAATTTGTGGGTTTTTTTCATATTTAAAAATCACCAAAGATTTTGCTTTAGTGAAAAATAAATGCAACACTGGGAGCATTGATGCTGATAGTTTAGTTTTTAAATTAAAATCTAAACTTCTGGTTTCTATAATAAGATTTACCATACAGACAAAAAGGGAGGGATGACCACAGATTACTAGGTTAGTTTTGCAAGCTCAGAGGGATACATTGTGTCAGAGTTGGTTATTGGGAAAGGAACATAAATAGGACCTGGAGGTGTACCAAGACAAAGTGTACACTAAGGAGCTCAAAGGGAGACTCTGGGTGGACAGGTAGCTTGAAACAACTACTATCTGAAAAAAAATTTAGGAAATCATATACAAAAAGAAGCTGACAAACAATTTCATAAGAACATGTGTAAATGAACAATTAAATTAACCTTGGAAAATGTTAAGTAATGTTTTCCATTTGGCATTAAAAGATCATACAGCTTCCTACTGCATGAAACACTATCTTGCTTTTCCTGAATCCTCATCACATGACTTCAAAGATGAAGATGAAATCAGGGATCCTTAAGGCTGAAGGCAGAAGATAGATTTCATTAGGTCTCTATTTTTATGAAAAAATACTGGATTCTTAGGTTTCTGGAGTTCAAGAAAACAGTTGAGGAACCATTCTGTAAAATTAACAATATAAAACAAACAGAAGATGTTTTCTGAAGGTCAGATTCAGATAGTTAATTGAACTCAAAAGGTATTAAAATGAGAATGAATATAAACAGGAGCTCTGATAATTGTACAAAAGCAGAAAATAGAAAATACAAGATTTTTAGAATTTACCCAGGAATTTGGGTACTAAATCATGCAGGTGTTTGAAAATCTGATTTCAAAACCAGAGATTTTGTAGTGACTGATCACACTAACTAGGTTAAATAGAAGGAAATAGGATTAATTTCATCAGCATGAGAGAACTGGCAGTAAAGATACTGACAGAGTAAGACAAAAATCACTAATAATTGTGACATGGAACTCATTACCCAGAAGCATCTTTCAATTTTTTTCTCAATGTTTAAATTTTACAAGGTTTGAAAGTTACCAAGTTATGAAGAGCTGGTTCATGAGCTGATTCATGTAATTCAGTGACCATCCAACTTTAAGAAGATGGTCTGAAAGTCTACCTGAATAAGACTAAGATTTCTGCTGAAGAGGAAAGGAGTCCTGATATTACCCATGAAAACTATCCAAAGGTGGGATGAAAAACTTAGCTTTCTACAAGATTATCTTGCTACAGAGACATCCAGGTTTTTAAAGTGCTCTGATAGCATCTAGAAAATCAAATAATTAAATTTATCAAAACATTCCAAAAGACTTGTGTTCATCATATATAAACTGTCAGAAAAGCCACATTACAAAAGAAATGTATTTTCTAATGTTTAAATAGTGTGTATTCACTGTATATTTAAAAACCTACATTATTTTAAAATTGCATTTGTAATTTTACTATTCCATACTAACACTAAGAATTTCTAGAATTATCAAGAGAACAAAATTTTTTTAAATAGCCCTATTGAGTTACTATTAAATCCATAAGAACTTCAATTTTAATCTCAGACATAAATAGGAAGAAAAATTTGTAACTATAATTAAAGATTGAAAAGTAAACTACAGAATCATAATGCAGTGAACAGATTGTTGTTTTATAACATATAATGTATAAAATGCTGGAAATTACAGTTTTTTAGATAAAGTCTTTGTTTTCATATACACAGAAATTAGATTTCACAGATACTCTTTAAGTTTCAGATTTTTTATCAAGTTTTTCCACCCCTAATGTAAGGAAATTCAATTAAGATATGTAAAAGCAGTAAATTTCCTCTTTACCAGTCCATGTAACGAAAAAAACAATAGCAGCCGAGCTTTACTACCTAAACTAATTTTTGAAGGTTTCTGGTACACAGAACTTCAAAAGTGGCTATGCAAGAAGAAACCCAATTCCCACTCAGACTTATTTTTTCAGAGGTCAGCAATTAATTTACTTGTAACGTCTAAAAATCCTCCTTTATACCTTCCAACAACTTTAGGTACCAGACAGCTTTGAAAATCTCTCCCAGTGTCATGACTTTTGCACTAAGTAACTGTGATTAATAGTTCTCTTGTATAACACATACTGTAAACTTGGATGAAAATATTTTTGTTGTGTACTCAAACTATTTAAGACTCATTTATTTTAATAAAAAAGATTACATACTATTTTTCTGCATTTGGGTGGAATTCTGATTTGCATCCAAATTTCAAGTTGATCCAAATTTCAATTTCTACAACGCAGTATCATTATTTTAACAAAATATAAACTGAGATTCAGAAACTGAGTATGCCCATAAAATTACATTAACTATCACTTGTTTACCTAAACGCTTATTTTTCAAGTGTCATGCAAGACAAACTGTGAATGACAGGGGTTATAAAGGAAAAGAAAAAAAAAAAGAATTCTCATAAAAAGCCAGAGGAGAAAGGACTTTTTTTTGAATGGGTGGTTCAAATCATGGTCATAATTGGTGTTTTAAATCACTTTGAATTACACCAGACAACCCTGGGAAGTAGAATGGCTTGAATTAATTCTAATATCTCTTAAAGAAGAGCAAGACAAATATTGCTCTGAAGGTCTTGTCTTTCACCACTGAAGTCAAGAGCAGATCTACCACAGATCTCAGAGGCCATATCCAGACTGCTCAATAGTTTGTCCTTGTTAGCTTGATTTTTAGTCTCTTGATTTTTGGTACGGCAAAACAGGCCCAAGACGAGTGATCAAGAAACATAAAGTAGACACATTTATATCTACATTCATTCACAAATTGTAGATGACATCTTTACATGTATTATTTCAGAACTGAAATTTTTAAATATGTTTTGACTTAGAAAGATGTTGCTGATACACTGAACCAACAGGAGAGAAGCTGAACTGGTAATGTAACTGAAAGGAGCACACATTAATAAGCTAGTTATCCACTCCTATAGTAACTTATACCTTCTTTTGGCTCTTTGGTATGTAAATTAAAGTGACTGAAACCAATTTACATTCACATGGATACATCAGAAAGTGAGTGGAAATCTAGATTGGCTGAGCTTACAAATTCCAATTTCGTGGCAAGTTAGACATCTCACCTAAAATCTCCTTATCCATTTATACATAAGGAAATGTGGACAAACCCATTATGGAACAGACAAAGATCCAATGAGATTGAAAGCAAATCAGTATGCAAAGGTGATAAGCCTAATGATAACATGGTTTCAAATGGCATATTTTAAACTCAGTGGGAGCCAACTGGGACTTCGTAACATGGAAAAAGAAAGGGAGAAATCAAAATGCACTGGGCTTATGTCCACTTAGAAGCTGTGGGGAGCAGACACTTCTCAGCAGTTAAGGAAAGGCTGAGTTAATGGCTTGGGTGTTGTTTTGACTTTAAGCCAAGGCAATTAGTGCACTGCACAATATTATGGCTGTCCTGCCCAAGAGGACTACCAGCATGTTCTGCAGAGCTGTGCTCTTCCAAGTAGATCATGTCCAACTGGCCAAAGTTTAATTTTGGAGCTTAACAATGATACTAAACATTTGCCCAGATCTCAGTATGTGCTTGAAGAAAGAATGGGATGGAGTGTTAAATATATAAAGTATTGCTATCAAAGCTGTCATCTACTGAATGGATCTGGGAGAAGCTGGACAGAAAACTAAAATCTTTAAAATAAATCCACAGATCACTGTGATCATATGATTTTCCCTGAAAGCTACAAATTAATTGGATCAGCAGCAACTTTGCAAAAACATACACACTTGGATATGAGTGCACACCCACCCTCAAAAACAGACATCCTAACATCTGCCAGGCCACCATGCCAGAAGTGAGTTTTCTCCTTTCTGACTGGATAGTGTTATTTTTATGTGCAACTGTTGAACAAAATATTCTTTATAGCCCTTGGATAATAAATCCATTGAAAACATCTAAGTGTGTGTGTATGTGCATGTGTGAAATAGTGACTCTTCTCTGAATGTTTCCAGCTTCCATTATTAAAACTTGATTTGTTCCAAAGCCTACAGCAGTTACTTGGAAGACTTCTTGAAGAGTCAGTGAGCTTTGGATCAGCCCCTGGAAAACAAAGCCAACTTCAAGTTTGATCACAATGCGGCGGTGTACATAGGAACCCAAAAAATCCAGTGTAAAAATCTTGGCTGCTAACACAGAGTGGAACATGCTGCATTTTAACAACACAGTGACAGAAGGGATGACTGGCCAGAACTGGAGAGATTATAGCACAGGCCTCAGTGGCTCAAAACCAAATGTCTGCATGCACCCTGTGCTAACAGAGAGGGTCACACTGCATTCCAAGCTTTTTGTAAGGCTTTGCTTAAGAACATAAGATCTGTTTGAGAGAACAAGATAATACACTGAGCCTAATATCACATCTCCATCAGATACTGAAAATGTGTGAGAAAAGGGAAATTACTTGACCAAACTACTCTCTGACCCTGCAGTAACTGAGAGACATTAGCTGAGGGACACTAAAGAGCAAACTTCATCATCTACTAGTGGGATATTTAAATATTAAATTTGAAACCATTATTAAAAAAAAAAAAAAAGGTTGTGGTTTTTTTTCCCCTTTGATGTCATCTAGTCCCTTTTGACCATTTAATTCCTTGTTTCCTACTTTCTAAATTTATCCTTGTAAAGACCTACTCTCTCCTCCTAAACTTATTGAACATCCTCAAAAGCATTTCATGCATAATACTACTGCATGCCTTTTGGAAATTCATAAGGAGCTGATCAGCCATATTTCCATCACTTGAGAGACTTCTAAAATAACAGCAGGGCAACCCAACCTATTACTGTCTTTTTTATCATTGCATAAAAGAGGAATTTGAGAGGGCTAAGAGCCACACTGAATAAAAAGTTCATTTTGAGCTATGTATACTGAGCAGATACTATAGTCACATAAACTGAGAATTTGGTAAGATTATGATTCATTAAGCATCAATCTTCTGACTGAAATTGCACCTTAAGTGCAGCCCATGTTGGCTGCCGAAGAAGGAATTCCCTTAACTTAGAGAAATATGTTCACATACTTATTCCCTCATCTATTGAGGACCAGTGGTATCTGTCTTTTCATGAAGGTAAAGGCAAAATGATTCACTCAGGGCTCACGGAGCATTTGTCATTAGTAGCCATAGGAATAATTTCTCCTATGCTAGCCATGATTCTCAGATAAACTCGTGTTAAGGCCAAGGAATAAATTTCCTTATAACAGAAATCATAATACAATCACTAATGTAATCCACATGAAGACAGAAATTACAGCACAACATAGGAGAAGCATCACAAGCGTGAGAATATGCATATAAAAATAGGTCTGCTAGCACAGACTACTACAAAGCCTTGGTAATTTGGACCTCAATAAATTATACCTACAGTACTTACCTCTAAAATGCACTAATGATAAATACCTAGTATGGATGAAAGCAAAATCAGAATTTATTTCTGGAATAATGAAGGCGACTGATTATAAAATGACTGATCCATATGAAATGCTAGAACATCAGCAGTTATTCATTAACAGAAAAAGGACTAATATTCTTCCTTCAAGTTTAAAACAGAAGCCAAATTCAACAAAATAGAGATTGTGACAGAACAAAAAAACCCAATGCAACCTCATGAAAAGCACTGCTCTTTTAAAGTAGGTCCTTTCTTAGAAACAGAGCAGACACAGCTTCCATTTATTATTTATGCTCCCTTGTGCCCATGTCAGCTACTGATTAATAATTAAAATTAATCTCATTAAGGCAGATTTCATTACAGGATAATTTAATTAAATGATGAATTGGCTCCCAGATGTCACCATTTGTGCCATCCTTCTAAAAGATGTTGCTGATGAAACAGATTTATAAGGTTTTAGTTCTAACCTGAAAAGCTATATTATTTAACAGATTTATAGCAGTTTTTCACAAGTAAGGCACATATCCTGAAATAGAATTCAGATAATAAGGTGAGACAGTCACTTCTAAGTATAAACAGAGGTATATGTGTGTTTCTGTATGGCATGAGGAAGGATGAAGTCAGCTTCAAATTTATTAAATTGAACTCCAGTACTTGTGAGGACTCTACATATCTGCAGTTTCTGCGATGTCTTCCTTGTGGCACAAAGCCGCTGAGACAGCTGAAAAGAAATATTTCAGATAGGTTTGCAGAAAATTATTTTGAGTTTCTAGAATCAGTGTTTCAAGACTTAAAACAACCAAAGGAGATGAATGAAAAGATGCCACTGGTAGTAGATGAAGCTGACTGTGTCATACTCCCCACTACCCTTTTTCATAATGTTTTGCCAATTTTCTCTTGCTACTTAACTAAAAAAAAAAAAAAAAAAAAACCCAAAAAATCAAAAAAACACCAAAAACAAACCACAGAAAATAAAACAACAATGGAATAACAGCTGCTAGTAAGTCAGCACTATCAAAACGGTCCAGAAAAAAAAAAAGAGCTAATAAGGGTATTTCATAAGCAAACAGAAAAAAAAGGCAGAGAGGATGACAAATAGGGACTTAAAATACTGTGACAAAAAAAGGTTCAAACTAGTGGAAAGACATTTTCTCTAACATTTCTTCAGTGTTCTGTATCTCCCAGTGATAGGTTACATTCCACAAAACCTCACAGACCCTTTTAAAATATTTTAGTGTAAGGAAAAATGAAAAAAGGAACGGAGCTGAATTGTAAGAGTGCACCATTCCAATATGTGCATATCTGGGCTAATGATGCTATTTTTAGGCAGCTACATTTGCCTAAGATATGATCATCAGCCTGCTCGCCATCTGCTGCATATATCTGCTTTCCCAAAACACACTTAAGTGTAGGAAAAGTACCACCTATGTTGAAATTCATGATCACCAGATGATCCTTGAATATATCAGAGAGAGAAAAGAAGGCAGCATAGGCAAAGTCCCAACTTGAAGCAGCATTCTATTCACACCAGAGATGACTCCAAATAAAGAGGCAAGTCCTCCAGCAGTATGGAAAAGCTTTAGTTTTAATGTTTTTCATTAAAATACAAAACCACCCTGAATACTTTGGATGTTGAAGCTGCACCTCCCTTAGAAACATAGAACTGTTTTGGTTGGAAAAGACCTTTAAAATCATCAAATCCAACCGTGAATCCAGCATTGCCAAGTCCCCCACTAAACCATGTCCCTAAGTACTATATCTACACATCTTTAAATACTTCCAGGGCTGGTGACTCAAGCACGTCTCTGGGCATCCTGTTCCAATGCTTGACAACACTTTTGGTGAAGAATTTTTTCCTAATATAAAATCTAAACCTCCCCAGCACAACTTAAGGTCATTTATTAATGTCCTATCACTTGTTCCGTGGGAGAAGAGAATCAGGGTGTCCCTCACCCATTCAAACCATCCAAACTCTGCCCACAAGATATCTGTTATCTGCTGATAACAGAGCTCTCAGTGGAAGGAACATCAATGCTCCTGTTTCTGTCTGGTAACATGCAAGGTAGCCCCCACTTATGGGTGATAAATGTGCTGGCAATTTTGATCACCAGATAATTTTACTGAGCAGCTAGATGTGCTTCAGAAACTAACCAGCCAGTTGTCAAAGGCTAAGTCTAGAAGAACAGATGTAGGTATTTAGAACTAAATAGAATCTTGAGCCCTAATTTACTTTTATATGAATGGGGAAAGATAGTGCCAAAGAAATCAAGAAAGCTGTAATCATCTACCTGGTGGGAAATGCTGCACATATGAAAATGGCTATTTACCAGTTAGATCTGTGATCCACCACTCTTTGGCTTGGCTTCTTAACTATGAGCTGCCTGTGCCTTTTTTTCTATGGTTGGGAGAGTGCTTTCCAATAAAACAGTAACAGAATGGACTGCAGTAGATAAATACATATAAATATACAAATGTAGCAGAAAGGGTGCTCAATTTCTGTGTTCCAGAGGCATGAAAAAAGCCCCACAAATGGGCACACATCCAGACATACCCCACCAAATGTCTTAACTTTGTATGTCCCCTGAAGTCATACAAGACTTTACTGTTGGAAACTTAGTGTTGAGGACAATATTCAAAAGGAAGGAAGGTGACTAGAGTGTGACTGGAGTAGCACATGTCAACATTTAAAACTACACTTCTCAAAAAACACTGATTGTAAGCTGTCATTCTTCTTGATGTCTATCTCTGCTTCTGCAAAAAACCAGAAATGTCTTAAATTGCAAGCCTGACAACTCTTATCTCTTGTTTTATCTCCATGGAGTGGTGTATCTTTGGTTTTCTTGCAAATATCACAGATTCTGCCTGATTTCTTATACAAGTTGTAGAAAACTTGCAACGGCTTGACTTTTTTTTTTTTTAAGTAAATTACAACTTTATTGTGCAATTTAGGGGACTTCTTACATACATATAGAAATATCTAATTCATATAATATGTGTATGAATTTGTAAAGCACTCATATATAATTTGTCTTTGAAGACTCCAGATATAAAAAACTTTTTTCTATAAATCTCTTATCATCTACAAAATCAACACACCAGTCTTTCAGCATCATATGTCTAGGCTTCCAGCAACAATCTACTTCTTGAAATGTGAAAGACAAAGCCACTGTTTACTCTTGTCAATCCCTTGGCTTCACAGCACATTGTAACATCTCTTCCTAGAGCTATATTATAATTATTGGGAGGAATTGGTTTCACTTCGGCTATTTAAGTTATTTAATATCTCATCATTTTAAAAAATGTAATTTTCTGTGAGTATAGAGCAGCTATCATGTAGGTAGGTGTGTATTTACACTTTAAGGGATGATTCAACAATATTTTCATACATAAATCCAGGGTTATCACAAAATTGTTGATTTAGCAGAAGTGCTAGTTAAACACATCTGCAGGGATATACTCATCTCCCTTCCTTGATGTCTTATCTGTCTCTGGTCTCCTCATTCCACCATACAGGGGAGAGGGTTGGAGAGAAAGAGGAATAGCCACCTCCTTAATAGCTGCTTTGCTCTGCTTCCAAACATGTGCAAATTATGTGAAAAATTACAGTCAAAGTGCTAACTGGCTTATAACCTTTTAAAAGGGATATGAGTTATGTGGATGAAAAGCTCACAATGTCAGGCTGTAATTAAAAACTGGAATTTTTTATAGAAGCTACATTCTTTCATTGCTTTTCTAGCTTGATCTGTGATTTTTGGGAAAACTACCCCAAAATGTACTAAAAACATCATGTTATTTTAAGGTTATCAGAGAAAAATTTCAAACAGGAAGCTTCTGCACTTAAAATTTTTCCTCAAGATATGAAGGGTCTTTGTAACTCACCACCTTTTGAGCAGTATAATATATACCTCCTTATCAAAATTAGAATTTCTCTGCTGAAAAATCTACCCACAAGTCAGATAAATTCTCATTTTCTAGAATTCCATGGTTCTGTCCATCTGAAAAACTAGAGGAGGAAAGTATGCTCTGTAACTGTTCTCTGGTTTCAGTATTTTTATTGATGATTCATTAGTAGTTTTATAGAAAAAAAACCCACAACATTTTCTGGGATAACTCCCATCATTTACTTGGTGGTTAAAGCTGCTGCTATGTGTCTCCAGTTTCCCACTCTACCACCTTTCCACAGATCTTAACTCTGGGCTGGGCTCAGCATCATGCTTGCAAGTTTGCCAGCCAGCACAGACTTCATCTGTGTATTCCTACTTTGCACCACTGCATGTTGCAGACATGCCTGGTTCTTCAATGAGACAAACTTTCCTGACAAAATATAATGGCAAAACAAAAAAAAAAAAAGGCAAAACAAAACTGAAATTCTAGGTTTCCAGACAGCAAACCTGGACAGCAAAAAGAAAAAAAAAAAAACAAAATAATCAAAAACCAACAACAACAAAAAAGCACAAGCAAAATAAAAAACAAAAACCAAAACAAAACAAACAAAAAAAAACAACTAAAAAAAGTCTATCACAGAGCAGTTGCAAATAAAGGTGTGTGTATATCTTTATATATACATAAATATAGGTAAGTTATTTTCTACATCATTTTATTGTTGCCTTTAACATAATATGCCAGTGAGTAGATTAAATGTTAATTCTTTATTCTTGTTCTTAAAGAAGCCTTTAGCAAAGTCCTTTAATATTTTAAGGCATTATCATGTAGTTTTAAACACCATGATGCTTACACTCCAACTTAATTGCCATACAGGTAGGGGAAAATTCATTAATCCCATTGATTGAGACTGCATAAATCAAGGGGGGATTTTGCCTACTACCTCTAGAACCACATACTGGTGGTTTAAGAGAGCAGCAATTATGAATTTAGTTAATTCTACTATTATCCTATATCAAAATAGATATACATCATCAGTGTAACTGTGTATAAGAAATTATGCTCAAGTCACTAAACTAAGGTGGAGGAGGGTGTAATTTTCTTTCTACTACACATACCTTGGTCACTCTTGATTCAATCTATACTTCCATTTTTCTGATGAGGAAGCTTTTTCTCAGCCAAGAAATGAGTGCGACTGAGGGTATGCAGAAGGTAAGCAAAGACACAAGAAGATTAAGAGAGTGCACAGCCACCCTGTCTTTGAGCAGATAACTGCAACTACTGATGTCTCTTGCACAGAAACCATTTTATACTAACTACAGAATAATCCAAAGGAAGAAAGAAGATATATCTTACTGTTTAGATACCATAATATAGATGACACACGAGTGATTTCATGGTCCAGTCAGAAGAGGACAGCAGTTGATTGGTACTTCAGGTTGCTTTACCTAAATAAATTTCCTTCGCATCTCATTCCTTGCCCTTACTTCTCTGAGACAAGAGAGCAATGCTAACTACTGTCACCAAACAATTCTCTTACAGAAAAGAAATATATAAATAGTCTTCAACTATTTTACTGCCAGACCCATGAACCTGAAAGGGCAGAGGTGGAAGGGGAAGAGCAAAAACACTGGAGCAGAAAGAGGAAACATTTTCCTCTGTAGTTTTGCCCTGTGCTCTCGACCCCCTCTCTTTAAAAAAGAATAGCTTGTTTCACTTATATCAGGAGGTTTCCATCTACTAAGGACATTGATTATAATTACTTTTGATTGGCTTCCTGGAACTAATTTTATTTTACTCCTATTTTTTCCAAACTAAATATAGTTATGAAAACATCACTCAAAAATAGACTAGCTTCTTACTAATCTATCTCTGAATGACTTTCCTGAAGTTTATCAAGTCAGCAAACAAAGCTTTCTTAGAGCAAATTATGTCTTAATAGAATTGTAGAGGTTACCTCAATTCGCTAGCAGACCAAGAAGTTAATAGATACTAATTTTGATGTTTCATCTTACAGGCAAAATATAGTCCAGCATCCATTGGATAATTGGATACAGAGTAAAACAATAACACATTTACATTTTGAGGTAAATATTTTTCTGTCAAAATACATTTTTTCTTGCTTTACTGAATAATAAACCCAGCATGTTTATCAATAGTCTTTCCATCAGTTATTTATCAATGTTCTACAAAGGGTTTAATGAAGAGTTAATTATTAATGAAGAGTTGGAATTATGTTAGGGTGTCACTAATAATCCAAAGACCTAAAAAATAAGGACAAATATTTTTATTTCAGAAGCTTTTAGTAAAATAAATGCTACCAAAAATACGTGCCACTTTGTAAGGATGAACTTACAGAAGAATAAGTCTGAAAAGTTAATTTAAGAACTACTACAGTTCTTAGGGAAGTTTTCTTCCAAAAAATACGGGTTTCAGTTCTGTTCTTTCCAACAAAGCCTTGCGAGTTTTACAGGAATTAGGTGAATAGATAAGGGTCCCCATTTTTTCTCAGCTGGGAACTTGGGCAATGCTTCTCCATTACCACAGCCTGATTCCAAAGCTACTTTAATTCTTAATGCCTTAATCACTTGTGCTTACTAAATTATTTAAAATGTTCTCTGAACAACAAAGAGAAAGATCTTCCTTTGCAGATAATGAAGCAAAGGAAAGTTCTGGTTTCGTAGAACCTGAAAGGTTAAATGGGAAGCTGAAGAAAGATGCCCTTGAAAGTTTTGTTTTATTCCTTTTGCCTTATTTTATAGAAAAGACAAATAAAAAAAGATGGGTGAAAAGATGGGTGAAATAGCAGCAGCAGAGTTGCCTCCCAGTTATAAATTTCTTCCCAACATGAAATCATTGTTTTTCCTGCCTCTGCTAATTCATGATGTCTCATGATACCTCCCTGCTCAGTTCTTCTTGTACCTCAAGATGTGGGTTACCAAAGTATTACAGCACCACAGTCCCTAAAGGTTGTATAGGGACTCTGAATCTTCTCCACAATTACCTCCATGAAAATGTTATTTATGAAAAGCTATTAAACAGGCAGAAGGTAGAAATATCTTGAAAAGAAAGAATCCAACCCCCTTTCTGTTGCACCAAGTTTATGACTTAAAACCCCTGGTTACTAGCAAGGGATAAATGTAAATATGAGAAGGAAGGGTCAGTGACTGCACAGGAATGGGACCTGGGCATGGCAGGTGGACTGGTGGCTGTGTCAGCCCTTTGGACAACCTGTTTTCCCAGGGCTGGAAAGCACTATCAGAGCACATACTTTAATACCTGATGACTAGAGGAAGAATATACTCCATTTTACCTGCTAAAAACTTTCTTTAACATGACAAAGCACAGAGATGATAACATTCAACCAGCAAGTACTACCATCCATCCCAGGGAATTTCCCACATTTTTTACCACACAGAACACAGGGGCCTGGAGCAGGACAAGGAGGGGGAGGCTGGTCCCTCTCCTTTGGATATTCATCCCTTCTGTTCACAGGCTAAGTTTCACTCCTAAGATAATTGCTTTTGCAAGGTTTATGAAATATTAAGCATTCTTCAAGAAAAAAAAAAAAGAAAAAAACAAGCCTAAAAGGCTAAGCTGTGTCTGCCTGAGCAATGCAATAGTTAAAAAGGCTGTTAACTATGCAACAAAAAAAAAAAACCAACAGTTTGGAAGAAATGGTAAAACTATGAAATGAGCATAACCACAGAAGACCACAGAACAGCTTTTAAAATAATAATAATAATACTTTTTAAGTTAAATTACTTTACCAAAATAAAAGGCCAATTTTTTCCACTCATCCAAATATCCTGTCTTATATATGTATTTACTAAATTTTTATTACAGATCAAGTATAAGTAATATTTTGTGTTGCATGAATATATAGACAAAGCTTCTTCGTTCTTGTGCATTTTTTTATGAAATGCTCAACAGAGACCTCAAAGGAAACACAGGAACCTACCAGAATTCTCAGAATTAACAAACAACATGGAAACTACAGAGTTTATATTATTTGAATAACTACACAAAACAAGACACCAAACAAATCTTGAACCATATTTGAATTTTATGTATATACAACTACTTATGTGTGGTAAATAGAATTAGTGATTTTTTGATTTGTGACCTTCTTTTTTCCTTAGTAGAAAGGCAACAACACTAAATCAGCAATACATTATTACTACACATTATAGAAATTATCAAGGGTGAAATCAAATTTATTGCAGCTGTAGCACTTCCAAAAGAGAACAGGAATCTGGGTCTTTGCCAAAGAACACACTTTGTGCAGCTGATCACATGATTTTAAATAACTAAATTAATTTTCTTGTAAAAATAAAAACTAAACCCCACTAAATATCAAAACCAAAGGGGACAAAAATGATTTCCACATTGAGACAGCTTGCTTTAATTTTTTTAACAGCTGCCATGACATCTAGCTTTCTAACATGAAATGCAAATATACTTTCCAATCAATTATATCTTTATTTATTCAAAATAAAAGGATTTAGGTGATGAATATAATAAACATAAAGGCCAATTCAACTCACAGATGAATCTGTCTTATCAAAAACTGAATTTAGAGCACCAGAAGACTTGCAGAAAGCAGAAATAGCAGAAAAAAACAACACAAACACCCTAGTTTGTCTCCTAATATCCACCCCCAGAATGCCCCAGGTGGGAGATTACAGTCCACATGCCAGTTATTCTTATGGGCTCCAATTCAGAAAAGCATACCTACCCAGGAAAGCACTTAATTAAGCACATGCTTATATACTTTTCTGAATCAGGTCCATGGTACCATAGGAAATGGGTATAACAGATACAAAATGCATGAGTAAAAGAAACTGCACTTAGTTTCATAGCATAAGCTTTCATTTATGTACTCTTGTATGTTTTAAGATATGATGCACTGTTTAAAACATATTGCAGCTAAGCACACTCAACTGTAAAATGCTGCATGGACAAAAGGAGATCTGAGTATAACCATACCCCGGGACCTATTCAGTATCTCACATGCCTCATCCACTAGAAGAAATGTTGCAAAAGTTATTTTTCTTTTTTCTGGGCATCTTCAAGCATATTAGTATAAAGGGGACAAATGGCAGGTTACCAAAGAGTTGTTGGAGTTCCAGTGGTCTGGAACTACTGAAACACACCTAGTTAAGAGTCAGTAAAAAGAAGGAGCAGAGAAGGAAAGAACTCTGTACGTGTTTATTAGTCACACACAGGAAAGATAACTTCAAGAAGCCCAGATATTTTCTTTCATTATCTGCACTGAAGAGCACGAATTCTGTACTATTGCTTCTATTCAGTGGTACCTTATGAGAAATACAAAGTTGAAATGAAGGTGGCCATCATCAAGCAAGGCTGTCCAGCAGATACTTTGAGCAAGGCTGGAAGTTGACTCTGGGCACAAGTGGGTCAGATGGATCAGACTGGTAAGTCTGAAAAATGTTGAGTGTTGAGATGCTGTTATATCTGCATGTGATTATCAGTCAGCAGGAAAGCCCTGCAGTCTGCACTGAAGAAAACCCAGTCTAAGAATGGTAATTGTGAGTATGTGTGGGAATATGAGATGCCTCATTTTGTTTCAAGTATTTGTTTTGGTACAAAAGGTTACTTTTTTCACCTAGTTCATGCTGATTTTCTATCACTTAAAAACACTAAGATGACTAAAAGTATATAATAGCAGAATCATTCAGACCATTCCACTGAAACCCAAAGTTTTAAAATACTCTGCTGCCCTTAAGAGCTTTATCCAAAGAGATAAAGATTAGATTTGGAATCTCCCTTGCTGCAATGTGTCCATAATTTTAATACAGGAAAATTAAAGTGAAAAGCTGCAGTTTTATTCCTTGGCAATTTTTATTAACACTGTAAAGGAACAGAAACTTTAGTAGGTACTGGTCACAGTAAACTTTGTACTTAAAAAAACAGAAGCTACAGACACTCTCACAGCCTTACTATCATATTTTGCAAGAGCCAATCCAAATGCAGAGGGTTTTGTACAATTCAGTTATTGAGTTAGTCACCATGTTCTGTGAAATAATTTTGCAAACTAATATACACAGGCTAATGAGATACTGTTGTCTACTTACACTTACTGAAACACAACCTTACGTGACTAAACCAAAGGAACAGTTTTCAAATAGGCAACATTCATAAATTGTACACCTGCTTATCAACCCAACCCTATGTAACAGAAAGGTGTGTAACACCTGAGCATACTAACAGGAATGCAGAGGTATTTCAGGGAGAGAAACAAAGTTCTTTTCAAGTCTCAGCAGCACGACAAATCTAGGACAGAAAGAGTGCAGGGCTGCAAATTCTGTATGCCAGTTAACACGTTGGTGCCATAGACTGACTTAAAGTTTCCGAAGGCTTTACCTTTCCTCATGCAACAATCATTGAAGGATCTCTAAGGCATCAGGTATCAACTCACAAACCCATGCTATCACACAGCAGTTTCTTCACTGTGTGCTTTACTATGCCAAATAAGGACACAAGAATTCCTCTTTGAAAGTGAAATACTTTATCGTGGGCCGTTCATTCTGCTGCTCTAAAAAGCCTAACACCTCCTATAGCCATACTAATTAGGAACACTCTACAGTTTTTTCTTCATGATTCTCTATAACTCATTCTTTGCATGATTTCTCTTAATAGATGACATATACACAGAGTGGTAATTTATAGATACGTGGTGGGCACACAAACACACACACCATTACAACTTCAACAAGCATGACCAAGCTCAAAAAAAATTGGCGTATTTTCTCTCATCCTTAGACTGAATTTGCTGAAATGACAGACATTTCCAGTATGAACTATAAAGCCCTAGCACATCAGGTGAATAAACCTGTTAATCCTGCTGCATAATACAGTGGAGGTTCTGCAGGGTTCGTTTTGGTTACCATGTATTTTGATTCTTTGTTTAGTGCTGCTTTGGAAGCGAAGAATTTTCTGCTGAATTAGCAGATGTTTACTGGCTGATCAGAATTGAATAGTTAAAATATTAACACATTTCAGTATTTAAATTGTGACTTTTTTTCTGTAGATGTAAAAGATGTTTAAACTGGTTTCCACTAAATTTTATGTATTAAAATATTTGTACTAACAGCAAGTGTGAAAATGGCATTTCTTCATATGATATAGAGAGTTTTGAGTCCCCAAATTAGCTCTTCCTTTGCATGCAAGAAAATAATGTTAAGTTACATGTAAGTGGAGCACACTGCTCCCTGAAAGGGCAGAATCTGCAGTAAAACTCTGGTGGCCTTTATTTTAATCTACAATTTCTTTCCTTTAAAGAGAGTTTGCAAATTACTGAAGTCCCAAGGAAGCAATAACTCTTAAGCCAAAAAGTAATAGTGGTCTTGGGCACTTATTCTCCTATTCAGTATATACAATAAGAATGTTTTAATAAAGATGACTATAACTACTCAAAAGTCGTGTCATAAGAATGGGGAGGGCTCTCAACTGATGGCTGAAAATTTTATGAAATATTTATTTTTAAAACCACAGAATAAGATCTATATTGTATACACTGCATAGTAAGTCAGGTAGTTTTAAATCCTAGAAGTTTAATGATTTTAAATGTACAATACCATATTATCAGTCTAAAACAATTCATAATATATGGCCATTTGTATATGTAATGTCAGTCACTGTTGTCATAATTAGAGGACCTTTGCTGGCATGGTAACAATTATTCTTCACAGTTAATACATATTTTCTGCTAATTATAAATGTTTGTTTTTCTCAACTACAATAGATGTAAAGATTTAGTAATTTTTCCATAATTATAAAAACTCTGGAGTGCATGTTTGAATAAAATAAAGAGTATATAAATGTGGTCAAAATTCAGGAACTTCATTCTTTATTGGGGCAGAAAGTGGATGCCATTATCTGATAGAATTACACTATAAATCTTCTGGTAGTAAGACTACCAAAGTAAGACAGATGTTGGATGGTTTTCAGAATGTACTGACTGGAGACAGGATTCAGGATTTGCAAGCATACAATGAGACTACTAGTGAACTTTAGACTGTTATTCATCATAAGCTAGATTCTGGAAAAAATTTTGACTTCTCCCAAGATTTACTCAAATATATTTCAAGTAAAGTGTGCTTGTACTGGACAAAGGGGAAAAACAAAACAAAGCAAAAGACAAAAAACATTTTAAAACATCTCCACTAGCCTAAATACTAGTAAAGAAATTCAGTTTTTTCTTCACTGTAGCTTACCTTATTCTAAGGTAGAGGAGGAAAGAAAGATAGTTTGCTGGAACAGACACATTATTTTCCACTCTTTCTTATTATATCACCTCCAACAGTTTTTCATTAGAATGAAGAGGATAGATGAGGACAGACTTTTAGTATTCCCTTTTTAGCAATGCAGAATAGTCTTGTCAGCTCCAGAAATAAATTATTTTTCATCATTTTATTTCCATTTGAAAGGTAGCTACAGTTTTTCTTTAAGTTTCTAAGATGAATCTTTTCTCCATTTCCCTCTTTTAATCTGACATCATTAAATTTACAACTTCTGGGATATTATAACCTCACAGTATGTACAATGTGATGTCAAACGGGAAGGTCTGGGAGGGATGCCAAGTTCCAGTGAAGCTTATGGATGTCAGACTCACAAGCATAGCTGAGTTTGGCCTTGGATAATTCACTCATGGTCTTTCTCTAATTTAAATAGAGGCATTTTCATCTGAGAAACCAGAGTTGTACATGCAAATTTACCATGTGATATTACTATCATTTATAGAGAAGAAGACAGCTTACTCTTTTCCCCCAGCTAAACTGATCTTTCTGTAGACAAAAAAAGAAAAGAAGAAAAAAAAAAAAAAAAAGGAAGACAGTGGTAGAAATTCTTCACATAACAGTAACCACTTTATGTAGCCAAATGTAAGTGTCTCATCTTCATCTCTGTAGCAGTAATCAGAGACAAGATTCCTCCTGAGATCCTCATCATTGTTTCTGATCTCTGCATTGCAATCCTTCTCTTTAGAGGAATGAACATTTGCTGTTGTTACTAGAACCATGATGCTAAAGAGGTAAGAAGTTGTAATAGCAGTTCAAAGTCGTCATCTGGCTTCAGTAAAACAACTTTCTTTATGTAGCCCATTTCAGCTAAGAGTTACAGGACACCCTTGCTTAGAAAGAATTTAAATTACAGTGCCTAAGCAGTGATGGCTCCAGTTAAATCCATCCAGTTCAAGAGGCCCAGAAACTTGCACTGCATAGACCTACAAAAGACGCCATGCACAGTCAAAACTTGCAGAATCTCCTCATTTGAACAACCTAAAATACCACTAATGAAGAAAAACAAACTTCTTTATTTTCTTCCTCTCACTACCAAGGGCATTGCTTATCTGGAAAAAGACATAAGCAGTCTTTGGGAAGGATGTTGGCTACTGATAATGGCAATAAAGTTTCAGACCCCAAGAAGGTAAATGTCTGTTTCCATAGAACTATAAAGGGGAGATTGCCGGTGGAGTTTATCCACTGTGTTGGTTTTTTGTTTGTTGTCATTTTGGTTTTGGTTTTCCTTTTCCCTGAGTTTCACGGTACACCCAGTATGGGTAACGTTTCTAAAATGCACTCCCGATTGGACTGGATCATAAACGTTGCTATTTTCTCTCATCTTTCTCTGAAACTACACCAGCAACAGGTATAATTTTTGAGTGCTGCAAAACCCCCAGCTGAAAATTTCAGATGTTTTGAAATACTGCATCATTCCTACTTGGACACTTCATCCTGTATTCACCAAAGACCTCAAAAAGCGTCCCTTGAGACTGCTGGAAATTGGAGGAGGACAACCAGTAAGTCAGCTCCTGCCCTGAGGACATGCCAGATGGATTTCTGTAACTGGTGATTTTAAAGAAGCCATGCTTCAGCCCCTTTATAACCAGCTGGCATCCTTCCTCTTCAATGCACAGCATGTTAAGTGAACCCAGAGAGCAAAGAATAAAGCCTGCCAGTGGGATAATTGCAGTTATTCATTAGGTCCATGCTCTTACAGGTAAACTGGGTGAATTTTGCAGCATGATTTGCTACACATTATATCCGCAGCACTATTATTGCAAGATCAATGGAAGTACAATTAAACATAAAATTTAACAGAGGAATACCTGATGAAGAATAGGGTCTCACTATCATGAAAAATTAATTCATCCATGAAGGAATATGAAGCACAAGCTTGCTGACCATTATCATTGCTTTTTATCATTACGTATTTTAGCACATAGACCGCACCAAGATTTCCTTCTCTGGCAAAACAAACAATTTCCCATACACCATTGAAGACAAAGGTAGCAATTAGTACTATCTAAATATACCTCTTTTTCTCCTGTCTTTTTTTCCAGTGCTCACAGTACCCCTTAGGTCTGCTTGACACCCTACTGATAGGCTTTCCACAACCTCTGAATTTTACAGATGCACAACACAGAAATAATTATGTTGTGGTCAGGCTCAAGATATGTATTCAAATTTTGTAGACATAAAAAAGAAACATCAACAGGTTGACTATAGCTGCATGGCCACAGAATGTGTAAAATGCCCATTTTCTAAATTATTTTCATCAGTATGGAGACATTTAGGTAAAAATATAAAGCAAAAATATATATATAGATACATAGTATAAAGCATAGATATATTTCCATATCTATCAACTGCAGTCAAATAAGTGACTTCTTCAAAAGTTATTATAATTGGCAGGAAGTTCTGTTAGGAAATTATCCAGTCTTACTTTTCACAGCTCAACACCAGCACTTTTGACGGAACCCTCTCTAAGGTTAATGTCTGAAACAAAAGACATCCAACTGAAGTGTACCATTACTATAATACATCTGCTACCATGGGCATATTCTGAAATACAGTTTAAATTACATTAACTTAGAGATTTTCAGTAGATAGTGTAGTATAAGGTTGTCAAAATATTAGCTAATTCAGTATAAATTTAAATAAGGTATTATTTCAACCTGGAAATTTCATGCCAATGTTGACTCTTTAGGGAAATCTTATTCGTATGTCTTTTTGTCAAAATTAAATACTACTGAACTGAAAGAAAGAGCTGAAGAGTTGATGAGCAGTGATACATCTTGTAACTACCCTTGATCCTAAAAGAATATTTTCTCTACTGTTAATTTCATTTTGCAGTTATCTCCAGATTAAATTTAGCAAGAAAAATACAAAAATTTCCTCCATTATATTTAACTCTGGATTCCTTGACATAAAATCAAGTTATATGCAAAAATCAGTATGGTATCAACTCCTTGGAAACCTATAATTTTTGCTTGTGGTGCCCTGAAGAGCATAGTTTAAATTGTTATTTACTATATTTATTAATAAACGCATTGCTCCCTCTTATGTTAAACCCTTTGAAAGGACAGAAATACTCCATGGATTTTATTGCAGAATTGTTTTGTTTCAAAAATTGTCATACTATCAAGTCTACTTCACATCTGAAATTAAACAAACTAAAAAGGAGGAGAGAAAATAACAGCCCATTCTGCTCCAGCAGATGCCTTTGCTCCAGCAAAGTCCTGGAGAGCAAGTTCAGTCGAGGCACAGGCTACTGGAAGAATTCTAAAAGTGAGGAAAGAATCCCTAAATGAGTGGGGAAAAAAGCCATGTAGAGGTCTTTCTACTTGCTCAAGAGCCACTATGAGGATCACCATTTAGTGAACAAGTTATCTCATACTTAATCCTACCTGAGGTGATAAATGCATGTATCTACTCAGAATCATTAAGCATGGAATTCCCAAAACCAGTTTAAGAACACATTACTCCCTTTTTTTAATTACAATCATGGTCTGACTTTTTTAAAGAAGGAATTTAGTATCTCACTGTGGCACCCATCAACATGAGGTTCCCAAGCTGTGGGTATTTATTATGTAAATCTCAAATATGTTCAGCTTGCATCCCATTTGATTTCACTACAAAGCCATGAGCACTCCCTCAGGGAAGGTGAAAGTATCACAAACTGAAACTTAAAGTATCACAAACTGAAACTTAAAAACCTGTACTAAATTTTAACAACATTGCTAACTGTAATAAGAAAATTTTTCATTTTGGAAATAAGCGAGGTTTGCTTCAGCTGCTTCCCTTGTATAGTTTGACTGAATCACCTAAACAAAAACATTTGCATGTGGCCCAGACCCACAGACTAAAAATTCAAAACCAAATACAGTTTTACAGAATCAGGAATGATGAAAAATTTGCACTATAAGAGATTTTTTTTTCATGAAGGAAATCACACTAGTCACTGCTTCCACTACAAAAAAATCAAACCAAACCAAAACAACAAAAAAAAACAAGAGCCAAAACCAAACAACCAAAAAAAACCAATAAACCATTAATTCCCCTACATTTAACTTAAGATTCAGACTTAACATTTCATCTCTCTATTATCTTAGCAAATGATAGGCATATGTGCCTTGGAAATTCTGTCTCTAGGATTTTCCAAACCACAGTCTTCAAGTGCTGAGGACAGGAGGCAGAGCAAGAGCAGGAACCAAAGAATCCTTAGGGATTAAAATGCAACTTTCCTCCATATCCTCCTAATCAGAGACACTCTCCCAAGTCCCTTTCCTGTACCTTACCTGCTAGTCAAATGGACAGCAAAGAACATACTGAAAATTGAGATGAGAATGCCAACTGCATACATCTGAGCCTAGCAATGAGTGATGCCTGAATAAAAACACTGTGTTTAGTCCCTACTTTGTAATCTGATTTGCAGCAAACTCTGCTCCTTTTAATGCTACCAAATTTAACTTACAGTTGTTTTCAAACAGAAAAAAGTAAAACCCCTCATATTCTCCATTAATGTTAAAAAGCATGTTATTTGGCACTGGAAACCAGTATCTTGTAAACTTCTTTCAGAAATTGGTCAGAAAAGCCACACAACATACTGAGCACTGATTAATACTGATTAAAAGTTCTAAATTGATAATACATATATTATATTGTACTACTACACTGAGCTTTGTTAAAGTGCTGTTTTTATTCCTGCTAAAAATCTAGAAAATATTGTAACGTTGCTATTTACTCTAAAGAATTGTTTTTTTCTGGTGTATGTCAGTGACAATTCATGTTATAAAGAACTTCTGACCATATGATTGTTCAGATCACTTAATACATCTTTTTCTTTCACTACAGGAAAGAACACTAAACTTTTTTATATCAGTCTCAGAAAGAGAAAGAAATGTCTTCTCTGCCTATTGCCCAGACACAGATTTTTCATCTACAAGTGTTAGCAAAAGAACATGTTTGGTCAGCTCAGCCAGCAAGTCGTATTGCATTTAAGATTCAGGCTTATCCAAAGGTAGTTGTACCACCACCCCCTTTTTTTTTTTTTCCCTTTTTTATTTTTATTGTAGACAATGCACCTGGAAAAAGGGAGTCTCTTGACTCCACTGAAACATTATAATCTTACTATAGGTGGCCAAGGTTTTCCAGGGTAAGTAAATTTTCTGATAAATATCTTATATTTCAGGTACAGGTTCCTAAACACTAGAGGAATATATATATATTTCAGAGTATTTCTCAGCCCTCTTGCTATATGACAAATGACAAACAGCTTATCAGGGCCTCTGTTTAACAAAATTCTGGCCTGGTTTTGCCTTAAATGCCATGAAACTGGTGTCAGTTAAAAGAGAGACACAAAGAGAGAAATATGACAAACTAGGTCTGTTGCAACATTTAAGAAATGGTTTATTCATCCAGCTCTTTTCCTTGCAGAAATAAACTTAGTTTCACACCTAGAAGTTGCCTTTGTAAGAGAAACACTCCAAGACAAAACTCTTGTATCCCAGCTGCAATGCTCCTTCATATTTGGGTCTGTGCATCTCTTGGACTAAAGCATGCTCAGCTGCTGATGAAGTCCAAGTGTTGCCATGCTGCAAAAACAATATTCTCATCTTTTATCAGGTGTTGCTTTCAGGAGCATGGGGGATAAAAAAATCTTAAAACCCATTATTTTACTAAACAATAGATAATAAAGAAGCAACACACTTTCTTCAATGAGATCCTCTGAGTCAAGTTCTGCCTTAAGTTATATTATGGTAAAAATATTTCCATTCACTATAGCCGTAATATTTCAACACTCAATTTTTCCTCCTTTAAGCTGCTAGATATTTAAGTTAATATAAAAGAATTCAAAGGTGTGAGTGTTGTTTAATGGGCCTCCGTGTGCCCAATATTTTTAAGACATATTTTATAAAATATGAAACTAGACTCTTCATCTAGTGTCGTTTTAGTATTTAAAAATGTAACACTCTTCCCTGTCATTCTTCTCATTTTTAATAGGATCTGACTTGCAAGTCACTCAGCTACTGAGCTAGAGCTCACAGAAAAGTTACTGCAGGGAGAAGACAGAAACCATGACTGTTATATGATGCTGAACAAATATTAGCAATAGCCACACATCATTCATTCAGAAGTATTTCCTAATAAAATATTTCTGAAATTATTGCTTTTATTTTGTACTAGATTTCCAAGTCTTTTTCAGAGAAGTATTTAAGCACATGAGAAACACCATTTATTTCAGTGAGCTTAATCACATCCCTTAAGTCCCACACATTCTTCAGCACTGCTGCACCTGGACATTTTACAAAAATCAAAGGGAATAAACCAAATATATATTTAGTGCAATACATACTTTTCAAGTGAAAATGTAGGCATAGCCATTTAACAGACATGAAAGTACTAGTCTTTTAGCCTTACAAAATGAACAGGCTAGAGAAGATTGATTCACTGGTATATTGTCAAATATTTTGTGGCATTACAAAATTCTGATTCCTTTTTACTGAAGAAAGTATTTCTGGACATTTCTTAACACTGTGAAAATCAGCAGCCTAAGCTGATACACAATCACTATCCTAAGGAAATCATATTATCATTTTGCATTCACAGAAGAAAGGACCAACATGGACAGCCTTGGAATTTTCATGATTAACCCTAAATTAAAATATAGTCAGGAATACCAATCCTAACAAGCTGTGTAGCAGTTGTGTGTGAGTCCTCATCAGTACTCCAAGGATAGCATGTGACAACAGAACATACTTCTTTTATTGGCTTCCCTTATTATTAAATACACACAATGCCTCTCCATTTAATCCTCTGATACTGCCTAAGTGACATCTCCCAGGAGACAGGTGGAGAGCTGGACCAGGGAAGACATGACAGTGCCAATGACAGGAACATTTGTTTGCCAACCCCTCTTCTCATCACATCTTGAAAGGTTACAAGCCATGGACATTCTGTTGGATAATTTCTGTAGCGATTATCTATTTAGTTTTTAAGGAAAAGTGCTTTCAATTCATAATTTTTATTGACTCAGAAGGAAATGCACATTTCTATTACCGACTGTGTGCCTATGGTGAAGATTTGTATACTTGGCAAATGCTAAACTGTGTTTTGCCAACAATAGACAATTCATCTAAACATGGATCAGCTCAGTTTATTCCACATGCCAAAATGCATTATCTGCTTGTGAGTGTTGTCTTATTTGGTTTGTCCCATTTGATAAATGGGAAAAATAAAACACATATACAACTGCTAATGTATTTTGGAAAAAGCACCTTCAAATTTAGCACGAGTGGATAATAGTGTAGACATGACAGAATGCTAAAGTGTTTAGAAGGCAAAGTACTTAGAAAAACAGTATTTATGTGTTTCTAGAGGTGAATATTCCATATGTAAATCCTGCAGCAGAAAGAGAACAACTTTCTTAAATTCCTATTAGATTACAGACAGGGAATAATAGTATCACATTTTATTCTTTATCCACAGTAAATCAAAGTGGGTGATAATTGTGAATCACCTACAGCAAGCCATCTCTCTGTGCCAATTTCTGTCTCTATAAGAAAGACATGATAAAATACCCAAGCAACTCTCCCAAATGCTGTGAAATGTACCTTGGAAAATACATGCTGATTTGCTTTTACTTCAAGATATGGCATTTTCCTTCAATGATTGCTTTTAGTTAAAAGCAATTAATTGCTCATTAAAGCAGTTCTTTTTTGCTTGCTAAGAACCCAGTTCCTCCAGGGGGTATTTGTTTACCAAAATGTAATAGATTTCATTGCTTCCATAATTGAAATATTTGTGCATATTGTCAGCATTTCATGACCAGAACCTAGACTAGGTTACTTCCAGAAGCTCTTTCAATCAACATTGTTAATTTCACAATATGAATTGCCTCTGATATTCCAAGCCCTACAAATACTGCTATCACAGATATATAACCACAACGTGCTCTGCTGTGGTACAGAAGTCTTCAAAGTATGACTGACATTGAAAACTCAGTATTTTTAATTTCATTTAAATGAGCTTCAACAGAAGATTCTTGGGCACAACCAGACTGCCCATCCCAGAGTGGGGAAGACCAAATGCTACAAGCACAAGAACTCATGCAACTACAGCTGAAAGCTGACCTGTGAGGGGGTCACATCTGATACCTGCACACTTTAAAACAAAATGAAAACAGCCAAAACAACACTGTCCAAAAAGTTTGCTAGGGACTGTCCAGCTACAAGTAGGAAAGAAATGAAAGTAACAGGTATGATAGTCTGTATAATCTGATGAAAAACAAATAACTTACCCAGGGCACAATGGGGATGATTGTCCAAACATCACGAATGTGAAAACCTGTTCTTTGGGTTTAGCCTCACATCTGCTAGTGTCCTGTCCTACAGCATTGCAATCTATTGTTTAATTCTAGGATAAAATGAAGTAATCTAAATATGCACCCTGTTATATAAAGGGGCCAGGGGATGAAATTACACCAGTTTGTAATAAGGCCCTTTGAAACCCTAAACTACCAAGTTAGCAGCCACATTATTTTTCTTCTACTAATACATATTGAACAGCAAATAACAAGTAGGAGACAAAATGAAGAGCATAAAACTATGGTTCTCAAAATCCTTTGTGTTTTCCATACCAGGTGCAGCAGAAGTACTAAACATTTAGGTACTAAACTTTTGTTATTTTACTAACCATCTCCAAGATTAATCTTAAAAAAACTTTTGTCTCTCAACTGCTAGATTCTGTGTGAATACAGGATCTGTAGTTTCTTTCTCTCCCATTTCAAAACTAAAAAAAAGAATTTTTAACATGTATCTTTTGAAAAAAGCAATTCCAGTTAGAATTTAGTAAAAAAATCATATTTATTTTGAAGGTTGGTGTAACAGTAACAATCTAATGTGTTTTATTATATCTTTAAAAAATTTTAATATTCATAAAGTCACAGCTACTGAAAGTACGTTTTTGCCTAGCTACATTTATCTGTGTAAAACCAATTTCTGTGGCTTTAAGTATTCTCTTACTTGGTAAGTAGTGGCCTGCAGACGATGACAGACATTACACCAGAATATGAAATGGACCGTTTGGTTATTTTCTGTCTGTGAAATACATGTCTTACTATTTTGTTTTTCTTTCAGAATGCTATAAGCTGTCAATGAACAGAAAAAATCCTTTCTATGCATGCATATGGGGGCGTATTCTGCATCTCAACAGGAAAGAGAAAGACAGTTAAAAGCTCTTTAGGACACAGCCTCCCTCCACTGAGGGTGCAGTATCGTGATGAGCCAGCTCCATCCCAGATGCAGGGACCCACTGGTTCTCAGATGCACCTGATGGATCCCAGCTCTCCTCTGTATCAGGCAGTAACTTGTATCATTTTTTCAAAATAAAACTATTTAGCAACACAACTGTCTGTATAGGCAGGAAAGCCAAAGTACAATAAACTTTATTCTGACTTTTTTATCACTGTATGATCCCACATAAGACCTGATTCTTCCACCTCCGCCTCATGGGACTGGGAATGGGAGGGCAAAGGGAGTACAATGGATTTCTCAGGAAAGAGACTCTACAGAATGACAGTCAGTCAATCAGTGCATAAGGATTTAAAACGTATAGGGTAAAGCTATTTACTAGAAATAAAAATAGGAAAGATAAATTACTGACATAATGCAATAAATGGTATGTATATTACATCTAATCAAGCTGGCATCTCAGAAAACATAGAAGCTGCTCAGTTCAATCAAATGCAGCTCTTTAGAGGCTCGGAGAACAGGGCTACACTTAGACTTTTTAAGTAGCACCTGGTAATGCAGTCATTGCTTTGAGAAAAAATTCATCAAGTTTATTTCTTATATGGCAACAGGGATGCTGTTGCCATATAAGCAACATATAATCCCAAGCAGGGATTCCTCATAGCTACAGTCACAGGAGTTTCACCTGACTGTGATATAGTTTAAGGATAGGACTCATAGAACCAATGGTTTCATATTAATGTACTTTAAAAGAATAGAAGACAGAGGAAACAGCAAAATCTTGAGTGAGATGAGTAATCACAATCTCAGAATTATGGAGAAGACTGTCAGAAAAAAAGATACACTACAGTCCATCATGCTTCAGGAGGACAACCTAGTTGCATAAATTAGTATAATTTATTTTTCTTTAAAATAAAACTTGAAAATTAACTTTGTTCTCTGTGACAAGTAACTGTTCCTGAGCTCCTTTCCCAAGGATGAAATACTCTTAACAGACTTCCCAGAGAAATGAATTCAATAAAGGAATGTCTCTGCTCAGAAAACTCAGCTGTCCATGACACATGCCATCCAACAGCCAGCACCTTCTGACCCATCTCAGTTGCAGAGACAGGCAGTCAAGTAACCAAAACTAGAACATTCAAGGCAAGGTGCCAGCACAAGTTTGAGCACAGGTCTTGCATTCATGCTTATTCACACTATCTAATATGCTCACAGCAGCAGCTAGATACTTCAGCTCCTTCAATTCCCATGATCTAAATTTTATGTGCCCGGCTCCCAGAGGGGAATGATGAAGCCAGAATGAAGCATCAAGGCTCTTTGACCATCGCAAGAACCAGAAATCCTGCATGATGAGCAGAAACTGCTTAGAGCTAACCAGTACAAAACACAATAACCACTACCAAACACTAAGGCATACAAACAGAAGGGCTGCAGGATATATATATATATGATATTTTCCTAGAGTTTTAACCACCCAAGTCTCAGCTAAAGAATACTTCCTTCTACCTGGGGTATAGATTTTACACTCCTGTCCTGTGGCTGTTAAAGAACTAACCCACAAACACTATTTTCTTTTTTAAAACTTGGCGGTGAGAGGAGTTTAATCATGATATAATACTGAAAAGGCTTTTGATATGGGGAAATGAAAGTTCAGCATCTGCTCTAGGCAGAGGGGCCTCACACCACAATTCCTGTTCCAGGACAGTGTCCAACACTTTGGTAAGATCTTAGTCTGGGTGCACACTTGGACAAAGAGAGTGATGGAGGGGACTATTCCCACACTTTATGCTGAAGTTCTGACACTGTTCTGCCACACATTAAAGAGTAAGAAGAAATTTTTGTCTTGAAATACAATTCGATGTGACACTAACAATAGCTTAATGACAGCAAATTTATATGCAATATGGCACAGATTCCACTCAAATTGTAATCTGAAAGATTGTTCTCACATGTTAGCATAAAACTATGTAGCAACTATCAAAAACTACAGAAATTACACTACAATAAGGTAGTGAAATGTCTACTAAAACGTGCATTTAACAGGCATCCAGTATTGCAAGAACGTTATAGCTGCTATGAAAACATAGTTTTGCAATAAGCTAAGCTGGCTCATCTAATTTCTATTAATAACCATACTAATTATAGTGCACAAAATAATTGTTTCACAGGCTAGGAGAGAAGAACTTCTGCGTCATCTTTTATGACATTTATAAAACTTTATTAAATTATGAAGCCATGTAGTTTTTACAGGCTCTAAAGTTTTGGTTGGGAACAGTTTAAATACATAAATATGTGCAGCTGTCCCAAGTAGTGCCACCATGGTGACTTAAGACACTGTTAAGACTTTCCAGTTCAGTATAATTTTAAATCAGCAATAAAAGTCTGGTCCAAGATAAAGTCTCAGATAGGAGCTATGCAGTCAGGAGCAAAGCACTTCCTAGTAAAGAAAATTACTGACATTTTATAAACACATGCAACTCTTCTCAGTTCCTTGCACTTGTCACCTATAAAAGTCTCTGCTATAAAAATATATTTAAACTAGTTTATTATGTTGATAACCTCTTTCAGCATGTCAGAAATAGAAAAATGAAATCCCTTTACTGATCTTTATTACACTGAGCCCTTAGCTGAAACTTGTGGGGATCATGGTAACTCACACATGTGCCAGCAGTGTGACCAGTAGACATTAAGATGTTAAAAACAAAGCCACCACGTTGGATAGCAGGCCCAGTCAACTTTAAATTTGATCAGAACATTATTTGATCTGCCTTCTCAAAATTGCAGCCTAGTAGTCAGGAAATCTGAAGTCCACATCCTCAAAGGAAAGGAAAAAGGAGAAGAAATATCCACCCGGATTTTCAATGACAAGAGGAATTACCTACTGACAAAGGACAGGGAGATAGACTGTCAATTTTCAGTCCTCTTGAAATCCAAGAGAGTCCTGAAAGAACTCACATCTGTGATCTGCCACCGTCTGACCATCTGAAATGTCTTGTTCATGTTTCTGGTAATTCTGGCTTTAGCAAAACTGATAGACCACTATAGTTTTACATTTTGATACAATTATTTGAACAAGACATACCACTGTGAAAGTTCTTAACATTTTATTCTTCCAGTGCACTTTAATTATATCCACCATGCCTAAAACAGTTCTAGCTCTACAGGATCATATATAAATGTGATTTTTACCTTAAACAAGTAAGTAATAAGGTTGAAACCATTTATTTCATATAATTAGGATCATAGAATTTTCAGGGTTGGAAGAGACCTTTAAGATCACATAGTTCCAACCCCCCTTCCATGTTCAGGGACACCTCCCACTAGATCAGGTTGCTCAGAGCCCTGTCCAGCCTGGCCCTAAAAACTTCCAAGGTTGAGGCTTCCAACACCTCTCTGGCCAACCTGTTCCAGTGTCTCACCACCTTCATGGTGAAGAACTTCTTCCTAACATCTAATCTAAATCTACCCTACTCTAGTTTGAATCCATTCCCTGAGTCTTATCACTACCCAACATCCTAAAAAGTCCCTCACCAGCTTTCTTCTAGGCCTCTTCAGATACTGGAAGGCTACAATAAGGTCTCCTTGGAGCCTTCTCCTCTCCAGACTGAACAACCCCAACTCTCTCAGTCTGTCTTCACAGGAGAGGTGCTCCAGCCCTCTGATCATCCTCTCAGCCCTTCTCTGGACACACTCCAGCACGTCCATGTCTTTCTTGTAATAGGGGCTCCAGAACTGAACACAGTACTCCAGGTAATTTCATGTATGAACTCATAAAATGTTTGAATTTAAAAGCTCAGAAGCTTTCTCTAGATGTCACAGTAATTCTCAAATCTGAAGTAAAATCCCTTCAAACAAAACTTCAACAGAGCTCAATTTATTCTATTAAGTTTAGCAACATTTGTACTTACTGACTGTTCACCTAGATCCTGAGAGTCTTCCATGGAGGTTATTCGCCTTTCTTTTTTGCCACAGACAGAAATGATCTCCCCTTCAATTTACAGCTCAATAGCCTAAAATAAAAAGAATAGAAATATTAATATGTAAGTCCATGGTTCTCAGTTCTCAGGCAAAATCGACAACAAACAAAACCTCTATCCTATCCCCCTGTTTCAGAGGCTGTGTTTCTCTAAAATCTACAAAGTTCTCATTGATTTATATGAAGCCTAATTTCATATCTAAAATGTTTCAACATCTCTGTTGTTCTCTCAGGAAGATATTTAAAATACACCATCAGAAATAAGAACACACTTAAGTAACAATTCTTCAAATCCTGCAAGAGGAAATAGTTATGGAAACAAATCAATAAAAAGTTAAAATGTTTAATACAGGCAGCTGTTTAAGAAGGCAACAAAAGATAATGCTTGGGAGTCCATATTAGTAAGACAATTACGGAATACCAAACAAAACTGCTTAATGCACATTTAATGATAACCTCTTAGTCATTAAGTGTCTGGCAGAAAAAGGTTATTATGCAATTATGACCATAAAATCCTCTAAGGTCCATTAAATTCCTTTAGGATTAAATAAAATGCACAGTGGTTTATAACAAGAAGCTCCCAACAAAGCGCCAAATGACAGACATTGCCCAAATTATCTGCTATGTCTTTGTCTTCTCTCATAGGGTAAACCACTCTTATCAGATATTGAGATCTTCAATAAGAAAATTATATTTTCTAAGAGTTCTTCATAAGAACAATTAAGTAAACTAAACTACAAAGCTATGCAATTATATTAGAATCTCCACTCTCAGAAAAGATCCATTTTCAGGTTATGTAAATTTGCATAATTTTGAACAAATGCCAGGGATATTTCACATATGCAGTAATCATAATAATATTCATCAAACCTACTGTTACATTTAAAAGAAAAGAATATATATATATTATATATATATAAAATACTGTGTAAAATAAATTTAGGAACCCAAACAAGCTGGATTTATTTGTCAGCATTACTTGGATTTGTTTATCAACAAGGCACCCCAAGAGAATATTAGAAGTGCCACTTGCTCACCATAACTCTCTTTAGTCCTCAAAATATAACTCCCAAAGCTTCCTTGTATTTTGCATTAGGTATATCCTACAACTTGAACATCTACAGCCCAAATCTATCCTCTTTCCAGACTATCTCTATTTCCGCTTTTTCCTGCCAGCAAATTACAACCTCCTGCTTTTCTTCCCTCTTCTTTAAGTTCCAAAAAAATTTTCATTCACATTTCATTAATTTTTACCATGATTTTACATAAGAAAAAGATGAACTGCAAGCAGACCATGTTGTATGTATTTCACCATATCAGAAAACTGAAAATAATTCCAGCTTTCCAAAATGTCTTCAGTGTCCTCTTGATTTCAGAGGGATCAAAGACACTGACTTCTTCATCCAGACACCGACACCTTCACCAGAAGAGTAACCAGCTCTTATGGCATGGTCAGTGTTGAGCCCATTTGTAAAAAACTTCTGCAGTCTTCATCTAGTGGTGAAATAAAGGGGAATTTAAAGCCTTCTTCAAAACAACTACTATAGGCAAATTTCAGAAGTCTACCAAGAACAATGGTTATTTTGAGAGAAAGCAGTTCTACACAGCAGGCATTTCCTGTGGCAGCCCCTGACCAAGGATGCAATTCCAAACACAAATATGAATTTTCACAACAAATCCTAAAATATTATCATTAATAACTTAAAAAATTAATTCAGAGTTCAAAGTGCATAAACGGTATTGCATTTTTAAGATTGCTTGCAGAAAGCAGTCAGTAGTAAATGACAAGATTCAGACCAAATTCTTTTTTTCTAAATTTACTGACTGTAAAAAATTTACTGTTTCTAAATTTACTGACTGACAGTACCTGGCTTGCATTCAACCATTAAATGCTCTAATTCTGCCTGTCAGCCACTGAAGGTAGCAGAGCCTTCACTTTTGTTGTGAAACACAACTATAGCTCAGCTACAGAACCATACCGTAACCAATATATTCAAGTTTCTTTCCACGCTGACCACTATCTTAACCAAAGCACACTGAAATCAACAGATGTATATCACATTCATCCTTAAAAAAAAAGTTTATCAGTATGGTAAATAATATCAGTAATATCAGTATATATAAATAACACTGATATAAATAATATCAGTAAATATCAGTATGGTAAATACCTCTTCTTCATCTCAGTCCAACAAGACTTTTACTATTGATAACAGCCTGTGACTGACCCACAATATGTGCATTATGTACCAGAATTCATGCATCCACTGGACCATGTCACTAAATATGCCACTTGTATTAGTTGCCTTCTAAACCAGAATGGCCTTCACAAATTTTTAAACTTACTTTAATGAATTGCAAGACAAAGAAAAGCTTGTTGTAATCTTTGCAGAAATGCACAATATGTTAAATATGTCCTTTGCATGAACATGCCAGATCTTCATAGTTCCTAGAGCTCTGTTGTTCATCTTCACACCACCTCAGAATTCAAATCCTCTTACCGAAAATGGAGCTTTTAAAAATAAAATTAAGAATTAATATTTTATGAGTATTCTGCCTATCAAGACCTAAATCCTGCTTCACTTTAAGCCCAGTTAAAGTGGCTGATTATTACCAACTGCTAACACAATGATTTTTATAATGGCAGTTATGCCAGTTGCACTTAGACCAAATCCTTTAGGATTTAGTTTTATAAATTTGTAAAAGAGAAGAAAAACCATTAGAGAAGTCAGTGATTTAAATAAGACCAACATTACTCACTAATAAAGATATAAAATTAAAGGATAATAGTAACCTCATGCTGTTTTATGAGGCAATAATCCAGTTACCAATACAACCTTGTAGTTTATCCCATCAAGAGAACTAGATTAAAAACAGAGGGAAGGAGGGTACACTTATCCTAGTTATATTGGAAGTGTTTCTAACTGGGTTTAAATATTTTTAAAACTGTTGTTAAAAGTCTTAAACGCACAGAAAAGCCAGACTGAAGAAAAATGCCTGTTTCTGCTCTTGATCCAGTCCTTGCAGATGTGGCTTTAAAACTGATGAAGTGTTTTATGCTCCCAGATAAAAATTTTACCTTTCTAAGAAATTCTTAATTAGGAGGAGTCCTGACTTTCTTCATCAACAAATTCATTTAAATCTAATTATTTATTTATTTATTTTTATCTGTGTGAATAAAACACTTCATGAAATTTAAACTGCAACTTCCAGGACTGGACCATGAGAAGAAACATGTGTTTCCTCCCAGAGATACACCCATAAGCTAAAAAAGTAACCAAGCAAAACTATTTGAGGATCTGCTGCATACTTCTTTGTAAATGACTGAAAATGTAAGACAGCTAGGATCGAACCTCTCCCTTCACAATGATTTCTTCAGAAAATTAGAACTGCAACAAATAAAGAACTGACCTTGGCAGTTTCATTTTCTATGGGATGCCTAATATGATCCTGTGTTGCAACTTTCAGAAGAATGTGAAGCTTGAGGAATCACAGGTAAAAAACAGCCTTAAATGCCTTAACATTTTCTAAGAGAGAGAGAGAGAGGCTGCTTCAGGTCCTCCAGTCGGCCAGATGGAGAGGTGGAGCTCCAAAAAGAATCCATCATCTGGTAGAGGAGTTTGGCCATCAGAAACTTTTTTTCTTCTCTTTCACTTCAACCCAAACACTGAGGAAGAAAGTCCTGTCTTTGTCAATTAAGATACGGTCTTCCTAAATGAATTTATGGGGTAGGAGAGGCCCTGAATTTCTACCACAACAGTTTGCTTCACATGATTATCCTCTTGGACACAATTTCAGGTTATTCTCTTTTACCTGAAGATCACCTGCTGAGATTATATCACGGTGATGCTCTGTCTGCCTAGTACAGGCGCTGCAGGATCCTGCTTGCTATATTGTTTTTTATACTTTGAAATGTGTTGACAAAAAGCTTAAACAGAAAGGATGCCACTGTGCTTAACCCAATTAACTCATAACGACAACTAACTCATTTCTATCACAGCCACAGGTTGAGAATCAAAACATTGGGTGAGAAATGGTCACAAATTGAGCAGTCTCCCATATTCTACCCCTCTGCTTCAGAAATCTTTGATCTTGGAAGCAATTAGTGCTTATAACTGCAACTGAATGTAGGTAGGATGTGCAGCAGTAAGGTTCCAACAAATGAGGACAGACTCCAAGGTCTGACCTCCCCCAGCCTGTCAAGTCTCTGTCTGGGTTTGCACCATTCCTACAGAACATCAGAGGAGAGTGGAGCATATTTGAGGCACTATGAAAGGTTATGCAAGGCAGGTAATGAGAAAATTAATTGCTCTAGAATCAGTGCAAGGAACTGATATGTGCTGCAATCTCACTAAATTAGATAGATGATTTCATAATGGTTGTATATAATACAATTAATTCTTTTGAAGGAACAAAAAAGTGGGTACAGGCAGTAACAAACAGGTGCCACCTAACATTCAAACATTCCTTTCTTAGGAAGATATTCTTCAAGTTCTCTGCATACATATTGCATATAACCTCAAGTGAAAAAGATAAAATATAACCTAATTTAAAAGGAAAACAAATGCTGATTTATTAGATTTTCAATTTAGCCTGTATCTATAGTCCAAAACTGTATTTTGAACAGTAAAAACATGGCTTTTTTAGTTTCCAGTAGGATCACATTTGGAAAAGAAGAAAAGCCCGTGTCTCAGATGAGGAATGAGGCCGATGTGCTTTATAACCTAGCTTTTTCAAAATACAAGTGAAATTATCAGCAGGCAAGTAAATATAAAATCCATACTGAATTAACACTTTTGGAATAAACAAAATTCTAAGCACAGTGCTTTCTAGAAATTGAAGATCACTGCTTGTCCATGTTTTGCTGGGGAAAAAAAAAAAAAAAAAAAAAGCAGCAGCTTTTTTGTCTTGTAAGTCAAAATGAAAATTCATCTCTCAATGTAATTTCAAAAAAGCTATTCTTTGGAGTTCATGTTTTCTGCTATACATGCATTCTTTTGAAAGGAACATACTTTTCTGAGGAAAACTGACAGGTGGAGAAAAATACATGGAATTTCTGTATTATTTCTAGCTCTCAAATATTGCTTTTCACATTCCTTTCATTCTCACTCTTGCAGGAAACAGAAGTGGCTTGAAAATTTTGAAGGCATATTTTGGCTTAGATGAGGTAACAGGCTACAGAACTAAAGGGAATAAGGAATACCCATCTTTCCCTTCCTTCTCTTCTAGTACTTTTTTTATTTTTCCTCAGGCCCTCATGTCACATCAATGAAGTCATTCTTCAGTGTCCTCCAAGCTGAAGAGACCCAGCTCCCTCAGCCTTTCCTGGGGCCCAAAACTGAACACAATATCCCAGATGTGACCTCACCGTTGCAGAGTAGAGAGGGAGAAGAACCTCTCTTGACCTATTAGCCACACTCCTTTTAATACATCCCGGGATGCCATCGGCCTTCTTGGCCACTCGAGGTCCCTTCCAACCCCCGACATTCTGTGATTCTGTGATCTCTGAAGAGTTAAGACATGGCTCTCCGGGTCACTTCGGTTTCAGTCTGCTTGTTGTAGATGAGAATTTTAAAGAAGTTTTAGAGCTTTCTGAAACACTTTGTAGCACATTCAAGACCCACTTCTCAATTTGTTTGTGCCCTCCAGAATGATGAGTTCCTTCCTGAGCCAGAGCCTTTGGTGTGCAGCACGGGCCACCATCCCCTGCCAGCCTTGGGGCACAGATTATTTCAGCTCCCAGTGGCCCCTACTGGGAGGCAGGGGGGAACCCTCTCCGTTGGCTTTGAGCTATGCAGATGAATTGCTTAGGTGGAAAAGATACATTAGTCCTGATTTTGAATTATCTGAATTACTCTACGAGTTCATCCAACAACTCAGTCTCCTTCTTGCAGGCTTCTGGGCACAGGTGAATTTCCTGCGGACTGCAAGCGCTCAGATCATCTTGCTGATCACTTGTGAGGAAGGAATATAGGAGGAATTTCCAGGATGTGCTGGAAAACAAATGTATTTGGCCACCTCCTCTATAAACTAGAGCCCTTGATCTCACAGCAAAATACACAGATGATAGCTAGGTGGAGGGGGCTGTGCAGGACATCTTCCAGGACCTGGTCAGCACTCTCATCCTAGCACAGCATGTGACATGGAAAGGCATAAGAACATGCATATGTCTAAACTGGGTGTACAGTATCTATTCTAATATATGTACTGGTTATACAGTAGGGTTTCTAATGTATACAGAAAACCTGCTTCAGGAGTTACTTAGTTTCAAGCTGTGATGTCAGCTGTTATTAGCACAAAAAAACCCCAAAATGGGAATTAATGATAAAATCCTGGTGTTCCATCATCATGACACTGATAACTCCAAAGATCAGATTCATGTAAGATCTGGGGTCTGCCTGTTATCTCTGCTGGAGATGAAAGAATGTTTACTCCTGGAAACACAACTCAGCCATTTCCACATCTTGAGACAACAGATTTACCCCTTCCTGGGTTATCATGTATGTTAAGAACAGGGAAGGGGTCTTCAAGACCCATCAAACATTCATATCTCTCTGCTCATCATTTCCTTTTTCCTTATGACAAATAACAAGTTATGTCCCAGTTACAGCTGTGTAATTTCTATCTTCCTCTCTAAGTATGTGAATTCACGCCATACATCAAGTACAGCAACCAAAACAGATGCAATTCATGCCACCAAACTGCAACACACTGAAAACCTGACAAAATTCATGTCAAACAATTTGCTTTCTTGCCAGTCACTAAACATTTGTTACACAAAGTCTCGCAAATTCTCTTTGGTCTTTGATGAACATCTGTGTATCTGTTGGTTTAGTGCAGTTTGTGTGGTATTTGTAGACACTTTATTAAAGAAAAATTTAGATGATATTCCCACTTTGCATCAAGTACTTCTAATTTAGAAACAAGTCTCACCAACATAAAACCATTTAATACTACTCAAAAGCAGGCATCAAGACAGCAACACAGCCCATGAGGTTTCTTCACCAGCTAAGTATATAAAAGACATAAAATAGGAAAGAATTTATGACGGGAGCTCTTCCTGCTATCCCTTTATCATCATACAAGAAAACACATGGAAAACCAGGAATACCTCTTGACACATGGTAAAAAACTGCAAGCACCATATCTCATTTTCTTGAATTAAAGTAATACTTCAGTGCAGCTCTCTTGCAAAACTGGGTACCGAATTTACAGGTACTCCAATGTGCCAAAAACTGACTCCCTTGCTCTTCCCATTCCACACATGTGCAACAAATAAGGATTAGCTTTAAGAATTTCAGAGTACAGAATGAAAAACTCAGCAAGTCCTCCCTTATCCAAACATTGCACAACATGCCATGAAATTGCCAAGATGGAAAGCAGAGTTGTGAATCCATTGAGGCTTTGGGGCTTCCCAACTGCAAGAGACCTCTTCACTCAGGCTTTGATAAGGCATGCAGCAACACAAGCCCCTTCTGACTCATTCCAGATTAATCAATTACAGGTTATTCCAGACAGAAATAAATAAAAGTAATGCTGAGAGTGTTTCTGGTATGGCTTTGTAAACAAATCTAATCTGGAATCCCACTGTGTGTGCCTAAAAATAAAGGGAAATAGTTTAGAAAAAAAAAATGTAAACAGTGTTTTCAAACTCATGATTAATCAAACCTACACAATCCTTAACAAAAAGAAAAATGGTGTCCGGGGAGAGGAGGGGGAGAGGTGATGGTGATGAAGAGGATGGGATAGTAATAAAAAGATGCCAGGAAGAAGCATATTCTTTTATAATTAAAAAATAAAATTAAAAATTGTAGCTTTGTTTTCCTACTAGCTGGCCATTTCAGTGTTTTAAACAACTTTTTTTTTTTTTTTTTAAATTTAGGATGAAGGATTTTGGTTTTACTACATGGAATATTTTGGTTAATTTCCGAGACATTCTGCTTCTTTTTTTTTTTTTTTTTTTTTTTTTTTAGAAAATAGCTGAAAACAAACCAAATAAAACATTTCAGTTCTTTATAAACAAGCCACTGAAAACAGAAAGAAAAAAAGCTATGCTTGGCTGGACAGAACGTTTAAAGAAACACTGTTGACTTGAATATATTAATTATTTTTTCTTTCATCTCCCCAGTAGACACATTAAATCTACCTTTCAAACAGAAAAAAAAAATAAGTCGCCTTGTGACACAAAACCAGTATAAAGTAACATTAGGAGTTATTTCTAAAACAGAAGATCTACTTATAGTATTCAAATTTAGGAGAACCTAGAAATAAGCATAGACTCAAGGGTCAAGCCAACAGCGGTTTTACATGGGTGGATAAATGAACCCACAGAATCCAATCACATGTTAAAATGAAAGCTGCAACAGCAGAGTACCCAAACATCCTATTTGTTATGAAGAAAACATGACATAGTTTCAAGACCATATTCAGCTGTATGAGTATACAATGATAGTTGCCAAAGAAGTTCAAGTAATAACCAAGATTCCTAGAAGCATCCCAGTGAAAGAGGAAGATTGCAGCTTGCCCTTCCTCCTTTTCAGCTGTCAGCATCATTACCTGTCCCTGCCCAGCAGCTGCCATTCCTGTCCATTCCTGTACTGCAAGTGTTTCACATGAAGTTCTTCAATGGAACACTTTGGAGTGACAGAAAAGTAAAAGTAAAACCACCCCCAAAAAAACCTGGGCACTTCAGTTTTGGCTTAGTAGGAGAAATGCAACCTTTTTCCTAATGAAAATTTGGTTTGTTGTCAACAAAAAAAAAAAAGAAAAAACAAACAAAACACATTCAAAACCAACCAAACAAAAAACAACAAAAAACCAAACAGAAGAACAAAAAAACCCAAACAAACAAACAAAAAAAAAACCAAAAAAAAAAACCCCAAAAAAACCAACCACTCCCCCTGAAACCCAAATATTAAGTGCAAATATAAGTTCTGTGTAGTCCACATTGTCTGTGCTGCTGATGCTCACAAGAGCTATCAACACTATTATGGTTCCAGGTCCAACAGCAGTCACCCTTTGTACCTGAAATGCCATTTATGTCCTTGGAACAGCTCACCATTCCACTGGCAAGTCTCCTCTACTAAGAGCCAGCACTAAGTATGCAACTGAAAGTAATTGTGAAAAACAGGTACTCTCAGATTTTAGGTAAACAACTGTTTTGGCAACAGATGCTTTACCAGATTTCGTTTCCCCCACTTAAATATTTATTAGCTGTGATCAAACTATGTCTTATCCTTTGGTAAACTAAAATCTGCTCATTCCTTAGAGTGACTTGTTTTTTAGTTGTTTAATTATTCCTGTCATCTTATAACTGATGCTCTTACTATTTTTTCAGCTTCCTTTCTAAAGCTAAAAGAGGGAACCACTTTCCAGCAGTAGTTTCACCCATATTATCTACATGTTATGTAATCTCTCTTACTCTGCCTAGTACTCTTTAAAAACAATTACTACTCCTTTTTTGGCTAAAATACCTTTTTCTAAAGCTCCTGGGTTTTTTAAATAAACCATTGGCTAGTAGTGAAGCACATACTACTCACTTGCTCACAGTTTACTGAGCAAGCCAGACCATTCTTAGCAATCTGCTCTCTTCATTATGTATTCTTCCCTCAGTCTTTGTAGTGGCACTACTACAGGCATTAGAGTCTACTGACAGAAGTACAAGAAAGTTTGTGAGATCTCTTACTAGGTCAGCAATTGATCTAATCAAAGGATTTACTTCTTGCAGAACTATCACAGCAAGTGAACATTAATCTTTGCATCACCCGTAAAATAGTTTTGATCTGATGACTGACGCCAGGAAAATTGTCTAATACTGTCCTCTTTAAAGATTCATTAGCAAGAATTTTTGAAATTCATGCTCGAGTTTGCTATTTAATACATTTCATTTGTAAAAAGTTGATTTTGTGTTTTTAAAGTTTAGTAATCAAAAAGGTTCTGTCAACTCAAGATCCTTACAAAAGGGTTACATTATTAATCTTGCATCTAGAAACCCAACTTGTTCTCACATCAAAAATAGTATCATTAGTTTGGCATGCTTGAGTGCTTCTAAACCTGTGATGTGGTATAACATGCATATTTCAGTGTTACACAAGAACATATAAAAAGCATTTGGAATGTAATAGCATATAAGTTAATACTTTGTGACAGAATGGACTATTAAAAAATAGTTGCCATAAATTAAGCACTTTGTCTACAGTGTCAGTTAAGTAACGGCCACTTTTGAGACATAATTCCACTTCTTTCCACAGGAAATAGTTGTCAAAGAATATAGCCAGTTGTGAGCTCTGCAGCCATTGGCAGTAATGTCCTTCAAGTGGATTCAAGCCCTACCTTTGTTACATCTGCCATTTGTTAGCCCAGCTTTGGGACAGGGGTGCAGAGTCCTGGAGAAGTTCCATTGTCTGGTATCATATCTGAACTCCTACCTGCCTTTCAGGGTATCATGACTGTCCCCTCCAAAGGTTCCAAAGCTTTCCTTATTCTTTTAACAAGTGTATGTACCTACAAATTATTCACAGTGACTCTAGTTGTAGTCAAAGCAAACAAAACACATCCATAAAACCTTTCGGTTAAGTACCAAAGGATAATTTTTGTAGACAATGTTTTCACCCTGAAAAATTCCATCTATCCCACAGACTTGACCCCGCACTTCAGTTAGCAGAGGTGGGGGATTAGGTGACAGAGACTGTGGTTGCACAGCTATTTCTGCAGCACCAGTGCCAGGCTCAGCAGTGCGGGTGCTGCCACTCATCCTGACCTTTGCCTCCCTGCCAGCACAGGCATTTGTCAACCACAGCGAGGAACAGATCCAGCCCAAAGGAGCAGCCAGGAGAGGAGGAGGAGGAGGAGGAGGAGAAAGCTGCTTAAGAATCACTGCCACAAAACGTGAAAACATAGCTTCACACCCTTCCATCCTCTGACACGCAGAACAAATGGAAACAGGAATTGCAGATACGGCACAGCAGGGAGTCACACACAGATTATTGCCATTACTGCTTGTATGAAACAAAACACTCAGGACACTGTGTGTGGAGGGGGGGGAGGAAACAAAAACAACAAAAAAGGCAAAGTGACAGACATCTTCCTAATCAAAATGCTGCAGGCTCAGTCCTTATCTGACAACATCTCCCAAGCTGGAGTTCCAATCCCGGACTTCTTTTAATGTAGATCTAGGTAAGACCCCCAAAAGATGGGTAGTTTCACCACTATTTTAACACTTTTAGCCAATATCTAGGTGACAGATGCTCCCTGCTATTCCCCCACTACCCTCCCAGAGGAAGATAAAAGTAAAGGGAATAAGGGAGAGACACAATAAGATTGGAAGAAAAAACTAGGATAGGTTTAATGAAATAGTGATAAAGATGGTGAACTACAAATATATATAAATACATAACTATGGAAGCCGCACTCCTCGGTTGGTAATTACTTCCCGATCAGAAAAGTCCCAGCCGGGACTCAGCAGGAGATGGGGGAGCCCAGGGTCCCAGGCAGAGTCTGCAGCAGCCCCAGAGCAACCGAGCCGGTCCTGCTTGGGACATCGGGAGAAGGAGACGTCCCGAGGAGCGATGCTCTCCCGCGGTGAGGGAAGGAGGAGCAGCAACAGAGAGAGCCCAGCCCAGGCAGAGGAGGGGTCCCTGAGGAGCCATTTTATACTGAGCGCCAGGGGCAGGAGCGCTGTGATTGGTCCCTGTGGGTCACCTGACCTGCCCTCCCCTCCGGCACCGGCACCGGTACCGGCACCGCTGCAGCCCCGAACCGGCTGGGGAGGATGGAGGGGGAGTTCCAGAAGGTCTCGGGTCAGTATGATCGAAGGCAGTTTTAAATCCTCTCAAACCAGGACAAGTATGATGGAGGAACTCCTTCCGCCAAGTTTGTCTTGAGCCAAAAATGTGAATACTCAGCTAACCGCTGGAGAAATTAGATTATAGTTTAACTGGATAACGAGCAGAATGATAGCTAAATAGCTACCAGCAATGATGAGGAAACACATCAGCTGCCCATTGTAGCTGACAGACCCTCCTCCTCTTCTTGCAGGTGACTCCCATCCATACTGCTGCACACCAAGCTCAGCACTTGGATGCAGCTTGAAAACAAAAATTGTTTCTCTGAAGGAGAATCAATTTAATCAAATATATACAAACATTACACCAGCTCCTGTAACCATCGCATCAGGTTACAATAGACATACATATAACTGGATAAATGGAAAGCTACTCTGCTCTTTCTCCTCAGAAAACCTATCACAGATCCAAACCATGCTTTGGGGTAACCTGAAAATTTTATTTTGGAGACCCTTTTCCAGAATATACTCTTTGTAATAATCCATACCGTTCAGCCCTATCATTTTCCAGCTCCCTAGTTCTCTGCATTAAGACGTGAACAGCAATGTGAGTGAGTTCCATCGCTAGAACTTGGCAGAGAAAATGTGCATAAGCTGCTTGAGCTGTGCTTGGTTTTCTGAAACCATGTCCATGATGGAGAGCTGGAAGAGAGACCCCACATATAGTGTGGTGTCAGGATGCATAAGCCACAGTGTAGAGAGGCTGGTTTAGCTGGTCTCACTTGGGAGTAAAGTGAACTTCGTTTTCTGTGATTCTTTGGGAATATAGTACAGTATATAAAAAAGGGTCATCCAGGTTAAATGGACTTCATACCTTTCATTGAATAGGCTTGACATACATGAAATGAATGAATAAATGCAACCTGAATATTCACTTCTCTAAGCAACACAGTTGCCTGAAGGGAATTTAAAATCATAGCAAATTAACAATGTTTCTAACAACATTATTTAGGGAAAAATTATTATAAAAGGCATTTATGTGGTCACTTATGAAGTGCTGTTAAAATATATATATACTCATACAGGAGTATTAAAATGTCTTAAAATGGACGAAAACATGAATATGCAAATTGCACATTTATATTTAACCCTCCTTTGGGTTGTTTTTGTTTGTTTGTTTGTTTGTTTTCTAAGTACTCTGTGCATGGGATATCACACATACAAGTACTTTAAGATACATTCACCCCCCCCCAAAAAAAACCCCAAACCAACACAAAACAAACTGCACTAAGAATAGAGGACTAGATAGTCATCTGGCATAATGTGAGACCTCTCCAGCAATTTCAACATTCCTACTCCAATTTGCAACAGCTCAGGACCTGGCAAAAAATCATCAAGCTAAGTTTCCAATTACTTCATGTACTAGCATTGATTTCAATAGTAATATACACATAGTAATAGAGAAGAATTATTGGAAAAGTTGCAAAATCAGCTCTGTATTTCTTTTGCTTTTGTGGTCTAAGTCATACCCTCCATGGTATTTTAATGTAGGTTTTTGTGGTTTAATTATATATGTGTCAAGAGCAAAATGCTTGCTGCATCTACCCAATTAAAATAAATAAATAAATAAATAAATAAATAAAAGGGAGCAGTAATTTTTTTATACTGCTGACAATGTCAGCTTGTACTGGGTCATGTTACAATAGTAACAAATTTTAATGTTGCCAAAAAATCTATTACGTATTGACTTATATATGTAAGTAAAAATTTATCACCTATATGAAACTTAGTCTTCTAAATGTTAATATTTGGCAGGCTTCTTTGGGAGGTCTTTTTGCAATCTGCTGCTCCAAATTAGTAAAACTGTGTAGTCCGGCCACAAAAGGAGACAGTCCTGGAGTAAAGACATATTATTCAGTCAGCCCAGACAGCCTCAGTTATTCAGAGACAGCACTTAAATTATATAAAATTAAACAACCCTACACATAGACCTGCAACATTATTTGCTATACTGTGCTTCTCTGGAGAGTTGATTCATGAAAAATTGGAATTAATTTTATTTTATTTAATTTTTAGTTCTAGTGAAGGGATTCAGACTCCCGAAGAATTTAGAACAGAAAATCTTTAAAATCTTAGTGTTCAAATACTTGATAACTGCAGTCTAAATCAGAGTTTGATGTCTAATAATTGAGTCAAATAGCTTAAGAACAAGTATATCCTAGTCTCACTAGTATGTGGACTTCCAAAATATATGAAGAAGAAAATCACTCCTCATTATACTCTTTCCTTACCATGAAGAAGTTTTAAACAAATTGAAAATAAAATGGTTCAACTTTAGTATTCCTCAGACAGCCATTAGCATTTGACATTGTTCTCAAAAGTCTGACAAGTAGCCTATACACAATCCTGTGAGTGAGACTGCCCAGTAATGCATTTTGGTATGGGATAATCAATCATCAAAGTAATTTTACTGTTTAACATTAAAGCAAAAGGCAGGGCAGCTATTTGACACATTTCTCAGGCTTAGAGAGAAAAAGAAGACAGTGCCGTAAAATACTTTTCACCAGGGTCCCATATTACAGGCATCCCAAAAGGAATCCTTCTGGCAGTATTACAACCTATAATGTCGACTAAAAATGTAAGTTTTATGGCCTTTTCCAATAAATTTTATTCTTTACTTGACAGATAAGCACTCTTCACATCTGAGCTTTTGCATTGCAAAGTGCATCCAAGTTCCTTTAAGCACTTCTGATTTAATGACAGCTTTAATAACATTGCAACACAGAAATGTGGACTTGGCCAAAACCATTATTTCTGTGTAGGAAAACTAAAACGTCACCTAGTACATACAAGTAAAGCAGAAAGTTTTAACATACATTGTAAAGCCTGGAGCTTCAATAGGTAAAACATCTATTGACTTTAAAAGACTATAAAGATAATTTATTTTTAATAATGATTTTTCTTTCATTTTAAAAAGAGTAGCAGTTTATGCCTTCAGTAGAACCATGCCCTGAAATCTCAGGGGTGATAAAAGGGCCATGCCAAAGCTGAGAGGTTTCAAATATCAAACTATACTATTATGTCAGAGCCAGTAAGATCAATTAGCGCTTTTCAATGACAGAAAAGGTTAAGTTGGACACACATTTACACAATATTTAAATCCAAGAAAAAGAATAATAGCACTTGTTAATACCACATATTAAGAGTTAATTTATAAACCTCTCAATTATTAAATTTCAAAACTCTTCTTCCTCTTGCACAACATAAATGCTGCTTTTCTAATGTAAAATGGCAAGAAGATTATAGATACGCTAGACAGCAGAAATAATACTGGATTCTCAAGAACAAAGCAAAAACAAAGACTCCTGAGTGTTTCTGCTACCAGATTTGGGGATAAACTTGACAGATATATGTTAGCCAGATGCCCCTGTGTTGGCATTCTTCTTGCAAATCCACTGAATTTACAAATACTGAAATAAATTATACTGAAATATTAATTATAATAATAATTATAAATAAGTATAATAATTATACTGAAAAATTAATTATAATGAGAAAATAAACCTATTCCCGTGTTCGACTAGAAGACACTGAAAACCACCATATGGCAAAAAAATACTAATCTGTGAATAAACTCATCTTAAGTCTGGAAAAAAAGCAAGTATACATTTTCTGCAATTAAAAACCATACAGAAACATCCATACCAGGAAGAACAGAATTTACGTTTCAGATGTTGGTATCAGAAGAATACTCACTGGAAGTACAGGTATGACTGAAGTTATTTTGATACCTGTTATCATAAGTGCTGCTACAGTAAACATAGCTTGAACAAAATCTCGTGTTATGATATCAAATAAAATCAGTTAAAAAAAAAAAACCACAGTGAAAGTACAGAAGATGAAGAAAACCTAAGGAAAAAGAACATTGTTGAAATCAGTGATTTGGTTTATAATTGTATTATTTTGAATGAAAGCAAAGCAAGATTTTGTTCAATGATATATTTCAAAATGTATCTTTTTTTTTTTTTTTTAAAGTTCATTTCTCTATTTATTTCTTCAAGGAGTGATTTGAAATATTTACTACCAGACAGTACCTAATTTTAGGTTTTAAGTGCTTTAACAGCTCTATGAAATATGATCAGCAGCTGCAATATAGAAGTATGCTGAATAAAACCTCCTTATAAAAAGGGAGACCTGTTTTACCCTGAGTTCATAAAACCCTTACTTTCAAGAAAGAAAAAGATAACACAGAAAAAAAATTTATGCTTGTGTCCTTGAGCATTTGACAGAAATTCCATGAATTTCTTTCTTCTTTCTGAATTAACTTTCATATTTAATAGTAGGTAAAGGGTTTAAATTTTAATGGTGGAAGATTACATTGAACATCATGCGATACCACCAGATCATCAGGGAAACATCCAGGTACCTTTTGCACACCAAATGTCAGTGCTTAAAATTGATTAATCCTGGGACTGAACGGTAAAAGTTGCATAAAGTTAAAAGAGCAGTTCTCATAGCTTGCATCAGAGGCTAAAAATATGCAACAGGATACTATCTATAGCTGTATTTCTAGTTGCCTTGTTTGAAACATTTTAAGTGGGAACTGCAATTAACTGGTAACGCACCCGTTTTTTACTCATTAGTTTGTCTATCCCACTGGTGTTTGGTGTTACCCATTCAGAAGAATAAATTTCTATCGCAATGTGTCATGAAGCCTTTAATAAATACAAATCCAGCAAGAGTAACTTTCATCTACATTTATTAGCATTACAACCATATACATATAATAATTTATGACTGCATATGAATTACCTGAACAAAGATACATAAAGGATTAGTCAACATACTCCTACTTAATTTTGCTTAAATTTGATTGAAGAACATTTGGTAACAGAAATACCAGAATTTTCGAAAGAAAGCCAGAAGAGCTGTTTTGGACATAGCCCAGCTAATATTAGATGTCTAACCTAAAGGAAGAATCACAGGCAAAAGCGAGAGATGTCAGTCTGTATTTCCACTTTACTCACAGTATGATACATATTGTAGGTATGCAAACATTTGTTGTTGGGGCAGCATTTCCAGAAACACTAAGATAAAAAGTCACACCCACAGTAATTTTACAAAACTGCCCTTCTGAATGTTAAGAAAATGAAACAATGATAGAACCTGAGCTTTGATGCAAAGTAACAAATAAACACTGAGGTCAGACAAAAAAAAAAAAAAATAAAATAAAAAAAAACACAAACAAACAAAAAAAACCCCAAAACAACAACAACCAAAAAAAAACCATACAGAAAAAATACCTGCCTTGTATACCGCACTCTGAATTTTAACCATGGATTATCTCAGAAACACTTTCTGGTCTCAGCAAGAGAAACACTCAAAACAAATCTCAGAAAAGTGAAAACACTGGTTTCTTACTGTTCTGGCATGACTTCATGCTTAAAAGCGAACCGCCCAAGGCTCTCCCTTGTCTGGTAGAGCTTGCCTCCCGGAATTTTTGTAAATACCACCTATTTCACATCGCCGCTCGTCAAAGAAACATGCACCTCTGGGTGCTCGGCTTTAAATCCTTCCCTCGTGATAAGGGGAAGGCAGCAGCGTACCTACTTGGCTCTCCACGGCAGTTTCATAAACGTAAATGAAACTTTAGATGCCAATTAGCGGCTGGCAGCGAGGCTGCCGTGGGATGGATGCGGCTCTCGCCCCTCGATGGAAAGGAAAGCACCGAGGAGCTGCTCCCCGGCCGGCGGCTACCGGGAGGTTACCGGGGGAGTTCCACGGCGTGGAAGGAGCCCCCGTGACTCAGGGAAAAGCGGCCGCCCGGTCGGTGAGAAAGAAACCCAGCCGGGGGTTTTCTTCGGGTATCTGATTTTGGAAGTGTAATGACAGGAGGAGGGGGAAATTAATGGCCAACAGCCCACTCGGTTTGAACACACAGAATCCTGTTACCTCCTCACGGATCAAGTACACACACACGCACATAGGCTTCCCCACGTGGAAACGCTTTCTAACCAAAACACATCAACCCGCATCGCCAGCGGAAAGGGAGGCGAAATCCCCGAACCGGGTCTTTGCTCTGCCTCTGTCTCCCGGAGCAGGGGGCGAGGTGGGACAACCCGAAAGTTTTGTCCTGAAACCACAAGGAAAAAAAAAAAAAAAAAAAAGCGCCAGGGCGGGGGAGGGGAAGGACACGAGGGATCCCTCAGGGATAGGAAAGGGCGAGGAACACAAACAAGGGGCAGCTCTGTCCCCGCTGTCCTCAGACACCGGGAAAAGCTGCTGCAGCAGCCCCAGAGGCATCCGGACCCATTAGCCGCCTCCCCCCCAAAGGCTGCACCCCCGCGGCGCTCCGCCCGCAGGAAGGAGGCAGGGGAGACCCCCAGGCGCTGCCGGCGGCGGGGACAGGGAGAGAGGGTCGGGAAGAACGGCGGGGACCAAGAGGGACCCGGAGCGGGCTGATGGGACCCACAGCCCCCCCATGCCTCCTATGCCTGCGTTCCCGGCCCAGCTGCCTCAGCCCCGAGCTCTCAAACTCTGTCCTTGCTGGCAGAAATGAGTATTTCGGGAAGGAGTTCGCTACCACCCCTGAATATTTTCATGTCTCTCTGGCCGGAGGGGTCCTCGTGGCCAGAAAACTGGTTTCCTCTCAGCCTCCGGTCGAGCCCCTGCCTTCACCAGCCCCGGCCCTCACAGGGGGGGGTGGGCGGCAGGGCAGCCGGCAGAGCCCTCCCGCCCGGCTTTCCTCCCTCCTCGCCCAGGAGGGTCGGTATCCCCCCGGCTGTTCGCGGGGTGCAGCCTGGGCCCCACATTTCCGCCGCTCCGAGGGTGGGAGGGAGGCGCAGGCGGGGAATAATGCGATAGAGCAGCCGGCACCGGGCTTACCCCAGCGGACAAGGTAATTGGCAGTCGACGACGAGTGTCACCTCGAGAGAGGCAGAAAATCCGTCTGGACGGGCAAAAAGTCATCCCGTCCGTACCGGTGACCACTATGGGTTTTTTTCGGAACTAAACTCGCGTGGGGTTGGGGGGCGAAAGCCCTTCTCTGCCCCGCGATGGGCAGCTGCGCATCATGTTTTACAGCAACGTGTTTTTGTTTTTTTTTTTTCTTGGTCATCGGACCAACACGAAAAGAACGCCAAATATACACTAAACAGAAGCACAGGCACACACCCATCTCCACGGACACATGCACACGCGAACCGGTTTCCTGCATCTACCGCTGAGCAGCAGGGGTGGGAGGAGGAATTGGGTACGAGGAAGTCAAAGAGACACTCACCTTCTCGCTGCCGGGATACGCTGCTACCTTTACTTTAGGGCTGCTCCTTGTTTATTTATTCTCTTCCCCTCTCCGAGCCGAAGTTCTCCTTTTGCACTGTTCCTCTGGTAAAAACAGGACATCCCCTCTACAAGTCCCCCCCTTTCTCCACACACAAATAAAGCGCAACTCGGAGCGGGAGACTCGGGGCGGGGGGGTGGATGGAGGAGGAGGTTGGTACGGGAGAAGCCAAACACTCCTCGCACTTCAGCTAGTGCAAACAATTGCCTCTCACTCACAGGCACGTAGAAAGTTTCCCTGGCGAGGGACAGGACTTTGCTAATAAAAGGTAACCCCCTCCTTCCCTCCCACAAAGGTCGTCCCGGGAGTGTTGAGGCAAGGGGCGAGGAGCTCAAGGATCCAGAGCTGCTCCCGGGGCTCCGCTTTGCACTTGTGCCGGGAGGAGCCGCCGGGGCTGCACCCTGCGCCGGCCACTGCTCGGCGCGGCAGCCCCGCCGCCCCGATGCCTGCCCCGGGACGCCCCGATGCCCTCCCCGCTGCTCCCCGCTGCCCTCCCCGCTGCCCTCCCCGCTTCCCGCCCCTCTGCCCTGCCCCGCTGCCCGCCCTGAGCTGTCCCCTCCGTCCCGCTGCCTTCCCCGGCCCGCCCTGACCCCCCGGCCGGCTCCCGGTCACCCCCCGTCCGACACGCACCTCCGAAGAGTCCTTGCCACCCCGCAGCCCGTCCCGTTGTCCACTGCCTCACAGCCCTTGCTTTCAGTACTCCCTAGCAGCTACAGCCAGTAGTGATGGAAGCACAGGAGACATGGATGGGTAGCAAGTCAACCCGTGGTTGACTATCATTAATCCCCTAGAGTACAGGTACCAAAGTCTGCACTTCGCTTTTTATTTTTGTTTCATCTACAGTTAACCAACACTGTAAAGTAATCCCGACTTTTTGGAAAGGTTGGGAGTACATGAATAACCAAGCATGATCAGTCACTACACAACAGGTCCTGTTCCTGGGACTTTTTATGGGATGGATTTTCTTCCTTCCTCTGAAGTTGGTCATTGTGGATGGAGACAAAGTTCTTTAATGCTCTGAAACTGAGAACTCTCTTCTGCTGGAAATTCGGTGGCTGTGTTTGGATCTCTTTGCTATCTAGTGTGGGGAAGTAGAAGAAAATCCCTAATGGCCTAATCACATTTCACACTCTTATCCTTCACCTTGTATAGTCTCCTGAGTATTCTCTGAGCCTGGAAGTGGCTCTTGCTCAAGCAGCTGCATCACCCTCCTTCTATCAAGTAACTTCACTCTCTGAAGGGTGTAGAGTCAAAAATTCAAAAGGACTTAAAAGTTAGCCACTGTAGCAAGAGAGAGATGTGAGAGCTAAATCTTGGTTTTCAGAAGTACTGAATGTCAGAAGATTTTGAGATCAGCCAGTCACATGAAATGAGGGGCAGAAAGTACAGATTTTTAGATTCTTTTCAATATGCCTTATATTTGTTCACTTTGCATCCAGTAATACTGTTAAAAGCATAACTTTGCTAAGGTTGCCTGCCTTTGTATTTCATAATTTGAGTTCACTAGATTGTGCTAACATGGTCATCTTTCTTTTAAATATTTCATACTTAGGATGACTAAATATTGATGAAAACAAGTGTTTAAAACTCCTGTACTTGCAGTCTTGGGAGAATTGCCAATCAGAAAGAGAACAGACTTGGAGAAGTCTTCTGACCTACACAAATACAGCTAGGAAAACATTTGAACCAAAAAAAGCCCCAATTGCCAGTCTTCAGATTGACATAGTATAAGACAAGGCAGAAATATGAAGTGAATTTCGAAACTTATGTTTAGAGAGTAACTGGCTGGGGTGGGGGGAATTCAGATTTGCAGGAAATAATTGTGATTGACAGCCCTGCCATAAAGTAACGAGTTTTAACTAGCGCCAGCACCCATCTTGCTAACAGGCTCCTTCTGTAGGGAAACACACTAGCAGTTCCCTTCTTTCCAGTGGGGTTTTGTCACAGAAGTGGTCTAACTAGAGGTACTCGAACAGGAGAATGAAGGCTTCCTGAAGTCTGATTTCCTTTCACTTTACTTAAACGAAGCAAATTCCTGTTATGTGGAACAGCCCCCCAAGTAACGTGGGTTGTTTTAATAGACATATCACTTTAAAGCAAGCTTTTAACCATCTGTTGCACCCTCTCTTAAAATGTAAAATACGGCCGACTTGAAAAGATTATGTATGATCTGTGTTCAATGTAACATATTTCAGATGGAGGAGCAATGGGAGAATCTCACTGCTCTTACATAGTACAGACCCAAGGCAGGCTGACATTAAAGGGTCTGACCTTGGCATTATTGAACCACATTTCTAATTTGCTGTTGAGGTCATTGAGAGTGGGCAGGGTCATGCACAAAACTAATAAGCATTTAGTCTGATGTAGCAAAGGAAGTCCTACAGAAACTGGTCACATAATCAAACACTGATTTTCCACACTTTCAGAGGTAGGAATTAACTGATGATTTTGGTTAAACTGGGATGATGAACATTCCTTTGAGCTCAGTGGTGTTTTTTTCAGAAGCCAGCAAATCCAAAATCTAATACAATACACTGAATCGTATAAATGGCTCTGCGTGATCATATAGAGATCTGCATGGAGAAGGTCACACTAGAAATAGTCCCAGTGAAGTCAAAGGAAGGGCTGTAAGATCCACTTTTGCACAAGAATAGAAGAATAATACCTTAGCCATTTAAGGCAACTGGGGAATGTAAGTGGGCAGGATGTGATTATCTAGGTTGGTATTTGTCCAGGCACTCCTACACTTGCAAAAAACTACCATAGGGTGTTTAATGACCACAAGTGCTTCATATCCTTGGTTTTACCTCTTATATAAAGACAGTCATTGTGATCATATACTTTATGCTGGTTCAGTACTGAGTCAGCAGAAGAATTTCAGCTCATACAGTAACCTGGAATTTCCCTGGAGGTCGTCTATGCAAGTACTATAAACCCAACCCTACTTACCTTATGAAATCCAAAGAGATTACAGCCATAAGTAGTACAGTTCCAGATAATCGTGTTTGCATATGTTACTACAAACAACATTGGCTTTAGGACCTTTATAAATAATTTTGAAATACAACCGATATATTTTTACATTGAATCTCAGTGACAAAAAGGTTTTGTTGTTTCTGTTTAAGCAAAGGGATTATACTTTGTTATTCTGAGAAAATCTAACAACAGACAGCCACTATTTTGGCTGTATATCATTTTGATGATTTGTTGAATTGCCTACTATATGCCACATCCAGTTTAGGTACCTGTTGTGAATTTTTGTTTACAGAGGTAGGCCTTTGAAATATGGTTTCTTATTTTCACGTTCAAGTATGAAATCCTAAAGTGTGTTAATTAGGCAAGGTTTGTTGATCTGTATGCTTAAGGTTATTATCAGCGTGTCAGGGCTTTATAGTCCTAAAAAGAAAGAATGAATGGGGGTTCTTTTGTTGTGGTTATCAGATTTCAGGTTTAAAAAGAAGGTGACCCACCCTTTTCAGTAATTTGCCATGCAGGGTTCAGCTGTAGGTTCAAAAGCAGGTTACAACTGGCGAGTCATTGTGAACTTGAAGGTGCACAACCGTGCCTTTAAGGATGTTATATAACCAATTTTTTTGTTTCAGTTTTCAAGTATGGCATAATTTCAGTGTTATTTAGATTTCAACTTTTTATTATTTTTTCTAATCCCAGCAAATCTGACATCAATCATAAGGTTCTGTGGCTCCAAATAGCCGAGCTTTTCTAATATTTTATTTTGAGTGGCTCTGTTCAGTACTTCATCACACAGACATGTGCTGCGGGCAGTGCCAAATACGGTGCCAGGGGTGTTCTCAATTATCTTAAGTGCTCACCAGGAGAGGGCTCTCTTCTGCATGCTGCACACAGACCAAAGTCCCACTGAAATTATTGTAAATTTTGTCTTTAAAGTTTGCTTGGAACAAAGGTGGCAAATTGCAAAAAAATGCCTGCATTTTTCATCTGGCTGTGCTGGCAGAATGAAGTGCACTTGACAATATTAATCTGCATCCTGCAACTTTACCAGCATCTTTCCTTCCTGAAAGTGCTACTGGCAAGACACCATTACTTCATGGAATTTTCATGGGGTTTCACTTAAGTAATACATGGAGCCTACCCTGGGAGGATGCTGGGCCATACTTTTTTTTTTTTTTTTAAATGTGTTCCCTGTCACTGTGGGATACAAAAACTGCATCTGCACTGACAGGGCTAGCACACAGACCTCATAGCTTGCTTCTTGGCATGGTTTTGTTCACAGCAGTTAGTGTTCTTCTAAAAAAATGCCCTGGTGCAGTTCCGAGTGGGGTGTGGGTTGAGGAGCATTACTGGTGCTTTGTCTGCTCCACCGATTATACTCTGGAGGCTCAGAGAATTGTAGTGAGAGTTTTAGCCTTACAGAAACGCTGCTCTGGCAGATAGCCTCGGGGCAGAGGAGCAGTCCCCAGACCATTTCCTAGTGCATGTGTAGTTTAAAAGTCTCTCTTAGACTTGTTCCAGAGACAACATTGTGTCAGGTTGTTGGGGAGGTGGGAGATGTCAGGGTTGGCGTTACCTCACCTCCAGAGCCTCTGGCACTTGGGGAGAGCTGAGGGTGTGCTCCACATACATCCGTGTTTATTCTGGCTGTAGAACCTTGTTTCAGATTTCATTTCATCACAAATAAAATAAAGAGCAATTCTTGGATGGTTTATAAAAGTACGAACATTTTAATCTGTTTCATTAAACACTAGTTCTGCTGCTTAGTGTAATTCTCTTGTGTTTGCTTTTTAATCAGTTTCACATAAAATGGTTTCCTCACTTTCTGATTCCTTTTAGGAATAGCAGCCACCTTCTAAGACTTCTCTCTGCTTATCTATATCCATTTACAACATTCTTCAACAGCGTAACTTTGGGATGTCCATTCTGTTTCTTTATATCTATTTAAAGCACCCTTAAATTCTGTGAAACATAAATCACAACATTTTTAAAGTAGTTTTTGGTAACATATATAGGTAGCATTAACCAAAGACATGATATAATCATTTTACTGTTACTGATCATAAGTAGTCTATATCAGGGTGTACTCTTATTTGTTAGCCAACTATCAGGAATGTTGAGGCTTCCAGTGAAACCAATGGCAAAACATTAATCAATGTTGTTGTTTGCAGGATGGGGTTTGTTATGCAATTAACTCAAATACAGATCCATGCCAACAATTTTTACTACACTGAAACATCATATTTGTTGCTGTCTTGCATTTTAATATAATTATATAATAATATACATTCAGCAAAGAATAATTGGCCATGAGCTTTATCACATCTTTTATAGAAGCAAAAATGTCATTGCCAAATGATGTTACAAATAATATTTGTTGTTGCCATTGGTCTTAAAATAACTTTATTTCTTCCAGAAGCATGATTTAAGTTGATTCTTCTAGTTGTATATGAAAATTTCACCCATTTATTTGTGGGTAGTGTGCAACAGAGGAATCACACACAGAAAAAACATAAAATGAAAAACAGAGATTCAAAAAAATTATGTTAAAGAATGTTTTCAGAAAACCTGCTTTATTTCAAAGTACAAGTTCCTTTGTCCTGTTAAAATGTTCTACTGAAAAAAAAAGGCTTTAGACATTTCTGAACTTGTAAATTACAGCTCTGAAAGTATCTATGTATCTAAGCTGCTAGTTAAGTTGCAGCACTGTAAGTGTGGTAATGGGCAGGAAGCTGGACATAACATTTAGAGACCATTATCCTGTGTTTTCAGAAAGAATTGTAGTGTTGTCTTATGTTGCCATATTCCTGATCAGACTCTCCAGGTGTCAGTTTCTGTGAGGCCCTCATTCTGAGTATCAGTTATTGATTAGGAATAAACAGTTTCGGTTACTTTCAGGACATTTAAACAGCAGTTGTAGAGGTCTGTTTTGTAGATGGTGCTGAGTTAAACTTGAGGGCAAACTCTTTATTAAATCATTCTTTATGCACTGAATTCTTAAGAAACCAAGCAGGACGCAAGGTTGTTCCATTCTAGCTGTGAAGGAATAAATGTACTCTGAAAGAATCATTGATGTTTATGGCTTGTGCATTCTCCCAATAGGTCCAGGCTGTTTGTGTAAAATATTATTAGTTATTAATGTATTTATTATATTTATGTTTGGTTACTTATTAACATTTACTCATAATGTATACATTCTGCTTGGAGGTCTTACCACACTCTGTAAACACAGAGGCAGGCACAGTTTTTGCCATAGGGATCTTGCCAGCTAGCCCATGTAAAATGCACAAAAGAAAATAATAGAATTTCCTCTGGCATAATCATCCACTGGTTGAAGCCAATGGAAAAAACTACAGCAGTTTTACTACTAATTAGAACATACCTTGGTGTGTATCTGTAGCTTTCAAGCAGACAATTTTTACTGTAGTTACACAGGATCACATGTATGATGGAACAGACCTTCAGGAGAGAAGTGGCTCACTGTTCAATGTACTTCCTGAAATCTGAATTATAAGGAAGATAAGAAAGATCTAGGATGAAACTGTTAAAGGTCATATGGTTTTGTTTCAGCTAACTGAAAAATGTTGATACACCAAGAGCTGTGAGAGTTGCCTGGGCAGCAGTCAGCTGATTTTCCCAAATCAGACAAATGGAGATTTTACACCTTCTCGCTTCAATTTCTGGGGGAGAAGTGCTCTTTATAAAGATGGCTCTGTGTGACTGATTATTGATGCAATGGTACATGCAAATCTTTCTTTCCATTAGTTTGTAGTTGGGCATCAGCAGTTCTGGGACAGGAAAAGAACATTTTTGACAATGGTTTCCAAAGCAGTTTTGAGTAGGTGAAAACAGGAGGCAGAGAGGGTCATTTGGATAAATGTGCTTTCCTGAATCTCTATTCATTCTCATTCGTTTCCTATTATACAATTTATTTTCCTAACAAATAACAATTTTTTTTTTTTTTTTTTTTTTTTTTTTTTAAGTGCTAAACAATGTAGGTTTGCCACTACTCCTAAACTGTTCTGAGACCTGCAAGTGGTTACTTCAGCTCTGGTTTCAGAGCAGCTTTGCTATTACAGTGGAAAAGAGAAGGTGCAAGGGAGGGACAGAAGGGATGTGGGTCAGAGATGAGAACAAAACAGTTAATGTAACTCTCTGCTCCTAGTCTTGTAGTACACCTTCTCATCAAAAGACATGCAGAGGTCTCTTCTTCTTCACCTTCTGCATAATTTGACCACACTTGAGATCGGCTGTGAATGTGAATACCATACTAGTAACTGAATGGCCTGTATTGCTATGTAAATGAAACTGAAGATTGAAATTCATGTCAAAATAAAAAAATATATACATATCCTAAGAGGTGGCAGCCTGTTTTTCATTTTCCTTTTCCCATATCCTGTTCTGGGAAAACTTTTCTCCACTTCTGACTTAATAAAAGCATATACACAATCAGAGCTTTTTTATATATATATACATATATATAATTATTTTATTATTATTCTTCACACTTTTGAAGCACAGAGAGGGACCAGTTAAAATGGCTTAAAATCTGGGGAGAGTTTTGCTCTGGAAACAATTATTTTTGTTGAGGACTATTGATGAAGTGATTACCTAAGAATTCACTGGTAAGAAATTGAAGAGGAGGCAATTTCTGAGTTTTTGAAAGATCATCAATAACAAGTGAAAACAAGTCAGGTTTCTCCGAGGATTGTTTATACAAGAGTGGCTGTTGATAAATGTACTTCAGGTTGGGTATTAAGGATACATAGAGAGCAAACTGTAATAACAGTTTTACTGCTCAGAGCTTGTGAAGATTGCAAAATTTATAGGTAATTTACTCAAGCTTTGCAAACAAATAGTAGGATTCTTATAGTAATCCTCATCCTGGTATCCTAGTAACAGTGCTTTTCTTATTTTTAATTGTTTTAAAATCCCTTTTCCTTAGGTTATATTTTTGCAAACAGGCAACAGCTTTGAAAAGAATTTCACTCAATTATGGATGGAGTACAATATTACCATTTTTTTGTGGGGGGCAGAGGAATTAATAAATAAATAGTTCTATATCTCCAGTAACACAAATCACAGTTATGATGCTCAGCTATCTGCTATCATGGTTTTGCTCTAACAGCATGGTAGTTGAAGCTTGATTTTACCATAGCTGTCAGCAAGAGGAGATGCTATGTTAGTTGTGTAAATATGCAGCTAGTTATGCCAAGTCAGAGATAATTGACTGATAAGAATGTGACTCAGTGTACTTTCTGTGTGATCTGGAAGAGGTATTTTCCCACATTTCTTCCAGGAACCTTCATTTCTGAAGATTAATGGTAGTGGCATTGTATCATAGTGCCAGTCACAAAAAAGAAATATTATTGTATCAGATTTTTGGCACCTATTTGAAAGTTTTAAAAAATTGTTTTGTCATGATGAAAAAGCTTCAGAAGGAAAAGATTTCCAGAGGGCAAGTGAAGTAGTTTGTTTAGGTACCCAGGAACCTTCTTAGTTGCCTGTTTGGTATCATGCATAGGGTTGTAGATGAGCAGTAACAATAAACAGGATATCTGGAAGGAAGAGGTAGTGCTGGAGTAATAGATACTTTCTTTAAAACTAGAAAGGTATGAGTTGGAGGAAGCATACGTTTTGTTTCAGTAATTATTCACAAACATAACAATACAATCTGGAAAAGAAAAACAACATTGCCCTAACATGCAGCCAAGTGACAGCCAGGAAGGATAAGTGCAGCTAATTTCCCATAGAGGAGGGAGATTTCCTCCATTAAAAAAAAAAAAAAAAAAAAAAAAAAAAAGAAAGAAAAAGGTTTGTCAGCCTGTATAAACAGGAACATGGGTTGTTTTGGTAACCCTAACGTCACTAATGTTTGATGAAAATTAGAGAAGAGGAAAAAATGAATCTCAATAATACTAATTTTTTTGAGTACTGGGCATTAAAGTTCTTACAGATTTTAATGATGGCGAAGCAAGTATAAAGAATAGATAAAGAATAGGCTTAAGTAATATCATCAGTAGGAGGGAGGTTTTGTGCTGAATTCTTCCGAGGTTCTGCAGTAGTTGCAGACTGTACTATTATCTGCAAGAAATACCCATGGAAGCAGGAATTACCCTCTTGTAACAGGTGAGTATGGCAACATTTATAATGCTGAGATAACAAGACGTTGACATTGACTTTAGTTTATCCCCATGTGATCATGTTCTGTTTGAAGTGACTTAGTATGTATCATATTTATATAGTAAATACAACATCTTTAGTTTGTACACAAATTCTTGAGAGATTTATTGTTCATGTTATATTCACTTCTCTAAATTAAATAGATATATTTATGGTTAAACTAGAATTTTAAGGCAGTTCAAGAAGATCAACAGGTAGCTTAATAATACTTCACATTAAGTAGAATTTCATATATTAGGGCACCATTCTCTATGCTTTATTTTAGTCTCTTATGAGGTGCCAGTTCATTTTCTGTTCTGATTCTCTGGAATATGTTGTGTCTTTTTTTTTTAATTCTGACATCTTCTACTCACATTGAAAAATAATTATATTAATACTGTCACAATTTAGAAGTTAGATTTTATTAAAACAATACTTTACAGTCTTTGGCAATTTCTCTGGCATTTGGCTATACATCAGTGATGAAAAGTTTACTCTTTGTAACATGCATAAAGATTTCCAACACTATTTTGCAGAAGACAAGAAAATAACACATGAGTGATTGTTTTCAGGGAACTGTACAAAGTCTGAGTCTGATCTTCTGCAAAGATCTTGCAGAAGTACATAATTTTGCTTATGAAGGTACATGCCTGTGTATTCTGAGGCTGTAAATATCACCCTCTGGCTACAGAAGAAATAGGTGGTGAATGTTGTCAGCGAGACTTCTTCCATTGCTGTAAGAATCCTAAGTTTGCATTTTTCCTAGTGCTTGGGCAAGCTGTAAACACTAAATATAGGAAAAAACACACATGCCAAAAGTCAAGAAAAGAGGCAGAAAACTACAGATATATAAAAGAAAACAATATTTCAGATATCTACAGGTGTAGTCGTTGTTTCATTCTATATAAAGACTATAGTTGCTCTAATTTTACTGTAAGTGGAGTTTAAGTCTGCAGTATCGGAAGTTTTTAAAACAACTTCTGTCAACTGTAGTACTGGCTTGATGACTTCATGGTAGTTATCATCTGACAATGTAATTCTAGAAACCAGAAATCGACTGCTACCCTCAGGTCCCATTTCACCATGCCCTGTAGTAGCTGAGGCTGGGGCATTTGTGGGAAGGATACACTGCTGTCACTCAGAGGTGGTCTTTCTGTCTAATTAAAGAGGGGCACTGACAAGCTTTAAAAAGAATCTTGTCAACCCTCATCAATTAGAATATGTGACACAATACATGATTCCTGAGGAAAGGTTTTTAAAGAAAGAAAACGCAAAGTTTGACAAGTAATGTCCCTACAGGCATAATGAGATAATTCTGCAGAGGTGGTTAAGTGATGCTAAACATGATGCTGTCTTTCCCTTGCTTCCATATCAAAACTTCTGATTTATACAGCTCAAATTAGTACTGCTGTGGGAAAACAATAGAGACTTACATATTTATTCTCTCTCTGGGAAAAAAAATGCCTATCAGTCCAGGGTGGGGCTCTGTTATATAGGGTGTTAATCAGAAGCAGAATCAGAATGGGGACCAGTGGCAGAGTTCGTAAAATGAGAAATTGTCCATATTTAGTAGAGGCTCATAAAACTTGGGGCACTTGGCTCCATTCATATTGTATTTCTGTTTGAATGATGGAGAGGAGGAGAGAGGGCAGAGGATTAAACAAAATAGTGGGAGAAAAAATATGAATGCCCTGCATTAATTCATAACTGGGGATTTTTTTGCTTGCTAGATTTTCAAAACACTGGCATTTTTTTCAAGAAGCTCAAATTGTCAAGGTTTGACTGGTATTGTCAATCCTCAGTATTTGCTTGTAAAGTCAAACAAGCATAAGAGACTGAAGGAGCTGATGAGAATTGGTTCCTCAGCCCAACTGACTAGGTACCTGTTTGCCTTGATTAACTGGAAGATTGCCTTGGGCATAATTTAAACTCACACTTATGGAATTGCAAAACCAAAACCAAAACCAGGCTTTACCACCTTGCTAGAAATCTTGTCTAAGTAGCTGCTTCTATTGAAAATACAGGCTGGAGACTTTAGTTACATTGTGCCTTTCTACTCATTATTGCAGGTACTCTATACTGATGTCAGTTCTGGTTAAAATCTAGATTCTTAAAATATAGACTGCACCAAGAAATATAGCCGGATCTTATGTGTACAATATATAATATTTCATACATCTTCTAGTCTTCTTATTAAGTTGAGCTTTCTACTGTCTACAAATTTGCCTTAAATAGTCTCATTAAAAATCCATTTCAAGCAAGAAAGACATAATTTTGATGTGGAAAAAGCTCTTGAAAGAACACAGTCCTGATTTTTCATTTAATATAATTTTTCATGTGAGGGATTACTCATTTATAATTTTAAGAACACCAAAGGTCCAGGGTGTTTTTCAGCCCCCACATAACTCTTCATTTTTGATTTTATGAAATATATCAAGAATTATTTACTGCAAGGGTTGTTCAGCCTTTTGTTTTCTTTCTCTTTCCATCTCCACCACACTTTTTTTCAATTTTCCCTTCAAGACAAATAGCTGCTCAGTTTCCATCCATGCACTGAAAAGTCTAACTGGAAAAGATTATTATAAATTCTTGTACTTCTTTTTAGTTTGTTTTAAAGTCAGAGAATTAAAACAACAGAATTAGTAAAGCCACCACTTACATTTACTCACTTAAATTTCACTTTTATGTAAAAAGTGTATACAATCTTTAAACAACTGAGAATTTGAAAATGTTGATACTGTAAATAGCTATAAATATATACAAGTTTGCATCCAGCAAATAGCTCTGGAGGCCTATAGAGCATGAGTCTCCTGTTCAACTAGCTGGTATTTGGTTTATATCTATAAACTCACTATTAACTGCATATTTTGCCATAATTTCTCAGGAAAAAAAAAAAAAAAAAAAAAAAAAAAAAAAAAAAAAAAAAAAAAAAAAAGATAAAACCAAAACCAAAGGGTTTGTTCTATAATGCAAAATGATGGAGACAGGTTATTTAAAATACTTGAATGCATAGTATACCTCATACTGTGGGTCTTGGAGTATTTTGATGTTAAACTACACTTCTGCAACATAGAAAAGAGACCTTTTATTAGCGTGAGTGTGAATATCAACAAAAACTGCATGTAGTAGATGTCACAATTGTGCTAAGAACTTTTCTTAGATACCGTTCTTCACCCACTTAGTAGTTTAGTAAAATGTTGCATAAACAGTGACCTCTCAGTGTTCAGTTTTCCTTAAATTAGTTCACATTCATCACACATGACAATTGTTCTTGCCTGGGCTCCCAGCACTATACTTTTGTCCCCAGCAGACACCTTCCCCGTCAGGAGGTTCAGCAAGATCAGGAGGTCTGTAAAAGTCTGCTCCCTTTTCTGGAGTGTGAGACAGAGCTACTGCCCTGATAACCATACTGAGATGGCCAGTCATCTTTTGCCAGCTAGTTGGAGAAAAAGGTACTCAGGACCTATCAAGTGACAGTGGAATGTGGATTAGATGATGAGCAGATGCTGACCACCAAGACGGCCTAATCTTCTACCAAACCCAAACCAGACAGTTCAACAACGTTAGCTCTTTTTCTGTGAGCAGTCCTCTATATTTCAGTGCATCTCCTTAGATTGTCTTACAGAGGCATAGCAGAATCTGTCACAGGAGAGAATTTCTTTTAAACTTTCACTTTATTGATGAATTATTTTCTTCTTGCAGAACGTTAGCACCATAGGACTGTATCTTTATCAAGGGAAGTTTCATGCCATGGTAGAACTGTGGAAACAAGTTTCAAAAGTACAGCCTTCACATTTCAAAGATTCACCACTGATGAACTGCTCTTCTCTCTTGCTAGAAAGCAAGTCTAAAACTGCCATGAGTTGTGAAGGGAGATGGATTCCACATTAGAAAACAACAATGAAACCATGAAGACAATTGTTAGAGACAACATTTGTCAATTTCATTCCTATGTTCTTACAGAGGGAGAATAGGATGTCTCAGCACAGGAGGGGAATCTTAGATATGTTCCAGGGAACACTTATTTCTTAAATTTCCCTAATGCTGGTGAAACCTGAGTTTATGGAAGAAAACAATACCTAAACAGTGATTTTTTTTGCCCCACTACATATGATCCATAATACTTAGAAATTAAATAACAAAAGCCGGAACCACTTACTGGCAATCATCTGAGAAAAGGAAGTAATTTAACATAGCAGCTCTGAAAAAAATAGATGAAAACCCACAACACATTTAGAAACACAGGATAGGAAGTCATGGGCCATGTAAAAATCCAAGGGAGAAATCCCACGGACTTCTGTGTGATCAGAATTTCACTCAACAGGAACTTAAAGTAAGCAAAACTAAATTGCTTAAATGCTAGCTTGGCTAAGACATCATTAATGAATACTTGTGAAAGTTCCATGTCATTGATGCATCAGCATATGTTAAATGCAAATTCAAAATGTATTTTAGTTAACATAAATGTAGATCCTTCCATGAATTATAATGTCACTAAAGCCAAACCTGGAGCAAAACATCTGCATGAATCTTTTCTGCAGTCTATGTTTGGTTTTTTGGGACAGAAACAGTTTGTAGTCACGCAAAGCTCAGCATAAATTCTGTTTTCTCCCCAGAAGTGCAGGACTGCAGTATATATGTGGCTTTCCACACTACTTAACTGAGGGGTTTCATCCTGTTATCTGAGTGATGGTTGTGGGATCTAAAGCGGGAGAGAACTCAAAGCTCATTATTGTGTGCTATATTAAATACAATTCCATGCTAGGTGAGATGGAGGAGAATCACTTACAAACATGACACCCAGGTAATATGGCACCTCAGTTTCATCATTTTAAATGAGATCTCCACTTCGAGAAAGATCTTCTCAAAAAAGACCTCCATTTTACCTGACATGGAACTGTACTTAAGATAGTCCACCATAATGACAGGTTTTGTAAAAAGGATAAGTGGTAAAAGTGACCAATAGCAATCTAAGATCTTCCCCAAGGCCATTGCCATTCAAGGAAGAAGTATTTAACACAGGGCAAGAAGCAATACAAGAGTATAAAAAGCTGTAGCTATAAAATTGTAGGTATCTTATTGTAGTGGAAAATTGAACTATTGTAACATGCAAATATCTTAACATTCATTAACACTCAAGCTACTAAATCAGAGCAGGCACTTGTTGGGTTGCACAGAAAACCATTATATATAGCATAAAAGCATAGTGCAAGTGTGCACTGTACTAGCCCATGAATTTATTAATCGAAATACAGAGTGAAAATAAGAAAAAAGGAAGTTTTAAAAATAAAATCACCATGCAGTACTTACCGTCTATTAGAGAGACACACATGGTGAACATTCCACTGTATTTCAATACCAGTTTTCCATCTCAAAACCAACTACACTAATAAGAAACCCCATTAAAATATTTTCCCACCACACAACCCTCCAGCCGGAGACTGTTTCAGACAATGGTTTCACTTTTTTAGTAATGATATTCTTAGTAGTCCCATTGTTCTAAACTGGTCCCACAGATATCTAATTTTTAGTAGGATAATGCACATTATTATAACATATCAGAATTTTTAACCAGAAAATTTCCCTCTGAATTTACAGACTTAAGGGCACCATGTCACCATATGTGGTTTGTTGCATTTTTCTGACTACTGTATTCTAGAACTAAACAAACTTTGTCACACCAGCTTTATCTGTGACAGATTTGTACTGCCTAGGGGTGTTTATGGACAAGGAATAAGCAGCTTGTTTTAACTCATCAGAAAGTGAGCTTAATGAATAGGCTTAAAGCTTCATCTGTTTATTAGCATTTTATTGTTTGTTAAACTGACTTGTGGCCATCTTTACTGTAGCCGTGCCATTCTCACCACTGTGCTTAGCTAATGGCCTCCCAACATTTCCATTAGAAACTATTTTTGAGAAGTCGGTGACTTAGTTGGTGAAATTTTACAGCAGCAGTGCTCATCTAGAATACTAATTCGCAGATTGGGTTTGAATATTTTTAGTATATTTTTTATTACAAATACATGTAACGTGAACACTAGGGGGGAATGTTAATAACCTTATTTAAGTCAGACAGGCATTGCACAAGTTTCAGCTCCCTGCTGCTTGGCTGGTACACCTCAGGCTTCACAGGCAACACCTCAATTATTTCAGTTGCGAGGCTCTTTTAAACCGCGAGGTGCGTTAAACCAAAAACCGGGGATCTACTGTCTGTTTGAAACTGGGCCCAGGTATGCTCACAAGGTTCGTGGACATCATGACGGGCCAATTCAGACAGTGCTGCCAAATTTGCAGCCGTAGGGGACTTCCTGGTGTTTATTAGTCATATTCCAGTGTCATGCGATGTGCAATATGAGCTGCTTCTTGCTGACTGCAAACTCCAAAGTGGCATCATGAGCTCTCTGGGAACACAGACATCATTTGTTTTATTAAGGACCTGGCTGGGACCCATCACATGTTCTCCCCACTTCTTATTTAAGAAGAATAATCTATGTGCTCTTTTCTTCCTTTTTTTCTTTAAAAATTAAATACTCTACTCATGTCTGAATACTTCCCTCCTACCATCAAAAATAGAGACTGTCACGAAACTTCAACTATTACAGGACCTGAAATCACGGAATCATAGAATGGTTTGGGTTGGAAGGGACCTTAAATATAATCTAGTTCCAAATCCCTGCCATGGTCAGGAACACCTCTTATTAGACCAGGTTGCTCAAAGCTCCACCCAGCCTGACCTTGAACACTTCAAGGGATGGGGACTCCACAGCCTCCCTGGGCAACCAGTTCCAGTGTCTTATCACCCTCTCAGTAATGAATTTCTTCCAAATATCTAATCTGAATCTAATTTCTTTCAGTTTGAAACTGTTTCCCCTTGTCCTGTGGCCATGGCCTTTTAAAAGTTCCTCCCTAGCTTACTTGTAGGTCTCCTTCCAAGGCTGCTATCAAGTTTCCCTGAAACTTCCTCTTTTTCAGGCTGAATAAGCCCAACTCTCTCAGCTTGTCTCCATAGGAGCAGTTCTCCATCCTTCTGATCATCTTTGTATCCCTGCTTAGGAAAATAATACTGAAGGAACCACAATGGTCCAGTCTGACTGGAGGGCTGTGCAGATGTGTAACAGCAAGCACATCACAGGGCAGATAACCCCTGAAACAATGAACAAAATCTGTTCTTTGCTGCAGAGTTCATAGGACTGGCTCCTGAGAGGTTGGCTTTGCTGACTTCTGCAGGGTACCCTGACCCTCTCTGGCTGGTACTTTGTGAGAAGCCCATATTGGGCTTTGATTTATTGTTGAAAATAGATCATTCTAATTCATTCCCATAGTTAAGCTGTATGTAGCACTGGCCAAATTTCTTGCACAGTCAAAATTAATTGATGATAACATATGACTGGTTTAGATGGCAAATTATGCATGGGGTCATGAAATACCACATGTCAGGCCCTGGATGTAAAACTTGTGAGGTTCAATCATCTCTCTTGATACATTTTCTATGATGAATACAAGTTGTGCTGCTTAGTACAATTTGACATTTAAAAGAAATAAAATGTGATTAATTATTATATCTAAAGCAGATTTAAAATGTATCAACATGCATAAGATTTGATTTGAATTTCTAAATTATTTATATAGCTCTATCATGCACTATCTCAAACTCTGTTAGTAGTTTCAAAATGAGATGCAAGCAAGAATAAGGCTGCATTCATTTTTCTTGCTTGAGTTTGATTTAATCTCCAGTCTGAATAGTCTACATTTACGGGCATTGAAAGATAATCTCATGTTCCTGTATGTGCTTATACTATTCAGTTGCTATTCTCTTGTAAACCAAAATACAAATAGGCTCTAGAGTCAACTAGAAAACTTTTTTTTTTTTTTTTGTGAAGTAGTATTTAAATTTAAAACTACAATTTTATAAATTGTTTTAATAAAAAATTTTACAAACTTAATTTTGCTCTATAGAACAGAAAATTCATATTTGAGAAATCAAATGCTGTAAAATCAGAACCATTTGAACACCAAAGAAGCTTAAAAATGATTCTTGAGAAGACTGCATGAAGTCATCTAATCCAATAAATGTGGATTTGCCTAAGAATACATGGGGCCGGAAGACTGCTGTTAAAAGCAGTCAATCCATCTCCTCCTAAAGTCAATAGAAAGACCCATTTGAATGGGAGTTGAAACATGCCCTAGAGATAGCTTCTGTAAAGTAGTAAAGACCTACTATAAAATACTGGCCATGTTTTAATCGTACCCATCTTCTAGGAGGAGTTACTTTGGACAGTAAATGAATCCAGTGGGAAAGTGTTTAGTTCGTTCAGCTCTAAATACCTACATGTAATAATCTGGTATGCACTGTTTTATGACCTTCACATTTTTCCCTCTAGAAGGATTGTCTGAGCTGACTAAAGGAGTTAAAAAAACATCTATGGTGGTGTACGATTTCATGGCTGAATGCAAAGATCATTTATTACTAGATATATTTGCTTTTTCATTCCTGGGTTAAAAAACAGCATAAACTCAAAGTTCATACTCCAGGCTTTTTGGGTTTTTTGTTTGTTTGTTTGCTTTTTTTTTTTTTTTCCTTTTTTAAGAAGCTGTTCTTTCTGTGATATTTAACAGCTCTATTTTAATTATATATTTGGTTGCTGCTGTTTAGATATTTAACCAAATTTCATTAATTCTCAATGTGTGGATTTTGCTGATGGGAGGACTATTAAAGGAGTAGTTAATTTAGTTACTTGTTCAATTAGATAAACCATGGCTTAGCAAAATGGTGTTCCTGTAAAAACACAGTGACACCTCAAAACTTTTCTTCCTGAAAAACAGCATCTTAAGTAGGGCCATTACTTACTGTTAGCTTGCTGAGCCCTGACTCTGATCCCAAGACCCCAGAGAGGATGAAAACCTAGTCACCAAGTAAAGTAACAACAGGTCTTGTAAAAAATAAGCTCCACTTGGGGTTTCTTCAGGTACACTTGGACACATCAAGTTACATGAAAAGAAGGGTCCATGTTGCTGTTTGAGTGTTGACCTTTATCAATACCCCTTTAAGTAAAGGGTCTCATCTAGGCAGGGTGCCCCTACTACTGCACGGCCCTTCACCTTCTCCATGAACCTCTTTCCCAAGTGCAAACAAGAAGCAAATCATAGCTAAAAGCCATCCAGGAGTAATAGTAACATGGGCTTTGGAGCCAGAGGGGTTCTGCCATGCTACTGTGTCTACATGGTGTACATGTGATTCATAAAGTACAAGCTGTTATAGGGCCCAACAAAAGATAATTGTGTATTGGCAGGAGATGGCAGAATAACAAACTCAGCTAAGAAAGATAACTAAATAGATAAAATAACTGCTGATATAGGCCTTTAACTTTATCTCTCAGAAGATGTGAGAAGCTGAAGTGTCAGACTTGCTTGGACACCTTTCCTCTTTGGGGCATTGCAGAGGAATTGCAGCCTTACCCTGAGAGCCATGAGACCACGTGCCCTATGTGGGAGTCGTGCACAGTGCTCCAGCAGCAAACACTGGGAGCCCATGCAAGTCATGGGCCCACATTTTGGAATCCCAGTTCATAAGCTAAAAATAAACATGTAATTGATCCCTCTTTACAGAACAAACTGCATGCCTTCTGGTGTCAGCTTTATGTCAGGAATCATAGAATTGTCAGGGTTGGAAGGGGCCTTAAAGATCATCTAAGTCCAACCCCTGTGCCATTTTTCTTCCCATATATTCAAGGGTACTTGACCAATTTTAATTTTTTAGGGCATCATAGTTCATTCATTTAGGATTAAATGGAGGGTGGATCTTAATGATTTCACAGTCTCTTTTGCAGTATTTTCTACTTTTAATTTTTTTCTTATTCATAAAATTCTATGCATAAATTTCTATTCAGTTGTGGCACTTTGGCCCTCCTAATTGCTTACTTTTCAAAACCTAAAACTATTTTGTCTTCCCTGACTGTATGTAGGGCATTTTGTGCAAGAACCTTGGACTTTGGTGCAGTCTGTACCAGTTGGAAACAGATATCCTTGCAGGTACACTGCAGAAAATCCAACTGGTTTTTATAATTTGTGGAGACCAAAAATGGTGTGCTTCACCTAGTCAGGGTTTAGTGCTTGGGAACTTTTACGGGGAGAAATAAGAGTACCAGACACATACTGCATCTGCTAGGCCATTCAAGTTGAAACCCACATATTTTCAAATGTAAGGGATGCTTGTCACTGAAACAAATTCACACAGGAAACAATACTTCCACCATCTCTTTGTGTCTTTCTAAACAAGTCTGGATTCTGGATTTTTATTCTGAATTATAACTATATGGAATTATATAGTTTATGCCCCTTTGGGGTCATCAACCCTCATTGTTCTCTTTAGATTTAAAGTCTATAAATCTTGTACATTTGTGATAACGTGGGTAAAAAATAATTTGTTTACTGACTGGTTAGATTCCTGTGGAACAAAAATTTTAAAAGAGCTAAGGTGTTTTGTTTTGTTTTATCTTGTTTTGTTTTACTGGAGGCACCACTTATTTAACTTATTTAAATAAAATTTAATAAAACATATTGGGTTTTATGCTTTTTTGTTATTTACTTGGCTAGCATCTCTCCATAGCTTTGCAAGTAGCCTGAACATAATTTTGACTGACATTATAACAAGTTAGTGGGTGCAGAATGTGCCTAGCAGAATCTTTCTAAAGAGGAGGGAAGACTTTGTCCCTGGGTCTGTACCACCTGAGTTTTGGACGTGCAGTGCAACCACAGTGGAGTACCAGTGGGGTTTTCAATATAAAAAGATGCTCTGAACCCAAACAGACCGTCAGTTGGTCAGATAATGTTTTAAGGAAGATTCTCATAGCAAGTATGAAGATTAAATTCTCACACGATGCTTCTCAAAGGACAAGATATGCATAAAATAGATAGAAAATAGAGCACTCTCCATTTACAAAAAGGAAGCACCAGGAGTCTTGCTCCAGGGCACATGGGAATTTAGTAATAAGCTATGAGCAGAATCCACTCCATGCCTTAACAACAACCCTAATCGACCAGTATTATTGTTCCTCTTTCTGCTATTGCAAACAATTATTGCAGGTCTGGAAAGGAAACTATAGGAAAACAAACAATCAAGTTTATCAGTCTGTTTTATTTTATCTGTTTTGGTATAATTGCTACTACAATGTACAAACTCTGAACAGTACATAAAATGTTTTGATCATCAGGACAGAGGGTTACTAGCTAAAGACCAATTAAGCCCTTAACTCCTAAGTCGCCTGTTATGCATTTACATCTGGAGGGAAATTGTACTCTAAAGGCTAAGCCTGCAAAGGGCTCTTTTGCAGCACTGGGCAGTGCTCTGCCTAATCTCAAGCATCTTAGGGCCAAGCCAAGAAAGAAAGTTTGGCCTTGTATTTCTTTCCATGGTAGTGCCTGTAAGGCATAACCTCACTCCAGAAGCACAAGGCACCCTCCTGTCTCCATACCCAGAGGAATTCACGGCAGCCAGGGACAGGGCAAGCCTTGAGGACATGGTGTATCTTAGATGTCAGTATTTTCTAGGGCACAGATACGTTTCCCTAGCTGTGGATCCTACTAGGCAGTGGGATTTAAAATCTCTCCTGGAGTGAGGTGTTTACATTTCTTTTTTCTCTCTCTCTCTTTTTTTTTTTTTTTTTTTAGAATTAATTATTCCTTGTTTCATCCTTCCAGTACACGTCATAGAAGGATATGGCAGTACTCTCTATGTTTAAGGATCCTAAAACCTGGCAATATACAGGAAAGACCAAGGAGCATGAAGTTTGGTCTCAGACCCATATTTGGACTCAGACCCCATATTTCTTGCATCTATCGCTGTTACTGGTGAGGTGTCCCCAAAAGTCTTGCACAGACCAAGGCCTCCTGCAGCAGCATCTGCAGACTTTACAAAATACATATGCAAAGAAGAGCCACAGTGTGTGATATTTAGAGCGCTATAAACTTTTCAGAGATTTAAGAATGTGTATTGGGCTTTCTGAAGTAGGGTAGTTTGAGGCTGACATCAAAATACAAGAAAATGAAGTGAGAGTTGCTGATACCACATGTACTGAATGTACCCAGGAAGCTGCAATGACAGTGAGGAGGATAGGGCAATAGCCCAGAACTTGTCCCCAAAACACCTCTATGAAACGTCACTATCTTGCTCCTTACACAAGTGCATACTAAAACTTAAAGGTGAAATAAACTGGAATAACTAAACAGGCCTTTCAGTAAGTACAGGTTTGGAGCTGATATCTGTCAAGCATCTCATTCCTTCTTTGCCATTGGTCAGTCAGTGATTTGAGCATCCTCTGCTCTGGGTCCAGTACCTTCCTTTGCATTCTCAGGGAAATGTTACAGCAGTTAGAGCAGAGGCCATACTGGGAAAGAAAAATAAATTTTTTTTACTGATCTATAGAAAGTGAGAGTACAATCGGCCATGAGGGCAGGCCATCTGAGGTAAGGAAGGAAGCCCTGGATTCCAGTCTTACTGCTAGTGATGACTTCATTTGAAAGATCAGAGCCGTTTCAACGGGAGGGAATTAGATATTCCAGGAAAGCCGATAGCCTCGTCATCTGAGATAGGCAGATAAAGGACAGAACTGAAGTTGCGTAAATATTTTAACCACTACTGTCCTCTTTGGTGGCCACAGTTGTTCTGGGCTTGAATATTTAAGAGTATTGAAAAACTGACTACCAAAGCAAAGCTCATTTGAGAGCTCAGCGAGGCAGCCATTGATTTGCAAATCCCATTTTGCTTTAAGAATGAGTAAATTGTGAAATTGCTTAATCCTGCAAAAGAAGATTTCTGGGTGTATCCAATGGCAGACTTTTGACAGTTTATAAATTTTAAAATAAAACATTTAAACAGGTTTAGGCAAAAACTGAGAAGGAGCTGCAGAATCTCTGTGACAGACTGAGGTCCTGGAGGGTGCCTTAGCCAAGTCTTCCTCCACGGTTTTGTCTGTAGCTCTAAAGTGGCCCTGTGGTGCTACATGTGAATTTCTCATATCCATGCTTGAATCTGAAAGCTGGACATGTTTAGATATAAGTTTTTCACTGATTAAGCTCTCCCCTACCCATTCCAAATAAAATGTGGATAGCTTTAAATGTGTTTAATTCTGACTTAGTAAATATTTAACCAGGGTTACCATTTGTGGGCATTGAAAAATCTGCATTCAAACAAAATCTTAAAGTTTCTTTAGAAACCCTTAATTAAGAAAAAAATACAACAAGTAATGGGATCTTTTCACTGAATCTTTGCTTTTGAGAGCTTTTTTCCTCAGCATTGAAACCTTTCAGTCAGCAGTTTACCCTTTCACTCTTCTTGTCAAAGAAAGAGGAGCTAGAAAATTACATTACTAATTAAAAAACCAAGACAAAACAGGTCCTTTGAAACTTGCATGATTTTAGGGCTTAGAGTCACTGCAAAAACTTTCTGATATGGTACAAATAGTGACGCAGACCTGTATTTTATCTCCCTTCTTTCTCAAGGGAAAGCAAAAGGATGCTATGAATGCTGGAAAAATTGCCATTGCTGTGCTGGGGAAGCACTGAGAAAGCTTTCTCTTGATCCCAGTGGCAGAAGAAATCTCTCTGGAGCTGGCAAGAAGGCAGGCATTGCTTTTCTTCCTTTCTTGGACACTGGGCCAGCCGAGCAGTCTGTGTACCCAGACAGTGTGATTCCCAGGGCAGGGGATGGCACAGAACCGTGTGTCTTCTCTTACTTGACAGAGGTGCTCTTTGGGTTACAAATAGATGCCCCAGGAAACTGCTTGAGCTACTTCCTTGCTTATATTGAGGTCCTGCACTACCCTAAATCAGCCAAAACCTGTAAGGTACGAGAGAGAGTTGTATTACCATTAACACACAACAATAATCTTTCAGAGGGGACATCCTCCTTTCTGTAAATAATTCCTTCTGCTGTTAATGGGAGCTGCTCAAGACAGGGGATAAATCACAGAAAAGAGTGACTCCAGCATGACGTACGTGCTTAGTTTGGGGTGTGGGGTGAATACAGTAAGCTTTTTCACTTTTTAAGAGCCATAAAGCAGTTGAGGGAGATATTATTATTTCCCAGGGCCATCAGAAGTGAATCAAAAAATTGAGCAAACCTTTTCTTCCTTTTACTTGTCTCACTACCAACTCCAGTGGATTTTTAGTTCAATGTCTCTAAAGACCTGAAAGGGAAAATAGCCAATATTGCTATTACAAATTACCAGTGATGTGAAAGTGAGAGGTAAGCCAGACTGTAAGTTGTTATCATCATGTGTTTTCACCTATAATGGAAGGTTTCAATGGGTTTTAGGCTTCAGGGAACAAATGAGACATTTGCAAAACTTTTTTGTTTTTTTTAATCCCACAGAAAAAATATTCATAGGAATAGAAATTTTCCATATAGAAAACACACCAAATCAGTACAATATTTTGGGGCTTTCAGTAATCCAAACTTCATTTCTTAATCAAAACTAGAGAGAAGCTGAAGAAAGTGATGGGAAGAGAAAATGATAGAAACTCCAGAACAGTAAAGAAAATCAAACACTAAATTGGACTGAGAAAGATGCTGACTAAAAGCTCAGCTCCACTATGTGTTTACTGACTACATAAACTTAGATGGTTCCAGTTGGAGAGACTTCTTATAGAATAAGTAGTGGCATGTTCCTTAGGGCTGTTCACTTTCAGGTAAAGAGCACAGCATAAAAGGAATTGAAATTGTCTCTTCTATGCATCCTGAGCGTTCAAACAGTACAATACTATGATGGGTCACTTTTGACAGGCTTCTCCTACACCTGATTTTATGAAGAGAGCTTCAAAGAATCTTTATTTCATGGTGGGAATATTTATGAAAACTTAGCAAGTTTCATGGAACAAGAAGTCTGTTTCTAGCCCAACTCTGCAGACTTTATTCTTTAAACTGGGAATTTATTGCAGCATGATAGTCTGCAGTAAGAATTTTTTTCCTAACATCAAAATCAAAGTTTTCCCTACAAAAAACCCCCAACCTTAAGTGTGCCTTATCAGAAACCAGGACTGTCATAATTACGATTGTCAGGATCCTCAAAAGTAATTGCAACTTCAGGCTGTGACAGAGCCTAAAATAGCAAGAGCTGCTGTTGATCCAAAAATCACTCACAGCATGTCCAAGCTAGTATTTGGCAGGGAGCATATGCAACTTAAAAAAAGAACATAACCCTTTAGGCTCATGCAGGCAATTAAGCTCTTTGTGGAAATGTCAGGCCAGAAGTATGAAAAGACCTTGCAATTGTTTACATACATTTTTCTTCTAATTAGTGGGAGCTGATTTTAATTTTTTCCCCCTTTATTTTTTAAATAAGACTAAATGGGCTTACGTTTGGAGGGCAGCTGTTCTGTTCAAAAGCAAAAAGTAGAAAAAAAGAAGTGATCCTTGCCAAGTCAGACCCCATGATCCTTACAGTGAGGGGGGTACAAGTAAATGCCAATCAGCTTAGCAACATTGGAAGATACGTAAGGAACTTAGGCTGGGAGCTCTGCTGACGATGTAAAACAAGAAGACATTTCCAGAAGTGTCTGTCAAACAAAGTATAAAAATAATCAGAAACTGATGGCACAAGTTACTGACACTAGCTGATGTACAAGTGGGTGAAATTTAACAGCACTTTGCTAACTTTAATTTCATTGTTGGAGTGCTTCTTTTTAATGTTCTAAATGCAGCGATCAGTGGGGTAAAAATATACAGTATGGCTGTGTTTGATCAAAGCTACCTCAAAATACTAACTGGGAGGATTTTTCTTTTATTGCACAAATTGTTAAATCACTGCTGTCATGCTAACTTGTGCTCTTCTCTGCCATCTCTCTGTTGCTCTATAAGCTATCTGAGAGGCCGTGATTTATTCCTGTACCCCCATCCACTCTTTCAGCTTCTCTGAGCCTACACCAATGTGCTCAAAGTCTTGAGTGTGATGACCCTGACGCTACCTGACTGCAAAATAGGTCAGTAGAATGCAAAGCAAATGTCACCTAGCTGACTGCCCATCTTTGCTCCTGGAGTCTTGCCTCAGCTTGGATTCATTAGGAGAATGCTTAACCAGTCCTTTGACTTTCTGTGCTTCGGTCTGTAAAATTGAAAACAGTATTTACCCATAGCACTGGAGAATGAGGAGGCTGCACTGTGGCTGTTTGAAATCCTTGAGCAAGAATGGGCTTAAATAAATGCTAAGACATAGACAATCCATTTATAAGAGGGAATAAATAATATGAACTGAAGTGTAGTGATTTTATTTCCTTATTTTCTTTTATTCTCAACGGCTTTCAAACATCTTCATGCAGTCCTACTAAAAACAAAAAACCCCAACAAAAACAAAACAAAAAAACACAAACCAAAATTAACAAACAACGATAGGATCTTATTTAGATTTTTGGTTATAAATATGTAACCTTAGATGTTGTTATGTTCATCTGAACTCTTTTTAGAACTTAGATGAGCTATCTTTGTTCACTATGCTTCTATTTCCCCTTTCGTCTCTGGTCTGTCTAATCTGTTTGCACGGGAAGCTCTTTGCATCAAAGACTATTGTAAGGTGTCTGTGGTATCGAATGAGTCAATCTTATTTTGGCCCTGTTGGCTCTGCCATAACACATAGTGCTAAAAATTAATCAATTTAGTGTTTAGATTTACAACTACAGTCTGGTGGAACCTTGCAGTCCAGGAAACAAGTGATATCCTCTTACACTGGCAGAGCCTGCAGAAAATTGTTCCTCTCAGTAGGTCAAAGCAAGAAAAAAGAAGTGAAGGAATGAGTGTGATGTTAGTGGTGCTGCAATATAAAGATGAGACAGAAGCATACATTTTCAAGAAACAAATAATACAAGAACACTGAGAACATCAAAATAGATCCCATTGGACCCCTGTGCCAGTTGCACTCTTTGCAGCCACCACTATGTGCCACCTTTCTCTTCAAGTCCAACTGAATTTTGTTCCCTTTTCCCATTTCTTTCTATCGTGTTACTTGCTGTATCTTTTTCTTTTATATGTAAGAGTAAGCAACACGACTGAGTATTAGAATCGATCTGGTACACACGTAATATTATTCAGCTGATGACACAAAAATAGGAAAATAGTGAGTTCTTGTTCTTTTCACTACTAAAATTGCAAAAAGCTGGGTCATCAGGATGTGTATCTCCATGTACCACAACAGCTGGAAGTGGGTTGTGATTCAAGACAGTGTCTTCAAGGCATAAAATGTAGTCTCTGGGTGATGAAACATTTAGTCTTATGTGAGACTAACAACAAGAATATTCAGGTTTCAGAGGGTATTAATTTGATATAAAAATCCAAAGAACTGCTTATTCATAACAGTGATGAGAAGGTGGACAGTAGAAGAAGGAAACCGGTAGTTGTCCCGAGTGAAAGAATGGATGCTAGGGCTGTGCTTGAAATAGCACAGAGTAAAAATGTGACTTACTCTTGTGGCAGATGGATATAGCTGTGAGTACAAATATCAATTAGGAGACTCACTTAATTCATTCTTACCTTATGCAGTGGTGTAAAAGGCAGTAGCACAAGTTTCAGTACAGTTGAGTCTTCTCTGGAAAATGTCTCAGCAAAGACTTAGGAAGGCACTAGAGCACTGCCTGTGTACTCTGCCAGGTGAGGCTCAAAACCAGGGCAGAAAGATTCTGTTCAGCCTGACCTTCTCCTTGTCTGCAGAGCCTTGAAATGAAGGGTGTCCAAACAAAGCCCATTTCACACATATGGATGAGAAGCAATGGATGGCAATGACTTCCACTTATTAGCAACAGCCTGACCTGGTGCTGACCCAGCAAGCCCAAAGCAGAAAGCTCTGTATCCCATTACTAAATCCCTAAGCCCTCCAACTCACTTGCCTTCTCATTGTGTAGACTATAAATAACTTCATTCGAGACATTGCCAGGTGGTACAACAGGGTAAAGGCCACTGCAGAGGAGAGTGAGCTCTGCTTAAAGCCTGAATCCAAAAGCTTGCTTTCAGCTTGCATGTTTACCTTGAAGACCATCTGACAGGTGGTACTCTGCTGCATGCCAATGGATGCTGGCTGTGTTTTGAATAGGGAACTGTGTCTCAGGCTTCAGAAGGAAACAGTGGCATATCCTCCCAAGGATTAGGGAAGCTGAGGGAGTAAGCAATAGCACACAAGTGCCAGGGACCCAACTACGGTGTATTCATTAGGACTCGACAGGAATTCTAAGATCAAATCCTGTAGATCCTGGTGCTGGCACACAGAGGGAATCTTTCCTTCTGACTTCCTCATTGCTCTCAACCTGTTTTTCAGAGGCAGCACAGGCAGCAAGGTTGTTGAGCTGCCCTTGGCTCCTCACCAGCAGTCGAACACTGAGCCCTGGACTGGAGGTGATAGACAACAAAAGGCTTGCTAAAGCTGCTGCCCATATAACTAACATTCTCTTCACTCTGAATTTTCATTCCTGTAAGTGCAGTGGTCTCACTGCATTTGTTTATTGATGCTTCCTTTAGCTAGCAACCTCCAGCTTCAGGGTGGGCCATGCTCCTGTATATGGCAGCTACATCAGTTTGTCTACTTTACCCTGCTTGTTGCCTTCTCTGTAGCTACAGATAAGAAAATGCGTGTTGGTGAGAGGACATCTCCTAAAGCCATCCTTCTTATTTGCAAAACCCATAATCTTCCCAATGTTGTCCCAGAAATGGGGTCCATCACCTGATGTACAATAAGGCTATCCACACACAGAGCCTGAGATATTTACTTTAATTTCCATTTCTGCACAGGAAAGGGAGCTAAGTGGTATTCCATAAAGCTGTCTCAGTTTCCTGAAACACAAGGGCTTCTTTTATACACAGAAACATGCAAAATTACTTTATCTCTAATTATATTCTCTGATTTGTGTACATGATTGTTAACTAGTGCTCTGCTTCCATTTGAAGTGACAGAGTTAAAAAAATTCACTCTGCATGCTCAGAGAGTAGAGAGCTTTTTTGTTAGGAGGAGTCCTAACGTATGAGTGGGAATTTTAGAATGCTAACAGTATATTAATATGCTAATGTAATGTTAATACAGTAAGTCAAATTAGTCAGTGTTCTCTACCTAGAGCTCAAGACCATAGCCAATTTAAGTTGTGGGAAGAACTCCCTTCAATCCCTTTCATCTTTCTTGCTGTCCCGTTTCTCATGGTTGACCACTAGGACTGTGTTTTCTCTAATTCTTGCTGTTTCAGCATTATATAAGCTCTGTGTTTATTCTATGTGTCTCTTTTTTTCTCTTTTATGTGATTTTCTCCCAAAATTTAACTTATTTCAAGTGATAACCAGCATCAGCTTAATAACCAACACCACCAAGGCACATTTCTTTCCAATGTCCTTCATCACAGGCTTGCTTCAAATTTTACACCACTGAATTTAATACTTTGTGCTCTCAGCATGTTTCAGAGTCACTTGGGACATTGCTTGCTTTGTTGAAAGCAAGAATTGGACCTGCACTGGATTTTATTTTACTTTGTGTTATTTTCATCCGAAATAGGAATAAATGTTGCAGTGTCTTGGATGATTTACATGAATACATTGTTCCTATGGAAGCTATATAGCTGCTCAGTAAGGAGAAAGTGATTCAGGAGGCTGTATTTTAAGGTTACTACTAAGTACTAACAATGGCAATGGTCAACAGTTGTGTCTGCTTTCTATCCCAGTAGTAAGGTACCAAGAGGACATGACTAAAATTAGAAGATGAGGGGAAAAACTTGGACAATTTATATAGGCAGACTTTTAAAAATAAAATATTGCAGTATTAGCAGAGCAAGTCCTGCTTAGGAAGGCTTTTAACAGTTATTAACAATTCTTTAGAAAACAGCCCCAGTTTACATGTGCAGCCAGTTGCTTTCTAATTGCTACAGCAGGCTACCACTGGGAAGAACAAAGGAAATATTTAGCACATCGTAAATTCTTCTGCAGCCCTGCCGAGTGGCTGGAGTTCAGATTACACGTTTATAACCAACATTTGAGAGCAATTTCTCCTTCACTTTGAGAAAGTGGGTGGGGAAGCTGTTTGACACTTTCTTCAAATGCCTGAAGTAATGTGTGTCTGAAAGAAACGTGGATTCAAATTTTTCTTCCACTTTTTTTTTTTTTAATTTATTTTTTTGGTTCAGGCTTGCAATGTACTATAATATATTGAAATGCTCAGAAAAGCTGCTAAAAAACACCTTTATGTGCCACTGTTGTTAAAACTTTCAGCTTCTAATTTTAACTCTATTGAAGGTGATTTGTCGAAATCTTGGAAGCTGAACAGTATTTACTCCCAGCAATGCTAAGGATCTTGCAAATGCTGTAAGGGGGTTGTGCTGGTAACTGGGTGGAGGTATCTGTCTCCCTGAGTTAGTACATAGCCATGTCTGTGTCTTGTGAATGAGGTGCTGAGGCTCTGACAATTGTAAAGATTTCATGATCTAGCACAAAATATACTGTTGCCTTGGCCAGCTCAAAGTCCCCTTTAGTTTTCATTCTAGGTGAATTCAGATGTTTTTCAAGTTTTTCTTAGATTCACCAGGAAAAAATATTCTCTATTAAATGTTCTTAATGAGAAAGCAATACTACTGTCTACTCACCAGCTCCCAATGATGTAGAAGAGATGTAGCCAAGGGAATCTTCTGTTTCAGTTCCTCAGTTTGTAAGCAGGTTCAGTGTTAAACTACAACTTTTATGAACTTCACTTTAAAGAAAAAGAACTTAAACTTGCCTTAGAACTTAAGTCATGTTAGATGTTTGCCTATATCTACTTTACCATGTCTTTTTTTTTTTTTTTTTTTTTTTGAGGGGGTGTGTGTCAATACCCCAATGTCAGACATTCTTAAGCTTCAAGTAAGACATATTTTTCTCCCCGCCCCATACTGAATTTAAAATGTAGCTCATTTGGACCTGAAAAATTGAGATTCCTAGGTTCCTCTAGCCAGATTAGAAAGAAAAATATTAAAACGAGATATTAGCTATAATTTGTTAAAAAATGACTTTTCAGTGTTCTCAACAGTAGAGTCTACATCCTTTGCTACATGTAATATATTTTTTACATTGCTGGTCTGACAAAAAAAATTCTGTGTGATCTATACTAGCTGACCCTGCTCTGGCAGAAGGGTTGTTCTGGATGATCTTTCAGGGTCTCTTCCAAACACTAACATTCTGTGATTCTGTGATCTCACTGAAAGAGGAAGAATATATTTGTCTATCAAAAGTCCTCTACCAGCCTCCAAGTTCTAAAGTAACAATATATTTACAAACCCTACTCTCAGTCACTTGTATAACAATTTTCTGGGAATGTGTTCCTTTGTGAATCAGAGCAGCTGACAGTTATATCACACTAAAACCTATAGAATATAGAGAAATGTAATTAAACCAGTGCATCTGTAATGGAGGAAACAAGGACAAAAGATGACATTGCAGATGTTGCTAGAACACAGGATTAAGTAATAGTTCTTGACAGATATATACCTTAACTTAGGTGTTATATGAACATAGTGAGTTTAGCTAAAAATTGTTATAGTCACACTAATGAATTATCTTATATTCAACTGTTTATCCATCTCTCTTCAAAGTGAAAATAATTTTCCAAGTGTATCCTTAAAAAATATTTAGCTGTAACAAAATTCTGGTCTATTAATTTCATTAAAATAAGGTGATGTCCAAATTGTCCCTTGTCAGCTCTTTAAATTTAAACGGGGATAGCTAATCCCATTTTAGAAAAACAATCCAGAGAATGAAGACAAAGTAAGATGTAGTATTCTCCAGTACCATTAATGTACAGCAATTGTGAAAAAAGGAGTTGCTAAATAGCTTTAACCCCACTCTTAACTTCAGAATAAGCCAGTGTCCCACTACTGAAGATTTGTTTCTGGGATGGACATCTATGATGACCAGAGGCAAAGGGCTGCATGCAAACACAGGAAAGGCTGAGTGATATCAGGACTGATCCACATCCACAGGAACTTGAGTCTCTAACTAAAAGCATCCACTGGTTTAGAATGGTCTGGAATCATCACTGTTACTCCATAAAAAATTAGTACTAGGTAAACTTTTAAAAATAGCTTAGTGGCAGGAGATATAGCAAGCCTGTGTAATTAGAGGAAAAATCACTGCTCCAGCCATTACTGGGAGATTTACATGCTTGACACATCAGTACAATGGAATGGCTGAGGTGCTTCATAGATGTCTGTTACTATTTATGTCTTTCTATCATCAGCTTCACACTCTCCACCCTCACACACCACCCCCACCATCCCCCCATTACTCCTCTTCCACTGAATAAATGGAATATTTCACCCATGAATAACAATGCTCTTTCACTAACATAGAAGTGCCACACAATGCCTTCACACCTGCAGCATTTATAAATTGCAGGTCTTTTGGTCATGAAAGGAACTTAATAAGTACACTTCACAGGTGAGATGGCTGTAGGTTAAGAGCAAAATGTTCTGTTAAAATCTAAAAGGATTTTATCATTACAAAGCATGTAGTTTCCCCAGCCTTACACTCCTACAGCTCACGGTCACAGCAAAACTATTTCCGTGACAGTAAAGCTATCTAGAGGGCATATTGTAAAAGCATTTACTTTTATAGTTTGTTGCCAGTTTGGTAATCCATGTTTATAAGAAACTGCAGAAGTGGTTTTAAAGGTTACAGAAATATGCAGACTAGAGAACTGGACATGGAGGGGCTGCCCCTACCTTCTGCTATTGAATGAAATGACAGATGGATGAGACTTTGTGTCATGAATGTAGCTGGTACTTCAACAATTGATGATATTGCCATTCTTTTTCCAGTCATGCTTCATCCACAATGATGATGAATTAATGGAAAAGCAGTTAAAAAACAATGTCTTTGGTTTATGCTGTTGCTGGTTTGCCTCGTGGCACACTATTCCAGCTGACCATTGCATGCATCAGCAGCTCTTAAGCTTTTCCTCCCAGGAGACCCTGTATGAAGCCAGGAATGGACATAAACCAGTCAGCCAGTACACAAAGAGGTGAAGCACAGCCCAGAGAGTCACAAAAATCTTGTGCAGGAAGGGAGTTTATTATCTGCTGGGCTCTACCAGAGCCTATGAAGATACATTTGCTGATGAGAATCCAGGAAGGTCTCACAGCCGGTTAGTGACTCAGGTTCTTTCATGTCAGAGGGACTTTTAGAAGCGTCAGGCACTAAGTCATCATATAACTTTCAGAAGGGTAAAGTCACAACAGTCTTCATGTCAGCTCCCTTTTCTGTTGCTATTCCTTCAAAGAAAAAAAAGAAAAGCTACAAAGATCATATTAAATACTTTGGGTCTTGGCATAACACAGATGACCAAACCACACTTATCCCATGACCAGTGATGAGTGTGCAGCTCTATTGTTAGAAGCAAACCACTTCAAAATACCAAAACATACATTTTACATATATTTTCAGCTTTCTTCTGTGTGAACAGCAAGACATCTCTCATTTTTTTTTTTTTTTTTTTTTTTTTTTTTTTTTTTTTTTTTAAGGGTTTTAAAATATCCATGGAGAGATGTGGGGATGTGGGGTAGTTTTTGTCTTATATATAACTACATTTTACACAAGTGTGTTTTGACATCAGTTCTTTATCTTGCCAGGTCTGAGAGTTCTGGGTGCAATATGCTCTCTCCACTAGTTATGGTGTCACTGACACCTAAAAATGGGCATTTTTCTGTCCTGGTTTAGGTGTCAATGACATCACCATCTACTGCAGTGGAAACAAACCCCTAAAATTTAAGCCTGGGCATGTAAATTGAGGAGTAGCTGTTTTTTGAAATATTTTGCTTTAAAATGTAATATTTAGTCTAGACGCAGATTCTGTTAATGATTTGAGTTCACAAATGTTCTGTGTACAGAAATGCTGTTAATCTTTAAGAGAAAAGAAATAAAAATATTCAAGGGTATAAAATGCTTTTACATACTTGAAAACAAGAACTGCTCTTTAAGGCAGTAAGAGTGTAGCTGGTTGTGAAAATGCTAACTGCCTCTTAGGCCAGACTAATCTCGTTTGCTTTACTCATATTTATCAAGAAAATATCAGCAAAAGTCACCTGCAAACCTCTAAAATTTATAACTCTGACCTCTGAAACAAGTGGAGCTACTGCAAAACAAAACACACAAAACGAACAATGGATTTATCTCCTGAAAGTTGCATTTCCAAAATACACTGATCTTAAGCCCAACCCAGTCTCTCACCATGATCTCAGGGACCACAGTAGCTTTGGAAAGATCTTAAACTCTTTTCAAAAAATCATGATATTAGTAAAAATGCTAACATGACATTTACGAAATAGAATATTTATTTGTCACACTACAGATTTATACAAAAATTCTTATTTCATCTTCAGTTTGCCTGCCTGCAGAGCACCAGGGCACATTCTAGTACTCATCAATGCCACAGAAGAAAAAAAAAAAAATGGCAAAATACCTAGATTATGCCAGTTCAAGACAAGACCATCTCTGAAGTACTTGACACTGATGGAGCAAGTAGCCACCATCAGAATTCTAGATTTCAAAAGCTGCTAATTTCATAGGCAGCAGCAAAACAAGGCCACTGTCACTGGTTGCCCATGGAAGTTGTGGATACCCCCTTCTTGGAAGTGAAAGAGAGCTTGGATGAGGCTTGGAGAAAGCTGATCTAGTGGGAGGTGACCCTGCCCATATAGAGGGGTTGAAATTAGATGATCTTGAACATCCCTTCTAGCCCAAACCATTCTACTATATGATTCTGTGATTCTGTAAAATCCAATCAACTTTTCATTCTCAGATGACCCTAACAGGACTATGGTAGAGTCCAAAAACACAGACTTCCATTTCATATGACAGGGCTATTATGTCTGCTTTGATCACAGATTTCTGAAAGTGTTTTTAAAAGCAATTCCATAATTTTCACTAAAATACACAATGAACAAGACACTGCCCCCACATGGCTGTTGCGGTTGCATTTCTCTTGGTTTCTGTGCTCGGACTGCTAATTTACCAAAGAAGAGTTTCATGCAATGTTCATGCATAAACCTCTCTCAGAGTGGAAGTCAGCAATCTGATGGATAAAGCGTTAAGTTAGTAAGTGGGAAATGGGGGTTAGAATCCTGTGAAATAAATCCAGAAACCAAACCTTGGTCACAAATTTCTTCAGCCAGTGCTCAGACCACAGTGTTACAGTATACAGGGAACATGAGAATGGTGGGAATCCTCCTCCAGCTATTTTAAGGAAGTATAGAAAGTGCTAATACATTTTACTGATGACTGTTCCTTACTGCTGAGCTTTAGGAGTGACTTTCTGCCATGTATTTAGTGAACCCATCAAGGATTAGGTAGAGGGCTCCTGGATGCCAGGCAGGCTTAAAGGTGAAAATGGAAGTGAGCACCTTAGTTTGCTTATACAAATGAGACATTTTCTGCACACAGGCAGAAGAAATGTTTTCAAGTGCTTAGGCATCTTTCAAGTTACCAGCTATTCAAGTATTCAAGTATTAACTCAGAGGGAGTTTTCTGAAGCTCAGTACTGCTTGCAGTTATCCACATCTTTGCTTAAGCCCCTCTTTAAGTTTCCAAGCCCATGTATGGATGAACACAGACCAAGACAACTCTGCTGACTGAACACAAGCTTCATTTTTGACAGTACTTTAACTTGGTGCAAAGTGACACCTACTGTCCCTCTATATTGGTATTATTATCTGCATTTTTTTTGTGGTGGGCTTATTTTTGTTTAACAGTAAAGCTTATATTTGTGTAGAAATATCTTGAAAATAAAAAAAGTGTATAAGGCCATCTCAAAAACATCTGTGTACATTATGTGTTAGTATTATCATCACTACAGATAGTCTCACAGCAAATTCATGTCTTAAAGGTTCTGGGGGCTGATTCATTGTTCCATTGTTCAAATAAAACTACATAGTTTTATTTGATTAACCATGTATACTTTTTGCCAATATTGTCTGGCAACCTTTAAAAAGTTAGTACATTGCTGCTTATATGCTTATGTTACAGAAACCTGTTTTTCGAGGACTGGAATCAGAACTGGCAGTAAAGGGTTCAGTTGCAAATTCATAGGTGATCTTAAAATTTCATTTGACATAAAAGAAAAGTGCAATGTAAAAATAAGAAATAAGAGCCTGGATTCTATTTAGAATTATATCTCCACTTGCAACTTTTTTCTTTTTTTTTTTTTCTTTCTTTTTTTTTTCTTTTTTTTTTTTTTTTTTTAAGTTTTAACATAAGCCCTTGAAGGGACAATGCTCCCTGAAATTTCTAGTATTTTCCCTGTTCATTTGAGTTGTCTTCCTAGGAATGAAGTAACATCCTATCTTTTGAAAAGCAGAAAAATAATCTCTTCAAAACTTTTTCTCATTAAAAGGTCTTTTGTCCTTTCCTTTGGCTTCTTCAGTTTTTAATGAGTTGCTTATATATCTCGGTGGTTTGAAAAGACAGATGTATTTTACATAATCTTCCATGTAAGCTTTTTTTCATTTCACTTGTAAATTGCTTTTCCATATTTTAGGTTATAGTTATGTTTTCATGGAAAAATCATCCAAAAATTGTGAGTGGTTATTTGTTGCCCACCATGAATTTCCAGATAAAGTAGGTATAAATTGCAGTAAGTAATAAAATCCCAACTTATAAATAAGCCACGATTTTATTGTAGAAATAGCAATTAAAACTGTGTTGCTCTGTTTTATTTTTACTATGAGACTGTAATATATGAGTTTCATTTAGGTAACAGTTAAGTAGTTAACAGCATGCACTCTGTTTTGCTCAAGAGGCAACTCTAGGTACCAAAGTGAGAGACCTCAAGCTTCCCAGAGATACAGTGACCAACAGCTCCCTTATAGCAAAGGGCTTCCAAAACCTACCAGGGAAAACTCTGACATACACATTCTGATCTTGTAAGGAACAGTAAAAGACAGAGATGCCAAAACTGTGAACTCTGGAATTGAATAATTTAAACCACTATGCCAATCTATGTATTGTATATTCCTGCTTCCTGAAGCAGAAGCTTGACCAGACTGGTGTCCTATTTTTTAATCTCTGTAAACTTTCCTCCATTTGCTGCCAGGTACTCTTTTCACTCTTACAGGTTTGGACACATTTCACTTTTTAGGTTTGGACACAGTTCAAGCACAGACCTTTAACTGTATCTTGAGCCTCAGTCTGCAAGGAAACAAAAGACAAAAGAAATAACAATAGATTTGGTGCTTTAAACAGACATGCATATGTATACTTGTCTGCTGATTTGGACCTGTTGCAGAAGTTCCAAATCTGACTTTAACATCACCAGTGTTACTTGGCATTTCTTCCCTGAGACAGGCATTTCATATCAGAGAAAGATCTGTGTCATTCTGACTTGACATGGAAATGGTATCCATAAATATCCTAAGTATACACTTAAAAAGAAGAATGTATACATACTCCTGTTTGAAGTCTGGTGTCTGTGAAGCTCCCAAAGCAAAACAAAAAGGAAATAAAGAGCAGACATAGTGTTTGTGTTCTCTCTGGTGGCTGTGGTTAGAAGCTGTGAGACACATCTTTTTGCTGACTCTTCCTCTGTTCAACTCCTGTTCTTCCATTAGTGTTTCTAAACTGGACATAGTCAAATAATACAGGCATATTAGATAGTACTTCTGTCTGCACAGGGCTCAAGTAATTCTTAGGTTCCATTGTCATCTCTGCACAGAGCTCTATGTTGTTGGATAGACCAAAAGTCATGGCTTCTGGGACTGGTGGCATTTACAGTAAAGTAGGAAGACAAAAAAAAAGGCAAGACAAGGGAAGGGAAACAGCAAAACAAAACTTTGGATTGTCTAATTTGGGGATGGATTTTTCCTAGTGTTATTTCTAATAAATTTAAGCTGATGCCATTTGCGGAAAACTCTTCTTCATTATCCCATTGCTCTTTCCAATACAGTCATATGAAAAAGCTGAATTTCACTGAGTATGGTACAGTATCTAGTACACAAAAACCAGAACAAATCTGCACACAAATAAATTATGGAAGTCAACAGTTAGTATATATTTATAGAAACATTCTTTTTTTATTAGCAAAATTGTTTTCAGTTAGATCAACTCTCTTGAGCTCATACTCTTGGAAGCAATCCCAAGTTTTCAAACCATCACCTAGGCATAAGGAAGCTGTTGAGAAAAAGAGCCAGGCAGTGGACTATACTACAGAAAGATAAGTTCTAACATCATTGCCATATAAAACTAACTAATTAAAAGACTGCATAATATGAAGTCCTCTTTGAGGACAAATTATGAGACCTCTTTGATTCCCTGGCACATATATTAAAAGATATATTGGTGTGCTATAAAATGCTACATGAAATACCCTGTACAGTTCTATCCTTTAAGCATATAAAAATACTATATAGTTCAGAGTATGCTGACCAGATAAGAAATTTGACATAGGTATTATTAAATTAGCAATGTGCTATAGTTTTAATGTGTACTTACTGTATTTTTGTTGACACAGAGCTGAAATGCTGCTCTTGACCATTCAGTTTTTCCATAGTCATTAATGTGTTAATGTATCCTGAAGATCTTAGTTCTTTGTGTAGTGGTGATAATGAAAAATGTTGATGAAATTTCAAGTAAAATAAAGCATAAAAATATTTTTTACAGTAATTTTGAAAAAGGAAGAAATTTAACAGAAGCAATGCTTCAGAAAAGCAGTTTGCAACTTCATGATGGAATTTTCAGTTTTCCTCACTCAAGTTTTAAGGGATTTTAAAACAAAAAATGTGTGTTTGAATCCTCTTATATGACTTTTATTCACTGAGTTCATCCCCAGGGCTAATCCTGCATGACCAGCATGGATCCAGGGGGAGGAAACCCACCTGGAGGAAACTGAGACAGCTCTCCTATCTGAGGTTGGAGCTCTGTAATATAGCAAGATCATACATTATGTTCACATTCTTTAATTGCAATTTAGTTCCACAAGGCTGTCATATGTGTGAGGAGAGAAGTAGAAATACGGCTTCCTTTACTGGTCATGTCTTCACAGATATCACAGATGGGAGTAAGTTTCTCGGCTTTGAACCCCAATGCCAGATGTGATCCTACCCTTGTCCTCAAGCCACACAGCCATGCCACTGTGGTGTGGTGCCTGAGTTGATAAATTCTGCCTCAATATTTGTCTCATAATAAGAAAATAAAGCATAGACGTGATGAAAAACTGGTAAGGGTAACCAGCACTTTTTTTTTTCTCATCCACCTCTGTGGAAATAACAGAGCTGTTTTGGCTTTCTTATGAGAAAATACAGATTGATTGGGTTTTATTTTGTTTTAAATATCTTAATGAAAAAGTCAATTCAAAGTTTTGAGATGGAAATTTTGGTGGTGATTTTGGTCTTCCTCTGAAGATGCAAGGAACAATGCTGTAAAAGGATTAAACCATGGCTTCTAGGAGTTTTGAGGACAGATTTTGCAAGATATTGCACTCAAAATGTGAATTATTCTTCAAAACATAGGGATCTATTACTTCTTAAAACACAGAAGATTCAGGAATAGAATCCTTAGAGACCACTAGACTTGTAGAATTGAGTAAGGCTATGTTATGGCCTGCTATACTTGGTCACATGCTAATCAGACTATGTGTATTTTAAAGCCCATTTATAGTTTAATTTATGACCAGTCACACTAGTTGTATGGTATTTAAAGGTGTCACAGACAGTTTGGATGTAATCCAAAAAGCAAGTAATGTTTTCTCCTTTCTCTGAGAACCAAGCAATGCAGTTTTCCTTCCTTGATGAAAGATCCTGGCTCAGCAGACTGAGCTGCCTCGCAAGATGTATATATGTCTGAAACATAAGAAGCTTGCACTGACAAAAGAAAAGCCAAAAATGAAATAAAGAAAAGGCAGCTAGCTTGATGACAAGTTGGCATGTTCAAATTCAAGGCTCAAATTCAATGTGAATCACAACCATGTGAATCTTACTCTGTTTCAGAACTAAAGCAGAGCTCAGATCTTGCAAATCCAATGATTCTGCCTGATTTATACATGTCCACAGACCTGCTCCAGTCCATGGAATTGCTTGCTCATGTGCAGAGCTCCATGGAGTCTTGATTATTTGATTATACCCTGGAAAAGCTTTATTATTATTTTTGTTTGTTTGTTCTTATGAGTTACCATCATGACATTGTTTCACCTCGGAAAGGCTACCAACAGGAAGGACTGCTGGATATCAGTAAAAATAGTTCCTATGAAAATAAAAACTGGATAGATTTTTCAGCAACACTATGAGGACTATTTTTACAACCCTTTAAAAATGCACAATTGCTTCGAAGGTTTTGAGAGAAGGGTTTCACTAGAAACAGGGCTTCCATGTCTTCACTGTCTTACTGCAATGGGAGCTGGGGGGGGCAGGGGCAAGGGCAGGGAGAGGTAGGAACAGATTGTAATAATAAAGCCACACAATAGTATTATATATGGAGTTTAACCTTAAATAAAGATTGCCCAAATTCCTACCTGTGAATGCTTAGCCTGGTGTTTGTTACACTTCCAAGTGTGAAGGGAAAGCCACAAACATTTATCATGAGTGTCAGTAAGGCCCCCTTCTGCACCTCTCCCATGCTCTCCATTCCTTTCTCTGCTTTTCAGAGCTGTCAACATCCGTGCTTGTTCAAGCCTCCATTTCTAGCCATTAGTGCATTACAGGATAGGTTTACATGGCCTGCCTAAGAAGCAGCAGCTTGATTTGAGTAGGCAGGGAAGGGTTTTTAGGAACTGGGGGCAGTCCGAACTCTGCCAGCATTCACTGTATCCTTCCTGAGGCTCGCACCCTTTGAATTAGCCCAGCACATGCTGAGACCTTCACGTAGAGCAACCTCTGCCAAACTCTGCCACTGGGGAATGTGACTCTCAGAGGCTGGCACTGAGCTTCCCTGGACCTTTCCTGTTGCAGCTGCTCTCTGCAGAAGTCGTAGGTCCCTTCTTTGTCCTGAGAAATGGGACAAACCTCTCCTATCTCTCAGCAAATTTTTAATGTGATTATTCTGTGCTTGTGTCCTCCTACTGTATTCTTTGTGCTTTTTCTCAGGATTCAGTCTTTTTTCTTTGTTTTCTTATATCCCTCTCATAGATCATGAAGTTTTGTTCTGTGACCATTCTCATGTTTTCCTACATTTTCTCATATATTTAAATACTTAGTACAGTTCTCTCAGAGTCTATCAGCAGGGGGAGTGCTTTAGGAATAAAACAATTAATTCTCATTTTGTTTAACCTAAATACCAGGCATTTACACAGAGACAATGCCTTTTGGGGGTCTAAATGCCACACTGGGGAAGGTGAATTTTTATGACATGAGGACACAAGCAAGGTGGGAGTAGATCTGGAAGAAAAAGGGAAGTCTGTAAAAAGGATTTTAGGAGCATCCATAGATGATGATGAAGACTCACCTGGTCTCCTTGCTGTGAAATGAAGTGCCAAAGAAGCCCAGCAACTACGGTGCATTTAGCTTCTCCATTATATCTGAGCACTGCTTCATGGCAGGCTAAGGTTGTGCCTTCCTCCAGTTCCCTTTCTTTTCCCTAAATGACAGACCTGAGGAGTGATGCTCTGCCAGGCTTACCAATGCTCTGGCACACCGTCATCCTCTGGTGGCTTGAGCTCCCCATGGTTCCTGGTTCTGGCCCAGCACCTGCCTAAGCCCTCCCTGTCCCACCTCACTGCTTGTACCCTATCAGGGGCACCACAGCCACCCCAGCCAAAATCTGGTCTCCAATGTGATTTAGCTCAGACTGACACTTGCTGGATGCAGTTTCTACCAACATCTCTATATCTTGAGGCATTTAGGATTTCCCTAAACTCCTTGAAATAAATCCAACAAATCTTTGGGGAAACGTCTTTTCTGGAGCAGTACAGTAGATGCCACATTGGTGGCATCTTGTATTTCACTTTCCAATTCCAGCAGCTCAAGGAAAATGCACTGTGGACTCTTCTTTCAGATGGAAATCTTTGCAGCACCTGTGAGGGAATGAAGCAGCTAGTTAATATTTAACCTTGTCATTTCTGTTATGGAGCTCCTTAAGACTGTAAAGATAAAACTAATGGCATGACAGTGTTAAGTCATTGTCAAACTGAACTCCATTTAGAAGTAGGCATGAGAAGATCATTAATTTTTTTAAACTATAGCAGGCCTCCTGAGGAAGTTACATCACCAATCTATTTTTTTATTATGGTGTTTACTAATAAATTATTTCACTTGCAGTCTCAGGTCTTGTATTTTCCACTTTAATTTATGCTGCTTCACTGCCATTGGCTTTGTTTGTCAATTACATAAATAAAAAGTGCACCTTCACCCTCCTGTGTGCTTTGTGTCATCACATCACAATAGCAGCCATTGTCTACATTTTGAAGAAGGTCTGGTGCAGAAATCAGCTATAAGAGTAACCAGTATTTCAGAGAGTGAAATGGATATGTCCTCGTTGCACAAAGACAACTAAATGAGATATCCTAGGGTTATTTAAGTTTTTTTTTTTGGTTGGTTTTTTTTTTTTTTTTTTTTTTTTTTTTTTTTTTTTTTTTTTTGTAGCTCTCAAAGACTTACCTGTTTAAGATCAGGCACTCATTCCTGACCTCTGGTGTGGTTTCTTTTCAATGGCTGATCTTAGATAGTATAATGATGGGTACTTTTATATTTGATAGTCATTGCAATTTTAAACAATCAGACTGTGTAAACATTCATCCACATACACAAATATGTGCCTTAAGTATTAATAATTTAATTTTATTCTGCATCTCTGCTCAGCTTTCTCTCATATTTTTAAAATATACTGCAGGGTCTTAAGTGTCTCTAATATCCATTTAAACTATGCAGATATGCTGTATATACAACCTCCAGCTCTGCCTGTGACATGTATTGTGATCTCACAGAAAAACAAGCTTCTAATTATTGTGATACAGAAAAAATTCTTTATTTTTCAAGGAAGACTCACAGATATCCATGCATATGTGCATGACAGGGGAAGTTTCACTACTATTTCTTTTCCCACACAGGGTGTTTGTAGGTGTTATCTCTTGCCTACCTTCATGTGACCTCAGCAAAGAAAAAAAATTCAAAATGCAGAGTCAGCTCAAACTCCCAGAGAAGACTGCCAACCCACCAGTGAAGTTTGTTTCAGATTAAATGGAATCATTTTACACAGATCTGTCTATAATAAAACTTTCCCAGATGCTGTAAAATGATATGATGCTTCTGACTCTGAGCTTATAAAAAAGAAGAGTTATACCATTTTGCATGCAGATTTGTGGAGGATGGTTACTCAAGCTTCTCTCCAGTTCCTATTTAGACAGATAAATCATGTGCTCTTTGTGGAATCTGGTCCTTAATCCCTTCCAGGAACTACTTGTATTGAAGACTACAATGAGACATCTTCCAGAGTAAGAACTTGAGGTATATGAGACATGGTAATCAGAAATGAGGAGTGAAGGGTGATATATTTTTTGCACCTTGTTTAACTTTTCCCTCTAAACCCAGCCTAAGGTTATCCCTGCATATCACTCTCCAAATGAAATGCCCAGTGAAACAGACACAGGTGTCTCATCCATGGATTTTTTTTGTGGAATTCTGAGTCCAAGAGAGACAATTCCGGTGGCAGTGTCAAAACCCACTGGCACTGCCATTACTTAAAAACACACACATTTAGAAAAGTTTTAGAAATTGTTGCATCTGACTCCTTGTTCCCTTTTTGATTTCTGGCTTCCTTTTATCATGCTTGGATTTTGCTCCTAAAGCAGCATTTCTTCTTCTCCATATTTTCCCCAGTGTTCCATCCTGCTCTGGAAGAGCTGTCCTTTATTAGCTAAAAGTGGGTTTAGCTAAATTCTGATTATATGGAAGCCCAAGGAGTGGTGTCCCAAATTGGTGAAGGAAAGCCTGAATTTTTGTGTTAGGATAAAAAAAAAAAAAGAAAGAAAAGGGATATTTTTTTCAAGAGTACCAAACCGCCTTCCCTCTTACACAGGGGAGGCAATGTAAGGTGGCTAGCCTTAGTGATACAACACAACTGTAATTATCTGTGTGGACACTTCATAGAAATATGGAAGTGATTTTGAAATCAGCTATACCTCTAGCAAAGTTCTGCAGGCATGAAGTCAGGGAGTTAACTGACTGAATAAGTAGAGGCCAAATTTAGCCTAAGTTACATGGGGAGGCTATTTCTGCTGCAGCCAGTCTAGCAAAATGAGAGTAGTGGTCATGTCTGGAAAGTCTGGGGTCACAGTCTCTGGTGTGTGTCACAGAGTTACTTTTACCCAAGCAAGCCTGGTGATTTTCATTCCCCTGCAGGAGTATTGAATATTATCAGTTTAAACATGGTTTTATGGTTCATAAGTACTCTTCACGCTGTTGGTAAGGGCCCCCCAGGGCCTAATGAAGATCGTTGTTTGTTTTAAAGGAATCTCATAAAAGTAGTTTGGTCGTTCTGATCTGATAGACAGATGTGTGGCATCTGAAGGCTCCCTACCCCCTGCAGACCCTCAGCATGCACTTGAGGAGTTCAATAATAAGAGCCTCACTAATCACCACAGGTCACACTCTCAGAGACTGAACCTTAGCTACACAACAGAGTCCTGTCATGCTCTGAAGTACAAAAGAGCCATGCTGTTATGCAAGAGGCAGAAAGCTAACCCTGAAAGACACCATGCCTTTGAGGGGCAACAGTGATGGAGCTTCAACATCTCCAAGGGTGAGTCCCTTTATCCTTATTTGTTTTGTCCCCCTTACCTGAAAGGATCAAATTAGCTGCTTCTTTACAAGTTTCAGCTTTCATTTTTAACTTGCCATTTAGCAACGCATGCAGTTTTCAAAGAAAAACACACCAGGGTTCTGAAAATCAGATGTTACATGTTAGGCATTAAATAGAGTAGAGTACTCTACTTAAATGTCATCCACTCATATATTTTTCCCATCTTCCAATAATTCCACTTAGTGCCAGATCTGAGACCTTCTTTTTTTTACCTTCCCACAGATAAAAATTTGTCAGTGCCAAACTACTGAATCCCTCTGTCAGCTCCTTTAGCTCTTCACAGGCTGAACCTCTCCAGCTGAGATCACTGAATCACCATCTGCAAAAATCTTCTGTTAGCCTTCTACTTACAAGCATCCACATTCATCTTTGCCTGCCTGCCAAACCTGGTGCCAATCACTCATACCCCTAAGCACACAGCTCCTCTCTCAGCTATAAACTACCCAGACACACCCTTCTCTCCCTTATTACCTCTTCAGGCTTTCTCTCCACATGCACATAGAACAGTCCTTTCCTCTTTGCTCCGTTTGAGGACATAAATCTGGTAGATGCTTGTTTTCAGAGGCCTAAGCAGATTTCTATAGCTACTGGTTGTTTAGCTATTATTCTTGCCAGCAACTCTCATTTTAACTTTCCTTTTCCAGCCATCTCCACAAGAAGTACATGGCCAGGGACAAGCGGGCATTGATTGAAGTTTTAAGAAAATCTCAGACAATGCTATTTTCTGAAGCGTTTTTTCCATTTCAGTCCTTCTGCTTACTTTGTGGCTTACCTTTTTTTTTTTTTTTTTTTTTTTAATGTGTCCACTTTTGAGATAAGGTGTGTACAGGACAGTTTCTTTATTATTTACTGCAATATTTTATAAGGATTTGTTGTACAGCTTGGAAAATGGTGGCAGTAAATCACTTTCTGATACAACAAGGCCACTTCAAGGAATACTCCACTTGTTGTTAGGCAGACACCTGGGCTGAACTCTACAAGGCATTTGGCTAAAAATGCACACTACTGACACACCTGTGTTAACCATCTATGCTGGAGGGAAGAAGAGGCAGAAGGAGCTGTGGAGGAGGCAAACTTTATAAAAGCCCAACACTTCAAATTATTATTTTAGTTTACTTGCAATGATGTGAATGTAGAAGATTAGTTGTCTTTCTGGAATCACAGCACTGAAATGACAATTATGAATGAGAGAAGAAATGCTTTCTAATACACAGACTCTCTAATCCTTTTTCTGCTGCGCTGAGAGACACTCAAGATCCAGCTTAAAATGCTGAACCACAAAATACTTAATTTTTTATTCTTCCACTGTTCTGTTCACATCCAGGCAATGGAGTACTTTCTCCAACCTGGAGTCTATTTAAAAACTGACAGTGCTCACTTCTTGACTTGCTTGACTTAAAAATCTCTTCCAAATGTAGTGTTCTTTAATATAAAGAATTCAACAAAAAAAGAAAAAAAATGTTTTAAATCCACAATTAAAAAAAAACTAGAAGAGAAGTGCTAGAAACTGATGTAGCCAATGTGTTTTTTCTGACTTGAAGACAAACACATCTTAAATGCAAAATATAATACGATATTCTGACTTGCATAAGAGTAAGAAAAGTACAAACATTTGCCATGTGCCATCTTACTCCTGAACTCCAACACTTACTGTGTTCAGTTCACATTTTATAAGAGGGCTTCTGCAGGGTGCTCTTCCCAAGGACAGTGATTTCAGTCCTGAGAGCCCACATGATAGGAAGTATATAGTGCACAGTGAAGTAGACATGGATGTCACTGGTAACTCATAAGACCTGTAGCCTTTGTTTTACACTTCACACACAAGAATGTTTTTGCAGTTAGTAAATCTGATGTGCTGATCAGATGTCCTAGTATTTTTCCCTTAAGGGTCTTAGGAGGCAGGCTTCATAAAGCAATGTCTTAGGAATCTCATGAGAACTTGCTCTCAAGCCTGTTTAAAGAAGGTGGATTTTAATAGGATTTGTTCACCTGATCACTGGACAGAAAGGGTCCTTCCGTACATGTATGCTTTTATGGCTGGTCAGGATATTGACCTGACTACTTAATCTCGTGGTGCTAGATGACTTGCCCATGTTTGTTCCTCTGGTGAGACCTCCATCTCTAGTGACAGCTCACATTTTCCCATTTGGCCCACCAGTAGACAGAGATGAGAAAACTGATGACTTATACAAATCTGTAGGCAACTTCGCATCAAAAATTAATTTGGGACAGAACCTCTTTCCTTGTTGTCACTTTGACAACTGTTTAAGCAGATCAGAATAATCTTTTAAGGTTTATTATACTCATTGGTGTTGCTTTTTTTGGATCTCAAGCACTCAAGTATCATTATAATAGATTCAAAGTTGTTTAGCTGATGTAATAATTTCCAATTTATTTTCTTCTCATTCCTTGCAGAAGAAACCATTTAGGGGAAGACGAAATGTTTGACAAATGGGTATTTGGAAAAAGGATTAAACCCTTTAAGGAAGATGATTTTGAGACAGAACTTCTCGCAATAAGATACAGTTCTACCACTCATAAGAGTTTTAAATATAGGTCTTGGCTTATATCTCCCCATTAAATCATATTAAGGATTTAACAATGCAGAGGCAGTGACATAAGCTTGGAGTATGTGGGACTTTGATTGAAGCTCTCAGTGATTTTTTTTGAGCCTATAAGGATAATTCCATAATTATCTATTATGTAGAGATGACAAGACAGCAATGAGAACTGTGCTGTGCACTAAATCTCTGTCCATATAAGTAGAAGATCCATTTGTTAGCTCAAGTTCAAGACACTGGAAGCCTGGAAAGGAAAAAAGGCTAACCTTAAGATTTACATCAACCTATAGATGTTCGACAACTAGGATGGAATTTGCCCTTCTAGGTGTGTGTGTGTGTAGCATTTGGCACTCACTTTCATTTGTTTATCTGCTTGTGGAAGGAATTCATAAGGATTTGAATGATTTCAGAAAGTTTGTGCTCACCTAGTATCTTGTCCATCTCTATATACCTCTAGCTCTTGCAAAATACATATATGTATACAAGTATATCTATGGATGAATATATAGGTCTTTCTATATATTTGCAGAGGAGGTAGAAGAGAGATTTCATTCAGGACTACTTTTTGATTACTACATCTGATTTCTGCATTCAAAGTACGAAACAGATCAGTTTCTCACAGAATTTTGAGACAGTCTGGTGTTCTAAATGAAAGTAGCATTATTGTCCTTTTATTCAACCATAGAAGAGTGTAGTGTCCAGTAGTATTAAGCAGTAATGGACACAATGGTTTCCAAATGTTATAGGTGGGACCTGAGCAACTACTTTGGGGTATGAAGTCGTGAGCACATTGCAAATAATTAATTCCCATCAGATTTGAGACTTTGCCCAAAAATAAGGTCACACCACCTTGGATTCCTGACTCCAGATGCCCAAGAAATGTGTCAGTAACACTTCAGAGGAAGAGGTAGGCACCTCGTAACACTAACTGTAAAATAACACATACACAGGAGATACTTCTCCCTAACCTTGATCAGAAGATAGTACCCGGATGTCTTTGAAGTGTAAAACATTTCTCCTCTATAGATTTTTTTCACATCTAAGGCAATTGTGAATTAAGTATGCTCTTCTATACATATCCCTTTTGAAACCTCTTTCATTTTTAGTTGTTCTGTTAAAAAAATATTATGGTTAATTTTTGTTTGATTCATATCTTCATTTAAAAGATAACACTTAACACATTTTTTTCCACAGAAATATTTTCACGGGAGAAAACACTTTTTTTCACTGTTTTATTTTGGTGTCTCATTTATCATGAAAACCTGATCTTTGAAAATATATTAATCAAGTTTTCTCTAAGAAAGACTTAGAAGTGGAATACCTGAAAGTTAGTTGTTTGTAATTTCTTTACTTGATTCTTCTCACTCAAAGAAGTGTTAACGGCAAAGACAGGGTGTGTTCTACCAAATGTTGTTTTACCATAAACACAGTAATATTTTGGGAGATACATCTCCCTATAGACCAGATTAATAAAAGCCACATTCAACTGGCTATGAACACTTCCAAGGAGGGGACATCCATAACTTCCCTGGGCAACCTATTCCAGTGTCTCACCACCCTCAAAGTGGGTTCACATCCAGGCAATGGAGTACTTTGTTCCTGATACCTCACCTAAATTTACCTTCTTCCAGTTTAAAGCCATTACCCCTCATCCTGTCACTACACACCCTTGTAAAAAGTCCTTCCATAGGCCCCTTCAGGTGCTGGAAGGAAGCTATAAGTTCTGCCCACAGCCTTCTCTTCTCCAGGCTGAAAAACTCCAGCTCTATCAACCTGTCTTTATACAAGGGATCTGATCATCTTAGTGGCCCTCCTCAGGACTTGCGCAAAGATATCCATGTCCCTTTTCTGTTGGTGACCCTTGAACTGGGCACAGTACTCCACTGGACTGTCACAAGAGTGGAGGAGAGAGGGAGAAGCACCTCCCTTGACCTGCTGGCCACACTTCTTTTGATGCAGCCCAGGATACCTTTGGCTTTGTGGCCTCCAAATGCACAGTGACAGATCATGGTGAGTTTTTTACCAGACATTGTAAACAGTCGCTGTGATTCTTATTGAGCAATCATAAACTTTCAGTCTCTTTTATGCAAAGCAGTCTCTCTATCTGTAGTTATCTTTTCTTGCCATTCCTAACCAGTGTCTCTTTGCTGTTAAATCCTTTTTGAAGTGGTGCACCCAGCATTGACTACGATTTTTTAAAAGGTTTTAGGACTTCAGTTATAGTGCCAAACTTAAAAAAAAAAAAAAGTGAGCAACAGTTCCCTTCTGTATTATCTCACAAGCTGGATAAAAGTGTCATGTATTAAAGTGTAGTCAGAAGTGTTGTGATGGAAAGCATGCTTACAGCAATGTGTTAATGGCAGAGTAGCACATGCCTTTGTATATTGAAATTATCCCCAGTGGTAGTATAACACCTTCTAAATGTTTTCTCTTGAGGAAGTTTCTTCCTTATTCTGAATATAAGAGCTCCATGACACAGCTGGATGATCGTGAATAGAATGGTGTAGGTGATTTCTATAGCCTGTATTTGCTTGTCAGTGAGGTCCAAGAGCTGTTGTATGAGCAACACTGGGATGCAATAGGCCAATGATACTTAGCCATGGTACACTGTTCCTCATGGTGTGACATAACAAAGGTATATTGGAAACAGATCCAATACCTGTGTGATGTCCTTTGGACTTCATTATATTGACAAGTGTGACATATTGAAAAGCCTACCTAAGTTTTGTGTATGAAATAGGCAGGTGTTTTCATTGGCTCAGACACAGAACTACAAAGGAATTTAAACAGAAGAGTATTGTCTTGAAAACAGTACCAGGAGAAGTTCCTCTCATGGGATTTTTCTGTCACATTGTCTCTTCTGTGTGTCGTGGTGATGAGAGAACAACGCATTGCATTGCAATGGTTGGTTGTCTTTGCCAGGATGGTCCTCATACTTTCTGTATAGGAAGATGATGAATACATCCAGACTCTTACAGTTGGCAAATACCGAGTTCCATCCTAGCTGGTCACCTGAGGCTCTATTATCTCTGTAATATTTAGCAGTTCTCTGTGCTGAGGTGTCTGAACAATAGGAATTTTATGTAGGGTCTTTTTACCTGTCCTCTTTTTTTCTGCCACCAAAAAGGGCACCAAGCAGCAGATCTTTCTGCACAGCATTCTCTGCTCTGACAGAAGAAAGGCCAGACTAAAATGAACTTTGTATCAGTGGAAGCTTGCACACATGGGAAGATACAGGAATTAGTTGGAGTTGTGCCCTTCAAGAGAAGCTCAGGTAAGTGGAATGAATTTCCAGGATCCGGGATTTACTGTTTCAGAGACAAGAAAACAGCTGCATGCACATATAGTATACTGGTTCAAATTCAGTAGCTATTTTTGAAAAGAAGGCCCTTAACAATGTTAATTGCTTGTATATAATCCTTGAAATTTTATTAGGGGTAGGAATGTGAACACTACTCACACAACTTAATAAAATTATAACGTTAGCATTCCTCTTGTGCTGTTGAACTATTACTGCCCTTTAAGAGGGATAATATGTTTTTCAAAAGCCACTAGAAACATCCAAGTAAAAATAATCATTGAGGCTCTTAACACTGGGGGAACAGTGTCTAGAAAGAATAAAAGATATAGTATTTCCCTCATAAATTAATTTCACAACTGTATAATTTTTAAGGTCTCATCACTATTTCCTATTTCTTCTTAGATTTAAAGGAACTGTTGATTCCAAATCTGAAGTATAAAGGAGAAACCAGGATGTGGACAGGTGCAAATGGCAATCAACATAACCTTCGTCAATGCCCTTTTTCATTAGCATGGAAAAACATTAGGAACATGTTGCAAAATTCTCATGCTGAGCTGCCATGTCGGCACAGTTCACTGGCTAACACTTTTAAACCACAGCAAATCCAGTAGGTTATTGCATCCTGATACTTTTCATTAGCAATATCCAACAGGCTGATCCTGTCCAATGAATCTTCTCAAAATTGCTAAGCCATTTTTATACCCAGTGAAGGGAATCAGAGGTGCTCTGCTCATAAGGCTCAGACACGGAATGCTGCAGGTTCAGCTAATGGTCATCACATGATAATAAAAAAGCAGGGTTGAAGCTGGATATTTAGAGATGCTGAAAAATGTATTTTCTTAGCTGCTTGGACCCTTTTGCATCAAATGGTTAAAAGCCTATGGAGCAATGGAGAGTGATGACATTACAGCCATAACAAGCATTACTGATTTCAGTTGGAAACAGGTCATATGTCACTGTTCTTGTTTCTACCTATTCAAGTAGTTACCCTTTAGAGACTATCTTTTTCTCACTCATTGAGCCTTATCTTCAGGAAATGCTAATAAACTTGCCTTTACATAGACTTTCCTTTTAATAGATTCACTGGGGAATTGTTTCTCCTGTTGCAATTACTGTCATTCCTTCTGGTTTCCAGATTTTAGTAGCTTTGTCACAGACCCAAGAGCAAAACTGTGACCCACATACTGTGAAGTCCTGCAGGCTGTGCAGTTTAGCCTAATAGAATGATAAAAGGAGTGTGGACACCAGCTCGGTGTATAGCCTTGAAATTATTATTTCCAGTCTTGGTTTGCACAGAGATGCATGGAATATATTGCAGTTCCTCTGTGAAACAGGCTGTTCCCACAGCAGTGCAATCCTATTTTCCCTGCTGGCCACACAGATCTAAATGAGAGTGTTCCTTCTCTCTGCACTAGGAGTTAGCTCAATATGTACCTCCTATTCAATACAGAAACAAGAACATTAACATATGATGATCTCTTAATTGTCATCATCATCTTTGTTTTTTCCTTTATTAACGACTACATTTTTCCAAAGGCAAACATGATATGATTCAATATGTATCCCTGGCGAAGTTGTGGATATTGCAGGGTCATTTTAAGAACATAGAGATTGGTCTGAGTTCCTTTTTTTTTTTTTCCCCTGTAGTTAGAACATGCATATTTATCTATGATGACTTTTGTTCTTCCAGCCTTCTTTGGGAATGGGTTGTATGTGTCCACACTGGTTAGTCTTTTCCTGACACACAAACAGCTGCTTTGATAACCTAAAAACACTTGTAGTTCCTCATTAAAACACTGCAAATGGCAAACGTGAACTACCATGGAGATTTTGCCAATTTTTAGGCAGTTCTGTTATGAAAAGAAAAGTTTAAGCTGTAATTCCACTGAAGATTTCATTTTTAGAATCATCTCCAGTGTCATATATCAACAGAGATACAGGAATATTTGCGGTTATATGGCCTGACCAAAACTAATCAGGACTAATGAGTTTCTTTCTGGCTGTGACTTGCTTTTGTTAAGCATGGATCAGTGTGTTGATAGTATACCTAGGAACATACTATGGATACTCATTGCCTCTATGAGAATAGCTTGGAAGGGGATCTGGAAGAACTTCTATGGACTCTTTAAACTGCAAAATCCTCAGTGAACTGAGAAGCCAAAGCTATTTCTTCCTATACACAGTTCCTCTTGTGGCAAGGAAAGAGCAGGATCAGATCAGACAATGATCTGCTAAAAAAAAAAATCCTCTATCTCATGTTGCCTGCCTTAAAGGACTTTGATATAAAGATAGGCTTTGTTGTAGAACCCAAAAATTCACAGCTATCAGTATATTTTGCTTTAGAAATAGTAATAATTGTAGTGTTATAGCATTAGTAATAGTAATAATAAGAATCTTTCAAATTCAGCCTTGACTAATTACTTTTGTACTTAGAGATTTAAAAGATTGGGAGCATGTGTAACATTACAGACTGGGACTGTCCAGTGGGGTATTTTGCACGTGCTTAGCTTTAAGCTCATGAGTAGCAGTTTTGATTTTTAAATTACCCAAGCTAAAAAAAAAGAAAACAATGAATTAATCTTTGAGACTATCTTACTGTTTTTGATGAAATTCATTGAACTGAGAGGATCATAAACAAAATCCCAGCCCCAGAGAGCTCACTGAATTCAATGTTATCTGGATTTTTATGTAATACTTTCTGAGTCTTTTAGATTATGTAGGTGATATACATTAGCATGCATCTATATAATATATGCATTTATACAATCCTTATACCAGCTGCCTGTGAGACAAACCCCTTGTATTCTTCCTGTTATTTAAGTCTACAATAAATATATAGTCTGGTCTTGCAGCTGGGGATAAAGGGTATAAATCTGAAAGTTTAAAGTTGGTACAGTTATATTACATTATGTTTTCCCAAAATCTTTTCTTTATATTTGGTGCAGAGGTGTAAACTGTACAAAAAACCCAATACCACTGAGCTTGTGTCATTGAAATAATTCATCCCTACTACTGTAATGAAATGATTTGTATAGATTAGTTTAGTTCATCAGAGAGATTTAATACTTTCCCAGGTTTGTTGCTATAATGTAGATTCAGGTGCTGTACAAATTGAGGATAGGGCCTTTTTACAGAAATGGCACTTTGCTCATCTTAGATTATACACCTTGGAAAAGTAGGTAAGAAAAAAACAGCTCTGTATATGTGTTCAAAATTAGGGTTAGAAATATTGGAGTTTTTTTCCCACTTAATGTTAAGGTTCCATCCTGTATCAAATGTTATTCTGTGGGTGGGGGCAGGAAAGTATGATAATAGTACAAAACAGACCCAGAAAATCTTTAAAAATAGTTCAGTAGTAAAGGAAGGAGAAGAATGACCTACCTCATCATTTTCCTATATGCTTTAATGCTGGTTCTTAACTACTGAATAAAAGAGACTAGAAGGTATGTTAACAGGCACACAGCTGTAAGCCTCACAGTGCTTTAAAACAGGCTGCATCAGAGCAACTTAACGTTATTTTGGGAGGTTATGGGATAAGTCAGAACCTGATCTCCGTTACAGCTAGATTCCAGAGATATGATCTATTTCAACGAGGGCTCAGAGCAGCCATATTATTGGAAGTGGGTGAAAATCCACCTGGATTTGGCACTTCAGACATGCCTAATTAGAATTCTTTAAAAGCTGTAATGATTTTTAGAGGGCTACAGAAAGACACATACTGTAATGATTCTGTAACATGTCTGTTCCTGGAAACTGTATATGAATTCTCACAAGATTACTGGATCATTTACATGTTCCATACACTTCTCAATTTCAGAAAGAAAATTAAGAAAATACAGGGGAAAACAGGAAACACTGAGTTAAACAGCTGAGTTTCTGATTTGGTAAATGATTAGCAAAAACCTTTAGATGTTCATAGTGGAAGATTGTTAGTAGCAAAAGTCTGTCATGCCAGACTGGAATATCAGAAACACAGTTCAACTTGTATTTCTGCTCTGGACCTTCTGTGTGATTGTCTTTCTTAAGCAAGTCATCAGAATACAGATCCATCTCGCTTGACTGTACCTACTAGAAGGGGAATTTCTCCTCTAAGCTAATTGCTTAGGCTCATGCTTAATTCATGCTACAGCCAGAAGACATTTCACTCTCCTTTCTAGATCCAGTATTAGGTCTAGATGTATGTCTCTGGTGGTCTTTTCTTACAGGTGCATATTTTCTCCTGGACTTACAAGACAAACTCTGAGCACGAATGAAGGGAGATCTTTGCCCCAGGGTCCACTTCACACAAAAGATATTTGTCATCCTGCAATCTCTATTGTTTTTGTGGAGACATGATTACAAAAGAGCCTAGACTTCTGCCTTAGATTAAATGCCTAACTTTGAGATATCTAATATTAGATGTGATGAATTCTGAGTCTGAATCACACAATCACTGGGTGATTGAGGATGGAACTCACCAACTCCTCTGCTCAACCAAGGAAACCTACAGCTGGTTGCACAGGATTGTGTCCAGAAAGGTTTTGAATATTTGAGATCCACTCTAATGATTTCCCTACTATGGTTTAAACACAGTTGTTAATATTTATTTTAAGTTACCACAACTTTTCTGGTGAGCTTTTTTTGGTATTGTTTTTTGTTTGGTTAGTTAGATTGTTTTTTTGTTTTTTGGGGGCCTTTTTCCCTTTGGGGGAAAGAGAGAAAGGAGGATTTTATTTGCTAAACACAGCAAGCAGATAGTGGATGTGGATGTAGATAACAGCCTTGAAGTTGATGATGACATTGCTTTGTCAGCTCCTTTGTTACTCCTTAGAAGATCTTCTTATCTGTCACAATTTCCTTCATGGGCATCCTTTTGGTTTTTTTCTGTTGTTGCAGCAGAATGAATTAGCTTTTAGAATCCTTTTACTCAGACAGTTTTTTGAAGGTAGCTTCCAAATGGCTCAGAGACTAAAATAGAGGAGACTTCAGCAACATTGCCTGTAGTTTGTTGGTAGCCTTCTGAGTGCTCTCCCAGCACGCTAGCTGCTGACTTGATTAAATGTAGTACAAACCGTTCTCCACAGGGTATTACAGCACTGGGGCAGGTGTCCAAGTCACTATGTTAATTAAATGTCACTGATATCTGTGGAAAGTTTTGTGCCTCTGGTTACTGAAATGGCAAACACAGGGAAACTTACAGACATCATCATGTATTTCATGAGATGAGCTGAAACCTCATTAGCAGAACACTGATTTCTTATGTTATCCTGTGGGACTCAGTGGGTGAAAAGGTGTATCAAGCAACTGGCAGTTTTACTTTGGGAAGGATAAGAAGATCATAGTTTCATCTATGTAGTTCTGCATCTAATGAACAGTTGGAAATCTTTATTCCTTTGGAATCTACCAAATATGGGAACCTGGAGTTACTCATGTGGCTCTTTCCAAGCAGCTCATGCCTTCAAACACAAAACAAATGTAACATTTTCAGGGTGGGGGAAAAAAAAAAAAAAAAAAAAAAAAAGACAATCAAGAAAGAATGGAGAGAAAAAAAATGAGGGAATTGGCATACCCACACCACTGCTGCTTCTCTTTGCTCCCAGGATTCAGATTCCAGTCTGGCCAGAGCTGAAATTGATAGCTCTGCAGGAAGAATGTTGGAATAGTGGACTACGGACTCAATGAATGAATTATGCACTGCAGGCGCGGGGCTCCTCAGTGCATCGGTGCCCGAAATTTTATTTTTATGTGGCACATATTTAGAAAATTGAGGAGTGCCCTGGAAAGCTGGGACAGCTGGAGAGAGTGTGCAGGGCACCAGGGGAACGCCGGGGCTCCACCAGCAGCCTCTGTCCAAGCAGCTCTGTCTGCAACGCGCCTTCCATCCCCATTGCCCCGGGAGCAGCCCCCCACTGCTGCTGCTGGGGCTGGACAGATGCTATGAAAGGGCTGGAGCTGAGTGCCTTTTGCAGGATATTAAACCAGCATCCTAACTGGTAAAAAAAATGAATTGTCACTGACATTATGTCGGCCCGCTTGGAGCCCTCTCTGCTACTTTCCGCAGTCTGGTAACTATTATGCACAAGAGATCAATATTCTCCTCAGTGCTGGAATTTAAGTAATGATTTCCAATAAAACCTATTTCAGACTGTTCTGGCTAGAGGACAGAGACAAACCACAAAACATAATGTACTCAAAGCCTTTCTTTTCTTCCTCTTCTTTTCTTTCCTTTTTTTTTTTTTTTTTTTTTTTTTTTTAAGACTTGAATAATGGAAGCAAGATCTAGTGATAAGACACATACAGGCACACAAAAAGGAGGCATTTTGGTCCTGGCCAATCTGCTTAGCTAATGGCTGTAAACTGACACCTGCAATGAAATAAAAATGTCTCAGTGCAAGTGCAGGGCTGGGCAATTGCTACCAACACCCACCCAGCAGCCCCAGTTATGGGTGCTGGGGAGCGTACCTTTCCACATCACTTTTTTTCACTTCTCCCTGTTTTGCAACAAATAAGAGAGACCCCTCCAAAATGGTATTACATAAATATTTCATTATATTGTGCTGTGGAAGTCTAATGTCTTCGGAGGTTGTGAACAGCTCCAGTTCCCAGTAACTGTAATTGACACCCCAGGTGCTCAGCACTTCTGAAAATCAGGTTTCTAGTACTGTTCCACTCCTTTTTTTTTTTCCTACTTGAAAGCCTTTTCTTTCTTCTAGTTTTTACTAAAGAATCTGAAGGGTGTAAGAGGATGACTGGTAGTTGTAGAATGAAATTTCTGATCTATTATCTGCTAGTGAAGGAACTAATTTACAGAGGTGAGATAGATAGACACACACACATATATTTCCAAGTAGTCATAGTTTCATATTTTGCCTTTAGCCTCACTGTACTGCCTAGTTTCCTTGTGTCCCACAGTACAGACTTCAGACAGTGTCCAAGTGTGCTAAGACTGGACTACTGTGGTTAAAATGGTTTCCCCTGGATCTCCCTCACAGCTTGCAGTTGTCTGATTTCAATCAGTGGCAGTTCTCTCCACATGTCTAGCCATCAATCATCTCCTGCTCCTGGATGAGTGTGTCACAGCATGGAGCGTGTTCCAGTGAAAAAATAGACTGTGCCACAGCTCTCCCTCCTCAGTCATCAATAAGTGTTCCTTTGATATTTTATTAAAAAAAGAAAGAAAATATTTTGTGATATATTCTTCTGCAAAAAAAAGGAAAAAAAAAAAAACACTGAAAAAAACCCCACACTGAAGCCTTGAAGGCTGGGGAAAAGGCAGGAAGCAGGGAAGGAGTTTGGGTTATGTAATTGTGATGAAGCTATTGCTTGGTAAGTTACAATTTGTGTAAGAGTTGAGGATTTCAATCTTTATGACCTTCCACCCTTCACTCCTCCAGCAATAAAAGCTACCTGGACATTGTGTGAGTCCCCAGTGTTCATTTACTTCACACCCCTTGCTTCCCCCATGGTGGATAATAATTGCTGTTTGAAAATAGAGCTGCCGAGTGTTTCAGTCTCCTGCTCTCACCTTTAGATCTTCTGGAAGGGGAAATAAATAGCTGTTCCTTTTTTAATTCGTCTTTTAGATTACAGGCTGCTCTGCAAGTCTCCTTGACCAGTCTTTCTCTGCATGGTTAAGGTAGATACACAGAAGTATACAGAAGCTGCCCAATAGAGAGGATGGAATGACCTATCTCTACATAGGTGTCCTTACCCAAAGTAAATCCACCTTCTGAAAATACTAAAGACACTGAGGGTTTGCATAACAGCTCTGCTTCTCATGAAGCACTTTTTCATGACAGAGCTCAAAGCACTTTATAAAAAAAAAAAAAAGGAAAGATTATTATTCTGGCTTCATAAATTGAAAACTCAGACACAAGGAGGAAAAGCAAATTGTGCAAGGAGGCAAGTGACTTGAGAGGTTATAAAACTCCTTTCTCTCAAGTGTCGGGGTTGTATTTAGAAAGCACTGAACTTAATATCTCACCTAATAATGAGCTTTTACTGTTCATATATCGAAGCCGTTGAGATTCAGCAGTTAAAGAAAGACTGTATAAATAGGCTTGAGTCAGTCAGGCTTAAGTCTGTTTTTCACATATGATGTAAAAGTCCATTTAATTTCTCATGCTGATAAATCTGATTTAGAAAGAAAGTGAAAGGGGAAAGCAGCCAGATGGGAAATAATCACATTCTAAAAGGGCAAATAAAAACTAACCATTTGCAACATAGTTATTTTTTAATCTAAAATTAATTTCTCATTGTCATGTTGCCTCTTTTCAATCAGCGATTTGCAGTGAAATAAATTGATTTTCAAATCTCCACATACTTTTCAGAGATCTTCTCCATGATATTAACTAAAGTACCTAAATCTGGAAAACTCACCCACAATCACGATTCACTTTCTTGTATAAAACTATAATGAATGACATAGGAAATTGTTGCTGTTAAAGCAGTTCACATGAGTAACTACAGGATAAAAAATTTGACACTAACACTATTAATTAATAAGAAATATTTTTTTTTATACTCTATTTTGGTTTTTCTTCTGTATATTGCTGGCTCATTCTTTTACACTGGGAACTAGTCAATTTTAATTCTGTGCAAAACAGTATAGCATACTTTCCTCCCTCTTCCTCCTCTCTGGTAGGCAATGCATTTCAAAAAATAAACATACCTAATAAATAACGTTTAAATAAACACATCCCTAGTATAGATTGCTTCTAAATAGGATTCAGTTCTTTAAAAGGATATAGAAGATCCAAAATATTTGTAAATGACATCAAAATTGATAGTTAGGAGTTAAGATGAAGACACAATGGTACTGCACAGAAACATGGTCTGGTTAGTAATTTGGCCTCACCTGTACTACTGCTGAATGCTACATGAGGTGGTTAATCAAAACTTTCATTAAGACTGAAAAATATGGATTAGTTTTACAGAATGATCAACTGACTTTAGGCCTGAAGTGACCCAGAAAGGGAGTTAGTGCTTTGGCAGTGCAAACAAATGAGAAATATCTCCCAGAACAACACAAAAGCTGAGCCAGCAAATGTTATCCTGGGTGTATGTGCTGTACAAGTCCACCAGGTAGAAGCAAAGGATTTTTACTGCAACTGGTTACTGACACCTAGTAAGAGCATCACTGGGATGTCTCTCTTCACATTAAATCATGATGTTGGCAATTTGGAAAATGCTGAGAAAAGAGCTACAAATACAATTTCATTAGCAGAAGTGAGAGAAAAAAAGCATCCTAATGTAGTCACTTAGAAGTGCAGATTAGGAAATTCTGTAAGTATGACTTGAGGATACTTCTACAGATAGAAAACACAAGAACCTGTTTTTTTTTTTAACTTGACAGAAAAAGTTACTTAATCTCACCAGATTCTGATTAATGTTCAAGCACACAGATCTTTTCAATGAAGTATCTTAACTGCTGAAAAAAAAAAAGAATTGTGTAGGAACCCAACAGATTCTCTCCCGTGAAGTCTCTGAATTCAAACTCTCTTTCTGAAAGCACATTTACATTTCAGGCAGCAGCAGTAGATTTTAAACTGGGAACACTTGGCAAAATTCCTTGGTCCTGTGTTATGAAGGAGGTCAGGCTACATGATTACTATCATTCTTCCTGGCCTTAAGCATTATCAATGTGTGAAACCATGAACTTAGTGTTGAGTCTCGTTCTAAATCATTTTACAGTCATTTGACTTCAGTGGAGCCATTTAACATGGTTACAGTTAAACATGGTCTCAAGTGCTTTTCTGAGTAAAGGACTTGCCCTCTTATAGCTGACCACATGCCAAAGTGCTTTGTTGAAATGGTGCCACAGGTCTTCGTAAGTCATCAAAGGTGCAAATGAGAAAATCCCTCACATTTGTTATTTTTTCATAGTTCTGAGTTCAGAATCTATGCTTTTGCTTAATTCCATGCCCCAACCCCTCTCTTCACCTTCCCTCCCTCCCCTCCCCCCAGCCCCCAGTGTAAATTGTGTAATATGCAACAGAACTGCCAAATCGCACTGCCTCTTCCTGGCTTAAATTCCTGTTCTAGGATTTAAAGACAAACTTGAATCCTACATGAATCAGCAGAAGTCATTCCAGGTACATTAGAGGGTTATATACACAAACCATTTATGTGATAGAGAAAGAGATTCATCATCTTGCCTATCTACTTGAACAGAGCTACAGCATTTATTAATGTAAACTGTAAGAGACTGGATAAAATAAAATTGATGCTCCAAGCCATGATTGATTGTAGAGGACTTTTTCATCAGAAGCAGTAGTTAGCGTTTCGAACACTAAAGTGATAGTGTTATAATATCCTCATTCATGCAGATTGGTAGTTCAAAAGAAATTCAGATATAAAGTTTTATTTAATGCAAGGACATTCAGACCTTCCTTTTCAGAATATGTTGTAGTTTTTCCACTTTAGTAGTAGCCATATTTTTGTGCAACATTTATTTAATTTCAGTCTAGTAAAGAAATATTCACCCCATGTCTTTGCTCTTAAAGAGAGTGAAACTCAGAACTTCTATGATAAATCTTGTGTTTCTTTAAAGGATAGCTCACTTTAAAAAAAAAAAAAAATGTGGTGAAGTGTATTAGTCAAGTCCTGAATTTCACATAAAAAACCAAATAAATCACCAGTGAAATGCAATCAAGTGTTTGGTTCTGAAAAGACTTACTATTGCACAAAAATGAAATACAGGCTGTGAAACACAGCCAGAAGTGCTTATAAAGTTCATTATCACTTTTCATATTTTCAGCAATTTCAAAAACCAAAGAGAATGTATATACTTATATTTTATCTCAGTCTTTCACTTTGCTTTACTGTTTCTGCCAGGCAACTTTATTGGTAAGGCTGAACTGCGGGGGCATTCCTATTAATTTAGATATTCATCTCAACTACAGTATGCAGTGTTGATTCCTTGTTAGGTGGAATGGTTAAAGAGAGTATTTGAAACTTTGACTTACATCTTGCATATTGGCTTATTTATAGCAGTTTTGCCCTAAATTAGCTAGTTAGCAGAGTTCAGTGAAAGTTAAAATGATTTAAGTCTTATATTAGATCATGTGTGCTACACAGTGCTGACTTTCACTTCTTGAGAACTTGGTTCCATATTTACAACACAAACCACAAAGAAGTGCAAGCCAGAATTCAGCCCCTGTTAAAGCAACCCACAAACAACTCATTAAATCATTCAACACACAGTATCAAAAGCTTAAAATATGGCTTACACACTTGCATTTTCCAGCTCTGAAATGGTTTTCTACCACAGGAAGTGATGGCACATCATGTCTTTGGTAGCCAAGTGAAACAGATCCCCCCAAAATTTAAGAGCAGAGCATGACTACCATCAAGTGCTGCTCAGTAAGTAATAAAAATAAGGGCTCATTTTTAGCTAATATCACTTAAATGATTCAACTTTAAAGTACACACAAAGAAATGAAACAGGACAAAGAAAGAAGGAAACTGGAAAACTGTAGAAATTCATGAAGAGGTCTTACGGCAGGTTCGCTGTTAAAGAGAATGTAGTCAGCTCTAATCATATTATGATTTTTATCCATTAGCTGGATGGTATCTAAGTCTTGTCATGGTCTTTGGCTTCACCACAGGGATGCTTAATGAGTGACAGTCTCCTCAGTGCTCTCCCATCCTGAAAGGAAAGGAATGAAGAAAGGAAGGAATATGCCCAACTTCCTGTCTGGAGACACAAAGTAAGATGTTTGCTGTCTTGGGTAATTGCATATAACTATGTTTTTTTCACCTCGTCTTTTCATGTCAGCCTTGGCCATGGGAGAAAATTCCAGATTGCATTGCTGCTTTTCTTCAATTAACAATAAAATAAAATAAGATTTGGAAATATCTCCTCATTCTGCAGTTTTTGTCATTATGGAACCCCTCTAAGTTATCTGAGCCAAAGAGAGGACCTGTCCTTAAAACTATACAAGAAATGAAAAGAAAGGAAGACTGTATCATTGCACACAATGATACACATTGCACATATTGCTTACCAATTACTTGTTAGTCCTAGATTACTTTCCTAACCCTTTCCTATGTAATTTCTTACAGGTCCAATGAGACTGATTACATGGTGACAAGCATAGAGATCTCTCTTGAAGGATGTCCTATAGGTAAGGCAGAAAGGACAGGATCTTGCATAGAGGATTCCTACGGGATGATGGCAAAATGCATTTACATGTGCTTTTCTCCCAGTACTACATCAGAAGGCCACAAAAGCTGTCTTTTGGGGTATCAGATGCTCTTTCCATGGACATTTACCTGGGATTTTTATTCCTTAAGCCATGCATACTGAAGCAACGTAGGAGTGCACAATGCCCTTTTTCTGAAGGGAATGGTTCTTCTTTGGTGTATTTTGCATGTTACCGAGTTGCTGAGCATACATTCCAAGTAAGGTTAAATGTCAGAGCTACTACATCTAAAGGGCCACATTAAAGAAATACAAAATCTGGCCCATCTTGCTATATAAAGAGCAGTAAAAGCTCTCCAATTTAACCTAATAAATTACTGTTACAAAAACAGTTTTATGTAACGTGCAGAAGTCTAAGAAAAACTGTTTTTATGGTTATATAAAAGAGAGATTTGCAAATCTGTGAATATAAGTTAACTTTATGCATTTTTCAAGTAAAGGGTCTAAAAACTGCCAAAGTAAAATGCAGAATAATGGACTCTCAGTTTCACTTTCATCCAGTTAACTAACTTGAAAATGAAAGGGCTGTTCTACAGAGGTCTTTTAAAAAGTTGGATTAAATTAACTTTGGAATTCGATTACTTGGAATCGAGTACTGTTCCTGCACTTTCCATAACCAGATGAAGGAGATGAGAACAGGCAATGAGTGACTAGAGCTTTCATGAGCAATTCATCACGTGCACAAAATTTTGACTCTGTTGCAGTCAATGGGCTTTTGCATATTGACTTTTATGAAGTCAGGATTCCAATCATATTTATCTGAAAAAAACTCTAAATCAAATGTGTGAGAAGAGGAATCTAGATAATTGTCAGGAAAAAAGGACGCTTTGGAAGGCTGAGTTTATTTGCAAATCAAGGTTTAATTCCATTATAGTTTTTGCTCAGAATGAACGAAGGTTAAATTGAAATCAAATAACGGGTTTACCAATCTGAAAATTAAATGTTTCACTTTGATTTGTGAAATATTTATCAAATTATAATTTATTTCATTTCCCTGCTTGTCATTTCACAAAAAAATTTCTGTTTCAGTTTGCCTCAAATTGGCAACTTTTTTTCTTTTTGATGGAAAGACTGAGAAGTCTATTTTTCTCAGAACTTCATATAATTGATGTATGATAATACGTACGCACCTGGAAACATATTTTGTCAACTTACTGCTGAAAGTTGCAAAATCTAGCACCTTAAGTCAGTTATGTGATTAAGACAGAACAAGAGAGGTTTAATATTCACAAGTATTTGTCTTAAAACTGAATGTGCACAGTAAGTTAAAAGAAGGTGCCCTTTTATGCCCAGATACTATAGCATGTGACCTTCGAAATGCAGCATCACACCTAAAACCCCAGCGTGGTCTTACCTACCCCTTTATAAATGGGACATCTTTTCAAAATATCCACAACCCACCTTGTGCTCCCTACATTTGTATGAGGTATGAGCACCCCCCCCCCCCCTTTTTTTTTTTTTAATCATTTTTGCACCTAATTTTCAGCCAGTTTTTAATAAAACACATTCTGTAACTCTGCATGCAGGGCTCAGCACAGCAGCATCCCTGTAACTGACTGTCAGCTTGGCCAGGGTGCAATGCAAACATTTGACAATATTAGATGACTGGGTTAACCATTGCTGTGATTATCTTGTGATCTAGACACCTTCTCACTGTCCAAACATTTTTAAAAATGTTCCATTCTTCTTGGTGTTAAGTATATTTTTAACACCTGCTGTGCCTATTACCGTCTATCAGAAATTATATTTGTAGGTGTCAACCAAGTCTGTGCAGTCCACCAGTTATAAAAGTATTTCACATTGTTATCTTGTTTTTCCTTTTCTGGTGGAAAATAGCTTTAGTCTCTCAAACATTTTCTGAGCATTGTCCCATCTCCAGAGCAATGGTATACTTTCTGTGAGGAGACCCAAAGTGTCCAGTTTTGTGGAGGAAATGGAGCTAGCACCTCATACAGTCTCCAAACACTGGAACTAATTTGGATTTCTCTCCTCATTCATACACTCAGTCTTCTCCCCCCACTCCACTCCACCTGTTTTCCTTTTCTACTGAAGTCATACAATGAACTGATGACTGAAGATTTTCCTACCCACAATCTTTGCAATTTCTTTGCAAGTCAGGTCACAGCACAATAGCTGCACTTAACCGTTTTTTACTTTTCTGGCCAAATTTAGCACAGTACCACTCTGTACAACCCACTGAAGTCAGCGAGATTACATTAAGGGGAACTCTGTCCATTACAAAGGCTTTAACTTGTTTTTTGAGATCACTGTGAGCAATAATGACTAGAAAACTTTTACTGAATTTATAGTATCTGGCATCTTTAAATCTTTTTCCTTCTTTTTCCTGTATGGTTGGAATACATACTTCCTGGAATCATCTTCAGCATCATTCAATATCTGCAACCTGTTCAAGGCCTACAGCCTTGTTCACTTCCCTTCCCGGCCTGTCCCTTCCTGTCCTTTCTGGTCACTTGACACTTCTATAGCTCATTTGTTCACTTCCCCAGACATAATCTTGTTACCTCCAGGAAGTGTCAGCCCCCACAGGGCATCTCACTGCACATAGCTGGGAATATTCCACTTTGTCGTCGCACATGCCCTACTAAAAACTTCCAGGGTACTGTTGAACTACCTGTGCAAGTTACTGGACACTCTGAAAACCCAAGATGTCACCTGCATCCCAAGAAATGATTTCATGATGCTCTCCTCCCATTGCATCCCACTGAAGGCATTTAACCCAATAAGCAGGAGGGGAACTTAACAAGACAGTGCTTTGCCCCAAAGAACGTACAGTACAGTCTTTAGAGGGAGAAAAAAGGCTCCAACAAACCCTAAGACAACAAAAGCAAGACAATGGCTGAGGTGGGAGAACAAAATACTGGGAGGTGACATATCCCAGGGGTCAATGACAGAAGTAACTTTCCTGGGGCCAAGATCCTCATTTCTCCATCCAAACTGCAGGTATCAATGAACAAAATTCACTTGCACGGGGAGGGAGAAATTAAAGTAATAATCAAGCCACTAAAAACTCCCAAGCCAAGTGCTTTACAGCTGAACTTGTGTTTAGCTGTCAGAGAGCTGGGGCAGTACCCCACACATTTCTCAGGAGTAAGGTAAGTGCTGAGGATGGGCTGGATGCAGAAAATGCCACATCTGGTATTTGCCAAGGAGAGGCTGCTGCATCTGAGGTTTTGCCATCGGGTCCTCAGAGCAAACATGTTCACTACAATATTTCCTAGAGCAGCAGCTGCAAGAGGATCACTTAAAATTGCATGAAGCATTAATCTGAACTCTGAGACAAGTTTGGTACCGCATGGTTGGATATAAGCCAAAATGTCCCATGTTGTAAAGGGGAAGGGGGAAGGCAAGAAGAGAAAGAAAGTTAAAAAAAAAAAAAAGACAGTCCTGTCAGTGGTTTTAAGCCGCCACTTCTTTTTTTTTTTTTTTTTAATGGAAAAATTGTTACAAATGGGTCCTTCAACATATGTTATTAATTTCATTGTACTGGCTTCTTGCCAATAAAGCATCAGTCCTGGTTTCTTTGCTTTCAGTTTTAACTTGCAAAACTCATGAGGTCATTAACAAAAATGGACATGATTTTTTTTTTCCTTACACAAACTGTTATGGAGCAACTGACTCTTCTGAAGGCTTTTGTTTAAGAAAACTTGAGATCCTTTTTTTTTTTTTAATAGGGAGATGTGCTCTTCAGCAAAATGTGGTGTTTCCAAAGCAGCATGTGAAGGACTTCAAACACATTTACTGGTACTGGCAAGAGTAACAAAATCAGAATCTTTAAAAAACACTCATAAATGTTCAGTAACATTTCATGAAACTGCACTGATATTTACTTTGCTTAGTATATATACATTCAAGAAACCAAAGCAGTACTGAAAAATAACAATGAAAGAACGTGGTTTGATAAAAATATCTACATATGGAAATGTTGGTTGAATGTTATTAATGTTTGATTTGGCTTCAAGAGAACTGCAAAATCCACTTGAAGAAAGAATGTAGTTTCATGGATTTCTGTGCAAAGAAGCATCTCCCACATTGCGAGAGCCACACTGAGCTCTTAATCCATCTCATACACTTGCTGTAGGCATGGGGTGGGGGAACACAGGCTCATTTGAAGAAAGAACTGGTTTATTTTGCAAGTGGAAACTGGTGTCATTTCCTCCAGAGAGTGGAAACAGAGCTTTGTAGCTGCTGGGAAAATAGTGCTCTTACTCACCACTAAGGGTGTTAGTGCTGCTGTGCTGTTGCATCCCAAATGCCTGCAGTTCCCATTCTCTGTACAATTCCTGGTCAGCCTCTGATGGCCAAACCCATTTCAAAGTGCCCTGCAGTCCCCAGGGGAACTGCTGCCAGTACCCATCTCCAGGACTAAGCCAAAGGATGTGCTTTGTAACCAAGCAAATGAGAAGAGAAAAAAATCTGTCCTAAAGGCTTGTCCCCACTCTGTCTCCTGCTTCCCATCTGCAGATGTTGTTGGATGGTGGGCACTGGATGGGATCTGGCAGAGGAAGTCAGTGTCAAGGTCTAGCAGACCTTATGTATTGAACCTCTCTACTTCACTATGTCTGTAAAGAAACTGTCCTTTAGAACAGGAGAAAATAAGTTTCACAAGAACAGGCATAGCCTCCATGTGCTGTTAGTATATATGACAAAATAAGTTCTAAATAAGTAAAAAAAAAACAACCCACAACAAATTAAATTTTCACAGACCTACCAATATATCAATATGCACAAATAAGAAGGATGGAGAAACGCATGATCTTATTACTTTTATCCTTGTCCTTAATTCCTCCCCCTTCTCTCCTGTTGTTTAGTATATTTCATCATGTCTAAAATTAGGTTGCAAGATCAGGCTCTCTTGTGAAATATTTAGCACTACTTTGTTTAGGCACAACGGGGAATTCTCCAGGAAAGGCCTTTTTTTCACTACATTTTATTTCTTAGTCTGATCCTGCTGCTGCCAAATGAAAGAATTTCTTTTTCTTGGCTTCAAAGAATCTCAGGCTGGGCCATGCATCCAGAGACCACAACATGGGGTACTTTTTAGATAAAGGAAAATATATGTGTGCATGTATAAATAGCTGATCTGCCTGCTAGACAGGATGAAATCATGGTTAAAGATTTCTTTTCTAATTAAAAAATTATGATACAAATGGAACCAAAGTCCTTGTCCTATGCCTGAGCAGCCCTGCAAATTATACTAGAAAGAGATGTAAGAATGCATCTTCTTACACTAAAGATGCAGAGACCTTAGCAGATAGATAAGAATATGCAGATGCAATCCATACCCAAGGCTCTGTTACACACATCTAGGCATGTATACACACAAATGTACACACATGGTTTCCAAGAATGTTTCCAGTAGTACAGGCTTAGAAAATACAGTTTTGTTGGTCAGAGGCTACAGATCACTACTTTCACTGTCTTTTCCAACAAACTATTTTCACAGCTTCACTGTAATTATTTTAAGATGTTTTATTTGGTGGAGGAGTATAGGTGAGAAATTAAAACTGCCACTCAAGAGTTTGTGTGACTTCAGGTCAAATCCATGTTTTGTTCAGAGTCCTCTGTGCCTTAAATTAAGAGCCTGTGTTGCATACATGTTTATAAAATGCAAATTTCCCCCTAACTTCAGATGGCTTGTGAGCACAGGTACTTTAATGGGGCATTTTTAACAGATCCTCTATTCCCTATCTATTAAACTCCTGGTTGCTTTTCTTTCACCCTCAGATATATGCTAGTTGTGAAGTTGCCCCCCAAAAGTATCTGGCTTCTAGATTTCCTGAGCTGGTCATGGCAACAATAGGCCACAGTAACCCGCAACCTAAACCTACAAAACGGTGGTGCTTTTTCACTTTACTTTTGATTCTCTAAAAATGCATCCATGAGAAGGCAGATATTTACCTGAGGTTCAAACTTATATTCATTGGTCAGAAATTGCCTCGCATAACTTTAGGCATGTGACAGCTGCCTGGCTATGCCTCTGCCTACAACAGCATTTGGCTGCTGCCACCAGCAGTGTTTTGAATCCTCTGATCATTGCCTCTTACTGCACATTGGTTTGGTTTGCAGAGCAGCTTCAGTGGGTGGTAGCTGGACTCCTCGAGAGGGAAATGAGATCAAAAGCTCTTCCTCTAAGACCAAATGTTTTCCAGCCCTTATGGGGACATAATGTTGCTAACCTTGGACTGGTCCTTTGGACAGATTTGAACCACAAGCACGAGCTCAAGCATCTCCCTCTGTACTGCATGCACTGTCAATATTGGGCCCTGAGCACTGAAGCTGCTTTGGTCTATTCTTATTGTTACTTGCTAATGATGGCACAGCCCAGTTCTCAACTGGCTGCCTCAAGCTTCTTTGTGGGCAGTGGAAATAGACAAATGGAGGCAAATAATCTTCTGTATTTGGGGCAACTATCCCAGGAGAAGATAAATGGAAAGGATAACTAGCTTAGGTGTACACTGAGATTTGGTGGTCTGAGTCAAGGCAGTCAGCCCTCATCCCACATGCACAGCTCTGGATATGCTCAGCAATAGGTGAGGAAGCAGCTGCAGACCCCTTGTACATGGTGCACAGAAGGAATGATGCTGCAGCCCTACATGGCAGGAGAGAACAAGATGCTCAAGGGAGCCTATGCTCAGGATCTCATCTGTGGACCCTGTGCACAGCGGTGATACAAGCTCAGGGAAGAATTTGTAGACCCTAAGACACCTGAGGACAAGAAAGGACTTCCTAGTTTCTGTCATTATAAAAGATGTACACATTCCTGATGCCTCCTGCAAACTTGTCCCTTGAAAGCCTTTGAGGAAATATTGCACTTCTGTCTCCAAGTTCCTTGTAGTTCTCTAGATTTTACTCAGAAACAGGAAAGAAGAAAAAAAATCCTTCAAAGAAACAAATATTTTACCTAATTGAGTACATGAAGAACCTAATCGAATCAATAGAACCGATTTCATAGAAGCTATATAGAACCTACTCTGTACGAATATCGTCATAACGTATGCAATAAAATTCCTCTTCCTTGAAAATTAAGTGCTATATTTAAAGTTGAATGAAGTAGTTTTGTGGTTAAATTTATCCTATGACTAGTTGTGTTCTGTTTGAGAAATTCTAAATTATCCATTTTCTGGAGCTCAAAGAACTCACTGTTTCTGTTGCCAAATATGTAAATGTTGCAGAAATTACACTTTCATTGCCCATGAAGAATGGACTCAAAAGAGTTTCAGTGGATGCAGCTCTTTGGAGGTGAAAGTATTTTTTAAAATCCTTTACTGTAGTAGGAGTTAATCCACCCTCTAACCATTAAAGTTGAACAGAAAAAGTTATGATATATTTGATTATTTTATCAAAACATTCATTTTCTGGTCTCAGAGGAAGACTGAGGCCAACCAGAAATACACTGATGACTTTGTCATATATCAGAGATTTATTAGATAACGTATTTCACAAAGAAAATCTACTTGTCACATATGCTTGACTAATCTATTAAGCAGGCATGACTTCAAAGGACACATAGGTGCAATAATCCCTTCATGCAGAACAAGTGGCAGGACTGGGACATAACACTTGTGAATTTAAAGAAAGTGGCATAAACATATGCTACAGAAAGGGAAAATATCTACATGGATGACAAAAGGCATAGTCAACTGAATTTTTATTCTGGCTATGCTTAGCAAAGTGCTGGTTATGGCTATAAACTTTTTAAAAGATATGCTGTTCTGTAAAGATCAAAAGTTTCTCAGGAATGTGTTGATTTTTAAAACATTTTGGTTCCAAAGTGAATGACAAGATACGTGTGGTTTGGGTTTTACCACAAAAATCTATCTTTGATTCTACACTTTATATATTGGAATATAAAGACTGAAATAAAAGAAATTGAAATCTACAGTTTCCTTGGCCTAAAGACATTTTTAACAGTATGGTTTACAAAGTATATTTTTATTTTCATTCTGATTTCAACTGAAATATTTTCTTTATATTCAAATTTGTCAGAAGATTTTAATGTTGACAAGTTCAGTTACCCAGGCACTGAAACATTTCTATTTTAATAGTATCTTTTCCTCATCCCTGGGTCGTCCAGGTGAGGTCAGCTAGCAAAATAAGAAAGCATTGGCCCAGGTGGTAGTATTTTGTTTCTCACTGCAATACACAGCATACAGATAAATATATTTTCTGTTATGGGAGCATATGACCTTTGGCATGCACTTTTAAAGTATATGTGGCACTGTTATTCTAGCTCACAAACATAATATCAGAAATTATAAAGTGGCCTAATCATTAAGTCATTCATTGTACCTAGGATGATGTTTACATGCCTTAAAACTAAATTAATTCTTCATGTCCATGTTGCCATTTGATCATTTGCATTTTTTTTTAATATTTTGCTGTTGAAATGCTTTTTATCATACTTTGAACTCCACTTCATTTAATCTAGGGTGCTATGCATTAAGAAGTGCATAAACGTTGCAACTTTGGACATTCAGGGTGTAAACCAGAAAAGTGAATTATTCTTACCCTAGCAAGAAGTGTGCTGATGTGGCCAACACAAGGTGTTATTTGCTCCTCCAGAACCAGGATCATGGCAAGGACAGTGAGACACAGTACTTAACCTCCTGTGCTTGTAATACATCTTTCATGAACCTTGACAATATTCTTTTTGGCCTGAGGAGGAATAATTTAAAAATAAGTGGAATTAATTAAAGCATTTAAGAACTAAGGCCTATATTGATTTCATCTTCAATAGCACAGCTGGATGTGTGATCAATATTTTTATTTGTTCATTTGTGAAACTATTTCTTTTTAGACATTGGGATCTAGGAATCTATTTACAGTATTTCCCTTTGACAATACACCTCTCCCTGATACTGACTGCATGGATAAATAGTTAAATATTTTTAATGAGAGATAAAAAAAGAGAAGTTCCTGACAAGCTATACGCATTCAGGATGTTTTAATGCCATGATTATAGTTCATCTGCATTGCCACTGAGAAGAGCTGTTGGTGATGGTGGTGTCTGAAGACAATGAAGCAGCAAAACCTGAGATAGGGAGGTTGGTCAGGCCATGAAGGTGTTTTACAGGAGATGGCATCAGCGGTAAGGAGGCTGCACTGTCAGAGGACTAGATTTAAACTGTGGGCATGTCCCTGTTGTGCTCCAGGGGCAAGAGCCAGCTTGCAGATTGCCTCCTGGAGATCATCCAGTTTTCACTGGAGGCTACTGAGCTATGCAGTCAGATCTGGCCCAAGGAGTCTGGGAACCAGACATCACTCACTGCATAAACCTGGATCTCTTTTTCCCTTTTGGAAAAGGAAACTTGCCTCTTCAGCTCCTAGAATGGATTTTAGCTTCTGCAAAGCTCAACACACAAGGCTGGATAATGAGCTGAATCTAGAAAACATGGAATTGGAAAGAGAAACTGGCCTTCATCAGGCAAGGACTGCCCTGCAGTGCTTAGCTTGTTATATTTCACTTCTCACGCTTGTCTAAAGATGCATCCATGCCTTCCCAGTGTTCAAAAGAAAGAGATATTTAAATTAATCAAAGGAAATACCAATTAATTTTAATTTCCATTCACGGTAGTGAATGAGTTAAAGAGAGCTAATTTCCAATTTCCCTGCTGCTCAGCCTAGCCAGAAGTCTTTGTTTGATTCCTGCTCCTGCAGACATCCGTGTCTTTTAGGTCTCTTGGAAAACTTCCATTGGCATGGGATGTTGTGAATGGCAGGCTCATTTCAATATCGAAGTCCTGATGCCTATCCCTGGAAAAAATACCCTGGCTCATCTTGGCCAGGGTTTGAACAGACCACTTTTTGCACAGGAGTTTGAGCAGATTAGAGCATTAATTCACCTAACTGCCCAGCTACTGTGCTTGAGACCTTATTTCACTACTGGTTTATAGCAGGGTATTGTCTTGTACAGTTCTCCTTATCTACATTTTTAATGGGTGTTTATAGTTTCTAGCAAGCAAATAAATAAAACGCTCTTTTAGAATTAAAAAACTGAAATGGAATATATATAAACCAATCAGGGCAATCCTCTAATCTGACAGTGGTTAAGCTCAGAAACAGCAAAGCAAAACTTTTTGTATGTATTGGAGTTAAAAACAAACAACCCCCCCCAAAAACTAATAATTAAAAAATCTAAAAAACAAAAAACAAGCAAAAAAAAAAGCCCCAAATAAGAAACTTTCCAAGGATTTTTCCATTGGTTAGTAACCAAAACTACAAAATAGACCATGTGTTAACCTGAGCTGACCATCAACAGACAAGCAGATTTCATTTGCATGAACTTTGAAGTGATTTTATGTTGATATTATATTGCATATATGAGCACCTCTGAGGCCCTTGGGCAGGAGCGTGCTGTCAGCTTGCCTGGGTGCGCTGCCTGTGCTCTCACTCTGCTCTGCCTGGAATGCTGTGGTTTTGCAATCCAGATGTACATGTTGGAGGTGGTTTGAGTTTTTTGGGCTTGGGGTTTTTTGAGGTTTTTTTTTTTGTTTTTTTAAATGAATGGGACTTATGGAAAGCAAAAGTAAATATTGTGAGTTTTCACGTAAAACCATGGCTGGGAGACTCTGAAAGAGAATAAGATCATTAAAATAAGAACTTGTCTGCTTCCATTTCTCTTAAATGACTGCTGAATACTTTCTATCTGCAAATTATATATCAACAATGAGATACCTCACAAAAATGTGCCAATTACCATGAAGACTAGTTGAGAAAAAAATTTGGTCTGTTCTGCTAATGTCAGCATTAAAATGTCTCATCAAAAGGGTTGCTGGACTGTGGTCCAGCATAAAACAAAATAAAAATCAGGATGGAATGTGTTATCCAGAATTTTATTTTCAGTAGAATAGAAGCAGCTGAATAATAAATGTACACTCAGGTCAATGTGCCAAACTATTTTAAAGCATTTTAACCTTCAAAAATTTCCACTTACGCTTCCCTTTAGGCAGATCAGTAATTCTGATTTAGCAACATCCTTGGCTGTCTGCAAACCCTTAGCTGTATTATGGAAAGTTATAAAAGTATTTTCTGCTTCTAAGGCTGCGAACACTGCTCTGCTTTCTGGTTGTGGTGAGCATTGCCTTCACAGATCAGAGATTTCCAAGGAGTATAAGTCACGACATATCCAGACCTCACCAGAGGCAGAAAGTTGTGGAAAACTCGAAATGTGTTATTAAGCACTTTCCAGCTCTGCTGAACATGTCAGGAGTGTGGATAGTCACCACATTTTGAACAGAGATTCAAAATATCCTTGGGTTTGTCTGGCATCATTACAGGCAATGCAGACACCAGCAGTTTTATAGGGAATAGTGAGAATCTGGATGAGGCCATGGTATGGAAAGAAGATGTGCTCTCTGCCACCCAGAGCACTTTCCATCGGCAACTTGAAAGTCTCATAATTTCTTCCTCCTATCTGCAGTGATTTTCAAAGTTTTTTTCAAATCAAATTTATATGCACGTTTTTCATACATTAAAAAAATTGAAGCACTCCTGTGCTGCTCTTGGGTACACTCCTCAAAGCATATGTTCTCCTGTCCTTGGGCCTCTTAAGTCTCCATTAACACCATGGGCTCTCTCATGTGTGCTCTGTTCCTGGACATTGATTTTCCATGCCAACATCTGCCTCTGCTCTCTTTACTCACTTTCCCTCACCAGACAAAACTAAGAGCAGCAGAGGGTCAGGCTGGTTTGGGAAATCACAGTGCTGGGACCCATCAGCAGCTTGATCCTGCTGGAATCCCTCAGCTTCAGGTCCCTGAGTGGTCCAGAGAGGGCACATCCTGAGGCACAGAAAGGCTGAAGAAATGGCAGTGGAACAAGTGTTCTTGTCAGCAACGGGCAGTCACTCTCTCCCGGAGAAAAAGGAGCTGGAAAAAGGAGAAAAAAAGCTAATCCTGCTCATAATACGTTGTGGGATTTTCCATATGTTTGGTGTGGGGGGGGGTGCCACCTCTGCTGGGTATAAAATACTTGTGATAAAGCAGTTTACACTTTCAAGACAGCATGATTTTACTTGAGTGACCTAATCAGTCTTTCTTCAGGATTTTGGTTTCAATGCATTTAACTACCAAGACATTTAAATTGCAAAATGAGTGAGACTGTCCAGGCCGCCAGCTGTATGTATCATTAAGTACCACAAGTTCAAAGGACCTTTGAGTGGAAAATGATATTTGTGATATTTATGTGGAACTGACAATACCTAAGGTAAAATACTTACTAGGCTTTTTTTTAGTTTAAAATACTATAATATTTACCAAAAATGAGAATGCTCAAATCAAAAGTGACAAAAAGAGAGTCTTTAACAGGAACCTTGATCTTGGAGAATATCCATCGATTTCATACAGTTTTGGATGTACAACAAAAGAATAAATAAATCCACATATGTATGCACACAAATATATGGCTATATTACCATAAAAGTTCCTAAAGAGGGAGTAAATTGTCATTCAGACAGAAGAACAATGAAGTTATGGTGGCAAAAGTTTTTGATGGCAGTTTCCATGTCTTCCCAATGATTTGTTGCTCTTAAGGCATGGAACTTAATCAGTTTTCATTTAGTACTTGCATCACTAGGCTGAATGTCCACAAGTATCTTTTCTAATTAGTGATGTTAATGATCATGTTAATGATTCATTTTAATGGATGAATGATTCATGTTAATGTTTCATTAACATGTTAATGATTCATTTTTGTTGCAATATATAGAGAAGATCTGATATAGTCAGGAAATTTAGCAGCAGATTTTTAAAAATGCAATTCTCATCAATTCTGGCATTAAGTTATTCTCCAAAACAGGCAGCCTCCCCTCCCCACTTTCTGACAGTACTATTTGGTGCTCACGAAGAGCTTTTACAGTTGGTTCCTGAAGGCTGAAGAAGTGACTACAAACAAGCTTCTCCTCCTTTTGGGCATTCATTGCTCTCATGCAGCTGTTGTTTAAGCCTCTTGTAGAAATAGATTTTAAAAATAAGCACTTTCTTACATATAACTGTTCAGAGCAGCTGGAATGACAGGGTGGGCACATTACAGTAAATGGTGTTTGGAAAGAAACGTTGTGAAAACAAAAAAGCCACATAGCAAAACACTGACAAAACCATACAAATATGTGGCTTATCTATTTTGACTATTTGCTTTCTTTATGTTTTGGAGGTTTTCACAGAATTCATGTGGCCCTCACTTCCAGGCACAGAGTATGTTGTTTCAGGATTCTCCAAATGGAGAGAGTAGTCTTAAAAATGGTGAATATAATTAGATATGGAATACTTTCAACAGCTGGGGGGATTTCACACTTACAGCCCAATTTACAAAACTTTGGGCTTGGCACTGTTTCAACATTAGCACTGGAAGGAATAATTTCCCTGGCATTTTTTTGGCTCCTGAAATTATTTATGCCTGTACATTTATCATTTAAAAATCACACACATACAATATAGAGTACTTCTACCTGGTCAGTGATAAATGAGCAACTTTAGAACAGAAAAAAGTTAGAAAAAAAGTAATCCCACACAAGGCTCCGTTTTTAAAATGAAAGCTAATTTCTCTCCCTGTTTATAAAATGTCTTGTGGAAGTTTCCTGTATCACTGAAAGTATTTTAAAATTTTCTTATTTACTTCTGAAAATATATTGGAGTTAAATTTTATGAAATTTACAAGGAAAAAGTATTAGCAAGTAGCCAGAACATCAAATACGGTAGCCAGAAAAAAAAGCAGCTTTAACAAGCAGGTGAACCACATACCATTTTGGAGATGACATCTAGAAGAAATTAGAATAACAACACAAGGAACAGATTTATAGCTATCATTTTCATGTTTTGTTGTTTGGGGTTTTTTGGGGGGGAAGGGTTTAGGGTTTTTTGTTTGTTTGTTTGTTTTTGTTGTGGGTTTGGGGTTTTTTTGTTTGTTTTTTGTGTTTTTGTTTGTTTGGTTTGTTTTTGAGTTGTTTTTTGTTTTTTGTTTTGTTTTGTTTGGCTGTGTATTAGTAGCAGAATAAGAAGTCTATACAGACTCTGAACTATTTTTTAAACTGCATACCCACCCAGTCAGGTCCTTACAGCTCCTGTGCAGGATTTCCTTTCATTTTTCAGACTCTAGAAGCTGAAAACTCACCTTATCAGAGAATGTTATATAGCAGAGTGTTTCTCTCAAAGGGAGAGGGTTATAGCACTCACTAAAGCAATATTTTACTGAGTTGGTTTAATAACTGTGCAGCATCCCATTACTGTTATGTTTTTACTAGAAGAAAAATATATTTAGTTCTTTGATAGTCTGTAGGTCACGGATGCTGATTAAAAAAAAAAATTAGAGTAAGCCAATGGCTTTCTGATGATATCCAAAATAGTTCTTTTCAAAACACATAACATTCCTGGCAAAATAGATATACAATGTAAAGTCCTGACAACGGTGCAAACTTATGTTGTTCATCACATGAGTAAATTGTTCCAAAAGAGTTTTTGCATAGGGATAAAATGTATTCCCTATCTACAGGCAGTGAAGTAAGAAGATATTCTCATTCTTCTAAGGTTTGCAGGATAGGTTAATGGCTACGGACATCTAGGTTACAGAGCTGGTCTCCTCTTGAAGACTGCTGACTAGGCACTTGAAAAGAGGGACTCCCTATGCTGTACAACCTCCAGCAGATATATGGCTGTGCACTCAAAATAACCATGGAAGTGACTCAACAAACAGATTAATTAATTTACAGTGATTTTTTTTTTTAATTTCCCATTTGTCTTACACCACTGATGACTGACACCCTGACTTCTGTTTGGAGGAAGAGAGGCTTGCTTGATCCATCCATTAAGGTCAAGCTTGGAGCCTGTGAGATTCAGGCCTTTACCAAACATTCTCATAACAGGCATAGCTTTGGTGACTCAGACAGCTACTGTAAGGAAGCAGCATTGCCCACATTAATGTAATGCAACACACCAAGTAACCATGCCATAATGATATTTCCAGATTCACCAAGACTAGGTGGGCTTCACACCCTTCTAAGAGGACTGACATGCCCTCAGCAGTGCCCCGAGATGAATAATGCCTGGACTTTGTTGATTCTTTCAAAGAATGTTGACCTCTCCTCAAACTTTCACCCACAATGGAGTTTCATTTCCCTACTGTGTTATGAATAAAATTAGCTTTTCCCCTAAAGGCACAAGCATATTTCAAGTCCTCCCCCATTCCATCCCCCTGGAAATGAATTTTGAATTTTGCAAAATCAAATGTCATAATAAAAAAAACCTACTACTCCAGTACTTTCCTTTGTACTGCCAAAACATCTACCTCTGCCATTAATCAGCATGAGGACTTACCCCAAATTCCAGAGAAGTGAAGCAACAAACATGGGCTGTAAGGATTCATCAATACCTCAAGTAGACAGTAAGGAAGACATAAGGATAAATTCCTCTTTGATCCATATGTTTGGCATATAGCATGTATGATAAGAATTACATCTTAATACTGTGGCATGTGTAAAAAATTGAAACCAATCTGAGTAGTGTGAAAAGAGTTGCGTTTGAATATACATTGATAGGAAGTTGGTTCAATTGCTAGACAAAAGTTACTACCAAAAAAATCCATAGAGGGTTATTCAGGCAGATAAATAAGTGAGAATTTATCTTCTTTGTACCCAGTTCTGCAAAAATGGAAAAATGAATGAAGGCAAATATTTGTAACTGCATGTCTGCAACATTTGGATTGTTGAAATATTCATGCATCTGACCCAAAGTCCACTGAAATCAATCTTTTCCCAACCTCTGGATCACATGTGTAAGATCAAACACATAGATAAATCTTTATAGGTCAGGCTGTAAATAGCTACACTTCCTGCTCCACCCCATATCTAATAGCTTTAATCTCTTTCTACAGGCTTTTGCAGACATTATCTTAAAAAGTTGCCTCCATTGATTCCAACAAATGACTGAAAAGCAGCTTTCCAAGGCATGCAATATTACTCTGGTAGCTTGAAGTTGGGGGTCCTGTGACCTGTGTCCCCACTAGCATTGGTCAGCTACACATCTTGACACTGTGTGCTTGGCATGGAAAATCAGTGTCGCTTTGCTGAATTTTCCCACCACCCAGCACACACCCCCTTGTAAACCCTGCTTCTTTCCTTCTGTTCTTATTCTAGCACCTGTGAGGGGGCAGGCAAAATACAGGATATTCATGTGCCAAACAAAGGATGGATCAGGTGACAGCCAATGATTGTCTCCACTATGAAGGACACATCAAGAGATGGTGAGATCAAATACCAGGAGTAAATATGGTTGTAATATTAATAAGCACCTGTATGGTATTATTGTACCTGCTGGACTTCTCCCAGTGAGACAATTAATCACCTAAACCTGGCAAAACAATCCCCTAAACCCCATCACCATATGCATTACAATGTGGGTCTAAGCCTGCTCCAAAACCCATGCTGAAGACCCAACAAACTCCAGACATGGGCCTTTGAGTCAAGGAGAGCTGGTAGATTTCCTGTGCCTCTCTGAGAGGTAGATCAAGAGGGAAGTTCATTGGAGAGCATGAGGTTTGGGATCACTGTTGCCACTCTGCCCTCCACAGCATCAGGGAGGCCTCAGAGGAGTGGGACTGGGGAGGTGCCTGGTGCTGGAAGGACTGGGATCCTCCTTTGTATGCATCATTGTCCCAGCTGGCTGGAATGCTACAACTTGCTGGAAATATCATGAGCACCCTCCAATTCCTCAAGGAAATTCAGTGAGATTACTTTCAACACATTATTTTGCAGGATCAGGGCCCAATTTAGCCATCTGCTCCCTTTGGTGTAAAAAGACCGCTCTCTGGACCTGGCTGCAGGTCTCAAAACATGCTGCCCTCTCCCTTTCATCTCACCCTGCAGGCATATCCTGATTTCATTATATAAACAATGTGAGTCCACTGGAAGCCATCCAGCCATTAAACCTCTTGATTCAGAGTTTAAACCTGAGATTAGGATGAGGGCTAATCTGTGTGGAGTGGAGATTATCCCACATCCGCCAGCCCTGGTACTCTGGCATATGCCAAGCACCAGGCGGAGGGGGTCATGGTCAGATCCACCTTGCAGATCCAGTACACCAATCCCTGTCTTCTCTTCCCTTACTCAAGTGGCAGAGAGTCAACAAATCCGTATTTCTCAGACAGACTGGTCCCTAACTGGGCAGCACGTGCAGCCTCCCCAGCTGAAGTCAGTATGTTAAGGATGGTAACCTGTGTCCAGCTCCATGGGACAGCTGCTGCCAGACCTTGGTCCCAGCTTTGCTGCCCAAATATGTGTGTCTGGGCAAGGGTGTGTGCACAGGCCATAAACAGCTTTTTGCATTTGCTTGATGGACCTTTATGATCTCTTGAGAAATGGCATGAAAGGAATCTGCTAGAGTCAAAAATAGTAAAGGTTAAGATCCAAGAGGAAAACTCTCATTGTTTCACCAGATCTCAGACTTGATCCATTACCTCCATACTGCCTGACCCACTCAGAAGAGCACTCTGTTAGCCCTTCCTCCTTCACTTACACATAGGAGTAGCACAGTAGCTCCAAACTGGAATATTCTTTAACACAGAACTGGTGTCCTTTGTCTCCCTGTGCACACTGAACATTTTTGTTTCACTTGCACATGCAGTCTTCCAGATTTCGTTCTGCCATTTCAAGCCCACAACAGCTATCTCCCCTTCATCTGTAGTATAGTAGGCTGCAGCTATTGTAATAAAATAGCTGTGATCTTCAGCAACTGCAATAGAACATTGTCTTGAGATCAATTTCCTTTTACAATAAAGTCTTGGCCTTGCCTCAGCATTTATGAAGTGGTGGAAGGCCATTATCCATTGAAATTATCTCTTTCATATACTAAATCATAAAAATATATCCTTCTATGTGTAGTGTTATAAAGGTATTTGGCTGACTGACTGACTTCAACCACCCAAGAAGAGTAATAAGTTCAGTAATCCTCTGGAAACACATAATCTGGAGTGTGTTATTGCATCTAGGATGCAGTGCACTCTACAAAAGCAAATCACAAAAACAATTAAATTCATATATTTACAGTCCTTGATTGATAGAGTCTCGACATAAATAACAGAGTTAGAAAAACCCTGCTGGATTAGCAAACCACATTATAATAGTGTGGCTTGCAGTGTCATTTTGCTGAAATACTTACAATACCAACAAACCCTGTGACAGTCTTAAGTTGCTGCTGTAACAGGGTTCTATGAATAGACTGGGCGTATAATTTTTTCAGACATGCAGAACAAATACAGCAAAGTTATAACTTGGAAAGATATCAGGGGACAGATCCTTGGACTGGTGTCTGAGAATGGCCAGCACTGTGAGGTCTGAAACTGTGCTTGGAGAAGAAAGTTTCAACAAAGAGCCATAGGTGCATTCTGGTGCCAGTCATGGGCAGAGGCATTCTGCCTATGAGGGACTAATTTTTTTTGTTGTGGAGTTAATGTGCAGTATTCAATGATCTTCCTCAACCAGTGTGTGAAAGGACAGGGAAAAAGATCTTTAAGCCTGATGTGTAAGCCTGATGAAAGTTCTAGAAGGCTTCACAGAATGTGATTTGACTGCTTTGAAGTTTGACTGTGGTCTTTATCACTACGTAATCAACTCAGCAACTGGGATGTTATTAACCAGAGAAACATTTTTGTGCAGTTACTGTTAGTTCTCCTTCACACTGCAGCTCCCATTGCCCACAGCACAGCATCTTCATTGTATGCCTTCATCTCTACAGAAGTAGAGCACTGCACTGGGAGTGCAGATCCAAGGTTCCACAATTAAATAGTGATGGTAAACCAGAGAGCATAAATTCCTCTTGAGGCCATCATATCTAGGGAGCAAACACTGACAAAGATACTGGTGGGAACAGTAGATGGTTTCCAAAATAATAGTACTCTTTTTAATATACTTTATGTCAACCCAAACAGCAACGTTTTGTATGAGCAATCTTAAAGATGTGAGAAAACAGCACAAAGGAGGGGGAACAAGGAGCAGAAACATCACTGCTGATTATGGAGTGCTTTGTAATAACATTAGAACATTTTAAGACACAAGCTGATAAAAAAATTCTGAGAGCTTATCCTGACTGAATCATCAAGTATCCAATAGTCAGAAGGCAACTGCGTCAGAGGTTGCTGCTTTCAACATCGGCTATGTGAAACAAAGTTTTTCAGGGAGAGACAAAAACATTGCTGGAAAAAATGTCAAGAAGAAAAAGCACAAGTGAATATTCAGAAGTTGGTAATTTACCTGAGTGAATAAGTAGCTCATGAAGCCAACCCATCTGAGGCTACATCATCTAGTTTATACATACAGGCTTTCACTGTCCAGATCACTTACAGTTCCCAATAAGCATCGACTGTGTTTAAGATCAGTCACAGCTTTTGAGTCCTGGTTTTGAGAGCAAATAAATGGTTGTCTGTGTTGAGGGTGAGTTAGACAGGGACTATGTGAGATAAGAGATTGGCTCTGTTTCTGCTGTTGTGGATTTCAGCCAAAGAAGGAAGGATTATCACTGCTAATACAGCACGGGATTGTGAGATGAACTATCAGACCATGAAGCAGAAGAGAATGTAATCCAAACTCAAAATGCTACAGGGAGGTAACTAGCAAGGCCTGACTTTGACAGTGTCTGAGAAGGAGTTCTGCTGGAGATAACCTTTTTAGGCCTATACGAAACTGTTCTTCACAAGTTTTGCTTCAGCAGCATACACTGAACATTTGATACTGCCTGCAGCTGAGGTAAACAATGAACTCCTTTTCTTTTGCATTTGCCAGAGTACAGAACCCTTAGGAGGGGAAGAATTATAATCAGTAATATTTATTACTGAGTCTTTTATTTTTTCGTATTTGTACACTTTGACGCCAGCCCCACAGCCAGCATAAATCATCATCACTCTCTCAGAGTTGCAGTACTTTGTTCTGTGGATGATCCAGTCCAATAAGAACAGGAGAAGAATAAAAATAGAGAATCCTGACTGCCAGGAATGGAAGAAAGAGTAAAGAAGACCGGGCAAATAGAAAGTGCTGCTTATGAAATATGCGTATTTTCTTAATACTTGTTACAGTTGAAGTCTTGCAGGTCTGGATTTAGTAATTGAGAAGCTGAAGCATGGGATCAATGAATCTAGTTCTGTGTTCCAGGGACTAGTTTGTTAGTGTTTTTTTTTTCATAAAACATCCTGACAGCTATTTTACATTCCACTTAGTCAGTTCAGCCTGCATAGAATAGAAATCCTGTGGCCATCTCTGTTTCTTTGAGTCCCCTGGCTTTGTTACCCTGGTTAGGAATCTGATGACTGTAATTTATCAGTGTAATCCAAAGTGAGCACTCCATTCTTGCTGAAGAAGGTATTCTTAATATAATTTGATAGTCTCATTTTTTTTTTCTTTCTAGACAATTTTATTATGTGAAAACAGTCTGCCTTATAATAGGTGTGGTCAGCTGAACTGCATGTGGAAAAGATGCTCTGCAACATGCCTGAACACCAGCACACAGCTGAAGGAGATGCTCTCTCTCCAGCCTCCACAAACAGATGTGCCTGAAGCTGTTTTAAAAGAGCAGTTCAGATAAGGATGGAATACATCCATTTCCCATAATGTAATACAGAAAAATCCTCCAAAACAGTTTTCTTCTTCCTTTTTTTTTTTACAGAAACTTGGCCTGACTTCTTCAGCCACATTTCATTTGCAGAGCTTTTTTATCGTAATGACAGTCCCCAGAGTAACTTCAGCTGTCTCAGCAGCACTGCTTCAGGAATTGTGAAAGGAGCTTCCAAATTTTGTGGAGACTTAGGCCATGAGTCCCTCAGAAACACAAGCTCTGGCAGTTTTCCAAAGACCTATAAACATAACACATCTCTGTCTGCATAATCAGTGATTTTTCAGGGCTCAGACTGCATACAGAGGACTGGATCTCATGATCAGGACACGGTGGCCCCTGAGCTGCAGCTGTGTGTAGTAGCTGTGGCTTGGCTGGGGTGTTTAGTGCCTCATGGACCCAAGGCTGATGGGAGCATTCTCCAACCTAAAGAAGGTTTGTAAATCTAAGCAGGCACGTTCAGGCAGGTTGCAATCATGTTATTCAGAGCTATTGTCCAAGAATTTCTCTGGAAACAAACCTTGAGCTCATATGCTGCTACAAAGTCCTACTTTGTCTACTGCTACTGTACTGAAATAACTTAGCTTGACCTTTGATTAGAGATATTTCCAACTTTGCTCATCATCTTTGAGCTAACATGAGAGTTTGGTCAGAACTGCCTTAGACCAGGTTGGTAAGTTTACTTGATTCTTTCAGAACTTGACAAGATGTTATTGCTGTACACTAGTGAAGGTGCATCTACAAAAACATCTCTATGTCTATAAATTAATGAGCTCCCATCTACCTGTCCATGTAAAGGAAATACCTCAGATAATAACATATTGCAAACAGGTTTCAGGACTTGACTACCAAGTGCTGATATTTGTTTAAAAATATAAGTATATAAATGAAACAATTCATTCTGAGGACATAAACTATCATGAAGGGGCACTGCCATGGCCAGATGTAGGCACTTCACTTCCAGAGGAAGAATAAATTTTAGATCAGCTTTTATTATACATGAGGCAAATGGCTTTAGTTTGTGTAATACAGACATGCAAAGCTTGCATTTGTACCACAGTGCAACCGCTCTCTCAGCAGCAATGTTAAGGAGGTCCCCTTGTTTTTTTTGGATATTAATAACAGGCTACAGTCTGAAATGGGATTTTAAAAATAGAAAGAAAGTTAATTGTTTCTGAGAAATTTTAATTGAGGCTGATTAAAGGAAGCAGCAAAATATATTGACTACTAAACCTCACTTCTTGTTTTAAGTGTGACTTGTAATGGACTACCCCAAATCATTACGTGGTCCCCCTAAGCATTCCAGGTTTTTCATTTGAAATTCATTAAATGTTTGTGAGTTTGATTTTGGGGGGCGGGGGATCTGAAATGTTTTATGGTCACAGCTGCACTAGTTATGGATAGGTTTATAGTGCCTTGCCCATCAACTGGCCCACATGTCCAGTCCAGTTTGTTTGATACCCTACCTTTCACAAGCGTTCAGCAGTTCTGGAGGTGTTCTTATAAAGCTGCCAGTAAATGTACCAGCTGGACTCATTTATGTACATGAGCAGCCTCATTCCGGCTGACTTACAAAAAGCCAGTGGCTATAAATCTGTGGTCAGTCCATATATGTACTTTAAAGTATTTTTTTACACTTCTGAAAAGAAAATAATAAAATATTGCTAAGCTTTTTAGTAAGTTATATATGGTCTTCAGAAGAATTTGAACACTTGGTGGTGAACAAACAACCTTCTGAGAGTCCCTTTTCCTTTGTAGTAAATTCCTTATGCTGTGTAATTAAAGCTGTTAGAAAAGTCTGCTCACTTAGAAGCATGCTGATGGACTACATTTTTGTACAAAATTATGTGAACAAATTGCTCATTATTTACTTTTGTGACTGTTGCAGGTGCAACATGAAGAAAGGGCTTCTCGAAGGCAGCAAACACCTACTCACCTTCTTCACATTGCCTGGGGAGATTTGGTGGTAAACAACGCTTGTTTAAAATGTTCAGATGAATGGCAGAATGAGAAGGTGCAGGAAAAACACTGTGAATAACACATGAAACAGTAACCTCAACACCAATTAGTGCAGGACTTCCCAAAGAAGGCAGGAGAAAAAAAAAAAAAAAGTCTTCTTTAGCATCTCCAGATTTATTCTGAGGCAGACCCTGGGCATAATGAGAGAGGATGTGAAGAAAGGGAAACACTTCTACCTGATCCCATTGGCACACCTGCCAGCATCATGCCCCTTGGGACAGATTCTTTCCTCTCTTTTCCCATCCTTTTTCTGTATCTGTTTACAGCTGTCCTGGGCTGCATGTGAGAGTGTCAGTGCTCACACAAGTTGGTGCAAGGTTCTGCTAATGTTTACCAACAGAGATTCCAGTCAATCCCATCTGAGAGGCTTCATGCTATGAGTGAATTTACCTCAGCACATCTAGTGGGTCAAGGTCCCCATGATTTCTATTTCTTTTGGATAATGGGAGCTTTCAGTTAACCATGTGTGTTATTGCTATAACACATTGGGGTTTTTTACCAGAGCTAGTTTTCAAATTGATTATATGACAGCATGTCTACAGAACACAAGTTACAGCTTCATGGAAACAGCAGACTTTCCTGCTTTGTGTTTTACCACAGGAATAGTCATAGCATGTGTCACTGTCTCCTCTGCTAAGCTACAGACCATTTTCTGTAGCTTTTCCTATGAGTTAAAAAAGTGGTTTCAAGCTCCAGCAAGGAATATAGCTGTGATCTTACAAGGATGGCTATCCTTTTCTAGTTGTAGTTCTGCTAAAGAAAAAAAAAAAATAAAAAAGACTACAATACTCATTATTTGTATCTGTGCTCTGCTGTGGTCTTAGGATGATACCTTGACTTCTTCCTCCCTAGTCTAGAACTTATCTTGATGCTTATCACCAGATAAATATATAATGATTAAAACATCCATATGGTACACTGCAAAATATTAGAAGCATTAAGAAATGAAACTCAGAATTTCCGAAAGCAACTTAATACTCACTTCGGTTTGGTGATGTATTTTCGACTTTGTTAAAGCGTATTTGCTGCAAGCAGCTGTCCTGTGTTCTGGGAGTTCTTTCCAATGCTTCAAATTTCATAGCAATTAGCAATTGCAGGGAAGAGTCAAAGTACAGTGCTCTTGACCCGTATGATCATAAGTCTTTCCTAGAACCACAGCTTGTAAGTCATGGAAATTCATGTTCTAAGATGCTTGGAGCCAAGCTTGAGGGCATAAGGCAACCTGAGGGCAGCCAGATGTGCTTCAAGCAAAGTGACCTGAGTCAGGGGCTGTAGCCCAGCCTGCAGACCCTCAAGCATCTGCACTGATATTCATGCTTCGCCATTAATCCACTCATCAGTTGCCTTCTGCTCATCACTTGATGTCTAGGGACAGTCTTTTTCCCTGGATTTCCATAGGAAGGAAGGGAATACTTCTCTCTGGCAAACCGAACAATTCTTATTTCTTCAATTACATCAGTAAATTTGTACCAGTTCAAATTATTGTTACCTGGTTCCTTCATTAAAATTAAAGGTGGCAGGGGGTTGTTTTCCTGTGTCAGCATTTCATTTCTTTCCTGCATGAGAAATGACTTGGTAACTGGTCTCATTGGGTGCTGAAATCACAGGCAACACATTTCATTCAGATTGTGGCCTAATAGTTCACAAAATCACTGAATCACAGCATGATAGGGGTTGGAAAGGACTTCGAAATATCATTGAGTCCAACCCTTCTGCCAGGGCAGAATCACCTGAAGTGGGTCACACAGGAACACTTCCAGGAAGATTTGAGTGTCTCCAGAGGAGAACCCACGACCACACTGGGCAGCCTGTTCCATTGTTCTGTCACCCTCACAGTGAAAAAGTCTTTTCAGAAACACTTGCAACATTACTTCTTTTCTGTGGTCACCGACTACAGAGAAAATCAATAAGTTCTCATTTTCTCCGATTTTCTTAAACCAAGCTGGTTGGTTTTAGCATTAGCCTCCTCTTATTTATATTTCTGCCAAATTGAAAAGATTTAACCTGAGATGTGAAGCTAGATATTTCATACCTTCTTACTACTTCAGTGTTGTTTAGGGACTAGTTATATTATTGTAGACAAATTCAATACAAACTTTATGTGTATGATATCAAGGGTAGAGTGTCTAGACAGAGATTGGGTGCCTCTAGACTTGTGTCTACTACAGGGATTGACAGAAAAAAGGAGATCTCCTAGTAATGCTTTCCTAGGAAGCCATATAAGCATTAATTGCCTTATTTATGGGGCTAATATTTTAAGCATAACATAATTGTGACTTCATCCATTTAGAATAGCAAATGATTCAGGGCCTGATGCATAACTCCAACAAGCAAATGCAATAGACTGTCTTTTAGTGTTTGGGAGGTATTTTTCCCTCCCTTTAGAAGAGCATCTCTTAATCTGCCTGTATCATAAACAGAAAGATTACCAACTATGGCTACTACTGATATACTGATATTTTTTTCCAAGTTTAGTGCAAATTCTTAAATGCTTATGTGGTCTGCAAATTATCTGCCAAAGAGCAGACGGGAGTGAATGTGGCAGGGCATGTCAGAAGTGACTGAATTTTGGAAATCGTTTTCTTAATATACACCAACAATGTGAGTCATAAAATTTCAGGGAAATTCTAACTCCCACTGTTAGAAACCTCTTTAGGGTCCCAAGGCTGAATCTAAAAAATGGCAAAATTGTAAGTATTGGAAACAATGTCAGGGGAATTGCCTGTCAATGGCTTGACACATTTTACAATACTGTGCTTTATCAGAGTATATAAAAATAGTTTGTGCAGATGCAGTACAACATTGTATTGATTTAAGTGCCTCATGTTTCGGAGGACAAATTCAGAAGAGAAAAAAACCTATGTCGTGTTTTAATGGTTTTGGTTTGTGTGGAAGGGTGGACACTGAAAAAACTTGTCTAGTTTGAGGAACCTGAAAAATGCCCTTAAAAACATGTTTACTTTTTGGAAATATTACAAGAATCTAGCAAGGAGCTGCCTGTCCAGAGACCAGATACAAAAGAAGAAGAGCAAAAAATATTTACAAAAACCTAATAGGAATGACTCTCCTAAAAGTCTAACTTGAATAACTTCTCTGAGATCAGCATGACTTTAACTTAAATGTTTGTACAGCAAAATCTATGGCAAACATTTTCAGAAGGTGTCATTAGCTTAGGGTATCTTCAGAGCACTGTCTTGGAACTCAAGCATCTCTGTACCTGGCATCCCAAAGCAGCAGCTGCATTTGAATCTCATTCTTATTATCCTTTCAGAAAATTCATTTCAGTGTAGGGGCTGTTGGATCGTAGTTCTGTTCATCATTATTACTGGCTTGTTAACATTTCTCTCATGCAACTTCTGCTGCAGTGGGTCTAAGGTTTATTATTATGACATAACCTGGAAAACATTTTAGCTTTTTTTCTTCTCTTGGCAACTAAATTCTCCCTTTCTGGGATGAAAAGATAACACAAATGAAACCAGACAAGGATCATCACACTTGCCAATCTGAAATGAGAGATTAATGTACTCTCGACCAGTACTAAAAAAATGCAGGGTTTTACTCCATGTTCAGAACAACACCAGCATCTGCTGAGGTGTGGAGAGAGGGAAAGGATCAACACTGATTTTCCAGTCTCTTATGGAATAAATGTAGTTCTGTCATGTTTTGCAGTTTAAAAACTTAAGGATTTGAATTTCACTACATCTTATCCACTCTCACTTTGTTAAAATCAAAGTGCAAGAAAGCAATAGACAGGTCATTATTACTTCAGTTTCTTGGAAGTAACACATGCCTTTGATTTTAAATTTTTATTAAAACATGTAAAGTAAAGTTGCTAAATTTTGATAGGCTGTAAGGACCAGGGGCTTCTTCTCACTCTGGTGAGCAAGAGAGCAGTGAAATATATCAAGCCAGCTCTGTCTTTGTTACTTTAGTCATTACTAGTGGGGCTAACAGGTTATTGAGCCCAGTGGCTGGCAAACTGAGATGAGTTCAAGGCCACTGCATGAGTGATTGCCTCTGTGCTACTCTTCAACTTTTGGTGTTGTCCAAAATGCACACTGGACATTTCTGACACAGAGGGTTACAATAAAAACCACTCATGAGATCCAGTATACCCACCACTGCTGTGCTGTTTCTGAAGATGAGCTTTCTGGAGCTCAGCACTGCAGAAAACAGTCCCAACTGGAGTCTTGCATTATTAGTGTCTAAATTAAGCTGTGTGACAGGAACACTGCTCAGCACTGCACAGCATTGGGTCTAGGTATTTGGTACCTCTAACGCTGGGAGTGGAAACTGCAAAGATGGACCAGAAAGTGAATGCAATGCTTGTGGCTTCCCCGCTTCACCCTAAACCCCAAATCAGCTCTCACAGTACAAGCACTAAGGTGACAGACATAAATTGGAGATGGGGGAGGAAACAAACAAAAAAAAACCCCCTACCAAACAAAACCAACAACAACAAAAAGCCAGGCCAAGCCAAGCCAAGCCAAAACAAAACAAAACAAATTAGCCCCCAGAAACAGAGGTACAGAAGTAAGAGAGAGCTATCCATATTGTGAATGAAACTTCATATCCCATCTAGTCAGCATTTCCTAAAAATGCAGTTTCTCAACTGGCTTAATTTGCTCAAAACATATATTGCTGCTGGAAAGGGTGCTACTACTATTTTTCCTGCCTCTGCTCACATACTTCCACATTCTCTATGCAAGCCTGTCTTCAGGCTACAATGTTTTCTGTGAGGTTGCCTTGAGATTTGACATCTCTAACTCCCATTCCTGTCTATGAAGATTCATAACTTAGGTATTTTTTTCAATCAATGTGACTAATTTTAATGTGTCTTTCCATGAACTACCTACTGTCTTCCATCTAACTCTCAGAAAGTAAATATATTGAAGGTATAACTTGGAAGAGACATTAGTCAATGTGACTTAAAAAACCCACAGCAGCTACAGTCTACTGTTCAGCTCATCTCACAGTAATTTTTTTACTTGCTATGAAGAAAATGCCCTCTTGAGATCAGCTTCAGTGTGTAAATTGCTATACACTGAAAATCACATATTGAGGTTGGAAGGTACCTCTGTTTATACCTGGTGTAGCCACCTTATAAAAGCAAGCGTGTCTTCAAAGTTAGATTGCTCACATCTGTGTCCAACTCTGTGCTGAATATTTCCAAGAACAGACACTCCACAGCCTCCCTGAACAACTGTCCCAGTGCCTGGCCACTCTCACGGTAATATTTATTCTTATTTCATCTAAGCGAAATGCTACAATCCACGCTGAAACTTGTGCCTGTTACCTCTTGGTGTCGCAGAGCTGCTCTTCTGAGACAAGTCCAGACCCATCTGCTGTATAGTAGTGGCTACAGGCAATATTTAGAGACCTGAGGCTTCTCCAAGCTAGACAGATTCATATCCTTATCCTTTCCTCCTACACTATGTGCCACAAGTCCCCTACCACACATGTAAGTCATGAGCCAAACTTCATGCAAACATATGAAAAACTTCAAGTGGTACATTATAAGGTTTTGAAGGAGTCTTGACACAGAAATAGATAGAGAGTCTTGGATTCAGGGTGAACACTGCCAGACAGAGGGACAGTGCTCATGCAAAGTGGGACAGTGCTCCAGAATATGTTACACAATTTCTCTTGTCTTGTGCCAACACAATACCTGTGCCTTCTGCAGTTTCATCCTTTCCTACAGCACCTCACAACCACAAGAACAGATTTTTGCACATGCTCATGAAAGAGATTTTTTTGAGAACTACATGGTGCAATATGAAAGCTGCAATTGTGAGTTTGGGCAGGGTGAGACAGAATAAACACAGAGCTTCTGGCAATCTAAAGTTTTGCTGTGAACAGTCAGGGATCTCCTGCATGTAGTATCATTAACTTCAGTGAAAAATTAAATATTAAAGAACTGGAAAATCTTGAATGTCCCTGTAAGTGCTTTGACTCTAACCTGTTGGTGGATCTATTTTATTCACTTTTAAATAAGACTAGTTTTGCCTTATATGAGGAGCTAATTATGATAACTAAGCCCATTTTCAGCACAAGGGTGTGAATAACATTTTCATTGTTTCTTCCAAGGCTTCCAGAAGTACACTGTGCAAGAAGCATTCAACATCAGCATTTCTGGGGCTCACTGTTAATGATCATGGCTGTAGATAAAAGATGGGTAGGCAAGTGATACCCTGTCACCCACTGTTGTTTCATATCCAATATCCTAGATTAAGGAGGCTTTAGGGGAAATAATAATAATTTTGAAGGGAAAAAGAATTAATAGAAGTAGAGGTTTGGTAAAAATAAATGTTTTATTAGGAACAGCCAACGCCAAGTATAACATTTTCTCAGGAGCCAATCTTGGCAAAATAAATGTTTTATCAGGAGCAGTAGTTTGGAAAAAGTAACATTTTATCAGAAGTGGAGACTTAACAGAAAATGCCTTTTTATCAGGGGTGAGGGCCATGGCAATTTAAGGAGAAAGACTTGCTGAAAGTAGAGTTTTATCATTTTCTCAAGGAAAACAGTGTTTCATCATGGGCAGGAACTTTCCAAAACCCAAGTTTTATTAGGGGGAGGATATGGATGAAAATAACATCTTATCAAAAAGAAGGTGGGGTGAGATGGACTTAGTGAAAGTAGAGTGCTAACAGCTTCTATCTTACAAATGGGAAGCTTTGGTCCTGGAAAAACATTATTTGCACACTGAGTGCTTGCCCTAGCTAAAATGCTGGTTTTGACATGCTGTGCTGCTGATAAAATGTTGGTTTTGGCAAGCTCACCTCTCAGAGAGATGTTTTTAGAAAGGTCTCTTCAGAGAGAAGATGTGCAAATTGACTATAATACCTGCAGGGGAGCCAGGTACCTCTGTGAGCCAGAGTTTCATGTTTATTATCTCTCCATGGCTTCTCTTCCACCCTTTGCTTTATGGTGATGATGTTGATGCAGAGCACATTGGACCCTGAAACAAGGTTCTGCTTCCAAATGTAGAGCTCTTTCATCATTTTGTTTCCCTCAGCTGCTTACTGACTCAGATTGGTTGACTCCTCCAAGTCAGTGTTACACATCCCTTCCCACTGATGCTCTCATGCTCTCTTCCCTCACCTGGAAGATTATTTATGCCTTGTTTCTAATTTCTTCAGTCAGAGTCTTGACACCACTGGGCTTGAGGTGCCTCTGAATTCAATGAAGGACCAAGAGGCAAAAGCCACATTGAAAAGCCCTCATTGCACCTTCTTCCAGTGGTAAGAGGCTAATCACAAAAGTCTGAAGGTCTTGTCAAGTACACTTTGTCAAAGAGGGGCAAGAGAGAGGAAGGAGTTAGCAGGTTGGGTCTCTTAATGCATCTCTATAACTCCTTAAATCTCAGAGTCATGCTGTATAATACGATCATGTGCTCCCCAAAGCAGTTCTGGGCAAATACCTATGTCAGGAGTCTCCCATATGAGCTAACTATAGGCATCACCACTATGAAGGAAATAGGACCATGTGTGCATGTAGGAGTGGAGCCTCCTAAGGATTTGTTGCTTGAGTATAAAAATTGAAATAGCATGCAATAAACTGGAACAGGAGAGCATCAATCACTACGACCGGATGGATGGGATTCTCCGTGGACGTTGCAGGAATTTGCAGGGTGTCATCAGAATCACTCACTGTTTATTTACAATGTCACTGAGCACCAGTGGGAAACCATGAGAAAGGCTGACTCGGTAGCTATTTTTAAGAAAGGTGACAGGTGTGAGCTGGTTATCATAGGGCACTCTGCTGTCCTCCCTTCCAGGTACTGTAAGACACTTGCACCAGGAATGAAATGGTTGACTATTTTGAGAAGGACTCTGAACTCATTTCAACTTGAGCTCTTCTTTTAAAGCTGTAAGAGAAAACATCCTGTAAGGAACTGATGAATGAAAATGGGCAAGCAAATGTTGTGCAGTATGTTAACTATTTCAGCTGAAAAAAAGATATGGGAGATGGGATGTGAAAAATCACACAGATCTGACCAAGATCTTAACTTCTTTACCATCCTAAGGCAGAAGGAAAGTCCTCTACTGTTTCAAAATATTCCCAGTGCACATTAGCCTTTTATCCAGGTCATGCTGAACAATTTCCACTTTTGATTATTGTAAATTAATTCCCTTGCATTAATTATGGTTCACTGTAAAAATCACTGTGCTTAACTTATTACATATGTTGAAGTGATTAACTTATTACATGTACTGTGAGCATCTGTTGAGTTACTGATGAATTGTCACCCTATTCCCTGAAAAAGTATTTTGTTGTTTCATACTTTGAGACTTTTGTGAGAGAGGAGGAATTGCCTTGTAAAAGCATCAAACTTGGGTAAGATTCATTTTTTCCTTGGGTGTATGGATCTAGGTAGGAAAAGCTATTAGAAGAAACCCTAGATATTTGAATCCATCTTTTGTAACTACCAACAGCAACTAGCAGAGAAGTTACACACAGAGCAGGGTAAGTTGGGTGATGTGTGCTCTTGCTAGTAAGCAGAACAACAAGCTTGGGTATTGAGGGGGTAAGGGCTCACTAGGAAGAGATCAGGAACACTATATTTGACTCTCTGAGTGTACCACGTTTCACCATATGTTCAAATGAATCATATACTCCAAAAAAATCTCACCTGAAATTGATGCTAAATTTTGTTTTTTTCAGTTTGAAACTCTAGGAAAACGCATTTGTGGCAATCTATTTGTATACAGTTTCCACTGTGCGCAGTAAATTCTTTCCAGTTCACGTTTTGCTTAGGTGATATTAACCCAAATTTACAGCTGTGACATTTCTGCACATTTGTCCCTGTTGGAAAGCTTGGCTTAGCTCTTCTGGACACCTGGCTCATGCTCCGTAAGTCTCACAGAAGCAGAATGTTCTCCCATGGGCTCATCTGCAAAGCTGCACTGTTTCCTTATAGTGTCATAAGGACACACGTTGCTCCTGAATAAAGCAGCCTGCCCATTTCAGCCTCCAAGTAGGAGTATCCCTAGGGAACACTCTGCTCCCCCTTCGTGGCTCCGCTCACAGCAGCGCTTACTCTGCGCTTCCCTTAAACAGTCAAGAGAATGACAGGTGCAGCAGCAAGAGGGCATCTGTCCCATTTTTTTTTTTTCTGCTGTGTTTTTTGGTTATTATAAAGTACTTATTAATAACATAGGACTGTTGTTGGTTCTTACACTTGATTTTAAGAGGTGATCTGCAATATGGTGAAGGTGATCTAGCCCTGTGTATATTTTGAGAGTGGCTGGAACTATTTGTTTCAGGTTACGTGAATACTTTTGCTGATCAGAACCAAAGCAAAGTTTTCATTTGGCTTCTGAACCAAAAAAACCCCCACGAAACAAAAAAAAAAAAACCAGAAAAAAAGGTGCAAGCTATTCTATGCATAAACCAAAACCCAATGCCAAGTAGTGTCCATTGGAATTGTTTGCAGGGCTCCTTCCTCACGTAGGATCTTTCTGTGCATCCCCAGCTGCAGTCCTATCATAGTCTTCCAGGAAACACCGTGACAGAGGGACCCACAAGACCTTAGACATCCCATCAGAAATGACTCCCAGCCTGATGATGTGTGTTTATTATAGTAAGCTATGTCATTAACCTCAGGGGGACAAGGGCTTGGCTCCTGGCTATTGAAATTACCACTGAGCTCTGTCTAAATAGCTGCTGCATTTACAGATAGGCAGAAGATTTTAACAGCCATAGAACAATTAAAGAGAGAATTCATAGTAACATTTAAAGAAAAAAAATTGTAATTTCCTTTTTTTGCAAATAGTAGCAGATTAAAATTCAGTCTTTTGCCACTTTTACCATAATGGTATCTGAGTTGTTTTCAGATTTTTCCAAGTTTCAAGTAATAGCACTCCCACCCCTTAAGCCTTGTGTTTCTAAAAATCTTAGTATTGTAACACCTCACAATGCAAACATTACAACCATATGTCTTTCCCTCCCTCATTCAGGACTTTTTGTCTTCTGTAAGAGAACTGCAGCACAAGTGACATTAATGCCTTATTTTCTCTGCCTATATTCCTATCTCCAAAGAAAATGATAACGATACTTTTAAATGGCTGATAGAAGTCTTAAAGCTTGGCCTAAAGCTAGGGTTTTGTCTTCCCCTTTTTGTAAATGCTTTTTTTTTTTTTTCCTAAAGGAAAGTTAAACATTTGGGAAGTCCTTCAAGAGGGAGTCTACCATTTTCTGAGAAAGTTCAAGCAGTTTTCAGGCTTACGGATCAAGTGAAAATGACTGTTGCTCAGCATTTTGTAATAACCATAGCATGCTGTTTAACAGAAAACAAAGAACTGATCAGTACATATGTATACTTTTTGCCATGGAAAATTCAGCCCATGGGCTGGACAGTGTTTTCCCTTGAGTCTGCTGCAGACAGTGGGAGCCAATTCTCCCATTCCACAGTCCCACATCAACATCGCAGAGAAGCAGCCTTGCTCCCCACTGCAGTGATTACAGAAAGGATGACCTTTTTTCCCCTCTTCCTTTTAATTTGCCTCATTTGGGAGCTTTAAGTGAGACCATTAGTATTATTGAACTTAGCATTTGGTGGTTTATATATGATAAAGAGGTTATTACACAGTGATCCCTCTATGTTTAGGTCAGCTGTGGCAATCAATCAATGGACACTTTGCCTTTGACAGCACATGCTTCCATAAAAAAATTTCTCTGGCAGAGACCTGTTAGCTAGTAATGACAGAGTAACCTCTGTCAAGCAATATACTTGATAAATTTTGCGTGTGCTGTTGACTGACAGAAGCTCTGGCTTCCTGTCTAACCAGCAGACGTGGGCTTCAAAGAGCACAGAAACCTCTTTCTTCTCCCCAAAAGGAGTGCCTGAAATCCATGCAGGTAGAGCCTGTCTCTGTGGGGGGAATAAAACAAACCCTGCACAAGGGAGGGCTGCTTTTATGCTTTTATGAAGCTAAACTTGCTCTTTCCCCTTTCCTTGCTTTTCCCTGTCACTCAGAGTTACTGGAGACTTGCAGGTTTCACTCCTTCAGTTGTGCAAAATACTGGCCTGGGCAAGCAGTGGGTCTGAAGGGGAAGGTCTCCCTCCCAGTCCTGCTGGCCAGGGCTGCCTATCTCTGGGGTGGGAGGGGGGGGGCTGCAGTGATCCCCCTTTGTTTAGTCTGAGCAGAGGAGGTAATTGCCTGCAGCTGTAGCTCCTACTGCCTCGCTTGTCTCGGCTAGCTGGGAAGGGAGAGCCACAAAGTAATGGGCCCACAGAGGCATCCTTGGGTTTCCTAGTGATGCTCACCAGTGTTTTGGGATGGTCTGGCTCTGGATGTCAAGTCTGGGTGGCTGTGGCCACCCCCGGAGAGCCCAGCTTGCTGCTGCTGCTGCTGGAAACACAGGTAGCTCAGGTGGGCATGGCCACAGCAGAGGAAACTTCACCATACAGACCCTCACTGACCCCCCTGGTATTGTCAGGTAAATGGGGATGCTGGACTCTTACCTTTAAGTGCCCTGATCACACACAGAGAGGCACATGGGGATTTCTAGGGAGGCACATTCCTGGTGTCTTCTCACCATTGTGCCCAGACCAGGGCACACTTTAATCCTTCTTGTGTTAGCTGCTCCTTCAACACCAGTTTGCATTTCACTGTACATACTGGGGTCTGTCTTTAGCAAGTTATGAAAAATTAAATTTCCACTTGGCCAAGAGAAGCTCTCATGAAAGAGGCTTAAACCCACTTGTGCAATCATTAACCACGTGTATCTGTTTGTTTTGGAGGGAAGGGGATTTCATCATTTGCTTCCACAGGGGCACAGTCTGATTATGTGGGATTAAGCCTGAAAACCACCCTGATCCTAAACACAGTAATACATAAAGGCTGTCAAGTGAGAGCAGGATCTCAGCTCCTGCACTGGGCTGTATGGGGCAGACCCGGGAGGGAGGAGCTCACAGCAATACCCCACTGTCAGTCACCGTATGGACTAATTGGAGGGGAATTTAAAAGGATTCCAAAGCTCACTTGTCAACAGGTGGTCTTTCGGGTACACTAATCAAAACAATCCTGTTTATAGAAAATGTTATTTAAAACCCACATGTAGGCAGCAATAATAAAGTGATACAGTTTCTCAGCAATTGCAACATCACTTGGTGAAAGCTGGTCAGAATGAGAAAATATAAACCTGGACCACAATGGCATCTGTACACATGTTCAAACTATTGCATTTAGAAAAGACAATGTTTTTTGCCTCAAGAAATGGTCCTTTACATTTCATATAGGTGTCTGCCAATAGTAGCAAGAGTTCTGGGACAGTAATGAAACAGAATCTAATTGTGAATTTCTGTTTTTATACTTATTATCATACTTTAGGCTTTTAAGCAGAATGCAAAATGATGACACAGGAAGTTTAATACTCACCATCCATCTGTCATGTTATCACATGTCATCATGTGATACAACAAGTTTTCAAAATATTTTCTTTCTTTCTTTCTTTCTTTCTTTCTTTCTTTCTTTCTTTCTTTCTTTCTTTCTTTCTTTCTTTCTTTCTCTCTTTCTTTCTCTCTTTCTTTCTCTCTTTCTTTCTCTCTTTCTTTCTCTCTTTCTTTCTCTCTTTCTCTCTTTCTCTCTTTCTCTCTCTCTTTCTTTCTCTCTTTCTCTCTTTCTCTCTTTCTTTCTCTCTTCCTTTCCTTTCCTTTCCTTTCCTTTCCTTTCCTTTCCTTTCCTTTCCTTTCCTTTCCTTTCCTTTCCTTTCCTTTCCTTTCCTTTCCTTTCCTTTCCTTTCCTTTCCTTTCCTTTCCTTTCCTTTCCTTTCCTTTCCTTTCCTTTCCTTTCCTTTCCTTTCCTTTCCTTTCCTTTCCTTTCCTTTCCTTTCCTTTCCTTTCCTTTCCTTTCCTTTCCTTTCCTTTCCTTTCCTTTCCTTCCTTTCCTTTCCTTTCCTTTCCTTTCCTTTCCTTTCCTTTCCTTTCCTTTCCTTTCCTTTCCTTTCCTTTCCTTTCCTTTCCTTTCCTTCCTTCTCACCAACTTAAACTTGGAAATCATACCACAGAAATTGCATGAAGCAATTTTAATTATGACCTGAGAAGTGTATCTACACAATGAACAACCATGATGAAAAGTGCTAAACTTTTTCAAGTGCTAAAAGCTATTCAAACCAGCTTCAAAACTTCTGAGACACAGAAGACTTCAAGATGAATATTTCTTCTGGTGGGATACAGAAATCTTGATGAGATCATTTTATATGGTGAAGTATTTGGCTGAACAAAAATAGTACTTCATTTATTTGCAATGGGAAACATAATTTTCATTCAGGAAATTTAAAGATTATAATTTAAAAAAATGTGTTTGAGAAATAAATTCATATTAATTTCTGAGAAAAAAAAATCTGAAATCTTCTGAAAAGGCCAGTTTCCATCATTTTCCCTGCTACATAAAATGTTGAGTGTGTACATTTGATGATTAATTAGGTACATTCCATCAAACTACTGTTTCTGTGGAGCTTGAAACAGGCTTTGTTTGTAGATTAACTTAATCTTGTCCATAAAATATGGACTTGGGGATAAAATTTTGGGTTTCCAAAAAAAAAAAAAAAAAAAAAAGTATCAATAGCATGACTGCTTCACCCCCTGTAATTAAAAGTTAACTGTTGAATATATACCTACTCTCTTCTGATGCATTTAAAACCTTACAGAAGATACTCTATTCACTACCAAGGTATTCTCTGCTCTAAACAGTCTTGAGCAACAGTCTGAGAGAGTTATAAACTGTTCTTGCCCACCTTCAGTCTGCAAATGTGGTTGAAATACAATTTTAAGCAGGATGAAGATTAAACAAACAAAAAGTAATGAAAAGTCAAAATATGCACACTGTGCAAAGGTATGGTTGAATACATTTTGCCTTGTGTAAACTTCACCCAGTCTATGTGGGTTTTAACATATTTCCATGACTTTAAATAAGAAAACATCTTAAAGTACAGCCCATGGGAAACCCAAGCTTGATTAGTTTTACCTTTTACAACAGCCTGCAGAGTGTAAAACACAGCACATCAGAATTGAATTTGTCATCTCAAGACCTCACAGGAATTTTAGGAACTAAATAGTTAGGAAGCATCCTGGTACTTCTCTTTGCTTTAATCAGAGCAGGAGTTTCAATTTAAACATTCAGGAAATCTCCCTTATTTAAAGCAATCAACTCAATGCTGACAGGGTCTGGCTTCATTGTGTTTAATTTTTTGGCATCATGCAAAACTTGATTGGTTACAGCCAGTGAATGAACAGGTCCTCTCCCTCTCCCTCATCCCCAGAAAACCTAAAAATTTCCCCAGATCTTTGCTGTACCATTCTCAGCCCTACACATCCTAGCATGTGTGCAAACCAATGGCATGTTAGTGCAACACTGCAAATGGTAAATGTACATAATAACTAATATAGCCAAGGAAAAGCTTAATATCAAATAGGTCTTCTATATCTTTTATCTGCACAAGCTTAGTATCTGTTCTGGTCTGGTTTTTTCAACCTTATTTTGAGTGTGCCTCTTTTCATCTGTTTACTTATAGATTCACAACACATTTCTAAGGTTGCAGCCTGCTCTGGATGAAAGAAGAAAGCACTCGCCTCTCCTGCATCTTTGAGATGTGTTGTTGGTATTCACATAAATTAGGTGTCTCTCTCAGAGAAGGAACCTTTGGTGAGCCCTTCTTTATGAAGGGCCACCCATTAGGGCAGTACTTCACAAAGCAAGATCTACCTGCAGACACTATATTTCAGAAAAGACAAACGAAAAGAAAAAAACCAGTCACACAACTTCTAAGACAAATCATGATCTTCCTGTGATTTAAATCACTTGAGCAAATAACACAGTTAAAATATTGGGCTGATTTATGTAAATGAAGTATAAATCTTAGCTATGGTGCACTGAGATAAGACATCTAACATTATACACCTGTCTATTCCCTCTGATGCTTAGCATATGCTACTAAAGCTAAAAAAAATTAAAAAGGACATCCAAAGTATCTCTGCAATAGTGTCTAGACACTTTTTTTTTTTTCTTTTAATAGTCATAAACAGGGAATACAAAGCAGTGACTGATGAGGGTTATATTTCCTGATCAAGAATGGCTGGAGCTACTCAGTGCTTCTAACTCAACCTTGTGTAGCTTCCTAAAGATCATTTCATTTTCCTATTAAGGTCTGATCCAAAGTTGAATGGAGCCAATAGAAATATTTTTAAAATTAACTCCAGAGCATACCAATGAGACTGTTGTATGTCTTGTTAAACAAAATGAAGGATCATCAGTCTTTGGGTCTCTATCCTATATAGGTAGCTGTGTCACATTGAAAGGTATGAATATGATAGAATAAAAAAAACCTAAGCAGAGGCTATAGACAAAATATGCACAGTACTAGGAATTATGCCTCTATGGAATGCAGATTTATAGTGTGGTATTTCTATAAGGAAATATATCCATATTAAATAACCTGAGCTTTAGAGAAAGAAAGCTGCAGTCTTAATAAAAGCTTAAAATAACTCCTCACATTGTAAAGATGGAAATCTCTCAACATGAAGGCTTATGGGTTTGAAATTCCAATGTTCTCAATAATTACTATATAAAGTTGTATTAAGTTCTCTGAAATATATTGATTTGCTTTATTGGTATAACTGAGAAAAAATTGTCTCACTGTATAATTTATGTTAATACACATGTATCCAGGCAATTTCAAGATAGAAGAAAGACCTGATACATGAGATACCTCTTCTAAAGATTAATATGCAAAAAGATTGGTAGCTTCAAACTTTCAGCTCAGATATTACACTTGGATTCCAGAAGAGTGTTGAAAAATGTGTTGTGAATACTCAAGATTTAGAACATTGCTCTTAAATATGTATAGAGAATAGAAAATAGTATTTTTTAATTATTTTTTTTTATACTTTCTTGTAAAGAAAAAGATGTTTCACCTATTAAATAGGCAACATCATATTGAACAAATGCAGTCAGAAGAAAATGGCAAAGTACCGAGAAAACTGAAAAAGAGTTAAGATAGGACCAAGGTGTATCAAAATATCACAGTATAACTGAATCATATTAAGTCATTGGAAGGACACACTTTTAGATATTTTTGACCTTTTTAGGTTTCCCTAAAGTGAAGAGATACATAAATAAACATTTTTTGTGCATTATATAGTAAATATAATTAAAATAAAAATACATAAATCCATTTAAAATACAAAATAGTCTAAAATACCATAAGCAATCATTTCTGTAGTTTTCATTTGAGCATTAAGTTATCAATATCATTAAGCATTACATTGAGACATTAGGGATTTTTCTGTACATGACTGAAAGTGTATTTGCTTGCTGAGAGCAGAGAGAAATTGGAATTTCTTTTTGAATAGGAGGCTTGACTACCTCTGGAATCAGTTTCTCAAAGTACTGAGTCCCTGATAGAATTAAATTCAGAATTTTTTAATTTTTTTTTTCCCCAGTTTCTGTGTTTTCAACCTGTTGCAGGACACCTAGACCCAATTTTGCTAGGCTTTGTTCAACCGTGTTGACCCTGTTGGCATTCCCACTGATTTCAGATTGTAGAGCTTAACGCCTCCAAAATGCAGACTCTGATGATCTTGGCTGGATCAAGACATCTTCAACAGTCAGGCAAACCCCTTCTATGAAACCCCAGATTTTTCACTCTATTAATTTAATGAGAAGAGTCATCATCAGTGACGAAGTTTCTCAATTGGACTGTGAGAGGGCTGGACATCGAGAAGGAAGGGACAGTCTCTTCCCACTTTCACCCTGTAACAGGAATAGGGCCCATGGACTCAAGAGAGAGTACAAGAAGTTCCACCTCAACATCAGGAAGAATTTCTTTACTTTTAGGAGTAGCAGAGCCCTGGAACAGGCTCCCTAGAGAGATTCTGGAATCTCCATCTCTGGAGACTTTCAAGACCCATCGGGATGCATTTCTGAGTGACCTGCCTCAGTTTTGGTCTTCTCTGGTAGAGGGGCTGGACTCAGTGATCTTCAGAGGTTCTTTCCTACCCCTGACATTCAGTGATTCCCTTCAGTGCCAAAAGCAGTAAAGATGTCCGGAAATCTTGCAGTATAAGAAAGTGAAGGATTTCTGTTAGGATTTTATAAATCTTCTTGCTGAGAAACCCATGGGAAACAAAAAAAATGGCAAGTGGAAAGTGGGCTTGTAGCAGCAAGCCTGAGGTGAGCACCACTTTGGTCTAGAGGACAAACCTAAAAAAGCTGTGCCTTGCATCTCTGGGGAAAGTAGTTGTCCAGAGATTAAACCTCCTCAAAGGTGTCTTTTCTGACACTATTTTTGGCACTAGACCTGAGCTGTGTGGTTTGGCACCCATGGTGAACTTAGAAAACAAAGAACCCAAAACATGGGGACACCTGAAAAATGTGGCTCATATTCCTCTGAGCACTGCCCTTTGCCCAAAAGGTCCATGTAAGAATAATTTATCTTGTAGTAAGACGATCTTTATTAAGGTCAAAATAATACTGGGGAAAAATATATGTCATTCTTAAAATGAAGAATAATATCAAGTGGAGGAATAAATATAAACTGACACATATATTGCAATCACAATATATGTATAAAATCAGCAATACAAATGTGATTTATGAGAGTATAGTCTATGATCCCATGATTTAAGATGCCAGTAGGACCAGAAAACATATATAATTATAGTAAAGCCAATTTTCCAGTGTGACCTATTTGGAAAACATACTATTAGATTGCTAGTGCATTCACTGAATGTAAATCAATCTTTTCACTCTAGGTGTTGACAGTGACACTTCTGGACATGTCAAAACTTTATGATATCAGAGCATCAGCAGTCCCACCTGCAGAATTCATACATTATTTATATGTTTGGGATTTTTGACAGTTTCCAAAGATGGTAACTTTTTGCTGTCTTAATGAGGCTTTCCCCTTGTTCTACAGCCTTTTCCTTCACCCATTATTCACTACTAATTATCTGCTGGTTCATGTGTCATTAATTTGGCTTCTTATAGGAGACTAAATTGCACTCATGTTAAAAAATAATTTATTCTTTTTTTTTTAATTACTGGCCAGAGAGGTTACAGTGTCATTAGTTGACTTTAAGGCAGTAAAACACTTAACTGCTATTTTATTCCAGTAAGATCTTGTGTTATGTTTGAGAATGGCTTCAGGGAAGACCTGAGCCAACAGTCATCTTAAAGGCTAGATGCCTTTTAGATAGACGACTTTCTTTCACCAGGGCATCAATACTAAACAAGGACTGCAATTTAGCCCATCCTGAAAACCCAGCTTACTAGTTAGTTCAGGGCTGGGTTGAGAAAATATCAATTCAATATCTTCATGACATGATGGGATTGAGGACTTCCTTAGTAAGTTTACAGATGACACCGAGTTGTGTGGGAGTGTTGATCTGCTTGAGGGTAGGAAGGCTCTGCAAAGGAACCTGGACAGGCTGGACCAGTGATCCAAGGTCAGGAAAATAAGGCCAAGTGCTGGGTCCTGCACTTCGGTCACAACAACCCCGCTCCATGCTACAGACTTGGAGAGGGGTGGCTGGAAATCTGCCAAGCAGAAAAGGACGTGGGGGTGTTGGTTGATACCTGGCTGAATATGAGACAGATGTATGCCCAGGTGGCCAAGAAGACCACTGACATCCTGACTTGTATCAGCAATAATGTGGCCAGCAGAAGTGAAGTGATGTAATGTCCCTGTACTCGGCATTGGTGAGTCTGCACCTCAAGTACTGTGTTCATTTCTGGGTCCCTCACTACAAAAAAGAAATCTTGGAGAAAATTCAGAGAAGGGCAACCAAGCTGGTGAAGGGTCTGGTGAACACTCGCTTTGAGGAGAGGCTGTGGGAATTGGGAATGTTTAGCTGGAGAGGAGGAGGTCTGAGAGGAGACCTTATTGGTCTCTACAGCTACCTGAAAGGAGGTTGCAGGGAGGTGGGTGCTGGCCTCTTCTCTCAAGTGAACAATGACAGGACCAGAGGAAAGAGCCTGAAGTTGTACCAGGGAAGGTTTAGACTAGATCTGTGGAAGAAATTAGAGAGTAGTTAGGCACTGGAATAGGCTGTTCAGGGACGTGGAGGAGACACCATCCCTGGAAGTATTAAAAAAAACATGTAGATGAGGCACTTTGGGACATGCTTTAGTTGGGGATGAAGAAATTGATACATGTAACTTATTTGAGAGGTATATTGACAATTGGACACAGTTATCTTAGAGGTCTTTTCCAACTGTGGCAATTCTGTGATTCTGAAAAGGACATCTCTTTGCAGCTTACTTTTATAGGTAAGGTTTGCAGGGAGTGATCAGCCTAAATGCACATCAGTTGAAGTGATAAAGCTGATGTGCAGTTTAGGCATCACTGGCCTTAATCTCATATGTGCCCAAGGTTTTTTAAGTTGCTCTGAATGATTGCACACTGATGGCACAAAATGTTTCTGTGCTGATGGCTCAGGGGATCTGTCATGTCACCACTGTCACACCGGTGTCACACAGGGGGCAAAGGGGTCAAAAGAGTCTGCTGCAATCATCCAGGCACCATGTCTTACATATTCCCCCCTAACCTGAGAAGGTGGGAGTAGATAGTCTCCCCTCTTGGCTTGCCAGACCCATTGAGGTAGCTCAGAGATAGTTTAGCATGGCTGGAGGGAAGACATGAATGCAGTGAAGCTGGCTTTCCCTGCCCTATTTATATGCTCAGAAATGTATCCACAGGCTCATGGCATTTCTTTGCTCCCTTGAGCAGGAGGGAGCTCCTGGGCATGTGCTGATTATTCCAGATGAGTTCAATGATTCAAACCGGGAAATTAAAAAAATAAGAAAAGTCAGCCAGTATTACTGCTTTTTTTATTCTGTCGAATACCGGACACACAATGAACACAACTGTCCCTGGAGTTTTGTTCTGTGCTACGGGGAATGGACACAGTAAATGACTTATGCCATGCCCTAATGAGTACTTCTAAAGGAGGCCAATTTAATTAAATTACAAAACAAAGACATAAAGAGGATACCATCCTGTTGTAATTCAGAACACTTATGAATTTCATTAGTAAATTGTAGAATGGTTTACAAGTCTGCACTTTCATTTTGAAGTTCTGGAAAATCTCCAAAACAAAAATTAAAGTAATTTTCTCATCCAAATGCACCCTCATCTCAGCTTCCAATTGCACATCAACAGATTCTATACTTTCTTTAAAAAAAATAAATCAGGTCTTAGGTGCAGAAAACATCCCCCCTGTAATCCTCTTGCTGCCTGCTCTATGGCTGGTTTTGCTGCCCTCCTAGTACTGGGGTCAGCAAAATTCAGCAGGAAAAAATGCAGCAGTTTGACTTTTGGGGTTTGATAAGTGACCTATAGGCTTCATCTGCATTGTTTTCTGTCCTTTTAATTTTGTTAGAGGCTGGAATGGGAAAGAAGAGAAAAGAGAAGAAAATAAAAAAACTTGGGCTTCCAGTGATGTCTTCCCCAAACACAGATCAGTCTGTTAAATACTTCCAAACTATTGCCAAGGCCAGGCTAAGCTTCAGATTTATGATGAAAATACATTGTTTTAACTCAACAGCATACAGTAAAGTGCTTGGTCCAGTGCCTAGTGGAGTCAATGTTCTTTCATTCAGTGCAAATTTCCTTAGACTTCAGGAAAGCCCCTTGTTCCTTATGTAATAACCTGTTTCCTTCTGCAGTGGTTCTTTTTCTTGTAGCTACTACTTTGGAGAGAAAGAGCTTCATTTTTTTTTTTTTCCTGCAAAGTTTCACCAGTAAAATGCATGAAAAAGAGTGAATGAAGACACAGAGCAAACTAATAAATAAATCCCTTACAGGGCCTCAAAGAAACTTCATTGTCTCCCCTACTCCCTCTCTTTTTCTCTTTATTTCATCAAATAAAGGAAGTGACTTCTTTTTTCCTTGTTCTTACTTTAAACTGCTTTTAGCTATTTTTAAAGGACAGCTGTTTATCATGCTCTGAAAGTTAAAGTTGGACTTCAGCAGCTTGCTCTGCAGAATGAAATGTAAAGTGAGGTTTTTTTCAGCACACAGACAAGTATTTTATATACTGTGATTTTGGTGGAGGTTTATTTTTTTAAAAAGCAGTTCATAAAGTGACTGTGTTGTGACCGGAAATTATTTCTAGAAGCCACTACTAGCTACTTTCTTTTCGCTTTTCTCTGTAATTTATAAGTTTAGTGAAATAAATACTGCTAAAAAAACATCTTTTCTGCTTCACTAATAGAAACATAAGGACAAATTAACTGAAGTTAGGTGAAGTTTCACTGTGTTACCCATGCCCTTGTCAACCTTTTTAGTACTTAGGTTGTGAGGTGTTTTTTTTTCATTTCGTTGTGGATATGGTAATTTTTTTCCCCTATCTGTTAAAACTTTAAGCAACTCACTCTAAAGGCAAAGCTACGTATCTCTGAATTCCTTCTGAAAAAAAAATAATCTTCTTTCCATCTTTCTTTTCCTTCCTAATAATGATGATCTCACTCCTTCTCTGAAGTTCAAAACCACATTTGTGGCTACCAATCAGTCTCAGGCTTTCAGCCAAGCGTCACTCAAATCGTCAGCCTTCTGTGACACTAATGATCCCTAAAATCCCTCTGGGGTTACAATATTTACACCTTCTCAACTAGATAGCCAAGGAAAAGTAAAGTGGGCAGAGCCTGCTGAGTTATTTTGGTATTTAAAGTACTTTCCTGCATTGAGGGTGCAGGCATATCAGTTCTACTTAGAAGTTATTCAGTATGAAGTCATCAGTGTCTCCTGCCAGGGCAATGCACTGAGCTGTCAGAAGTTGCCTGGTGGCTTTAGCTTCTCTCTGTTTTCCCTTGTCACTGTTCTTTTGTGTCTTCCAATTTCCCTTCCACTTCAACAGTCAGGGTCAAGTCAAAGTAAAGTCTGTTTTGCAGACTACAGCCCTGCTACTGGCATGCTTAACACCTTCCTTCATCCCAGGCATTGAAGTGAATGAATTAAAAAAATAAAAAAAAAAAAAAAAAAAAAAAAAAAAAGCAGAGAGAACTGAAAGAAAAAGCAAAGAGAACTGAAAGAAAAACCCACACACAGTCCACAATGGTCATTTATCCAAAACCTGATCTACAGCAAGTGTGGTCTTCTATGATATCTTGTAATGAACAAAGGTATGTCTGAAACTATCCTTATTAATGTGACCTTAATTTTCTCTTTTTTATTTACATCAAAGTAAGGCAACATATTTATATATGACTTGACATAACCTTCTCTGCATACATTCTACAAACCTAATTAATATGAAAAGGGAAAATTTTGATAAACAGCCAACAGAAAACAGAACACCAAAACTGAAAACTTGGAGAGTTACTGTGTTTTGGGAAATTGGAAACAGTAGAAATTACAAAATCATAGATTTTCAATAATATTAAAATAAATGAGCCAGTGTTGAAATGAGAAAGATGCATTATCTACCTGACACATCCCTTGTGATACTTTGTTGTTTCCAGTGTTTCCATTAAATCAGTTTAGAGCTTCTGCAACCTACTTTGACCAAGGAGGGATGTATTTCTCTGAAAGTCTTGCTTCCTATCTTTATTAAACTGTGAATACAAGAATCATGCATGACCTGCAAAGGGTATAAGGTCAGCTGGGTTACATCACTATTGGTATGTGAACCAGCTGTCAAAAAATTCAATAAGAATACACTCTGGGAGATTATGGAGTTGGACTCTAACATATGCAAAGCACATAGAGTGATTTTTCAAAGAGGTGTGTGCTGTCACTAGCAGTGGAGAGCAGAGCAACTAAAGTCCTTTGGTAGATTTTCAAAATGTACCTTGTAGCACTAAGATGCATGCAACCTTCTTAATTCAGCCTTTTTATTTTAAAAATACAGTTTTTCCAAGGAACTATTGACAGTCTCAGTTTTGTAGGTGACTGAGACCTGGAACACAAAATCTCAGTAGCACAAATCACCAGCTCCAGGCTATTCCGAGTGTTACTTCTGCAACTGATACTGTGAAACAAACAGTCCACATCTCACTGCTACGTCACCCAAAATCTGTTAAAATCTGTGAAAATTTTGATGCCTTGCAAACTGCGTGGTTTCATCATGTACATGTAACTAAACAATGAGCATTCCTCCATGCTACTAAATAATTCAGTGTAGTCATAATAATTATATCAGAGTGGAGAGTTCAGTGAAAATTAGAATTAAAATCAAATAGGAGACATATTAATAAGGCCACAACTGGAAACACTTTTGTGATCTGGTGTTTGACATGGTGACTGGCCCATCATCCATGTCAGTCTCCAGCTTTTGCTCAAGGAAGCTCTCACAGTGGGTGCTGAAACTTCAAGATGACTTTTCAGAGCTCTATGGAAGCCCTTTCAATGAGATTTGGCTACCTGTTAACCACTGTTCCAGAATGGGTGGTGTTACTTATGCCATTAATTACCCTCTTGAAATGGGGTTTTAATTTCCTAATTGCTCATGAACTCCTAATTCAACTTCCTCAGAGGAGGTTGTAATTTTCCTTTCATTTTCAATTTACTTCATGAAGCATCAGTCTCCTGTGTTTCTCTTTGCCAATACAGCAAAAGTAAAGACACTGCACAGTATACCTTAAACTGTTACCCAACCTCTATAGAAACCCTGATCCTTTAGGGCAGTGTTTTTCCTGTACACTCACATATCTCACTAGCAGCTGTTCTCAAATACATCGAAGTCTCTTATTTTTCAGGTTTTTCCCACTGCTTTCCCATGCCTTTCTTTTTTTCCTACTGACAACCATGTCACATAGAAATGTCAGATTAGCTTCTAATGGCTTTGAAATGTATCATAAGAGTGGAAAAAACCATTTCAAGAGACTGACTTGCTGCTTATGTTAGTCTGGTACTTTTTGCCAAATAAGTTATGAAAAAGAACAATAACAAATCTGTGGTGGGTTTTTGTTGTTGTTGGGGTTTTTTGTTGTTTTTTGATTTTTGTTTGCTGTTGTTATTGTTGTTGTAAAGTGACACGAATACAAACCTCAACAAAAAGGGCATAATTTAAAAAAAAAAAATTCTGCTACAAAACAGAGGTAGAGGACTATGTATGCATGAAGAACTGAAGCTTTTAATAAGAAAGCAGTGCATATTTATCTTAGTGTTCAGTTAAGAACAGTACAAAGCTATAAACGAGCATTGCTGTCACTAATGATCTTTAATGCCATTACAAAACTATAGTAATAAAATAAATGTCAGATACTTTACCCACATTAACTTGCCAGAAATTTCAGGTCCTCTCTTTGAGCAGCAATGAATGAATGATAATAAAATGCTAAGCATTAGTCATACTGAAAAGTCCATAAATACCATGTAAAATCAATTACAGGAAACTCTTGGGCAAATATTATAAACAAGAAAAGTACTTGTAGAAACTAGGGTGACTTGCTGGCAGAAAGATGGGTTAGATTTGTAGGTATTCTTTGCAAGGGACATTGGCCAGCTGTACTATGTACATATCCAAAATTAATATATATCGCTCATGTTTACATGAGACAATGAGATGTAGACTGGGGAAGAAAAAAGTTCTAAACACATTTTTCATTCAATTTTGTTTATCAAATTACTAAATGCAATTAACCTATTTTAAGTTCCAGCTCTTCCAGTAGAAATCTGTAGGTTACTAGCCTTTCTTCCCTACAGCAATGATTGTTTAGACCAATACTTGGGACACTGTAAAAGGTGTCTAAGAAAACCAAATCTAATAACAGATATATTAATTTCACTGTACAGAAGTTCTTATCAGACAATTTTGAAGAAAGATCAGAGTACCAGAAATCAGTAAGATGACTATTTCTGTATCAGCAACACAGAAAATTTATTCAGACCACAGTACTGTTTATCATTAAAATACAAAACTGATTTTAGAAACTCAAGATGGATAGTTTCACAATAGAACTCTGGAAAATTTTCTCTGAAGTAATATACCTAAAATATATATTTTTACAAACTTAATTAGACTTTTCTTACTTTCATCGTATCCTTACTGATTGTGCCTTCTTGTATGATCAAGATATCCCCACTGTCTTTAGTGTTATGACTTTTGCAGCATTTGCAATGTGGTATCATGCCCCCACATTAATGAGCACATTCATGAGACATGCTACACACTGGTAGCTCTTGTAGGAGAGTCCAAAGTTTCTCACTGTAGGAACACTCCCAGCTTCTTTCATCAAGAAAAAATGCTTCAAGTGTTAATCTCCAGGCTTGGCTTCCAAAAACACTTGCCTTGTCCCAACATTCAGTGGTGCAAATAACTAGTAGAGTTACCACTATCATTATTTATCAAAGTCTTTAAACTGGAATTTTCAGTCCATCATATATGACCTTGAGAATACTTTTTAGCACAGTGAAATTTGTCAGATTTTTTGTATGAGGAGAAGATTATTGCCAAATTTGAGACTGCTTTTGGCAAAAAATATTGGGAAAACCAGAATATGTTAAAGCACTGAAAAGCTTTCTTCTGAATAATATTTTCGTTTTCAGAATTGTCCAAATATTTAAAAGGAATCTCAAGGAAAAAGAAAAAAATATTATCCTGAAAATCTACAGTGGGGTGCTGAAGAAAATTTCTAATTTTTCTGATTTGAGTCATGTGAGACAAACAGAGGGAATACGTTCCCTAGGTTCTGGATGGAGGCCTGATCTATCTTCTAGTTGTGTATTTTTACACCTGAGTGCCTCAACAACAGGAATGTGTCAAATCTCTGAAGTCCTGTGGGAGAGAGGAATGTTAGTGTCCCATTTTACAGATGGGATGGTGGAGCAGAAGGGGACAGTGGCTTCTGGTTCACAAATCCTGCCACTGATGGAAAAGCTGATGCTCCTTCCTCCCTCCCACCCCAGTACTGCCCATCTCTGTATGCCAGCCAAAGCCTTTGTGCCACCACCAGTAAAATCCTAAAGGAGACACCTTCTTGTTGCAAAAAAATATATTCTTCTTTTGTGGAGGAGGAGACAGATGGAACAGTTCCAACATATGTGTGCTCTGTCTTGGATCCCAGTGTAGCACCTCTGATGACTGCACATCCTTAGCATGTGCAGACATAAGGTCTCTGCACATCCTTAGCACGGAAAAACCTGTGCTAATGCTTGTGTGTGACTTTAGCCCATCTGCTTTGTGCAAAGATATCTCTGGTACAGAAAAACATGCAGCTGCATCCCCCCAGCTTGAGACAGTAATTAATAGCTGGGCCAGCTTTACCCTCTGTACCGAGCTGGGAACCTCCCTATCTTCAAGTGTAAGTTTTGAGAGCTACAGAGCACCCAGCAGTAGCCATCAAAATTTATTAAGTGTATAGGTAATATGAGTAATCTTATTCACATCCTTCCAGGACTAACTCTAATATTACTAAATCTACAGTATGCCAATAATACTGAAACACAGATCCTTAGCTGATCTGTCTCTTATTTTGTTAGCAAAGGCCAAAAAACAAAGGACAAAAGGAAAAATGGAGCCCATTATAGGAACTGGAACTGTTTAAAAATAATTGAATGCGTCAGTTATAACATTTCTTCTCTATAGGGCAAAACGAAGGGTGGGCTGGGGAGAAGGCAGTATATACCTACCCCCAGTTTGTTGACATGTATACATTCACAGAAGCATGTCTTCTTTTCTAGCTTAGGTTGAAACTGTGGGCATTTGGGGAGAGTGACCTGACCATATTACAGTCCCCTGTAACAGTACATCTTCAGAGTGGAGTTGGTTTTTGATTCTGTTTTAAAATCTTCATTTTACCTCTTTCATCATGCCCAGCACAGATGGTGTCATCCTCTGCAGGACAATGAGGTTGAGAAGAGAGATTAAAGGCAGCTTTTCACCTTCATTCAGCTTTTCCATTTTCCCAGTTTACTGGTGAAGACCAAGCTCACAAGCACAGAAGCTTTTTGGAAGCATCACGATGGAAGTCATCATGTTTGTTCCCTGGTGGATGGCTGGTGACCTTAAGTTAGAGAATCCCTCTCTAAAGTCATGCTGTGGACATCACTACCCACTGTCTGCTGCTACAGATCCCGATTACTTCATTGGAAGTGATGAGAGTTAGGCTACATAACTCAGCTATTGAAAGGTGTTTGGGGTCCTCCCATCACCCCCTGCCTCTTGCTTCTTACCTTGTGCCCAAAAGACACCATTCCCCGAAAGAGCGAGGTCTGGAACAACTCCAGTGTCTGCAATGAGAAAGGATTAGCAGAGATGCCCTGCAAAAGCCAACAGAAATATCTAGGGGAGCACTGAGCACTGATGATTCATTAGCCCAGCATCGCTTGGCAGTCTGGCTCCTCACACCTCATCTCAGCTAAACCTGGTACTCAGAGGTGAGGGCCAATATACTGCCTGACTCTGCAGTGAAGACATGCTTAATGGGGCTATTACATTTTCCACATAAGGGAAATCCGCCACTATTTATATCCAGCTTAGTACTTCAGATTCAAGGCAGAATACTTCTGAAACTACATCCACCCAATATTAATAGCATCTGTCTCGCAGATTAACTATCACATTTTGTTTTTATTTAAACATCATCACTGAGCAATCACTCACTAAATTATTTAAAGGAAACAACAAAAAATTGTTTTAAGGTCACAAAGAGGATGTCAGTGGGCCAGTATTACTAAGCATTTTAAAACCTGGAAGATTTCATTTTAAGGAACTGTAATAATGCCTTTCTTTGGCATATGTAATTCTATATTTCATATTTATGAAGATGGACATTTCTGAAGTGTTTAATGAGCAGCAATATAGTTGCTCAGTTAAAATTCAGAGCCTTATAATATTTTTAATATTATTCAGTAAGTAACTCAGTGCCATATGCTGCCAAGGAATGCAGCAAGTTGCTTTAGAGGCTGTCTCTAAACTCCACACCCCAGCCAAAACCACGTCTGTGGTACATAGCTATTGATGTCCTACCAGTGTGGAACATAAAAATGGCCCCACAGAGAAGTTACACAGAGGCTCTGCTAACTCCATTGAACGGGATGTGGCTTGGAGCAATGTATGGAATCAGGGATAAGTTTAAATACTAGACATGCTACACTGGGAAAAAACAGTAGGATCTTGCAAACAGCGAGGTGCTTGCTCCTTTTGGTTGCCAGATGACTTCTGCTTCCCAAAGCATAAGCCACATGCTAAACTTTCATGCAGCATCTTAGGGTACATTAAGTGTTTTGGACTGGCAAATGGTAAGAGAGTCGTTCCACCTTTAACTTCTACAACCTGCCTCTCATGTCATCATAGGTGACGAAGCTAGAAACAGATGCTTGAAGATTAGAGAACAGTAAAATAGAAATTATTATTAATAAAAGATGAATGTGAACAGAAATTGAAGAGATTTTTTAGCTGTTCACATGTATTGATTTTGTTGTCTTGCTTTACACAATATTGGGTTTTTTGTATCATGTTTATCTGTTAGGTACAGTTATCTAAATATTTACTTTTTAGTAGTTTATCATACTGAGTCAACATTAAACTCCCATTTTGCATTGACTGAATTGTTTCCATAAACTGAAACAACTAAACACTTCCATTCTCAACTTATTTTTTAACACCATGCAAGATAGTTCTGTTGTTCAGTAATCATGAGGAGCCAAAAAAAATTCCAGCATTTTCATTCAGCATCTGGCTAGCCATTGATCAGTCCTGCACTAATGGAAGACCCAGTATAATCTGAAAAACAGACCCAGAGATGCGTACCAGGACTCCTTAAGGTGCAGTTCCCACAGCATGGTCATCCTGTGAGGACTGTAGTAATCAAGACACTTATTACAATAGGCAGTATCTTCTTTTCTAAGTCAGTTCATTCTTCTGTAGTGCAGATTTGATGGTAGAAGTGTGATATGATGAGGTCTCTGAGCTCAAAAGCTTGCTGTATTTTTCTAGCTTCAGTAGTTGATCTATAAAAAATGGAGACTCTCTGCAGGCATTGCTTTGTTAAATGAAGACAGAAGACAGTTCTTTTTCTTGTCAACAAAGCAACTGAACCTCCTGTGCTTAATATGATATAAAACAACAATTAAAATAAAATTTACCTCACACATACACCAGTCATAGCCTATCTGGACATTTTCTATACAATTTAATATTTTTGGCATAAAAACAATAATGGTTGAGAAGGGACATAAATGGAAACAAAGGAGGAACAAATTTGAAACAGATGTTAGGAAGCACTCCCAGCACAGGAGAGCTGATGTGCTGAAAAGCTACCTGGGGGAAAGGCACTAAAAGATGCCTCTCAAGAAAGCCTGCGAGGAAGAGCAGAACAACAGAGGAAGGATTGATCCTGATACCTCCTCATCCTCCACACCTTTGACTTCACCAGCTCAAGGGATTTTGCTTTTCTTACACAACACAATTCTGTGGCCCACTTCAGAACAGCAGTAAAAATGTGAGGGAGAAATTCTGAATGAATTTCAGATGAAAAGAGTAAGAGGGAACAAAAGCATTGTTGTGTTCTTTCCTCTCTAACAGAAACAAGTACACTTGGCCAAGGATGGGATTCTGAGGGAATTAAAACCCACCATCCAGTATTCATAAATGCCATTATTACTTGATTCATTAAGCAGGTAATTTTCAGTGTCTGGGAGATAAATGGAATAAAAATCTTTAACCAGTGCTGATGACCATGTCGATAGCTGTGCAATTTATGGTGCATTTTTAAGGATTGCCTTTAAAATATTAAAATTACTACCTTTTGAATAAGGCACACTCTATGCTTAGCCTCACACAGCCCTTTCAGTTATCCTTAAAAAGCATCCTGCAAAGTACTTAGCAATCATTGACACAGTCTTTCAAAACCAGGGGAAAAGCAGGTGTAAGAAGGGAGGAAGTAAGTCAGAAGATGATATGGATGCTTTTGTGAGGGACCTCAGGACTCAGTCCTGGATTCCCTCCATCAGTCTGTTCTGGTTACCTTCTTGAAGAGGGCATTTACATGTTTCTGTCTTTCTTTAAATGTGGATGGAAACACACAGGAGAATTAATTCCTTCAGGAAGCCAGAGAGTCTGTACTGAATGGTTCAAGAGAGGATTTTCAATTCTCCAGACTCCTAAATCCCACAGGCACTCCTCAGACCCTGCTTGTCAGTGCCCATGTGATGCAGTGGTAATGAGGGACCAGGAGGTAAACTCTGCATTGCTGATCCCAGAGACTAAAAAACGAAGGCTGAATTACACCATAGCACTGGTGACATATGGGTAACAAAATGTCAGAGTTTTAACAGCTATGTTCTTGATCAACAGCTGCAGAATGCAAAAGTCAGGCAACTTATTGGCATTTCTAGAGCTAATTCTAATCTACCCTTGCAGGTAGCAAAAAAAAAGAGTGGTACTTGTTTGGGATGGAATTTTAACCTGTTCCTAGACAGAGTATGACTCTTCATTGGACAGGAGCAAAATCACAGAATCACAGAATGGTTTAGGTTGGGGGGACCTTAAAGATCATCTAGTTCCAAATCCACTGCCATGGTCAGGGACATGTCCCACTAGATCAGGTTGCTCAAGGCCCCATCCAATCTGGCCTTGAACACTTCCAGGGAGAGGGCATCCACAACCTCACTGGGAAACCTGTGACAGTGTCTCACCACCTTCATAGTAAAGGAATTCCTCCTAATATCTAATGTAATTCTCCTCTCTTCAAGTTTTAAACCATTTCCCTTTGTCTTCCCAATACACCCATGCTAAAAGTCCTACCCTAGATTTCTTGTAGCCCCCTCTCAGATATTGGAAGGTTGCTATAAGGTCACCTCAGAGCCTCTTCTTCAGATTGAACAACCCCAACTTCTTCATCCTGTCTTCCTAAGTCCTCTGATTATTTTAATGGCTCTCCTCTAGACATGTTCAATGACCTCTATGTCCTTCCTATGCTGGGGACTCCAGAACTGGACACAGTACTCCAGCTGGGGTCTCACAAGAGCCGAGTAGAGGGGGAGAATCACCTCCTGTGACTAGCTGGCTACACTTCTTTGAATGCAGACCAGGACATAATTTACATTTTGGGCTGCAAGCACGCATTGATGGATCATGTTAAGTTCCTGGTCCACCATCACCCCCAAGACCTTTTCTTTATGGCTGTTCATAATCTTTTCTCTTCCCAACCTATATTCATGTATGGGATTACCTCAACCCAGGAGCAGAACCCTGCACTTAGCCTTGTTGAACTTCATGCAGTTTGCAGAAGCCCACTTCATGTCAGGGTCCCTCTGGATGGCATCCCTTCCCTCCAGAGTGTTGACTTCACCCCACAGTTTGGTGTCATCAACGACCTTGCTGAGGGTGCACTCAATTCCACTGTCCGTGTTCTGACAAAGATACTAAACAGCATTGGTCTGAGTACTTGAGGAATACCACTCATACATGTCTCCATTTGGACACTGAGCTATTGATCACAACTCTTTGGGTGCAACCATCCAGCCGGTTCTTTACCCAATGAGTGGTCCACCCATCAAATCTGTATTGTTCCAGTTTAGAGGCAAGAATGTTGTGAGGAACTGTGTCAACAGCAGAACCCCTCACTACCTTCTCTTTCTTGAAGACTTGTCAAGAAAGACACCTACCACTGAGAATGAGGAAACTCAAGGAAGAGGTGATTTGTCAGGCAGAAGTGCATATCACAGTTGCAGACTTCTTCTGCCCAGCAGATAGGTGAGTGTGGCTTTAGAGGCATGGATGGTTGGTGTGCACTACTTTGTGTCCAATCATCCAACTCTCCAGTTTGCTGAAGCAATATGGCAATGTGCCACAGGGGAAGGCACCAATGCCAAATGTAGATTGACTCATTTATCATTTCCGCCCCACTGCCAACAGCATGGGCTAGCACTGTGAATGAGCATCAGGGACCTGCTCTTCTGCAGAGGGAAGTACTGAGTGGTCTGATTTATTGTCACCATGGGACTGGAAGCAAAAGAAGCTTAGGCTTCCTAGCATCTCTGTCCTGACACATGAACTCCACGGCATTCTCTGGGCTGAGAAGAATCCTTAATTGCAAGACAAAATGCTACAGCTATGACTGTAAATCTGCTGAAGTTCCGGAGTGCCCCAGACCATGCAGTGATCAGAGTGAGCAAAACAGAGGGGGAAAATTAACTCCACCTCAAATCCACCTCCCATCTCCCATGGGAGGATGCCCAGGCCGGTCTGTCAGGGTGGTGAGAGTCATACTGCAGGCTCTGGTCCAGGATGGATGGGAGGGAGCCAGTACCAGCCTGCAGGACTGTCATTCCCCTCTCCTCCCCAGCTACAGACCCTCATTTGGTCTCTGAGGGCAGCCAAGGCAAGTCTGACTATGGAGGGTAGGCTTAGGTAATGGTACACTTGATTCACAGCTCTGGTGTTTAAAAGGTTAAAGTCATACAAAGATGTAACTGTCCAAAGGAGGGATAATGGCACTCCCTAGTAGGTCCTGAGGTTTGGTTAATAAATGATTTAGCTGGTCTTCAGGTTCTGCTAGTTGGTGGAGTCATGTGAGTTTAAAAAAATAAATTAAAAATCCATAAATTATTGACAACTCTTTTTTTTTTTTTTTTTTTTTTTTACAGAAATCTAAGAAAGGAAAGAGGGAATGGTGGAAAAGATTTGTTAGGTTAGGTTTCCCCTTATAGATCACTTGCACCAGAAGCAGAAGAGAGAGGAAAAATGTCCTAGCTAGGAATAATATTAATAACTCCTGAAGAAATACAGAAACAAAGGGTTTGAGCCTCAGCAGACAAAATAAAAAGCAACAATCTTTCAGCACAACCTCAGCACGTCTTAGGTGTGAGAAGCAATGTTCATTATTTGAATGCTGTGCAGCATTTTAAAGACTTAGGGGCTTATTTGGCTCTGTCCTTCCTGAGAGCCTTCTGAGTTAAATGAATAGCTTATTATTTGTGCAGAGTTCCTGAAAAGTGTTTTTTTTTGCTTTCGCCCATGAATTACTGATGGAAATGAACAGCTGGTAAATTAAGTCACCCTGCACTTAGGGGGAAAAAACAAAGGATGTCTTCAAGTTCAAGATGTGTTTACATTTCTTTAGAGAGAGAATGCCTTTTCTCTCTACTGTTATATACTGACCATGGTACTGTCTTCATCAACTACATTTGTCCTTTGGTATTCAGCTGCACTGAAAAAAGAGATGTCAGAAACCCCAACAATATTGGATTGTCTGGTTAAAATATTGTTTTGATTTTGCAATTGTTTAAGCATGGCTCCATACTGTAGTGTAGAGAAGACATAAACTGATTGTAGCCCCTGTCTTTGTTACAGAAAAATACTAAAGCTTTATTTGTACGATGGAGGTATCACCCACAGTAACATACATGGGTGTCCTTGTTTAAAGATCAAACAGGTTAGATTCATGTCCCATTTGCTGTGGTATTTTTTTGTGAAACATGCCTACAGTATGGATATCCCATTTAGCTCTAACAACATTTGATGCTGGTGGTATATATTTCCCAGTTGATTTTGGTAGGAATGGGTTTTTGGTGGATCACAAAGGAGTGACAGTGAGACACAGACGATATCACCTTTTAAAAAACCTGCTTTTCTTTTCCTTATTACAGCTGAAATTCAATAAATTACTCCTTATGAGGAAGGAAGGAAGGAAGGAAGGAAGGAAGGGAGGAAGGAAGGAAGGAAGGAAGGAAGGAAGGAAGGAAGGAAGGAAGGAAGGAAGGAAGGAAGGAAGGAAGGAAGGAAGGAAGGAAGGAAGGAAGGAAGGAAGGAAGGAAGGAAGGAAGGAAGGAAGGAAGGAAAAAGAGGAGAAGGAAAAAGTGGAGAAGGAAAAGAAAAAGAAAAAAGGAAAAGGAAAAGAAAAGGAAATGGAAAAGAAAAAGGAAAAGAGAAAAAGAAAAAGGAAAAGAAAAAGGAAAAGAAAAAGAAGAAAAAGAAAAAGGAAAACAAGAAAAAGAAAAAGGAAAACAAGAAAAAGAAAAAGTTTCCTGAACTCCTTGTAATATTCTCTGAGGACATCGCAGCATCAACTGGGAAGTTTCACAAGCTGTCTGTGAACATCAGAGAGCAAAGGCTCATTTGGGCTGTGACTTTGGTGAGTCAATCTGCTCACACTTCATCAGGAGTGTCAGGGGATCCTGATAAAATGATAACGATGCTGTGCATTGGGTAGAGGAGCACATAAATAAACTACCTAATTCCATTTCTTTTAGCATTTCTTTATACCCATATGCTTGAATCACATCACACCAGCCCAGCCTTTGTACTCAGAGAGTTTGTCTGAATTGGATTATGTAATATATTGAAAGACATATTTCTTTTAATGCCTTTGGGGTTTGTATGTGTGTTATTTCCCTATGACGGTGATTTTGTATATGCAGAAAAACTATTAAAAGCTGCTTCTCCCCGTCATGTTGTTAGAAATCAAGGTCATCCCCTGGGAGATATTTGCTATAAAAGCTTGTGATGAACAGATGAGTTTATGTGTAAAAATCCAAGAGAATTATGACAGACTTAAGTAAAACTTAATGCAACACACAGCATTGAGTAAGCAGTTAGGAAGCAAGGCTGAGAGCTCCATGTTAGACTAAATCTTTGGAATATCTCTCTTTTTCCAGTGGAAAGATCACTAGTAACAGGCCCCACACTGCTCTGAGCAGCTGAGGAGAGCAGCATGGGAAGCATGGTGAATCCCAAAGCAGTCAGAAGGCCACTGATGCACCTTGATTCAGTTTCAGATAAAGGCATCCTATTTTATTTGGCTTTCCCAAATGATAGATATTAAAGGCAGAAAACATAAACCTAACTAATCTCAGGAACACTACCCTGAGGAAAGTGAATTCTTCTGCACCATGAGCTGTATTCCTCTCACCATGCATAGGACAGCAGATGACTTGCCCATACGTGTTACCCTGAATATGCAAGTTCTTCATGGAAAGACTGTCTGTCTCAGACATCTGTAAAGACCCTGGTATTGTCCCAGTACATGATAGTGAACTAATAATAGTAATTTTGAATTTCTTCTCTTTACTGCTTCAAGATGCTTGCTTGCAGACAGGCATGATACCACGTACCCAGATGGATTATATATCAGTAAGGCATCTTCAGACCCAGTACTTTGGAAATTATTTACTTCTCCCATTTATTTAGCACAAGTTTTTGTATGCATTTATTCATAAATGTATATTATTCAACCGCCTGCTCCAGATCTCTGCCACACATTCACACTGCATCCCAGTCATCAGCTCTCTCTTCCCAGTGCAAGTCCAAGCAGGGCGGTCAATAAGAAAAAAAAAAAAAAGAGAGAGAGTCAGGCATATTGCTCCTGGTTTGCACACTATGAATTGGCAATGACTAAAAAAAACGAGGAAAGAAAAAACAGGAAGAATTTCTGTTATCCCCCCCACATCATCCCCTAGTTGTACAGTTGCTAGATCTGATGCAAAGGGGGAGTTCAGAAAACACAACTGCGGATCCCAGGGAAAATGGGGTCATCTTTTTTGGGTAGCAGTCCACAGTTAGATCAAATTATACTGATCAAGAAACAGTATCCTCAGAAAGGAAGCCACAGCTGCAATTGCAAAGAGAATCTTGCAGCACGTGTGGAAGAACTGGAATATTCTAGAAATGCAAATGAGAAAACTCAGGAGTTCACAGCTGAGCATGGGTGAAGTGCAATGGGTCAAAGGCCTGCAAGTTGGCATCACTTAGGGAAATTTCCATGAGGATACCAAAAGGCAGCACACTGCTAGGACAGGTTTCACACTGACAATATCTTGGTCAAGATAAGGCCATAAAAATGCATGTGGGTCTATATTGTGCCTGAAGAATAGCTGAAGAAAGCTGATTTTTTTTTTTACTTCTACTTCCCAGGAACCCTCATCTTGATGCCAGCTATTACATGAAAAATTTCATCTGGAATAATTCAGTTCAGGCAGCATAAAGTTGTATGACTGGAGAGAAGCAGTGACCCATCTGACTGCTTTCAGGTTTCAAATGTCAGCCACAGGGGCCGCTGTGGTTTCTGGTTACTCCTGGCTTTGCACCCTCTTTCTGGAGATGCTGTTGACCATCAGCCACCAAACGTGGTCACTTCCATCACATCCTGGCAGCCAAGAAACTCAGGGGAGTAGCACCTTACTCTGAAAAGTAATTTCCCCCTGCCTTTGGGTGTTGAACAAAGTCTGGCGGCAAGTCACATTTTTGTCAGGCTTTTGTGGCAATTCCATTTTTCCTCACCCTCCTCAGTTCATCATTCCATGCTTCTCCATTCATCATCCTCTCTAACACCAGTCTAATATAATTTGATATGATCATGTAGATCAATAACAATGGAACCAGTTATTGCCTTTTACTACAGTTACAATGATCTTAATTAAAGGAAATAAAAATCCCCACAGAGATCTCTACAGCTAGCAAGTTTTACTCATCTTCACTGACACAGCAATATGGAGCCTATTGCTTTCCTCTCTCTGACTGGATATGATCACAGAGCCTCTGGCTCTGGCTATTAATACACTGCTATTCATTTTATATGCCAGTTACCCACACCACAGGCTAAGAGAGGCAAGATAATTACAAAAGCCTCCCCTTGAGTATGTCCACACTGAAGTTGTCTCCCTTCTCAGTGAGAGGAAAAAGAAAGACAAAGTGGCTCTTTGCCACTTTCCCAGAAGTTCAATAGATGTTGGCTATGGCTGAAGATGGAGGAATGGTAGGATCAGAGCAGGGAGACAGATATTGCTCCCCACCTCCTCTCTCCATCCCTACTCATGTCCTTGCCTCAACACACATTCCTAGGCCTGAGTGAATCAAATATTTTTGAGTCCTGATAGCAAAGAGAAAATTGTTCTGCTTTGTGGGGTTTTCCTCTTTCAGTTTGAAGGGAGCAATAGAGTAGGGAAGTAAGGAATGGAAATCTGAAAGCAAAGTGATAAGCCATCATGAAATGCTTGACTCTCCTGTACTCACAGTGCTTCACATAGACTTAATGCACTTGTGCAGAGAAAAGAGGTCTCACGGGAATAGAATTCAGGTGATTGGTCCTCAAATTTTCACTCTGAGAATGATTAAATCACATTTTAACTCAGACTCTCATGTGGTTATTTAGGTAAGTACTAAAGAACAGATATAAATGACCAGGAGTTTACTCTTTCACCTCTTACCTGGTTCAAGGAAAAAAAAAGACACGTTTTTTTTACAAGGCATTTCTCATTGTATTGAAGTATATTGTGGCTGACAGAACTCTGGGGTAACACACTGCACAAATCTAGATGGAAAAATATGTTGGCAGTGAGATAGAGACTAAATGCATCTCAGGAACACTGTCAATGAATGCTATTTCTACAGTGGATATGGCAGGTATAATAAGGTTGAAATGGAGAGTGACCCAACCTCAGCAGTTGCAAAGTTCCAAACATACATTAAAATTTCTTTGGAACACAAAACCACTTAAAATTCAGTGTATTCTGCTGTTGGAATGATGAAGGACTGTGAAATGTGAGCACACAAGACTTTAGGATGTCTGTAGATACTATTGTGGTCTGAATACCCTGGTGCTGAGTCTATCAAAAGCCCTTTTGGATGTCTGTAGTGGTCCTTCTACATATCTCGTATCTGTAGTACTCAGCAAATTTAGCTCTGGTATATCCCTAGCATGCAGTCTGAGGTTTCAAACTACTGATGAGGCCTTCTGCTTTTTAAAATGTGGTGGTAAGAGTGCCTTAGAGTTCTGAGCAATATCACCCTTTTTAAGATCTGTCCGCTCATCATAATATTGTGCCAGGGTTTGTTAGGTAAACTTGATTGACAGACACCCATCTTTATCCTCTGCATGGCTGGAGGTCAGCACTGGTGGAAGGTAATGCTTTTTTAATTAGCTGCTAGGGTATTAAATTTCCTTTGTGTGGACTGCATGTTACATTCCTGTGAGTCAGTATCTGAAGAGACTGTCTTTGCATTCACTATTCAGTATAATACAGACAAGTGGAGAAGAGTCATAAAAGATTAATTTCAAAGATGTTTATGAAAAGTCTTGGGTATGGGCAATCTCCAGGTTTTTCAGCAGTGACTATAAGACAAGAAAAACAAGAGCTTTAAAAGGATGTTAGACTCCAGTTCAAAGACAAGTTTACACTCTGCACCAGGAATCACTAAGTGAAAATACTGTCTATAAATTGTGAATTTCATCTCAATTGATTTCTCTGCTAGAATCAAAAGGATCAAAAAAACTTGCATGTAGGTTGGGACAACAAATCAGGAGTTCCAGATGACAATAATCTGCAGAATACCCTTGAAACTTCTGTTTTCTTCACCTAAAATCACCCAGTGGCAGGGTTATGGCAAGCACTCCAAAAATCTCCAACCATCCTCAACAAGGACGGGCTATTTGCTTGAGGAAAGCAAACCACATTTGAATCACGCCACACAAGAGTGTTTCTGATAAGCTTACAGTAGGCTAAATATGAAGGGAAATTGCAAAATGGGATGACAGGGCATCTATGCAGATTTTACATATGTGGGAAACAGATTGTTCAGTACTCTTAAAACTTATGAAGAGTCACTTATCATACTGATAACTAAAAATATGTCAAGTGATACTATGTGGACTAAGCTAGCTCTCAAAAAAATATTCATGTGAGACTCCAAAACTCACAGACTTTCTGTGAGTTTTCAGCTAGCACTGAAGATACTCTTCAAAATGGGGTTTACTAGAACCATGCACAATACTTAACATATGAATGTAACAGTGAATTTTTGGAAAATGTCCCCTTTTTTTCTGGTTGGAAGTTCCACCTATAAAATGTTATCATAGCCAAGTACTTGCTTCTGAAACTAATTCAATAGAGCTATAACTCAGGCAGGGACTCATTTACACTTAGATTATCCCTGCAATTCAGAAAAAGCTGAACAAAATGAGACCATACATTCTGTACATATAAACAGTGGAATCTGGCCTCAGTCCAGGTGAAGTTGCATCCCATAGCATGAAGAAGCATGGGCATAAGTTACGTGTAAACATTCATAAATATACTTCAGTATTCCCTTCAATAAGCTGACTCTGTAAGTGTTTTCACTTGAACTGGAGAACTGCTGCTTAAAACAACATTTCCTAAGATAATGTCCCAGTGAGAGAGAGAGGCATAGGTTGATGATAAATCTTGCTTGTACACCAATTAGTCGATCTGTAAGGGAAAGGGTTTCTGCAGACAGGACTGGAAACACTCTGATCTCCAGCTAGCTCCAGGTGGTCTTAGCTAACTTATTAGCTACAGTGCAGAAAACTAAAGAAAAATGTATAAGAACATCCAGGGTAATAATATAATTTTGCAAATAGGTTATTTTGAATCAAACCTATAGACTGCTCAGAGATGCTTGTAAACTACTGTTTCCCTCAGCATTTTCTGTGTGAACTCTGTCATGTGTTATGTATCATGTTTAATGAATTTCCAGAATATATTCCTAAATTTTATCTGAAGCTGAAAGAGTTGATCACTTTTATCTCTTTTTGCACATAGAGTCATAATGTTTGTGTGCAACCTTCTAAGTATGTTTTACAAGTTTCTTTTTTTTTTTTTTTTTTTGTATGTGGATATGAGAATGGGAGAGGAAAATGCAGAGGGTGAAACAATATTTACAGGTCTTCATTCAATTTTTAAAACACATAGAGGTTATAGTTTTTAAAACAAGAATTAGTTGTATAGGAAGAGAATAAAAAATGAGCAGAACAGTTACTTAAGCCGCAGCTTCTGTGTTGTTCTTACAGGGCATTTAAAATGTTTAGTTTCTCTATGGCTGTTTCAGGAGTTCATTTCATTTTTTTCTACTACTTGGCTTTCCTAACATGTCTGCTTTTGTATGACATGATGAGGAGTAATACCTGTCACACCCATGTGCAATGATTTCTGCATCCTTGGTTATTGTCAACACATGTTTTCAGTGTATGGAATGTGGTTTCTACATTTCAAATATACAATACAATTTTGTTTCAAATGAACATAGACTCCAAGATCTAAGACAGGATGTCAGTGATAGGGCAGCATATTCACTGGATGTTTTTATCTTTTGTTTCTCTAGAGATTCTAATTTGGGAGAGAAGAAAAAGAAAAGTTGTCTTTAATTTTCCATCACATTTAATTGGCCTGTGGAAAATGCAGGAGTCTCGCTCAAGATTTATAAACAAATACACCATTATGTTTCTCATTAGTCTGAAGAATACCTGTGTAAGTGGTAGCTGCCAGAT